>CM029924.1:16293036-17789286 GCA_017639245.1 Myiopsitta monachus
GGTGATATGCTGGGTAGGTATTGTCCAAATAGGGCAGATCATTGACCCTTGTGGTGGTTGAAAATGTGGACATTCTGCTGATAGCATTCATCGATTTACTTTTGTGGAAACAAGGCATCAAACAAAATCAGACATGATATGACCCAGGCTTGACTTTCTGGCAGTAACCTTGTTTAGATGAGTTAACGGTTACTTCCTTTGTTGCCTGAATTCTTCAATCTCTCCAATTCTTAGAGATATATATATATGTATTTTTTTTTCTTTTTCTGCTTGCTGTAGTGTTCATGTAATGTGGCATTTGAAGCTCTGTATGAGGGACTTCTGTAATGATTTTTTGTCTGGTGTGGATATGTACATGTGTGATGTTTAAAACAAATGAAC
The DNA here is from genome assembly GCA_017639245.1 of Myiopsitta monachus. Taxonomy (NCBI): domain Eukaryota; kingdom Metazoa; phylum Chordata; class Aves; order Psittaciformes; family Psittacidae; genus Myiopsitta; species Myiopsitta monachus. The sequence goes on from CM029924.1 coordinate 16,293,418, forward strand.
CACCCCCTGTGGTGCATTCAGGTTTGATGTCTAGGTGGATTCCATCTCCTGAATATACATAAATGTTTCTTCTGCCATTTAGACTTTTTTGTTGTATTGCTGCTAGTACTAGGTTGAAGCTGGTGGAAGGAAAGGGGAAATTAGTTTGTCAGATTGTATTTTTGCAGAACTTTGTGGCTTATTGCTGACACTTCAGAGATTGGGAAATACATGTTTTCTGTTTCCTGTGAGTGATAATCGCAATGTGGTTGAATTTGGAGGGAGCATCTTGTTGACATAATGTTTGTTAGTGATAAAATAGAAACTGGACCATTTAATCTCTAACAAGGACATATGCACATTCTTTCTAGTTGCTGGAGTTAGTATTTAAGCCTGCAATAGAACTGCAGCAGGCTTTCCTGGCGCTTGGAAAGCAGATCTTTAAGCATCTTGATTGTGTTTAGACAAAGCTGATAATTGGTCTTTTTCCTTTTAGGAGCAGAATTGCCTCTGTTTGGAGATTTGGACCTCTGAAGCAATGAGTTAAATATTGCTGCAGTAGCTCTAAAGGCAGACAGAGCTGCTGTTGTTTGCTCCATAATAGCACTTGCTCAGCTTTGGACACTAGAATTTCTTACAAGATGCGGAATGTTGGCTAAGATCCTAGAGTGTAGGGTTTTTTTGGGTTTTTTTTTTTTTTTTTTTTTTTTTTTAGTTTTGGTTGTGTTTTGTTTTTTGTGTTGGGGTGTTTTTTGTTGTTTACTGAAGTTCTTAAGAACTCTTGATTTATCAAAGGACAGCACCCTTCAAATAAGCTGTATGTTCAAAGTGTCAGTGTTGATTTAGCCCTGAACCTGTGAATTCAGAAGTAACTAGCATCAGTTTCTCTATAGCTGCTTAATAGAAGCTTCCTGTACCAAAGTCTGTTTATCCCTAAAAGTCATCTGGTAGTTACAGTTATCCATCTTCTGGAGCAAGAATCCTTTACAGAACTCCTATTAATTCATTCAACTGTCAAATTTCTTTTTTCATGGCAGTTACTACTTGCTAGGTCAAAGAAGTAGCTACTGATAGAGGGATTCAGGTATTCCAGTGGCCGTGAGACAATTTTGTGACTGCTGAAGAGTTACCTTTTCTGTTTGAGGAGATAGCTGTTAGCATGGCATTGAATAGGTAGTGGAAATACGTGTTGCTGGTTAATAGCTAGAACTCAGCTGTTGCAAACGTGTGAAAAGATGCGCTCCAAAACTAGATAAAACAGTTGCTGACACTTAAACATCAACCTTCAAAAGCTAAATTTGATTTTATGGTGGTGTCTTCCAAGGGAGGTCTCTAGTTTCTGGACCTACTCAACCTGTTATGTGTTAAATGTAGTTCCTAGTGGAAATTTAGTTTGACCTTTGACGTCTCTTTTCTTAACTTTTTTTAAACACCATTATGATGTAGTTCTTTGGTAATTTGCCTCTATAAAGGACTTAAAAAGTTAACACAGGTAGTACGCTGTACCTGTAAGATAAGTCCCTTCTGAGCTTAAAATAAGGGGTTGCCAGCAATGCTATGCTAACTGGCATGTGGAGCTGCATTCTCAGAGAAGGCAGGAAAAGGTAGGTGGAGAATGGGAACATTCTTTCCATTTTCTGCAATTGAGATTTTCTTTTTTTTATTTATTTTTTTTCTCCCGCTAGAAACACAGGCTGTTGATTTCAGACTTTGTTCACACCTAGATTCCATACATTGTTCTTATCCATGATTCACACTTGGTGCTGCTAGGCAGTCCCCTCATAATCCAAGTGTTTGTTGCTGTAAACTTGGCAGCAATGTATATTTCTGAAAGGGTCTCCAGTTCTGTTTTCTAGCTATGATCTTCTAGAGGAATGGAAGTAGAACATAAAATTAGTGTGGAAAATTGCTATGGATGAAGTCTACCAGAGGTTAGTTGTTGCAGAATAGAGTAAAGGGAACTGGTGTTGAGTTTCTCAAAGGAAACCTTTCTGTCAGTCATGTAGGTGTTGCTGCCTTTCGCATGTGAACGTGAGTGTGTATGTTTGTGTTGAACTGAACCCATTTCATCACTGTACATAACCATAGCTTTTGATCTGGATATTTTGTAGGTTTGGCATTCTGTAGGAGTTTCAGGAGAATAATATGACTTTTGGTCAGGTATCAACCTCATACTCAAAGGAGTATGGTCAGAAATAATTGAGCCAGGGAAGTTTCTGATCTCTTCCACCTGTTTTCTTTATGTCTTTTGACGCTAAATACGGACAAGCTTTTTAGCTGAAAAGCTGGACCATAGCAACACAGATATTTTCGCTGACAGCATAACTTCTTTCATTTTTTAGCATCTAGAAACAGATGTTGGCCTGTAACACATGTACAGGGTGTTGTAGCAAGGTTCCTGTGGTTTTTGTAGCCAAAGTCTGTCCATGCGAATGGGTGTGCAGACTGAGGACACAGTGTTATGTCAGAAGTAGTATTAATCTTTCCTTTGAAGAAGGGCAAGTGAACTCATGAGAAATGTCAGTCTTAAGGGGTAACAAATATGGATTATAGCTAAGCAGGTAAATTAGTGACAAGATTATGTAAGTACTGTAACAAAACTGAATCTTGGTTACAAAACCAGCGCAGTAATGATTGCATGAGTTCTCCCTCTTTTGAGGGAACAGTGGTCTTGTCTTCTGTGTGGGAGCTAGCATGCACATTTTTTAGGAGGAAATGGAGTTGAGTGGTGTATGCAAAGATTCGGAAAATGGAAGTTACAGGGAGGACATATGTGGATAAGCAGAGGGCGTTAATTGTGACTTCAAGAACCACAGTGAAGACAACAGGGCTGTATCTTACATTGAACAGGAAAATAATGACTCGTAAGCATGCTGTATCTTGTTCTCCGTGCTTTATTGCAAAAGATGTGCTTTGAAATTTACTTTGAAGTCTTAAGTGTGTGGTGAAAGTGGTTTAATGTAAACAGCTTTTTTCCCCTCCATCCATCTCTCTAAATCTTATCAACCTTCAAAGAAACCATTTTGGATTATATACTGTGGCCAATGGAGATAGTAGTGCTTGTTCTTTTCTAAACTTGAAACTGTATCCCATTATCAGTTTTTAGATGCTTCACTAATAAATTTGAGAGCTAAGGTTATCAAAGAAGGGAGGAGTCAAAATATTTGGTGTGTTGGACCAAAAAATACGAGACTTTGTGCCCCAAATCCTGAAATGGGAGTTTGTGCAGATGATGACTCGTTTCTGGCCAAGAATCATTTAGAACTTGTTCAGAGGCTTTGTTGTGATACAAGCACATGAAAAGCACAGCCCAATTACTTTAATATAACTGGTACCTGAGATGTAGACAAATGTTCCAAAGACTTTTACTTACTTTTCAGGCAAAAAGTGCAAATTAAGCCTGTGGTTCTTTACTCCTAACATACATCCTGTGTATCCCCTGGTAAGTTCCTGCTTGCAGTAGACTGCCATTTCAGAACAACTAAGCATATTTGGAAGTTGCATTTCTTTTTTCTTCTTGGGTAGTACACGAAGAAAGGCTCTCTTCCTGTTTACATATTCAGTTTTGTAATTCTTGTTTAAGAAATGCCCCATCTGTTTTAAGGGGACTCATTTTTCTGGGTTTTCTTAGCATTGTGGTTTTATGGAATATGCCCCTCTTGGTGGAGCTTTCAGTAATGGCTTGCTTGGGGATCTGCTATAGGCGATTATAGTGAGACTTTCAGTATATCAGTCTTAAGTCTAATTAGAGAGATTGGTAAAGCATGGTAGAAGTGTATTCATAGGCTACCATCTACTACAGTGAAAGTAAGCCGCTTATGGGTTATAGTAAAAATTGGTGTATTTTACTTATTAGAATGGCTTGAATTTTGTCTGAGGCACGGGTGTAGTTCTAAAGGCCATAAAGGTCAAGGTCTAAAGTCTGCATTAGCGTGAGAGATAGCAGCATATTTGCACTTAGAAAGTCTTTGTTTCCAGTAGAAAATCTTTCTTTCCAGTAGAATTGGACATAATATCCAAATGGTTGATTAAGGTAAGGGAAAGAAATAAAAACTCTCATAGTTAACTTAAGCAAAACCTACAACACTTCTGAGCTTTGTGTTGAATTTGAGTCACAAATTTGAGTAACAAACATTTTATTAGGAGGTGTATTTGTAGCAAACTCAGTTTGTGTGAGACTTCAAATCCCTTGCTTGGCAAGGAAAACCCAACGGACTTAATTGGTGACTAGGTCGGAAACTTGTATCATCTGTGGAACTACATGGTGGTTTTCTGTAATCGATACAGAACCAGCAGATCTCATAGAAAGCAACTAGCTGTACCTCCTCTGTGGTTTAATCTAATTTGTAAGAAGGCTCAGTCTAATACTGCCAGGGAACTTTGCTGACACAGGCAAAATACCACAGCCAGCAATTGGCAGATGCCTCACTCCCTGTCTTCTGTCAATGTATTTGAAGTATCTGCCTGTGATTACATTTTACTGATATGACCTTTGGTTTACGTGGAATGGCCACTTAAAGTGGTAAAGGACCATTCGCATAGAGGTAAAAATAGACTGAAGTTGTGATATTTTCCTAGACTGAGTGCCTGTCTAATTCCCTAAAACCCTGTTAACAGGAGCAGCTTGCAAGAAGATCTGCGATGACCGTAGTGACCCTGTGGGACTTTTTTGGGGATGTAAAAAAGACATCTTAAAGTACTAGTTGTAGGTTAGAAAAAAAAACCAGCTGTTGAGCATTTTTTCAGGTATGAGGTTGAATGTTTGCATCTGTGTCACTTATTTGTATCTTTTGCAAATCTGAACTCCTAGAAGTTCTTTAATATGTGTTGTTTTGTTGTTTGTTTGTTTTTTTTTTTTTTTTTTTTTTTTAAATATATAAACTTCTATTAAGGTCATAATGGTTTCCATCCCCAAATACTATGAAGGAAAGAACATCCTCTTGACAGGAGCTACAGGCTTCATGGGAAAAGTCCTTCTGGAAAAGCTGCTCAGATCCTGTCCTGAAGTGAAAGCAGTGTATGTCTTGATAAGACCCAAAGCAGGGCAGACAGCTGAAGCACGAGTAGAAGAAATTACAAGCTGTAAGGTATGTGTCACTCTCCAAGTACGTTTTTGTCCTTTTCATGTTGCCATTTCATTTTGGGAACAAGCTTCGATTTGTTTAAAGTAAAATACTGGTTTTGAATGTTTGCCTTTGTTATTGTTCTAACAAATATACAGTCCAAGACCTGGCAGTGCTTTTATAGCTGTTTTTCAAGCTGTTAGCCTCTAGCAAAGCCAGTAGTGGAAAATTACCTGTATTTAATTTAGGTGGAGGATGGGAAATAGCCCTAGAGGGCAGGGGGGCCCAAGACTGTTGGTTCATATTCAAGGATCACCTGCTGCAAGCTCAGGAGTGTTGCATCCCAACTAGAAGGAAGTGCAGCAGGAGGGCCAGGAGACCTCCTTGGATGGATAAGGAGCTGCTGAGGAAAATTCAAAGGAAAAAAGAGGCTTCTAAAAGGTGGAAGCAAGGACAGGCATCCTGGGAAGAATACAGGGATGTTGTCTGGGAAGCTAGGCACCAGGTTAGGAAAGCTAAGGCCCACTTAGAATTAAACTTGGCTAGGGATGTGAAGGATAACAGGAAGGGATTCTATAGGTACATTGCAAATAAAAGGCAGGCTAGGGACAATGTGAGCCCTCTCCAGAAGCTATCGGGAGAACTGGCTACCCTGGATTTGGAGAAGGCTGAAGTTCTTAATGGCTCTGTTGCCTCAGTCTTCACTGGCAAATGCTCTGACCACACCACCCAAGTCTTGGAAGGCAGATGCAGGGACTGTGAGAATGAAGACCCTGGGCCCACTGGAGGAGAGGATCTGCTTCGAGACCATCTTAAGAACCTGAACGTACACAAGTCCTGATGAAATCCACCCGCGGGTCCTGAAGGAGCTGGCAAATGAAGGTGCTAAGCCACTGTCCATCATATTTGAAAACTCATGGCAGTCAGGTGAAGTTCCTGACGACTGGAAAAAGGGAAATATAACCCCCATTTTCAAGAAGGGGAAAATGGATGAGCCGGGGAACTCCAGACCAGTCAGCCTCACCTCAGTGCCTGGCAAAATCTTGGAGCAGATTCTCCTGGAAGGCATGCTAAGGCACATGAAAAACAACAAGGTGTTTGGTGACAGCCAGCATGGCTTCACTAAGGGGAAGTCCTGCCTGACCAATCTGGTGGCCTTCTATGATGGGGCTACGGAACTGATGGACAGGGGTAGAGCAGTTGATGTCATCTACCTGCACTTGTGCAAAGTGTTCGACACTGTCCCACATGACATCCTTGTCTCTTAGTTGGAGAGACATCAATTTGAGAAGTGGACCACTCTGTGGATAAAGAACTGGCTGGGTGGCCGCACGCAAAGAGTTGTGCTCAATGGCTCAATGTCCAGCTGGAGAGCAGTAACGAGTGGTGTCTGTTAGGGATGGGTGTTGGGACCACTCTTGTTCAACATCTTTGTTGGTGACAAAGACAGTGGGATTGAGTGCACTCTCAGCAAGCTTTGCTGATCACACCAAGCTGTGTGGTTCAGTTGATACGCTGGAGGGAAGGAATGCCATCCAGAGGGACCTTGACATGCTTGTGAGGTGGGCTGATGCCAACCTGATGAAGTTTAACCATGACAAGTGCAAGGTCTTACACCTGGGTTGGAGCAATCCCAGGCACAGCTACAGGTTGGGCAGGGAAGAGATTCACAGCAGCCCTGTGGAGAAGGACTTGGGGTGTTGGTTAATGAAAAAAAGAACATGAGCCGGCTTCAGTGTGCACTCGCAGTCCAGAAAGGCAACTGTATCCTGGGCTGCATCAAGAGGAGCGTGACCAGCAGGTTGAGGGAGGTGATCCTGCCCCTCTACTCTGCTCTTGTGAGACCTCACTTAAAGTATTGTGTGCAGTTCTGGTGTCCTCAGCATAAAAAAGACATGGAAGTGTTGTAACAAGTGCAGAGGAGGGCCATGAGGATGATCAGGGGACTGGAGCACCTCCCCATAAGTTGGGGCTGTTGAGCCTGGAGAAGAGAAGGCTGCGTGGAGACCTCAGAGCAGCATTCCAGTATCTGAAGGGGGGGCTATAGGGATGCTGGGGAGGGACTCTTCATAAGGGACTGTAGTGAGAGGACAAGGGGTAACAGGATTCAAACTTAAACAACAGGGGAAGCTTAGATTGGATGTAAGGAGGAAGTTCTTTACTGTAATGGTGGTGAGGCACTGGAATGGGTTGCCCAGGAAGTTGTGAATGCTCCATCGCTGGCGGTGTTCAAGGCCTGAGTTGGGCAGAGCCTTGGGGCCATGGCAGGGGGGCTGGAACTAGATGATCTTAAGGTCCTTTCTAACCCTAACTATTCTATGATCTACGATTCTATGTTCAGCTGTAATGCAGAACTGAGAAGTGAAACACCTGAGTTATAACTTGCTAAGAGAATATGTTATCAGGTGCAAGAGGCAGTGTGGACTGGAAGTTGTAAGGTAGAATCACAGAATAGTTTGGGTTGGAAGCACTGCTTCATCGCTGATTATGTTCATGGAAGTCGGTAATGTGTTGTAGTAGTATTCCTAACACACTTTTTAAATTTCTTGATCTTGAGAAATACAACGGTATAACTCTGTGTGGGCAGAAAATGTTTCCCAACTGAAATGAAATGTGTATCTCTTCTCTTGCTATGAGTTTTAGGTTTTTTTACCCATTTTGTTTGACAGCTTTTTGACAGGTTGAGAGATGAGCAACCAGACTTCAGAGCAAAAATAATTGTAATCGAGAGTGATCTTACACAGCCTGAACTGGACCTTAGTGAACCAATCAAGGAAGAGCTTATAGAATGCATTAATATTATATTTCATTGTGCTGCTACAGTCAGATTCAATGAAACACTAAGGTGAGTGTAAAATTCTGTAGCCTCTGGTCTGGTAAACCAGTTGTACTTAGGGGGAGGGGGTAAATCAGGTATCTGCATTATCTTGTGAATATTCAGCCTATCACGCTGCTTCATGTACTGTGGTATTTGTGTGTTTGGTCAATTCCATGATACCCCTTAAGTTTTGGGGAAAAGATTATTACTTTATCTTACGCTGTTGGGTTTTCAGTTTTTCTTCTTAGGAAGGTGGAGGCATATTATTAGACCTGCTTTGCTAGTGGTTATAATTACTCTATTCAACATGAAAAAGTTCTTATCTCTTTCAAGCTATAGGCGAAAAGCCAAGTCCATTATTAGGACTTAGAAACTAAATAAAATACTCTTGTAGTTTTGCTACAACCCCTCTAGGTTTTTTGTGGTTGGGTTGGGTTGGTGTGTGTGGTTTATTTGTTCTGTTTTGTTTTTTTTTTTTTAACTAAATCCCTTAGCCTGAATTTCAGTCTTTTTGAAGGGAAGCTGTTGAAGGTACTAAGGAGCATGTTGCTATTCTGAGTCTTCCTAACATCATGTGTTGCTCTGATGTCTAGTATGGGTAGAAAGGATGCAAACAAGTTGTAGCTATATGTGCTTTGCAAACTGGTAATACTAGAGATTTTTTCCTAATGTGTGAAAGGGAACACACAATATTCCTTTAGACTCCCTTGTCAGAAGGGGAATGCAAATTTCAGAGGATGACTTTTGGGCAAAACTGTATGTTGAAGTTATTGCACTTGCTCTCTACCTGGTAAGCAAACAGGAGATTAAAGAGTGCTCAGCCTTCTCCATGTCTTTAGAAAGTCCCTCATTAAGAAGAGTAGAGGTTTGCATGGGAGGGAGTAGGAAGATGGAGATGCACATGGAGAAAAATGAAAACTAAAATGTTGAAAGCTTTCATGTTGTTCAAAAATTCTAGTAAGGAGATCCTTTAGAAAGGGGTACTAGAAGCAAGAAAAGATGGTATTTGCCTGGTTTTTTTGTGTTGTTTTTTTTTTTTTGGCAAAAAATGTTTATTTGATTCAGTGTTGAAATACTGAAATATCCAATTTCGGTAAATTACTTTTGTGAGGAATAGCTCCATTTTGGGGGATGAGTAGAGCAACTTTGAGATAAAACACTTGTCAACTCAGATTTATTCTGAGTTGTTACGAAGGTTGGCGTTACCTCTCTCAAAATGCCATACTGTATGCTGAAACTTTTTAAGGTCTTCAGTAGACTCTGTTTATCACTGGTTTATGATCTTGAAATGTTTAGGAACTGCGAAGCTGATGAAAGTCCAGATGGACTTAAAAACAATTTGAAAGACTGGTGGAATGGGGTCTTGGTGCAAAAAAGCCTTTGGCAGTTTCTGCTTTCTTGATGGGCCCAGTATGTTTAGCAAAATGGAAAATGTGAGCGTTTCTTTGGTGCTCTGGCCTCATCCTTTTCCTAACGGATGTGCTGGCATGGTTGGAGGAACCTTACAACTCTGAAGACTGCCTAGAGCAACCGTCATCAGATACTTGATGGGAACAAAATACTTGGCTTGGGGACAGTGGTAGGAGTAAAGTAAAGAAAGCATAATATGTAGACTTATTTTGGAACTTCTCCCAATTTGTAATTGCTGTGTACTTCTTTATCCTAAAGTGGTGCATACTGATTGTGCATGCCTTCCTTTGACTCCTTGAAAGAGGCAGTGAAGACTGAGAGCAGTACTTTTATTTAAAAAAAAAAACCCCAAACAGATGAAAGAGGGTTAAAAAAAGAACAACCCAACCAAAACCCCTCAAAACACTTCTCCTCCCATTTCATTTAGAAGTAATATTTTCCATTTATACTGATATGGAATAGTGGCCCCCTTCTCCCGTCACCCCAGTGCTTCAGTACTAGTGTAATAAATCAGACTTAATGCTTATTTGGGGGGATCAAGAGTGTTTTGGTGGGTTGTTTGGTTTTTGTTTGTTTGTTTGTGTTTTTAATGTAACACTTATAGAATCATAGAATAGTCAGGGTTGGAAAGGACCTTAAGATCATCAAGTTCCAGCCCCCCTGCCATGGGCAGGGACACCTCACACTAAACCATGTCACCCAAGGTTCTGGCCAACCCAGCCTTGAACACCTGCCAGCAAAGGAGCATTCACAGCTTCTCCGGGCAACCCATTCCAGTGCCTCACCACCCTCACAGTAAAGAACTTCCTCCTTCCTGTCTAACCTGAACTTCCCCTGTTTAAGTTTGAACCCATTACCCCTTGTCCTCTCACTACAGTCCCTAATGAAGAGTCCCTCCCCAGCATCCCTATAGGCCCCCTTCAGATACTGGAAGGATGCTCTGAGGTCTCCACGCAGCCTTCTCTTCTGCAGGCTGAACAGCCCCAACTTTCTCATCCGATCTTCATATGGGAGGTGCTCCATTGTAGAGACTTTAATAAAGCTTTATTTGGGTGTATTCTCAAAGCTTAGTTGATTAGTACAGTGTATACAAGAAAACTAGTTCCCTTAGTAAGTTTTATAGGCTGGAAAGGATATCTGAATTGTATTAAATAATCATAGCAGTTAATCAGTAAGCTGTGTTCTGGTGGGGGTTGTAGGGAAGTGCCTGTTCTTCTACAGTGTCCTTAAGTACTCTATTTTAATAAGAAGCTGTGAAGTTGGAGGGTGAAAGTGTGATGATTCTTTTCTTGAACTGGGAAGTTGAGGTGTGTCTCATGGCAGCTAGGTGTTTTGTTGCATTATTCTCGTTTAGGATTACGATTTAGCTTGAGGAGAATCAAAGGTATGCTGACTGTCCCAATCTGGTACTGGAGAGTGAAGAAAACCCAGGTAAAACTTAGGGAAATAATGCTGAATATTGAGAGATGCTCTAGGTAAGGCTGTGTGGTGTGTTTTTCTAAGCAAGTTAGGATGCTGTCCGTGCTGCTTTTTTGGGGAGCTTCTATTTAGGAATATTTTATTTACCCATCACTGAGGCATTTAGGAGTGAATTGAGTAGTTGAGCTTTTGTGGCTTGTTTTTTTTGTCTTGCTCTCTGCTAATCAAGTTTCTGTTTAATCAACAGAGAAGCTGTTAAGTTAAACGTGACTGCCACACAAGAGCTCCTCTTCTTGGCACAGCGAATGAAGACTCTGGAGGTGTTCATACATGTTTCAACTGCCTATGCATATTGCAATCGGAAACAGATTGAGGAAGTAGTTTATCCACCTCCTGTTGATCCCAGGAAACTGATGGATTCTCTTGAGTATGTGCTATGTTCTATGAAGCTATTGCAGTAATCTGTAACCACTTGTTTGAAGTACTAAAATGTGCTTAGGAACTTGAAAGATTAAATCAGCTTACGCTGACCTGTAAGTCTGACAGCATGGCTGATACTTCTGTTTTCTGTGAAGAAGATGGTTTAAGGTTTTATTATCCATTCCTTGTAAGAGAAGTGTGAAATTAAAAGAAACTAATAAAGAAGTAAAGTATATTTTAGCTTGCTATTACAGATGGAAGAGCACTAACATTAAAAGCAAATGAGCTACTACCTAGAATGCGCATTGAACCAACCTTCTTATTTTATTCATTTATTTATTTTTATAATGTTGACTTTAAATACACTTTTGAATGAGATTTTTTTTTTTTTCCTCTTCACAAGCAGGGTAACTAAAACGGGTTGGTTTGGGTTTGGACAGCTATCTCTATTTTAGAACTCATGGCAATGAGGGAAGGCTTTTGTAAACTTACACGAGAGTGTTCTCTAGCCAACAGCTGACTGAAACACATAGAAACAGATCTGTTGTGTCCCTTTCTGGGCTTTTCCACCCCTCTTCGTAGCCCAGTTCATATTATGAGGGAGTCTGCATGCCAGCTTTGATTGTAAGAGAACACTGGTGAATAACAAAGTTGGCTAAATTCCATTTATGTAACTAAGACGTTGGGTGACTGAGGCAAATAAAATCCAAGCCTGTTTTGAAGTGGAGAACACCAAAGTAGCAATAGTTAGAGGCACATCTCTGTTGTACATGTGTGCTGTGACTGAAGGTTGTTGCAGTTTTAAGTACAAAATGGTGAATGAATTGGGAAGCAAGCTGAATTTGCAAAACTTCACTAAACTAAGGGGAGTAACAGGATAACCAGCTTGCTTCAGAGATGGTGTGTGATAGCTTAACAACATAAAGGTGGAGGTTGATGCTTGTATTACAGCTGAGACTAACTGCTTTGCAGTGGCATCACTTTCTAAATCATATAATGCTAACTGAGAAGCAGTGTGCCTGTGTTCCAAAGACTAACTTGCTGTGTCCGCACTTCTTGTTTGAGAACTTTGTTGATAGAATTAGGATTATTGTAAAGGAATATGCAACTTACTCTTTGGTTAGTGTGTAATAAATTCAATTACTTATTGCCCGTATAATTAAGTAATTTGCCCAAGTAATTAAAGAAGCAAATAGTAGTATACCACTCTTAGTGGACACCAGCCATGCAGTCCTCCTCTCTTTTACTGGGAAACTTGTTTTAATTTCAGTCTGTATCCCTTTTTCTTTAAAGGAGAAAGAAATTCATGGTAACTAACAATTATATGTGCCCTCAACTGAAGCAGCATGCAGTAATTTATACTTGCCTCTTATTTTGTTTCTTTAGGTGGATGGATGATGGCCTGGTGAATGATATTACTCCAAAACTGTTAGGCGACAGACCCAATACTTACATATATACAAAAGCCTTAGCTGAGTACATAGTACAACAAGAAGGTGCAAAATTAAACACAGCCATTATAAGGCCATCTATTGTTGGTGCTAGCTGGAAGGAGCCTTTTCCTGTAAGTCATTTTCATCTGGCCATATTGCTTATAAACTGTAGTACATACTGATTGACTGTTTATCCAGTGAGCATTGTAATGGAAAGTATTTTAGACTATGAAGTTGTGTCAGTTTGCTTCTGGATAACACCTGTACAAAAGCTGTCAGATACAGTGTTCTTATGTAAGAAACTTAGGGGTAAGTTACTTCTAGTCATAGAGCGCCTGTCACGGTGTGAGATACTATTCTACCTGTGAACTGAATTGTCAGCTTTTTTTGTTGATGATTCTCTGTATCTTCATCTATTTTTCTCTTCAAGATTCTTTGGTATATCAGTACCTGCAAAGAGTGATTTAAGAAAACTGGGGACTGCAGGACATAAAGATGCTTTTGCTCCACTTTCAGTCAAACTGTGTAGGCTTAAGTTATATGGTATAAGTTCTATGTACTGTATGCTATGCTGATAGCATATATACTTCCTTCTATAAGGGAGGTCAGTGTTGAAGTAGCTTCTCCACTTCAAGACTGAATATCTCTCAATGTCTCTTAAGTAATTGTTTTTCATACTATTTTGAGTAGTACAGTAAGTATATAGTGTCTAAATGATGTCTTTAAAGTTGAAGAAGAATGTCTTCTGTTTGAAAAATGAAAAAAAAAATGAAAGGTAGGAAAACTGCTTATCTGTTTTCTAGGAGTTGCTAGAAGCTAGTCTAAAAAACTTGTAAGCTTGAATACTTTCAACATTAACATATTTGTACAGACAATGCCCTACAGTTTGCTCACTAGGAAATAAGCTAGCATCTCTCTCCAAAGGAACTGTAAATCTACAGATAGATCTTTTTTTGAGGCGTAACAACTTGTTATATCATCAAATATTGCCATGGAAGAGCTTAGTTTAGAGACGTGGAACTTGGTATCTTTCTCCTCTGTGTTCTCTTTTCTTTCCACCGTTTGAGCTTGTAGAAACTTTAGGTTTCCACTTGAAACTGCTGACTTCAGTAATCTCTAACCAAAACCTTTCCCTCCCTGCTGTTCGTAATAGGGATGGATTGATAGCTTCAATGGACCTAGTGGTGTCATCATTGCTGTAAGTACTGAATGTACTTAAATTTTTTTCTTCCTTCTGGAAGGCAAGAAAGCGTCATATGTTTTACTGGTGGATCTTCTGTCTCTTTTATTTTTGTTGTTGCTGTTTTTTTTCTTTAAGGCAGGAAAAGGAATTCTTCGAACAATGAGAGCTTCCAACAATGCACTGGCAGATCTTGTTCCAGTAGATGTTGCTGTTAATATGACACTGGCCGCAGCCTGGTATTCTGGAGTTAATAGGTATATGTACACCTATGTAGGTATAACTATATAGGTGACAGTAGAGAGTACGAAGTATTTTGAAATTATTGTGTGTGTGTGTTAATAAATCAGTCTTTGAACTTATAATTGGTGTTCTGCTATTCCCCCAGGACAAAGGAATTTAAGGTTCTAACGCTATTAGTCCCTCAAAGTGTAACTTCCTTATGGCAAATAAGAAGACATCACCTACTGCTACTGTTGTGCAGGCTATGCCTGCAAATTCCTTCCTGGGTCTTGTATTCAATACAAATTACAGTAAAGTAGGTGATGATTCTCCGAAAGAAAAGAAATACAGGAGTTAAAGGAGAAAAATACTGGAGGATGATATAGAAAGCAAAAAAACCCAACATGACAGGAGCTTTCTGTTTTATATAAATGATACTGTTGAGGGAAAGGATAGCTTTGATAAGGGGTAAGTTATATCTTGCCTCTTTTTCCAAAGGGAGGTTGTCTTCTAACTTTGCTTTTATCTTTCCCTCCAGACCAAGAAATGTCATGGTATATAACTGTACAACAGGTGGCACCAATCCTTTCCACTGGGGTGAAGTTGGTATGCTATGTTTCTTTTTTCATAAGCTTTAATAGAAAAATACAGTTGAATAATACAAGCATAGGCTATAATCAGTAGGTGGTGTTGCATTTTTATTGTTGAAATCAATATAACAGGCATACCTCTCAATTTTGTAGTGTATTGTGCTTTTTCATTATCTTCTACTGGTAATTCTCTCTCCTTGTAGCATTGTCACAGTTTCATTTTGTTCTTGGTTGTGTGTGTGGGCTTTTTGTTTGGTGTTTTGTTTTGTTTTTAAATTCCATTATAATTTAAACTATGGGATCACTAATTTTTGTTTGTTGCCATGACATAATCTGCAGATTGTGGGTAGTGAGCAGAGTAAAACATTGCGCAGAGAAGCAGTAGTGATGTTTGGTTTAATGTTGACCTTAACAAATGCATATGAATAAACAGCCCACAATCACATGTTATTTATATCTACATAAATTGAGAGGTATGGGAAGAATAGTTTTGCACTTGTGTAGCTCTTTGATTTTGTCTTAAGTTGATTTAATATTCAGATAGCTACATGAGACTTAAACTATTCATGTACATGGAAAAGTAATCTTTAAGAAAGAATGGCCACCTATTTTCAACTCTTTGATATGCTGACTAGAATGTAACCCACATGCCAAAAGCTTTGACATAGTTTTCGTTATAAATAGCAATGCAAGCTGGCTGGCATGGTAAAGCTGTTTATTTGCTTTCAGTTTTTTAGAAATAGAATTCTTAAGATCAGATACTTTTTTTTCTTTAGTACTTAAATCTATTTTACTTCTCTCTACTATTTTGTTAATGCTTTTTACTTGCTTTTACCCATTTTATATGTATTTATTTATAAATGTTATTGCTTCAGCCAAACTTGGAAAATTGCTGACTTAATTTATATCCCAATTTGAACTGGGGTGTTTAAACACAGTCTGTAAACAGCAGCTTGATGTGAAAAGAGGTGGATTTCAACAGGACTTCTTAAGATACTGATCCTGCATATCTGTCGTGAAGAATTTTCAGGTGTTGGCAGGAGTTTCACATGGAGTCCCATCTTGATTTCCTTTTTCTTAATGGTTAAATATGGATAAGTTGTTTTAAATTGCCTTCAGTTTTTGAAAACAACCTCTAAGGTAGGGAAGAGGAACAGAGGGAGAAGCTACCAGAAAACATGATACTGAAGATGAAGACATAAAAGACCTCTTGATTATAGTAGGAACCAGTACAACAGTCTTTCAAGTTAGGCTTATGACTTTGTTTTAGTTTCTGAGAATCTTAGAAAAGTTAGGGTAGTTATTTACATGTTGTACTGACGTAAATATTGTACACTGTAATGTACTTTGAAAACCATTACATTTTACATGGTTATTATCAAAGCTGTTACACAACTTTTCTTTCTCAGAATACCATGTAATTTCTACTTTCAAGAGGAATCCTCTCGAACAGGCCTTCAGACGGCCCAATGTAAATCTAACTTCCAATCACCTTTTATATCATTACTGGATTGCTGTAAGCCATAAGGCCCCAGCATTCCTGTATGATATCTACCTCAGGATTACTGGAAGAAGCCCAAGGTAATGGTGACTAGCTCTGTCTTGTCTGTTCCTCTGACTTTTAAACAAAGCTATGCTTACACTGTGATGTATATTGATGATTTTTAAATTTTTTTTCTTCCCCTGAGTGCTTTCTGACTTGAAACTTGGCTTTTTTTTTTTTTCCTGAGAACAGGTCCTTGAATTCAAAGTGACTGCATTTTCTAGGGAAAACAAGGATATCTTTGTCGGATAGTTTGGGGGTTTGAATAGTTAAGGTAGACTAAATTACAGGATCTAGAAAATGATGTTTATTTTTGAGTAATAAACAGTCAAAAAATGTTGATCCTTATTTTTTCCCACAGGCCACCCCATTACTTTGAGTATCCCGATAAATCCGTTAGAAAGTGCAGTAAGGCACCCTAATTTAACTTTTCAGTCCAACACCCTCTTGAATCAATATTGGACTGCAGTCAGCCATACAGAGCCCGCATTTTTGCATGATCTTTTGCTCAGATTGACAGGTCATAAACCATGGTAAGAAGGACAGGCCTAAAAATATCTTCCTGGCAAGGTGGTGGAGACATGTGAAGAGATGGTGGAGACATGGCATGGGCACTGTCTAGGTTTGCTAACTACAAGCGATAACAATCTAATGGCTGCATTTCAATGAGATTAACAATTGGCTCAGCAATGCTGTTCAACATACATCTTGGTTTGGAATCTCAGTCATTAAACTCTAGAAAGTGGCTTGCCTAAAGGTTGTTGCTCTTATAAACTGAAAATGGAATGGGAGATGGAGCTGTTAATTACAGATTATCCCTGTAGATGATATGATTTGATCTGGTGTGTTGGTTTGTATCATCTCGACATTCCATTCAGTTTATAATATTTACACTAGTATCTGCTTAACTTCTTCAGTGGTGAAAATGACGTAGTTCTGTTAAATAGGCTGAATAAAATTATGTAGAAGGCATGTAAGTTGTCACTTCAATTTGTTTCAGATTTGCCAAGCCATATGATCCTAACTCATTAGATATGTTTTCAAAAGTATTTGTCTTCAGAGTCTATAAAAATCTCCACTCTGGTGACCGTGTATTAACACAAGTGAGTATTCATTCTCTGTCATGTAGTTCAGGTCAGCTGTACAAGGAGGGGAAAAGTTCTCTAAGAGGCTTGGCACTTCTGCATCAGTAGAAGGAAGACATGTAAGTGGTTTGTAGGAGAAAACTTCTGAAAGTGCTTGGGTTCTGTTGTTCCAGTCCTACTCAATAGTGTCATACAGCGACAGTAATGGCAGGAGGCAGTGCTAGGAGGCTGTGGGAAGATTAGGATACATTCAAAAGATGAAGCTTTTCAGATGAAAAGAAAGTTTTGAATGTACAAGTTCCTAGCTTTTAGGTTCTTTCGAAATTTAAAGTTACTCTTAATAAAAAAGTGATAGAAATTCTGACAGATATAGAGTCAGTCACTAAAAACAGCATATAATTGCCGACCCTACTGACTTTCAAATGGTTAGGAAGTAGAGCTTCCATAATCTTGTAAATCTTTAAAAGGTGTTCAGTCTTAAGTATTTGACTAGTAGGAGTAAAACAAGCTGAGAGTAATCATGTTGTTTAGAATGCTGTTAGCAGTGGGAATGTTGAGCCTTGTTTTTGCTTTTCGTGGAGTTCTTGCTTCATGTCCAAAGATGGAATTTAGGACTTTATCAGTACTAGTACAGTTGGTGACATTAAATATGTATTTTCTAGCCTATGAGTTATTACTGTTAAGATTATTTCAAATTAGTTTAATGTAACAGTGGGTGGGTGAGTTTCCTGTCATGCACAAGATTTCCAGTTTGGAGGAAATGTGGGAGATTCAAGTAAAGCAAGCTATTATTCATTCACAAAGGTTACTCAAATGCACTTGAAGGAAAAGCTTTTAAGTTTGATACCCAGCCCACTTACAGGAATGTACTTCTCATTTTTTTTTTCCTTCAAGCATTTAAAAAATGGGAGCCTGCAATAAGAGCAGCAGAAGAAAATACATAGACACAAGCAAGACATGCAGTGTTAAATCCTAGCGGGCTTTAATAATAGAATAAATTTGAGACACATCTTACCTTTTTTTCCCCCTAGTCTTCTGACTCAAAGAACTTTGAAAGCTGCTTTAACTGATGGATTGGAGACAGTCATGGTATATAGGGATGTCCCACTGTTGCTGTGGTCATTCTGTCTGATTGGCATAATGGTTTTAATTGCTGGGTAGCACGTACTAGGGAACTTCTGAAGACTTGGAAATGCTAGTGGCAATTCTTAAACTCAGTATAATGCTGTTCTGAGTGAAAAAGGGCTGGTGTAATCTAAATTAAGATGTTTTCCATCACTATTTTGCAGAAAAACTTGAGCAGTATAGTAAAAAGGTGGAGTTAGCACAGATTTCACATACTCTAACTTGACATCATGTGGTCAATGGCCTGCCCTCTCTGTGATGAGTCAGAATACAATTCTGAGGTGTTTGTGTGCAATGTAGGAAAACCTCTAAGCAATGCAGTTACTGAGTGGGTTTAACTGCTCTGTTGTCATACTGTCAGGATACTGTGCTGCAACTGAATAAGAAATTTTTAACAAGTAGGAGAAATAGGTTGGGCCTATGACTCTTTAGAGCTAAAGGGTTATGCTCATAATAAAAAAGTCTTCCTGTTCAGGGTTTTTTGAAAACTTACTGACAACTTTCTGCAGTATGAAATCGTTCTTTTGCACATTACTTGTGGAAGCGATGTTTTCAGTGAGATGGAAGAAGTTCTGCCTTTTTTTTTTTTTTAATCTCATTTAAGTTCCTTGAATTTAACAATTCTCTGATAAAATTAACAGTTAAGGAAAGGGAAGGAAGAAGTAATGAATATGATCTGAAATTTGTAGGAATAACAGGTACAATAAGGGTGGTTATAATGAAGATTTAATATTTTGTACTGAATACTGTTACAGCATTGTGCAGTTACAGAAATAGCACTGATAATCCTTAACATCCAAGTTTAAGGATAATATTGTCAGTTGCTTGCCTTGCATATACATAATTGCATTGCAAAGCTTGCTGATTTTCTAATTACCTTTGATATTAGGCATAGATCTTGCTTTTAACTTTGCATAGAGCTTAGCACAACAGAACCATGTTATTTAAAACTAATCCCATGTATTTGAAATCTAAAGACCTCTAAGTATACTCCCAGCAGTGGGGTGTATTTACTAGAAGAACAGAATGTGGCATGAAATATTTAAATTTGTAGTTCAGGGATTTCTCCAGCAATTCATATTCTGTTACTCCTCCTTAAAAAGCAAAAGGAAAGGTGTGGTTCATGTATGTAGAGTGATGTAAAGGATGTAAATTCTTACCTGTCATTTCAATTTAAAGCTGCTTAAAACTTCATATAAAGCGTCTTTCATTGTTTCAAATCTTCAGGTTTTGACATAAAGTTTGGTTATGTGTATTCATGCTCTTCGTTGTGTGCATTCCCATTTGCAGGAGGAATATGGTGCCACTGAAGTTTATAAAGCTTAGTCTGCCGGAGCTACGTGACTGTCCACTAAATGACACTCAGTGTTGATATTTCTGAAATCAGTCTGTCACCTTGCTATTTATAAAAAACCCCAAAAAGTATAGTTACATGTTGATTTAGTGCAGGTAACAAGCTGTCACCAAGAAAGTCAGCCCTCTTCTGCCAACCCTGTAACTGATTTAGCAGTTGAGAGAAAGTAGAGACATGATTCTTTTGGCTCATATATCAACCTAATGGAGAGGAAAAAAAAAAACCCAAAATTTGACTGAATTTAATCAGCAGTTCTGTGGCCAGTCATTAAATCCAGTTTGAATTGGAGAGGGGAGAGAAACCTGGAGCTGAGGTAGAAGGACTCCTTTTAGCCACTAGGTGTTTAAAAATCTTATTTCTTAATTGGCTTAGCTATACTCTAAAGCTGTATCCATAAACAGGGACAGCACGATTCCTAGCAGAGATTAGTGGTTATATTAGTTCAAATTAAGTTTAGTTTTTCTTTGCAGAAAAGAGCCAAAATGAATGTCAGTGGCCAGCAGCAAGCTCAAAATCAACATTTGTCTGATCAGATACTAATTTGCACCATCTAGTATTTTGCTGGGGCACAAGTTTTCCTCAACTGTAGAAATCTAAAACTTGCTGCTCTTCCAGCTTACCATAAGAAAAGAAATCGGGCAGATACAAGTTAAGTCAACAGCTAAGTTAAATAATCTTAAGACTGTTGGTGGACAGACCTCTGCAAAAAGTCTAAGCACTTAACTGCTGTGTCCTGTTGGCCTGTTATTCAGGCTGTTCTGCTGTGAGGTTTTTCTGGCTTCTCTGACCTGCAAGACCTTTGCTTTCCAAGTTTTGAGTTCTTTTCTGAATTTTTTGACCTAAATAATGAGACAGGGTGTTTTTTTTTTTGTTCATTTCAATTTAGTCTTGTTAGTGCAGGATATGTTTTGGATGTACAGTCTGTATTCCTGATCATTTTTCAGTTGGAGGGACTGTGGTTCAACTTGGCTTCCACTCTTGCCACCTTGCCCAACTGGTGAAACTGAGAACAGGTGTTTGAAAGCATCTGGGAACATCTACTAATGAAATTAGCTGGTGGTCTAAAATTATAATACAACTCTGAATTACTCTAGATAGGTTCATATGGGGTTTAAGGCAAACCATTTATGCTTTAGCCATACTTTACTTTTTCAATAGCCTCTGCAATTTCTTCCATTTCATGAGAAGAAAGAGGCATTTTTGATATTCCTTTAGATACTGAGGTGCCAGCCATTAGTGTCAGTAGGGGATACTAACATGATGCGTAATACTTCCTTTAGACTAGAGTTTCTGGAACAATGTGCTATATCACTTCTGCAAGTATGAATGCACCAAGGCAGCTTTCAGAGAAAAATCGGTGGTTTGCATTGCTTTTATGACTCTTGCTGAACAAAACTTAGCTTCAGAAAGCCATTTCTTGTTAGTGCTGGGTTGTTCTGCTTTCCTTGTTTTCCCCCCTTCCCTCTGACTCTGCTTAAAATGACCAGTGTGTGTCTTGCTGTAAGGATTAAATTGAAAGCAGATCTGAGAGGTGAAACTACCTCAAACACCGAAAGCAGGAATGTAATAGCATTAGGTTACGTGATGATAACTTAGTACTTGCTAAAGTTGAGTGGCCATTTCTAGTGCTGTAACACCTGAAACAATTTTCTTGTCATAAATGTGGAGCTTTGCATCTGAGCAGCTGGATGACTCATGTTTTTTGGGTGCGCTTCAGATAAGTTTCTGTTTGATCAGACTGCCCAGATTGGTCCTTACAACATAATTTTTCTGTACTCCAAGTGATGATTTTAAAGAGTTTGCTTCCTCTGTGTAATAAGGGATGATGGAAGATATTTCTGCATATTTTGAAGTAGCATAGACCTGATCACCTGTTAGGAGCTGCTATTGTCTATCTGTGCTCTTAAGTATTTTCTTGCCCTTCACTGAAGAAGCAGGGGGTTAAGAGCCTAAGCTGTATTTCTGGTGGTTTTAAGCCTTTATCTCTTAGTGACCATAATAAACAAGTTTTGGCTTGTTAGAGATTGGTTTTGCGTAGTGTTCAAAATGATCCGGGAAACTTACTTCTTTGCCTAAAGTTATCATGTATGTATTTTCTGCACTGTGCAGTTTAACTCTTGTAAAGTCAAATTGTTCAGTACAGTCACATTGTTCAGTACTAGATATTCTGGTGTGCTGAAGGGAAAAGTGTTCTGTATATGCAGAACTAAGAGTTACCAATGGAAGACAATGGTGGTTTTTTTCCTTTAAAAAAGAAATAAAGGGAAGAGATGATAACTTACTACTGCAGTGGGAAGTAGGATTAAGAAAAAAGGACTGTCCTATAATTTCTGATTCTATATAAAGACTGGACAGCCAAGATCCGCTTCAGTAATATGCAGGAATATCCTCTTGATGGAATATAACATGCTTTGGGTACACAGCAAGATGGGATGTGTTAACATAGGGGTGTTGGGTTGGAGGGCAAAAAAATTTACAATCTTACTGTCTGTTGTTCTTGTTTGAACTAATTTTTACCACCATGTAACCTGTACATTCCATGCCTTGGAGTGTAGGATGATGAAAACAATAACACGTCTTCATAAGGCCATGATGTTGTTAGAATACTTTACAAGCAATTCTTGGATTTGGAATACTGAAAATATGACTATGCTAATGAACCAGCTGAGCCCTGAAGACAAAAAGGCAAGTAGCTGCGTGATCTGGGCACGGAGATTGAAAGTGAAATATAAGCTCATTTATTCAAGATTGGAAAAGGACACCTGTTAGGACTACTGCTTTACTGTACCGTGGAGCTAACCCTAGTACTAACTCAGCACTAGAGATTCCTGTCAAATTCTTTCAGTTGTGCCAGGACTGTGTTATATGCTAGATCAGTGATGTGATCAGAGACAAGGAAAGGCAGAACCCCCTGGAAGGAGGTCCTCATGTAAAAGGTGGTTGGCTCTGGAGTTGCCTGATCATGTAATCCGGT
This sequence comes from Myiopsitta monachus, assembly GCA_017639245.1. Lineage (NCBI taxonomy): Eukaryota > Metazoa > Chordata > Aves > Psittaciformes > Psittacidae > Myiopsitta > Myiopsitta monachus. The sequence continues at coordinate 16,316,033 of CM029924.1, forward strand.
GTTGCCCGTATATTGAGCTGTTGGTTTTACCAATGTCATGAATAAAACAAGGCTTTAGTTCTTGACAATTAATCTCCTCTAAGGAAACAGGAAGTGGGTTTTGAGGGACTTTCTTGCTTGTTTTTAAACCGAAAACAAATTTTATATACCATTCTCATGGTTTGGCCAGAAAGCCGTGTGTAGGAAATGTAAGTGTACTTTCCCTTCTTTCCAAAGCACATTTTTGCTGTGTGACTAAAGCTGCTCTGTGCAGGGGGAGAAGTATAATGGAATCAGGATGACAGAAAGTCCTGGAGGATGTTGGTGAAGAAGGGAAACTGAGTGCAGGGTCTGAGTAAGAGGGAATGAAATAGCTTGGATGAAAAAACCTTAGTCTTCCCGCTGTGTGTGGTTGATTATGAGAGTCTCTATTTCTGTACTGTATTTATCAAACACCTGTGTGGTGGCTTGACCTTAAAGCTGTAGTAGCATTCTTCCTCCTTGGCAGGACAGGGGAGAGTAAATATAACAAAAAAGTCAGACATAGCAATGTATTCACTGTGGTCTCCAAAAATCATTTAATTTTATTGGATGTATATCTCCTGAGGAAGATACTCACATAGTTCTTTTTAAAGTACAGCTGTATAACTACAAGTGCGTCTAAAAATCCTCTTTTATCAGTGAACTTGGCAGAGAGCAGTCTTTATTCTATAGCATATTAGAACTGTCTTGTTGCTTAAAAGGAAACAAGAATAGAGATAGTTATTTCTAGGGTGGAATTCCTGACAGAGGGATGAAATGGGAAATTGGTGCATTTTGAAGTGCGGGGAAGAATATTACCACTGAGGAGTAAAAATAAGACATGAAATAGTTGAAATTTGAAGAGAATGTGCAAGAAGCTGGTGGTTGAGTCAGGAATGGGATCTATATCTTGTGATTCAGAAAATGATAACTCAAGTTTGTCTTTGGTGCAAGAAAGTTATCTGGTAAAAGCATTTTTCTTTTCCTTTAAATTGCTATATATAACAACTGAATTTTTAGGCAGCTAACAGTGAAAGCTTTTATTTTATGCAGGTGTTTAATTTTGATGTTCGACAACTACATTGGGCAGAATACATGGAAAATTACTGCATGGGAACGAAGAAATATGTGCTGAATGAAGAAATGTCTGGCCTCCCCGCAGCTAGGAAACATTTGAATAAGTAAGTATAAATTTATATTTTTCTTCATTTATATTTTGTGTTTTCAGCTCTTGTAAAGTCGCATTTTTCCATGTTACAACTTAATTGTTCTTTATAGCACCTCCTCAGGTCTTTCAGAATTTTTCTGTTTCAGTCCAGTGGCCTGAAGCGTTTTCTGAAGCCAGATGTAATCTTGTCCTATTTGTTGCTCCTGAGTCGCTCTCAGTACTAGCAGTTACAATATTAGTCTGATATTATGGTTGTAGCTCTGACTAGTGTATACTGCAATCCAGATTCCTGATTTTACCCAAGTATCTTTTGGAAGTTACAAAGATACACAGTAACTCAAGGTCAGAATGGCTTGTTCAGTTAGGAAGGTTTAATAGAACAATGGTTATTTCTTCTGGGAATGACATCTTTTGAAGCAGGCGCGTAAACAGTCATGGACTCTAAACCTCTGAGCTGAAAAATATGATTTTGGTGCTCTAAGACGATTTCTCTTACCACTTGCTCTGTAGCTGTAGTGTCCAGGGTTTTACTGGCACAGTTGTCCCTGTTTTATTTTTGGCTGATTTGTAAAGGTGGATGTAGGCATTTTATTTTTACCTTATTAAAGAGACAAAAGTAACTATTCTTGTTGTGCAATACTACCTCACATCTGCTGTCTCGATAGCACAAAGAGAAGTGGTCAAGGTCGTTACTTGTGTCGGTCTTCAAAAGACAACGATTTGCAGTTGTAGATTGGATTGGCATATGTTATAATCTCAAATACACTTTTGGAAGATGGTAATCTTTGATAATGGCAGGAATAGCTGAGGAGGTGTCCCCTTCTGGTTTTGCTTTACGTTTGTTCAGATGCTGTTAAAAAATGCCCAGGACTTACAGTTTACATTCTCCGTACAAAGGAGTGTACCAAAAATAACATGAGAAATAGCCTTGTATTTGAACAGTCTCTGGTTGTCCTCAGTGCTCAGTTTGTAAGTGGATTATTTTTGCAAGAGGTTTAGGTTCTAACCTATATTCACTCTGAGATATTTGGTCTCTTCTGTTAGCATCTAGCTCTTAACTACTTTGAAAACTTGAGTCCCCTGCTTCAGCATTAGCCAGGTATGGTAGTCCTAGGGGATGTGGCTTCTCTAGGAATCTACTAGGTGAATTTTTGCTCAAATAGAAAAGTGAGCTTTAGTTTTGTAATGCAGAAATTTAGACTGGTTTTTTTTCTACAACTAAGGTATGTAGATGGAGGTCTTGCTATAGTAACAGCCAGCCTACCTGTAAGACAAGGGCAGTGAGCATTTCCTTAAATAGAGCTGTCTCTAAAACACAAATGGTCATAATCTGCTGAACCAAAGAGATTGCTCCTGTTCTGAGAAATCTGAGTAAATTCTGGTTTCTCTTTGTCTTGAAGCTTCCATCTTTTCACATGAAATTATTACTAAAAGTCAAGAGTTGCTGTGAAAGGACATTTGGTTTTTCCTTATTCTTTCTCAGGGAACTATATTTAAAAGATGAGTTTTAAATTGCAGGGAAGACTCTGGGCTCTGTGGCTAGAAAATCCTACGGTGTTTTTGTGTGTTGTCAATAGCAGTTGGAGTTACTTCTACATATATATCAAGTTTTACAATCTGGAGGGGAGGAGGGGATTTCATAGTGTTAAATACTTCCTTGTTTTTTGGGGTGGAGGGCAGCCTTCTATAGCTAAGTTATTGTGTGTGTGACCTTGGCTTTAAGGGGCTTTATCAACCTGCTTTAAAGCAGAAATACATGTGGTTGGCTACAGGGCTGGCTCCGTTCACCAGTTATTGTGTCTTTCACTTTTCAGCAGTGAACTATGGAAAAACTTTATCTGATCCTTCTCTTACCAGCTGACTTCGATCATTCAGTTAATACCACGCATAATACATTTTGAGATGAATAGATGAACAAGTTAAATTCTCCATTAGAAGTTAATTTTTTGAGTGTTCTTTTTTTGCAGTAAGTCTTGGTACCTTGGCTTTTAATTATTTATTTCTTTTTTTTTTCTCTTAGGTTAAGAAATATACGCTATGGCTTCAATACGATTCTTGTGATCCTGATCTGGCGTATCTTTATTGCAAGATCACAAATGGCAAGAAATATCTGGTACTTTGTGGTTAGTCTGTGTTACAAGTTCCTCTCGTACTTCAGAGCCTCCAGTACTATGAGATACTGAAGAAGAGAATTTAGCATTAGGACATCTATGCATATGGTGGTCTAACTGCACAAAGCCTGTAACATGTAGTCATCTCACGTTTTGTAAAAGCGTAATTTCATCTTACATTGGAGTGCAAAATACACGGTATGGTATATGTAATGTTAGTTGTGTATCTTCCTGGAAACAGAAAATAAAGTGGTCAAGTGCCAGAATGAATTGGCATTAGGCAAGCATTTAAATAACTTTAACTCTTTGACCTGGGGAAACATTTTAGACCGCTGACCAACGTAACTGTGCAATTTGGAACGTGTTTGTTTGAAATCTGCCTTAACATGACTTTTTTAAGTTTTACTCCACATTGAGCAAGATAAATATTGTGACTTAGTAGTTGTTAGTTGCTGTAAACCTGTTTATTTGAAATTCTTCTAAATTACGAAGGGTTTTGGAAGTTGCAAAATCAAATAAATGATGGTAAATCTCCTGGGGGGGGAAAATACCTGAGGGCTTTTGTAATGTCTTTTTGCCACTTCTTCCCTTCTTATCAAAGTAGGGATGCAGCAATGGTGCCTACTTTGCTTTAAAAAAAAAAAGAAAAACAAAAAACCCAAAATAAGACAACAAAAAAACACAAACCCTAAAACAAAACACTCAACCTTCCTTAATTACTTGAAAGGCCTTTTGTCTGATCTGATTTTCAGAATACGCTTGGTGATTCAGTTCTGTGCTTGAAACTGGCTGTGTCTAACTTACATTTATGTCGGCATGAGCAATTTTCTTCTCTGAAATCAGAATTGAGCCTATCCTAGAGTAGATAAAAGGAAACATGACCCCAGGGGGATGGGATACAGGAGGTGTAGGGGGGTAGGGGTGGGGGATAAAACCAGTCATTGACCATCCTTTTGGGTTTTGGTTTTTTGGTGGTTTCTTTCTTTTTTTTAATCATTCTTATTGGCAACACAGAGCCAGTGTTAGACTGTTACACTTCTGACTTCAAAAGGTATTTGAAAGGCATTTATTATGCTTAGTTGCTATTTATATTACTGGTAATAGTAGTTGGAAAACTATAGGCTTTCATTGAGGTATACCTGGTTTTAAATTCTGAGCAATGTTAGCAAATACTTAATGAATTAATAATATTTTAAATCTGACCAATGAAATTTGATGTATGGAAAACACCCATGCATAAGCACACTTTCTTATCCTTGCCCCAATAAAAACTCATTTCACTGGGCATGCAGAGCAAGATGCGCCTTGCTTCAAAATGAAACTTTTACCTGAAACTGCTGGGTTTTTTCTGCATGTTACTTTGTTTCAGTAGGGAAGGTAGTTTAAAAAACTAGCAAGTTGTAAGAAAAGATTGAATCCTTGTTTAAGGCAATCTATGACGATCCCTTTAAATTTTGATTGCACAGAATTCTGATAATACTGTAATGTTCCTCTTAACTGAGGCACTGACTGGCACCCTTGCCCAGTGCTTGTTCATTGAAATCAGTTTATACTGATGCATATGTCTTGAATCTGCTTGGAGAAGCAAATAAAGACTTAATTACACAAGAGCTACATTATACTTGCCCATGGTAGTTTTTTTTTTGTTTGTTTTTGGTTTTGGTTTTTTTTTGGTCCTATTTGAATTATGTAAAGAACTTATTTTGCTATTCTCGTGAAAACTCTTACTTTAAAAAGAAGACCTTTTGTGCAGATGTATATCTCTTTTTGAAAAGATAAATGGCTTCCTTGTTGAAGCTAAATATTCTGTAGTAAGTAGTTAAGTTGTAATTCCTTTTTAAAATTACCTGTGTATATATAAAGGTAGTGATGAAAAGCCTAAGTGGTCTAGGACCACACCTTGTGTGAGAGACCTCTGACTGTGGCTGGAAATAAATTATGGTTTCTGTGATTGAAGATGTTACGCTTTAATGAATACATTAGGTGTATTGCATTTTTAGTTGCTTGCCCAAATATCTTACTAGACCTGAAAGTATGCTTAAGCATTCCTGAATTGTAGACTCTTTTTCCAGACGTGCCTACTATCCAATGACACCCTTTGTCCCATGTTGGCATGTGGCTGAAGTTTGCGTTCTGAAAATGATTCTGTGAAGCAATTCACTTAGGAATTTTGGTTGTTTATTAAACATGAGACTCTTAATGTTGATTTGTTAATACTGAGAACTATGAAGCCAATGAACTGATTCTGGTCCAGAACACTGCATAGAAGTCTATTCTTTTGAGTAAATAATGAAGAAAAGGATTGCTTTAAACATACAGTTATTTAGCCTCTACTCTTTAAACATTTGCCAATTTAAAACCCCAATTTTTTCCCTCTTTAGAGACCATGGTTCTGTGCACTATTGGTATCTTGCACAAATTCATCAGTCGTCCTATTCAACTAACAATAGATTCAGTGTCACATTTATACATTAGTTTTGTCACTTCCTGTGGTTAGTCTGTGAAGTTCTATCTGAAACTATTGGGTTTTTTTCCATATCGGAACCCTGTGCTCTTGCAGTTCTTCATACCAGTGTTTGCTCATAATGGATGTTGGTCAAAAAATATATGGGAACTGTATTTTGATACAGTAAGCTGGACTCTACTGACTAGCAACTTACAGGAGGTATTCCAGTTGGTTAAACAGGGGGAAGAGCAGTTTGAAACAACAGGATCTCTTAACAGTAACTGGTATATTTGAATTTGGGACCAGGAAAAAAATGTTTTCCTGTAATGTCTTTCTCTGCTGTAGGAACAGATGTTTGGAAACAAATGCTAAATCCGTGAGTTTTATAAGACATAAACAGAAATATTGGGTGCCTTTGTTTGTAAACCAAAAATAAACCAATCCCTTGAAAGCGGTGTTAGTGTTTTGTATTTTTACATGTTTTCAATCAGGTTTGTGGGAAAAAAATGTGTAGTGTAAATGCTATCTCAGTATACATGAACATGCTCTTTCCTTTGTGAAAGACTTTGAAAATCAAGCTGATGACTGGTGCTGCATTTTGAAAAGCAAAATAAAAGCCTTCACCATCACAGAATAAAAAACAAGCCCAACAAAACCTTCACAATCTCGAGGTCCATGGAGTGATATCAAAACACATACTGAGTGTGACTTTCTTGTATGTCAGCTAGTTTACTTCTTGCTGTCAATTGCCTGTTCATTCCAAGTATTAGTTTCAAATTTACTTAAATAGCTGGGTGCTTTTTTGTAGGGTTTAAAAGGGTACTGTGGATTTGCAGTTGTTTTTGAAATAATTTCAAGGAATTGCAAGCAGCTTAAAGCTATTGTTAGCATCTACATTTTGTGGTGAGGGAAGAAAAGGTAACATTCAGGTAGTACATCGCCCAGAGGGCTTGGTTTTGTTGTTTGTGATTTTTTTGCTTGTTATTTTTTCGGGTTTGTTGGTTTGGTTTTGTTGGTTTGGTTATTTTTGTTTTTGCTGGTTTTTGTCTGTTTGGGGGAGAGAAGGGTGATTCTTTTTATTCATAATTTCTTGGTATCTTCAGATTGCTCCTCCTTATGTCAAGAGCACAGTGCTAGAGATCGTGCATGATCTGTTAAGCTGTGGTTTGGGGTCTATCAGCTTTAAAGCATAAATTGTCTTTTACTTGACTTTAAGGCTTAAACTACTAAATACAGATGTTTTGTTGGCCTCTTTAGTTGATGCAAAACCAGAAGCAAGGAACACGAAGAAGGTTTTAAGATGTTATCCCTTATATGTCTTGCACTGTTAAACATTTTGCGCTTTCTTCTTAGTACCTTATTATGTTATAACCTGTTCAAAACCAAAGAACAGGTTTCTGGAGTTAACTTGGATCTGAGAAGTATAACTTTGTCATAGAATTTGTACATATTTTACAATCTGCTGAGCAGACTTTAAAACAGAAATGACGAACTGTCAACACAGAATGGCTACTCTGGAGAAATGTAAGTAAATTGCTTTAAAGTATACTCTTAGCTGTTTGTCAGTCTTTTTTGTGCTGAAATAAGCTGCAATTTATTTTGTTTAGCCTGGTGACATTCACTGTGTGAGTAAGTCTCTGGAAGCTGTAAAATAGTTTCAGTGAAGCTGAGATGAAATATCTGCTCCTGCTTTTAATGAGCTGTACCATCATAAATTTAGGAAAGCAAAAGTTGAATTGTTTATTATCACCTGAAATTCTAGGTTTTCTTGTTCTCTTCTAGAGTGTTCTTCAGAGCTTCTTCAGACAATGCTGGCCTGCTTTCTGGCTGCAGATGACTGCAAGTTAAAGGTTACATAACGAAACTGTGAGCTGCTTCTCTTCCATCTCAAACTAAATTTATCCTTGCTTCCACTTTCAAGATATTTATAAATGCTTTCCTCCTTAATGTTATCTTAGTACTTTTCTTCACTGTAGAGTTGGCTTTCATTTTGGCTTTCCCTGCTCAGCAACAAATGACTCACTACTGATAATCAGTAATTACGCAACTGTTCTGGAGTACGGAACAGTGACAGCTTTGAGCAACTTTTATTCTTATTATGAGAAGCAAGAGAAACCGTGACTAATTGGTGAAAGCAAGAAGTTCCAACACGTTAATACACTGAATAAAATTGGAATGCTTGGAGCCATGGGCTCTAGGTGGGGTGAATGGAACTATTTTTACTCTTGATTCAGTTATATGCATTAACTACAAGTGTAGTAACTATTATCAGAAGCTTTAATTCCATTCTAATTGAAGTGCTGTACCTTTTAGGATGGTAACTGTAGGCACTATCACTTCTGAAAAATTAATATCTTGTCATGAAAAAAGGTGTCTTTTTTCTTTATGAGCATATGAAAAAGCTAATAATTTATGGTAAGATTCTTTGAAATAAGAAAATTGAAGCCACCCCTTTGGCTAAAACTTTCTGGGATGTAGAATGAACATTAAATCTGAAATGGCCCCTGTCTGAGGTGGTTGGAATTTCTTCGACATCCTTTGTGTATACCCCATCTCTATTGTAGAAACATCAATTCTGTCTTCCACCATGAGTGTGGAAAAGTAGTTGTAGTATTCATATTTTAATCAACATATATCTGATTTACTATTTAATAGTGGCTAAGTACTGAAATATTTTCACTTTTATGTATTATGTCAGCCTGAATCTTGATTCTAGGGAGCATCATACGGTTGAATATTTTCATGAAACAAAATAGCTCATTCTTTCTGTGGTTCCTGATGGAATTATTCCAGAACTAGATGTCTAGGGCCACAAATTACATTTATTGCTTTAGGCACTTAACTTCGTTGGAGTTCAGGAATCTAAACTTGGGCTTGATTTCCGCTTTACAGTTTTCTCAGTATGATTCAGAATCATAAGGCAAATGCTTAAAATAAGCAGGGACTTCTCAAAAGTAGTCACATTGTGGAGTGGGGAGAGAGAAACCTGTGGAAATGATAGGTAATGGTTAAAGTATAAGAGGAGGCTTAGTATTGTTAATATTTGGTTTTGTCTTAGTATGTAGGCGGGATTGGGACTGTATTGACACTGTATTGTGTCTTGTGACTCATGATCTCCATTGTATATAAAGCTTATGGTCCAAAAAGATAAATGAGACAGGAATTTTCAGTGAGCAAGTCTGTCATCCAGCATTTCTCACTTAATGTACTCTCCTAGGACAGCGCTTACTCAAAGATTCAGATTCAGTTTGGATCAGGGCAGCAGTTGAAGAGATGTTTGAAGTGTGCTTGACAGTATATGAAAGCTTATGGAGTCCATGGAAGATGAGATTTTCTTTGCAGTTCACAGGATAGAAATCTTGCCAGTTATTTACATGACATGAAGTGCAGCTGTGTCCCACAGCACACATTAATCAGTCCTGTGATCAGATTTCCATGAATAGACTTTAAAAAATTTCTTGTACTTCAAGGAGGTAATTAATTTTATACAAATTTCATAGGCTTGAAAGAGAGGACTTGATAGAAACTGTAAGGCCTTAGCAGGAAGAATGGAAGTTTCCTGATCCACTTGCTGTGCTGTAAGATTTCTTGCTTCATGTACTTTCAAGGACTCTTTTTATTTGATACGCTTAGCTTTCAAGTTGTGCTTACTAGTGGAATTCTCCAGTTGTATGAAGTTACTTCTACTTTGTGAGACTAGTTGTTTTTTTTTCTTGCCTGTACATTTCAAGTCCATCTTACCTTTTCTGTTCCGTAAAGGCTGTCCCAATTTTGGTCAGGCACCTGCTATTTGTTGCATAAAGCAGATGGCAAATACTTTCAAGATCTTGTGCCTAGTAACTAGGGTAAGGATTGGAGTCGACTTCAGGCCGGAGCAGCACAATTCTGAAGCTGCTGAGCTTTCACTGAGTAACTGTGAATTAACAGCATAGGCTGTTGCGACTGTTAATGCAACCTTCAAGCTTGCAAATGAAAGGGCTGTCTTCCAACTACAACAGTGGAGGAGCATAAATGGATTTCCCCCTGGCATTCTGTTTGCTGGCAGAGTGCTTGTGTATAATCACCTACTTAACTCAATCTAATGAAGCCTTATAATAATCACCTCTTTCCTCTGTATCATGTTGCAAGAGCGGTGATCACTTTTGTATTTGGGTCTTAGGTTTAGTCTCCCCTTGCTGAAGGGACTTTTTTTTCCTTTTTTTTTTCTTATTGAAGACCAGAGCTCTGGATTTAACTATCACTATGATTTAGCTATGATTCAGTAAGATCTGGTATCTTTGGAGTGTTTTATGGCAGGTTAGTTTGCACTGAGCAAACAGACTCTTCAAAACCTTTTGGCTCCTTTGTTTGCCTCCTCCACCTGGGTGCTACCATTGTTTCCCCTGCTCTTGCCACCCACTCACCTCACTGTAGTTAGAGCTGAGCCTCTTGAGACTGAAAAGATTGTACACTTTTGGTTGTAAACACTTTATTAATGCCAGGCACTGTAGATATCAGGGAAATAGCCTGCTTTGCTTTTTAAGAGTACTATATTCTGGTTCTTGGAAGCAAATGAAAGGCTTCTCTTCTGTAACAATATGTTACCAGTCTAAATTTTGCACTTGAAAGATTTTTTGGTGAGCAGAGCATGTCTTGCTATTCTTCAATCCATATGTGTGGTTTTAAGCCACAACCAATCTTCCCTTGTCTGTGACAGCCATGGTTTTCCTCTGTTAAATATTTGATCTGGAAAGAAAAACATGCAAAGTAACTTCCACTCTTTGTGACTCTAATATAAAACCAAGTTATCTCTTTTTTAACAGGAATGTCTTGCACTTAGCCTAGTAAGTACACCTGAAATTCTACAGAACATTGGATGGATGTAGATATTTTAGGGACTTAGACCTTCTGTGAAGGGTTTCCTTGTAGCAGGCCTCTCTGGTTAGATGTTGGGTGACCTTGTTGTTGTATCAGTCTCCAGTGTTACTGTAGCAGAAAGAGGAAAGTACTGATATGAGTTAACTAGTATTTCTTACCCAGTGATTTATGTCTGAATTAATGAGCTAAAATATTTTTAATAGACTTGTTAGAACAGTATGGGAAAAACTCAGAGCCACAGAACATAGAAGCAGTAAAGCTTGGGCTAGTATCTATCAAATAACCTTGCTTCTCATTAGCATTTGTTCCTTACAAAAGTTACAGTAAAGTTCTAAGATGAGAAAGTAAGTGCAAAAAATCAGCCAGTTCTTCTTGGTACTTCTTTTTTTTCTTTCTTTCTTTTAGAATTAAATTGCAGTCTTGTCACTTTAGTCAGTCTGCTGGAAACTCTTGAGTTTTGTGCTGCTTGTTTGTCTTCTGTTGAAATGTCACGAGCTATTACCCTGGGTGCCAGCAGTGATGAGTGTAGCTGGAGTATAAATTGAATAGGGAATCTGGAAACACATGCTCCCTTCACTCATTGTAGCTTTAGAGGTGCTTGGCATGCAGATTTAGTAATAGAACTTTTAATGTCAGGCATCTTTAAAGCATGAAATCTGCTTACAGATCATCTTTTAATTCCTTTTCCCACCTATGAAACATTTGCTAGCCCTTCTTTTAAGATCCCCTTCTCAGAAACCCGGGTGGGAGAGTTTAGAACAGGTGGTTATTAGCATGTGGTGCTGCAAAAAGACACAGGTGTTGCACATAAACTGCCTGGGGCTTTAGAGTAGAAAAACAAGCTCATTTAGGCCTTGAGTGATTGTGCAGCCACTTAGCTTGTAAGCTGGGAGCAGCTGGTGTTAGTTATCCTGCCCAGTTTGTTTCCAGTTCCTTTCATGGGACTTTGAGGATTGATGCTGCTGTACCTTCTGTAGCACTCTTATGGAAGTTTTTGCCTGTTCTCTTAAACAGCAGCAGCTGTAGGATTCCTTAGGAAGTTGGTCGCAGATGGAGATGGACAGACTTCAGGTAAGAGAAAATGGCAAATGAGCAGTTTCCATAAGGAGAGACTGAGGAAGGCTCAGAAGTTTCTCTGAATGCTTTCTTGTTTGAACTGACCTGCAGTGAACCTGCTGTTCTACTTGTTCATCTTTTCTGCATTATCAGTGTGCCCTTCCGTGCTGGCTTGTAAACACTTGCTTCCAGAGGGATTGTTTGCTTCCTCTGTTTCACTGTGTTTAATTAAAACATTTGTCCTCAACTGCCAGCCATTTGCAGCTACAGTTTGTTTGATTGCAGGCAGCAATTCTTCTTGTTTCTATTTGAGAATATATAGTTACCAAGTGTTCAAATAGGTTTCACAGCCTCTGGGTTTTGTAGAATTTCTGGAATGTCCTACCAAATATGTGGCAAATAGCTTCCTTTGTGTAATGCTGTAGATCTTCTCAGTACTTAAGCAGCCTTAGCCTGGATAGTTTTGGAGGCTAGTGCAAATTCTTAGAGCTCACCATGGTAACATCAATGTGATTTCATGTGCACATAGTCAGCACTCCAACTTGTAAAGTAAAAAAGTTATTTATTGCTGACTGTATGAAAGAGTACTGTATGGTCAGGGGAGAAGACATGAAGCTAGTCTGGATACAGCATTATTGGAGGTTCTTGGAGGCTGCTGACTTGATGCTATGTTTTAGAACTAAATGCTGTTAAGCTTGTGTCTGCTGGTGAGCTTGTAAAGGAGGCTCTTGAAGTATGCACTGATATAGATACTAAAATATAATAGATTTGACAAGCTTGTAATTTGTCAGGAGGCACCAGAACTGAAGTTGTGTGTGTGAGTTGTCAACAGTGTGTCTGCATAGATGTGGGAAATGGAAAGAAACATTTCACCCTTATTGCAGAAATTACTCCTTGAGATACATCTACAACCTTCTGCCCTACTAGGTTTTGAAAGCAAGCAGTACATGTGCATAAAAGGAATGGGAAAGTGGTGAAAAGTGTCAAATTTCATGTAAGTGGATTAAATAAATCTTGCATAGCTTGTGGTAGCATTTGCACCTGTCTGAAAGAGAAATGAAAAATGAGAGTTAAAACAGAAGGTGGATGGTGAATCACTGCACTTAAAATCTTTGTACTGTTGCCCTTTAGGGTGGAAAGTGTAACTGCTTTTAGAGATTGTGTGTTGAAAGTAAACACTCTTACTAAGTTAATTGCAAACACTGATTTTTTTGCTCCTGCAGGAATGGGTTATAATATTGGTAAAATTGCTGCAGGATGATATCCCTTGAGCTGTTTAATTCTGTTCTGCCAAAATGAAGTATCTGAGAAAAAATAAGAGGTACAAAGGCTGTAACTGAAGCGTTGGTTGTATGCAGGTTTTGAACAGCAGACTTCTAACCACTGCCTGGGATGTCTTGGAGGTAAAGACATAAAATACATGTGATAATTGGTATGCTCTATTTAGATTTAAGTTTTGCACTAACATTTTGAACTGTGCATTAGTAAGCTTAGTAGAAAAGCAATACCTGCTGTTCTGAAGAGGTGACACACAATTACTCCCTTTCTGTACTCAGACTATAACGTTATCATAGCAGATTTTCTGGCACTACTGTTCTTTCACCTCTTTTATCTTTAGAAAATGCCTGATGATTGTTTGTTGGAAACTAAGAAACAAAGAGCCCAGATCTCTTGCCTGAAAATTAACTTCTTTAGGAAAGAGGCTTGCCTCAGGAGACTGCTTGTAAGTGGTGCATGTCTACCAATTTAGCGTTTTAAAAGTACTGAATAAACAAGCTGTACAGTCAATACTTCTCAATTTAAGTTTAACACTGTGCAGACAATCCCTGCTACACTGTGACACTTAGCCAGGCTATTTCAGTTGTAATAGAATTAAACATTTTCCATGTCATTGAATAAGTATTAAAAATACTAGCCCCAATTAAGTATTTCCAAATAAAAATTCTCTTAATAATCTTCTCTACATTTCCCAATTTGATTTTTCTTTGTGTCAGCTCTGCAACCATATGTGTGTATATACACGTGTGTACAAACTGTGAGTGGCTTTTCATGTCAATCTCTAGCAAAAGCTTCAATGCTTGCAATGCAAGGTGTGAGAGAGGATTTTTATCACTTTATAGAACTAAAAGGTCTATCATTTTTATTTCATCGCTGCAGTATTGGCGAATGCTTTAAATGCAGTATGCAGTTCGCAGCCTTAGAGTTCTAGTTCTATGAAGTGATTAGTTACTGCATATAGATAAGCTGGCGCATGTATTGTCAAGAAGTTTTGCTCCAGAAGAATTGGATTTTGAATAGAAAGGGTTAATAGAGACTGAAAAATTAAAAACAGTGCCATAAGAACTGTTTTTATGAGGACGTTAAGACGTGTAGACTAGCTTGTTTACTGCCGGGTTTGAAAGCTTGACTGGTAAATGAACTTGTAGAGAGATGGTATCAGAGTCTTAAAAATACTCTGCGCATGCTTGAGCAGGTAGCAATAAATGGAAAGGTGAAAGAAGGAGCAAGTTCAGTTGCATTCCGTGAAAGGCACTTCCAGTTAATGAAAACAACCTGGGAGCTTGTAACTGCACACGTTTGGGGTGGGGTAATAATTTTACTTCTACAGCTCTGTAGAAGCTGTGTTTTAGAGTTAACTTTTAGAACAAACTTGAATGCACAGCTAAGCAGCGGTTGAGTGAAAGAGCTGATACACCATTAATAATAATGTTGTAGATGCTGTTCCTCCAGTGAGTTTATGGACTGACAGCTCATTTGAATAGAGAGAACAAGCCAAGAGAGGGGGCTTTAAAACAGGGGTCATACAATGGACTGTTGTTGCACGCAGACAGTTAGGTAAGCAGGGATAAATAGAGTGGGTGTTGATGGCAATTACTGTGTGCTCTGTTTTTGAAAACTTAGTTGCCTTCTGACAAATAGGGTTACTACTGCAGAGGCTGTTGTTGGCCTGTTGTCTAACTTGTGTAACGTAGTTGTGGTTAGATGCCTTGGAACAGATACCTAATCTTTTGTTTCACGTGTGTATTTATCTCTCTTGTGACGTGGTAATGCTGCATGCTGTCGGCATTGCTCCGAGTGCTCTGTGTGCAGAGATAGGAAGTATATGAAATGCTGATGGCCAGCTCTAAGCTGCTCACATTCCTGCAACATAACTCAGAGGCCCTGTTGTTAGCAGACTGTTGGTGCTTCCATAGTAAACTCTTGGTTTGCAGCCTGAAGCCCTCCAGGGTGGAACATTGGTGAGCAGGCCAGGCTGGATTTTGCTGCTCTTGGTCTTGACTGCAGGAACACAAACTGAAAGAGTGAAGTGAGCCTTCTAGGAGTTTGAAATAGATACTCCATCGAGGACTCTTTGCATGGCAAAACTAATTCTTCCCTAGGGTTCTTGTGTATGTACACACACACACACACAAAATGTTTTGTTAGGGAAGATAATAGTTCTGATTAAAGAGAATTTTCCTGAAAGGGAAGAATGTCTAAACAGGCAAGCATCCCAACTGTGCTGCAGCAGATGATTCGATGTGCAACAAGCCTCAATTCTAAAAGCAGCATTTCTTACTGAAAGCGTAGTGAACTGTCTGTAGTGGTTTACACTAATGAAGGCTGCAGTGCTTGGTGGGAGGTTTGGGTGCCAGCAGCATTCTAGCTCTGGCAAAATGGAGCTTCCTCTAGTCTCAGTTGCTCTGCCAAAAAATCAAGATTATTGGCCTCAGCAAACCAGGTATTTGAGTGTGGTATGAATGATTGTTATTTAAAAGAATAAAAAGAAAAATCTAAATCTTAAGAAGTTTAAGCTGAAGCGCACCAAAGTTTTGTTACCTAGAATATTCCATATTTATGAAGTTTAGACAGTTACTTTGTGTGTGACAACTTTTAATCTGGGAAGTGAGAGAACCTTGGCCGATTACAGATCACAAGTGATAAAGGTTGTGAAAGCACAGAAAATGGGGCAGTAACCAAAAGCTTCTTGTGCTCAGTGAGTCCTGGCTCATAGGACACGGCTTTGTGGCACTGCAGTGTTAAGCCCTGGTTTATCTGATGTTTTAAAAATGACTGGCATTGAGCACACCTATTAAGTAACCACTAGCTTTCTTTCATGATTCCTTTCCGGCCTGTACTGGAGACTACTTTAGTTATTAACTTTCTATAGTCCTCGATCTGGCATCCTTCCTGTAAGTTAAGAAAGGTTCTGAAGCTGCAGAAACCTTTTGGTTTGTTTTCTTGCCACATGAGAGCAGTTCAGGATTCTAAAGACTATGTGAGGCCCATGGAAGACCTTCAACATTGCACGCATTAAAAAATGCAGAGAGAAAATGGCTGTCTTGGTGAAGGAAACCAAAAGATGCAGAAGCTGCTAAAGTGAAGGAGTTGCCCTTTATGAAGTTCTTACTGAATGTCAGTGGCAGTGCTTCCATTGACTGGCTTGTGATGTTAGTCCACAGTCCTGTAATGTCTCTTGTTCTCAACACCACGCATGGTTTCAGCTTCCAGAAGCTTCTTTTTTTATTTTGTTTTGTCTAGGTGGGTTACTCTGGAGGTTAAGATGTGTCTCACTGAAGTTTGCTCTACTTGGGTCGTACATTTTTCTACCCTACCCCATTTCCTTTCACCCATCTGTCCATGCACACATGTGCCACTCAAGCTTTGTATGTTGAGGCTACTTCCTTTGAATGAAAAGGTACCAAAACCTACAGTTTACCCCTGACCTTTCCTCTAGAGAAGGTAGAGAGTCCTTAGATAATGAATTAGTGATGCAACCCCCTACGTACATTAGGACAAGGAACAGTGCAGCAAGTGATGTGTAGTAAGTCAATATAAACTAGCACTGAGTGGCACAAAACTGCAGCATTCTGCAGTATTTGTGAACTGCAGTGTTCTGAGGGCTTGACATTGCACTTTGCTACATAAAAAGAGTTGCATTGTACACGAAGTTGTGAAAAAATCTCTGCTATTCAGTGTGTTTCAGCTGTTTTTCTGTGGGGAGTTAGTATCTACTGTCTGTTTAGCTTTTTTTTTCTTTTGCTTTTCAGTTTTGGCTTTTTTGGGGGGGGGAGGAGGGGTTTGGTTTGGTTTTTTGGGGGTTTTTGGTTTTTTTTTTGTTGTTGCTGTTGTTTTTTTTTTTTGTTTGTTTTTCAAGAACTGTCTAAAAATGTTGTATGACCACCACGGTGCTGCTCACAACTGTGTGGCCAACCCCCATGGCAATGAAATCTTAAGCATGTATAGAATTTATAGGTGATTTAGTTCTACCTCCTGTTTATATAGAATCATAGAATAGTTAGGGTTGGAAAGGACCTTAATATTATCTAGTTCCAACCCTCCTGCCATGGGCAGGGACACCTCCCACTAAACCATGCCACCCAAGGCTATGTCCAACTCAGCCTTGAACACCGCCAGCGATGGAGCATTCACAGCTTGCCTGGGCAACCCATTCCAGTGCCTCACCACCCTTACAGGAAAGAATTTCTTCCTCATATCCAGTCTAAACTTTCCCTGTTTAAGTTTGAACCCATTACCCCTTGTCCTCTCACTACAGTCTCTAATAAAGAGTCCATCCCCAGCATCTGTATAGACCCCCTTCAGATACTGGAAGGCTGTTCTGAGGTCTCCACACAGCCTTCTCTTCTCCAGGCTCAACAGCCCCAACTTTCTCAGCCTATCTTCATACAGGGAGGTGCTCCAGTCCCCTGATCATCCTCGTGGCCCTCCTCTGCACTTGTTCCAACAGTTCCATGTCCTTTTTATGTTGAGGACACCAGAACTGCACACAATACTCCAAGTGAGGTCTCACGAGAGCAGAGTAGAGGGGCAGGATCACCTGCTTTGACCTGCTGGTCACGCTCCTCTTGATGCAGCCCAGGATACAGTTGGCTTTCTGGGCTGTGAGCGCACACTGCAGCCGGCTCATGTTCATTTTCTCATCAACCAACACCCCTAAGTCCTTCTCCGTGGAGCTGCTGTGAATCTCTTCCCTGCTCAACCTGTAGCTGTGCCTGGGATTGCTCCGACCCATGTGTAGGACCTTGCACTTGTCACGGTTAAACTTCATCAGGTTGGCATCAGCCCACCTCACAAGCATGTCAAGGGTCCCTCTGGATGGCATTCCTTCCCTCCAGCATATCAACTGAACCACACAGCTTGGTGTCATCGGCAAACTTGCTGAGGGCGCACTCAATCCCACTGTCCATGTCACCGACAAAGATGTTGAACAAGACCGGTCCCAACACCAATCCCTGAGGGACACCGCTCGGTACTGGTCTCCAGCTGCACATTGAGCCATTGAGCACAACTCTTTGCGTGTGGCCATCCAGCCAGTTCTTTATCCACCGTGTGCTCCATCTATCAAATTGATGTCTCTCCAACTTAGAGACAAGGATGTCTTGTGGGACAGTGTCAAACACTTTGCACAAGTGCAGGTAGATGACATCAACTGCTCTACCCCTGTCCATCAGTTCCATAGCCCCATCATAGAAGGCCATCAGATTGGTCAGGAAGGATTTCCCCTTAGTGAAGCCATGCTGGCTGTCACCAACCACCTTGCTGTTTTTCATGTGCCTCAGCATGCCTTCCAGGAGAATCCGCTCCAAGATTTTTCCAGGGACTGAGGTGAAGCTGACTAGTCTGGAGTTTGCCAACTCATCCATTTTCCCCTTCTTGAAAATGGGGGTTATATTTCCCTTTTTCCAGTCATTGGGAACTTCACCTGTCTGCCATGACTTTTCAAATACGATGGACAGTGGCTTAGCACCTTCATTCACCAGCTCCTTCAGGACCCACGGGTGGATTTCATCTGGTCCCATGGACTTGTATGCATTCAGGTTCCTAAGATGGTCTCGAAGCAGATCCTCTCCTCCAGTGGGCCCAAGGTCTTCATTCTCACAGTCCCTGTGTCTGCCTTCCAAGACTTGGGTGGTGTGGTCAGAGCATTTGCCGGAGAAGACTGAGGCGAAGAAGTCATTCAGAACCTCAGCCTTCTCCAAATCCAGGGTAGCCAGTTCTCCCAATAGCTTCTGGAGAGGGCTCACATTGTCCCTAGCCTGTCTTTTATTTGCGATGTACCTATAGAATCCCTTCCTGTTATCCTTCACATCCCTAGCCAAGTTTAATTCTAAGTGGGCCTTAGCTTTCCTAACCTGGTCCCTAGCTTCCCGGACAACATCCCTGTATTTTTTCTAGGCCACCTCTCCCTGCTTCCACCTTTTATAAGCCTCTTTTTTCCTTTGAATTTTCCTCAGCAGCTCCTTATGCATCCAAGGAGGTCTCCTGGCCCTCCTGCAGCACTTCCTTCCAGTTGGGATGCAACACTCCTGAGCTTGCAGCAGGTGATCCTTGAATATCAACAAACAGCCTTGGGCCCCCCTGCCCTCTAGGACTATATCCCATGGAACCTTACTGAGCCGTTTCCTGAAGAGGCCAAAGTCTGCTCTCTTGAAGTCCAGGGCAGTGAGCTTGCTGCACTGCTCTTCTCACTGTCCTGAGGAACTCAAATTCAACCATCTCATGATTGCTGCAATCAAGGCTGCCCTGGAGCGCCACATTTCCTTCCAGCCCTTCCCTGTTGGTGAGGACGAGGTCAAGCATGGCACCTCTCCTTGTCAGCTCCTCTATTACTTGCAGAAGGAAGTTGTCTTCCACACAATGCAGGAACTTCCTGGATTGCTTGTGCCGGGCCGTGCTGTCCCTCCAACAGATATCAGGGTGGTTGAAATCCCCTATGATAACAGGGGCCTATGAGCGTGAGGCTGTTCCTATCTGTCTATAGAGCGCCTCATCCACTGAGCCCTCTTGGTCAGGCAGTCTGTAACAGATCCCCACAATAATGTCACCCATCGCTGTTCTCCCTTTAACCCTGACCCACAAACTCTCTGTCGACTGCTCCCCTGTCCCCAGACAGAGTTCCATACTCTCCAGCCTAATAAATAGCAACTCCCCCTCCCTGCCTACTGGGCCTGTCTTTCCTAAAGAGCCTGTAACCTTCCATTCGAACACAGCAGTCATAGGAGCCATCCCACCATGTTTCTGTGATGCCTATGATATCAGAGCCCTGTAGACGTCACACATCTCTAATTCCTCTTATTTGTTCCCCATGCCATGGGCGTTTGTACAGAGGCATCTGAGCCGAGCTCCAATTGAAGCCGGCTCATTGGCTGGAGCAGCTGGAATATCTCTATATTGCTCCAAGATTTATTATAGGTTCTGGCAAGTGACTGGGCGTGCTGGGATGGAATGATGTCCCCCTCCCCCCACACACCTAGTTTAAAGCTTTCTTGACCAGTGTGACAAACCTCCTACCAAAACTGCTCCTCCCCTTGTCAGACCATCTTTATCACCCCCCAGTAGACCTGGCTTACTAAATTGTGTCCCATGTTCAAGGTACCCAAACCCCTGAGTTCAGCACCACCCTTCTAACCATTTATTAACCTGGCCAATCCTCCTAGCCTTTTTAAGGTCCTGCCCTGTATCCTGGAGAACTGACGAAAAGGCAATCTGAGCTCCCGAGCCCCTAATATCAATAAAGCTTATTCATTTTAATATGTCACTGTGACCATATTGGTTGAAATCACATCTTTTTGAGCCACGAATAAATGTCAGTCTGTAAGTTCCACATACCATTAAATATAAAATTGAAATAAACATAAAAATAATTGTATTTCAATGAAAGAGGGCCAACCTTAGAACTTGCCTGCTTTACTTAGGTGGACTGTATTGAAGTTATTCTGGTTGAAAAGAATTCAGTAGCTTAAGCTAATGCTCATTTGTGTGGAATATTATGCATCTGCTGATAAATGTCAAAAGCCACTTCCTGTCTGTGAGCATAATGTGTTTTTTGCAGTGATTTGTGGTGTTCATTAAAGGCATCTAATTTCTGACTGAATTGCTGCAAGAGTTCACCAGTGGCATAATTCAGTTTTCTACCTACTGAAGTTTCACATCAGCCCTGAAACTCCTTTGAATTCATTTTCTAAAGCTATTGAGACTCTTCCATGCTAATTTTGTTGCGATGCGCTGCTTGGAGCTTGCTCTGGCCTGTCTGGTAGATATAATAGCAGTAACCTAAACCCTCAGGCTCTGTCAACTTTGCCAAATCTTGCTGAGACAGTTGAAACGAATTTCTTCCCAAGCTTTACATCCGTCTCTCTTCTTCACAGTATGTATGATCCCATTACTTAGGTACGAAAGTGAGGTTGGTTGGATTTGGTTTTTTTGGTTTGGGTTTTTTTTTTTTTAGTAGCTCCATTATTTAGATTTTTTCGCTTTGGCTCTTTTTGCCTCTTCTCCTTGCCACAGTTATTTTTAGAAAGACTTCAGTTGTGGTGGCACATTCAAAGTACTGAATATTTTGTAAGGCAAACTGCTCATGTCTTGCTCGCTATTTAGAGCTACGTCTGCCTTTGCAGAAATGAGGAATCCCCTCAGCTTCAACAGTTTCTACTTAACCTCTTTTGTCCTGCTGTAGCGCAGTGTATGCTAGGAAAGAGCTAGTAATTGCACTGCTGGCTGATAATACCTAAGCAGTGAGTCCCCTGTGGCAGAAGATATTGCAGGTAGTTGCATTGATACAAGCTTCTTGCAAAGTCTTTGCAGCTTGGAGGCAGGAGGCTAGTAATGAAAGTAAGGAAAGTAAGCATACTAATTCAACTTCAGAATTCTAAGCTAGCTAAAGCTTAAATCCAGATGATTTTGTATCAGTGTGTATACCTGTACTAGGATGAATCCTACTTAGGTCTGCTGTGGGGCAGAAAGGGTTTACAAATTACTGTCCCTTGTACACTCCACATTGATACAAAAATGAGAAGCAAAACTGGAAAAAGCCATACAAAAATCATGCAGCAAGATCTGTGCTGTGTGCCACAGTTACTCATAATGTGGTTGCTTATTAGGAGTAGATAATGTAGCAGATTTCTTGGTTTTCCTTAAGCCTTCTCTGCAATCATGAAAAGAGTTTAAAATTTATTTCTGCAGTCTGTTAAGAGTATAATGAAGTAAACTTTGTGATGGGACTTTAGGTATCTCACTGGATTTGGATGAGGTTTATTTTGCAGTACAGAGAGGAAACAACTGGTTTTTATTTCCACAGCTATTGTTTTGCATGGCTGTATGTTTACTATACCTGGTATTAGCAGACTTTCGGATGTGGATCGGTTTACCTGCATGACAGAAATTGTGTTGCTCTGCCATCCTATGGCAGAGCTGAAAACGAAACACAACACTTCCTCAGTTTTAGTGGACGTTTCTGTATGCATATTAATGTGGGGCAACCGTAAGAATAAAAATGAAGTTGTTTCTGCTGTTGGCTGCAGTTTAATTATAAAGAAACCAAATGTTCCATCATCATTTAGTAATCTTTTTTGGGTTAGCTTTCTCCATCTCTGAAATTGTGTTCTCCTTGGGCTTGGGCTGACTTTGCTATGCTTTGCTTTTGCTCTCGTAGCAACGTAAGTTAGCAGACAGAATACTAAGTTCTGTTTTGAGCTTAGTTGTAGTTTTTCTTTCTGGCGCTCTTTCCTCCATGTCTCCATATTGCAATCTTTCTTTCACAAACTCAAAACCCACTTATCCAGATTTCAGCCTGGAAAGTACCCCCGAAGATTTTAATTTCACCTTTCTACAGTTCTGGCACAAGTATAAATATCTTTGTGGGTGTGCTGCATTGTCACTGTTCTCTCCTGTTTTCTGGCTTGACCTCTCAGTCTCAAGTCAGTAGCTGAGGGCTGTGAACCTGCTCTCCAATTTTCCCTGTGCTGATTGTGTTTTCCCCTGGGTCCTCAATACAAGTTATTGTGCCTATGGAGACCAAGCCTGGCCAAGAGCAAAAAGACTGTAGTTACCTGCCAGTTTTCTGTAACAGTGGAAGCCGGTCTCTGTTGACTGATCAAGAGCAAATACTTTATTACTTTTGGACTTCCTTCTCTTGGACTTCTAAGCTAGTTTGACAAATCGTTCCCCTCTGATCACCTACCGTTTGTACTCTGGTCTGTCTCTTCTGGGTACCCTCTGTGAAATAAGTTGTGCAATGATACCAAAAGTTTTGGACTTAACATGCTGACATGCAGGCACCTGCAGTGCTGTCCTTTTAGTTCTGTTTTTGATGTGATGTGACATACAGATGCTGTGTTGGCAGCATAGCTGTGCTAACAGAACACGTTTTTATCTTACATATGCTTCTGAAAAAGCACACAAGAATTCATATCACTGCTGTTTGCCTGGCATGTTTATGTATTTTGAGCATATTCTCTAAGCTTTAGAATAGTATAAGTGGTTTTCCCCATGTTAAAATTGGACATTAAAATGTATCCACTTTGGTCTTCAAAATTCACATAATTGATTGAATTTAGTTTTGTCTATGTGTCCTATGCATCTGTTTATTAAGAGTTGGGCAGTTGATTCAATGCAATTATTATGGATGTCTGTGTGGCAGACAAATTCTCCTTTTATACCTTGCTCTGTTATTCTGTTTTGAACCTTCTTGGAAGATGACAGTATTGTGATGGGTTGACCCTGGCTGGACACCAGGGTACCACCAAAGCTGCTCTGTCACTCCAATCCTCAGCTGGCCAGGGGGGAGAAAATATGACAAAAGGCTAGTGAGTTGTGGTAAAGACAGGAAGAGATCACTCACCAACTGTCATCATGGGCAGATATTGTAGTTTAAACCCAGCCAACAACCAGGTACCATGCAGCTACTTGCTCGCTTCTTCCTCTTCTCCACCCTGAGCAGGATTGGGAGAAAAAGCGAAAGAATGTAAACCCCACAGGTTAGATATAACACAGTTTAATAACTAAAATAAAATATAATACCAACAATAATGATAACAATAGGAAATAATAGAAGAAGTCAAAGTTCATAAAAGGCAAGTGATGCACAATACAATCACATACCGCCTGCTGACAGATACCCAGTGTGACCGGTGCAGCGATCATCTGCCCTTCAGGGTGTCTCCCCTCAGTTCATATACTAGGCATGATGTGCTGTGGTATGGAATACCCCTTTGGCTAGTTTGGGTCAGGTTTCCTATCTCTGCTTTCTCCCGGCTTCTTGTGCCCCTCTTCCCTGGCAGAACATGAGAAACTGGAAAATCCTTGATCAGGGTAAGTGCTACTGAGCAACAACTAAAACATCGGTGTGCCATCAGCATTGTTCTAAAGCCCAAACACAGCACTGCACCAGCTACTAGGGAAACAATTGACTCAATCGTAGCCACAACCAGGACAGTAAAACTGACTTCACTTGTGGAAATTATTACTAATCAAATCAGAGTAGGGTAATGAGAAATAAAACCAAATCTTAAAATGCCTTCTCCCCACCCCTCCCTTCTTCACAGACTTAACTTTACTGTTTCTGTACCTCCTTCCCATCAGCAGCATGCGGAGATGGAGGATGGAGGTTGTGGTCAGTTCATCACACATTGCTTCTGCCACTCCCGAGCTGTTCCAGTGTGGGTCTGCCATGGGGTCACAAGTCCTGTCAGCAAACCTGCTCCAGTGTGGGCTTTTTTCCCTGGAGGGCTGCAGGTCCTACCAGGAGCCTGCTCCAGTGTGAGCTTCCCAGAGGGTCATAGCCTCCTTTTAGGCATTCCCCTGCTCTGGAGTAGGGTCCTCCCTGGGCTGCAGGTGGAGATCTGCTCCACTGTGACAGCCTATGGGCTGCAGGGGCACAGCTGGCCTCACCATGGGCTGCAGGAGAACCTCTGCTCCAGAGCCTGGAGCACCTCCTGCCTGCCTCCCTCACTGACCTTGGTGGCTGCAGTGCTGTTGCCTTCACATATTCTTATTTCTTTTGCCAGGCGCAATTGCTTCTGCACAGTATCTTTTTCCTCTTCTTAAATATGTTATGTCAGAGGCACTGGTACTGCCTCGTCCAGCAGTGGGTCCATCTTGGAGCTGGCTAGTATTTGCTTTATTGGACATAGGAGAAGTTTCTAGCAGGTTCTCACAGAAGCCACTCCTTTATCTCCCCCTGCTACCCAAACCTTGCCACTGAAACCTAATATAAGTTTATGATAATGACTTGCTGGTAAATGTATATCTGGGACAAGATTACCTGAAGTTATGAGGGGAGACAGGACTGTAACCTCGCTTGTGTTTCTTACCAGTGACAGGGAAAAGTTTGTACGGCCCCTTCTCCTCCTTGGTGTTCCTGTTGCATCTGTCACCAGTGGATACCTCATTTATAGTGCCAGGTATAGAAAACTAATGCAGTTATCAAAAAGGCTATACCAGAGTGATTCTTTATGTTCAGGAGTTGTTTGTGTTTCACGATGAAATGCTGAAGCCATATAAGAAATGCTTAACCAGAATGGATGTTTAGTCTTTGACAATCTGGCATGTCCGGTTACAATTTTATAGTAACAGGCCAGAAGATGAGAGAAACGGTAAGTAAAGCACTTAAATGAGCTGGAGATTTATTCCTATGAGATGGTCAATATCGACATACCAGAATGATTCCTACCAGGAGGATGCTGAGGTGACAAATGATCAATCTTAATAGGGGTATGTGTGTATACATATATATATTTTAAGTGGCTGAACTAGTTACACTGGAAAGCAATCTGTTCTTTATTGTTGGTTATGCTTGGAGAAGAAATTACATTATTGGAAAAAGGCTTCTGTCTCCAAATCTAGAAAGCCTGCTTGGTGAACATTTATTCAGCCAAATCGTGCCAGATCGCACTGGTATCATTTCAACTGTCTGCATTGAAATGTATGATATAAAAATGCGCTGGTTAACTCGTGTACTTGTCTTGCAGCAGTTAGCTATATAAGGCATTCTTAGGGCTTTTTTTCTGTGCACACTATACTGGCAGTGGGAGGGATATTGAGGAAGAATGGATGGAATCTGTTTTCTGTGCACAGAGCAGTGCAGCATTGGATGGCCTGTTTCTCCAGTGCCTTACGTATCATGTGGTCAAAGTGCCTGCTGAGTGAGAAGAGCCTGGACCTCACACCTTTCTGCTTATAATAACATCTCGATGGTGCAATGCCTCATGAACTCAGGTTCATTGCATTTCTGGATTTATTCTTCTGGATGTGAGAGAGTGCTAAATATAGGATCTAGATACCTGCAGAGCAAACCCAGTAATTGCTACAGTACTAGCATAAAATAGGGCAGTCACACAAAATGAATGTTTTAGTGTTCCTCTACTTTTAATGTATGTTTACACTGAGGATCTGCCACTGTGCTAAAGACCATGATTTCATTAACAACAAAGCATTCCTGAGCGAATGCTGTATGTTTGCAAGCTAAGCAAGCAGCATGCTTCTGATTGTCGCTGATTTTCTTAAAGCATATGCCAGAATTCCCCTAGTATTGGTATTTCCTTACAAAGCAGTTTGAGATATTCGGGCCAAAAACCTGAGCTGAGCAATAAGTATTCCATTTCTCTTCCTTCATGTGTCTTTTCCCAGTTAATCGTTTATGCTGTAGATATAAGGCTGGACTCTATCCAGGGAAGCTTTGGCCTGTATGTTAACAACACATTTTCACAGCCTGCAGTATTTTTGATGTTCATCATCTTGTTTACTTTGAAAGGTAGAATTTCGGTCCATGAGAAGACTTTGCTACAAAAGGCAAACATATGTCATGACATGAATCATTACAGATGCAAGTAATTGAGCCTGTATCTGCAACGCTCATACTGGGGAGCTCTGACAGCCGGAAAACGAGTTGTTGTGGAAAGTGGGAAAACGCCAGCAGGTGTTGTTTCTTCTTGGTTACTAGTTACTTTTGGCTAATATAGCAACTATTGTGCTTTGCTTTATGTAATGAAAAAGAGCTTAGGTCATTTTCCCCTAAGTTGTGCTCCTTTTTTGCACAGGAGACTTAAGATCTTGATGCATATCCAAAAGCTTGAATTAAAGAGCAAATGTCCTGGGAAACGGTGTTGAGGGGGGGCATTTCTGAGAGTTCTTATCCCACCAAGTATTCTTCTGAACATTCTTGCTATTGTATGCTTTGTTCTGTGCCCTGACAGGTCAACTGAAGAATTTAGGACCATGTAGCAAGTTGAAGTAAAAACATTACCAAAAGCCAACTATTTTACTGTTCCCTCAGAGTTCCTGCTTTAGTTAATTAGAAGCAATAAAACATAACTAAAGATCTCTGTGAGGCCAGAACACTGTCCTTCTTGGTTATGTGGAGGCCTGTAATGGGAACACAGTGGTAGCGGGGGAAGAAATGCTAAAAGCACAAAGTCCCATAAAGTAGACTGCATCCAAAGGAAATAATACATTAGGCTGACTCAGGAGGATGTGGAGTGGACGTTAAGTTGTGTCGCAGTAGTGGCAACTATTTGAACTATGGAGTTACTAGGAGACTGTGTCTTTTAACTTCTGCAATGCTGCTAGAAGTCTATAAAGATACTTTGCCCTTTCAGGGGTCTTCATGCCCTAAGAAAAGCGGCTTCCTAACCTCCAGAATGTGATAGTTGGTGCTTAAATATTGCAAAACATTTGGCTGAGACAAGTTTACTAACCAGAACCAGGCTGGAGATTGAAGCAAAGATTGGAACGGAACTGAAAACTCTGGGTCTGTAGTTAGGGCAATACGGTGTCTAAATCCCTGTCTGGATGAGGTTTACATGATTGCTTTAGATACTTTAAATTGCAAGTGGAGGCTGCAAGCAAAAGGAATGGACTGATCTGTCTAGTGAATGCATGCATTGATTCCTCCTCCTTTGCATTAGTAGTAGCATTCAGTTTTTTACTAACATCATGAATCAAGAAACCAATCTAGCTATAAAAGCAAATCCAGCTACATAAAAAAAGGGGAGTATTCAGCTCTCCACTCAGCCTGACGAGAACTGAGGCTAGAACAAGGGGAATAGCATCAACAGGCACTCGCATGTGAGATGGGGCACAACTGCCCTCTTAGTAGCAGCCTAAACTTGGGTTGTTTAAAGCTATCATGAACCTACAAACACTGTGGGATCATGCATCAGTTTGTTGGATTACTTGTGAGGCATTTGCCTTGTGTGCTTTCAGAAGTTTGTCCTTGTATAGTAGCAATCAATTGTCAGCACTGTTTTATTAATAGTTGGGTATTAAACAGGTTCAAAAGGGTACTGGCTTTAAACTTCCATCTCAGAACTTTTGATAAGTTGCTTAATTTTGAGGCAGACATTTTTCTTCCCCAAAAATGTCTCAGCAGCTGAAAAATCATGGCTATGAATACTTCTGGAAAGTTAAGGGATGGCATTGTGAGCATTATTGCTGCAAAATTTTAGTTTGCCGGTCTTTTTTGCAGTGATTTCCTAAACCTAGCTGTGATCCTAAACTCTAAAACTAGCTTAACTGGGATTCATGTGGGAAGGGTTAGCTGAAATTCAGTAGTTTACCTTTTGCAGGACGTCAAGCGAGTTTGTCAATGATCTCTGCTGGTCTGAAAAAGTTCATTAATACCAACTAAAGGCATATAAAACAGCAGAATGGCATGGTTCTGTTGAGATGAGACTATAGTTGTAGAGGGGGAGAGGGAAAGTACCATTTGTGAGCTGAAGAGTTATTTAATGTTTTGGAGCTAGGAAATAAGAATATCAAGGAGATAATTTCCCTCAGCTTTTCAATACACTGATCTTAGCAGTAACAGGAAAGCTTTAGCTAAAACCAGTGAATGAATCTCAATATGTGGGTGGTGGTGTTGGGGTTTAAGCATATTAAGACTGAAGTGACTTTTATGCTGGTGCTGTTCAGGTCTTTTGCATACGTCACAATGTCTTCTTTCATTTTTGGGAAATGGTAGGCAATAGTGGGCTTGTCTTGAAAATTAAACTTGAATTTCTTGTTACTTCAAACTCGGGTATAATTTGATTCAAGTCACTGGTATTACAATAGGTTAAAATTGGTGAAAAATCAGTTTGGAAAATAAAAATTCATGCGCAACTATCCAAGTATAAATGCCTTTAATCCTTATTAAAACTAAATCTGCTTTCAGGTAAGGCCTTCTGGATTCATAAATGTAATAGATGAATGATAGGATTTATGAACTTTAATATTTCAAGACATCATATCTTGTTTAACATATGAAACTGTTGATTTTATTGAGCTAATAGGTTTTCCAGCAGTTTTCCAACCAATCCACAATCAAACCTGAAAAGCAACAGTCAAATTTAAATATCCTTTCTACTGATCTAACTGGTTGTTTACTAACCAGCATTTGCAGCTTGTTTTACCTTCCTCGCCCTCCGTCTTTCACTCCTCATTAGCCCTTTTAAACTTCACATTGTCATTAGGTGCATCGATTTTCCACCTTTCTTCTTCCTCAGTCAGGAAGAGCAACATGAAGCAACTTTTCCTGCAAGAACAGAAAGTGGTTTTTCTTATCTTGCAGTCTGGCCATCTAAGTAGTCCACTGATCACTGAAAAACCACTCAGCAGCCCTCAAACCCTCTTAGAAACCCCCTCAATACCAGAAGAACAGAGCAACCATTCTGGAAGGTGCAAAAGAAGGATCAGGCCAGGCTGGCTAGCATCGATTAGCGGTGATATTTTGGGGCTGTCTCAACCTGCTGAAGCACGGATCCAGCCATTTTGAACAGTTGGTGATCTTATGATTTGGGTTTTTTTCCCCAACTACTCAGGTACAGAGCACTAACAGGATACATAGCCAGCTCCACATTGAGATTCAGAGCAAACACATGGGTGGAGATCAAGTTGTAAGATTTGACCTTTGCCAGCCTTTAAGGAATGATGCAGTCAGTGCTGCCTGCCAAAGCTGTGAGTTTTAAGAGAGATGGCAGGCTATCCAGTGGGAGAGGTAGGTAAGGTTATTAGTGTCTCTGTCTGCACAAAGTATAAAGAGAATGGCTTCAGGAGAAAAATACGTAGCAAAAAAAAAAAAAGAACAAAGAATAGCAGGACAAGGAAGCCTGCGCTTCTGTTTTGCCATCGCAAATAAAGATCAGGTTGTACAGAACATGCCCTTCTGTGCTTTTTCTTTCTGTTCTCTTCGGCTGCTGCACAGTAAGTATTGCCTCTCTGTCATAAATTTGAAATGAGCTGATTGTTTCTCCATTTGCCAGTGGGCCGGATGTTTCTGTTTCGCATGGGTAATGTGACAGATTTAGTTTGCACAGCATCACTTATAACTGTGAGGGTTTTTATTCTTGGTTTTATATCTTCCTCTTGGATGGAATCATTCCAAAGGAGGTCATTGTGGTAGGTGATCAGAGAGCTCTACTGTATAAGGAACTGATTTGGGGGGTTTTGTTTGGTTCCTGCAAAATAAGAATTAATTCATAAAGGAAAGCAGCTTTCCAAGTCTTTTATTGGAGCAGGGATGATATAAGTGATGCAGGTTTTGGAAGGTTCACAATTAGGGACCTATAAAGGACCAGTAGGAAAACTGCAGACTTAAAAAGTTCTGTATGTTTATAACAATATCTGCACCTCGATGTTTCTAGGACCGAATTTATATTCAGTTGTTTGTTTAGAAACTGCATATTTAGAGTAAAAGCTGTTTTTTGTTATCCTCTGACCGGCAGAGGAGAAGAACAACAAAACCCTAGAATTGAATAAAGAAAGAAGTGGTTTTTGGGATGCTGACTGATGGTGAATTGGGAGCTTATTGTGAAATCCTTGGCCAAAGAATAGAATGTATTTAATAGACTGGAGCTAATGAGTCAAGTACAGATTGTTTTCATTGGGAGCCTGAGCAGAATTAAAACTGAGTCTTGTCCAGTTGTGATGGCAACCACAGGAACTGTTCAATGACTTTTGCAGCTTCTTTTAAAAGAACAAGCATTTTGCATTTACCCGTTGGAGCCTTGAAAAAAATACTGATTGCTTTTGATAGGTGTTCAGGACTGAAATTTGAATTAACCATGCACGTGTTGTTTACTCTGCATCTCTGCTTCAAAGCTTGATGCCTGTTTTGTGAAAACGGTGGGCTCTGTGGGAATGCTGAAGGTGGAAATCCTGAAGTATTTTTTACAAAGACTGGAAGCTGAGGCTCTCAACCACTTAAGCCAAGGGGAAAACCCCACAAACAAATGGTGGGTTTCCCTGTCTTGTGTAAATATTTCTTTGTTCCCAGGTATAAATATTGCTTGCCCTTTCTGGTACAAGTGAGTCTTGCGGCTTCCGTTATCCAGAGTATATCTCTTGTTTCTCTTGATGCCTCAAATGTATTGGTGCTTATTTCATATGAATTTAAGAGATTTTGGACAGTATTTTAGTTGTATTTACCACTTTGTTCAGTCATTTCCAAGCTGGGCAATACTTGCTAGAACTGATAAGATGAAACTTTCAAGTGGTGAATTTGCAGAGTAATTTAACTCATGTTTTCTGTTTTGTGAAATCTTTTAATTCAGCTGAATGAGTTCCTTATTTAGGATTTGAATAGCTTTCTATGAGACTTGCACTTAAATTGCTATTAAATGTGGAGCTTAGTCATCAAAGTGACTTGGAACTGGTGGTGCAGCAATACTGGAATATTTATAAAGCTGAACCCTGTTCTCCTTAGTTGCCCTTCAAAATTGGGATGCAAACACTGGGCGGCACTTTGATGCAGAGAGTTATCTTTGTCATGTACAATACTGAGCACGCTGCCAACAAAATGGTAAACTTTTGGCATGTCTCTCAGATCTGTAAAGTTGGATAAGTATAAAGTGTGCAGAAAATCTGAAGTATTGCCTCTTCAAAAGCTATGTCAATTGCTGTTTGCCCCTACAATTTCCATTCTGTTCATGTGTGTTCTACTTTAATGTGTACATCAGCCTGGGTAAGTGTTGCTAGCAAAGCATGCAATGGTAACTTCATTTTGTCTGAAAAAGTAGTTCTAGGCAGGACTTTAGCTAGTATTCTACATCGAAGACTTCAGTAATGGCATATAGAAGAATCATGCTCCATTAAATTTGGAAAACTTACTTGTGCAGGTAAGGGCTTTATGGATGGATTAATGAGTAACTTCTACTTCAATTAGTTGCTGTTCTCCTGCAGTGTAGTATTTGGGTTTCTCTTCCCCTATAAAACCTCTCCTTGTTTTCACTCAGTCATTTAGCCCTCCAAGATGCGCATTGTCCCCAGTAAGCTGCAGTTACTCCTGACGGGGATAGTTTGTATTACTGAGTTTCATGCTGCTCCATCTACTCTTCAGAAAGGTAGGATGAAAATTTTGCATCTAGCTTTAACAGAGTCCTAAGTACTAATAGTTTTGTTCTTTGGCAGTGACAAGCACAGGAAAGAAGTTGCACTAGTTTCATCTTCTGAAGTTTTTTACTCCAAGGAGTTCATAGACCTAGACCCAAGGTAGCATTAGAATAATTGGTTTAGGTTTCATTCTTTACTTTTATTCCAATCCAATTCTGTAACTGAGATTTATTTTTTTAATAAGTTATTCTCAGGAAACTTTTGTCAGATTCAGAATAAATAACATTAAATGCAGTTTATAATTAAATAAAATTAAATACATTTAGATTTGCAGCAAGATAAAGACGATCGTGGTTTAAGCATGTTACCCATAGGCTGCAAACAGAATACAGCGAGTCCTCTCTTCCATTGTCTGGCATCTTAGAATCCAGAGGGGTTTTTTTGGGAGGAGGGTTTTGTTTTTTCTGGAACAGTTAATGATTGCAATTATTCTCATTTCCTTCGTGAAGATTTACTGATTTATGGCAAACTGGTATGGAAATCAGATTTGGCTGTTTGTATAACCTTTTTGCTTCTGTTTTAAATACGCAGTAGTAAAAAAGGAGGTTTACAGTCTAATTTCCAAAGTGCTGCAGATAAATTGTTTTCACTGTAAAAACTCTATTTTGGCTGTCAAAACAGGTGTGGTATCTAAGTCATCATAACACGTTGCCCATGCAATCAATACAAAGCATAGTATTCTATAGAACCATATTCACTGGGTTCAGTGTCCTGCCGTGCAGACAGATGTGGTGCAGTTTGCATAGAAATCTCTCATCGGATAACGTCTGTTCTGAAGCAGTCTCTAAAGCAGTTGGGAATCTCTTTGGCTTACAAATGCCAAGGCATGGAACATTTTAGAGTTTGTCAAAATAGACATAACATAAATTTGGTATAATATTACTATAAATATTAACTGGCAACTTTGAAATAATCTTGTGTATGTTATTCAATGCTGAAACTAAAAAGGAAAAGTTTTCGTTTCTGAATCTGATTCCCCCACCAGTACCAAACTCCTTTTGGGAAAATCTAGATCCGAGTTTTTAAAATCTTGTCTCTGTTGCGTTTTCCCCCTTTCCTCGCTGTATCTTTGTGCATGGGAAGAAGGTGGGTGCAGTGAGAATTAGGAAAGAACGAAATAGATAGATGAACTGGAACATTTCTACATAAAGCCCTCTTGATTTAAAAGCTAGGGTAAGTAACATTGTGTCAGCATTATTGTGACACTGTAATCGCTTCCATCAGCCATGCTAATCCTGAGGATAATTGCAACCCCCTTTTTCTAGGTGTTGTAAGCTGCATTTTACAGTTTGCAGGTTTCCATGTTTTCCAGGCAGTGCTTACAACGATCGGTCATCTATCCTTTGAATGCAGCCATTTGTCTGACAAAACAATAATAAAACATTCCAAGCTTATGGACACCACATTTTTCTCAGTTTAGCATTGAAGAGAATTTGTACTAAAATGTGTTTGAGGTATGTTTGAATTCAATGAGTTTTCATACAGGGAAAGAAAAGGTATGAATTGTGCCCACTGTTGAGTTTGGGAAGTGCGCTACACAGACTCTCTCCGGTACGATGGGCTGCTTTGCTTCTTTTCCTGAAAATACTATCAAATCAGTACTTATCCAGTTATCAGTACCACTGATTTTTGTTTCTATAAATATACTTCTTACCAAACACATAAATATTATCAGCTCCACTTAACCATAGTAGATGATGATAATGATGAGTTAAGAAGAAATGAACTTGGCACAGTAATAGATGTTCTAAGAAATTAAGCCACTCTCATTGGCCATCCAGGTCTGTATGCTGCATGTTTTGACCCTGTTTGTCTAACCCAAGTATTCTAAGTATAAGTGCTGTGTGTGAAGGCATTTCTAAAAGCAATAACGAAATGGTGATTTAGTCCCAAATAATTTGAAAATTTGCTTTGAAGAGAAGATTGACATTCAGAGAGCTGAAGTAAGCATGGACCTAATGAGAATATTGAAATACATGTACACACCCACACACATTCACTCATGGAAGGCAAAATTTGTATTTGGGATACGGTTGATCCAAAAAAGTGCTCATTTGGCGAACTTCCACAAAATAAAGTACATTTTATTTTTCCTAGCCCAGTTTAGCCTAATTTTTTTGCGGCCTGTATTAGGAATTATAAGATGTGGCTCCTGTCATGGCGGAGAGACTGCCCTAACCTCTGCGCCAGGCCATGCCTTCCAATTTTGTGTTACCGAAAGAGTAGAAAAACTTAACCCCAGACTGAATCCTTCCTTATTTTTCCCCTTTCACTCCTCAGATCCTAAATGTGGGCAGAAAGTTCAAGAGACAAAACCATGGAGTTACCTTAACCTTTTCACTCGGATTGTTGGGGGAAACCAGGTGAAACAAGGCTCGCATCCATGGCAGGTTTGCGCAAGCAAATGTGGTTTTATCTTCAGAACTACGTCCTGACTTGTCATAGAAATTACGGAAGAGGAAACCGTGAATACTTTGTACTTACTGTCACTTGTGGTGTATTGTTGAGCTCCACCCTGCTCTTGTGAAAAGCAGGTGAAGAGGACATGGAACCTCTCTTGCTCACCAACAGCTTACAATCTTTCATTCCGTTTAGCATTGTTTCTGAAAGAGCAGCTGTGAGTCTATTTTAAAGAGGCACGAGTGAAACTATTCAAAAACAAAGCACCTAACCAGGCACCAAGTCACAGCTGAGGGAAGAACAGCAACAATTAGGAGCTCTTAGATTCAAGAGCTGTAAGAATGCTGTGGAAGTGTGTTTGCTTGAAAGGCGGTGTGTACTTCAGCCGCATGAATCTTCAGAGAGTACCTGCATTTAGTCTCTCCCTTCTTCCTCACATGCAATCAGAGCAGATAAAAAGGTTTTCCTTTACTTGACATGCCTCTTCGTATGATGCAGGTTTCCTTGAAACGGAGGCAGAAGCATTTCTGTGGAGGTACCATTGTTTCTGCTCAGTGGGTGGTCACGGCAGCTCACTGCGTCTTAGACAGGTATGAATGTGATATTTCAGGAGCAGGCTGCAGGAGCAGAAAAGCATAGATTTGAAAGTGACCGTGTGTGTGTTCCGGGGCATCTTTTTGGTGCAATGACTTATAGGCCCTACCTTTTTATTTTTAACCAATATTTTCCGTGTTTTAATGGAAAGGGAGAAATAACAGTACCTTTGAATATCTCGGAAATTAAGAGTAAATGAACTTACAGGGGTTGGTGGAGACTGATTTTGGGAGGGTAGGTAAAAATCTGTACCCAACTGTAATTACCAGGTGACCAGATTTTTTCTTTTAGCAGTAAAAACTGACTATGTGCATGTGCAATTAAATGGTGAATGGATATCGTACTGATCTCTTGCATGCTGATGATTTCAGCCTTAGTGCTGATAAAAAACAAATAAACAAAACCAAGATGTCTGTGAATGTTCTGCTGAAGGTTTCAGTTCTGATGCTGTGGTGGCTTTGCTGAGGTTCTAATTCCCATATAGTTAATACTGAATCTTTGTACTAACAGTTCACCTGCAATTATAAATTTGTTCTGTATCTGGCATCGTGTGTGATCACATCTTCATCAAATTAGCCGAAAACTGCAAAGCTCGTATTAACCACAGAAGGACAGGCAGTATTTAAATCAGCATAAAGCCTCCTGACCCAAAAGTGATTCTTCAAGTGTGGGGAATAAATTTGAAGCAGAACAAAACATCTATAATTGTTGCCTTTGTGTTAACTTGCTGCACATCTGATCTGGCACTAAAGCAGGATTCACTATGTTTTTAAGGTATAAACTGAAAATGCTTGAGAAGTGATCTTATTTTTTCTGGGTTTTTTTTATGTCCAAATCTTCTGTCCTGCTGTGAAAAGCAGTGTGACTGGACATTTTTAAACACAGTAAGAGGGCCTGGTTCCTCAGTGGGCCACCAAAGCACGGTCAGGAGGGTAGCTAAATGATTTTTCTTCTCATTCCTTTTAATTTCTTGATTTCTACTGCAGGGCATACTCAGCTCTTGCTGACTGTATGTATTAAGTGTTCTGACATCTGAAGATGAAAGGGATTGGATATCAGTAGTAATGTCTTCTCTGTTTAAACATAACATTTTTGCCTTTCATTTTTGAAGATTCTGTAGCTGAATTTTTATGTTTCTATTCTATAGGAACGTCCTCCAGTATTTGGATGTCACTGCAGGAGAGCATGATTTGAGGATCAGGGAAAATAGCGAGCAGATACTCCCCGTTAAATATGTCATTAAGCATCCAAACTTTGACCCCAGAAGGCCTATGAATTATGACATTGCCCTTCTGAAACTGGATGGAGCCTTCAACTTCAGTAAGGCTATAATTATCTATGGTCTTTTTCAGTGGGGAGGTGTAAGGCCTTTGCTTCTCCCAGATGCTGTGAAAAGTCTTGAAACTCAGTTTAAGCCCATTTCACAGCTGCCAGGTTAATACCGTTTCCAGAGTATTTTGCAACAGAAGTATTTAAAATACCAGAGGTAAGTCAGAGAAATGTATCAGTTGAATTAAATGGTCGTATTCAGACTTAATTCTTGCTTGAAGAAAAAGGTATTGTGCTTTATATGCAGGAGATTAACATTTGAAGAGGTGTCTTTATTTTTTATGTAAGGTGTAGGTAGAGATTTCTGCCTCTGGTGAGCAGTGAAGCTGATCAAAGCAGACCAGAGCTCGGAGCGTATCACAGTACTGTCTGTACCTTACTAACGCCCACTCTGCTGTTTGCCCTTTCTCTTCCTTCAGGCTATGGAAAGGAACATGGAATTATCTTCAGTAGTGACAGAGTGGTCCATCTGGGGTTAAAGGGGAAGGGGAGGGGAGTCTAGCCATTGCTTCTCTGTTTCCTGTCCCAGGAGCCAGCCATTTCTCAGCTGTACGCTAATTTTCTGGAGGGTTACTACGCATCAGTTCTACATAACATTGAGGTGCATAGAAGAGTCCACCCAAAACTTTGCTCTTCCAAAGACTCCAGCTCTCTTCATTAGGTTGCTCTAATAGCAGATAAGTTTAAGCTGAATGGCAAAGGCCTAGGCTGAAGCTTGTGGTGCTCATAGCTTTCTTCTTCCATTCCAGAGCACAGAAGTGGAGGCACAGATAAATTGTTAAATGCCAGATTATTTTTTTCAGACACCAGAAGAATAATAATACTTCTAGAGAAAGAGTGCTTTTTGTTGTTGTTCTTTCAAATACTTATCAATAAAATTCATGTCCATGTGTGGCAGGTTCATCAGTTTTGCCAGCATGTCTTCCGGATCCAGGTGAAAAGTTTGAAGCAGGTTATATTTGCACTGCTTGTGGCTGGGGCCGTTTAAATGAGAGTAAGCCGTGTTCTTTGACATTTGGGTTTCTCAGTGTCTTTATTTCTGAAGTGAAGAGCTTGATACTGTAGGTCATGCAGACCAGAAGAAACCATCAACTGGTCATAAGAATTGTAATCTCAAAATGGAATCTCTGCTAGCTTTTATGCCTACTTGTGTATTACCTCAAAATCAGTCATTACAATATATAGACCTGTATTTCAATTTTGAAACATGTTGAGATTTATCAAAGTAAAACTGCTTATGTACTCAAAACTGGATGTTTATCAAAGCATGCTTGTAACCATGTGTCTTGGAGCAAGTTTCCAAGTAATTTTTATTGTGTATTAGCTGTGACATTGACTTCACCTTTCAGCACTACTTATTTACAACTTTTTTGTATTCCAGATGGAGTACTCCCTCAGGTCTTATATGAAGTCAATCTACCAATCCTAAACAGAAAGGAGTGTTCAAGAGCATTATCAACTTTAAATAAACCTATCCAAAGTGACACTATAATGTGTGCTGGATTTCCAGATGGAGGAAAAGATGCCTGCCAGGTCAGCTGAACGGAGGGTCTTGTGTACTTAGAAGTTTTTCCTCAGAAGCTGAAGGCTCTATGTGCCGAAGTGAATCTATACACTGTAAATTGTGATATTTGGTGTGTATATATTTTGATCTATGAATTCTTTCAGAGGTTCTGTAGGGGCCAATGCACTTAATTACAGGATTCCATTTTAATGATTGTATGAAATGTATGAGAGGTTCCCGTTATTGAAATGTATCCCAGCATATGGGCACAAAAGCGAACCCAATAAACTCTTTACGGCTTGCTCAGTAGTATTCACATACTCGTGGGTCGTGGATTTATACTTGTTTCCTTACAGGGAGACTCGGGAGGCCCTCTTCTGTGTAGACGTAAGCATGGCACCTGGACTCTCGCTGGTGTGATCTCCTGGGGCATGGGATGTGCTCGTGGCTGGGCAAGTAATGACAAGAAGAAACATTATAACAGAGGATCTCCAGGAGTATTCACAGACCTCAGCGCGGTGCTTTCCTGGATTCAAGAGAACATGAGTGCAGGTATTAAATCTCCACAGTAATGTCTCCCATGCTTGTGACAACTCTTCTGTCTCACAGTATTTCATTTAATTTTATGCTTTTCAAGATACAGCACTTAGATCTTTCCTATTTCTCCTGGCAAAGCACTACAGCTTTTCACAATGCCTTTAAGCATGTAGTACTAATTGTCAGTTGCCATAACCAAATTGAGTGCTGCAAATGTTTGTTTCTCTTACACTTTGCTTCTTATGTGGACTCTGTGTGTGTGTGTGTATGTATAAATATATATGTATATATTTAACTTTAAGAATGGTCCTTTTATCCAGCTAGGAAGTTACCTTTTGTTTTTAGGTGGAAATTTACCACTGGTAGTTGAAAGTCTGGGAAATTCCATACCTGGCAACATAGGGAAAAGTCATGCTCTCCAGAGTGCTTTTGCTTACTTTGCCCAAAAGGCTACATATATGCCCTCTGTGCAGGGGAACAGCGTGTTCCATCACTTATCCATCACTTCCAGACTTACAGAGCTGGAGATATAAATGGCAGTCTATCCAGAGATGAACTTTGCTAAGAGCATTAAGAAA
The DNA here is from genome assembly GCA_017639245.1 of Myiopsitta monachus. Taxonomy (NCBI): domain Eukaryota; kingdom Metazoa; phylum Chordata; class Aves; order Psittaciformes; family Psittacidae; genus Myiopsitta; species Myiopsitta monachus. The sequence goes on from CM029924.1 coordinate 16,354,758, forward strand.
CTGAATGCATACTTTCCTCCAGTTTGGGCTATTTTCATTAAAAGGTCTGTTGCTCAGACTGAGCAGTGGCCTGCGATGTATGATCAATTCTAGAAGTGGCTACTCCAGAATTATTTATTCCAAAGTCAGCATTGCCTGAATTGTGTTTTAATTCTAAGCCTGCTTTATTGTAGCCACTGTGTCCCCAAGAAGCATTCGAATTTGCCTCAGTGCTAGCTGTGTGTAATTACCATTTCACACGGATAAAAATAAAACCTACGTTGTGAATGTGGAACTGCAGTAATTTACTCTTCTTTTTTCCACCCCCTTCCCTATCCCTCCTTTATTAGATCTGAAAATGAAAAGCTCCCCAGGTGAGTACAGTATGTTTTCAGTATCTTCTATCTGTGTTGGAGCATTAAAAGGCCCCCAAAAATAATCTGATACATAATCTATGAAAGAAGAAATGTGCAGAAGCTTGAATCATCAAAGCACTTTTAAATGTATGCTTTAAATATCTGCTTATTTCCATCGTGTTTGTGTAAAATAAAAAAAACTACTTACGTAGGGTAGCACTTATGTACTGGTGACTTAAAAAAGAATTCTCCTCAGCTAGCTACATATATAAAGCCGTATTTTTATTGAAATGCAAATAAAATGAGTGGGAAAGATGTAGGACAGAACCTCAAGTGGTGTATGAAATCTAGTCAGTGGAGTTCATTCTGTATAAAAATGTAGATCTAAATAGAAAGTTGGAGGTAAATTACGAGAACTTTTACACAGTCTATGATGAATCTACGTGTCTGCTGTCTATTTCTCTGACTGAAATTAAACAACTCCAATAAAACATGAAATCCAACCCAGAATGTATTTTAAAACCAAAGCCTTACTTTGATCCTGCCGTGTTTGTGTTCTTGTTGTACGCTTTTCTTCTGAGTATGAGTTCACAAACACAAGATACTAGAAACAACCGTCGTGAACTAGATCTTAACATTTTAGTTTTAGTGATCTAGAGTGAGATTTCTCAGACGATGAGCAAGCTTGGGTGCGTGGTCAGTTCGGATAGCCTTGCTGTGGCCAGTGAGAATTGGGTGTTTAAGTGCCGTTTGTGCCTTTGAAATTGTTTAGTGGTCTTTCTAGGACACTTCAGGTAAGATAATCTTGTAAATACACGAGTTGTTAAATTGTCGTCATATACATAGTTGTTGATAAATGCCTTGCTCTACCTTGCAAGGCGAAGGAAAGGCAACAGGAGATAGTTTTTGTAAGTAGTTGTGTTTCTAGAAATACTTGTGCTGCTTCGTCTACTCGACTGTTTGTAATACCATATGGTACTGTTACAAAATTCTCCTGCTGTAACATAGCTAAGGACATTACTGCAGATGGCTGCAATGAATATGTCCTCCGGCATGCATTTTTCTTGCCTGAAAAATATTTATACTGAAATCCTCATCTAAGAAATAGTTTATTTGAGGTAAAAAGCAAGCGCTGCCATTTTTACGGTAACGTGCAATAGCGCATTGGCAGTACTTAATTTCTGCTCCCAAATTATGGGGTTTAAAACTGACTTACCATAATTCCAAATAAGAGAGAGAAGAAAGAGGACCCAGCATCAGTCTGGCAGCAGAAACAAGGTACAGCTGAGCAATCTTGAGTCACACATTATTCTCTAGATGCTTGAGCTTTTTGGTGGAACAGATGCTTGTTTGTGTCAGACCTGATCCCTTCTATATTTTGTTTTAACTCTACAATGCAGCATTTTGTAGCATTCAGGATGGCAAACTCCCTGACAGTGAAGGAGAATTACATTTCCCTGGCAGTCCCAAACAGTTCTATCAAAACCACCAGTAAGTAGACACAGTTTTTCCCCAGAAACCGTTCCTCGTACCAGTGTAGTTGGGGTTTTTGTTGCAGTTTTGTAAATGGGAACTAATTTGTTGTTCCAGATTGTGTGTATGGACTCTATTTGTGCCAGAAGGGAACTATATCTTGCTTCATTTTTCCCACTTTGATATAGAGCCAGAAACGTTTTGCGACTATGATTCCTTATCAGTCTATTCAAAAGACAACAGACTTGTTGGTGAGTTGCTATCCCCTTCTTCTTTGACATAGTCTGTCGGTGTAGCCTTTCATTCTAACAGCAAGTACACTCAATGAGGACATTGCATTTGATTATGTCTTACTTGCATTTTCCTGATGAGTGCATTGTGACATATGACTTAAAATAAAAGAGCGTGGGAGGAGAAAAGAGTGGAAAATGCCTGGTGGGGAAATGTGCCACTGCGCAACTTCCTGGTGTCAAGGATTTTTAATAGTGTGCATTCATTTGGGCTAATGGATTAATAGGGAATGTAGAGGAATGAGTAGGCGATTTCCTTTTCAGCCTTCAATTTTTATAGCTAAGGTGGTTTTTTTAGCTATATATATTTTAAGCTGTAACTAAAAATGGTACATTCAAGTTTTCTCCAGTGACTAAAAACTTGAAGCAGTTATTGTGCTCTAACACTATATTTCAGGGAAGTTCTGTGGAGGAGATCTTCCGTTACCTATTGTGGTTGGCTCCAGCAGTGTAAGGCTGAAATTTGTTTCTGACAGCAAGGATTATGGAACTGGTTTTTCCATGAGCTACAAAGCTATTACACCAGATATTCTTCCTGGTAAGTCTAAGTCTGGTAATATACCTGTCTGCACTCTTGGGTGGTGACCTGAAAAAATTGTCAGGAGAAGACCTAATCAGAGGAAGCTCCTATGATATTTCTATGTGGATGGTGTTATAAGCAAGTGAAGTGTGGTTAGGCTGCTATGTGATGTAGTGCAGAAACTGGGATGCCAGAAAGAGATGGGATAGATGCTGTTGAGAGAAGCCCTCCTTTAACTTTGCCTCTTCTCCATCCACTTTATACAAGATCTCATTTCCTTCCCTAATACCAGAATGTTTTAAAGATCAGTTAAAAGATTAGTCAAATGACTAATTTGCAGATGAAAGCCGCTTTGCTAATCCCAAGGTTGCTTTCATGAAGGGGCCCTGAGGGAGGCAGCTAATGCTAAGACATGCATCATGGAGGACTGCTTTCAGTTTTGCTGTGCAGAGTGGTTCATCATCAGCAGGGAGCAGGCCCAAGGGCCAGCTGTTGCCTGAACGATCCAAGTACAGAAACCTGATGTTCCTGTTTTTGTAGCTTTTCCAGATAGTTTCTTTCCTTTGGAGAGTGTAGGGAGGAATCCTCTCTGAGGGGCCATGCCACTACATAGCCCATCAGGAAGACATGTCCTCTTGCTGTGTTTTGTCTCTCAACTTCCCTGCCAAGGAAAGTTGCAGAAGTTCTTCTGGCATGCCCATGACCTGTTCTTCTCTAACCCCACAGGGGGACCTGTGCCTGCAGTGTACTGCCTGTAGCCACAGGGGAATGCTATAGTAATGGGTTGAATTGTTCTTCTGCCTTATTAGAACACTCCCAATATTCTTTGCAGCTTATTCAGCCGCAAGGATCTGCTTGCTGCCCTTGTCCTGTTCTGTTTCTCAGCTGTGTTGAAAGCACTACAGGATTATTATTTTTTTTAATTTACTTGTGTGTGTGTGTAAATGATTTAATAGGAAATCAGAGTGCCTTCATTTTCGTTTTCCTGGATTTCCAGATTCCGGCTGTGAGTCCTTAGCTGTCCTTTTTGAAGAAGGAGTGTTGCAAAGCATGCATTATCCAGAGCACTACAGCAACATGGCAGGCTGTCAGTGGATTATATGTGCACCAGAGAGCCATGTAATCAAGGTATAATACGAGCCTTTCTTGTGTCTATGGAATGGAAGTGAGCACCATTAAGTACACAAGAAATTGTTTAGCCAAGGAACAATAAGATCAAGCAACGTAAGCTTGAATAATGCTGCTGGGTGCAGTTAGAGAAATTTCTTTCCATTCCAGAAGCCAGATAGGTTTTAATTCCTCCTTTAGATTACAGTAAAATAGAATTTCCTGCTTAAAATTTGATCATGATGGGTTCTCCTAGCAAATGTAACTGTGATGTCTCACCTGTGAGAGGCTGGAATACCACAGAAATCAAACCCTAAAGGAGTCATTGAGAATATTAAAGACCTTGTTATTGATCTTTGATGGGTTTTGTTTTCATTTCCTGTGTGAATTTAACAACAAGGTTCGCTTTTTAATTTTTATTTATTTTCTTTTATTTGTTTTTTATTTAAAGCTGACATACCAGTCTTTTGAAGTGGAAGAGAGTGAAGATTGCTCTTATGATGCTGTAACTGTGTATGAAGATGTGGGGAAAGAAGAGGAAATCGGTGCGACTTTTGATTTTTAACATATTTTGGGCATGACAATTTTTTTGGTTTTATGATTTTCACTAGCCCTATTTTACAGTGTAAAATAAAGTTTGCCTCTAGAGTCCCAGGTGATGCTACAAGTACTGGTTTCAGTAGCTTGAAGAATGGTTGCAGGTATTGCTGCATCTGTTCCACTTAGAGAGGCTAAAGCACATTGAACAGAACAGTTTTGTGTGCATTTGAACTCTGTATGAAATGCACTTTTGAAATCATGTAAATGAAGAAGAGGGCATAACACAATAATTGGGTTTTATAGAAATGAGCAGACACAGAAAGCACCCAAGATGTCTCCTTTTCAAAGTCCAGTTCTTTAGATGGGCATTTGTGTAGTTACCATAGAATCATAGAATAGTTAGGATTGGAAAGGACCTGAAGATCATCTAGTTCCAACCCCCCTGCCATGGGCAGGGACACCTCACACTACACCATGTCACCCAAGGCTCTGTCCAACCCGGCCTTGAACCCCGCCAGTGATGGAGCATTCACAACTTCCCTGGGCAACCCATTCCAGTGCCTCACCGCCCTTACAGGAAAGAATTTCTTCCTCACATCCAATCTCAACTTCCCCTGTTTAAGTTTGAAACCATTACCCCTTGTCCTCTCACTACAGTCCCTCATGAAGAGTCCCTCCCCATCATCCCTGTAGGCCCCCTTCAGATACTGGAAGGCTGCTCTGAGGTCTCCACGCAGCCTTCTCTTCTCCAGGCTGAACAGACCCAACTTTCTCATCCTATCTTCATACAGGAGGTGCTCCAGTCCCTTCATCATCCTCGTGGCTCTCCTCTGCACTTGTTCCAACAGTTCCATGTCCTTTTTATGTTGAGAACACCAGAACCAAGTGAGGTCTCAGGAGAGCAGAGTAGAGGGGCAGGATCACCTCCTTCGACCTGCTGGTCACGCTCCTTTTGATGCAGCCCAGGATATGGTTGGCTTTCTGGGCTTGCTACCTTGCTGGAGGTTCCCCTGACTTACACTGAATGCTAGAAAGACCTGCCCTAGTCAACTGATTTCAGCACTTTCTTAATACGGGTGCTTAGATTAGTGCTAGCAGGTGCTTAGTGCTGCAACATTAACGGGGAAGTCAGGTTTCCGGTGTGTTCAATACATAATGGCAACCTAGGAGGGTGAATGCTATAATAAGCTCTTGCGAAAGAGTGTAAGAGTCTCCTTGTTCTTATAATTTCTGAGCAAGGACAGACTGTCAGGGATAATAGAGCAGTCCTTCAGTCTTAGTCCACTTATCTTTGCTCTTCTCTTGTGCACAGTTATTTTCTTTTATCTTCTTGTGTGAACAGGAAATGCTGTGTTAGAACATGTGTACCTACTGTTGAAAGAGATAAGGATGAAACAATACATAATACATATTTATCTGCAATAACCCTTTGCTTTCTCATCTTCAGCTAAGTCTTGTGGATTTGATCTACCAGCACCTGTTCTAAGCTCCTCTGCTGTGATGCTGGTTGTCTTTCACTCTGATGAAACAGAGACCTTTGGAGGATTCAGAGCTACAATCTCTTTTGTTCACGTAACAGGTAATAGAAGTAACTTGGGAAACTGCTTCTTTGGCAGAGCACAAAGGCTCTTTGGTGAAAATGACTATTCAGAATTATTTTGCTCTAGGAGATTCTAATCTAACAAATTGTTTCAGTGAAAAACCTGTATTGTGAACCTATTGAGGCATTAAACAAAGGGCCTTTTGGGTGGGTGAAGAGGAACAATGACTCTACCTAAAGCCTGGGAGTTTTATTTTGTGTAAGAGAATTCTGGTGCATTTTAAATGGCATATACTATCATGTGAAGATGTGATAGCACAGATCCCTACTGTAGAAATCTGTTCCTCTTATAAAAATTATAATAAAGGAAATAAAAGTGATTTTGTAATAAGAATATCACACAGGGCAGCCTGGTAACACATTTTCTGTTTTCATTTGCTAGATTTAGATACTTTGAATTCAACGAGGGAAGAAGAATTTCAAGATAAGGAAATAACTGAAGAAATACACGTTACAACAGGTAAGCCAACCTGAGTTTCCAGTCCTATTTTTCATGGCAGTAAGGATTACCTTCTAACCTATAATTTAGATGGTGTTTTCTCCAAGTGTTTGATGGATTGAATTGTAACATTTCTATGCTCTGGCTTTAGAATAGCTAAAGCCTATGTTTTCTTGTTCCATTTATCTTGTTAAGTCGTTTACAGTAATGCAGCGGCATTATTTCAGCTTGTATGTCAGTTTACACCTACTTGCTTTGCCAAGTGTACAGAGTAGTTGAAAATAATAAACCAGCATTTTGAAACTTCCCTTTTCCCCTTCAGTACTTTATGGGAAAAGGGGTTGAGTCCATATTCGTCACTAAGCCTTTGGCAGTTAAGCAGTTGATTTCATCTCGGTGAAGCTGTTGTTGCTAAGATAATCTCCTAATGCTATTTCTAAACATTTGGATCCATTGTAATGAGGGAAGGTGAAAGATTTAGCAATAAAGGGGAGGGAGGAAGCTTTGGAAGCTGTGGGGTAGGTTTTAAATAGACTAATCTTTGCTTCTCCAAGTCTTAACTTTTAAAGACTTATTGAAACATCGGAGCTTTCTGTTTCAGATGATATTTGTGGAGTGCCTTCAAATCAGCCCAGGTTCATCTTCAGTAGGATAATTGGAGGTGAAGAAGCAGTACCATACTCATGGCCTTGGCAGGTCAGTGTACAAATTTCAGATGAGCATATCTGTGGAGGAGCAGTTCTTGCCAAAGAATGGGTTGTCACAGCTGCTCACTGCTTTAATTCTAAGTAAGTACTCTGGGATGAGCCCTTCCCTGGAAATGTATGTAATTGCATGGTGCATCTCTGCAGCATGGTGGTTCTGCCCAGGGTGGCTGGCACAGTTTTGATCTCCACCTCCTTACGGCTCACACTGGCTCTGGATTCCTTTGCTGCACACACAAGTACTAGGACCATAGTGGCTACTAAGGAACTATGTAGCCTACTTCTGGAGGTTTGGTTTTCATCCAGATCTGTTTTCAGAAAACATAACAGGATACTAATTCCATTGTCATCTACCACTTCCTCTTAGGTAACTCCTTTCTGTTTGAGTCATTTATAGATTGTGTTTTCATCCAGGTAGAATCAGCCTATCAAGAAATTTTAAAGCTAGGGTATTTGTGTAGATTTTGGAGGACATACAGGAGGCTTTTGTGCATAAGGTTGATGCCATTCCCTTATTAAGAACCTATCAGTCTGTTAAATCAAACTACATGGAAATTTTTCTGTCTTCATTGAGAGGGGACAAAGGGGTAGTAAATGTAACTTTCAGGTTCTTTAAAATACTTTCTGAAGTACAACTTCATTCATCTCTTAGGCTGGACACCGCCTATTTGGAAGTTCAAATTAATCACAAAGATGTTAATTAAAAATTCACATACATTGGGTCATTCAAATGTGTTCCAGGATTGCTGATAATTTGGTGTGCTGGCTGGTTTTCAAGTCAAGTTGCAATTACTTGAAAACAGGAATAAGCTTTCAAAAGCCCCGGATGCTAAAGATGCTCAGACATCTATAGTCTCAATTTCTTTGGTTCTCTTCCCCACCCTCGCAAAACTGGGGACCTGAAATGCAAGTGCTGGTTTGAATTTTAGACTTTGGCTTTAAAGTTTCTAAATATTAGTTTGAAAAATTTTATATTGGGAGCATTGTTGTTGCTGTGCTGAAGGTGGTGTTTTAAGAGCCATATGAAGGAGGGATTCTCTGTTGCATGTTCCCATCACATCAGAATTTGTGTACATGGCTTAATGATCTACACAGACTAATTTCATCAGGGAGTTATGACGGGTTTTCAGGCAGTGAGAGGCTTTGGTTAAGAAACCAGAGTGAAATTAAAAGTTTCTATTGCATTTCTTTGTATCATTTGATAGGCAGTAATGTTTTGGAGGTCACACCTTTGTTCATTAAGAAGACAGGGACCAGCACTGTCCCTGGATGACGTGGCCCATGCAGGCCTTGTGTTCTGCATCAGGTACCCCCAGTCCTTATAAAGTGACTTTTCTCTCAGTTCACTGTGTTCAAGAGATCCTGCTGCCTCATCATGAGGCTATTTCATGCTCCCTAGAAGTCAGTGGGAAGACTTCCATAGATTTGTATGGGAGAATGCCTCAGGAGTTGTTGGTCCCAGAATATGTAAGGTCCTAGTATCTATTTTGGGTGGGGGAGTTTTCAAGATGTGCAGGTTTCAGGAATGCTGTTATATCAGCATTGGGATGTACTTATCTTTTTTTAAGGGAACTGTACAGAGACTTATGGATGGTGGTAACAGGACTTCATGATCTTACAGAGCAAGAATACAGACAGGTACTATAACTTCTGCTTAATAGTAAAATAGAAATCAGTCTTGCAAAATAATCTTTAATGTAAATGCCTCTCCCAAATTGTTCATGATCCAGAATTCTAACAGCCTGCACGCTGACCTTAATCTGCATTTGCACAGCAGCTTTTGCGTGATTGACAGAGAAATTGTATCAGTGCAGATCTGCGCCTTCACCGGTAATGAGCTCCGAAGCTCAGTATTCTGGAGGGTGTGTGAATGAGGAGTGTATTGTCTCTATATTCCCTGGTGACTACTGCCAAGACAGAAATAATTGGGGCACAAGTTTCTACTTTGCTTAGACCGGACAAATGTTTTTCCAAGAGCCTCTTCCTACACTTGCCGGATGGAGTTTCCGGCATGTTGCCGGAGCCATGTCCAAGAAGCATAATCTTGACTTGCTGATATAAGAAAGCTGGTGACTTCAGTAGGTGCTTCTAAGTGTGAACTCCTCTTGAGGCGTCTTGCATATGGCCTGAAAATTTCTAACATCAACATTAGTTTAAGGCTCAAATTCCTAGGTCATTCAGAAAATGTCCATGTCCTTGCTTTCCTAGGAAAGGTTGGTAAAGCAGTATATTATACATCCAAGTTTTAACGAGACTACGATGGACTCTGACATTGCCTTACTGCAACTGGCTGAGCCCTTAGAATTCAACCGCTACGTGCGCCCAGTGTGCCTCCCTGCCAAGGAGGAGGCAGTGCAGCCCTCCAGCGTGTGTGTTGTCACAGGATGGGGTGTACATGAAGAAGGTATGCAGTGCTTGGTGTTTCCAAGTTGAGAATACTATAGCTGTGCTTTAACTCCTATGTTCTGTGTTGTAACATTCATTCGGTCTATACACTGGGTTCTGGAGAACAGACGTGTTAAAGAAGTTTTCACTTGTGTAAGCTCAGCTAGACATGCAGGGAAAGGGGTTGGAGGACAGAAATCAGATAACTTAGATGAGACCACTTGAAAATGGGAAGAGTAGAACTTCTGTCTGGAATCACTAATTCCTGCCTCTACTGGTTTCTGAGATGTCTTTTACTTCAAGACAGAGAAAAGGGAAAAAAACTGCATCAGCTGGAAGTCCCCATCCTAGTGCTTGACACATGTCAGAGCTATTACGTAAATCTTCCTAGTAAAGTGACCCAGAGGATGATCTGTGCTGGATTCCCACTGGAAGATGGCAAGGACTCATGCACAGTAAGTTGCATGCTTCACCTTTGCTTTCTGACACCTAGAGTATGGCCAGATGGGTTCTGAAAAGAGGAGTGTTCAAACCATTTTCTTGCTGTTTTGCAAACAGGCTGTAGGTGATTTACAGTAAATGACTCCTTAATAGTAGGATTTTAATTACTCTTATTACAAAATGAGATACTTCCCTTGAGCAAGAGTTACTTCTTTCTCTGCCTTTTAAAAACAGAAACCCCAAACACATGAGCAGCTGGGAGCCCTTGTAGCTGAACTGATAATTCAGAAGCATAGGGAGTGATGACAGCTTGTAAGAAGATTAATTTATCCTTGTGCAGGGCGATTCTGGTGGCCCATTAGTTTGTCCTTCAGAAGACAACTCAGGTTTTTACACCCTTCATGGAATCACCAGCTGGGGCTTGGGATGTGGAAGGAAGAGCTACCCAGGAGTATACACAAATGTTGGTGTTTTTGTTGACTGGATCAAGCAGACTCTTGATGGTAGTGGTACGTATGAAAAAACGGTTAAATGAGTCTTTGCTATTGCTAGATGCTGAACTTCAAGGCTTTTCCAAGGTGCCATTTTTATATTTCGGTGCCCGGCAGTTCCTGAAATCTTGGCTGTTTAGGTGTTCAGCTAGGGGTATTTTAGAAATGAGCAAATGAAATGAAATCGGTAGTCGCTTCTGAAAATCTTATTTCTTCTGGATGTGTTATTATTCCCCTCTCTGCTGCATTTCTCGTGCGGATGAGATTTTTTTCCCTATTGCTGCTTTGCTGCTTTGTTCCTCAGGGTTAGGAGGAGGTAGGGAGGCGTGAACTGACACGTGGTGGCAGCTGAGTCTGCTTTGACAAGTTTACAGCCTGACTTTGATGATGATCTTAGCAAAGTTTGCCCTGTTCTATTTTTCTCCTTTTAGTCGATCTTCCCATTTTCATGGTGTGACTGTCAAAAGCACGGTTCTGATGGACCACACTGTAAAACATTTCCAAAGCACTAATGTCACTGGAAGCAGAATTTGGTGAGGGTGTGTTAGCTCACAATTGCTGAACAGATTCCAAAGTAGCTGGTACTTACCCTGGTGAATTTACTGCTGGTTTACATGAATTGAGACTTTGGCTTTACACATGTGTGCTTGGGGAAGAGAGTTACTTGTAGGCTTCTGACACTGTTAGTCTATCTCGGAAGGAAAGAGAGGGAAAACAAGCCACCATATATCATATGGCAAGCATATCATAGAATAGTTTGGGTTGGAAGAGTCCTTCAAAGGTCAGCTAACGCAACGCCCCTGCAATGCTGAGAACCACATCCAGCCTGGTCTTGAATGTCTCCAGGGATGGCGCATCTACCACCTCTCTGGGCAACCTGTGCCAAGATTTTACTACCCTCACTGTAAAAAAATCTTTTCCTCGTGTCCAGCCCAAACCTCCCCTCTTTTAGTTTAAAACCATCACCCCTTGTCCTATCACAACAGGCCCTGCTAAAAAGTCTCTCCTATCTTTCTTTATAGGCCCCTTTTAGGTACTGAAAGACTGCAATAAGGTCTCCTCAGAGTCTTCTCCAAACTGAGTAACCCCAAGTCTTTCAGCCTTTCCTCACAGGAGAGGTATTCCAGCCCTTTGATTGTTTTTGTGGCCTCCTCTGGACCCTCTCCAACAGGTCCATGTCTTTCCTATACTGAGGACTCCAGAGCTAAATGTAGTACTGAAGAGCACATAAATACTGCAGAAACGAGATCAAATAAGTGCCTGTGTAAAACAATGGAATGGACAGTCAATCATCCTTCCTTTAAGGTCAATGGGAGTGTTACCTTGTGGCTCTGACTCAACATAGGCAGTGGCAGTAATAGCACATCACTGAGAAGCAGGAGAATATTACGTACTCATTAGTGATGTGAATCAATCCAATTGCATGGAAAAGGATATTTTTAATACAATTTCTGTTTTACCAAATGCATGTTGTTCAAACAGTTAGATATGTTTGAAAAGTCGGGCCAAGGGCCTTTGGCACCATGCAGGAACTGACAGCTATCCTAATTAATCTGCACATGTAATTAAAGAGCTACTTTAATCCGCGCACTGCAAACTGAGCATATTTACTTGTAAACAGCAATTTGCTTAATGCCCAAATGTCTGCTTAAACAATAAATTGTGGTTATGGGCTCCAACTATCTTTGCAGGCTGTTCTGTACACAGTCTTAGTGTTCAGAAACTAGATCAGTATGATAGTACAATAGGTAACACAAGTATAATCCTTCTTTGACATAATAACTAGAAAGTAAGAAAGATACCTCATTTTGGTTCTGTTTATATCAGTGGCAAGAATCATTGGAGATGTGTTTCCCGTACATGAGTTTGGTGTCAGTAACCCTGGTTTTTTGATGGCACTGGCTTAGAACTTCTGGGTTGGTTTTGGGGTTTTATTTGGGTTTTTTTCTTTGGTGTTTTTTGTAAGATATTATTTTATCTGTGGTTGGGGAAAAAAATAACGCTTCTGACTTTATTCCCCAATGAATACAGTAAATGTTTTTCACCAGTTTCTTCTCTTCACTGTAAAGTTTTAGGCAAAAGCCCAGAAAATAGTCTGGAGCATGAGCTTTCTGTGAAAGTATGGCTATACTTCATGGTGGAAGGACTATGGACAAATTGAGATGAAGTGTAAGGCACAGCTGTATTACATTATTGATATAGTATGCTTGTTCTGTTTTGGATAAGCTCCCTGAACTGGTCTTTGGAGAGCAATGGAAGGAAAATATCCTTTCTAATTTTGAATTTTGGAAGACTGTTAATGTTCAGTTGTGGTGGAAGTTGCTATTAGCTGACAATACCTGTTTAATCGTGCTGGAAGCAAGCATGTCTCACCACTTCGTTGCTATTTTATTTTGCTTAACAGGAACAAGGTGGCTTAAAATACCTGCAAAGTTTTTATCTGCTCGTTAATTTAATACAAGGATATCAACTGGGTGCGTTCAGAGAAATAAAAAGGTGGGGGAGAACTGCAGGTGGTATCAGCTGTGCCAGCCCTATTGCATGCAGGGGTTATATGATGAGAAATTGACAGCTCTCATGTATTTGAAGTGCTGTCCTTCGAATTATTTGTCTTTGAATTGACTGTTAGGGTACCTTTTGTTTGACGGTGTGATACTGACCTTTCGTGTTCGCCCTAGTATGGTTTTACAAATCGTTTAGTGTTGCTTTTGTTTGTTGTATCTTTTTAGCCTGTTGTCAGCTGCCAGTATCTTTTAGCGACATTGTGAACTGGTTTGTGTTGTAAATGGATTTTGATCTTTAAAAAAGAATAAAAAATATACTTTCAATAGAGTTCATGTAATGATTTTTTTTTCTTTCATTTTTACAAAATTTATTGAAAGCCCAGTTTAATTCTTGACAGTTATATGAGACTTTCCTGAACCCTACAGTCAAAAGGTAAGACACTGGTAGCCTACCTGAGCACTGAAGGTAGGCTTGGGTTCCCTGGTGCTTAAGACCTGCTGTATAATCCTTCTTCCATTGGCACGTAAGTAGAAATGGCTTTGTAATGTTATATGAAAGCAAGTGAAGGCTTATCACCTTGATTATTAACACTGTGCTAAACATTTAGAAGAAAAGCCTGTGACCAGAAATACCTTGTTCTGACCTTCGGTTAACAGGAGCATCTGTGGCCATAAATCTTCCTGGTTAGCATTTGAACTGTAGTCCTGCTGGGGGGTGTGGGGGGAGCGTGTGCATGCATGCTGGGAGCCCAACTACACTGCTGGTGATGCACCGAGGCAGTCTGCAGAAGTGGTTATTAGAGCATGTTTGTAACCTTTGTTGGTCTTCATCAGAAAATAGAAAGTATATGTCCATTGTTAAAGCTTGTCTGGCAATAGTACAGGAGAGAAAGCAGTTGTGTGAAATCTGGGTTCTAGCTATATAGATACAAAAGATGCTAAGAACATTATTGATCTCTGATTCTATGACATGGTTTCTGTGAATTCTTGGTTCATAATTCTTTTTCTTTGCCACCTCCTTTTCCAGCCTAGGGCCAGCAGAGTGACTTGCTGCATTGTACTGTTCCTGGTTGCTTGTGCTCCTGTGACATCCCCATGAGCCACAGCAGATGACATCCTTAGTTGTACTGTGTCTGAAGGTGTGCATTTCCTGACCCTCCTTTCTTCCACGGTGGGTCTGCCCAAAAGCATATGACAAGTCACATATTTAAGTGGTAGTGCAGAACTACATTCTCATGTGATCTACCCAGTTTTCTTCTCTTTTTCCCTAGCCTTTTTTCCTTTGTACTTTTTGAGGACAATAGCACAAAGGCAGTTTTTATCTCATTTAAAAACCCATTTATTGGCATATAGTTGGGTGCACAGAAGAACTGTTATTTCTTCATCTGAAGTGACTAGTCTTGATTCTTTGCATTTCAAAGGAGTGAATGTAACAGTAACACCAGAGGAACTGTGGATGTTATGTCTGCAGTAAGACAAGTTTATAAGAGGAAAGAATTAGGCTTGGTTTCTCAGGCTCTGCAGAATCCCTCTTGCTTTTATCTCACTGAAACCGAAACAGAATCTTGTTCTTGAGGGAAGATGAATACTCCCGTCAGTAGTGCAGAGAACTACGGTAATTGCATAGCTGTGCACTTATTAGTCATAGTAGACAAAGTGCTGTCTTGAAAATTAAAAAAATAGGATGAATTTACTATTTATCCTTCACTCATTCCTATTTATCCTTCAGGATAAATTCTGGCTGAGCAATATGAATGTTTCGTATCTGGTATTTTTGTTCTGCTGTATTCTGCTTGAGTTTCAAGAAGCCTCTTGACACATGGATGTATGGTAGATCACCGGAAGCAAAATACATAAAAAAATCTAAGCTGTACGATGTTGCCAGAAAATAAGAAGTTGTAGCAACCATGGGGGGAGAATCTGGCTGCTTCTTGAGCTGTAGAGAACAGGTCGTTCAGCCTGAATGGCCTGTGTTCAGTTACAGTAGAGTTGCAGGATGGTGGCTGTGTGTGATGCTGATAAAGGAGTTAATTTACTTCAGGAACAGAGCGGTAATATGTAGCATTTTGCTAGTGGCTTCCCTGATTTTGATCTCAGGTGTGGAAAGGTAGTATTAACAAAGAATTGAAAGTGTGGTGAGTTATTACTTCTCTGGTCTTCCATAGTCAGTATTTCACAGAACCATAGAATCATAGAATAGTTAGGATTGGAAAGGACCTGAAGATCATCTAGTTCCAGCCCTCCTGCCATGGGCAGGGACACCTCACACTACACCATGTTGCCCAAGGCTCTGTCCAACCTGGCCTTGAACACTGCCAGCGATGGAGCATTCACAACTTCCCTGGGCAACCCATTCCAGTGCCTCACCACCCTTACAGTAAAGAATTTCTTCCTTATATACTAATCTCAACTTCTCCTGTTTAAGTTTGAACCCATTACCCCTTGTCCTCTCACTACAGTCCCTAATGAAGAGTCCCTCCCCATCATCCCTGTAGGCCCCCTTCAGATACTGGAAGGCTGCTATGAGGTCTCCACGCAGCCTTCTCCAGGCTCAACAGCCCCAACTTTCTCATCCTATCATCTTCATACAGGAGGTGCTCCAGTCCCCTGATCATCTTTGTGGCCCTCCTCTGCAGTTGTTCCAACAGTTCCATGTCCTTTTTATGCTGAGGACACCAGAACTGCACACAGTACTCCAAGTGAGGTCTCAGGAGAGCAGAGTAGAGGGGCAGGATCATCTCCCTCGACCTGCTGGTCGCACTCCTCTTGATGCAGCCCAGGATACAGTTGGCTTTCTGGGCTGCGAGTGCACACTGAAGCCGGCTCATGTTCATTTTCTCATTGACCAACACCCCAAGTCCTTCTCCACAGGGCTGCTGTGAATCTCTTCCCTGCTGAACCTGTAGCTGTGCCTGGGATTGCTCTGAGCCAGGTGTAGGGCCAAATTGATGTCTCTCCAACTTAGAGACAAGGATGTCATGTGGGACAGTGTCAAACACTTTGCACAAGTCCAGGTAGATGACATCTGCTGCTCTACCCCTGTCCATCAGTTCCGTAGCCCCATCATAGAAGGCCACCAGATTGGTCAGGCAGGATTTCCCCTTAGTGAAGCCATGCTGGCTGTCACCAACCACCTTGTTGGTTTTCATGTGCCTCAGCATGCCTTCCAGGAGAATCCGCTCCAAGATTTTGCCAGGCACAGAGGTGAGGCTGACTGGTCTGGAGTTCCCCGGCTCATCCATTTTCCCCTTCTTGAAAATGGGGGTTATATTTCCCTTTTTCCAGTCGTCAGGAACTTCACCTGACTGCCATGAGTTTTCAAATATAATGGACAGTGGCTTAGCACCTTCATTTGCCAGCTCCTTCAGGCAGGTGAATTTCATCAGGTCCCATGGACTTGTGTACTTTCATGTTCTTAAGATGGTCTTTAGCCAGATCCTCTCCTCCAGTGGGCCCAGGGTCTTCATTCTCACAGTCCCTGCATCTGCCTTCCAAGACTTGGGTGGTGTGGTCAGAGAATTTTCCAGTGAAGGCTGAGGCAAAGAAGTCATTCAGAACCTCAGCCTTCTCCAAATCCAGGGTAGCCAGCTCTCCTGATAGCTTCTGGAGAAGGCCCACACTGTCCCTAGCCTGTCTTTTATTTGCGATGTACCTACAAAATCCCTTCCTGTTATCCTTCACATCCCTAGCCAAGTTTGATTCTAAGTGGGCCTTAGCTTTCCTAACTTGGTCCCTAGCTTCCCAGACAACATCCCTGTGTTCTTCCCAGGCTGCCTGTCCTTGCTTCCACCTTTTATAAGCCTCTTTTTTCCTTCGAATTTTCCTCAGCAGCTCCTTATCCATCCAAGGAGGTCTTCTGGCCCTCCTGCAGCACTTCCTTCTAGTAGGGATGTATCGCTCCTGAGCTTGCAGCAGGTGATCCTTGAATATCAACCAACAGCCTTGTGCCCCCTGCCCTCAAGGGCTATATCCTGTGGAGCCTTACTGAGCAGGTTCCTTCAGTAGCTGAATGTCTTTCTTTCAGTGCTTTTACAAGTCCTATAAATGACAAGCATTCCAAAGCCTAATGAAAAAACAGATTTATTATCTTCTTGTTTCACCACCCACAGCTTGGTAGACTGTGATGTCATTTCTGGCACTTCTTCCTTCCTCAGGTTTCATCAGTTTGTTTTCTTCCTCCTGACAAAGACGTGTCTGTGTGACATGGGCATGCTTCTGGTTTAGGCGAACTACTTTGGCCCTCGTGGCGCAGGCTTGGATTTTAAAGATGTGTGTTTTCTTTCAATTGACTTTGCGTGGGTCCCAAACTGTGTCATCCCGTCCTACCCTCTGTAGAGGGTGATAATGATGCTTAGTCTCTTCTGTGGGCTTTTTTTCGTTTGAAAGCAATTTGAAGCCTGTAGATACTAAGTACTTAATTAGTGCTGCTTGTCACAAGGGAGGAGAAAGTCACAGTTGCAAAGCCCAGCAGTGCGCCTCGCTGGGTGCGCTGGCACTGTTGCACGGTCTTTACCTGTAACATTGGTGCAGCCTTAATGGCCTTCTGTTAGGGTTGTACCTTTTGCAGACCTGAGGGAGGATGAAAATGAAAGATGCCCTCTTCCCTTGTGAACCTTGTCCTGTTAGATTGTAACGCTGCAGGCTGTTTCTGCCTATAGGGCTTGAACTTTGCTGTTTTACAGGACACACTAGAGCAAACCGGGACAGGACCGGCATTCTTGCATCGCCGTTTTACATTGCTGAACATGAAGGCAATAAGAACCGAGGGAAGGAAAGGTGCAGGAGGAACAAGGACTGAGCGTCCACTCGGGGTAACAGGTTGTGCGCCTGCTTTGTGCACGGCGGGCCTGGTTGTTTGCAGTGTAGGTGTGTGCTCCCACCCTGGGGAGCAGCACATGCGGCCTAGGGGGGCCCCGCGGTCCTTCCCGTCAGCAAGGTTTGCATGCGGGTATCTCTAGACGTGCCTTAGCTTTACAAAGCGCACTTCAAACGGGAATCCAAACCGGGAAACCCGTTCGGCGCGGGCTGTGGGAGGAGCGCGGCCTCCATCCGGCCTCGCCCGTCCAGCGCGGAGGTCCCGGTCCCATCCCCGCCGGGGGGCGCTGTGGCGGAGCTCGGTGGGCCGGGCTGCGGGCGCAGGTGGTGCGGTGCCTGCTCGCCGGGAGCTGCCATGACGGCGCTGGCGGTAAGGGGCCGGGAGGGATGCGGGCCGGGGCCGGGCGCCGCGGCACCGGGCTGCGCCCTTCACCGCCTGCCCTTCTCCTCACAGGGTGTCCCTGTGGTGGTCGCCGTGGCCGTGGTAGCTGCGTCCGCCCTGCTGCTGCTGCTGCTCGGGAGGAAGCGGCGGAGGGACGGTGGGCTCGTCACCCTGCAGGACCCGCTCGCTAAATACCCGCTTCGGCTGGTGGAGAAGGAGGTGACCGGAGCGGCCGAATGCCTGAACCCGCTCCCCGGGGCCCGGCTCTAGGGGATCCTGCTGGGCCCCTGCCCTGCCCGTCGGCCGGGGCCGGGCGGAGGTCTCGGGGCCGTGTGAGGGGAGGTTGGCGCCTCAGGCGGAGGGCCTGAGGGGCGGTGTGTCTTGGGCTGCCCCCCTGCACTGCGGTGTTTCTTGTGGGCAGAGCAGGATCCTGGAAAGCGTTTATGCCAACGCTACTGGTACACTTGTTCCAAGCGGAGGGTAGGCTCGTGTCTTTGTATATGCTGAGTCCTGCTTTGGAGCTGCGTTTCTCCCCTCATTTCTGCCCAGCGTGAGTCAGCCATAGAGGTAACCCTGATGGCAGGGGCTGAGACACTGTTGTGAGTTGCCTGATCTTTGGCCGCAGATTATGAAATGTGCTCATTGGCCTTGGGTGATGGAGCGTTTCCAGATTTTCTTTATGTAAAGGCTCTGTAGGGACTGCGCGGACAGGAAGACACTCCTTGTGGAACTGAAGAGGAAAAGACCGCTTAGAAACTTCTGATCTATTTAAACTTGGTTTTCCAAAGCCGTTTCTGCTCCCATTCCTAGCGTTTGGCTTGCGTGCTAGTCAAGAACAGGCTTACTGAAGTGCGTTGTGTTGAGTAGAGGTTGAAATTCAAAGCAGTGGTGGTGTTGGCCTCACTCTGATTTCATTTGGTTTGGTTTTTTAGGAAATCAGTCATGATACCAAGAAATTCCGATTTGGGCTTCCTTCTCCAGATCATAAGTTGGGATTACCTGTAGGTAAGTACTGAAAGCATCTCATTACAGTGTATTTTTGGGTTTAGGGGTTATAATTGTACTAGGAGTTCTGACTCTTTGGAAAATGAAGGCTCAGCAACGCAAGGAGTTAAAAGCTGCATCTGGATGCTGCTGTGTCAGAGAGAAATGCCAGATTTCCCAAGGGATTGTGTTTCTGATCTTTTCGTGTGTTCTTTGCTCTGCTTGTGTGAAATTGTGTGGTGTAGTTTCGAACAAGAGCAGTGAAACTGAACTGGGTGTGATGGAGCTCATCACCAGTGAGGATATAAGCAAGAATAGTATCTGCCAAGGTTTTTTCTTATTTCTTACTTGCATTCGACTTCCATCTAGTACCCTCAGTTTATTGGTGACTGCCCTCGGGCTTTTGGCAAATACAGTTGCACTTATAAATGAGAATGAGAACAACTCTGCCTGGAAGCTTGTAACTATTCTGTGCAGAACGAAGGGGAAAATACAACTACTCTACATAGAAGATGCTGAAATACTCAGAAGCTTTTCTGTTCATGCGCTTACCTTTGGTTTACGTACATATGCGTATAGCTTCCTCTTGCTTTCTGTAGCGAGAAGTTCATTTCAGACTAGGATTGTCAGTCTTCTTTCCCGTACCCTGCAAAACTGATGGCATTGAACCTTGGACCTTGAATTAACGGTAGTCTATGTGTGGAAAATCTCCCTTTCTGATTTGCAGATATAGCCCTGTTTGTTTCGTTTCACAGTTTCCCATGCTCTGTGGCAGGTGTCAGGGTTTGTCCATGCCGTGCTGCAAGCACAGCCTTCTTTTGCATCCTGCCTGTCAAGGGCAGCAGTCTTTCTCCAAATTCTGCTCTGGTTTGTATGGGACGGTGTAATTGAACTGTCCACACTAACTATACAAATGATAAATGAATCGAGAAGTGTCCTGTAGTGCTTGTGTTTATCCAGACTGTATCCTTAAAAATTTAGGAGAAAGATCCTGAAACTGTATGTGCCAGATTACTTTCTGGGAGATTCCTGCCTTCTACTTTTTTACCAGGATCATTTTGCTTTAGCAAAATAGAAGTGTTTTCTGCCTGCACTGTTCCTGCTTTTGTTTTTCCATACATCTCTGCAGATCAGCGCTGTCTGGCTGAGGAGATTACTCTTGGCAAGGAGTTCCAGTTCTTTTAATCAGCAGATTAAAAGGGTGCCTTTTAGAGTCTGCCTCTTGGAGCGTTAGATTGGGCAAAAAGCTGTCTGTGGACAGCAGTGTCCGATGTTGTGGCAGCTGCAGTATTACGGAGGTAGGAGTTACGGAGAAGGAGTATGACCCAAGGCTTTGTTCTTTATGGCTTGGTGCAGAATCTCTGGGAAGTTTGCTCTGAGAGACTGTTGCTGTTAAACCATAATACTTACTCCTCTGTGAGCTGGTGTACCCTTACTTGCGCTTCACTGATAGACGTGAGAACAGCAGAACCCAAAATACAGAGCACTTGAGAATGAGCAACAAGCTTTCTGTATCACTATTTTACAATGAATTTCCTACTTTTCTAGTGGCTTGTCTTTGACTCTGTAACATAGCAGCTCTCCTCAGTTACCTGCGCTCCAGAAACTTTTGCTGCAAAAAGAGACTAAATGTTTTATACAGCATTTATTTGGTACACTTTCTCCATCATTACTTGTGTTTGATGGTTTACAATGCCTGCTTTTCTCTCCTATCTTCTTCCAGGGGTGAAAAAACAAATAATGAGATTGTCATTCTTTCTCCCCAGGCCAACATGTTTACCTTTCTGCAAAAATTGATGGGAATCTGGTGATTCGAGCCTATACCCCAGTTTCCAGTGATGAGACAAAGGGTTACGTTGATTTAATTATAAAGGTAAATTTTGATTTCCTTGAATTTTGGTAAATTGCTAACTGGAATTACTTCATTTTAGGGAAGTACAGAGTTTATTTTGATTGATTGCCATGCAGTCACCCTATTGGAAAGACAGACAACTCATTTCACATTATCCTTGACTAGTAAGTTGTATCCTGTGTGTCTGCTGTATGTCACTGAGAGGCAGCAGAGGTAGGGTAGATGGAGAAGGGAATCACTTCCTTGGCAGTACTGCAGGAACCTCCCTAGTTATCTTTTAACTGGCAATGCGTGAATAGAAATCGCTCGCTCTCGAGATGCCTATGCTGCTACTAACTGCTAATAGCTGGAAGTAGAAAACAAATCAGTAAGAACTGCAATTTTTGGTGATGCTAGAGAGATTGTAATTATATTTCCATAAGTGGCAAAAATTGTTGCTAATGTGTTTATTGATTAAGAAAATAGGATACAGAAGCAAGGGAAATCGTGTAAGCTGGGAATGCAGGATGATTTGATCCCAGGACTTCTGGATTCTCTGATCCTTTTCTATGATAGAGTTTGTCCTTAGGCAAAAATCCGGGCTATTTTAATGTGCTCTGTTCTTCAGGTATGGTGAATTGTTACTAACTACATAATACTTATGTGCTTGAAAGGTGAAGAACTTATAACTTGGCTCAAGTCTCTGGGAAAGTCTTGAGAAGATGCAGCAATGCTGCTATTTTCAGGAGAGATTACAAAAGCGGAGTAACATAAGGTTCCAGTAGTGAAGTGAGGGCACCAGCACATAATCTGGCTGCCACTATTCCTATTAGCCTGGCTGTTAGAAGAGAGTGTGGGGACATGTGTCTGACAGAGCATTTCACTTATTTTGGCTGCTTCCTGTTGCAAAGCACAACAGGTAACTGAGAGCAAACAACTGTCTCAGTTTCTTTGTCAGATGCCAAATTTCAGACCTGCAATATTGTGTTCTACAATCTTGTAATACTGTTTGCATAAAAGGTAGTGGGTGATATCGTGCAAATTGTTCCTTTTACAGGTCTACCACAAAAACGTGCATCCCAAGTTTCCAGAAGGTGGAAAGATGTCCCAGTACCTCAATGACATGAAGATTGGAGATGTTATTGATTTCAGAGGGCCAAACGGGCTCCTTGTCTATAAGGGGGCAGGTACGGTGACATGAAGGTGGGAAAGCAAACAGGAGGAACTTGTGCTGGTTATTTTTGGTTTTATAAAACTTGGTAACTTTGTAGCAAATCTGCTTTTTAAAAAAGTGTAAAAGAGAAAATCCACCTTTCCTGGTCTTGATCAAGAGCCCATCAGAGTTGATATGGTGGGAAAGGAGTACTTTGTGTTTACTTTGTGTGAGGAGTAGCTGGTCTCACTCCTAGGACCATATCATGTCAAGAAATCACTATTGCATTGTACTGCTGAGAAGGCTGCACCGGAAACAATACCTCAGCCGTACATATGGAGGGAGATGTTCCAGATGCCTCTTAACTAAGGGAGGCTGTGGCCTAAAATGCCCGCTGAGAATCTCAGTGTTGTAACTGAATAACCTGAGAGCCAGCTCCATCTCATGATTAAGCCTGTTGACTGTGAGGAAATGAGTTCAGAGAAGTAATCCTCTTCCAAGATGCAAGTGAAAGATTTTGCACTGATGCTGACTGAAAGGGACTGTGTACTTAACTCTTACTTCAGGGAGATAAGTGCTCAGTGCTTCTCTGGATCGCGACCTTTCATGATGAGTAATATGCTAATGAATCTGTTACACCTTGGGAAACAAGTGATGCATGTTTTGCAAACACTCCTTTCTGCTCTGCTTTGGCTGCTATAAAAAGTAGTAGCTAGGAAAGCTTGCTACTAGTTACTTATCTCTTAAGACTGGAATATGTCAAGTGCTTTTCGTATTAAATGCTTTTCATGGGCTTTTCATTTGGCTTGGTCCTTGGAGATTAATTCAATTACAATTCCGTGGTAGCAATGGTGTACCCAGGTCTAGAGCAGCAATGGCCAAGGTGGTCTTCACAGGATAGCATGAGTCACCCCGCTTACTGCAGGTGTCACGGGGATCTCAGTGACTAGAAGTGAATTACAGTAATAAAATGCTAATCTTGGCAGGGGTTCTTGCTTGATGCTGGTTTAGTTACAACTCCACTGAGAGCGTACACATGCAAATGGCGAAATCCAGGGTGCAAGTGAGGATGATGAAGATGTCCTAAGAAACCTCTTTCTCTGTTGTAGGGGCTGTGATTACCTTTAGCTACCACCAGTGTTCACAGTTGCCAAGTTGTGTTCTAGGCATGATGTGGGACTCTTCTTCAGGGACTGTAGCAATAGGACAAGGGGTAATGGGTTTGAACTTAAACAGGGGAAGTTCAGGTTAGGTATAAGGAAGAAGTTCTTTCCTGTGAGGGTGGTTACCCACAGAGGTGGTGAATGCTCTATCCCTGGCAGTGCTCAAGGCCAGGCTGGACAGGGCTTTGGGTGACATGGTCTAGGGAAAGGCATTTCTGCCCATGGCAGGGGGTTTGGAATTAGATGATCTTAAGGTCCTTTCCAACCCAAACCATTCTATGATTCTGTGCAGGAATCTTGGAGTGTATTATGAATGGTGTTGCACAGCAGGGAAGGAGTAGATCAGTTGTTCAAAGATTGGAGTTTTTAGGGACAAAGAGGTTTTTACTCTTTGTACTCACTGCTGTGGTGAGTCCATTCAGCGTCTCCAGATCTGGCCTAATTGCTAGCATATAGCAATCCATGTTTGTTTTGGAGTTAACATACCTATAGGTTTTGAATGTTTCTTCTAGGTACCTTTCTTATCAAGCCTCATAAGAAGTCTGAAGCAGAGAAGAAGTTTGCAAAACATCTTGGGATGATAGCTGGAGGAACAGGTAAAACTATTCACATCCTGTGGAATGTCTAGAGAGCAAAGGGGTCTTTATGGGTATGTGTGAGAAGTATCAAACATGGTACTTCAGCAGCAGAGCACTTACGCCTGTGTTTCTTTTCCTAGCAACCCTGAGGCTTTCCAGTGGCTTGAGCTCAGTCCTGGGAGCTAGAAACTTCAGTTTTAATCTTGATTTACAGCGTGACCTCAGAGAAGTCACTGTCTCTTTGAGCTTCAGTCTCAATGACCAAAAATGTTTCAGGAGAATATCTTGGAGGCAAAATGGCTGTATGTGATAGAGAATGCTGAAGAGGAAAGCCCCAGATAGAAGTACTGTGGGCTTGGATTGGTTGGGTGGGGTTTTTTGAACTATTTGTATTAGTAGAAACCCCCAAGCTCTGCATTTATCCCTGTGCAAACTAAGCTTCTGCTGAAGACTGAGGGAAGGCAGCTCTAATACTGAAACTGCAGCCACAGAAGGAAGTACCCAGTTTTTAACCACTCTGGTTTTTAACAGGAATAACTCCGATGTTGCAGCTGATTCGTCGTATCACAAGTGATCCCAAGGACTCCACAAAATGTTACCTTCTTTTTGCTAATCAGGCGAGTGTACTGACCCATCTGTTTGTCCTTCTTTAATGGCCTACCTTCTCTGCTGGCCTCTGAGCTTTCTGAAGTGATGGACATTGACCCCTGGAGAAAATCCTGCTTTGCATGTTTCATGCTCTTCCAGTGTCCGTGGCTTCGTGAATTTCACCCAACCGCTCATGAGAAAATTTTATCTGAGATAGGACATTTAAAAATGATCAGCATAGGGAGGAGCAGATGATGGTTATTATTTAAGCTCTTAATATAATGTCTTGGAGTAAAACAATTTAAAGAGAAACTGAATAAAAGAATTATCCATAAGACTCTTCATAAATACTTGCATAGTTCTCTCACACTTCCCATGATCTTCTTTTATTTGTTTTGAAGATCCCTCCTTATAGTTTCACTTAGACTCCCTAGTTCCTGTATTAGGGAATAAATACTGTGAACAGGTCCTGATCCCTCTACTCATTTTACTGCTTTGCTGATTCCACAGAAGATTTTGTTTGGTTAGTCTGTTTCTGCAGTTAACCTTTACCATGCTGGTATACAGGGCCACGTTTGTCAGGCTCAGAAACAAAATCAGCTAATCGTGATATTAGCCTGGATTTAAAAGTTGTTAAAATTGCCATCTTTAAGTCAGCGTTTAGGCGGCTATTAAGTCTCATAGGTTGTTATTCTTAATCTGAATTTACAGAAGCCTTTAATGGTAATAGCCGTCATGTACAGGGGAAAAAGAAAACCCACTTGGTTTTGGTTTGAATGAGTTATTAGTGCCTTTGTCCTGTTGAATGCCAGATGAGCTTACCTTGGAGGGCACCTTGAGATGGGCTGGACCTAAACTGCAGTCTCATTTTGCAGACAGAGAAAGATATATTACTGAGAGCTGAGCTAGAAGACATTGCTAAGAGGCATCCTGATCAGTTCACTCTTTGGTATACACTGGACAGACCTCCACAAGGTAAGCTGTTGGTACACACTGGAAGTGCGTTTGCTGGTCACTGTTTCATTTGTGTTCAAGAGGCCATTAGTATAATACCAAATCCTCCTGTCTTACACTTCTAAATGACAAAGATGCCCCTCAGAAAGAAGTCTTACCGTAACATCTCTTTTGAATAGTGATCTAAACCAGGTTGGTCTTAAAAAGTGAACTAAAATTAACTCCTCTTAGGTCAGACAAGTTATTCCATGAATCTTTTGATGTATTCTGGGAGGTGCCAGTTTTGGGGACTTTTCAGTAAAAGTTACAGCCCTGTTTCGAGCTATTTCTCCAATTAGGTTATGTTAGCATTTTATTGGCGTTAAATTGCTTAATACCTGTAAATAATACAGGCACATCTTTGTTTTGCAGCAGCTCTAGATTAGATTCTGGTCAAACAAACAGAGCAGCCATGTGTACAGATAAAGGCATTTACTGTAGGCTGGTGTAGCACTGAATTAGAAATGGAGGGAGAGGTTGAATTTACTGAATCTTTTCTGAAACTTGGGTAGTCGTGTTTGCTGATGTTGTAAGTGATCTGAGCTTTTGTTTAACAAACATAAGAGCCAGACTGGGTCAGATTGAATTTCTGTGCCTGATGTCAGCAACAGCCATGAGTAGAAGGCCAGAAAATGCACTGATACTCTTCCAGTCTTTAATATTTCTCAGTTCTGAGCCAGCTACAGCTACAGTAACACTCAGTGGACTACTTCTGTAAGAACTTAGCATGTCTTATTTGGAGCCCACCTGAGCTTTTTGGCAGTCTGTTAGCAGTTCCACAGGATTAGCACTTTTGTGTGAAGAATGACATCCTCTGGTTTGCATTTGCCTCCCAATTCATGTGTTGGAAGAGAGTACGAATAGGTACCTATCGACTGTCTTCGCATTACTAATTTTACAGACATCTGTCAGTCGCGCCTGCTGCCCCATCTCGTGTATACTGACAGCTGCTGTGTCTCCCCACGCAGCAGCGATTATGCACCTTTGCTCATCCTTGTTCTCACAATCTTTTCCAGTTCTGCTGTGTCCCTTTTTAAGCTGAGCAGCTCAGCACTGAGCAGTGGCAGTCAAGATGCAGGCAAACTCAATTTTTACTGTCCTCTTCCTGATACTCCATAACATTTTACATGCCTTTTGACTGCTGCTGTTTTCATAACCCAAATATCTTTCTCCTATGAATGATCTTAAAGCATGTAGTTCTTATGTGAAGGCAGGATTATTTTTCCTACTTGGCTCACTTTGGCAGATGCATTCAATAATATTACTGCTTAAAATCATTCAGCTTTTCTTTCCTCTTTATTTTTTTTCTTAGCCCTTTACCCAGCAGAACTTTTGTCATCATCAAACTTTGTCACCTCATCACTCGATCTCTTTTCTGCTTTTGTATTTATTCATGTGTTGGATGGCACAGGTCTCAGTCTCTCTCCCTGCACAACTGTCCTAGGTGACCTCTCTTCACTGGAGAAGCTAATTTACTCTTCCTGTTTATTCCTATGTGCTAATTTCTTTTAAATCTATCATTTATGGAGAACTTCCATGTCTTATCAGTAAGATCCTTATTACCCACATGCTTCTTGTTCCTGTGGAAGGGAACCACTAGGTTTGAGATGAGTGAGAGATTTAACCCTCTTTTGGCTTGCACAGTGATAGTGGCTTAACTTCACTGATTCTACAGCTACTTTGCAAGTACAGCATAGGCAGTTTTAAAAGGCTTCAGACTGTTCAGAGATTCAATTTAACAGTTTAATCTCTCTTTCAGATTGGAAGTACAGTTCTGGCTTCATCACTGCAGAGATGATTCAAAGCCATCTCCCTCCCCCTGGCAGCGAGACACTCATTCTCCTGTGTGGGCCACCACCCATGATTCAGTTTGCCTGTCAGCCCAACCTGGACAAACTTGGCTATCCCAAGAGCAGTACCTTTTCTTATTAACACTGATGTCATCTGATACCTTTTCCTAAGTACTGTGTGTTTTCCTACAGGAACAACTGGTATGTAACTGCAATATTTTTTGTGTGTGTTTTTTTAACAACTTAAAAAGAGTTCCTGTGGTTTATAACTTCACAATTACCTTTGCGTATTTAAATATTAAGAAGTTGAGAGATCGTCTTGAATTGTGTGGAAGTAACTTAGTTTAACCTCTGAAGTTAGTACGAAATGTTAGTTCTGAGAAACAAAACAATTAAGAGTAGTTGGAGAGGTATGACAGAGATAAAACCACTTGTTTGTTAAGATGGGTATGGAATTTGGAAGAGGGCTGTGAAGCAGGACTGGCATTGTTTGACTGTGCTCTGTAGGTAATTAATGTAGGAAATCCTGGGGAGGACAATACAAAGAACAGTCTTTTTTTTGACTCCCCTTTGGTTTTTTTCATGCTGCTTCACACCCTTTCCCAGAACTAACAAACTGAAATACCAGAGACTACGCTATCAAAGAAGTGAATAGAGTTTGGGCAACACGCGAATAGCCTATTATTGTAACAGAAATTCTCACTAGTGTGGAATTCATTTGGGAAGGTTAGATAACTTCATTCTGTCTTCTGCCAGCCTTAGCTAAATCACTGCCGAAAGCATAGAGAAGTTCTGGGCTGCATATACAGACATAACTACTGTCGTGGTTCGATTTGAATGTCATTCCCTACATGCAGTGCTTGCTCTTTTGGCAGCTTCAGAAATCTCCTTTGCTAACGAGAAAACATTGTTTCTTACTTTGTATTGTAAACTATGCTAAGGTGATCTTATACTTGAATAATCATCTTGGTGTTTTTACCACATCCATAGCATTTAATCCTTAGCCTTCAGTGCCTGAAGTACTGTACTGGACGTTCGTCTCCAGGAATTAGTTTATCCTGCAGTCGTTTTAAGGTCTGACAGATCTCTGAGTCAGAAGATGTGTGATGTCAGGGGCTAATGAATATGTTTACTAAATACTTTTATTCATATAAAGCAAAACAAAAGGAATCTATTCGTAAAAGGTTTCTGTACTTCATCAGTTACATTTGTAGCAGCAATGAAAAGACAGACGCAGTGTTTCACACTGTGGATTCTGCCCCAGGTAAGAGATCAACCCCACGTGTTTCTGTTAGAATCATGCCACAGTCAGCAAGAGACGGAGGAACATTCAGCATTTATTCATAACAGTCAAAAAAATAAGCATTTATGCCAGTGTTATGCTAGTTAGGATTTCTTACTTAGATACATGTTTTAAAATACCAATAACTTTATAGATTGACTATTCACAGCCAAATTAGCAGAACACCACACTGAGTTATAAATATATCATCAAAAGAAAACTGAAAATCTACTTGGAATATCCCAGTGATAGTAGGGCCACCTCTGTTAGAGCAGCTTACCTTATTTGTAGTACTGTAACAAGTCTGGTGGCTAATTAACCCAACAAAGTATTTTAAATGCCCATAGCACATGGTTATTGGTGGTGATTGCATTGCCAGATGGGAGATGTACTGGGCTGGTACATTCAGGACCTTTTATTAAGCATTTTTAGTTGGCTGGTGTGTAGTCTGATTTCTTTTTCCTTTGAATTTTCCATTATAATTTCATTGTTCAAGTGATTGAAAAATAATTTGCTTTGGTTTTACCATTTTGGACAATAAAATTGTGTTTAGCTTCTAAAATTCGACTATTCAGTGCAGGGTCTCTCATGAGAGGCTCAGGGAGTGAGGAGCAGAATAGGTCACCTTCAACAAGTGCTCCTGACAGCTCTGGAAGAGCCGTTGCTGCATACCTGGGACAGCACCAGACATTTCCCCTTTATCTGTAATATGTAAACCAACACCCTGCAGGGGAAAGAGTAACGCAAACCACCCATGTGCTTGCTAGGTCTTGACAATTGAGGCAATTTCTTTTCTGACATTTCGCTGTTAACGAAGATAACCTGTTAATTCCTTATTAATACATGAGAGGCACATGTCAACTGATGCCGCAGGTAACTGCTGCTGTAAAGGAGAGACCTTCCCCTGCAAACTGCCCCTCAAGTGAGTAATGAGAGGCTGTGTTTTCCTTTTTCACAGTGCTGCAGTCCTGCCTAGCTCAGTAGAATAGCAACGGCTCTCTTTTGTCAGCTGTTTTAAAGAAACAAACATTTATTTTATTAAGGTGCTTGCCTGATACTCCTTAGTGGCATTTTACACTTCACAAAGCAATAATGTTTGTCTCCTATTGCTAAACAAAGTATTCTATGAAAATCTAGATGTAGCTGGAATGAAAAGAGTGCTGTTTACTTTCAGTTCTATCATTTACAACATCATCAGTTGTCATGCAAACATTACAGAAGTGTTTCTACTGTAATCTGCAGTCCTCAGGACTGTTTGCAGACATGCATTTAATTAAGAAATAGGTTTATTACCATTCCTGTCTTCCTGAGAGCCAGTACTGGGTTTCAACCGGGTGTGGGGCTCAGAAAACCTGGTCTGAACCATTTTGACTGTTCGGAAGGCTTATGAACATCCTGATGCTTGCACACGTGCATCAGTACTAGCCATTTTGGACAAAACGTCAATGTACAGACAGAGCCCATTCAGTAGTTCCAATTAAAGAACTGTCACGTCAAACCAGGCAGTGGATCGTGCTGGAAATTCTGTTGCACTCACCTTACAGAGTGCAGCAAACACCTTTCTTAAAGTTACGTTTTACATTAATTAGATGTGATTTCTCCTCGATAGTGACCTTCTCAGTGCACAGATAAAAATCCCTATTAAATAAACCATCATGTCAAATGAAGCACCAGCTTTTGAGTGCATCAGTTTCTCTGTCAGCCTCAAAGTTACATTTCCCGCTGGAGTTGTTCAGCATCTTTTTGAGTTAAGTCAAGATTTATGAACGTGCCATCTTGTCATCATCCTGATGAAAGCAAGGCCTTGATGGATACCGTTACGTTCTCGTCTTCCTTTCTACACTGCACTTACTTAGAAAAAAAGAGGGCAGGACACGTGCTAATGAAAGGGGTGAGAGATTATCTGAAGGGGGCCTATAATATCTGAAGGAGGCCTATAGGGATGCTGGGGAGGGACTATTCATGAGGGACTGTAGTGATAGGACAAGGGGTAATGGGTTCAAACTTAAACAGGGGAAGTTTAGATTGGATATAAGGAAGAAATTCCTTACTGTAAGGGTGGTGAAGCACTGTAATGGGTTGCCCAGGGAAGCTGTGAATGCTCCATCCCTGGCGGTGTTCAAGGCCGGCTTGGACATAGCCTTGGATGGCATGCCTTAGTGTGAGGTGTCCCTGCCCATGGCAGGGGGGTTGGAACTTGATGATATTAAGTCCTTTCCAACCCAAACTATTCTATGATTCTATGATTAAAATCCTTTTATGGGGAACAGTCTCTGGTAGGATTGCAGTAGTAGTCGGTGAGGCAGTACTCACCAGCATCCATCTGAATCTCTAGGTAGCTCTGATTAGTCTGCGTGGTACAACAGAGTATTAATGATTCCTGCATTACAAATTAATTATAAAAATAAAAAATGACAACAGATCTTCCATATACAGTATGTAAACATACCATGTAAAAATGACTGGATAAAAGGGTGGTGCCAGCCTCAGCTTTCCAGTGTCTGCTGTGAGTATTCTCTCCCAACACTTATTTCACATTATGCAGTGAAGAAATTCGTGTGGAAGAGTTACCTGTTACCACTGCTACATTGGCAGTAGTAGATGCTCTGTGGTAATTGGCAGAAAAGAGGTAAAGCTTTTCTGTAGACAGCACCAAGGTTCTCCTGGCCACGCCTCTGGACAGGCATGAGGTATTAGTAGTGTTCTTGGTCACACCAAAACATCATCTTCAGTCTTCAAAGGTAGGTGTTAAAAATCTGCTGTCGTTCAGCATTTCATCTTGACTTAACATCGTCTGGAAAAACAAGGTATGAATGAATAAGCATGTTCATTTAGAGGTCTACGGTTAAACAAATCCAACTGCAGTGAGATCAGATTCACAACAGAGGGGGTTAGAGCCACAGCAAATTAAAAGGCATTTCTTAAATGTAGCTTAAATTGAGCTATTGTTTGCCTTAGGGGACTCTCTCAAAGATCTTTTGTCATATGTTACTCTGCCTGAAATATAATTCTTCATTATATCTTTCAGTCCACCTTTTAATTAGTTGCTAATTAATTAAGTTGTTAGGAATTAGTGGTAGTTTGTTTTTTGTTTGTTTTTCATTGAGTTTTAGCTCATGCACATTTCCTAATTGGTATCTCTTTGTGCCTGAGGCATTCAGTGGTGGTTACTTAAAAAAAGCCTTTGAAGAATTGTAGTCATTTAAGGGGATGTATATTTGTCATTGAGTTAAGAGAGAGAGGAGTTCATGAAAACTTAAAATAGCCTTAAAGGAAACTTAATTTCTAGTGAAATTTAAAAGCAGAGTGGTTTTGGACTGTGAATGTGCAACCAGGCTATAAGAGGTTAACTTAACTACCACCAGCAACCACCAACTTGCATTGAATTCCAGCAGAATACATTTGTTACTTTAAAACAAGAATGGATTAGTACATACCGTAAGATGGCTTATGCCTTGAGAAAGAGCCCCTATTTGCATTACTGTTCCTTCTGAATGTTCCATCTGTAAAAGCATTCAGGAATGAGTTCAAATCAGTGCGTGCAATTTTATTCACTCTGTGCATCTTTGGGAGGTATCTGTGCCTGGACAAGTGAAGTTGTGGGAAGTTTAAAAGTTCCGATTTCTGCACGTTCACGAAAAAGCCTCCATGCTAAAAGGTATGTGAGACACATTTAACTGTAGGAAGAGTGAATCCTGGTCAAGAAAGGCTGATTCCATGCAACTTGAGCTGTAATTCGCAGAAGGAAAGACAAACCTTAACTGATACTGTCAATAGAGAATAATGTTTTCCTGATGGTGTAACACTTCTTATACTTCTGGTAGTTGTCTTTGACAGGCAAGAAGCAAGAGTCCTTCATGATACAGTACCACCTACTCTTAGATAAAAGGTTATCACCTCTAGGGAATTGAGATTTCCCTGCATGACTGCATGCTCAGAAGTCCCACGTAATTGAAAGATCATGCTCCTAGAGGAAAATCCAGGATTTTGGTACTGCCTGAACAACTGCTTAGCGTAAGCCCTTGGCTCAAAGTTACTGCAGGCACTTGCAAAACTCTTCACTGTGCAAGCGCAAATCCATGCTCAGTTACAGTCAGGATTTGGTACTGGCCCTGCTGAGAGGACAGTACTTCATTTTACTAAGGTAAAACTTTCCATTAACATTGAAAAGATAATCGTTAGGTGAAGAACACAGATGATGAGATGTTAGATGCAGGAAACCATGCAGATGAAAAATTACCTTCAGTTAGTTAAGTCTTTTCAGTTTTGTGACCATTCTCTTATCAGGCTTAAAATGTTTTTATCTCACGTCAGGCGCCACTGGAGATAGGGCAGTTCACCCCAGCTGCCCCTGTCTGGCTCTTGTGTGTTGAGGAAGTTCACACAAGGCTCCACGAGCTCCATTTTTCAGGGTTTACATCCCTTTACACAACAGCAAAGTTGAATAAAATTTGATGGGTTTTAGTCTTCCTCATTAGTCTGTGTGATGTCTGGAGAGTTTCATGCGCAAGTTCACTACTACGTAAGAAAAGTGAATTATTTCAGTACTTGTTTATTAATAGTCTTGTTCTATGCATTGTTTTCACGTACACCCTTCTAAGCAAAACTACTCCCCACTGTACATAAAGAAAAATTCAGTTGGATTCATTGGTTAATGTCCATTCAAAATATACAATCCAGTTGTCTAATATATAACTTGATAGCTTTGTACAAATCAGTCCAAATAACTTTATTACATTTAAAAACCACCCATAAAGATCATGAAAAAACTAGCGTGCCTTATTGAGATTAGGAAAGCTAGAAGTACAAGTCTTGTGTTTCCTGCCACCACCACCTTAATTGTCAAAATACATTGATCTTCGAAGTGTAAAGGTGTCATATACCTGAAAAAGGGCTTGAAGATGGGTAAGTTTATATGATAGTGTTTACAAAAATTAACCTGACATTCTTAGGGTAGAACTCTTTCTAGTGTCCACAGCCAGTACTTTCTCAGTAAGTTCATGCGGATGCAGCAAATACTTTGTTACATGCTAACATTTGGTTATTTGCAAGCTTTGGAATGCATGGAGAGGATGAGATGAGATGAGAATGGCATCAGTCTGTGTGTCCCACCTGATCCAGCTCCCTGTCAGTGACAGGACTAAGGCCTTTGTATCCACCATAGTTTTTCTGAGAACCATTTGTAGCACCTGGGTTTGTATCCATAGGACAAATGTAGTCTGTTGATTCATCAAATTTCTTTTTCCTTAAATTTCCAAAGTGTGAAAATCCAAGTTTCTTTGGCTAAAACAAGAAGACAACACAGTAAGTTTTGAATAAGAAAAATTAGGTTGTCCTTTAAACATTCAAAACCCTTTTTTTGGTCTTTTTTTAATCTACTGCTATACCATAGTCCTTCAAGTAAGTAGATTCTGAATTAAATGGATTTGTTTTTCAAAGGGAGAGTTATAGTTGATGTGAAGTACATTTAGATAGTGTTCCTTCTAAGAAAAGATGGAAGGCAAAAAGAGACCAATGGGATTGCATGATTATTTCAGGAGCTGATTTAAACAGATGATAGATACAAATTAAATGCTTCAGTATCCAGCATTAAGGAAAACGTAACACTACTTCTAGAGCTGACCTCTCCCTGCCCACATTTGTTCCTTATTTTCTCTACAAGACAGGAGAGAGGAAGTCTGAAATTCCCAAGTACCTCCCTTTTGAAAGCAGGACATACCCGGACTTTGGCGGTGGTGGTCAGAGGTGTGTATGCTGTGGACTCTGTTATTTCTCTCTTCTCTTGTTGAGCCTCTGGTCCAATTAGTACATTGAAATTGGTTGTCAGGTGCCGCCGCAGCAGAGTCTTCTGAGGGGGAATATTCAGCAGCATCGCCAGCGTGTCACCATTGAAGCGAGGTTCCAGAAGCTGTTAAAACATTGCCAGAATAGGGGTTTTTACATGGTTAAATATTTGCAATAAGAAGCCATTACAGTACTTGTCAAGAGGAATTTCTCATTGCTAATCTGTCTACACTAGGCCTTTTATAACTCAGTCATGATACAATACTCACTGGGGTTTGAATGGGAAATACATGAATGTGGGCACTAATAGCTGCAGAACTTGATCGTATTTATGTTTATCATCGAACCTTATACTTGATTGGACTGAATGAGTTTGTTTTCAGAATGCTCTGCTCTACTCAGAGTATAAACTGAATCATAGCTCATATTTTTCTATTTCATTTTTGCAGAATTTCTGCTGCACTAGAATCAGGGTATTTCAGAAGTGTGACTTTCCTAAGCTGCAAACAGTTCTGAATATCTGGAATTAAACCCCATCATTCCTGACTGCCAGCAAGACTGCTGCGAGTTCAGGAACATCATTTACTGTGGCTCAGAATTCTAGTAAAACCACTCCAAGAAATATTTGATGGTGCCTCATTAATAAGTAACTTTCCCACAGTACAGTTTGGGTTTTGGTTGGTTTGCTTTTTAATGTACTGCTGTTAAACACTCATGCACAGCTCAGCTTTCATTATAAAACTTGCTTTAGCAGTTCCGTTTTATTTTAGCTCTCCTTTATAAAATTAAGACTCATGGATCAAATAGGCACTTTACAAGGCCTGATCATGCTGTTGTATCACAGATACATCTGTTTCCCCTGGCTGGACAAACACCAGGTAAAACGTGTCGTATGTTACAGTCTGTCAGCTTTCAGTGGATGTGCAGTAAAACGTTAAAACAAATGCGAAGAAGTCTTACAATCAGGGCACCGTGCACTCCGCTTCCTCGAAGGTTCGGTGCGTATTCTGCCAGGTCGACTGATCTGAGCCATTCCATCACTCTGTGGTTGGACCACTGAACAACTTCAGACGGTGAACCGTTACTCTGCCGAAGTAACCAGAGGTCATGCTGACGCTAGCCTGTATTGTCACTGCACACTCACATGTGCCCTCAGTTCAGATAAAACCACTCCTCCTCTTCTCCCTCAAAGAGCAGCGTTTTTTCCCTAGATTCTAAGGTACTGTTCCGGATCAAGTTGAAAGCCCATACATTGCATCAAGTAGTATAACAGTAGAGACCACAGATGCTAGGTATAAAAAAGGGAGCATTTTGAGAACAATATTATCGTCAGGCTTTAATACTAAAGGAATAAGTTATGCTGACTTATTGTCAGGTTGTAATACAAAATGAACAAATTAGGCTGACCAGGTAAGGCAAAAACCTTACAGTCTTTGAGAGTTAAAAGAAGTTGGATTAACTTTTGAATGATTTATCAAGGGAAGTGCACGAGATCAGCCAGTAGGTGGCTGAAGCATTTCAGGACTGGGTAGACTTTTATTAATGCTCCATCCCTGGCAGTGTTCAAGGCCAGACTGGATAGAGCCTTGGGTGACATGGCTTAGTGTGAGGTGTCCCTGGCCCATGGTAGGGGGGTTGGAACTTGGTGATCTTAAGGTCCTTTCCAACCCTGACTATTCTATGATTCTATTATTGGTGAGTACATGTTACATTTCAGAGCTGGAAAGCAAGCAGCATAACTACTGCTTTAGGTGCAGCTCCCTAGTAGCAGTGATTCTACTGTATCCTTGCACACTGCTGACAGTCTGTCACCTTTGGCTGGAATCAGGTAATTAGTACTTGTTTAAGTTAATTTATTTAAACATACTCTTACCTCCTCAACTGGTCTCCTGCGTAAACAGTGGGGGTTAAAACCGTTGATGTGCAGTACATGAATGGCACATTTAATACTCAGGTGATGCAGCTGACTGGTGACTTTCAGAAAGAGAAGGTCGTTCTGTGAAGGGAAGAGCCCTTTAAGTGGCACAGAACACATACCAGAATAGGTACCTTCTCCACCAAGAAAGATGTTAAGCTTGCTATGTAGTTTTATGTAAAGACAAGGCTGTACTGATAACAGGTAAATTAGGCATTTTTTTCATAGCACAGTTAGCAAAAATAATTATCCAGCTGTAAGAAAACACAGTGGCTATGTGTAGTGCTGCTCATGTGGTTGGAGCTCCACCATTTACTGGATTTGCTGCTTATCTTTAGTTCATTTAATATTGCTAACTAACTTGGTGAGGAGAACAATGAACTCCTGAAACTGCGTGTAAAATTGGTCATTTTCACCTGCAATCATGGTGTGCATGGTGAAAGAGACTGTGGAAGTTAGCTGTAGCATTATCTTGTGACTTATTTTGTGTACCTTAGGAATAGTAACTATGCATCAGACAACACAAATGAGCTACTACTAGCACTATTTCCATCTTGCAAAAAATTCTTTACCTGCTCACATTCAAAGGAAAATTGTAAAGTTCTTTGATTATTCTGAAGCTAAATCTCATTAAACTGAGGAGAAAGGATTTTTAGCTTACCACAGTTAAGTACTGTAACATTCTCCCATCCACTCTGGCTTCATGAAACTGGTCTTTGTACTGAGGCAAACCGATGTCATCGAGCCATCCTGCAGATAAGAGGAACGACGGTGTACCCAAATCCAGATCAGTGAGAATGAAGCCCTTCTCCTCTTCTTGTCTGGACTGGCTTCCTCTGAGGCATTCAGGTAGCTCCTTCTACCTGTTCACCCTTCCAAAGGTCAGCCTCTCCCCAGATGCCTAAAAGCATTTCCATCTAACAGTTCCATCCACAATACCCCCATGATACTCTACATACAGTGTGTGACAGATTACAGGGCAGTAAATGTGGGGGCTCAATCTAGTGACAGAGTTCCCCTTGGAAGGTTGTACTGTAGGGCTGTATATTTGGATGTGAAGAGCAACGCAAAATCCTCATTCTACCATGTTGAAACTTTCTGCTCTTAAAAAAATGCCAGGTAACTAATTTAAACACATACTGGGCAGCCCTTCAGTAGGGGTGAGGGAAATTGCTTTCCAAACCAGTCCACGACAGTTCAAACACTTACGTGTCACCCAGATATGATCAAGCTGTGCAGACTTCTCATCTTGTTTTGCATTTATTGATTTAATGGCCAAAACTAATTTCTTCCTGTGCAGTGGATGCTTGATTCCCATTTCCTGCAACAATAACCATTAACCAATATCTTGCCTTGTCTCTTGCTCTTTTCATCTCATTAGGTATCTACTATTGATACTGCATATTTCAGAAAGGTAAAGCTGCCACTTGTTTGAGGAGACCTGGTTGTACAGACTCCATATGTATCGCTGCTAGAGGGAAACAGTTATAGAATATTACCTTTTCCATGTCCTGAGGTGTTGCAGTCAACAGCATATGGCCTGAAGTCACCCACTGTCTTGCAAAGATGACATACTGACCAAGACCGAAGTCCTCAAGCCAGTTACAAACTCTTTCAGTGCTCCACTGAGCAAATGGAGCATTGTAGTCACTGAAAAGTACAAGAAATGTGTGGAAAATCTTAAAGAACAGGATGATGGTTATTGTCAGAAAGCTCATAGTGTGCAGAGGCAGCACTGCAGCGCAGAGTTTAGTGTGCTTTTCTAGTGTGCAGTACTGAAAGCCAACAGCCACTCTCGCAGCATGGGCTGTGGTACTAGTATCCTGTTAATCTGCCTGCCCAGCCTCAGCCTGTGAATGATGGAGGAGGCAGTAATTTTCTATTTGCAAAGAAAGGGAATTGCTGAATCCTGAACACTTTACAGATATTCCCATGGGAGATGATGACATATTAGTTTTCTTGGTCTTTAACAAGGTGTACTTCTTGACACTCCAACAGTAGTTGGCGCTGCAACCTGCAGCTGAAGGAGCACAGATGGGGAGTGACTTGGGATGCGTTTTCTACCAAAGAAATTCTTTCCAGTTGTGTAATGAAGCACACTGGGAAAAACGTATTTCAGAGGGCAGGGTCTGGTTGTTGATCATGTTTAACAATACCACGTAAAACACTGTGAGAGGCAAAGAGGAACCATTACCTTTTCTGGCCTTTGGTTTCCTTTGATCTGGACAACCGAGGCCCAGCTGTTGCACGGAGGCCACCTCTTCGAAACTCTGCCAACCCCAGGTCGTCTGCAGGGAAGTTACCTGACTGAGTTCTTCTTATTCTTTCAAGACAAGAGTGCCACAACAGTAGTATTAGCTTGCAACAGAGAACATTTGGTTGTATGGAAACTATAGTGACAGCTAGAAGTTGTATTAATCTCCCTGTAAACCACAAACACTCAGTTCCCATGGTAGCTGCACCAATTCAGGCAAACCCTGTCTAGACCTAACTGAGGAAATAAAAGAGTTCTGCAGAGCAGCCATCTGATTTTTAAATCCAGTGACTGATCCACCCTGCAAGCCGGACCTGTAAATAAACGTCTGCTGTCCTGAAGCAGGAAAATTGAACACAGTAACCCTCAGTCCCCCTCCTGTTTGTTTCTTTTGTTCTCTCTCTTTTTTCCCCAATGCTTTCTGTAATGAGCAACTTAATATAATTTTTCATAGCTAATGAAGCTGGTGGCATGCTAAATTATTAGCGTTAAGACGACAGCTCATTTCTTCCAACAGCACGATGCTGTAGACACTACCACCCACATGTACATAGAGACACACTGGTACAATCACAGAGCTGCCTTCTCCCCCGTTCCTAAATCTTACTTTATTCTGGCTGTAGCTCTTGCAGAGAACTGAATTCATTCTCAGCCAAAATGCTTTGACATGGAACTAAAAGAAAAAATGACCTTACTTTCCCCAGATTTTCTTGATCCCCTTTGGACTCTTTCTGTTTTCTG
This sequence comes from Myiopsitta monachus, assembly GCA_017639245.1. NCBI lineage: Eukaryota > Metazoa > Chordata > Aves > Psittaciformes > Psittacidae > Myiopsitta > Myiopsitta monachus. Next base: position 16,393,840 of record CM029924.1, read on the forward strand.
GAGACAATGGAGATTGCGGGCCTGAATCCGTTCCCGAAGAAAGAGGTGAAAGGTCATCTGAGGCTATGGTACCATCCACGTTCTCTGTGTCTCCTGGGTTAAGAACAGCAATATAGTCGCCTTTTATGCAGGACTGCTAACAAAGCTGTTATCTGGCAAACTAATGTTTAAATGCAGAACACAATAAAAAAGGAGAGATTTCTACAAAACTTCATGTATAAAATCCCCATGCTCAGAAGGTGAAAAGAATAGCTGTACATTTGATACAAACAGAAAGTGACAAAATATTATGTAAACCAGCGTTGTTAGTTCAGTTGTTGGTACTCAATTCCATCATTTTCATAAATTTAAGGTCTTCAGACTGAAGCAAGCTCTTCAGACTCTTGCCTTGCGTATTCTTAACACCATAACTCCTCCACCAAAATCAGTTGGAATTTTTCTGTCAACTTCAGTGAGAACAGAATGAAAGCAGGAATAAGTATCTTAAAAAGAAATCCCATCCAACTGCAATGCAGCGAAAGCTGTTACTTCCATTCAGCACTGCACTTCAGGAATTCAGCCTGGATGGCTCACGTGGTGTTACTATTTCATAAAGGGAAGAGGAAAGGAAAGGAAAAAAGCAAGCAGCAAAATTCACATTAAAGTTGCATCTTGTTTGGATACGGTACCTAGCGCTGGTGCACTGACACTCCTGATGCGATCTTCAGTCATCCCAAGAAGCAGAAAGCCAGATGAAGAAGCAAAGAAGATATAAAACACCAGCAAAATAAAGTTACAGAAGAGCAAAGAAGTCAGGTAAGCATTAAAAGCAGAAACAAAAAGAAAAGAAGCAGTTATGCTGCTTGACATGGAAGTGAATATGCATCGGTGTGCACAAGCACCAGTCATTCTGTACAGGTCATCTTAAATAGATAGAGATGATCATTTATCTGTTGTTTGTGGGGTTTGGGTTTTTATGAACTATTCTTAGTCAATTTTAACACATTCAGGATGACCTACAGAGCTCCACAAAACCTGCAGAATGTCTGAAATGAAGCAATGCCTAAGATTACACCAAATTCCTCTGAAATATAGAATGAGAGGTTTAAAGGTTTACTTCACATGCAAGAAACAAACCAACCTGCATTAAAAAGTCTGTTAATTCACTGCATTTAAGGAGTCATTGCTTGTTTCTAGGAAAACAACATTTCCTTTACAAGATCACCCATCCCTGGATAACACTGCAGTTAGACATAGTAGCATGGCTCCTGCACTGCCTACTATGTTGCACTCACACAAAAGACCCTTTCAAACACACCCTGAACAGCCCGCAGCCTATTGCAATCTTGAAACTGTAGGCCCGGGCAGCTTTTAGGACCATGGGGCCTTTAAATAAAACCCACTAAACAAAAAGTTGCCAGCATGGTTTTTAAAATGTAGACAAGCTTCAAAATCACAAGTGATGGATGCTCTTGTGCTCTTCAGCCCTTGGCAAATAAATACCTGGCTCTGTGCCTTGCTGTAGTACTTTCTGTATGACAATATACCCATGCTCAAGATGTCAGTGAAAACAAATGAACACAGGCTGTGTTTGTGAGCTAGCAATACACTTGGACTTCGAAAATCCGGCCGTGATTTCCTGCACCTCGCAAGTCAGTTTTTCACTTGTGGGTCCCCACAAGCTCCAGCAACCAACAGTGCCGACACTGGGATTTTTGCCTGAAACGTGCATGTTAGTGCTAGACATACTGTGAAGTTTCACCCCCTGAAACGCAGCGGAATCGCAGGGCATGGGTTGGTTTGTTTCACGTAATCCATCAATGCAGCATACACTTGTTAAAAGTATTGATCGTGTGCCTGGCTCTGCATTTTTGTCTGCTTGCTTTTTAACAAACCGCCAGCAAGCTCGGAAGCACTGGAAGTGTGCTGGAAAAAGCCCACTGCTTATTCACGCTGCTAATGCGTTTGCATCTCTAGAAGTTCCATTTCTTAGTTACAGATATGGTGCCTTTCAGAATGCTCTCCCCACAATCTCCAAAGCTGTCAGTGTCTCTTCATTACTTGTGCTATTAATGATGTCAGCAAATTCTAATATCAAGTGCAACAGAAAAGAATGCTCTAAGTTTAAGCCATCCTTTAACCTCCAAGTAAGCTGATTTGGTATATATTAGGTACCTTGTTACAAAAAAAGACGTAGAACTTTCCTTAAGTATATCACCTGAAGGTCACAGTCTATTGTTCTGGCATAGCAGGTTATACACCATATTATATCCTTGCTTCTCAGTCAGTTTGCTTTTCCCTCTCCCAGCGAGGCGTAGATACATACTCAGGCCCAGGAAGCTGCTGTCCTCAGAGTCATTCACACCAGACCCATCTGATGAATTGCACGTTCCCTGCTCTCCGTTCTGCAGGGGTCGAGGCAGCTTCCCTGGCAAGGTTTGGTACTTGCTGCCTTTCGCAAGTGGCTTACTCTGTTGTTTTTTAAAGAGAGAAAAATCAGTAAGCACAACATCAAATCACAGCATTTGCAATCCAGTATGCAGGAATTTAAAAGCTGAGGAAAAAGGACTTGAAACCAAAATGGCATCACCCCCTCCATGTTCCTGCTTACAGACCATGCATGTTAAATCTCAGTTGACAGTCTTCTTGCTAAGACGCTGCCTTCTCTTCCCCCATCTGCCTCTCCCCCCATCCCCCTTCAGCCAGATTATTACATGGTAATAAACAATACATGTTGAATGTTACCTGGTTTCATCATAAGGACTCAGCACTATATAATACCTTGGTCCTTCTACTTCGATAGTGCCAGAAATGCATTTAGTCACTTTTCAGATCATTCTTTGTTCTATCAATTTTTACCCCTCTTTTTCACCAGACTCTCTACATTTCTGCCTCACAACTGTATCTTGCTGGAATTTTAAGCCAAAAAAAGTATTTGTGTAACTCAAATTTTGTCAAACATTTTTGCCCACCGCCACTAACAACAGCAAAAGAATCAGCAATGAAGTTGGGGTACAGACATTTAACTCTTGTAAGAACGAAGATCTCTTTGTAGAGATAGAAGGTAATTACAGCTATAGATGCCAAATATATAGCTAAATACATAATTTATTATAGAGCCTAAGCACAAGGGATACTTTTGATATTTGCTAAAAACATAGACTGAGCTGTATTTTAGGGCTGGTCTGAATGGCTGCTCACTAAACCTTTTGTCCGTGTCAGGCTACAATAAGAGTCTAATGTGCTTGCCTGCATGCACTGTAGGTACACAAACAGTGCTACTAGCATCAGTGAGATTACTTATGTTGGAAGGACCTTCTTCCAGCCACACAGCTCCCAGGAGGTGGTCCTCAAAGCCTCAGCATATCACATGTTAGGGGAACTGCAGGCTTTGCTAAAACCAGAGTATCTCGTTTTCCTTGCATTCAGTTTTTCAGTGATCAGCTACTTGAGATCTCGATCCTTGTACCAGGGTAGGTGAGAACTTGCACATAAATCTGGGAGTTCTGAGCCTAATGAGATACTTAACAGCATTGTGAGACTTTTCCAATACTGAATCCAAATTAAGAGATATACCCCACCACTGTCAAAGCAATAGGGATATAGAAGTTTTTCCAGAAAAGCACTGAACCTGCAGCTCCAGTCAAGATCAGTGGGAGTGGTGTACATTCAATGTGTGTTTGGATTAAGCTCGTACTGGTAAATGGTTCAGCATCAGAAAGGAGGAAAACTTTGAACTGAAAATACTCAAAACATACGCTCCTACTTAGTAGCCCCATTCTAACACGATTGTTTTAAACCATTTAAAACATTGTCTGGGACAGGATGATACATGAAATATTGAAAGAGATAGATAACCACTTGTTTATCTGTTCTTCTTTCCAGGCGTAGAGAAGCTTTGTGATGCTGTAACTGCAGGCCTCAGTTCTCCTGTTTTGGCAACTGCAGGAGTACATCCTGACTTGTATCAAAAACTATACGAGTACAGAAACTGCTTCTTATATTCGCCCAGTATTTTCAGAAATTGCCTGACTTCAGCTGCTAACCTCACATAAAAGCTTTTAGGTTATGAAAAAAGAGTTCCCTCTCAAATTCTTACCCTGTTCTCAGAGTCTTTAAAACATTTGCGTAGTTGCAAAGTACAAAGAACATAAAATGACAACAGAGCATACCGTCACAGCACGCCACAACAGACACATGTTAAGAGAGTTGACAGTTAATGTACCTCTTGTTCTACAACAGGCTGTACTGGTTTTCCGTCTACATACTATGGAGTTGCAGGGAGGGTAATTTCAAAGTTTTATGGAAAAAAAGCAACAGACAAATGTTAGTATTAGCATACATACACAGATCATCAATTGTAGTCTTATTGCTACAGTCATGCTACTTAATGCATTGACAACATATTACAAGGTCTGTTATCTCTTCATTTCATTTCAATAAAATATTTAATATTAAATGTGGTTGTTCAAACCACTCGACAAAATTCGGACCCGGTTCTGTTGTGAGCAAAGGGGTTTTTCTACTTTTAGGCTTCTGGGTGATTCCTCTAGACTTAACTTTAAGCTGGGAACATGACAGCTGTGTAACTGTTCAAACAATATGAAAATGACTGATGTTCGAAAGCACAAACACAATACTTTATGTATGGAATCTATAAAGAGCTGTGCTAGAAATGAAGGGATAAGAACATACGACATGGCTGGTCAGAGACACCAATGTGCTGTATTTTACTTTATTTTACTTCTTATTTTACTTTACTTTACATTTTCATTGCTTGACATAACTGCAATTTGAGCTTTGTGCAAAACAGAACGGCTCCAGTAAGCAGTGCTGCTTGCACGTGTTCTCTCGGATTTAATGCAAGAAGCGAGAAGTCTCGCTGAGTCAGCAAAACGAGTTTCTTGTTGTGGTTGTAACTAATTCACATTTAGCCACTCACTCACAGGCACAGGGAGGTCTCAGTTATTTCACCAAGAAGCCTCATGCCTAAATTAGAATGTGGGCTGGCTTGCTACAATTCTCTCATATCCTTGGTAGTTTCCTGCTCCCCAATGGACCGTGATTTAACCGATAGGGCAGCTTTACAGCCTAAACGAGCAGGTACAGCCTTATCACACCATGGCACAGAGACACATTAACTTTTGAATTCTGACAAGAAAATAAAAGTGAGGAAAAGAAAACAGACCGTCACAAATTCCACACGGAATGAATGTTAGTTCTGAACTGATCTGTCACAGGTACGACTACAATCAAATGGATGCAACACAGATTTCAAACATTCCCTTTGGTTACTGTCATCTTCACAGATTTAAGAAAAAAATGAATAATTTTAAGAACCGAAACAACCATAATTCTAGTATCTGTTTTAAATGGCATTACCGGGTGTGGGTAATCCAGTGTTTGTTAAGCCTAATTTGAGTACAGAAAGTGTCAATAACAGTCTCACAAAGCATAATTACGAGTGCAGAGAAATTCTGGGTTAGAGAATGACAAAACAAACCTCTGGATCGTAATGTAACGCGACTTTGTAAATTGGAGAGTCTTTATTTTGGAATGGAATTAAGCCCTTGAATTAATACCAGTGCCCCTCCTGTTTTAACCAAGGCAGCATCACTGCTGTCTTCAGGAATGCCATTTATATCAGAAATCTGAGTTAGGGAATGATATTCAATATTTACATGCAAACACTCGAAATTCAATCCTATGTGGAAATACCCAGCCCCAATCTTTAATTACTTTCTGTATTTGTTGCCTTAACATTTTTAACTATTTGGAAGTTGCCCTTATTTTAAAAACTCTTACCTATAAACAAAATACTACTGCAAATGACTCCTCATTAACATTGTTTCTTGTATTTCTCTTAAGTATTTGTCTTCTCTTTCAGGTGAAAAGCTGAATTTGAGGATGTGTATGTATGGTGTGTCAACGCGTTTGTTTATTCTAAGCTTGGATATGGGGTAAAAAAAAACCCCAACCTGAACTGTTCTGTCATGAGGGCTTTTCCCCCCACATACAATGTCAGTGGTGGTTAGGGTTACTGTATATGAAACCAAAGTAATATTTATACTTGACCTTTACCTTTCAGTCAAGAGAACAGCAGAAATTGTGACTGTAAATAAACCAACCTTTTCCAGGGATTCACTCTGCAAGTCTTCTAAACTACTGGACTTCTTTTTCTGTGGAACCCTTAAAATAGTAACAGGCAAAAAAAAAAGCAACAGTTGGTACAACACAGTATGTGTGCATATGCCCCTACTGTATCATATGACAGCCATATATATCGTAAAGGACATGGAACTGTTGGAACAAGTCCAAAGGAGGGCCATGAGGATGATCAGGGGACTGGAGCATCTCCCATACAAGACAGGCTGAGAAAGTTGGGGCTGTTGAGCCTGGAGAAGAGAAGGCTGCGTGGAGACCTCATAGCAGCCTTCCAGTGTCTGAAGGGGGCCTATAGGGATGGTGGGGAGGGACTCTTTATGAGGGACTGTAGTGACAGGACAAGGGGTAACGGGTTCGAACTTCAACATGGGAAGTTGAGATTGGATATGAGGAAGAAATTCTTTCCTGTAAGGGTGGTGAGGCACTGGAATGGGTCGCCCAGGGAAACTGTGAATGCTCCATCGGTGGCGGTGTTCAAGGCCAGGTTGGCCAGAGCCTTGGGTGACATGGTTTAGTGTGAGGTGCCCCTGGCCATGGCAGGGGGGTTGGAACTAGATGATCTTAAGGTCCTTTCCAGCCCTAACTATTCTATGATTCTATAATTCTATGTCTGCATATAGCATAATGCTGAGCTAGGAGATTCAGTTGTTACATTTTTAGCCTAAAACACATGGTATTTGGAATGGCAATAATCAGAAAGAGCATCAAGACATCCTTTGGTCAACAAAGAAAGGCAACAGGACACAATGTGCAGTTTTAAACCTTTTATCTACAGGTGACTTTTTAAAGGCTTTTAACAGTACATAGGCAGTAGCAGCTCTGTGAACAGTGTGCAACATTGAAGGGTCTTAAAACTGGAAAAGGGCAGAAATACAGATATATAAAAAAATTCTGGCTGCGTGTTACACATTTCAATTAAAGTTACTCATTCTTACCTGCTGATGATTTCCAGAGATTCCTCTTGTGGAGAGCTTAAATTAGTTGAAGATGTTGGAACGCTTCCACTTCAAATCAGAATAAAACATACTGGTTTAAGTACTACAAGTATCTTCGGATATATAAAAGTGCTAATTTATTTCTGCAATTCAGACCTTATACAATTAAGTATTGCAAACTCCCACAGCAAACCCTGCTTTCACAACTACCCAAAAGTTCTTGCAGAGCCAACAACAGGGAAGACAACATGCCAGTTAAACAAGTTAAACGGATTAAATAATTCAAATTTAGGACAATCCACATAAAGCACACAAAAAATAAAGATCTTGCCTGATTTCCATAGCTTTGTGTGGCGATGGAGACAGCACAGCTGGTGATAATTCCCCTGAAGATGCCTATGTAAAATAAAACATACATAAGTATACATTCATGTAAAATAAAGCCTTTTAACTCTAGCGCTGGATTCTGGATCTATTGTGCCTATACCAAGAATACATACAAAAATTCAGCCAAGGCTAAACCCACATTCCTACATTACTTTAGCTACCACAGAGAAACCAATGCAAACAAATCATTATATATAGAACTTGCTTCTAAAACACCTGTACTAAGTACCTCTGTTTTCAATAATTCTCCTTGAGGATTAGTCAAAAGATTCCACTTCCTTAAAGTTGTCTCGAGTTCCTCTTCACTGCCACCAGAGACAGAAGAGCCTGCAACCATTAAAGATTAGAAGTAGAAAGGGAGAGAAACAGCCCAAAAATAACATTTAGGACCATATCAGACAGTCTAAATATTTCAGTCTCTCAATTCCCCTTCAGCCTTCACCTGAGGCACGTAGCTTTCCAGCCTCTCCACTCCGCACCCCTGACTTACAAGCAAGCTGATTTATATTACAGCAACAAATTTACCACTTCTAGCTATATAATGTGCTCTGCTGGGAGGCAGCTGAGCTGTTTGTGAGGCAGCTTCTGAACCACTCTAATACACAGTTTGATGTTCTGAGGCAAGTTCAAGTTGGTACCATTTTCTTACTCGTAGTGTATTGCTTTATAGGTAGTGTGCGTGTCTGTACCATAACACAATGTCCCATGCTCAGTTCAAGGATGTACACAGTAAATATGCCTCGGGTTTTTCTGGATATCCCAGATCTAAACAGACACTGAAATACTCCAAATTCCTTATTTAGTAGGACTTTAATTCCTAAATTGTCAAAGCTGCAATACTAAATCAGGTTCTGACTATTTAGTGCTCAGCAAAGTTTGGGATTATTTTGGATAAGAATTTTTTTCTGGAGCCCTCCATGCATAGAGTTGCAAACAGGATGTGGAAGGGCTGCTGTGCCATGATGGAGGAATTTAGACTGACCTTTAAGCACATTAACAATTCCTACTTTATATGATAAAAGTGCAGCAGGTCTAGGCAGTTTCAAAACCCGTATGGTTAAGCCTTGGTACTATTAGCAGAGAGATCACTTGAAAACTCATTAGAGATCGGCTTGGATATCGTGCTGTTTCGCTAAGAAGACTGGCAACAAACCCCATACTGATTCACTGGCCTTCCAGGATATGGAGTGAAACTTATGTTGTGGTTGCTGGTACACAAAAGAGCGACCTACAGTCAAGTTCGGGGTCGCTCCTTTGTATCTTGCTCAACTTTCTGTGGCTGTTTCGTGCAGTCACCCTACTTCAATCCCAGATAATTATTTGAAGCAGTTCTCAGAGGCAGAGGATTTCAACCACCTGATTCTACCAAAGACTTTAGGCAGAGATTACACATCAAAAGGAACCTTTAAAACACACCCCTAGAAATAATAATTAAAAAATAATCAAGGGAGATATTTCTTAGTGCCCTTAATATGAGACTCCCTCAAGAACATGTCAGGTAACAAGCCCATTTGGGCTGTGATAATACTGTAGCCAAGACAGCATGCACCTCAGTGTGGACAGTCTCCTACACACTCTAGTACCTACACAGGTTTTGGGTTTGGTTTTGTTTTATTACGCTAAGCATTACTGTTTTTTTAGACATTAGACTGTACTGAACTAGCATACACTATCCTAGCATACATCAGACTCCCTGCAGTACCAACTCGATAACCCAGAGCATCATGACTTGCTCGTTGCTCATGCACACAAGTGTCCTCCAAAAACCATGTCCCATGATGTTACTGGGGCTTTCTGCTGAGAGCACCTACTCTCAGGGTAACAGTGGTGTAGTTATCTTGGGGGTTAACATCTCCAAAAGCTACAGTCGCACCTTCGGATTTCCTTTCAAAACACTTTCAAGTGAGAGACTTTCTTTTTAAAGAGAACATTCAGAGAGAGATTTACCTGACTCTCGTTCCCTGTTCTTGTGTGTTAAATACAAGTGTCCATTCTGCCGTACAAGACCTGAAAACATCGTGTTTGTTAATGTGATGATGTACGTTTAACAAAACTGTCCTTTCTGAAGTCTCCCAGAACAATTTCAGTACTGAAAACTACATTGGCAACTTCAAATAAGATTGTCCTAAAAACCGACTCCACTTCCTGCAGCGTAACTGCGAAATGGGACAAAGATTTTTCCCCAGATTTTGGAGTTAAATATTGTGTGCACCAAACCAGCCTTGGGTTTTCAGCTTTTTCCTGCACACCAGAACTTTGCTAGCCAGCTGTCAGAATGTTTCTTAGCGGAAGGAAAGCGCAACAGAACTTATTCTCATTTCAACTTTTGGGTTTTTTTTGTAAGGGGCATGGAAGGTCCTCCTATGCATCAAATTGCACCCAAGATCAGCTTCCTTTTTATCGATGCCATATAAAAAAACATGACATAAAAGGAAAACTTTGTCATTAACACTAGCTGGCTCGTAGTTAACCATTACTGCCATTCCTGAACTGAACTATGGTTAATCTGAACACAGGATCTATTCAATAGATTAAAGTTCATAATCTGCTAAATTCTCCTGATACTGTTTTTTTTACGCTGTAAAAAGCAGTTACTCATGACAGATCACAGGAAACACCATACATACTTATCTGTATACTTTATTCATCTCCAACAGATGAAATCATTTCAATAAAACTGAATATCATTTAAATTTTGAATAATAGATTGGGAGGGCTTTAATGCAATTTAATAAGAATACTGTAAACTCATGCTTTTAGCTAATTTAAATGAACTGTCCTAACTGCCCCCGTGTCAACAAATTCTATGCCTGCATTAGTGTCCTGCTGTTTTCTCCCTCATTTAACTCTTTCTGCTGTAATTCCCTTTGGTCTGGTCTCTACAACCCATGTACAACCAAGAAGTAGCAGCCTGAAGCAGTGAGAAAGGAAGTAGGAAGCTTTGAGCATGAAGGACATATGTCATAGGCCTGCACTGTGGAAGAGACCTACGGGAGTCCCATCAGTGAGGAGGGGAAGGACTGCATGAAGTAGCTGATAAAGCCATGGCCCCAGCTGTCCACCCACAGCCACCACTACACAGAAGTAGGAGTTCTGCCTCCAAAGCTCCTGGCACACTGCAGCAGGTAGTGAAGCATTCTAAGAAGAGCAGTTGCTGACTTCAGATTGCCTTGGCACACGAGAAGCTGAACGACAGTCTTCAGACCCAACTGATGAACAGTTCACACAGCTGTACAACCAGAGCAGTAAGCTCACCAGTCATCCTTCCTTATCAATCAGGATCCCTAATGACACTATTTTAAAAAACACATAGCACCAATGTTTGGCTCCAAGGAGGGATTTGCTATTAACTGAAATTTTAGATTATGACTTACAGAGTCAAGCATAAGATTCAGTCATAGAAGTCTTGCTTAATAGTAATGTTGTAACTAAATCTCCCATATATTATAGACCCTATTTCTTTTTTTGTCCCACCTACAGTATAGGAAACAAAAAGGAAAGCTCCACACACTACAAGCAGTAACACACAAGCCTGGTCAAGACTCACTGTGGTTCTTTCTTGATCTGAAAGACTGTATACTTACTCTCTAAGCACTCCAACAATACATATATAAATATTACTATACACATATATTGAAAACAACAACAAATAGCAGTCGTAGTGCATGCAGTTTGAAAAATACCTGATATCAGGAAATTATTCACAAGACATTTTACCGTGAGCTGCAATCATTATCTCTTTGACCCTCCTGTACTGGCTTAGCAACAGTGTTAACTCTTCTATTCGACGGTCCTGTGAAAAGCATTAAATAAAATCATACTTTAAATCTGACATTTTTAACCTGCAGAAACGCTCTATTACACATTCCTTTCTGTGATTTTGGCCTGCTTTTCCAGTAAGCAGGATCAAGTCTCTCACATACCTTGTAAAGAACATTTATTAGCTTTTATTTGCCATTGTACATAATATTTGCTGTACAATGTGAAATTATGAATATAGGGAAACCTGAGGAGTTTGACATTACTAGTAAAGTAGTTATTTAGAGAAGCATAATTTGGAAATCTGCTTTCACTTCAAGACAAGGGAATATTCTGGAGTCGAACCTCAATGGGCTGAAGTGGGCAGTGTTAGGTTTTTTTACTAGCATTGTACCTGTAGTTGCAAAGTAAATCATGCTTACGTTTTAGGTTAACAACCTAGTCACATTCTTTAGAATTCTCTTGTAGGATATGTACTGCATTCTGACATCTACACTTATTCCTGTTTTGAACACACCTCTTTGAACTTAGGCAGTCAAAACTCATCAGTTTTGACTCAGGCAGTGAAGCGTATAGAACCAAAGAAATGAGGTCTCATGAATGCCTGCTTCATTTATTCAACTCCACTTTTTCTCCAATACCTAATGCTTTGCTATTATGTATATAGTATCCTGATTAATGTATTCAGGGAAGGAGTTTGCCTTTTGCAGATGTAACACAGGGATAAGTAATAATCATCCAATTACATCTGTAATTTCTCTCATTTCTACATACTATACTGTGTCCCCAATGATAAGTTCTTGCTGTCATTGTTAAGTGTGCAATTTTGCAATTTGCACTCTCAGAGTTTGTCCTGTTTCTTTGACCTCAGTTCTAAACCATTCCTGTGCTATAGTCTTGCCCAGTGCTGTGGTAACAGAGCACCGAATACAAACCCAAGCAAGCAATAAAGAACGAGTTTTCACAAGAAGGTTCTGGAAAGCCACAGAAGCAGAGAAGTGAGCACTAGGAAAAAAAATAACTTTTGGGGGAAGCTGGCACGTATTTAAGTGAACAGCTGATACTGAGCTGCTGCACTGCCACGTCTTTGACTTTCCAGATAAAAAAATCAAAAGGCCAAGTAAATGTTGTTATGAGTCATATTAATGTTCTCCAGCATCAGCATTGCCTTGTCCAGATTCCCCACTCACTAAAGGGAGTTTTTACGGACGCATATTATTATCTCTTTGATGATGACAACATACAGAGACAAAAAGCGATGAGACAAAAAACATATTTACCATTTAAATAGGTTTAATTTCATGTCTTCTGCCCTTTGGTAATCTTATTTTTTTTATCCTTGTTTCTTTAAACTCAGGTCCCTTCCAAAATCTAAGCTGATTCAAAGGCCACTTTGATTTTCTTTTAATATAATAATCTGGACTGGGGATATCAATACACTTCAGATCACCAGAGATGACCAAACCTTAATGATCTTTTCAACAGCAGAAACAGGGAGATTCTGCTCATTGCAGTCTGGGCTTTCTACTCACCTCTGGAATCTAATGAGCCTCCCACGCTCTGCAGCCCGGTTAGCAAGGTCAGCCACACTTTCTATTTAAAAATCAACCTTCTGTCACAATCTCATAGGATAATCCAAAAATCAGGGCAATACCACACTTACAGAAAGAAGGTTATTCAGAACATTTCAGAGATTTAAAATCACCCTTTCATTCTTATGTAGAATGATTACTTTCTCACCTTTTCCTCATTTGCAGCCAGTAACGATTCCATTCCTATCTTCAACCTTTGAACTTCTTGATCTAAAAATGTTTTGAAAATGTTATAAAGGAAAATACCCTTGCTACCTTAGTGCAAACAATAAGTGTTTTCCAATACTTCCCTTATCTTCTTCTGAGTAACCAAACTGTGTTAGTGGCATGGTAAACACACTATCAAACTACATTTAACTTGGGGCTTTTTAAAAGCTGACCTATTAAAAGCACTGCACAATGAAAACATGCTGCTTTTGTTTATAAAAGGCTATCCAGTAGCACCTTGTATTTACTAAAGTCAAGCAATGACAAAAAGAAGAAACACTGAAGCTTATTTTGCAAAAGATGAGTGTGTGTTTGCTGTTATATATTTAAGTAAATGAAGTATGATTGAAAATTAATTATATTCTGAGAAAAACATTTGCCACCTTATGAGAAGTAGCTCAAGGACATTCATGGAGCTTGGAAATGCAAAATAACAACTGGTTTGATATGAAGAAAAGGTGGGTTTTTTTATTATTATTATTTTCTTAAAGCATTTCAGTATGAATAACTAAATTAAAATCTGCATCAAGAGCTAATGAATTGCTCTCAAGTGCCTCGCGCACAATTTAGTTTCACAAGATAGAGGCTATTCAGGGTTGTTATAGCCAGATCAATTCAAACACGCTGAAAATTTATGAGATTACCACAATCATCCTAACTTTGTGAACTAAATGTCATTTCTCCTCTACACACTATTCCTAGCAAGTCCTCCAGTACCAACCTATACTAAATTGAGTGTAGATGATGGAAACAGAAACTGAAATAGTGTATCTGTTGTAACTGCCACTCATGGAATTCATGCTTTGACATAAAACAGACCCACTTGTTTCACAAAAGGCAATGAAAAACAGATGTGGCAGACATGAAGGCAGAGAGAAGAAAGAAAATCAATACTGCTAAAGAGCATCTTTAAAAAAATGGTTTACAACTATGTTGAACATACAATGCCACAGTTAAGCTATTTGCAAAAACTGTTATTAGATCTTCTACAGTGATTCTGAAAAATGCACACTTAGTAATGATTAAGTTTTAAAACATGTAAATTAATCTCGCAAACATTTCCTTTGCAGAAGAGAGCACTTACTGACACAAGACATGCACAGACACAGCCAAATCAAAAACTAAAGCCGGCAGGTATTAGGCAAGCAATTGGAAGACTTTAAAAAAAGCCATTAAAATCACAGTCCTACTAATTCCTTTTCATAAATAATAGACTTCAAAAAGAACTGTTGTCAAGGTATTTTTAAGCACATTGAAGCAAACTTTACTCACAATGTTTATACCATCATCAAGTAGGGAAACATTTTTATTCAGACTATATTTTTCTTTTAATTTACTGCATTGATTAAAAAAAAAAAAACAAACCCAAATCCTTCCCCTCTAAGGAAAGATGCTTTCAATCAAAGCCATCTTTCCAGATATTATATGGATTGTACATATGTACAAATAAAAAGAGGCAAAGGTTAAGTCTCGGCTCTGTTAACCTTGACAAAGTCCCTTTGAAGCCCAACTCTCTGATTTGTGAACCTCTGACTATTTTTTCTGAAATGAAATCATACAAAACAGGGCAAGTAGCTGTCTGCTTGCCACAAGCAATGAAAGCAATGTCTCATATGTATTACAATTCGACAGCCAAATCTAAACAAACATTGAATTATAGCTGCAGAATGCATCTGAGTTATGATTTGTATGAAAGGAACAGTGAGATAAAGCCAAAAGTGAATTGCAAGGCTTACGTTTTTCTTTTAGCCTTCTCCTATAAACTTCCTCTACGATGGTAAATGGTGAGGGTCAAATAAAGTATGCAGAAAAAGCACATATTAGATAAACTTTGCAATTCAGTTAGAATTTGCATTCTAGCACACTATGAGTACATTGACATTATTTTTCAATTTTATTTGATATGACCATTTTAAAATCGGATAATTCAGTACTTATATTTTTTCCCCAGAAGAATTATTACTGCTGCATATTCTTTCAATTCAAATAGAGTCTAAGTGGCTTTCTTAAATGTAGCCTAAAGAATCTGTACAGGGTTTGATTTTCTTTTCCCGATACTGGAATCAAGGACAGTTTTACTCATCTTCAATCTGAACAGGAACAGACACTATTAGAAGTTTAAAGTTGATGAGCTCTTGATTTATTCCCATGCCACTCTCTTTCTTTGAAATTCCATAAATCATTTGGCAACCTCATAGAAAATACAGAATGCTATTAATAGAAGAGTTCATATACAAAACACTGCTGTTATGCAAAGTAATTTTTTTGTTAGACATGCAGTTCTCTACATGCACAAGTGCTGCAGCTGAGTGAAATCAGCACCAAGTATATGTTAAGTCACCTCTTTGGAATAAGCAACAGTCAAAATACAGTCTTCTAGAAAAGACACATCTGCATTAATTCCTCTAAGGACATTCTTGGTAAGCCCTGAGAGAAGGATAGCACAGCACCTGAAAAGTCACATCTCTACAAGGGCACTCTTTGGAAGCATTAGTTAACATCCACTAGAGAAATTAGTGCAGCTAAGCTGATGCACTGCACTAAACTACACATGAGTATTTCTGCACGGCTAGGTGGCAGGATACAGAAGAAGAAGGTCACTAATACCATACTGCCCATAGCCCAGCCATTGACAGAAGCTCAGTGCAGTCAGTATTTCAAGGAATTGAAATCAATTTCACATGACCTGTTGAGACCAAAGGCTAAACAAGCTGATTTGCCATTGACCTGTATCAAAAGTGCAGATTTAAATGAGAACCCTGCAGTATCAAAAAGTTATAGAACAGCCCCTGAAAGGGACCTTGAAATACTATCTGGTCCAACCATTCATGGGAGAGGCAGCCTATATAATCATAGAATCATAGAATAGTTAGGGTTGGAAAGGACCTTAAAATCATCTAGTTCCAAACCCCCCTCCCCATTGGGCAGGGACACCTCGCACTAAACCATGCCACCCAAGGCTCTGGCCAGCCCGGCCTTGAACACCGCCAGCGATGGAGCATTCACAGCTTCCCTGGGCAACCCATTCCAGTGCCTCACCACCCTTACAGGAAAGAATTTCTTCCTCATATCCAATCTCAACTTCCCCTGTTTAAGTTTGAACCCGTTACCCCTTGTCCTATCACTACAGTCCCTCATGAAGAGTCCCTCCCCACCATCCCTATAGGCCCCCTTCAGATATTGGAAGGCTGCTATAAGGTCTGCACGCAGCCTTCTCTTCTCCAGGTTGAACAGCCCCAATTTTCTCAGCCTATCTTCATACGGGACGTGCTCCAGTCCCCTGATCATCCTCGTGGCCCTCCTCTGCACTTGTTCCAACAGTTCCATGTCCTTTTTATGCTGAGGACACCAGAACTGTACACAATACTCCAAGTGAGGTCACAGGAGAGCAGAGCAGAGGGGCAGGATCACCTCCCTTCGACCTGCTGGTCACGCTCCTTTTGATGCAGCCCAGGATACAGTTGGCTTTCTGGGCTGAGAGCGCACACTGAAGGCGGCTCATGTTCATTTTCTCATTGACCAACACCCCCAAGTCCTTCTCCACAGGGCTGCTCCGAATCTCTTCCCTGCCCAACCTGGAGCTGTGCCTGGGATTGCTGCGACCCAGGGGTAGGACCTTGCACTTGTCATGGTTAAACTTCATCAGGTTGGCATCAGCCCACCTCACAAACATGTCAAGGTCCCTCTGGATGGCATTCCTTCCCTCCAGTGTATCAACCGAACCACACAGCTTGGTGTCATCGGCAAACTTGCTGAGGGCGCACTCAATCCCACTGTCCATGTCACCGACAAAGATGTTGAACAAGACTGGTCCCAACGCCCATCCCTGAAGGACACCACTCGTTACTGGTCTCCAGCTGCACATTGAGCCATTGAGCACAACTCTTTGCGTGTGGCCATCCAGCTGGTTCTTTATCCACTGAGTGGTCCAACTATCAAATTGATGTCTGTCGAACTCAGAGACAAGGGTGTCGTGTGGGACAGTGTCGAATCAATGACTATGTTTTAGGATGTTTGGACATTTAAACATTATGCTTAGCTATTACTGTGACAGTATTTTTTTCCTTAAAAAATGGGGACTGTAAAGATTTTTCAAAGAAATTTTGAAGGTATGCACACAAAAACATTCTCACTAAACTACAATAATTCTCTTAAAATTGCAAATAAAATTCCATTAGAAAAAGTTTCAGTGCTGTTGGGATGCATATGGCAATTTATTGCTGTCTCTAGACTGGGACAGAATTTCACACATTAAAGGCCTCTACCAGAAGACAAAATACATTTGCACTATTTTTCGTCCCAAAATAAATATTCTGGTCTCTCCTTGTATTCCTTTGAAATACTGAGCCAAGCAGCCACCAAAGTGAAGTTAAAGTAGGTTTTGGATTTTTAATTTTATTTCCCCCCCTCTTACCTCTTTCTGCCACTTCGCTATGTGATGAGGTCCTGGATAGCTGACTTTGTAAGCGTTCGATTTCTGCATCTTTGAGAGCTAATTGCTCCTGAAGCTGGGCTATTTCAGCCTGAAAAAGAGTAAACAAATTCAGAGTAACACTGTCACCGATGCTCATGAACTAGAAGAGTTCCAAGCATAACGCTTCACTTTGATGTCCCGTTCCCCATTCAGGACACTTCATAAACACTATAACATGTGTTAGGTGTATTTCATGGTGTAACTATCCTATTCCTTCTACAGAAGCTCACTTTTTCCAATGCAATTAGCTCTCAAAGAATATAGACTTACAGAAAGGTAACATTTTCAAGGAGTCATGCAGGTAAAGAAACTCTGGAAAGCTCTCAGTGCTACAATGCTGGTCATATATTAATGAGTATGATGGGGCAACTCCTGAATTTTCCATGAAGACCGCTAAAAGATAACAAAGCATTTTTTGAAAGATCCTGGGGTTTTTTATCCTCGTTACTACTTATTAATGTAACTGAGAATCTACAAATGCTAAGCCCAATTCTCAGCAGGGTAACAAAATTGTTCTTCCTCACATCAGATACTATAGCAAATAGTCTAGAAGCAAAATAAGGCTTGGAAAACAATAACACATATGCCACAAAATACCAACAGTTCATTTACACTTACTGCAAATTGTGCTGCCACTAGAGTGGGATAGAATATCACACATTAAAGACCTCAGTAACACAGAGGGAGAAGAATTGTTTGACTGTCCAGCTTGAAATACACTGACTCTCAACTCTTTTTCCTATCTGCGAGAAACACTGTCGGCAGCATACTTTATTAAGTTAGTAGTTTCATTAAGATTTTCTTTCACAGTCTTAAAGCCTTTCTGTATCCACCTTCTGCATTTCCACAGCAAAAGCATAAAAACCTCCTTGCAGAAAAGAAAAAAAGAAATCAAAGAAAAAAAGGAAACAGACAAATCACTTCTGTGACCAGTTACTCAAAATACTTAAGGAAAGCAAACCACCAAACAATGGGGAAAATCATGGACTCATTTACTCTAATAAACTTATTTTCATCAGGAAGCAAGCAGTTCTGCCTGCAATTCCATAGGGAATAGAAGAATCTGCCTTGTTGCATCTCTGAAGGGCTCCTACACTTCCCAGTGACTAATACGCTTTTTATATCATGGAAATATTCCAATTCCTCATCTGAGAAACTGGAGCAACAGGAAGACAGAAGCTGAAAACATCTTAATACCAGATTTGGATTTGGCTCCCCTGGTCTATTTGATCTCATAGGTCTTTTAAATGCTGTCTTTTCCTTTAATGTCTCATTCCAGTCATCTCTCAAATTATTTTTCTGCTTCCTCTCTCTTTCCCTGTACTTTTCTTCCTTTCTAGACCTGCATCTTCTCCTAGTCTTCTTTCTTATTTCACTCCTATGCTTTCCATAATCTTTATCTCTCTTGTCAACTGGCCACAGGCCACAATAGTTGAGAAAATATTTTCCCAAAGACTGTTCATATCCATCACTTCAGAGAAAACATTTTCCTGGACACAACAGCTATGATCTTAATAGGAAAAAAACATGACAGCAACATTTCATAGAACATCTCAATATTCATCCAAGAATTCTCAGAAGAAAGAAATGCTAATACAAACAATAGCTGTCTGTCATTTCAGGATCAAGCTATCAAGTAATGAAAAGAAAACTCAGTTTAATAATTCAAAATGTTTTTCCAAGATCCAACCACAACTCAGCGTCAGCCATTCATATGAACAGGGATTAAAGTACTACACAAATGAAAGGAGATGAGATTACAGCACAAAAGTGTACAGGGGAAAACAGTAAGGCTCTTTTTAATCTAAAAGAATGGAAAAGGGATAAAAATTCAAACTAGAAATAAAGTTCAACTGTTTAACAGTGAGAATGTTGAACTAGAAAGAATAATTATTGGGGAAAAAAATAAAAATGCTTCAGATGTCAAGTTTCTCCAGATGAGGACCCAACAGCTTTCCAGGATTTAAGGTCAACAGAAGGGTAAGGCAGCTATGCACTTTGATATAGAGGAAGTCAAAGCAGATGATCTAATAGTGTATTTTGAGCTTAATGTCTATTAAAATAAATTCCACACTAAGTGAACACCCAACCAACCACGTCTCTTCAAACTGGAAAGCAGATTCCACAGAAGCTTGTCACCATTACATGAATAAAAGATGGGAAAATGTCAAAGACTTAAAAGATTCAAAACATTTCCTTACAACAGGTCTTTTGGAAGTCAAAAGGACTTCTTGATTAATTTTGTTTTAATAAGGATTACAAAAAGGTAGATTATTGGAAACTGCAGGGAGGAAGGAAAAAGCACAAAAAGAAACTACAAAAACTTCAAACCAAAATACTCATTCCAAAGATGGCTGAAGAAAACTTGACTCATAGTAGGCCCTGACATAAGGGAATTGTAAGAAGAGTATATATTTCCCTTTCCAGCTGAAATGTCTGTCATTAGTAAATGCCAAGTATTCTGCTTACTTTAGTTGCTTTTAATTTCCACTCATATTGATTTCTTTCATTTTCCAGTTCTTCCACTTTGATTTTGAGGTGTCTAAGTTCCTGGAGCAAACCCTGCAAAGGAAGAACAGCAGCTGTAAGTAAGACGTCTCTGGTAGTTAGTAATTTTTCATAGTCCTGGATTAAAGATCATGCATGAGCCACACAGTAATGAACACTGAACCACCACATTAAAAACTGTGACCTAGTCTTAGAAGACAAAAAACTATTTTGAATTGAGAGATAAGGAATACTTTCTCAAACTCTCCACTTGAAATTATGAAGAGATTTCCTATCTGTATTAAAGAAGACAGCTGATCCTGATGAAGTCATGTGCGTCTCGGTGAAAATGAGCCAAAAAATCTGTAACTGCAGTCTCAAGTAACATCAACTATCAGGGTTTTGTTGCGGAGTTAGTTTTTCTTGTTTTGTTTTGTGTTTTTAAGTCTCATCTTGTTTTTAAGCCCCATCATAAAGTAAGCAGAAACGTGTAGTGCTAAAAGACTACCAGACTGCCAACTCTAATTGAAGTGACAATCCTTGCCCGAGACAGGTGTTTAAACTGCTTACCAAGAAATGTAACACTTAGACAAAATAGTATCTAGCAAGTTACAGGCATTTAATACCATACACATACAGTCAAATACGACCACAAATATGCTGCTTTCAACGTTAACGTTTGCCACTTTGCAGACTGAGCTGAGGTAGCCGAGAGCTGCAGCCAACCAGGGCTCTTACCCTTCTTTTCCTATTCCTCTACTCCTGAGAGATGAAGCTGTCTCTTAAATATCCCTCTGCCAAGACCAAATGTCTTAAAATGAACTCAGGAAAAGAAAAACTCGGAAGCTTAGCCCAATTTTGGAATACTGTATGGTATATATATTGAATAGCCATACTAATATCTTGGGTTAAATTATTTTTAATGACTCCCAGATTTGACTCTCATGATTTCTTCAAAATGCGGACTTGTAGTATAGTCTAGTAGTTCACTAATCAATTCTGGACAGAGGCAGGCTCCGAAAAACAGCACTATTTTCAAAATAGGCATCATGCCCAAATGAATTACTTTTGTAAAATAAACCTATGAGGAAAGTTACTGAAAAACTCCCTCACAATATAATCAGATTACTTATAAAATGAGTTCTGGGGATCCAAATTGTGACCAAAGAGATGTGGCAACTAAAGCAAACTGATTTAAAAGCAAATATTAAAATGGAAATTTTCAGGCATACAAGTGCCATTCCAGTTTCTGTTAATTTAAGTGGTTTAGGCAGAGTAGCTTTTGTTTTGACGTGTAACAGTTTTGGTCAAATACAACTAGGATCTGTAATGTAAATTCAAAAATGCTTTCCTGATAACTGCTAATGTCAAACAAGAAAAAAAAGTGTGCTGGATTTGCTGTTTTAAAGGTATTTTTATTATGGCTCCTTCCACTCATATTAGTATTATCATTAGAAAAAGAAAGGCCACATTTCAGATACTCTTACCTGAAACTGTATTTCACACCCGTGTAAAGCTTTTAAGACAGTAAAGAATTAATAATCTCTGTTTAGAGGACTGGTTAGGATGCACCAACATGCACAGCTAGGGTGACTGTGAGGAAAACGAGCAAACTACCAAACCATGCTAGCATGCTGCATACCAAACAGATAAATCTCAACTATGGAAAAATCCAACCCCTGAAATAATACATTAAAAAACCCCAACCCACACACCACACCAGCACTACAGACTTACAAGTACAATTAGGATCATAAAAAACTTGAAAGTCCTTAGGTCTTACAGATACCTGTGCTTTAGTAGACAGACATCAATGGTGACCCAATTTATTAATTGGGGGTGGGGTGTCTGGGGTGGAGAGTTTCTTTTTTGTTGTAATTTTTAAGACCACCTCACTCTTTCTAATGAAAGCCACAAAGGTTAATGCCAGCAATTCACAACACAATCCTGGTTAGCAGAATTCAGTTTCTGTGAAGCAATACACAGGCTAAGGTGTACTTCTCGTACATTGCACTGAGAACAATTCTTCTGGCTGAGAGTCTCTACCACTGATCTTGGACTAGATTGAGGACCATTAGGTGTCAAGTCTGGTTTCCTATCTTGAGAATTTCTTTCTTGGATTCTATTATTAATTTCCAGCTGCAGTCTACACATCTGCTCCTGTAGCTCACTTATCAGGTTCACTACTGACTGAAAACATGGGAAGAAAGGAAAAAAAAAGAGACAAAACAAAGATTAAAAAAAGAAGTGAGAAATCAAACGATGCAAAGAAGACTTCTACAGTTGCAGCACAAAGAAATACATGAAGCACATCAAAGGCAAACTGAAAAAATAAACCCAAAAGATTATTTATTTTCCTTTTGTTAAAGTATATGTGACTGGATTTAAATCTGGAATATTGCACACAGCTACATGTTACATAGAACAGAGTCTATATTCCACACTAATTCATGATTCTGATTCCAATATAAAGATCAAAATTTGGCCCCTCAGTTTTGGAAGCTTTTACAGTCACATGAAGTCTGATATCAGGAAGAACTGCAACAGAGGCACACTCTGACAGTGGCTCAGAGGCACACTCTTGCTGAAACAGGAATTGATTCCATTAATTTATATAGCCAAATCATTCACTAGGAAGAAATTGCTAAGTACTCAGATGGGGCCATAACCTACTCCTCACAATTTATACACAGAAATTACTAGTAAAGTAATTCTGTTTCCAGGTCTAGCATGGGTCAGACAAATAATCTTGCTTGCTAGCTAGGCAGTATTTTGACATGGAGAAAGAGTTAAGCAACACACATAGGAGAAATCAAAGGATACCACATAGGAAAAAGCAATTAAAGTGCACCAATTTGCTGGCCAGATTCTTGGATTTGTGTGTTTCAGTGATACAAACAAAAAAACCAGCTACAGAGAGCAAACCGAAGACAAGTATTAAAGTCTATATAACATTTCACTTTCCCTAACTCAGTAGAATTCCCTAACTCAGTAGAAAATAGTGATAGGTAATTTCTCAGGTATTACAAGTTTGGAGTGCTTTTGTCTTAATTTTCACACACATTAACAACATTTGTTTTGTGATTTCTCAATCTTCTCAACTGGAATAAATCTGAGGGGATATAAATCCATCTCCAAAAGGGGGAAAAGATTTTAGTGGACAGGGCAATAGAAGACATGGCATGGTTTTTAGAATTTTTTCCTTACAGTGCACAGAAGCCCTCTTGCCATCTCAACCTTTCAGTGAACCAATAATCACAAAGCTAAAGAACAGCTACTGCAAGGACCAGATGCTATTCCAACCAGGTAAGTGTATAACACAGTCAATCTCAAACTGCATCAACATCCACAGTCAACTTCAAACATTCACAAAGATTTCCTCTCAACAGTGATGTGTCAGATACAAGAGTTTCACATCAATTTTTTTTTTTTTAGGGCACTGTGCTTAAAATGAAATTCAGGAAAACAGTTGCATATATTTAACTTACATATTATTCTTAGGGTCACAATGTCTGATGCTCATACTCTTTCATCCAACCAACTCTTAGTGTATGTAAATGAGGATTAGATCCATAAACAATCAAAAAGCATTAGAAAGAATACTGGCTATACTGGCCACTTTGCAGCAACACAATAGGACACTGGTGGGGAGAGCCTTACCTAACTCATCCTCTTATTAGGAGCACTGCAAAGTAGAACACCTGTAGTACTAGCTGCATGTACAATCTAGATACTATCCACAACCTCCCCGCCTTCCATCCTTAATCTTGTTTCATTTTTACCATCATCTCCACAATCAGATACCTCACTGAGCAGTACCAACTGGCAATGACTGGAATCATTAGGACACACATCCATCTCCTTTGCTTTCTTTCAAGCATCAAGGCTTTTGTTTGTCTTTGACAGAACACTGTTAACCCACACAAGGTTCTGAAGAAGGACTGCTCGAACAAGATGCACAGACATTTGAGCACAAATTGACAGCTGCTCCAGTTGTGCCAACTTGGGAGTGTTTAGAAACACTTTGGATGCAACCTTATAGTTCTTTTCCCTATCACCTCACATTAAAAACAGGAATTGGAAACACTCTGCATCCATACAGGCTTCCCTCAGAGCAAACTTAACAGTACAGAAATGGTAGAAATCCCTACCCAGTGAAGGATAAGAAATCTATGGAGGAGAAACAGATTAACTCCAGCTGCAATATGTGCCTTTACAATTTTTCCTAGTTTCAAGGTAGAAAAAGTTTCTCTTTCTGAGATTCCTTTACAGTGTGAAAATATATTAACATTAACATACTATATCTTGAATTTGATTCAGGTGAGACAACACTCCAGACTCTCCAGTGGGAGTCAATGGCTCACTGACTCAAGTTTCTTTGAAACTGCAAGTAACTATGCACTAGATATTTAACAGCTTGCAGCAAGCTCCAGATCCTCAGGAAGAAAAAGCAAACCCAACAAAACTTGTCCTATGCCAAAAAGAAAGGCTGTTAAGCAAATTGAAATGGACAACCTCTTCTGCAGTCTCCTGGTAGTGAGAGGAGGTCTCTTTTGTCTTCTATTATCATGTAAGGCAGGCATCTGGGCTGCATTAATCACTTGATAATGCTGATCATTCATACCTTGCTGCGTTAAGAAAACACATTTCCAAATCTTTTAAGGCTTCTCAGGTAAGAAAAGCTGCACAAACTCCCTCAGGTGGGGTTTCAGAAGTCTTCACAGCATTGCTGTGGCAAAAGTAAAACATTATTCCACAGGAAAGGAATTAAAATGACAGTCAAGAGTGAGACAGTCCATTTACAAGCAGCTATTCTCCTAGCCCCTATGTTATAGATATAAATAGACGGCACTTTAAATTTAGCATGTGCTTTTGAAGAGCCAGAGACAAGTGGCATTCAGTGTGAAATTAATACCTTTGAGAAGAGGTTAGAGATGCTTGATAAACTCCTTGCTGCTAACCAAAACCAAATTTAAACAACAGCTGCACAAGATAAAGTGAAATGAACCTGACGAATTAAAACTTGCTCATATTCAGAAGGATAGCTTAATTTCCCCCCAACTCAACCAGAGAAATAATTCTGTAGCTAAATTCCATGTGACTGGAAACAGCTGCTGCGAAATAAGACGACACAAAATTAGAGTACAGAGCAAACATGTTTGAGCTGAATTATTCTGCAATGTCACATTGAGTTTTAAACTTTTTAAAAGCCATTATTATATTTAGAGATGGCAGCATCAGCCATGGAGTATAATTAACAAGCTGTTTGAAAGGGTTTCACTACTGGATACCTCTATAATACATGCACAAGGGTGAAAACTCAGGTCTATTACCTTCTGAGAGCAGCAAATTTATCAAATCCCTGTTCTGCTCACCTCCGTCAATCCTAAACTCAGTCTTGAAAGCAGGAATTGGCCAGCTGTAGTCTACAAAAAAAGCTCTAGCGCTGTCACCCATAGCTTTATTCCACTTATTTAAAAATACCGATTGAAACTTCATTTGAGGTACTATACCTGTAGAAGAATGTTGAAGTAGCTACAACATTCAGAGATACAATTACATCAAAGATTAATTTCATTTGGTCACTTTGGAGAACTGCCTCATTCTGAAGCATGTAGGTTGTGACAACACAACTGCGTATGCATAAATGAGAGCAAACTAAATGTAGATCGAGTACCTAAAAGTGGCTTGTTCATTTAGAGAGATCTAGCCGGGCAGAGGAGGCAGGAAGTTCAGGAAGACACTCAAACTATTACCAAATTTAAGCAGCAGTTGTAGTCTAACAGCATGAAGGAAACATATCAATAAATTTCATTCACATGTTTGAAATAGCGTTTGTATTGAAAAATTAGTGAAATTTACAACAAAAGGAGCTGTAACAACTTAAAAATGGTTAAAGCATTAGAATTCAAGTAAGCATCCAATTTGACTGAAAGCAACCCCTGTTTATCTTTAAAAATTAGATTAATGCTTATTCAGGACAATCTGAAGTGATTTTTTAAATGGCTCAACAAGCAAACTGGAAATGAAGTTTATTTCCCACAGCTTTACTTACTAATTTCCCCTGCACTGTATACAGAGGTTTGCAACTTTCAACAGGCCAGAAATCTAATCACATCTTGGGGTAGTTAATAATTCAGGGCATACTTAACACAATGATTCTCAACTTTTCCATCAGATTAGAAGCCTTTTCCATCTCAGCAGGAACATTTCCTATCACTCAGCAATACAGCAAAGGTTTCCAGGCCCAATAACGCTCAACTTTTCCATCCAAGGGGGTCACACACCTTTTTGCAGTATCGAAAGAATTTCACAGCTCATAGCCTCATCCTTACCACAGGCCCAGACCTACTTAAAAGTTCTGTCAATGCAAA
Source organism: Myiopsitta monachus (assembly GCA_017639245.1). Classification (NCBI taxonomy): domain Eukaryota; kingdom Metazoa; phylum Chordata; class Aves; order Psittaciformes; family Psittacidae; genus Myiopsitta; species Myiopsitta monachus. The sequence continues at coordinate 16,420,199 of CM029924.1, forward strand.
TGCACTCAAAACCTTTGTTGCCTCCCAGAAGTCAGGCTGACTCTGCATGTCCTGCAATAATATAGGCACCCTCATCTCATTACATGTTGAACACCAGGAAGAGCTGAACGCCTGTCAGAAAGGTGGCTACTAAGAGTAGGCTGCAATCTGTAGCAATTATGTGCTGCATAGACCTGTTTAGATTTTCAGGTAGTAAGAGACAATTATGGGTGAAAGAGCACATGGCGGCCATAGATGGTAAAAACAGCAGCTGGTGCCTCCCTGTCTTGCAACCTCTGCCAGAGACTGCTCTCTTTAAGCTATCTTTTGATCTCTAAAGAAAACTTCTGAGGATAAATAAGTCAAAACCCAAACACACTCCAAACATATTATGTCATTGCAGGTAAATTACTTACGCATGCTTCTCAAATATTCCACTAGCGACATTATGGAGATCAAACAGTTTTCTAACACTGCCTGGATTTCAAGTTCTCCTGTGTCAACCCGGAAGGTTTTTCAGTCAGCAACGCATGAATCTTGGACCTAGCAATCTTCCCTTGCAGATAATTCTCTTCTGTTAGTTGGTTCCCTTACAGGACCATTGAGTAGGGCAACACATGGCAATTCATGTGAATTACTTTCTTCACAATTGCCTTCCTTCCCAGCTCCCACCTGCTGCTCACTTCCACGATCCCTGTTCATGTTTCTCTGGTTTATATTCTCTTTCTTAATCAATATGGTAAAAAGCAAAGCTTCTTTGATGACCAGAACTCTCCGCATATGAAGGAGAATAAAGATTAGAATTGCCTCCAATGCATGCAATTATTATGGGGTTTTTTGCATTATTTATTATGTAACCAACAAGGGGAAAGGCTCATCTGAGGAATATGCCCTGCCCCTTGTCTTTCCCTCCCAAGTGCCACGAGTGCATTGAAATCACCAAGGGTGATCAGCTAAGTGTTTGTAGCACCACTAATACTACTGTGCTGATGAGTCTGCCACATAAACGAGGAAACAGAAGAGCTCTAGTAGGCCTCACATGGCCATGCCAGCCAAGCTTATGTGAAAAGGGAAGGGTTAAGTGAATGGCAACTGTAATGTATGCTTATGGAAGGGACTTTGTGCCTTGATTAAAGCCAAACAGCAACCTCTGGAAGTATAATGAGAGAGGGGAAAAGAAACCACATCCCAAAAATACATAATCATATCCTTCACTGAACTCACAGGATCAATGGTATGGAAGGAAAAATCCTACTGCATGCCGATTTCAGCTTGAGTGCTCAGGTGCATGACAGCATACCAAAGACACATGATAGAAGAAAAAAGAAAACAACCTAAGGAAAGAAGCTTACCTCAGCTTTGTTCTGTTTCTCTTCATATTCACTCTGCTCCTTTTCCATACCAACCAGCTTAATCTTCAGGTCTGAAACTTCAGCCATTAGGTCTAATTTCTGAGTCTCCAGTGATGTTCGACTTAGCAACTCCTGAAATCAAAGCAGAACATTTTCTCTCGTTATTTAATTGAACACTGACAGAATGCTACATGATTTATTTGCAGATCTATACTAAAGCCTCTACCCCATTGTTTAATGCTTTCAATACAAAAGCAAAATGATTCTCTTAAAGTCACAATTGCTATTGCTTTACAATGGAAAAAAACACAGCAAGATAGCTCTGATGCAAGCATCTATTGCTGGCAGGAAAACGTAACTGAAACAAAACAAACAAACAAAGGATTATTGGCAAATTCATATTAAAGCACATTTCCCTACCTCTCTTCACAGCATCTATACTTCGACCTGTTTGAACTGCGTGTTTCTCAGGTTCTGCAGCTGTTTTCATGTAAACGTTCTCCCATGTTAATGGCTATGCCACTGTGTCCTCTGCCATATTTCAAGAAAACGTGCTGCAGAGTTAACCCCTGGGCAAGCCATGAAATCAGAAAACAATACTAAGGCTAGGCAAACACAAACCTGCATAATGCCACATGACACGTTACAGTTGGCTACTTCCTAAAATACTCATCAGAAAAAGCTATGTTTCAGTATTACAATTAAACATTTTAGAACTTCTTACAATGTGTTGTTTGATAAAGGATATTACAGAATAAGCACCCTAACCAAAACAAAGTACCAAAGAGAAGCAGCAATTCAGCAGTAATGCCAGTAGTACTTGGAAGTTTACACCATGGGGTACTTGGTAACTTCTGAAGACTACACACTGTGGAGGGAACAGCAGTGAATAAAAAGTGTATCCCCAAACTGGAATCTCAAAGGCAACATCTAAACTGAGTAACAGTGTAAAGTAGAAATAATTTGCCATGAGTTTTGCTTGCGTACCCTGAGCTTGTTTTTGAGGTTGCAAAGAGACACGTACTTTGGACTCAGTGATATCACTGTGTTTGGAAAACATTCAGTAATCACCTTCTCCGCATCTTTCAAAACATCTTCCAAAATATAACAGAATTTAATTTTAACGCTTCTGTTGGCCTTCATTTTCAAAGAGTGGAAAAAAAACCCTCCAAACCATTCAGGACTTTAAGCCTTACTGGAAAATCAATACTTAAAGTGCCTAAATAATTTTTACAAAAGAACACTGGTTTCTAAATGGTTAAAAAATTTACAGTAATTCATAACTCACATTAGTGTTTTCATCATCACTGAGGAATCACAGCAGATTCTGCCTTGAATTACATAGAAGTGACTTAACCAAAGTTGCCATAGCTATTCTGGATCTATGCTGATGTTACTGAGTGATCAAAACTGCCCTGTCCGTCACCCTTTTCCTTTGCCTTCCTCTCCCATAAACTGAACAGTATGTTGTAGACCATATCCTGGAGCCACAGAACCCACAAAGGTTATTTAAAAAATCATACAGCTAAAGTATATTTGGAACCTAAATCTACTCTACAACTAAATTGTTTTAGACCGGTGGGGAATACTGCCCAAATTAAAAATAGTACTGAATTTGCATCTGCATTGCAACACCAATTATCTAAGCCACCCGCTATTCCCAGTGCCACGGCCATTCCTGCTGACATTGACAATGATATTTGTGTATGGGTGGGAAAATAAACACAAACGTAGTCCATGATTCGGTTGGGGTTTTTTTTCCTCTAAATGAAATAAATCAAGCACTGACCAGGAAAAGACAGTGCACTGCCTTTTTTTGTTGAGAAACTCTCAGAGGCAGTTACCTAATGAAATCTATCTAGTAGCTGCTTTCTACAAAGGTGAGTACAAATTACAATTCTGATTACAAGTAACTCCTCTGTCTTCCAGAAAGATGCTAATCTGCGTAAGTTCCATAGCAGCACATTCCAATCCAGACCAGAACAGGCTCTGTACAGCTGTGAGCCTATTAGACTTCTGAAAATAAAGACATAGCTATAAATGAGAACTTTGATATGAAATAAGGCCACTGAGCACTAAAAAGGCTGTCAGGGTGAGGTGACCTTGGCCCTGGTCAGACTCAATTCAGCGTTGAACGGAAATATCATTTAGAAGTTGGGGTGTTTTGACGCTGACATGGCACTCCATGATACAACAGGAAGATTTCTGAATAAGGCAAGGAGACATGGCATCCCTCTAGAGATTAATGAAAGATTCGAGCGCACCATCTGGCATTACTCCTTATTTTTTCTATAGACCCCCAACTTACACTTAGTTATGCAACAGAGACTAATACCTCACTGCTCTCAAGCTGAGTTTAGTAGCTCCATATGAACCCCAGAGCGCTACCTGGTATAAGTGATCATTCGGGCAGCTGATGTTTGGGGTTTATTTTCAATCAACTCAAACAAAATGTTGCAGTTTGCTCTGAAGACAGAGAACCAGATTCCCAGCCAGTGTGAACTGGCATAAAACTCTTGCCTTAAAATAGACAAAATAGCTAACTATCCCTAGTTTGTTTTCAGTGGAGCTACACTGATTTAAAACAGCTGACAATTCCTCTTGCATCTAGAGAGTCTAACTTCTGCTTTGAAAGAAAGTGCCGTTTAAAGTAAATGTCCCCTCTTGAAATGGTAACATCTGGAAGCAATTATTTTCATCTTCAAGCAGATGCTCACAGTGAACAGCTCATTAAGAATGTGACCCATTTTGTTACAGAGAAATTATGGTGTATTTCAGCGGTATGATGCAATTTGAACTCAGCCAGAGTAAATATGCAATTGTAAGAAAAGAAAATACAAATTTATGTTATTGGTTTTAAAGCAAAAATGATACTATAAGGCAGGCAAAATGGTAATTCGGGCTGAAGCAGCTTTAGGAGGATCTTAATGAGCTGAAATACAGAACAGAAATAGAACATATCCCAGGGAACTTTATTTATAAAACAAGATACTTGGTTTTAATTTTAATATGTGCTATAAGTATAATTTTATTACTCAAAATTCTCTTCTGAAAACTCAACTTTTACATTTAAAAATTAAGGGAAAAACCTATTTTCAAGCAGAAGAATTACAAAGATGAGTCATGCAGAAGCTACAATATGCACGTGCCAGACAGATCAATCAACAGCAAACTATTTCCAAGCACAACTGTACTTTTGAAAACCTACACTGTCTACTTTTAAGTATTTAATCATGTTTTTCAACATTCCAAATGAAACTGAGGCATATGCTGTATATATATAACTCACACATTGTGTTGTTTTGGAAATACAGAATTCTTATAAAAAAGACATGACAGAAAATAGAAAGAAGTCACTACGCTTTTCGAGGCTGTCAGCTGCAAGCACAGAAAATTCCAGGATATACAGCACTCCACAAAACAGAAGGAACGATCATGCCATACACTGATTGAGAAACCGTAAGTAAGATTTTAGTCAAGTGGGAGGAAAAAACCCCCAAAGATCCCACTTTGCACTTGTGCACTGTACAAAATACAACACTCAAGAATTCCATACTTTTCATCCTTATTAAAATCAAATAAAAAAAGGAGGTAGAAAGATCGACCATGCTACCTACCTAGTAAGCAAGATTCACCAAGAACCACTGCTAACGAGGACTGCCCATTTCAAGTGCTGTGTGTCAGCTGTGATAGAAATAAGATATTTGCTTAACTGAAAACACAGCTGAAAGCAATGTACATGTGTAATCGCCATGCAGTGGTGCAAGTTAGTAGCAGAGAGTAAATTACAGCCCTCCAATTCATCATTTGTCCATTATATAGTTAAGCAACAAAAAAAGACAGAGCTTCCCACAGCACTGCCAATGTGAACAGCATACGCCTGACGAGCAGATTCATGCCTACATTAACTGTAAAAAAACAAAGCAGTGTAATGCTCACCTGTGTAGATATGCTGCACAACTTGGGAGCACACACTGAAAACCTTATGCCTCACCCCACAGCAGCACAGAGCATGCTTCAAAATCTGAAACACTAAGCTAGCTTCTGGCAAGTTGTTACTGCATGCTATAAACAAGTGCTGAAATTCATCTAAGATCAGATAACTCAGGCAACTGAAAGTTGAAGGAACGGTCTTTGCTGGCCAGCAAAGTTCCTGAGAAGCAAACAGATACACACTAGATTTATACCCTGCAACCAAGACAGGATTCTGACTTCCCCAAGTATAAGACAACTGCAAAACCAGAACAGGTACACAGTAAACTGTGTTGGATTCAAGTTCCTACTCTCAATACAGCTCCTCCCTGCATTCTTTTAATCCACGGGTTTTTTAAAGATTCTCCACTGTGCCTCACAAAGGGCACTCTCTGGCACATTTCCCCCTGCTCTGTGCACCCAGGCAGAAGCTGGCTGTAAAAGGATCCAAGAAACAGAAATTCGCTCCTGTTTGCAATCAAGCATTTCAGTTTCTGTGTGCATTTTTTAAGACAGAAAGAACCCTAAAGCCAAACACTTTGTACATTGCAAGAGAATTTACTTGACAGAAGACACAATCATATTTACACAATGCAATTATCTGACAAGAGTGCCCTGGATTGCTTCTTGCACTTCTGTGTCAGAAATAATTTGGAAGGTGGAAATACACAGACCACATCTAGGATTTCGTACAGGTCAGGTACAGGAAAGACACTGCCACACAGTGGGAAAGCAAACTAAACTGTAGGCTTTTTTACTTCATGCCTGACAACTTCCATGGGATCTGTTGAATAAATCAAATGCAGCACGGGGACAGCAAAAAAGATAACTAACGGTATTCTTACAACTATTACCATAAGAAATGCACTTAAAAGTGCATTTGTGAAGGTGAAATCCGTATGCGTAGAAAGTTCACTTTTCAAACTAACTTAACACAGTTGTCAAGACTGACAGCATGGATTCCCTACCATGAGAGGTTAGGCGCGTTTATAGAGCAAATTTGACTCCTGCTTCCCAATTCTACATTTGTACACAGTACAGATGACAGAAAAGTTGACAGCAAGTCAATTGGAGGCTCCCCCAAGCTAACACAGCAGATGTTCAAGACCCAATCTTCTCTTAAAAAAATGTCTTAAAATTGACTGAAGTACTTGAAATGCCACAAACCTGACTTGGAGCAAGACACACACACACATCATTGTTCTCTAAAATTGGCTGTGATTGTACATTTGAAAGCAGCTGATATGCTGGGAATAGACTGCCACAGCAGAAATTGTTTTCATAGGATAATTCTAGGAGTTTGGGTTTGGTTTTCTTTATTATTTCAAGACACATTCATAATTATGTGCTAAGCAGCAAGGCAAGTAACTAATTTACACACGCTGCCATTTCCATATCCCTTACACATTTGATGGCAAAGACAGAGATAGCATTGGAAGGAAATGCAGTGAGACCAAACTGGTGTCTTGCTCTCAGTCATGCCCCAGAAAATTTTCTCTTATCGTTCACTATGAACGATGATCAGGGAAATGTGTTCCGCTGGCCCACATCAGAGTCATACTTAAGGACAGATATAAAGTTTTGCCATTGACTTTCATGAGTTTTCAAACACCTCCTTTGTTTTTAAAGAAAGAGAATGCAAACACTGTAGGTGAAAAATGCTTTATCCTGGTAAGTAGTGGGGCGAGTATCCTTACCAAAGCGAAATGTTGAGTTTGACACCATAAGCATCACATCTCATGAAAGTATTATTTGTAACTGCACACTAGGGCATCTCTGCATCTGTCACATAGGATTCTCCTGTTTCTCAAACACTGCTGAGACGTATTTTCTTTGGCTCTTGTTTCATAAACAGCTAGGTCAAATGCACATCTCACCATAGCCTATATGCCACATCTTAACCTTTTCAGTGAGCTGTTTCAACTCAGTAACTCAGCAGAAAGCATCCCCTTCTTTTTAAACCACAAGTTAGTTTTCTTCGACTCACTGAGTAAAAAGTCTGATGAGCATGAAGTCAGTATAAAATAAGTTGCAGAAGCACATGGTTAGGAACAGGGAGAAGAATGAAAGAAGAACTGGGGCCTTCTTTTTGTGGCAGTAACCTTTAGACTGGCTCAACCAATTTCTTAAAGTTCACATTTTGACTAAGGGAAGGATATCACATCACCCTCTGAGTGATAAAGAGTCTTCTGCAAAGAAGCAGCAGTACCTATTGTTACTATTCCACATTCAAGATGCCCACCCTAAATGCTGAACAGTCATTTTGCGTAATTGGTATAAAGTTCATTTTAGCTGCTGTTTCAGAAGTGTTTCCACAATCACTTTGTAGCAGGGTTCAAAACAACTTTTGCATAAATCATAAGCCAGAAAGATCTGAGCCAGTAACCCCACCCTGAAAAAGTGGACAAGTCTCTGCTAGCATAGATTCAGCAAAAATGATTTTGCAGGGTAGCATTATAAATGCCTTTTTGTTGCAGAACTATCAGATACCATCATTAAATTACCTTAAAGGGTATGATTTTTTTTGTTTTTATTTTAGTATTTGGGGCACAGAATCAAGACACTCTTCTTACATTTCCCAAAACTAAAAAGACTTACCCTGGACTCAGTTAGATTTTTCTCAGATAAGTAAATAATATGCTTATCCATACTTGCATTTAGCTTACCTCTACTAGTATATATTAAAGATTTTTCAAGCTATAGGCAATTATCTTTATCATTCCATCTTCCATTGAGAAAGAGCAGTTGACTTAAGTTCACAGAGGTAAAAATCAGTGGAGTTTAATATACTGTAAATAAGCAAGCAGAACCATGAAATCAGATTGGATTTGCGTGCACCGCAGGAAGATAATGGGAGTCTTTCTGAGAAGCAAGAGTATATATATAGGTACATAGAGCTGATGATTTTTTTCTCATTAGAAACTAATTAGTCTACTGTAAAAAAAAAAATATACTGTCTTGAAAGCCCACTAAATAGTTTTCACTGAAAAAACTTAGTGACAACAGTAGCATCTTTCATCTCTTTGCTAAGCATCATGAGCACTTGTACAGGGCACTTGCAACCTCTGGCTGAGAAGATCAGAACCTCTCCCAAAACCTGGCTGATCCATCAGTCTATTGAAGTCCCTGAGGCCAGACACTCACTCCACTTTTGACAAATTGACTGCAAGAAGGCCTACTGGCCACATGTCTTACATGAATGTCATAATCATCACACGATCAGGTCATTCTCTTGTCTCCAAATCTCAACTCATTCCCTGTAGAGGGTAATCTTTTCAACAAGGTGAACTGCAAAAAGAACCTTCCAAATAAATTACAGACAAATGGGGCCCTCTTGTGAGCCATAATAAATGTACAATTTCTCTGACTGTTGGGATTTTCAGAGATCTAACTTGGGTTCCCCATATGCTACTGTTTACTGGGGGATGTAATCTCACTGAGAACGCACCACAACTGCCATTCCCTAATCACCCTCTAGTATTTAATTAATTTGCACTTCTTTCTGTTCACAAAACTAAAACATTAACATAATTTTTTTTGCATTCCAGTGAGGAAATATATTTTAAATATCTCAGTTCCACACTGAATTTCTTTTTTAATTTTGGTTCAGCTATTGAAAGCACAACACTAACTAAAATTAAAATACTAAGCACGTGTTTGTGTATGTGCATCTCTCTGTGCGAAGTTCAAAGAGACAAACTCATAGGATTAAATGAAACACAAATCCTTACCAAGGTGTGGCCTACATAATGCTTTCTCTTGAAAGAACCAAACCAACCCAAACTTGAGCTACCATATATGCTGTAAACATAAGAGATCAGTCACTTAGAAATTTAGCAATCCACAAGCAGGCTTATCAGCATTTCTGTAAATTATGTTCAAATGCAAGATCTCGAAAGCACGACACAAAACACAATCAACAAATTTGAGCTTATTGCCAACTATTTAGTTACAAAAAAAGAAAATAAATTTGAAATTAGTGCCATTTGGCAACAGCTACAACCACTTGAAGTGACCCCAAAATTTAAATTCAAGGGTGATGTTAAATATATTTGGAGTTTCTCTGACTTCCTTAGCTTTAGTACAGACTTTTGCAGCTTATCACTTTACAATCAGCTTCATAAGCAACTTGTGCACGTGCCTAATGCCACATGGGTAGATTAAAATGTTTTCACTGAAATAGCAATGTACATGCAGGAGTATATTCTATTTTCAGATGCCTCAATGTTCTGTTAAATCAGGCTTTAAATTCATGCTTTCCTCAGAATACTATCAGAGCAGAAAATGTTAAGTCACAGAAACAATAACCAGTTTTATCAGAAGACACAGAACAACTATCTAGTTTTAGATTAAAACAGTAAACTTCTACACTACTGCGAATGCTTTCCTGAAGTTTGAAAATAGATTTTCGTAACTTAAATAGTTACTGTTCTTTGAATTTCACTTCAGATCTCATGGAAAAACTAAACGCACTTCCCAGTTATATTTTTAAAAACATCCCCTCATTTACGTATGAGAATATAACTTCTATAATACATAATATTTCGGGCTGCAAAAGTTGTGAGTCCATGTTCTTTTTAGAGAAGCTTTGAGAATTATAACTTTAAAAGGCTTAAGATACAAGTCTATCTTATAGAAACTGCCACTGTTAGCATACATATTTTAGGGATCTTTATCATAATTTAAAGCTATAATTAGTTCATGGAAAAACTTATATATTTCACATAGATGAAAATAGGAAATTCATAACACAACATTTTGGGTAAGGAGAGGAAATACGTTCATCAAGAACAATATCTATCCTTGCAAATTTCTGGCATAGATGTTGAGGGTCATTTACAGTTTCAAATCTATTTTTGATAACTATGTACTGTATTACCAGTGCATAACCTGCACCCATAAAACCAGGAAAATTGCACTGGAGAAAATTCTTTTGCATCAACAGTCCTGCCAGCTCTGCAGTAACACACGACATGTAAGGTATTTAACTTATCATTTCTTCTGCTCCCTCAACATATAATGTGAATAAGCAAAAATTAAATCACATATCCTGAAACTGTCAATTCAAATGTGCACTAAATTGTAGTGCACTTTATGCACTAATTTTCTTTCAAAAATAAGTGGAAAGCTCCTAAATTAAGCAAAAATGGTTATAAAGCCAAACTTAATACAGTAACTGATTTAAACCTACTACATGCTCAACTTCAAAGCCATACAAAACCAGACAATATTTAAATAAAACTTCTTAATTGTATAACTCCTACATATATTAGATACATTTAACCTGCCTAACCAGTTACTCAACAGTCATGTCCAAATGTAGTTCGTCAGCACAGTACAAGTAAGACACAATAGTTTCATTTTACGTGCTGCCACGTACAGTATTATGCAACCAGCAGTAAAACATTTTTGCAAAAGGAAAACAAAGAAACATTTATTGGAGGGCGGGGGGAAAGTTACAAAGCAGCAAGAGAACAATAAAAGAGATATTTTTTCCCCATCTTATCTCATTGCTAAACGCACTCACGCACACAGACAAGCTGACCATGTACGTTCACCCCTCTGCTGGAGGTTATGCAAGCTTCTTCTTCCCAATCCAGACTTTTACCTGTTGAAGCATTTCTTCTGTAGCATTCAGTTTCAACTGATGCCCCTCAAGACAGATTTCTAAGTCCCGGATTTTCTCTCCTTGAGCTTCCACTTGGTCCGTAAGAACACTCACCTGTAATTTGAGAAGAGAAGCGCAATGCTACTGAACTGACTGTAAATAAGTTTCAACTACCTTATGCAATTAACATCCAAATGCACACTCTAACAGCCAATTCTCTTTTAAAGTCCTCAGTGGTTTAGTATTCTTGTGCACTGCAGCAACCTCCTCTACCAAGGTAGACAATTTTCCAGTCTTACCTATATTTTGCTTTAACCCCGCCCTCTCAGCCCTCCCCTGATTTTTTTATAGTTTAATATAAAAAGAAAGGGTATTTCTTGAAGAGATGGAAGACTACCTATAGGTAGCCCGAGTCAGTTCATGGAAAAGTAAACGTCTTGAAAAATTAGAAAGTTCCAAACAAGAACATAGGATACGGAAAATATTTTCAAGCATGCATTGCCATTTCAGGTTCCATTGGCATTTCACTTCCTAAACCAGATAGACAATAAAACTTGTCATTCAGAAACCAACCGATTACTTTACTTCTTACAAAAACAGAAAAAGAGCTTACCTATCAATAAAGCCTTTTACAGTTATAAAGAATGCAATGAGTAAAAGGCATGTTTTAGCAGCGGCAAAGTCCTATTCCAAGAAAAATTCCCAGGCTTTGCAAGCCAAAACATGAAGGCAAAAGACGTGAGATACAGACAATGAATCCCTAGGAAAAGCAACAATAAGTAACACTGCTAAAGAGCTGTGGGAATGGTGGTAGAGACCAGTGAGTGTGTAACAAGAAAAGCCCAAGCAGCCTAACTCAAAGCTCACAAAGCTGAAAAAACTATCAGAAAGATGTGGGGGAAAAAACAACAGTTGAATTCCTATATTAAGCAGCACATACACTCTGTATATTCATTTTTACTACTTATTAATATGAAAGCCTTGACTGTACTGGAAAAACATTATCTCAACAAAAAGAACAACAACAAAAAAAACCCAAACAACCCCCCCCCCAAATGAACTTATCTATGTTCTCACATCCAACCCTGCAACACCTTTATTAAAAAAAATAAGTACGGTCTGTGGAAGTGAACCCTTTGAGATGCGCCCACTACACAGCACTTCTAAATCCCAATGAACCAACAACTGGGTTCACTTCAGGGAAGCTCCAGAGGGAGTGACTGAATGATCTTTCTTTGTTTTGCCTGCAAACATAATGATAAGCATGCCTGGGAAAGGAACCTAGAAAAAGAGAAAAAGAGGACTATTTTCTTTTTTGCCTTTAAAGTAGTTGGCTGTAGGATAGAGTACAAATGAATGAAGGATGAGAGAAAAAGGAAGGAGTAGGTGGAGGCAAATGGCAGTGGTATACATCCAAATTTGAGCACGGGGAGAACTCCCTGCAAGGAAGTCTGTTGCTTGTCTACTTTTTTGTTTTGCTCCCATTAAATGAGTGATGGCACACACAGACACACAAAACCGAAACCCCTCTGAGGTCAGAAAGCAGAAAGAAAGAAACTGAATCCTCTCCTTCAGTCTGATGTAGGTTTCAGAAAAAGAAAACAAGCCCTACTTAAATGGTCAGGCTAAGGTTCCAACTAGCATTGCAACCTGCAAGGAAAACTGTCTGCTAAATATGACCTGCAAAGGAACTTAATAGAAACTTAGCAGCTTTAGGAGCATGTGTTGGATGTTCCAGTAGTTAGGCTGAGAAGCACATTAGCCACTTTGAGCTCATATTTTCCCCTTTGTTCAGGATCACGTCTGCCAGACTCTTCAGAGAATCAGTAGGCTACATACAGAATGTAATCCCAGCATATACTATGCTGGCAAGTCCATCTTGCCTTAGCAGTGTAACACCCGCAAAAGTCAGTCCATGGATAATGTATTTTCTGTAAATATAATAAGAGTGAGGCATATTGAAGAATCAGCTAAAAATCAAGTGGTATAAGGGTTTAAAACATCTTTGTGGGAAAAAAAGAAACAACAAACCAAACACCTAAAGAGGTACATTAGCTCCGATACACAGTCACTAAGCTATGAGAAGGTATCCCAGATGCTGTAACACATTCAGTCTCCGCTACAGCCTAAACACTGGAAGCGGGTCAAAATGTGCACTGTTTGACTCTGCTTTGGTGGGCAGAGACAGCAGGCACTGCCTGTCCTTAAGCTGCCTCTTCTGCAGCAAATCAGATACAAGACTGGAGTGCTACCAGCCTCATATTCCCTACAGATTACAGCCGTGGACCACAGTTACTGGCACCAGTCAACATGAGCTACAGAATAGAGGTGCTTTGTTTCCCATTACTTTCTCATCCTTCATGCCAATGGTCACACCCAGGAGGCAGGTTTATACCAGCTGACTCCCTCAGGCCAGTATAACCTCAGCATGGGGCTTGTCTACATTCCTCGCATTTGACTACCGAGATAGAATGTAGAGAACTGGTGTAAACTAGGTTTTAAACCCAGCTCTATCTTGGCACCTTTTTTTCTGTTGCTCTTGATGTTCATCTACCAGAGTGAGGTTTTCACCTATCTTATTTGCCTGGGGTTTTAGGAGTTCTACTGCAATACTGCTCAGCAGGATAGGAAAATGCATGAATATTGACTAAGCCTCCTGATTCGATGGGGGTGTGATGGGAGTAAAAGGCAACAGAGTACCAATTTCTATATCTGACTTTATTATACTCCTCTTGAGAAAAACTCTAGGCAGGTCTCCAACCGTGTCATAAAGAAATAGTTACTAAAAATCAACACGATGAGAACAGCAAAAGTACATAGTAAGCAGTAGCCTGGAAGAGTCTTCAAGAGTTTACAAGCTCTGGAGACCAGCAGTCCTATTAAATCCACAAAAGCTGATATACTTTGAACATCAAGATTCTGCCAAATCTGTACAAGCCCACCAGGACACATGACCATCAACAACTGGCTGCATAGCATGAACCACATCCAAGACAACAGTGGCTCCTATATGCAGACAAAGATTACGGGACTAGACACACAGGTGATGAAACAACAGAGGCCTTTGAGGACAAAGCCACAGGTGCATCAGTACAGCCCTCTGTTTCTGAGTAAACAGCAGGGCTTGGCCTCCTAATTGTTGCTCCAATTATGAGCTGCTCATGTGTGAGAGTGAACTGTAGAAGTGAATGTACTGTGTGAAAAGTTGCTTCCTATTATTAATAGAATCAAGATGTTAAAAGTTAATAACCACTTGATTAATAAAAGGTGTTCTAATAAACATATGTTGCCTCCCTTGACCTGTCACAGAAACTTGGTTTTCATTTAGGAAATTTATCTTTTTTCCTCTAAATTTGGTAATAGCAATTTTAGTTTAACTGTAACAAAACAAAATAAATAAAATCTAACCAAGCCTAAGCTCATGTCTCACAAACCATTTACTGTTCATTTAACAACAGCAGTAAATTAACACAAGTGTGAACAGAACATACAGGACAAAACATGCTTACAGAAACTAGTAACTGAAAGTAGGGAGAACACCTACCCAGCGTGGTTTTGTTTGATATAAAGAAAGAGATATGCTTATAATATGCTTTTGCAAGCATAAAGAGAACGTATATGCAAAGACCATTTAAAGAATTTCCAGCTTCAGTTTTAAAAAGCATGTAATGTACAGTTTAGTAATAGCGAAAATATCCAGGGAAAAAGATTGAGGTTTTTTAATTTGAAGTTGTATAAGACGCTTTCCCAGTAGGAAGATTAACATGGGACAGCTTATCTGTTTGAAAAAGGCTTGGTAAACTGAGAAACAGGAAACCTGGAAGAACTTGGGCATCCATTTTACTTCCTAATTTTCATCATCAACCCCCCCCCCCCCCCCATTAAAGATGGCAGCAGAGAGAACCTAAAAAAATCAACTGGTACAACCTTGCAAACCTAGAATGAGAACCACTACCACAGTACTGTCCTGAGACTCCACAGCATTATTTAAGTTGGCTTTGTTTTCTTTTTTTCCCCCTTTTTTATTCATCTCCCTCTTACTCCTGCTGTTGTTCCCTTCTCCTTTACCACGTTATCCCACCATGAAATTAATCAGACGGATTATACAAATTATAAATTAATTCCTGATTAAATATCAGTTACATTTTGTGACCTGCTAACACTTGTTCAACAGAAAATACTGTCACGTCAGCTTTTATTCACTGAGTGTCAACTACGTAGACAATGTTCTCTTTAAGACATACCTGCAGTATGAGGGACTCTTTATCACCTTCTAATCGTGCCAGTCTTTCTTGATATGTTTCATTATTAGATGGATGATGATTTACCTGTGACTGGGGGGAAAAAGCTCCTATGAGAATTATTAAAGTTAATATTAGAATTTCAACCAACAGTTAATAAACATATATTGAGTCATTGTTACAATATGAAAAACATGCAAAATGTATCTATAGATCAAAACTGTTTATTTCACATTCATGAAACCTTTTGAATATATCTTTCTTTAGCTGGATTTTGAATACTTTCTCATTCCCAGCAAGCAAGTATGGTATAGGAATAGATTTGATATTTTCCAGCAAATTATCATTTCATTGGTAAGCACCATTTTATCAAGACAAAACCCCCAAACATTTAATTCGAAATATCTGGTCTCAACAGTCTTTTTCCAAAGTCAATGAATCTTAGTGTTTATTTTTAAATAATAAAAGTTGCTGTATGTACTACATTATTCCTAGAAATTACTGAAAGCATACATTTGTTGATAGCAATTAACAAATTACTGAAATTATCAAATTCTTCTCAGCAACTACTACACAGTACAGATACATAATTACTTAATGACTTCTAAATGGCTGTAAGGAGCAAGACCACCCAAACCGCGGCCTGTTCCTAACCAAAACGTCCCATTTCCTATGAATTTTAATACTCCAGAGAGAAAAACCACAGTAAAAAAAATATATATATACAGATTTATTTTAAAGATTTTAGAAGAGTCCCATTGCTTCTAAAACATTATGCAACTGTGGGAATGGAGCTGCTTGCTTAGAGCTTCAAAAGTAACATGAGCCCTTAGTGGCTCATTTCCCAGCTCCGTTGAAACAGCTAACAGAAGAATCCAGCTTCACTGAGTGCCCTTCAACTGCACTAGTCTGCAGATGACTGCTCACTTGTAGTTACTTATACAATGGCACCAATATAATTACAATCCTCCTCCCCAACTGTCCTTTCATTTTCAATTGAAGATTTGTCAATAGGATTCTTCTTGATTTACACTGAGGTCTACAGGCCCAAATGTAAAACAGATGATGAAAATAAACATGGTGCTAATTATTGCAAATCAAGAAATCAAATATTTATCCAATGAAAATTATACTTTCCAAGCCATGAAGTGCTGAACTAGATGTGTGGTACCTTCATGAGGTAAGAGGAACTGCACACCCTTGTCTCTGATATTTTTCTGAAAGAATTGAGAGAATCACAGACACCAACAAACAGGACTGAAAGGTGACTGATGAAATCATCTGGTTCATTACTCCATCCTAGGACCAATGATTATTTGCAATATTCTTATCTTCCTACTCCTAAAAACCTCCAGAAATGTACTGCACAGCCCCCACAGGTAATCTACTTCTCAGAAACATTAAAACAAGTTTTTTAAAGTCTAACCTGAATCATCACCTCTTCAACCTACTGGTTATTATCACATCACCATGGATGAACAAAAAAGGTCCTCCCTGTTGCTTCAGAAAATTGTTACTGATCTGAAGACTATCTGTAGATCTCCAATTAGCAGGTCCCCCTCTTTGGACTGAAGAACCCGCAAGTTTTTCTGTCTTTTCCTCACAGGTTGATTTTTCAAGATCTATTTTTTTTTTTTGCTTTCTTTTGGTTCCTCTTCACCAGTTGTTCCTTGACTTCTTTTGAAATTAAGTGCCTAAGAGGAGAGACAGGACTCCAGCTGAAAATAGCTATAGCGGAGAAAACCTTTTCACAGACCCCTGGGTCATATTCTTTTTCATATTAGCCATACACTAACACCGATATATTTTCAGCTTAGGATCCATAACTTCCAGATTCTTTTTTAATCCTCTTCAATGTTATTTAGCTATCATCTTGTGCTTCATCCTGTGTTTAGTCATTGTTTCTGCTTGAAATAACCTTACACTGGTCTATACTGAACTGCATCCTATTATTTATATTGCTTTCCTATGCCTCAAGCTCTTATCCCTAATCATGTCTTTCAGCATGGCTGCAAAGTTCCTAACTAGAATCATCCATAAATTCACTAAACTTGGTCCTTAATTCCTGTTTTAGAGGGTCAGCAAGAACACTGAAGAACAGAATGTACAGAATCTCACTTATCAGCATTCACTGTCTGAATAATATTGCAGAATAATAGAATGGTTTGGGTTGGAAGGGTACCTTAAAACTCATCTAGTTCCAAACTCCCTGCCATGGGCAGGGATACCTTCTACCAGACCAGGTTACTCCAAGCCCCATCCAACCTGGCTTGAGCACTTCTAGGGATGGGGCATCCACAACTTCTCTGGGCAACCTGCGCCAGCGCCTCACCACTCTCACAGAGAAGAATTATTTCCTAGTATCTAACCTAAATCTCCCCTCTGTCAGGTTAAAGCCATTCCCCCTTGTACGGTCACTACAGGTCCTTGTAAAAAGCCCCTCTTCAGATTTCTTGTCAGCCCCTTTAGGCACTGGAAGCTGCTCTAAGGTCTTGCCAGAGCCTTCTCTTCTCCAGGATGAACAATCAAACCCAACTCTCTCTGCCTTTCTTCATAGGAGAGGCACTCCAGCCCCTCTCACTTTCCTGCACCTAAACCATACAGTAGCAAGGACACACTGCTAGGCCAGAAAAGATTCTCTTAGTGACAAACCCTGGTGAAGAACACTGCTTACCGCAGCAGATTTTGCACCCTTTCTCCTGCCATCATTTGCTATTTTTTAGGCTAGATGTAAGAAATATACTTGTAACGATTTGAGTAACCACTCCCCCCTGGCCTACAGGCACAGGGAGTTGAATTACTGCCAACACATATTTACATAAACAATGTTATGAATACAAAACAGAATTCAACATTTTTTATAATCAGTAATTAAGAAATAGGTCAACATCAAATCATAAACAAGGTATTTTACTACACTCACATTTACCAAATGTATAGCCTCTGATGATGTCTGCTGCACTGAGTGTGAAATATCCTCTGCTGGAAGCCCAATACTCAATGCCCACATAAAACTTAATGAATCACCCCCATGTGAACAGAAAAGGGGGAAGAAAAAGAGGATCAACCCTGCCAACAGGTCAGTTAGAGAGTGCTCAGATAAGAACAGGGAAGTAAAGCAGACATAAAATGACCTGCTAAATAAAAGCAGCTGATTGACACACAGCAGTTGTTTAAGACTTGGGAAATCTTTGCGGCATACGTAAAGACAAGATAAAACAATGTAATATGAACCAAGGCCATCTGTGGATGGTTGGAGTGCATTCTGTTGCAGTTGTGAAAGTCAGTACTGAGAGGAAGCTGAGCAAGTATAGCTGGATATCACACGTATCAGCAACAACTGAATATAGGACCTGTAACACTAAAGTAGTAAGACAACAGACAACTTGAGTTGGTGTAAGAGCTCACAAACAATAAACACTAGACCTGTGTAACCGCATGACCAGAAGACTGAATCACCAAGATTTTCCACTGAGATGTTATTTCTGAGATGTTATTTCAGCAGATGTAGCCTTAAAGGCCAAAAATCATTACCTAGGCCCCACAAATTATAGTATAAATATATTGATTATATTTCTTATAATGAAAGAATGAGTGCAATAGCATAAAACATGTAAAAAAGTTTATGAGAACATAAGATAACAAAGTAGAAAGAGAGAGATGCTGAGGCAAGGTGGTTGAAACTATGTTGATGATAATACCACTGCAGATGAAAAGTCAAGTGCATATCATAAATACCTTGCCTAAGGAAGCTGCAAAGCAATTTCTTGGAGCACCTGCATTATAGACTCCATAGAGATTTTGGATATAGTTTAACGCCCATCAGATATTAACATAAAATGTTTCCTGAAAAGAGTTCCAAATCAACTGTTTCTCCCTGTTCTAGAAAAATTATTTGTGTGTGTGTGTGTTGGGGGGGGCGAGAGGGGGGAAGAAAGGAAGAAGGCTTTTCATTCCATCACCTGCTTCAGCTTCTTCAGCTTTAGTTTCCAAATCTCTTCTCTGGAATGTGCTCTTTACTCCAACCCGGACTTAGCATTGGTAGCTGCTGGAAACTTCCTGAAGTATCACTTACATGATCCAGTTGTTACAGAGCCCTTTTCCAAGAAAAAGGCTTAAATATTCCTCCAGAATAAATGACACAAAAAAAAAGGAGACTTTAGAGTGTGACTCAACAGCTTTAACTTAAAATGGGGATAATCAGCAAGAATATAAAAGGGCATGTCAAGAAAGGGAAGAAACGTCTAAGTGACACAGTTCACTACCTTAATTTTCACCAGCCTTCTCAGAGCCTGGTAAACAGGAGTGTTATGTTTTATTTCATTTTATTTTATAGGAAACAATTCAGAATGCAGTTTGTTGTCAGAATGAACAACCACCATTGTAGAGAGCTTCTGTAGAGATGTTCTGTTCAGAAGCTTCTATAACAGAACTTCTAGCTGAATCTTGATAGGCTGTACAAGAAAGCCCCTTAAAGCAAGCACAAATACAAGATAAACTGGCTTGCATTCAATTTTGTTATGTTCTTCTCATGTTCTGTTTCAGTTTCAGCTCAAAGAATCACCAACTCAACTAATTTTAAAACAAAAAATACCACTACTGAAGTTTATCAGCAAGCAGTTACACAGAAATCTTTCACTAATGCCATGGATCTCATACTGGGCTGTTCAGTGGGGAGGAGCTGGGAAAAGAAAACTGGCAGTCAGTCAGAGTGGTGATTTGTAAGCTTTTTCAACAAGTCACCCCCCTTTCAGAAGACAGATTATGTCATAACCTTCCTCTCTTCTTATTCAGTCACATGAATCACCTTCAGTTCCACTGATAATTGAGTAAGATGCCTGTGGCAACTATAATACTTGCATTAGTGGAGAACATTAGGGACATGCTTGATGTACTGTCTTCTGTTGCAGTTTAGAAGCTGAAAACAAGGAGTACAGCCTGCAGAGATCAACCAGTCAGTTTTCCCGCAAACTACTAGCAGCAAAGAGACTGTAGTATTATATTTCAACACAAGGAAGTATACACTATAGACTTATTCCAGCCTATTTGGGGTTGATAATATCTAGAAGAGTGTGGACTTTCCATTTCTTACTACTCCATTGGGTCAGCAGAATTGATGTTACAGGTCACAGTACTTGCTAACACGTACTGATGAGCGAGTGGCCTACACAGCAAACATTTTTATTTTGGCATATGACTATGGATGTAATAAAAATTTAATCTCTTGTCATGTTAGTGCTGCCTCAGATACACACCCATCTGAATTCACTCAGTGTACTTGGGGAGGAGGAGAAGGCTGGAACATGACTTCTGGATCTGTAATTCTTGCCTTTCATCTGGTGGCAATTAATAAATCAACAACAGGATTTTCTATTTGCTGTTTTTCCTTGTTGGTTAAGGAGGGTTAAGGGGGGGTGGAACTAGATGATCTTAAGGTCCTTTCCAACCCTAACTATTCTATGATTCTATATAGTTTGAAATCAAGTAAAGACAGAGGTAGGTAAAATTTCTGTTGTCCTTAAAGTACATACTCAAAATTCTTTTGATTTAGTTTGGTTTTTTTTTTTCTAATTCTAATACCTACTTTCTCCTTCAGACAGTTACATTACTTAAAGGAAGATATCCTCAAAGAAGTCATAAGATTCAGCCTCAATACTGAGAGCTTAATGGCTATAGCATGGGTTGGATTGCTTCACCTCTTGCAAGTAAAGCTTATCAGTAGCATCCAGAAGAAAGGAAAGAAAAGCATAAGAAAAATGTATACCTGTTTCAGGTCAGCCATGAGCTCTATGCTCCATGCACTTCAAAGGTAAGTCTAAAACAAGTTACAAGAGTAATCAGATGCCTCGACTTCATATGAAAATGTCTCCCCTTCAAAATAAGACATCATACCAGTGTACAAAGTTTTCCAGAGGCAAGAGACCTTCCGTTTTGCTACACTCTATTCACTGCAGTACAAACAGCTCAGAAAATTTACAATATCCTTAGAGAGTCCATGATTCTGTCTGTAGTAAACATTAGCATTTATGCCCCTGATGCTTGTTAATAATTTGTGGCTATACCTCCAATGACTACATACCAAAGTGGGGGTTTTGCCATCTTCCTTTGGAATGGTGTATTCTAATTAAGGCCAAATGGAAAGAAAAGAATAAAGCAACAGGACAACAGATGAAATTGCACATGAACCCTTCAACTAAATCCCTTGGGAGAAGCAGAGAAAGTTTGCTAAACATGAGCCACTTTCAGCTTCAGGTGTGTGCACGGGGTCTCAGGTTTCCTAGCTTGCAACAAAAACTTAACAGTGACACATTTATGCTCAGGCACTGTAAAAGAACTCAACATCAGCCATCTGAAAAACACTTCCCACAAACTGCTCACCAACTACTTAATGAGAATTATGGTGCTGCCTTAGCTGTAAGAGTGAAAATGCACTTTACATACAGAGGAACTTTTCCATATCATTCTAGAAATAGGCTGCTGAGAGACACACCTCCCTTAATTCCTGTGACCTCCTTATCCAGGCTTCATGTATTACTAACAAGGTATCCTCATATATCAGCATTGTTACAAACTCCTATATCACTGCATCTTATGGTACTATGTGCCTATGTCAGCTTCTGAGACAGGATAAACTAACCAGGACAGTTCTAAAATTGCCATCAAATTATCACATGTCATGAAGTATACATAGCTGTACCTATTGCAGCTTTATCTTTCTGACATTAGGCAAGAGATTATCAGAGAAAGTTCTTTCTCTTCTGAGAAATACTACTGCAGACTAATTTATTTTTATTACTGACAAAATGGAGAAAAAAATGAAATGGAGAAAAAACAGTAAACAAAGGAAAACACATTAACTGCGCCTCATACACAACTGAGAGAAGGCTAAATTGTTTTTGGGCTTTGTGTGTCTGCTCTTAGATTTTGCTGTCCACTCTGCCCATACTAATGGCCATTCTTGGCACAGCATTTTCACAAGTCATTTGAACATCAAGAAAGTCCAGCGGAAAGAGCTCAAGTGCGGTAACACCTTATTTCAATTTGATCTAAATACTGCTTTGTTGGCTGTGATGCTACTATACACTTTATGTTACTGCTTAAAAACATATCCTCTATTCTAAGCATATGAAAACAGCAGTTGTATCCGTCATTTTGCCTGCCTGGATCTTGTGATTTTTGTATTTGTTTGCTGCCATAACCCAGTCCAAGCCACAGATACCATTCAAATCTAGCTTAGGCAACCACTGCAACAACAAAACTGATCCTGATTTCTGCTAGCAATGAAATTTGAGCCAGCTCTGGCATAATTCACCAAGGGGTTATGGAAGTCTGTTGCAGTTACTCTCTGTTAAGTGCCATTTGCTACTCTGGAAGGGGCTCGTACTTTCATTATCAGCCAAAAAGCAACACTTTATGACTGCAGAGCCTGAAATCTTTATGTGCTATCACAGCCAGTGCCAAACATGTGACATTAGGAGTCTCAAACATAAGAATTAAATAAGCAACTTAGATTGTTTAAACTTTTTTTTTTTACATCACTTGTCAGAGGAATTTGGGAGCAGACTGCTTAAATTCTCCTGGGAACAATGCAAGATCATGTTCAGTTCCCTTCCCCCACGTGTGCTCTCCCCCTTAAAGAGCTTGTGAGGAAAAGCAACAGTATTGATATTCTCCTTTGCATATCTTACCTAAAAGGATTACGCGCAACAACAGTAATAGCATTACTAACTTCAGTAAAGCCTGTGCTACATTTGAACACAGTATCCTTTTTGAGCACAGTACTTGAAAACCTTCCTGAAGACACTCTCTGCTAACCCTCCATTTGTGAACATTTTGGTGTGAGGCTTTCTTCACTGAAGCTATTTCTTGAGCCCTTTCTCATGTTATTGGCCTCAGTGTGTCCACTGAGGACACACACAACCTGATAACAGCACACCTTAGCCTTTTGTAAGCAAACCTGTCTTCTAGAAATTAGATTTAAACCAGGAAGCAAGGTGGCAGACATACTGTATTCAAAACCTCATTTAAATAACATATTTATTTGTGATCTAAAAACCCAGTAACGAGGTATTTAGCTTTAACTGCACAAACCACAGGTTAAACTCATAGTATAACATTACCCATTGCTACTTCCGGCTGTCTCGTCTCCTTCACTATTCTACTTACTTTCTATTTAATCACATCCACACTCCAGAAACGTAAGTTTCCAGAACCTGATGTAAATGTTTTGTAAACATTAACTTCAAGACTCTCAAGCTGTTAGTAAAGACTGACATTATAAAATGAATAGTTTATATGCATTCAAGAAACTACCCAGATTAAAGCCCTTAATCGTGTTTCACTTAAGAATTTACCTACATTTTGTTTGCACAGCTAACAGAAAGAAAAACAGAGTTCATGTGCGTAGGTATCCACGTGTGTTTTAGTCCAGTGCCATACAGAAGTACTAACATTAATGGAGTGCATAGAATTTGCAAAAAAATTGCACACAAGTTAAAATTGATTTCAAAGGTAAACAAGAAAATGGGCTGCTTACATGACACACAATTCAACTAATATTGTAACTAAATATAGTCCACTGTGAAGGATTTATTCACATCCTATTAATGGATTCCAAACACTGACAAATAAATACTTAGAACATGAAAACTCTGAAAGCTGACAAAAACAAAGTGATTTTTCTAAGGTGACCAGACAGCTGCACAAGCCTACGTTTTTCTTCTGAAGGAAGACAAAAACAATTTCATGCAGTTAATTCACATTCAGACAGTTCATCACAAAATTTGGATTTTAATAGCTCTGCCTTTTTGAAAAACATGATTTTGTCAGAGTAACATGCAGAGGAAAAGAGTATCACCCTTTTTGTCCAAACAAAGGCATTCTAAAAGGTCTCATACAGTCACCCTGATGAAGAATTTACTAAGTAAATAACTAGTGCAAGCAATTTTTTTTCATTTTAAAGCGCAACATGGTAAACAACAGGTTCTCCTTTTTTTTTTTTTTCTGCCAGATTCCCATGTAGGATTTGCTTTGTCGCACTACAATCTCAGGAAAGCATGAGCATTTCCGAAAGCCTATTGCCATTTGTTCAAAGTTTGATCCTGGAGTTTCATTTTTAAAGACAAAGACAGCTGACTCCCTCTTCCCCCTCTTCCCACCCAGCCTCCTCCTCCTACATGAAGAAACGTCTTTAATTTATTTCTCGGAAAGAAACTTACAATATTTTATATCTGAGGCACCCAGGAGGTTTCCTTTTGCAAAGCTGAGAGTTCTGACTGAGATTTCTAAAGTGCATTTACAAAGAGAAAACAAAGCCCAGCAGATCACTTACCCTCTTTAGCCACGTGAAATGCTTGTAAATATCAATCTCACCATCCATGCTTTGGGCCCATCTCAGCAGTCACATTCCCAGGGTTAAAAGAAACTTTTGGAAGCAAGAACAGTGCTTTGTTCTACAGGATATAGCTGTGACTTCTTCCCCTTTCAACCCTCAACTTCTAAAATCTCAAAAAGGTGCTCACATTTTAAGATAAATCTTCTGCCTCTGCCCCAGAGTCTTATCCCGAATGCTTCTCCCAGATGTATACATAATGCACGACTGTATAAACTTTAGACTCTCCCCCAAACATCTGGGTTTCTTAAACAGCAGATTGGTTAGCAAGAACAATGCAACTCTAAAAACGTCAAAATATAACTTGCTAAATGATCTTTAAAAAAGGATCTTTCAAGAATAGCATATATCTGCAGAAACTGTTCCCGTCTAATGTTGAATAACAAGCTAAAAATTATTAAGCTGTCACTGAGAAACTATTTGCAAGTATTGCTTTCTCTGGCTTTCTGTTTCAAGAGTGGCTGGAACTCATTACCAAAGACCCCCTATTTCCTGTCTCTGTTTTACTCCCTCTCTATCGTAACACTACTCAGACTTCTCAGTTTATTTCAGGATCAGACTAAACCTAAAAATAAGTTCTGCTCTTTGAATTACTTGCCTGTCCTCTGAAAAGACATTATAGAGGAAGAGGAATTCAAGGACGATCTTGTGGATAAGTTAATTACCCTATAAATACTGCTATTGCCAAAGAGGCAATTTTCCATCTTAACAAAAGATGACGATACACTTCGAAGACTTTTGTCTGTTCCTGCTGAAGCTGAAGTCTCATAGCACAGCAACTTTTCAAACTTGCCACACCAAGATAAATACATATGCAAAGCAATGCTCTGGCATGAAGGGAAGTTTGAAAAGTGTTGCCTGTTACTGCGGTGTCCCCTAGTGCCTCCACACAGTAGTTATTATTAAGTTCTAGTTTTTCCCCAAAAGCTCCAGTTTACAATGTTTTATCTCCCAGAAGTTAAAAGTGGGTCTGGCCTTAAACTGAACAACTGATTGTTGCACACACAAGACAATTTCTTGGGCAATGCCTATTGAGACCAAACCACAGCTGTTATTTTTGTGAATCACAGCTGAAATTCTTGTGATGATCTCAGAACCTACCTCCCCATTTTATTCAGTTTCTATAGCCAAACTCACTCCTGCATTTAAGGTGAAGTAAAACAGCATTTTGAAAGAGCCAGTATCAAAGCTGCCCACCATTCTAATGATACATAAAAAGAACTCAAAGCCTAAAGCTGTACAGTGCCCTGAAAAGCAGTTCTTATAGGGACCTGCCTGACCTAGTCATCTACTCACATTCCAAACTGTGGAGGTCACAGATATGTGAAGGAGTTTCTGCAAGGGATGCAGGCTTTTATTATTTCAACCATCCTTGATATTTTTGATTTGATGGATCTGTTTTTAGAACCTTCAATCTTACAAAGTAAGAGGGAAGGATATAAACCTAGACTTCCAGCTTTCTACATGTATTCATTACCTGTTGTTAATTAAGGCCACAACAATGACTTTTTGAGTTTTTAGAAAGTTAGTGCTATAAGCCTGCTCAAAGGGCTAGGATTTACTGAAATCACCAGTATCTGTGACAAGACAAAATAAATGGCTGTTTCCAAACTACCATGCTACAAGACAGATCTGAAGAGGACCTGGGTTGCCCTGTACATACAATGTACTTATTCTATGCTGGTTGTAGAAGTTTTTATGCTGTCTTAAAGTTGATGAGAGCAGCTGTTTCTTGAATAGCTCACACCATCTGGCAAAAGCCTTAGTTCATTGTCCATTAAAAAAAAAATCATAAAAATTACGAAGCACTTACTGTAGTACACTTCTCTATGCATGACAGCCCCTGACATGGCTGACAAGCTGAAGACAGAATAGGGATTTTCCTGACATTAAACATGGACTCCTTACAGCTTAAGACATTTTTTCCCCCAGAAAACTAGTTATCTGATCATGGGTAACAACAAACACATCAAACCTTATCTCAAAGTACTGCATATCCCATAGTACCACCACTTCCGAGACACAAGTTCCAGATTTTACCCATTTCAAAACACAGGCTCCAAGACTATCATTTCAGGTTCATTTAGCGTACCCCCTCTTAAAACATACCACCCCACATCAGCTAAGGATTTTAGGTTTCATTTAAAAAAAAAGTACAGAAAAACTTTATCCCTCCACTTACAAGTGCCTCAGTGTAGCGTCTGCAGCCAGTTGAATACCTGTTTCCCCTCTTAAAAGGGTTTTAAATGACACACATACCTTATTTTCGCCTTGTCATTTGTCCTGGATTTCATGCAAAAGCTTCTAGATTCTGCTACAGTCATTCTTCCTGATTCGAAGGTAAACATGTCTGAATTTTCTGCATCTTATCAGCCACGAATGTTGACAACATACATTCCAGGCAGTCACATGTTCCCTTTTAGCCTGTCACCTGCATGCTGAACTATGTATCCTGCTTGAGCTTTGGCCTGAAAGAGTTTCAGGCACCAATTGAATGCAAATCGATTGTGTTGTTTCCCCCTTCCTCCCCGCAGATTTCCTTCGAATACTTTTCCATTTTGCTGGAAAAGCAGGTTAGCTTCTCCGGGCAATGTGAAAATCAGGAAAATATGTTGCAATCTGAAAATTGCTTCACGGGGTTACCACTGTATTTTTTTTCTTTTTACGAAATCCATGTCCCTGTGTAGTTCTTTGCCAAATACTAACTCCTAGTTCAGTAGAGAATTGAAAACCATACTACTAAAACCACCTACGATTACTGCAGTACTACTACCCTCGAGTGTTACCCCAGAGAAGGACCTAACTATTACTCCCTTCCCCCACCATACTGTTTATTTCTACAGTGTCATCTTCAAAAATAAATGAAAACACTCATCATGGCAATATAAATGCAATGTAGGGCACTAAAATGCTTAAAATTAACAAAGGTTTTATACTTCACAAGCTGTATGAGAATTCATCAGGATTTATTTGCCAATTCTGTACTTCCATAGAAAACTGCTGAGTGCTGCCACTGTTGATAAAACCAAAAGCTCCATTTGCAGAACACCAAAGGTGCTAGGCACATGAATGTCTTATGAATGCCTATACATAATCCATAAAAACTTCTCATCTAAGTGATCCATTATTTTCTTTGTCAGAATGTCAAATACTTCAAACAAGATTTTAAATGTTTCAAATGGTAAACAGGCACATCATAACAGCTTTGAAACAAAAAGTAACAGAATGCTTTAAACAACCAGTTACACTTCTCATGTCCCTGCATTCCAGACATATGAGGAGGCAAGAAAACATTCACAAATCCCATTAGAACTATGGAGGCAAGGGCTATCTGACTGAATAGAGTATTCTCTCTTCTCCTACCACCACCAGAGCTGAGGAAACAGAGTTCTTTGCCACCATGTTCCCCTCTCTCTCACCAAGCTGAGGTCATATGAACATAATAAAGCTATATTTATTACTGCTATTTTAGCAATTTTGATTTTTATTCAATTAGTCTGTGCCAAAACACAGGGTTTTGTGATGTTTCAGAGCAGCACAAATGCATATTGTCAACAGCCTTCTTGTATTGGCACGGCATTGCCTGGGAGCTCAGAGGACACAGGAATATGAAGCAGAGCAGAAGTTCCCCAGCCTCCATCAGGTCTCGATCTCTGGAGGATAGCACCTCTCTTCCTTTCCAGCAATAATTTTTAGATCATTTTGGTTTCACAACCCATCAGCCTCTGAAAGTACTGAAAGAATATACACTCAGTTTTTCAGGCCAGGAACTGAAATGACCAACTGTGCGCCTTCCCAGCCTCGCCAGAGGAATCCAGCTGAGTACGGATCTGCAACAAAAATCTCCTCATTCCCAAGAATTAGTATCAACTTTTCCTACATCCATTACTCTGTGCTCCTCCCAGTTCCAGTATTTGGGCTGCCTTGGAAACAAAGGGATTAAGACCAGATTTTAAAAGGGAAAAACTTCCTCAGCATGCCAATTCACACACCTGTCATTCTCATGCTGGAAAAAAATGCAAGAGCTTCAGAGTGAAGGAAGAGAGAATATGAGAATATGCCTGCACAGGAAGACTTATAAAAAAATAAAGTAAGTATTACAGAAAGTATTTATAAGTATAAAAAATACTTATAAAAAAAATTCAGGCTGCTTGTGCAAAAGACAACAGAGGAAGAAATCTTCTTTTACATGGCGAGGAACGGCTCCAGAAATATTGATGAATCATTTCCAACACAATAATTAGAGTCATGACTAACTGATACGCCTAAGTGACAGAGAAAGATGAAAGAAACTCTTGGAACAGAAGGGAATAAAATACTGCATTCTATACATAAGCATATTTGCTTTACTTGTTATAATGAAAAAAGAAAATAAACATGTATCCCTGGGAAACAGGCTAGAAATAATGTTATACATTATGTTATACATATGCTATACTTCATGTATGTTAACACATACATAAACAAATAATTTTTTCCCAGCATAAAATGCACTCAATCCTAATAGCTGAATTCTTTGATTAAAATCTGTATTTCACAACTTATCAGGCTTACATGGCCATTAGTTCCAAGCGAGCATGGTTAACCCTCACCCTTACTGCATATTCAGGGAACGGGAGAGGTAATACTTTAAATGGGTGCTGACATCTTTGGAGTCATTCCCATCTGCAGGCTGTATGATATCAGGTATGCCTAGCACTACTACGTCCTTCATGGTTCCTGCTCAAGTAATAACCAAGCCCCTTCCCTTGCCTTGCCTAAAGACTGTATTACCAATATTTAGATGAAGTTACTGTTTATTAATCTATTCACAGACATTTGCATTCTTGGCAGTTTCAAACATGCTTTGCCATATGCTGAAATGCCTTTTCCAGCCCAAGTTCCAGAAGACCTTCAACTTTTTGCATTAAACTTATTTAGAAGGAAATGTAGACACATATCAGATTTTCTCTTTTAGACACCAGAGCAGAAAGAAATGCAAAACCAAAAACACAACCAAAAAAAAACCCACAACAAAACACAAAAAAAACCCACAACAACAACAAAACCCAAAAACCAAACAAAAAACCCCCCAACCCCTAAACCAGAACACGCTGCAGGAAAATCTTTACAAGGCCTTATTTCTGATGAAGATTATACAAAGGCTTGTTATTTCCTTAAGTATTTTGTTATTTCAGGAAAATGTTCACCTACTTGTGAAGAGTAGCAGCATTCCAACATGTTGTATAACATGTCTAAAATAAGCATAACTTGTTTCCATTTTTGAAAGATCACAAAACCTGAAAACATATTTAGTTGCATTTTAACTAAATACAGGCCTGTTTATTACTAGTCTACTGTTCTAACCAAGAACAAAATAATGTTGTTGCGAATTATATTACTGCTGTTTGTCATAACTAAACATTTAGCAAATGATATATGCCAACCTACCCATAATCTGTGAAATCTGAACACAGGTTACCTACAGAAATACTTCAAACTACCTTCAAACTGCCTTTCCTCTAACATTTCAGTAATACCTTTTGAAGGGCCTTTAAAAGAAAATTTTGCCTCTGGCCTCTTTATAACTTATCTGTCAGTACCAATGTTTAATGAAATAATTCTCCCTTACTGATCCCTTTGTTAATTACTTCATGGAAAACACTTTCCACTGTTTTCTCTAGCTACAATTAAAAAAGCAGATATTTCATAGCAATTACATTTACACATTAGTATTTGTTAAATTAATACAGTGTATCATATTTAAATCAGTGACTAGCAGTGCATCTGCAAATTCTAGCAACAGATCACAATCTACAAAGAAAAGGGACACCATGCATAACATTACACACAAAAGGAAAGGTAAACTAATGTGATATTCAACCACCTAGTCCAAAGGAAGGCACCAAAACTAACAGCTGAGTTAGATAAATGGAACTGAATGAATCATATTCATGCTTTTGAAGGCTAACATGCAATTTCTGTATACAATCATTGCCTTTTATAGAGTAGTCCTCTATTTCCTCTGACAGTATTAAGGTGTGGATACCTGTGTAGGTGAGGATGGCGTCCAAGGGCTAAACATTACAACAAGTTCTTCCCTGACTAGTCTAAGCCTAAGGCCATAACGCAATTGTGTTTAATCACTTCTGGTCATTGTAGTTCAAAGATGTCTCTGTTAAGCATTACTGACTATTACAAGCGTGAAAGAAAATGCCAAAAACTAATCTCACCATGTCATTTTAAGAAAGAGAGATCTACATCAGCACTACTCACTGCGAAGATATTTTAAGCTTCTATTAGTTCTTCACGCAGAGAAGACTTTCCTACCTGTGCTGACAGCTACTACAGCGAGCAGTCTCAGTCAGAGATGATAGGGTTGACTCCCAGACAAAGCAACCACAAAACATGAAAAAAAAAAATCAGGCCCGACTTAGAAGCATTCCATGCAAGCTGTGTACATCCCCTTTCCTCTAGCTCCAAGGCACTGTCTACTATTTATAAGTAGCTGCACACATCAAGAACACTGCTGTTCCTTGTGTGCTGTGAATTGCTCTAACATGCTTGGGGAACCCTGAGAGGACTAGATCTTCCAGTCCAGGGCTTCCTTGCATCATTAACTCATTGAAAAAGAGCGGGAGCACAGCAGAGGACTGGGTCATATAACTTTTCAACTCTGACTGCTGCTCAGAAAACATTTCTATCTCATGTTTCAAGTTGGCAAAAATAAACATGAATGCTTATGGAATGACAGCTTTTCTACACTGTCCCAAGTGGGCTCTACTGGTCCATTTTCAATTTAACATGTGTTAATACCTCTTGGCAATGGAAAGATTCAGCTATATATACCTCCATTGTGACGCTTAACAGTTGAGTTCTACAGTCAAACCTACCAGCAGATAAAGACACTGGCTTTAACTGGCATTGCTCAGAATATATTATCTCCCCGCTCAGCTGTTGCTGAAAAATTCTGTTGATGCTTTTATAAAAACACGTTTTCAACAACACTGAGTTGCCCTGCATTGCAGTAATTTTCTGTCTCTGTTCTAGACAAATAACTCTGTAAAATGAAACTCAGAGAAAAGTGAAATAGAGAGACCTGTCATTACGTTTCATCAGAGCACTAACACGTGCTTAAAATAAAACTTTGAAGTAATTTCAAAACTGCACAAACTCCACCAAGTCAGAATTCTGAACTGGCGTTTACTACTTAATCCATGTCCCTGTGAAGACACCAGCGAAATAAAAAAAACCCACCATCCTTGATCTTAACACACACTGGAAATAATCTCTTCTGAATGTTAATCATGACCAAATGGCAATCAAGACACTGAGAAAATTCTGTTTCTGTTAAAAAGTCTGGTTTTACCACTACAAAAAACACAGAGCACAGAATGAGACAAAGCACAGCATACATTACATTAGTTTAACAAATCACCTTTACCACATATTCCTCTACTATTTCTTCTGCTCTTCCCCCCTTTCTGTTTCTTCAAATTTAGAAAATTTAGAAAGATTTTCAGAATCAGGATTCCAAGAAAAAAACATGATCAGGAAAACACTAAGGAGTTTTCACGAATCAACATTTTAAGGGTCAGTATAGTAAAGCTACATGGTGAAGTGGCTTGCTTTAAATATAGATGCTCCACAGGAAGGAAGATCATGTTTTGTCATCCTGGAAATGAAGCTTTCAGTTATGCTTAAAATTGTTTTAGCACCACTGTAAGAACACTAGGGTTGCTCTTTACTCAGAAATGGGTTCCATAAAGATATAGAAAATAAAAAAGAGACAAATTAACAAAGCAGCAGTTCATTTAGAGTTATGAAATTAAACTGTAACTAAATACATCCTCTCATAGTTCACCAAGTCAGTCAGTTGCTACTGAAGCAGTTAATTTTTAATGCTGAAATTACTACCTGCTTTGTGATGTCATGTGGTCACTAGCAATACTAAAATATTTAGCAAGAAGCACTGAAACTATACACAAAATTGTTTTATATGAATTCTCCATTATAATCTCCAGGACTTCTTATTCGGTTTTAAAGGCCAAAGAATTTATAATCATAAAACCTGTGAACCACTCCCAACATTCACTTCAAGGCAAAAAACTTTAATACATTTAAGTCTATAACTAATGATGTTTTATTCCATTTTAGCTTCGTCAAAAAACCTGTGCAGTTAGAGTAACTATTAAATCCTCATTCTATACATGGTAATACTCTTGCTAAATTAAGCCCTAACTTTGTCAAACCTATTTCATCTATCTCAAAGCAGTGGCAGCACGGTTACTGTGCAGTAATACTGTAAACTAGGAACCTGACATGTTCACAGATCCCAGACCATAGAAATGCAAAACGGAGCCTTTTCAAAAAGCTTAAGTTCTACAAATGGTGTGCCTTTTCCTTAGGGGATTGCTGAGGATAAGCACAACATTCAACTCCTCCAAATCACTAGCAATGGTTCCATAAAAAAGTAATAAAGCAGATGCTTTCAAAAGAGGAAGTAAGCAAGGTATGATAAGGTATGAAACATGATGTCTAAAGTTTTCACACTCTAGGCACATCTAATTTTCCCCACATCTTTGGTATTTATACCAACAGCAGAAAGACCAAAGACCAGAACTGTTTCAGTAAGGACAACACCACAGACAAACAAACCACACAAAAGCAACAACAACAAAGACCACCCTAAAACCCTGAATGAAACCAAAAGAAATCAAACTAACCACAAACCCCAACTTAGTGATATCTAATGTATGATAAATTCCATAGATCGATACTTTGGAATTTAGGGAAAGTAAGACTCAACTAAGATCCTATAGCTGGTCTGTAGTCATTACAGAAGCTTCCTGACTGATCAGTAATAAACCAGTATGTCCCAGAGCTAATCAAAAGGCTAAACTCCAGTCTCACTTATTTAAACACCGGGTGTAGCTCAGCACACTAAGTGCCAATTACCAAAGCTGCAAAGCTACTTATTTATAATGCTAAGGGGGCAATTTTTTTTACAGGTGTTACTTTCTAGATGATACACCAATACTAAAAAACAACATAAAGAAGGTTCTGGCACTTCTGTCCTCTAACCTGCAATCCCACATACAGAGTTGTGTGGCACAAACACAACTAGCAGGAATAGCCATACCTCTGCCTCAAGAGAGCTTTCAGGTTCTGATGATTGCTAATGCAGAAGAAGCATACAAAAAATAATTGTGACTTCTATTCCATACTTCTGCTAAAATGCAGACGCCTTTGCTAAAACCCAAAACATTATCTGTGAAATGCTATTTGATACAACCCAGCAGGAACTAGTCTTGAGTCATCTTTCTGACTCTCCTTTCTGCAGCTTCCCATAAAAGCAAACACAAGGCAGTGGCAAAACACAAATTCACATTATTGCCATCAGGCACATTGTTCGCATTCTTGAGTAAGAATGGCAGCTGCAATGATTTTTAATGCAATTTTTCAAGCATGCATTTAAGTAAAGAAACATCATAAAGTAACACTTTTCTTGAAAGGAGCATGCTTATCTACATTTAAAACAAACACCAGATTGCTTTTTGTATCTGTAGTTTTTAATGTATTCCTAGTCAGGATTAGCTGGGAATATTTTTGACCTCATCAATTCCTGTCTAATGT
Organism: Myiopsitta monachus; assembly: GCA_017639245.1. Taxonomy (NCBI): domain Eukaryota; kingdom Metazoa; phylum Chordata; class Aves; order Psittaciformes; family Psittacidae; genus Myiopsitta; species Myiopsitta monachus. The sequence goes on from CM029924.1 coordinate 16,454,357, forward strand.
TAGAAACAAAGCAGCTGCAATATTCTCTAAAACCAGTGGTTTGTTCAGTACATGCTAGAGCAGCCCTCCAGCTGCAAAGGAAGGTGCACTGACCCCAAAACCAAACAGGTATGGAATTAATTGCCTGCAACAGAAAATCCTCCTCCCATTCAGCCTAAAAAAAACCTCAAAAGTATCAGTTCACAATCCACTTCAAAGTTTGTTACAATTCAGCTATGGACACTGTTAGCAAACATTGATATAACATTTCAAATGAATGAAACCATTAAAATACATTGCAAATCTCTGCGTGGAATCATTACCCGATGCTTTAAAGTGAACAGAGACACCTTATAGCAAATTCCACTTGAGAGTATCTGGATTTTCTATGCAGTCATGTTTTACTTGATTGTTACCAGTTGCAACATCTAAGAATGCACACCTGAGGGGCACCTGTGTGAGCCTGTGGGGCTCTTGCTCCCCAGGGCATGGGTCAGCAGAGCACAGGGTGCTCCATGGGTACCCACAAAAGCTAAAGCGCCCACATATTCATTAGATGTGTGGAAACAGGGGAACCCATATCCACAGAAGAAGCCATTCATGCTTGTAACCAACCCCAGCTGTGAGAGGAAATGTTGGCGTGCACCTCTGAAAGTGGACATGCGCATGTCTGTGAGATTCTAGTTTTCTGGAATTAGTTATAGAACTGCATTTGAAATTGTAGGTGTTTCTTAACATTCCTTAAGCATCTAGCATTCCGGTTAACCTCTTCCATTGATGAGGTTGATCCTAAATATATAGTTCACTAATTTCTAGTTAATTATGCCTTTAATAAACCAACTAACTGCTTCATTGTCGATATGCTTAAACCATGGGCACTGAGCAGGGTTTTTTTTACGATACTCCAACATTTCACAGACTAATGATTACCAAACTTTCGCTGAGCTTCCAGTGTGAATGGATTCACTGAGCTACAGAGTTCTTATTCTCTATAGCTTAACTATTCTTTTTTACATCTCAAGTATCATGTTTCAGAGCTCTGGGCTGCAATTAACAAATTTTCAGTATGGGACACAGAATCATAGAATCAACTAGGTCCATCCACCCTCTCTGTGAAGAAATTTTTCCTAATACCCAATCTAAACCTCCCCTGGCACAGCTTGAGGCTGTTATCTCATAATGGTCGTAACTACGAAATACATGTTTAGGTGATCTTCAGGTCCTTTCTAACCCTAACTATCTATGCATCTGTATTCCATTCCACTGAACCGAGATGAATTTCTTCTACAGATACACAGGTTACTATCTATTTTCAAATAACGGTCACAGCAACTGTGCACTACCCTCCCTTTGCATGTCTTTAAAAGAAGTGTAGAGTTCATTAATACAGAACAGTGCAAAATATTTTAAAAACGGTGGTCTCAGCATACTGCACTGGAGATATGCTACCAGGTTCCCTGTTCGGCTGGTTCTGAATCCAGACTGCCCAAATGAATGCCACTCTTGATGCACTGGACAAGATTTCTGGGACATCAGTAAACTGCAACTCTAAGAGAGAACTGTGGTTTCTGTTTTGGCTGTTCTTCCATGGAAAAGAAGAAATAGATTAATATGAGGAGTCAAAACATCAAGTGTACCTTACATTACAGAGCTGAAAAGCTAGCTTAATATTTCTGCAACAGAGGGGCCAAAAGCCAGACCACCAGATTCAAACTGTTCAACTTGCTAGTTCAGGGCCAACTTTACTGTGAACAACTCTGAAATTTATGTCTTTCATGCATTAAAAATATATTTTAGCTATTACAAAGCTTTGAAAAAGCATTAAAATTTCTGCTATGTCAGGAAGTCAGAAAGACCTGGCCTAAGGGTATGGACACGAAATCTAGCACTGCAAATCCAAATTAATCATTGCCTCCACCTGTTGCTTTCAATACTGGTACCAAATTCTCATTCCTTTCTCTCATACAGTCTGAAACAGGACTTTCCAGCCATAGACCTGCACTCTGTAGAGAATGCCAACAAAACAGCAGTTGACAAGTCCAAACAAAAGCACAATCACATAAAAATAACAAAGCCAGAAGAAAATCCATTCATCTAGAAAACTTTTTGGAAGTTGACGAAGTGACGGGTAGGTGTTACTCATTCAAAAACCATCATTCACTTGCAGTGGCAGGCTTGGTGAAGAGGAGTGTTCTGGCACTATTTTTTCTCTTCCTTCACATCCAATGGATCTCTTCTTTTAACGTCTGTCTGAAGATGTGCTCCTCACCTGGTAAGCCTTAATCTTTTCCAAGATAGTCACATGTTTATTCCCCATCTATCCCAGTCTGAATGTCTCACATTCAAAAGCTAGAGCTTTCCTGCATTTACCCCCACTACCTGGAGTACAAGATACTTCAGAGGTTTGTAATACCCATAGTTAAGGTAAAGGAAATATAGCGAGGGAAAACTTAGAAGAATCATCCAATTTGAATCTGTCCCTTCAACAGGCAATGCCACCATATTCCAAATTGGTGGTTTAAAAATGAAAAGTTTTATGACTAGTTATAAACTTGTTTGTTATCTCCAACAAAGAACCAGCAACAACAACAAAAAAATCCCATAGAAAAGACATCTTTTTTTGATAGTTCAGTTTTACTTTCATTTCTCTCACCCAGGACAAAATAAGTCTTTTTACCAACTTCTTATACCCCTATATCTGCATGGCTTTAGTAATCAGCACATAAAGTGCCTTCTAAAGAGCATATGAATTGTTCACCATCCCCTGCAGTTCTCTAAGTATGCAGATTTCAGTTATTATAAAAATAACTGAAGTATAAAAATACTTGAATCGATGCTGTTTGCAAACAAAATGGAAAAGTTATAAAGTAACCACTCACCAGATTCTCTTCAAACCACTCCCGTATACACACTGCTGTGGCCCCTGGAATTTGATTTCGCAATGCTTCTTTCTCTTGAGGATCCTCTAGCATTTCCAGCGCCATCTTTAGATCTTCCAGGAGATGCAAAATTTGAAAAGTGCCCAAGTATACTGATGGAGCAGGTGACACAATATCGTAACCACCATTAGCATACTCTGTAGCTGACTTTGTACCTAAACCAAGGAAAACCAGGAGAGACAATAATGTTAAATAACTATTTTGTAAATTATAAATATATACATGCAACACATAGCACCTAAAGTGCAAATGCTGCAATCTCACAAGTATCAGTATTTCAGGCTTACCAATACTTAAGTTAGTCTCTAGATAAATAACAAACACTGATGAATTAAATATGATAGTTATGTACAAGCATATTAAAAAAATTCTGATCTAGAAAACACTTGCAATGTCTATTAAATTATAAATGCCAAAACCTTACCACAAATCACTTGTAATTTTCCATGGGTACCATGAGATGTCACTAACTTCTCAGCTACATAGAAATCCCCACACATAGCGGTGTTAAGCAACTTGTGAAAGACTAAGGCAATTCTTTGACAAGAAACTTGCATGAAAATAGAACATGTTACCAGAACTAGAAAAATCTGTGACCTTAAGCAGGTCTAAAATCCTCCCTCAGAGGAAAACCCAACAATTTAGCAATAAAAATTACTAAAGAAACTTTGCTAGCTCTCTAAATTACAAAAAGCTGTCTAAATTACACCACCTCCCTCCTGCCAGCCCTCCAGCAACAGTATTATTTTCTCAAGAACAATAAGCACAACAATAAACGTATCTCACTTGATGGAAGAAATACAAGTAATACAAATTCTAATATCTCCAAATCTTTTTGTCTTATTACTGTGCTTCAATGAGATTCACATTCAAATGAGCTGTAAGTTCTTAGGCCTGAATTTCAGACCTTGATTTCATTTAATATCCCTTTGTTTCTTTCAGAACTCATCAGATGGAAAACTTCTACTTGCTCTACTTTTTACTCCCCCCCCCCCCTTTGTTTAACAATTCATTGCCTCAGGTACATAATAGACTGTACGCATGTTATGTCTTCATTCCGGTTCTCTCTGGCATAAACAACCCCATTTTTCCCTTTCATGGAAGACTTTTTCTTAGGCTTTTGATCATCTGTATTTTGGATCCACATAGCATATAGTATTCCTTAGAAGACTGCATCATTGATCTACATGAGGGGATTATAATAATCTCCATACTATTCTTAGTTTTACTCCTGTGTTTAACATACTTTACATCTGAGTTAAGAAAGGATCAGAAATCATCACTGGACCTCTGAAAATTAGATGCTAAGTTATTTTCCTCAAGCAGATGTATCTGATTTGAAATGCAATGCTTAACTTCACTCAAAGCTTTCAGGAAAATTCTAAATAATATTAACCAGGTCTTCTTCAGCCACCGCTTTAATGACACAAAGAATTCTGTCAGATCTGTGCAAAAAATTGCGTGGTTTGAACTCCACTGTAGGATGTATATGGGCTGCTGTGGGGATTTTGTTGTTGTTGTTGTTTTTTTAATATTATTTTAAACAATGCAGAACTATCCCTAGAAATTTGTAAAGTTTTGCAACGCTCAGTAGTAGGGATTTCATATTTTCTTTTACAACAACACTCATTTTCACTAATAAGGTATTATATATACCTCTTTCCAAACTTGGAATATTTGCTGTTTGGTCCTGCTGAATTCTGCTGCTTATGAGCTTATTCTAATACCTCAAGAGTAAGATCTCATCTTAATTTCTGGCTAAGACCATGTCCAAGATAAAGCTTCTTCAATATCAGGTGCTACAAAAACTGCTACCCAAGACAACTGAACCTCATAAATCAACATCGTCTTCCTGAATTATTTCCTATTGAGGAGAGGATCAGCTAACATTTGTGCTGGATTTGAGTATTCCAATCACAAAGAGATATTTTCTTGTGTATTTCTATACTCTCAGCTACTCATTCCAGCTTAGTTATTTCAGTTTATGCACTTGCTAATGCAGATTAATATTCAACTCTAGCAACTAAGCACAGCAGATTTCCAAATTGTGTAAGAGCCATTTGGGTCATATAATCTCTTACATCTTTTCATTCATCCAGAGTGCTTCACTACTCAGTCTTCAAAAGGGATACACACACAAAGTAGCATCGATGCTGCTTTTAAAGATCCAGCTTCCTCGATTATTGTGATTAGGACTTTTAAACTAGCTTTCTCACTCTTTCTTTTGCACAACTCCATGCTAACCTTTTCTGTCTTTGCTTAGCAAGTACTTTTCATACCAGAACCACAGACAGGATCCAAATTTACTTCACAATCAACTTTGGTAGCTACTCCTTCAACGAACTGACAATCTAAAATAAATGCAGAATGGGAAAAACTTGATGGAGCACTCTGTTACAGCATTCTTCATGTTATTTATGTGAATACTTTTTATATACAGACATGAGGAAACAAGCAAACAGAAATTCACACAATCCAAATCAACCACACACTTTCAGGACCACAACCAATACTACAATTGTGAAATAAAAGCCATAATCTTTAAGCTGAAGCTGAGTAGCGATGTAAACCAATTGTTCAGGACTTCAATTATACTTAGTAGGTAGTTTATACAGCCAAATACATAGCCATACCATACACAGCACTGTAACTTTCTTGACAGTATTGGCAACATCTCCCCTCACCAGCCTAAACGCCTCACTATGTATCACATCTTGCCTCCATCCTTAGATTATGATGGCTACAGCATTACTGGTAACGTCTACCTTCTACAGAAAACAATTTAAAACTCTGTAGGAAAACTCAATCACAATGAAATTCACACATTTGGGCATGTCTTTATTTGATTTGCCTCTACCAAAACACTAGGGGGAAAAAACCCATATATGGACACACTTTAATCTTGGCAAGCGGAAGAACTGTTGCCCTTGAGAAACGCAGTTTTATAAATATAAAACTTCTGAAGTGCTGGAGTGCAGGAAGGGCCACACAGGGATTATATGTTCTGTGATTCCCTGAGACTGGGCATATTCAGTATGCGTGCTTCATTCATCCTAAGCTCTTCAACTGACTGTTCAGACTGGCAGAATTCTAAGCCGCCTCAAAGTCTCTCATTTTACACAGCAGTGGAAGGTTGTAATTTCTGAGAACTCTCAAGAACTGGGTCCATGTATAAGGCCTACGTGCCAAGTTTCCATAGTTGTAATCTCAGGTGGGCTTTGACAACAGTCCTGTCCTGCGTAGGGACATTTGGAAGGTGGTAACGTGTTTTTACTGGGAAAGAGTATCAGCTCGACATCTCGTGATTGAGGCAGAGTCAATTTAATACTTTTCAGGTGTTTTCTCTTACTGTTACATTCCTGCCTCAAGTTTTCCTCCATTTAAGTTTGCATGAAATAAGAAATAAAATGAAGCCTGAAGAAGGGAATATTTCTCTATTCATTGCTACGAGAAACAGAACGCAACAAATTAAAATCATCAAAGACATCCTTATGGCAAACTCATGTTCCCTAAATTACCTAACAACACACAAAAGCTGGTATATCTTATGACTTACCACATACCTAAGTCTAGGAATTAATTTTGAGCGTAAATAGTACAGGATTTTAAATTGAAGATGACAATAAAGGCACTTAGAAATCGTCTTAGCTAGTAACAGTAAACAGACAGCACATTATTTGTTTCCTCACATGAATAAAGATATAATGATCTTACAAGTCTGTAAATTCCTATACGCACTTAGTTCCATTAAACCTTGAAAAGCAAAACATCTCTTTGATTAATACCAACTAAAGATAAATGGAAATAGAGACTGAAAGGCTCAATTTAATTAATAATTTTAAATCTTTCAACTGATGTTATTATCCATGACAGAAATGTTATATATATATAAATATATATTTATCAATATATCAGTACTATTCAAGGTTCGTATTTAGACTTTAAAAAGCAGGTACTGTTGAGAGAATGTACCTGTGTCTGATACCACCAGAAAGACAAACAAAAACCAAACCACATCTGTACCTTTACCAAGCTGAGTATATACAGGGCATAATTCTAAGATATGCTGAAGATTCTAGCCTTCAGCAATCAAGGTTCCACTAGTTTCAAGTAACTGGGATCACAAATATTAAGCAGGGACTAAAAGTGCTTTGCTTGCCTGGATAGCGGACAGAGTACTCGAATCAACACAGGTTACAAAGCTCTTCCATGAGTAACTCTCGCTGTCCAGAAGAGGAGCTACCGACAGACCTCAGTGCATCACCAAGAGAACATGACCTTTCACACCTCCCCATCAAATACACTCCTCCACTGTGAAATTAATTTTAAACTTGTTTGCTATGGTTGCACTGTAGTACCTTCTATGATCCTGGCTGAAAGGGAAAACAAATGAATTCCTCTGAAAGCAACAACTAATGCACTTTATACTAGGTAACGAAATACAGAAATGCAGTGTAACTCAGAATTTAAACTTAGAAAGCTTCCTGGTTTAACACCTAAATTCAAATAAATCACAAGCTTGCTTCTCTTGATTGCTTTCCATGTAGTTTCATATTAAGTAGGATATATATTGCTCACCAGAAGAACACACCTTGAAAAACAGAAGTAAAAGAGCATAGAAGTAAATAATTATATTTCTTTTCATTAGTTTAAACCTTTAAATCATTATGCTGCAAAGCACTTTAAGTTTTAGAACCAGACAGTACGAATTTCACAGACTGATGCAAAAAGGAGATTCGATAGTGCAAACAGAACACTACATTATACTACATTATTCTACAGTATACTACAGTAGACTCTGCCAACAATAATTAATTTGTGTGTAGTTTTATTATAGACAGCTGAAGTGGGGAAGAATGTGGTTCAAGCATGAGAACTTTACAGGTACCCAGGAAAAGTAAGCGCAGTTCTGAACTCTTGCAAAAAGACTAATTTTGTATAGCCTTGAGCAAGTCACAGTCTTTCTGTGCCTCATTTTCTGTCCCACCAGGACACAGGGGAATCTTTTGTCATTATATTTATATAATACTCAACACCATGGTTTTCTAGAGTACTACTGGAACACAATTAATCATCATAAATGTCCACCTTAGAGGGGAAGGGGAAGGGGAAGGGGAAAGGGAAGGGGAAGGGGAAAGAAATAGTGGAACTAAGACATTCCAAGCAAATCAATTCCGACCTCCACATAAAGACAGACAGTGGATGAAGTAAGTTAAACATTGCTGTCCAGTATATACATAAAGAATAACATAAGTAATAAAGAAAGAAAAACCACTTTTAAGTTACACATTTCCTACACCCTGACCATGCAAGCACATTTTCAGTTCAAAGTTTCTTGCAATTAGTTGAACGGCTTCAAAGAAACATTCCTTTTGGGCAAATACATAACGTGTTCAGAAAACAGCACTACTGGTGGCTTATAAAATAAATTACTAAGCAGAAGTAAAGAAAGAAGCAGAAAGCCTTGCCAATTGAAAATCAACTCTCCTCAGCTAATACTCCATACATTCATCCATCACCCAAATTTCATCACTCGTAGCAGTAGATGCTGTTTCTGATCTCTCACTTTTCCTTGTACGTTAACTTCTGCTCACCTGCATTCATCCTTATTAACTCATTATCTTTGTTTTAAAACTGGCTGAGTTTTGGAAAAAAAATAATCTGGTAAGACACAGCTCAACCATCAGTGGTTAAAAAAAGACTTTCCTAAAACTGCTGACTTCTTTAGTCTGGAACACAGTAAAAATCCAACAAAAGCCCCACAAGAAAACCAAAAAGCTACTTCTATGCTGGGTTAAGGATGACTTCATAGAAAGCTGAACTAATCAAGGGTAACAATCTTGAAATATGACCAACAGTGGTTTAGAATAAAATTACAAACATACATTTTCTCTGGCCTTTCAGTCCATCATTACACTGTTAGCGAACTCTGGTTTTTTACCTTAGTTTTTACTCAGTAAGCATATAGGTTGTCCATGTTCTTCCTCTCTCCTCCAAGACTAGAGAGCATAATTTCCTTTGAAGCACAAGTCTCTTTTTCCTCATGAAGACAGTCTTGAAAATGTGGATCTATGTAAACTAGTAGTAAGGTCTGGATGGGACATAATTCAGCCTCCTTGTTCCTCAGCCTACTGTCAAAGGAGTGAAGTAGCAGCTCACACAATCCTTTCCTCTAATACTGTAATGCAAAATACATCACAACTGGTGTGTTTTGAATCATAGCTCATATTAGCCTCTCCTGAAATCTCTGCTTTTAGATCTTTAACTACAGGGAACAACTGTTAAGCTGGATTAGCAGGAAGTCCTAGGAAAAAATTTCCAAGCCTAGAAACTTAAATGACCACATTCAGATGCAAGTTTCAAGAAGCTCAGATCATTTTCAACTGAGCTTTATTACAACCACACATGGAGTCCTTGAGACAATTTTCAAGAACTGTCTATAATTTGTTAGGCAAATTATGTAATTACTCAACCTTTTTCCTTCTACATGCTTACAGACTAAACTGTGATGTGCAGCACATTAGGGATTGTATACTTAGCTACAACAAAAAGATCGTTTCTATCCAGAAACACAGGCTAAGCAGCCTCACAGCTGGTGAAAAAAAGATGATGGATTATGCAGCTATGATGGAGATTTGAGTCTCCATTGCACAGGAAGAACAGGATCAACGTATTTTATTAAAGAAGAACAAATACTTGCACCCATTCTCTTTCTATTTACACACAAATATAAGTGCATTTAGGGCCTGTGAAACCAGTAGTTTAATACAGTGTTGTGAGACAACAAATACATCTTTTTAGTACAAAATCCATAATAGGTCATAGTAAGAAGTAGTAAGCTACTGGTAATATCAATACAGTTTCATGAAAAAAAAAAGAATCTCTGAAAGCATAGGGAAAAGAACATTTAGTTTCTGAGGAAATAAAGGCATCTTGTTTTATAAAAATTAGACTATTTTTTAGAAGGCCCCTTCATACCCAATTCATTGCCTTAAAGTTGGAAGTTGAGAAGCTCTGATTTTAAATTTAACAAACACCATGTTTCATAAAACTTGTTTAAATTTAGATCTTAGAAATCTGTTCAGTAGCCTGCGAGAGAACTAAGTGACTCGTACTGAAAACCAGATCACGTCACATAAACCACAAAAGAACCTTTGTGTCTCAGATTTTCAATCCTATGGCATTATGGCCATTCTGGTTTAACTGCCTCCCTTTGCTACACGTTATATCTGAAGCTATTCACAATTCTTCCCCCCCCCCCCCTTTTTCAAAACTTAATACAAATACCTATGGTGTATGGTTTTCATTTTGCATAAACACAATGCAGTACTGCATTTTGGCAAGATGATGTAGGTGTCTGCGTCATGACTTTTTGTTGCTTTATACCAACAGAAATGTTTATTTATAGTCAGAGATAAAGAATTTCAAGTAGCACATTTCAATTGCAAAGCTTTCTCCATTTGAAATTAGATTTAACACTTATTTTCAAGAAAATTAATTTTGTGGTTTTGCTGAAAAGGCAGGAACACATTCAAGGGAGGTAAGAGAGCAACTTGATCGGTAGATCACTACTTGACTTGAGCCTTCAAAGGACAATTTTGTCCTAAATGAAACAATTTTAAACGTCTATTTTTGTAAAAGATCATTAAGTATGTATAACAAATTCTCAAGGCTTTCAGCTCCATATGATTCTTTAGCACTGTTCTGTTTACAGAGGGTAATCAGTACCACAAACAAGATTCAGAAAGTCTTCACTCTAATTTGTGCTCAGAGCCCCCCTATCTGTAAGAAAACATGGTTGGGACAGTGAGAGTATGGGAAACATGTTTCGGGAAAGTAGCACAAATAGCTATGGTGCTTAACCTTTTGCAAGGTTAAGCACTCAAAATTGAGGAAATTCCAGACTTCAGGTTGCTCTGGCAATCTGGAATAAGGAATGCGTTGACAATGTCATGCATGCGCAATCAACCTGCAAATTGCCATGATGTTCACATGCTTTTAAAATACAAGTCAAAATTGCACCTGAAAAGTTATGCAAGGTCTTAACTTGAACGCTACATCATGTGCAAAACCCGTACAACATATATTATGGAATGGCTGCAGTGGTTATTCAAGTGTGTCCACAGTTTGTGAGGCCATGTCTGAGATGTTAACAAACTTAAAAGAAAAACCACAGATAGATAATGTGAAAAAATACGGACTAAATAAATAGAAAGACAGTGAAATGCTGTATTTTTAAAATGATAAAAGATTTTAGATTGCTATAAATCTGTTACTGTTGATGACATCTGAGTTAACTAATTAGCTTTTCCAAAGTCAAGTATCACGTCAATTAGCATGAAGCTAATTGTCAGCACCTAACAAGCTATAAGAAGCGTTACAAAACAAAGATTAATGTTGAACTACAAATGATAAACCCTAAAAATTTGTGTTAAGCTTTTATATTTTCCTCTTTAATGTCCAGAATTGTTAAAGGTCACCATTTTTATCTCCCCCACCCCCCAATATCCGGGGCACATCCTTTTTTGCAACTGTTATGCCAGGAAGTTACCTATTTCTCTACCAAAAACCTGCTTTCAAGTAATTTACTATTTAATTTCCTTTTCCATACTTTTATTCTAACTCTATTAAGATCTATTCATAAATATGCTCTAGCTAATGGTTTAAAAAAGCCACTGTATACCTTGTGTAGTACACTTCACAAGTGATCACCTTAATTAACGCACAGCAGTAACAAGATAAGCAAGCGTTGCATGTATATTATTACTTTTGCTCAGGAAAAAAACCTTAAATTATTGATTGGAAAAGAACAGAAAATGATAAGGAAACACACTAATAATAACTGAAGCACAGCCTTTTAACACAATCACAATATTTGTAGAAAATACAAGAAAACTACCACAACTGTTGTTGTTCTTACTGATGTATAAAGATGTATAAAGATGTATAAAGTTCTTCTGATGTATAACGAGTTTTCATTATTTTAATTACCCTGTTTCTCCCATCATCATTTCAACAATAATGTGTGCCAGTTCAGTGCACTGAAAATAAATCCTACAAAGATCTCTGTTAAAATTATAAAAAGTGGTATACCTTTACTATAGAGCCTAAGTTTTTAATTGTCAAATACTGTGAAGCTTGAATAGGATATTAATGGTAAAAGTATAAAACCATCTGGAAGTACACAAAAGAAAAACAGAATCTATTCTTTAATCATTCTACACAATCACAAGGGGCTTGTACTGCCCATCAGCTGCATGTCACTCAGGGTGCAGCTCAAGTAAGATCCACCCCATCCCCCCCAATACACACCACAAAAAATAGGATTAAGTGCACTCTGTCTGGTCTGGACAATTTCAATCCTTTATGAAGCAGAACACTTGTCTATCTTTTTCTCTTAAAGTGCTGTGGGAGTAGTCCTTGCATTCTGAATGAATACTCTGATGAGGTATGCGAGTATTCATGGGTAAAGGATGAAGTCACTAGGAAATATTTTGATTTCCTGTTATTTTTGTAGGAACCTAGTAAAAACCTTAGTCCACAAAATCTAAACTTCATCCAAAGGGGTTCTAATAGAAATGTTAGTATTTTTTTCCCATTCCTGCATTTTTAGTCCAAATTCCAATCATTTAACTAGAGGTGACTTAGTAATCTAACACATCCAGGAACATAGCATACCTCTAGAACTTGAACTCTATGGATTTCATAGTGAAATTATGATAGGGCAGAAAAAGAAAAAAAAAAAATGAAGGAAACACCCCCCTCACCCCAACACACACACACACACACACACACAGACGGTCCTCCTTCACATTCTGGCAAATAGATGCCATGAAGAAAACATATTAAACTTGAATTAAAATCCTGTTAATCTCCTATGCGTAATTTCCTCTAAAGGCCCATTTTTCAGCAAGGGTGAGGGTACTGGTGGGGTTTGCAGCACACAGCTAAAGCAGTGAACTGACCACCAGCATTCTGCCACCTCAGGAAAAGGGAATTTAAATACACATACTTCCTGGACAACTTCTTCAAAGTTTTTAATTGTTTATACTTTTTAATCTCTCAGTACTAATACTGAAATAGTAGTAGACACCCATGCGATAACATGTTTATAACTTCCCCATTATTTTTCAGTAAGCAGTAACTGTAGGAACTGTGGCTAAAAGGAAACTCAATAATTACACTGATTAGTTGGTGAATTTGAAGACAGCAGCAGATGATAATATTGTGACAGGAGTTTGGTCATTACTCACAAAAGGAAATCATGGATTTCCAGACTGTTGACTGAGAGAAGCAGTTTGATACAAAATTAAAACAAAAAATATTTTCATTCACTAGGATATATTGCAAGGAGAAAATAATCAAAATCTATAGTCATATAAAGAAGCACATTTTAATAAATGGGTAAAAACTGAGGAAAAGGGAAAATAATGCTGTGGTTGATCCTCAGAGGGAAGCAACCTCAAATAAAGAACACATAGACAGATATGACATATGGGTGCTTTCTTTAGAGAAAGCCTCTGTTTTGAGTGCAAGTCATTCTAGCTAATGGATGTCATGTTCATTGACAATCACATTAGTCCTGTTTGCTATTTTGGTCAATAAGACTAATCATTTAGCATGCTTAATTTATATAGCTATGAGGGTGGGTTATCAGTGCAGATGTACTGAAGCATAGAAGACTTGGGAACATTGACCTATCTTTCAAATTTGATCAAGCCCAATGAAATTCAATTTGTTAATTTTGCTTCACAATCCTACCCTCATACACTCTAATACATTTTGTACTGCACTGAGATGCACAGTCTACAGTGAGACTTTTTATTTGGATTAATGAGAATCATGTATGAGCTATGTTAACATTTGGAGTAATGGGCACGACTTTTAAAGATAGAAGGCTAAAAGTAGGAAGTAAATCTGTAAATATTTGTAACGTGTATTTGCATGCCCAGTTCTTACCTTCAAGGACAAGACCACAATCTAATATTTTAACGATAACTATAGCCAAGAAAAGAAATCAGGACTGTTTTCTCATTAAACAGAGAGAATGCTGGTTTTGCATGTGTATATATACATATATACTCAAGCTTCAAAAATAAGCCAATGCAAGTTACACATCTCTGGACTTCTCACTTCTTTCAAATAGTGATTAATGCTCATTTTGTGCCTAACGCAAAGGTTTCTGAAGCCAAGAGAAGAGCATAGCTCTTCTAGTACCCACTCAAGCCTTATCCCAAAGGAATTATCTTTTTCATCAGGTACATAAGGCTCCCAACAGTCATGAAGTTTAGCCTTTGTCTTTGAATCCAGTGCTGCCTAGAGATACCCACAGAATCTGGACACAGTGAACTGAAATAGCACAAGCTCTGAACAGTTGATTTTTTGCTGTTTCCAGTCTACTCAACAGAAGCTACATCGGCACAGACAATTTGTCCAATATTTCCTGGTTTTATATATAGAACTGCAGCTATAAGACTCAGTCCTGGTTTGTTTCATGACAATCCTCCAGCCTTCCTCCTGAAGGAGTTTCCTACCTTTTCTGTTCTCTCACCATACAGGATGAGAGAACATTCCTGTTTTCCAGAAACTGCCCAAATTGCATAGAGAAGATTACTGGATTGAATTAGAGAGGATCAAACTTGAATAATTACTATGTTTCTCAATTTGAGATGAACTGGAATAATAACCGTGTCTAAGTACAGGCTCCAGCAGATATATTTAGTCCTTCAATCATACCAGAATATTTAATAAACAGTTCTGGAACACAGAAACATTAGCTAGAGGAGAATGTCTAGAACAGACTTAGAGTCACAGAATAGTTAAGGTTGGAAAGGATCTTAAAATCATCTAGTTCCAACCCTCCCTATCATAGGCAGGGACACCTCACACTATACCATGCTGTCCAAGATTCTGCCCAGCCTGACCTTGAACACTGCCAGGGATGCAGCATTTACGACTTCCTTGGACAATCTGTTCCAGTGCCTCACCACCCTCACAGTAAAAAAATTGTTATATCTAAACCAAACTTCCCCTGCTTAAGTTTAAACCCACTACCACTTGTCCTATCGCTACAGTCCCTGATGAAGAGTCCCTCTTCAGCATCCTTGTAGGCCCCTTTAAGTACGGAAGGGCTGCTATGAGGTCTCCATGCAGCCTTTTCTTCAGGCTGAACAGCCCCAACTCTCTCAGCCTGTCTTCATATGGCTAGAGCCTGGGAGGTGCTCCAGCCCACTTATTGTCCTCATGGCCTTCCTCTGTACTTGTTCCAACAGCTTCATGTCTTTCTTATGTTGAGGACACCAGAATTGCACACAATACTCCAAGTAGGGTCTCACGAGAGCAGAGTAGAGGGGCAGAGTCCTTCGAACTGCTGGCCATGCTCCTTTTGATGCAGCCCAGGATAAAAGCCCAGGTTGGCTTTCTGGGCTGCGAGCACACACTGAAGCCGGCTCATATTCAGTGTCTCATTGACCAACACCCCCAAGTCCTTCTCTGCAGGGCTGCTCTGAATCACTTCTCCACCCAACCTGTAGCTGTGCCTGGGACTGCTCCGACCCAGGTGTAGGACCTTGCACTTAGCTTTGGTGAACTTCATGAGGCTGGCATTGGCCCACCTCTCAAGTGTGTCAAGGTCCCTCTGGATGGCATCCCTTGCCTCCCGCTTATCAACCAAACTCAACCTGCAATAAATGTCTTATCTATTTCTAGTACTGGAAAACAATAAATAAATAAATAAGGTAAACAACCTTCCCAACCAATCAAGCTTTTGCTTTATAACTAAAAATAAGGAAAGGAATAAAACAATTTGATTTTTTTATTGGTACAGGCAGACTAGAATTCCAAAATCATACGTAAATATTCAGTTAACATTGATGTGACTTGACAGATGCATTGTCTGGAAAATATCTTGGTTCTTCTCCCATTAGGTATTTTTATATAAGCCTGTTTTCCATATCATACTGAATATCAGTGGACATTAGAGTAAAAAATACAAGTAATGTGAAGTCATAAAATCAGCTCTCTAGAAGAGGTTGCCATCTTGCTCATGACTTATCCATGCACTGTGGAAACAAACTCAACATACTTCTAGCATGCCTGAATCTTCTTATTTTAGAGCGTGGACACCAACACCACTACAAAACAGCTGTGAATGGGAAGTGTAATCTGGCAATTCACACAGAACTGTTCTCATTTGCTTCACTTCTCTGTATCACTGTCTCCACCATCATGGGCAACTAAGTGTGGGGGGATAAAAGCAATGCTGTTTGGAAGCCTGAAACAATTCTATTCTATTCTTTATTTATCAAGATTAACCCTAAAATGTTATGGGCACAAACAATCTAAAAAAGGAGTGGGGAAAAGGGAAACAATATTTAAAAAAACCCATCAAACCTGGCTTCTGACCAGAATTATTTTTCTGGCATGAAACTAGAAGAAATATATGACTTCTTTAAAGCAGTCATATATCGCCATTTAATCAGTTATGCCACATATCACAAGGCTATCTTTTCATACCATGGAAAAAGTACTCAACACCAAACACCTATTGTCTTACCCAGAACGAGCCTCACGACAAACATATTTCAGAGCTTCCATTCGTGGAAATACTGCTGAGTAGCAATGTTATCCTCTCAATGGAAAAACTATAGAGACTGTAAGCCTACAAAACTTTATTGAAGAGAATATGAAATGGCATTATCAAGTAAAACTTTGGAGTTTTTTTCCTAAACAAAACATAACACTGCTCAGAGAAGCAAGGCAACAGACCTGTTTGGTGAATACATGGTGGTTTGTGTTCATTAGAGGAGATACTGGACAATTTGAGATATGTTGGAAGCACAAATAACTGGAAAAATTGAAGCAGATGAAATCCTATGGAATAAAAAAGTGCCTCAAAATTATTCCAAGTTTTCTAAACCTTTCCTTCAAATGAAAGCATACCACAAAGCTCTGATGACTCCTGGAAGAAAATAAATGTCTAATCTGGAAATCAATTTAAATAGACTGTCTACTTTTTCCTTCTTTTGATTTTTCTGAAGAATTGAATCATCAGTGCATCATGGTATCACCCATGTGTGCTGGGCTATACATAAACCATCAGAGACGAGAGAGACTGAGTTAAAATTTCTGGATGTATGCAGGCAGTTTTTTATGTTCCATTGCATAATTAAAGGGACATAGGCTTCTGTATGCCTCTGGTTCTTTCATAGAACTCAACACGATCATAACCCAAGGTTTGCAATGGCTAAGAAATTATTTTGGATCCCTAGGTTATGAATTATGGTTTGGGACTTGCTGTTCTTGTTCCCTCTTTCATATCTGAGAGATATTCTAATGACTATCTGTTTGTGTGTTTTGCAAGAGGTTAAAATCTTGTTTGAATAAGGTTTTGCATTCAAAAAAAGAAGGGAGAAGGAAATACATATCTAAATTTTCCTAATTGCCTAGAACTTGTTCTATAGGTGTGAAAACTTATTTGTGGAGTTATAGCCATCATATATTCACATTTACACTTTTGCGTATCTTAGCAGACTGTTAAAGCTTGCACTTTTGGAATAAAGTGAAGACCCATATGTGAATGAGAAAAAAAAATATCTAGAGATCCTTTAAACTAAAAATCCTGAATAAGACTTCCTGCCTAAGCATGGCTAGTCTAATGGTTATATTTGAAGCTCCGTATTAATCTTCGGATAGAAAGCTTTACTAAAAGAGCAGGAAGAAACACAACTGCAGCAAAAAAAAAGGCTGATGTCATCATTTTCATCATTATGTAAAAAAATAATCTGAAGGCACAGCATGGGTGTCACTATTTAAATTTATAAAGCTTTAGCGAATGCTTTCCCATTGTGCACAAGTGAGATCATTGCCCTACCCAGATACTTCTTTTAGAAGCTCACACTGTATAGTGTGTGAGCACAAACCCCAAAGGTACGAGTCCTAACCAGAGAAACCAACTTCTTTTCTTGGACATTGTAATGTTGAGAGAAAAATTTTTAATTGCCTTACTATGACAGCACCAAAAGACAACAAATTCTGTCTTGCATAATATGCCTTTCTCATGGACAGCTGCATAGAAAAGAAATTCATAGCGCCATTCCTGGATATAAATTTTAACACGAAGATACACATTCTAACTCATTAGGCCGTGATGGTAATTAATTGCTAAGCTATTTTAAATACATACGTAAAAAACAAAATTATGTTATTATATATACACATTTTTGTATATTTTGTATATATTCATATATTTGTATATCTATATATGTGTGTTTGTGTAAAATATACATATGTACTATCCAGCTAACTGAGAAATATTTTTAAAGCACACTGAAATAAAAAACTAACTCATGCAATACGGAATGTGAATTAGAATGTATTTAAGTTAGAGCATTAGAGCAAAGTTACTTCAATAGTCACATGTCTGAGGTGGAATTGCATGTTTTCTTCCCCTATTTTGCTTTAAATTTTCTTCATACAACTGTGCAACCAGAGAAATCTGCATGTTCCAGAGAACTTGGTAAATTGAGAATGATAATTAAGAAGTAAACAGGAAAATTGCAGGAGGGAAAAGCACAAACCTGGTTAAATCTCTGAACAGTTTGGTGTAAAATAAAGCATTATTATACCTGCAATGATGTCGTCCATCTGCTCCAAAGCTGCTTCCAGCATATGACTAGCCTCAGAAGCCATCATCTGTGATTTCTTCAGTAGGAAGAGTGAAGGTCTGAAAAGACAGATGCAACCATGTGTATTACACTAAACCAGACCTGTGATTATTACATTATAAAGTAAGCCACACAAGCAAAAGTCCAATTATTATTTGCAAAAACACAGCCAAAAATACAGTAATATGAAAAGTAGAAAACTTGTTCCCATGAATTGGGATTTATGAGGTTTTCATTCATTGTGGATTTTTTTTTCTTTTTAAGTGATTTTACTAAAACAAGGAAATGCCGATGGATATAAAACCAAACAATCTCAAATACTGCAAGCTAGAGATTCCCCTACTCCTCATCCTTAACAACGATTTCCTAGATTCTAAGTGGAGTGCATTTCAACCTTTTGAACTGTGTGAGAAAAGGTTTCCATGCAGGAACAACCACACAGTGGAAGATATGCTTAACCTATAAGCAGAACTCTGTAGCAGCTCTGCTTTTTGACAGCTGTTTGAAGAGTAAAGACAATTCCGAAATTATTTTTTCTTCTCCTTTCTATAACCTCATTTAATCTTCCTATCACTTGTTTCATGACACTGAAAATACAGTTCTTCGTTCCAATAACAAAAATGCCCCAAGTATGAAGTTTCTGAAGTTACTGTTGCCCCTTTAAAGAAGGATTAAAGACACTCATGTTTCCATCTGACATTAAGGATTACAAAGAAAATCTTCCAAGATCAGCTGCTACTTGTTAGTTGGGGTCGCAGTACGGAGGATAGACACAGCGAAGTTTCTGCCACGAGGAGTGATACGGACATTATACAGCTGGTTGGATGCAAACCATGGGAGTCAAGAGGAGTCACAGTTAGAACACCGAGATAATCTCTGAGAACTCTAGACATTGAAACAAAGAAGTTACCGAAGACAAAGATGTAATGTTGCACTGGGGACTTCCCTAGGAGTTGACGAAAGTCTCCAATGTGGACTGAGGGGACAAAAGAATGTGTGTTTAAGGGAAAATGGAAAGTAATAATGTGGCAGAAAGTGGTGATAGAGAAATGTGCTTATACACCTGAGAGCAAATAAGTTAAAGCAAAGGCGCATGAACAATAATGTGATTGGTTGAGAAAAGTGTATGATGTTGCAAAAGGTACTAAAAAGAAACTAACAGATACTAACAATTACTAACCGCTAGGCAGGAGTCTATAAAAAGCCTATAAGCTCGCTCAACAAACGGTTTCGACTGCATCACAACTGGAGCCCGTGCCTCAGTTGCCACATTGCTGGACTCTTAGTCAAGTAACAGTCGCTGCTGTCAACAGATGGCATTTCAAAGAGGAAAATAATTTATGCTATTTCACTGCCAGTGAGAAAATCCTCTCTGAAATAAGGCCCTTTTGCACATCACTTCATCACTGAAGTATGAAACCAGTGCCCACGCAGAGATGAACAGGGATCGTACTTACGCATGATTTCTGCGGTGCTCTAACACACAGAACACTGACAAAGCCTTTGAAGGGTACAATTCAGTCCTTTGACATTCAGTCTTCTGATACAGTCTTCTGTGATTCAAAAGGGTTAGATTTTGACAGCTTTCCAAGCACCACAAAGACCCCTATCTGACAATGGCTAGAGATAGCCTTTAAATGACACAGGTTGTAGGTAAGTGTATAGGCCATGGTCATATGTTTGTGGGGCAAATTATTCCAATGCCATTGAAATGGTACTAATCTCTATTTATCACGCAATTGCCTATGCTAAGAATTCAATTATTTTGAATTCAAACAAATATTACAATAATCTGTAATGGCAATTCACATAGATGGAAGTATTTTTGCGTTCATCCAATGACAATTCAGACACCAGCCACAAGCACCAACAGCATGATTGGTAGCTAAACCACATATACATTCTCTCGGTTGGAGCCTGCCTAAACACTAGAACATACAGTCAGCAGTCAGAAGATAAAGTCAGCTTTAACATAAAAGTTTACACATTGCTGTTTCAGGGGGACCATCACAAAAAACAATAAATAAAATCCCTAAAATTATACTCAAGGATGACTCCAAATTACCGCACTGTAAGAAATATTCAATCTTAGTAATAAGCCCAGTGCAACTGAAAATTTTTACTAAGAAGTCAAAATTATTTGCTTCTTTTACAAACCAAGAACTCTGAGATGCAGGCTTTTCTCCCTTGTGTATATTTCACCAGCAATGAGTAAGCTCTGTGTAAGGTGTGCGTCCTACATCCATTCTAGTCAATGTATGTAACACCACTATCCAGAGGGACAAATGCAGGAATAACAGTCAGAAACTATTATGTTCTAATCTGAGGTCTTCCATTTATACTTGTAGTAATGGGTAAGCCATTATTTAACTTCAGATCAAATTGATCTGAAGAGCATTACGAGAATGCCTTATCAGAAAGCAGAAGAAAAATCTTCAGCATCACTCAAGGCAGAGCTTAGTTTAGATGAATGGTTGGTTTTAGTCTCTCCATTTTTGTCAAAATAATAATTTAACATGGACAATGCTAAATGTAACTGAATTTTACCAAAATGCATCTGATCCAAATATTTTATTTAACAGTATTACACAAATAATGCTCAGAATAATCTGGGAGGTCATGAAGTCAATTGATATAAAATTAAAATTTCAGAATGCTTACACACGTGAAGTTTACAGACACTCCCCCCAATTCCGTTGCTTCAATTTGTTGGATTTGGTAGATTTCCATCTTCTGTTGTCACGTTTACCTGCCAGTAGCTAGTAGTTTCACTAAATATTTGAGAGATACCCAATTCTCAACTGCAACAAGCTTCCTTCTTTGCAATATTTCCCCTAGTTCAAAACAATCATAACATTGGTCATAACCACCTCAGTGAAAAGAAACCCACCTACACTAAGCAGCTGCCAGAGGTGCACATTGGCTGCCTTGCTCCTTTGGCAGATGTGGCCACCAGCCACTCCCCCAGAAATCTATGGCCACCACTTGTATTGGTAAATCAGGACAGCAGACTGGCTCAAAATTAGAAGGGAGAAAAAAAGTGGAAAATACTGAAAATAGCATAGAGTTTCTATGGCTGGATTTCACAGCAGGCTCTTACTTGGGCAGTAAGCTACCACTCTGTGTGCTTAAAGCAGCTAAAGCATCACATACTTGTCAACAAGAAATCCAGGACTACCATCTCTTCTAAATATCAAACACAGTGTCTCACCATCAGTAGTGAAAAAGGTACAGAAAATGATGAGAGATTACATTACAAAATTGAATTTTTACTAATAAACCCCCCTTCAATCAAGAACTAGACATAAAACAAAGTTTTGCTGAAAAATACCACCAGAACTACGTCTTTTATCTCCTGGCAGCCTCCACACACTGCTCATTTTCTCACCTGTAGTACAGTGTATTTGCTGCTTAACTGCATTAAGCTAGAGTAAAACCTGCTGATCAAGCAAAGATTTATTAATAAATGCTATGTTCTTTGCTCCAGAGTGATAATGTAATATTACTTGCTTGACATCTTTTTCTAGACAAACCTGTTGCTTGTGCTTCAGGCAAATCTTACTTTCCCAGACACTCCCTTCTCACAGTGTACTGTTCTGAGCAGTATTATGAAAATAGCTCGCAGCTCTCATATGCTTTCAGTTATTATTTCTGATCTAGTTCTATAGAAATATCTGCAATTGTGGATTCTTTCCTTATTATTACTAAATAATAAAACACATGTATCAATCCCAGGGCATGCCAAGTGCCTCAAACAGGATCTATTTGCTGGTATTTTACTTGCAATTACTTTAACAGTTTTCATTCCTGAATGACACCAACAGATGCAGAACACCATGATTTATCTATCTCTATTAAAAAAATGCGCATATTTTGAAAAATAAGGGGTTTTAGCTTTGGTAAAGATTAAAAAACCCTACCACTGACAAGATTTAATGCTCCAGTACAAGCTTTAATATCAGCACATTCTAACCTTCAGGATTTATTAGATTAATTTATATATCAGCAAAATACAAGAACCAATCTACTTACCTTTTCAGGTCCCCAAGAAGAAAAGAATTTACTTTTTTGCCTGATCAGTAGAAATTGCCCACTATTAATAGCCAAAGTTTTACTGTTAAGCAGATGTAAGTCGAAATTATCATCCTTCCTAAGCCACATGCTCACACTAATTTAGAGCCCAGCCCACAGATACAGATATTGCAACCCTCTTTGTTATAATTACCTAAGTAACAAGATCTTCCAGGAAGTGCAGACAGAGCAAACTGGTCCGAATGGTCTAAGGTTATTTTGCTTACCTACCTTTACCTTATGAAACCCAATCCAAGATTTGCATTTTAAATCAAGTGAAAAATCTCTGACAGAAACTATTGTGCTTAGAGCCAATACCCCTTGCAAATTTCTTAACCTACTTTCTGTATGTAAAACTTATCTTACTGTATCCAAAAAGAATATAGTATTTAACAGACATAGTCATTATGAGCAAAATGTTCTTCAGAATTATGAAAAGTCTTGATTATATTTGAGTCTTTCATGGCTGCCTTGAGCCAGCAGCTGTCCAGAGATAAGAATGTTAACATTTAGGCAACTCTTAAGTCAGCTGTTTTTCCAAGGCTGCTCCTAATAATGAGGTTGCCAACTTTATCAGTTATGGAGAAGGGTGTGGTTTTTGACATGAACTCCTGAAATCCAGATCTTCCTTAATATCAGTGCTTTGGGTGGCCCACAAATTCCTCTAACATTCAGAAGACAAGCAAATAATTAGCTACCACCACTTTTTTTTTCCCCCAGGATGAATAAATACGTCTTTGTAAAATGTTTAAAGATTCAAGAATCACATTGCTTTGTACTTAATGTTATAATGAAATATCAAACAGCTCAGGTAAGCTTCAGAAGCCCTTCACACTTTTTTTAGCTGCAAGATAATTCCTGAGCTGGAATGAACAAATGAGCACAACATCCAAGCCCACCACTTCCCACCTTGTTTCTCCTCCAGTCGCATGCTCTATAGTACCCAGTCACCCTACAGGAACACAGCTGCTTATTTCATCTCTCCAGCCTGACTCTGTAGTTCTCATGACACCACCAAATACAAAAGTTATAAATACATATTTGGATCCTGGCCTTTTAGAACCTGTCATCCTCTCTAATTAAAGTTAATCCTTAGTCCTAAATAACTATCCACAGCTGCTGGGAGTAGAAAAATTTCTGATGATTACTAGAATGACAGCCTAAGGAACACTACTTACACAGCATCATCCAGGACTATCCAGCCATGAATCCTGTTCAACTGATTACAGCTTAAATCAAATTTATTTGTTAATTTAGACACTACCTGCTGTATTCCACTTCATGTGCTTCACCGGAATAGGCAGAAGGATAAATAGAACCCTTCCTTCATTGATTACCCTTTCTTGTAATAAATAAAAACAAGACTATTGAGGGTTTTTTTAAAGCATAATCAGAATGGGAATTAAAAATAATTTTCAGCTAGAAAGTGTAAAGCGCCCACAATAAGGGGAGGAGGAAGCTCTAGAGAGAAGCTCTAGGTTAGTTAAAGTTGGATGAAGAGCTGATACTGAACTACTTAGGTAGACGGCAGAAGAACTGGTAAAGTCTCTGGTCAACATAGTGCCAAGATTCCTTATATGAAGGGACATCCTTAGGTGAAGCACAGTACTAGTACAATACCTCCATGATGAAAATGAGCTAACTAAGCTCATTAACTAAATCAGCTAAACTAACTTATGAGGGAGCTGGGTATTACCCTGGCACTGGAAAACCACCACATTTGTGTGCTGCTGATAAAAGTTTGTGACAAGCAGTAAGAACTATGCTGCTTTTAAACATATTATACTAAAAATAATGATTTAAAATATGAAGGGAACTGAACGTAGTTGTTTACTGCATTATGAAGCAGCAAAGTCAAAGCCAAACACCTGTTTTCAAAAATAAACCCATTAAGTTTGCTAATACAAATCTGAATTTCAATTTAGGGGGAAGGAAACAAGAAATCAACTTTTAAAATGCACCAAATGATCTGACTGATACTTGATGATGCTTGAAGAACACAAATCACCTCACAGTAATTACTCCACAGGACTCATAGACAATAAGTTATAGCTGCAACTGGTACCATAACCAAATTTCCTGACTCATGTTTGTACAAAGTCTCACCCTTACATATAAAAGTTGATGTTGACAGCATGGCATGTGCAAAGTGAGGTTTCTTCAGCTCCTCTCTGTAGCAGTTCTGTCAACTGTAAAAAGCCATTCATTCCTTCACTGTTATTTCAAACATTGCTCATAAAAGCTTAAAAAAAACCCTTCATAATTTCAATTTAAATTGTTATCAGATATTTCAAGTTTTCTCTCTGTTATATACAGTATAAAAGAAAAATGCTGCAGCTTCTAAATTTACAAATCTCAAAACCAAAATTGCATTCATTATGTATTATTTTATTGAGCAGGAAAAACCTCTATTAAAATGTTGTCCTGGCTTCAACTACATCTTCTAAGTTACTTAGACTTCAGACCCAGTGCCTGGGAAACTGCACCCACTCACCCCTCCAAAAAAACCCCAAACCAAAACCAATACAAAACCCCAATAAAGTCACACGAGTTGAAAAACTTAAGTGGATAAATGATGTGATGAATGATCCTGTGAAAGTAAATTCATGCTCTAGTAAATTGAAAAGTGAAAGATGGCAATAAAAGTAAACACAGATTCACGCTTGAATGAATTCTTTGCCCTAGAGCAAAACAGAGGACAAGACCTTGACAGAAATTGAGGGAGATTAGGTATATATGATTAACAAAAGTATGCAAAGTTATCCTCTATAAAAATCCTAATTATTTAGACAAACCGTACTGCTGGAAAAAGCATTATTTTAAACTTGAGAATTAGGAATAACAGTTCTTACTGTTCATAAACAGTTCTCAGGCTTTTTCAGATTTCTCTGAAACAAAGTCCTCTTCAGCCTGGCCATGACAACCTACAGGACCAGGCCAGACTGTTATGGAAAATCCTAGTGCCAAATTTGTGTTTGTTTTTCTAAACGGAAATCATCCTGCTTGCCCATCAAGCTGTTACAGAATCAGCTTAGCAGAACAAGCACTGCAAATAGCTTACTTTATTAATTGAAATAGTACAAATCCCACTAGGGATACAGAAGTATATGAGCACTATGAAACAGATTTTTGCATGAACTTATGAGAGTAACACAAGTTTCATTGAAGGAGGCCCACGCTAACACAGGATTAGAAGATCTGCTATCTCAAAGAAAGATAAGTAGGCCAAATTTTCACAGTGTCCATTTTCTTCAATTCCTTGATGTATGCAAAGGATTGTTGTAAAAATCAGCTGCTTTGCCAAAGAACAGCAAATGCTCCTCAGTCAACCAGCTTAGTTTTTAGAACCCATACAGCCCTTGGTCCTAGTGCCTCACCTTCTATTTATTATTGCCTGTAGTGTAACCAAGACAGGTATCCATCAAATTCATGTGACTCAGAGGCAGAAAACAGCTATGTATTTTTGGAACTCTTATGACACCGTAAGGACAGTCAAGCACATTCAGGTTAAAAGCGTGTCAGCCCAGTGCTCTGTCTCTAAAGGTGTTCAGTGCAACACAGGTGCAGAGCGATCAGTCTCCTGCTCTTTCTGCCAATAATGAGCAAGCATGAGGCTTCATGAAACAGAGTCTGGAGAGGAACCATCCTGATTCATTGATTTTGAAAGACCTACCCTCTGTAGATTTATCTAATTTCTTTTCAAAACCATTTTGCATAATTTGTCAGTGAATGTTCGGCCATTTCAGAAAAAAAACAAGCAAAAACCCCAGTGGTTAAAAAACTGCTCACTTTTTCATGCCACTATCTTACAGTCTCTTTCCACTCGCATTCCCCTTTCTCCCCTACAATATCTCTGTTTAACTGAAGAGTTGTTATCCTGCAAGTCTCTCCATAGAGTTAACCCAATCCATACTTTTGAACACAATTGCTGCTTCTCTACATACTTTGCCTTGTTTCATTGAATCACTGTTGAGATATGATGACCAAAGCTACATGTAGCGTTCAAGCTGCAGAGTATTCTGACCTTTAGAAAAATGCCACAAAAGAAATACATGACGACATTAGGTGAACATGTGAATGTTTCCACACAGAGTAAAGCAATGGATCTTTACAGAAATAACTCGCTTCAGAGAATTAGAAGAAGAGCATTAAGCATTCCTTAAAGCGAACCGACCCAAAAAGCAAAAAAAGTAGGCGAGGACTGGTAGAGGAACTGGCACCAGCGGACACTGGGATACCAGAGATATATTTTCCTGAAATAGAACCTCAGAACAACGTGCAGGGTGAACAAGCCAGAAAACCAACCTCCTGTAATCAAAAGACACAATTTTAACCCACAAGATTTCTACAGTAAAAAGCTGAGATCTGGATTAAACTACACAGAGAAACAATCCAACACAGACACAACTAAGAGAGACGCTTCTCATTGCAAAATCACCTGTACCTGGGTTACTCAGGTATAAAAAAAACCTGTAAAGCTCTGTCCTGAATTTGCCTCAACTTTATTAATGTGATATGAAGACTTTTGCAAAGTTTAACCTCAGTTCTAGACGTAAGGCTTAAAAGGAATACTAAAAAGGAAGCTTTTTTTGACTCTAAAATTTAATTCTATATTTGCATTTTTCCTTTTTTTTTTTTTAAACACTTTGTTCAGCAATTTATAAATAACTGGAAACACCACAGGGCTGGTTTAATATGACCCACCCTGCAACTGTGAACACAAACATGCTGGAATCTCACTAACAGGAACTGAAGGTATCAAATACTTCTACATAAATTTCAGCTTCACTAGCTAGCTATTTTGAGGAATATGTCTGTGGGAAACAACTAAAGGAAAAATATACTTCTGTTAGAAACAGCAAATTTAACAGAAGTGAATCTGCTTGCATTAAACTAGGAACAACAAATGGATCGCTATAAAAAACACCATATCCCAACATTACTCATTGCATCAATGAAAACATAAATTTTAACAGCTGTGTCTATTTAATGCTTATGCTTACAAACAAATCATCCTTCTATAGACTGCTTCTTGAAAATTGATGAAACTATCTTCAGAAAAAGCAGTCTTCAACTTTTTTTCTCTTTCTCTGCCTAAATAATAGGTATAGCCAAGAGACAAAAATTTTCCATGGCAAGTTAAATCCTGATCTAAAATTACATATTTTGCTGATTTTGCTCCTCCATTATTCAGAATATGGGACATCTTGCACCTTTCAGAAGTGGCCAGCAAGAAAGTAGCTCTACCAAACAGCGTGCCACAGCTGATTTCTAAATCTGGGAATAATAAAAGTCTGCTATCATATTTACTTTACATACTTGAACCATTAACATGATTTTATAGCGATGAGAAAAAGCATCTGCAGAGAGGCAATGCAGCAAGACACACACAACTGTAACTTGGCATCCAAAAGCAACATTTAATAGTAAGATTCATACAGGTGAGAGAAACTTGTCATATGTCCCAGCTGAATCCTAGAACAAAAATGAATACCAAGATGACTGGAGACAGATCAATCACTCACTGAAAACAAAAGCTGACTTTAAAGGCAATGCATAGCAGCCCATGCTGAATGTGTGACTAGATATATAGGTGTCCTCAGTGACCTGTTCTATGGAGGAGCTGTATTTGCTCACAGAAAAACATATTTACCTAGCAAAGGATCTTAACAGAATCCCCACACTGAAAACCCACTCACATACTCAGGTTTTCTATTTCACATTCACCTGTGCACTCATACTGTTTCTACCCTATCACCACAACTGAAACAAGTAAGTTTCAGATCACTGTATATATCGAGTTTTTATTATTTGTTGCAAACTTTTAGAGGCTTAGAAAAAGAGTTCTTAAATGCTTGGCATGCTGCTTCCTCTAAGTAGATACACCCGATGTCACAGGATGTGAGAGAGATCCTGGAAGTCAACTGTTAAATATAGCACTATGGTGGACATTCTCAAGTTCTTAGCAACCAGAAAGCCCATCATGCCATGTCAGCCAACCCTTTAAAGGCATTTATTCCCTGTTCTAGACAAACATAACATGAACAAGTTTCTGTGTCAAATCATGTTATCAAGGGTAAGTCAAATCTATTTAAATGTCTTATAAAATATACATGATATGACTAAGAAAGAGATAAGAAAATGCAAAGCCACAGTTACACATATTAGAATGCCCATTTGAACTTGCAAAACTTAAAAAGTATACATCATCTCCAGAAACAGACTTAATTGCTCAGTAAAACCGGTTGCATGCATGAGCCTTCAAAGCTAGCATATTCCACTTGAGTCATTTTGGCTTACTGGCTCACTAGGATTCCCTGAATTCAGACAGCTTTTAGAAGTTTTACAAATTAAAAAATGTCTTTCTCAGCACAAACTAAATGCAAAAACTGCACCTAGAAACAGAACTCGGTATTCTTCTAGTTTTTACGTACATATTTACATCTGAAGTGGAGTATGTAGCAAGGATTGCTTTTGTTCTCTTTTAATAGTAAATGCCCACTACTTTCAGGGCATGAAAATAAAGTAAAAAACATTGTCATGAACATTAACAATTAACTACTTGAATGTGAACAATGACCCCAAAGTATGTCAATAAATGAAACTGTGGCCTAAAACTTGCGCTACTATGTGTTACCTCCAATTCAAAGAAAAACTCTTTCATATGATTGAAACATTAATAAAAATTGCAAATGCCGGCATATAACAGTACCTGAAGCACAACATTGTTATAGTCAAATTTTACCAGCTCTGAAATAAATGGGTTAGTCACCTTTGTACTGACATCGGTGACAAATGAAACAGAATTCTATTGCTACTTTAAAGGGCCCAAGTGTCATTAAAGCAAGGGCAGAAGTCCTAAAGCACACAGTAACAGTCCCATACAGAAATGACACCTGAGGAAATAGCGAGGGTCAGGCTTTTGCACATCCTGTATTCAGTGTACTTCATGTTAAGACTCGGAGCAGCTTTTTGGAACTGTTCTACTCCTATTTGGTCTAATCATGAATAAACCTATGGAGTTTCCTGAAGTAATAACTTAATCATGTATTTTACTGTTTGATAACAATTTCTTTATCAGACCCATTTATTAAAAAAAACCCAGAAAATTAAATTATTTCAGGCTAATGACTTGCAAAGTCCTTTAATCCCTAATAGGAACCAGCTGATTTGTCCCTACGAAAAACAGCTCAGAAGTTTCCTGCACATGGGGCCATGTGACAGTGCATAAAAATCAAAATTAAGAAAAGGATAAAAAAAAGAACTATTCAAATGATGGTCCATTGGATGAAATTGTTTATTCTATTTCAGGAAAGAAAAGGAAATCAGAGTTCACCGCCAGTTTCTTCATTTCATTTTCCAGAAAATGGATCAAAGTCTGCTCCCATGTCAGTAATAGTGACATCATTATACTTTAAGACTAAATTTGTAAGTAAAATCTGATATGTAAGAGAGATTTGGTCCCCTGTGTTTCAGTGGCTTTCCAAAACTCCAAGTGGAAATATTCAAGACAATTTCATTAATTCTGGAAAAAAAACAAAACAAAACAAAACCAAAAAAACAACCAAAACAAAAAATCCACTTCCAGTCTTTTCCTACATGAAAAGAAAAACATGGTCTTGTTCACAAGCACTGAAATACTGATCAATCATGAGGAAATTATTTCTTCTCTTTTAGTCATTATTGATAAGGGGTAGTTTGGCTCCATGACATGAACAATACTATTTACTCACTTAAGAAAAGCAAAATAAAATACATTCCCTGTAAAATGACATTTACAGACATACTGCCTGGCAAACTAGGCAAGCTGCCTAGCACGGTAGTTTTATCAGTCTCAACTAATTTGGAACTCCTGCTTCTAACTGCCCAAATCTCAGTTTCCAAAGGAAGCAAGCAGCTGCTGATCCCATTCTTCACTATCAGTCCCTGGATAATCAGAAGCTTTGATTAAATAAAAACCTGTAAATGACTGTTGAATCCAAACTACATTCACTCTAGAGTATGAGCTCCCTTTGTACCAAATCTACTCCGAACACAAACTCACCTCCCCATGTTAAAAAAACATAAAACAAAAAAAATCCTAAATGCAGTCTTCTAGAATCCACCCTTTTGCAAGTAGTTTATGTGACACGAGAACCAGCTGGGCTTTACAGTCTACACACACAACTGAAAAGCTAATAAAATTCCTAATTAAAAAGGAGAATAAAATCAAAGCAAAACAGATTTGGACCACAATTCTTGCCATAGTTTTCTAGTCCTCCGCCTGATCTACAACTATTATGCAACGCTGCATGCACTGGACGAAGTATGAGTAACTATTGTGGACTATTAACTATTTTTCACAACACTACACTATGTTCTACAAAGCAGGCCAGAACAGATCTTGCACAAAAGCCTGTCGTAACAGCTCTCCTTTCTAGTAACAAAAAATTCTAATACAATTTTCCTTTTATACATATGAAGTTTGCCAGATCAGGCCATAAACTGCTCTTTTCAGTTACAGGTAACATTACTACTTGGGATACATTCATCTTCTTAACATTGAAAAACATTTTAATTC
This sequence comes from Myiopsitta monachus, assembly GCA_017639245.1. Taxonomy (NCBI): domain Eukaryota; kingdom Metazoa; phylum Chordata; class Aves; order Psittaciformes; family Psittacidae; genus Myiopsitta; species Myiopsitta monachus. The sequence continues at coordinate 16,485,571 of CM029924.1, forward strand.
AAGAAATATTTATTTAACAAATCATTTATAATGTTTATGAATGAGATTTTCAGGTTTAATATAGTCTATACTTTGTATATACACTTTTCATTACAGAAGACTACATTCAAAACGAGAACTACTCACTTGACTTGTTTTGATGTTTTTTCAGATGCAATGAACACATTTTTTAAGTAAATCATATATCCTGCTTTTGTTGACAGTTTACAACCAGTCTGTGTTTCTAGCCCATGTAAATAGCTTCTGAATTTGAAGATTTGTTCTTGTTCCCTTCTTGAAGCAATAATTACAAGTATTACAAAAGAGCTTAAACCAAATGCTTTATTTCTGTATGTATATAACTCACATTGCATTTGCATAAACATACTTTAAGTTCAGCTAGAGGAGGGGTTTTTTGTTTGTTTGGGGGGGGTGTGTTTTTGTTTTATTTTGGGGGGTTTTTTAGTAGTGAGTCTATTTAATGCACAGTTAAAGGTAGCTGGGGTCCATGCCCGATATCTGGGTTGAAGCTATTACCACATTTCCCACAGTCTGACAGTTTCTGCAGCTTTTAATGCATGGCCTGAACAAATATCAACATCCAGTGATTTGTTTTACCATTTTTTTCCCCTGGTCTGCTGATTGACCATAAATCTGACAGTGAAACTGTTTAGGGAATGATGGTAAAGCCACTGGAAGAAGGCTCATGTGATTTCTCACTTGTACTGCAAAGTATATAGAGAGGTTACAAAGCACAATTTCGTATCTTAGGATGGGCATAAAAACTTGAAAAAATTAGTTTTCTGCATTAAAGAAACAAATGGAATTAACACTATAATTCAGGTAAGAGCTGATGTTGACTGCATTGCGAAGACTTGCACTTAAACTTAATAAGAACAGTTTTATGAAGCATATGGGAGTGTTATCACAGGTCAAATTAGCTGCAGAACAGTTGAATTTGGAAGGCATCTCTTTGGATCATCTACTTCAATTCCTAAGAGCTTGTTCTTATTGGTATATAGGTTAACATTGTCTGGAAGCCACTAAGGCACTGAACGTATAGGTCAAAGATGATTTAACAGATAAATCATTATGAACTACAGAATGATAGAGCATTTTAAGTAAAAGATGAAAAAGTCGTATGCAAAAAGATCTTAATACATCCCCTGTCTAACTGCACCCTGCAAATACCATCGAGGTGACATACAAAAACTTCCTATGATGGTTCATGCTGGTTTTGTTTAAAATATTGGATTTACCTCCCCAAGGTCTCTGCTAGAGAATTATTTTCTGGAGTGAAACACCAAAATACTTCTGTCTAGGAGCCAACTGAATTATATGCATTAGCTTATCACCATCACAGAAACACACTCATAAACCTTTCTGAAATGCCAGTATAATAAGAAGTTCTGATATTGTGTTATTAAAGCAGATGCTACCATCTGCACTGTACTGTAGTGGAATAAAAATATGATTCACTCTATTCAAGAGATGCTTGGAAAATATTTTCCCCATCCAACCAAGACTTCTGAAGGGGAAAAAAAAAAAAGAAAAAGAAAAAAGACCTGGGTTGAAAATGGTGCAAGTTTGAAACAAAATGACTTCTCTGTAAGAACAGGACAGACAGAAACAAGGCATCCCCCAGATAAGTCATCTCTGACCAACAAGACTTGTTTTCAGAAGAGGATAAAGTAAAACAGCAGTTCCCATAATGCCAGTGCTTGAAATCCCATTAGAATTCAACATCTTAGGTTTATCCTTAGTAATTAACTGGCATACTATCTGTTGATCCTTAAAGGATATGAAGACATAGCCAACAAGTGAAACATTCTCTATGAATATTCATACACATTACAGAGTTACTCTCATGAAAACAAGACTCAGTCAGCATTTGATAAGCAGTACTTGTAACAGAGTCAGGCTTTGGACTGCTTTTCTTCCATCCAGCATGTCTTGCTTTGAGCATTCAGACTTATTGCAACCCCCCAGCCTAATTCAAGATTTGGTGATCCGTTTTCTTCAAATTCACATCTGCTTCAGGAAACCGCCATCAGCTTAGCACTTTTGGGTGATACACAAAAGACTCACACAATCAGCAGTTCACGCTCTGTCACTGCAACTTTTTGGAAGTCAGATCCATCCACTACCATTCCAGGTACGTTGTCTGCCACACACTATCTGGTCACTATGAGGTTGCTTAGCTTTTCACCTCTAATTCAGCTAAACAGATGAACACACATAGGTCCCCATTAGTTTGTGGATCATCTGGCAGAGAAATAATGTTCTAGCTTATGTACGTGAAAATACCAAGTTTTCCTCTTTGATCACTACAAAAATATACAGCTCTTTCCCCTCAGCAGCTTTTGGTTACAGGTCTCCCAGAAATACTAGCAAGCTACACAATATTCAAAACAATCTTAATTTACAGGTTATCAGATTAAGAGTTTGAAATCTAGATCATGCTTACAGTCCTTTAAACCACTACACTGTAACTTGGCAGATGCATAATACAAACATAAAATCCACATGGTGACCTAGACTGGCAACAGCGCCATTAGGATTTACTTTATATGTTTCTTTCAGAAAGAAATTGTCTTTGTAATTTAACTTCTTTGTTCTCTGTACCAATGAATTGCCAAATATGAGCAAAGCGCTACTGGGAAATGGTTTTATAGCAAATAAACATATGAAGATGCAGGGAAACAAAAGACATGTTATCACCTTAGAGCGAGTGCTTAGACAAAGTTGAAGAACAGATTGTCCAAAGGTGAGAGTCTCAGTTTCTTCAAAACAGCGAGCTGATCACACAGAACAGACAAGAGCAAACTGGGGAAAATTTAGAGAGCTTAAAATAGTTCATAGCTTAAAATTTCCAATTTTCAAGGCTTCAAGCAACTGAAGTGAAATGATTTCATACACATCTACTGAACTCTGGCAACTGATCAAGTGTGCCTCCAAGGGCAACCACTGCTGGCTAAACTCTGTTCAGTAGCTTACGCAGATTTCAAGATTATACCTGAAGAAGCAGAAATCACTGGACCCTGAGGATGAAGTGACAAACTAAGATGATAAACACCTCCAGAGATCTGAGCTATGCAACTTCACTAACAGAAAAGTGACTTCTGAAGGTTCTCATCTACTGCCCTAAACAATGTCATCTTCTGTTGCATTATTATTTCTACACTATTAGGTATTTCTGGAAAATGCAGGAAAGCCTTGCTTGGTACAGCACATTGCATGATAACACATTTGCATCTATACTGGGTGATCATTACCACAAACAAATTTCTTCTGTCTCATTTCTCTGCTTTGACAAACACTAAATACTCTGAACCATATTTTGGGCATCTAAAGCAAGAAGATTATTTCATCCTATGCCTGTAAATACCTTTTTCTGGGGGAGGAGGGAACGTGGGTATTTTGCTAACTAGCAAAGCCCCACCAAGGCTCTGCATTACCTGTATGAGCATAGCCCTTTGCTAATCTCACCTGGTCAAGGCCCTCATTTGTTTGAGCTGAAAGGCTCAAACCAATCCCTAGCTGTGGGGAAAGTGAACAGAGTTCCTGGGCTGTTTCTGAGTAGTCTAAGTAGAGTAATACGAGTACTTAGAGTTTAAGTTCTGAGTAGTATAAGTGAAAGTAGCGTCTAGGTACAAGTGTTTTATAGGTTTTTGTGGGTGTTTGTTTTGAAGAGAGAGAGACTGGAAAGAAGCAAACAGGAAACAAAAGGGGAGTGTGGGGGGGGAACATCGGGTCACTATCTTTAGTTCTTTTTCATTTTCCCATGTTTTGTACGCATAGCACATTCTCCCTCTGCTATCCCCCCTTGTTTCTGACCATATGAAAATATTCAGGGAAGGTTATTCTTAAGGTCTTCACTTACTCTTTTCGGTCTGTTCTCTTCCCATCCTCCATTCAAACACATTCTACCACTATAAGTCACACTGTGCTGCCTTAGAGCCTGCACAGACAGTCTAAAGTAGCAGAGAGACTCGGTATAACAGAAGCATGACAGACAAAACTGATTCAAGAACCCAGAAAGCACTTCTTTATTCTATGCAAATGCACTGTCTCTTTCTTTACACTCCCTGCAAAGCCCCTGATCACTTTTTCACACTGCTGGTACCATGTTAACAAAGATGAAGTGAAATCAGATACACTAAGAGTGCAGGGAGGATAATGCTTATTATCCCATCTCTACTTACTGCTTCCCTACTTCCTTCCTGTCCTCCCTGCTTCTGGCACAGTCCTCACACGATGGGACTGCTGGATGAAATCAAGATAGTTGCAGCAGTGCCCTCTGCCACCATTCCTCTAATTCCTCAGCTTCCTGGGACAGGAGATCAAGGCAGCAAAGGAACACAGAATCAGGGAACAACGTAATTCCTACCCAGCCCAATTCCTACCATGCTCCAGCCACACAGATTAATCAGTTTCTGTCCCCTCCCTTTAATTTGGCTCTTTCCATAGGGCAGTCCCAGATGTACGATAGATAAACTGCCACATATTTTTCCAAGACACTTAATCATTACCTGGCTTAGGTAATTAAAGCATTTAAGCTCTCAAAAGTGATGCTAACTTTAGTTCAAAACAGGTACACCATGCACATCCACAACAGATATAAACATCAACAGTCAGCGTCTTGAGCTATACTCCTCAGTTTTGGTTTTCTTACTGGGGACTTGAAATTATTTTATATATTGCAAATTATTTCTTTTTTTTTGTTTGTTTTTACATTTTCCCCCCTCCTGTTCTGGTACCAAGCTATGCTTTTCCCAAAGATTTGGGAAAAAACACTTTTCTTGTTTTCCCTCTGCTCTAACTTATACTGGGTTTCCTTGATGTTTAAGAGGCCTTTATAATCACTTCCAACTGAAACTATCAGCAAATGGAGGGTAAATCCATATCATTTAAAAACAACCCGTGTTTGCTTAGGTTTGTCCCGGTTTGTCCTTTCACTCTCCCGGTATACCGAGTTCTACTCCAAGCATTTCTCCATTAGAAAAACACAAGGAAGCAGTAACGATTTATTGGCTTTAGCTAAGTTCACACAGCAGAACCAAGTCAAGTCAGGAACACAAGCACAGTAAATCGATAAACCTAGAAAGCCTGCTTTGCTCTCCCATCTACCTCCATACAAACTTCAGAATGAAGCCCTTCATGCACCTGTTCCTGTTGAGAACACTTCCCGTTTAAAAACACCAAACAACTAACCAACCGATCAACCCACAAACCCAAACAGAGGGAAGTGCCCCTCGCCGTTCCCCCTCCCACCAAAACTCTGCAATTAGAATCCGAAACGGCAGATGACCTTTATGCCTATGGAAATACAACAGGTTGTACATGCAAATCCTCAAAAGCACATGTTGCACTTCACCTTACACACAAGCCCGCGGTTAGTGACCTACCAAATTAATACTTAACATCTCGTTCTGCCCCACGCAAAACTGAACAGATGATCACACACGAAGGGGTGTGATTCCTTATCCTGCTTGTAAATGTTAAGGGGGAGGCATCTTTTATCCTAGCAGCATGACAACATGAGTGGTGAATGATGAGACTGGAGATCACTTGACATCTCCTCATACTCTTACCTCCCTTATCTCTGCACTGGTAAAACAGCCCATAAAAGCCACTTGCATCTTCCAGCTGCTCATTTCTGAACATCCTTTTAACTACGCTATTGCCCCCACAGACCTCTTTTCTGGATTCATCCTCAATTACAGACTGAGGGGGGAACATCTCGGTTTTCCTTCAGAGAACTTGGCTGCGACTGGATGTCACTGCTGGCGGCAGAGCCCCCGAATCGCCTGTACCATGCCCACTCGCCGGTTTGTTTACCGGACTCCTGGCTGAACTCAAGTTGCAAAGCTCCGCTCGCTGCGAGAATAAATATTTAACTTACAAGAGCCGCGTCTATTTAAAAGTCTTCCCGACAGCGTCCTTAACTCCCACGAGAAGGGCAAGGTGTGCAAGAAGGAGCGGCGGCGGGCACCGCGGTCCTGAAGATCCCCTCCTCGGGCACAGCCGAGGCGCCGCGGCAGCCCCGCGGACGCTGGGCACGACGGGGCCCCGCACTCCGCCGCCTCAGCTCGGCGGACACTGCCGCCTCGCGCTCCCCGCTGAGGCACGACCCTTCCGCCGCGCAGCCCGCCCCCGGCTCGCACCGCCCGCCCGCCCGCGGGGACCGACCTGTGCGGCGGTGGCAGCGGCTCCTCCCGGTGCCGGTCCCGGTCCCGGTGCCGGCTCCGGGCCGCCCTGGTGCCAGGTGCGCCTCACGGCGGCCGGCGGGAGCCCCCGGCTCCCCTCGCGCGCGCGGGGCCGGCTGAGGAGACCGGGCAAGAGCGGCGGCGGCCGCCGCCACCCTCACGTGACGGCGAGCGGCGGGGCGGAGGGAGGGGGCGCGCGGGCAGGTGCTGAGGGGCCGCGGCCGGCGGCGGGATCCGCTCCGGGGCAGCGGCAGGAGGCCGGGCCCGCGCACAGCCGCACCCGCAGAGCCCGGGCAGGCAGGTGGGTACCCGCCGCTTCCCCTCGGCCCGTCGGGGCTCCCGCAGCTGCGCGCCTGTGGCGGCATCAAAGTGCCCGACGCCCACTACCAACCCCTCGTGTCGGCGCAAAACCAAGGGCACCGGCTACGGACATGGGCTGGGCCCTGGCTGAGCAAGCAGCGGAGGCAAAGGCTGGTTTGAGGGCTCCAGCCCGTTCCTGCCACGCAGTGCCTCAGTCTGGCTAGGCCAAATGCGTGCAGCCTTGTGGATCTTGGGTCCGCAGAAACCTTTCCTATCATCACCTGGTTGCAGAGGTGGAAACTGGGCATGGTTGGCCCCTCAGTGAGTTTCAATGTGAAAAGAAGGGTCTAGAATTCAGTTGGATGCCTGTAGCCAGTGGTGTGCCCCAGGAATTAATACTGGGTCCAGTCTTATTCAACTTGTTTATCAATGACCTGGATAAAGGGATGAAGTGTACCCTCAGCCAGTTCGCTGATGATATGAAGCTGGGGAGAGCAGCTGGATAACACCTGAAGGCTGTGCTGCCATTCAGCAGGACCTCGATAGGCTGCAGGATTGGGTAGAGAGAAACCTCATGAGATTCAGCAAGGCCAAGTGTAGGATGCTGCACCCGGGAAAGAAGAACCCCAAGTACCAGCACAGGCTGGGGGCTGACGTACTGCAGAGCAGTTCAGCTGAGAAGGACCTGGGAGTATTGGTAGATGATAAGTTGCCTATGAGCATGCAGTGTGCCCTTGGTCCAGGAGGAGCAATAGTGTCCTGGGGTGCATCAGGAGGAGTGTGGCCAGCAGGTCAAGGGAGGTGATCCTCCCTTTCTACTTGGCCCTGGTGAGGCAGCATCTTAAGTACCATGTCCAGTTCTGTGCTCCTCAGTACAAGGAGGACAAGGAGCTACTGGAAAGGGTCCAGTGAAGGGCCACAAAGATGATCATGGGTTTGGAGCATCTCTCTTAGGAAGAGAGGCTGCAGGAGCTGGGTCTGTTTAGTCTAGAGAAGAGCAGACTGAGAGGGGATCTCATTAATGCATATAAATATCTGAAAGGTGGGTGCCAGGAGGATGGTGTCACTCTTTTCAGTGGTGCCCAGCAACAGCATGGGGAGTAATGGCCACCTGGTGGAACACAGGAAGTTTCACCTCGATATGACGAAGATCTTTAGGTTGAGGGTGGCAGAGCACTGAACAGGCTGCCCAGGGGGATTGTGCAGCCTCCCTCTCTGGAGGCATTCAAGACTCACCTGGACATGTTCCTGTGTAATCTGCTCTAGATGGCCCTGCCTTAGCAGAGGGCTTGGACTAGATGGTCTGCAGAGGTACCTTCCAACCCTAATGATTCTGTGATTCAGTTTGGATAACTTGCCCTCTTTTCCCCTCCCTTTTCTTGAGCTTTATTCTTTGTATCACTGTCACTGGAAGTAGAACAATTGATTAAAACTATATTAAGTCGTGCTACTAGGCATATTTTTGGTGCGTATTTCTACATACCATGGTTTTAATAGCTTAAAAACTGTTACTAACTGAGAAAAGCAATACTCTCTCCAAAGATTTATACTTAAAGCACTTATTATATCTTTAATTCTGTTAGTAAAATAATAGCATAGGCCATTTATATCGATATAAGTGGTTTATGTGGCTTAGATTGGATATAAGGAAGAAGTTCTTTACTGTAAGGGTGGTGAGGCACTGGAATGGGCTGCCCAGGGAAGTTGTGAATACTCCATCCCTGGCAGTGTTCAAGGCCAGGTTGGCCAGAGCCTTTGGTGGCATGGTTTAGTGTGAGGTGTCCCTGCCCATGGCAGAGGGGTTGGAACTAGGTGATCTGAAGGTCCTTTCCAACCCTAACTATTCTATGACTCTATGCCATATTTCTGGTGATTCCCGTCTTTAAAAACATTCTCCAGTACTCTGTTTATGATTGCAAAAATCTCATGGAGATACAGGAAGTCTCCAGGGAGACAAACACATTTACAAAAAAAAAGGCTTACGTTCAAAAGGTACAGGTTTGCCATCTCTCTGTAGAGATTCCCGGATTATTTCCAGAAATATGAGAAATACTGCAAGTTCTGGTCATTGGGAGTTTACTGTCTTTTTTGGATGCCTTCCTGATACAAAATGTGATAAGGGTTTCTGTTTTCTTGTTTTTACTGAAACAGGTCACCCTATGTGTGTAATACTGACACAGCTCTTTCATAGCATGCATATGCTGCAGGAGTACTTCTGATTATGTCACTCTTCCAGGGAGTTGGCTAAACAGCAATAAGCATTTAGCAGAAAGTGAGATAAAGAGTTTAAGTACTTGTAACAGTGACAATGTAATTAAAACACATACTTTTCACTGCTTGTGGGGTGGTTGTATTTTCACCACCACAGATTGCTGTATCCTTTCTGTAATGATGTTGACTTTTATCTAAATGGTCTAAGCATATTTAATATGCATGATGTTTCAATGTAATTCTATTGCTTCAAATAATTGTCTTCAATTTTAGGATTTTCTTTTGCCTAGCATAAGCTTGTACTGTATTTGGAATGTTGAAACATGTTGTGCCCTGTTAACCAACTGATGCATTCTCTGACCTTGTGAAGAGTTATGCATGATTTCAGTTTGCTTTTGAACTTATGCGTGAGACCAAGAGTATGAATCATATACCAGATATTCTAGATAAAGAATTGGACCTCACTTACAGAGCAAACAAGCCCAGGGTGGAAGAGGGAGAAAATGGGAAATGAAGTAGAACGCCTTTGAAACATCTCTGAACATGCTAAAGAATAATTAAAACTGGCAAGAATCCACAGGCTGTGTATTAATTTGGCTTGCTTTTCAACTTTTCCTGTCTTTCCTCTCAGCTTTGAGGTAGTCATCTTAAATAGGTCACTTAGAGGAGTGGTCAAAATTATAATGGTTGATAACATTTGCCTCTTTCGTAATACTGATACCAAAAAGTATACACTGATACCAAGCAGTATACACTGCTTGTTGCAGTGTACAGTGCTTGTTGCAGTATCAGTAAGCCATTCCAGAAAGATCAGTGGAATTTAGAACAGTCTGGGCAAAGCTGGGAGTCTTTTTACCACCAACCTGGTTTCCCCTCCTTTTCCCCAACCAGCCTCACTGGTGGTCTAGGGCAAGTGTCTGGGTGACTTTTCACATGATGGGAGCAGCATCTGGGACCTCATTTGCTCCTTTATGGCCACGTAGGATTGTTGCCTCTTTTCTTGTTTATTGAACAGCTGGAATTGTCAAGACTCTGCTGCTTCATGCTGAACTCCAGTGTTTTGTTTGGAAAAGTGGTGTCAGCCAGTGCATGGGAAGGCGACCATGGCCTTGCCTTAGAGCTATGAAGGGAAAGGACCTGGAGCTGAGAGGCTGTGTGATTACTGCCACTCCCATGGGAAGCACTGGCAGAAGCAGAGGGAGATTGAGCAGCACAGGCTAAGTAGAGAATACAAACCACTGTTCCTCTGCTGCTGCGGGATTCATTTTACTCTTCTGTTTCTGTATTGTTTGCTGTACAGAATTCTGGTTTTACTACAGTATTATTGTACCACCAGAAAGCAGAGAGAATTCTAATTTTGGGCTACGTTTAGCTCATTGATCCCATCCTGTTTAATGTAATTTTAACTGAGGTGGATTAATTCTGCATCCCTCTTTCTCACTGTAGCAGGTTTCCGAAGCACTCCCTCAGCTGTCCTGGCCTCTTGGCTAATTACCATTCCAGAAGTCCCCCCTTCAATAAGAACGGTTTGTTTCTTTCCTGCAGTAGTGCAGACACATGACTGTCACAAAGCTGGCATTGTGTTAAGCCTTTGCCTCTCTTATGTAACAATGAAGCTTATTGAGGGCGAGCAGATCTATCCTTCTCGGAAGAGACCTATGAGAAAAAACAGCTAGGAACCCCAAAGGAGAACGCTGCTGGATACTGCTTTACTGACCATCCTAATTTCTTTCATCTCAAAAGTCAGTGCAAAGTTACCTGTGAGAACCCACCTGTTCATCTGTAACTGTTTATCTCAAGTAGGTATGGTAACCAGGGTATATTTTTTATTTTGTTAAAAATTATTGAGCAGAACTGTCAGAGTTTCTCTTCCTCAGTGTCACAGTCACATTATGGGTCATGCTGACGATGCTGAGAGACCCTGTATGTGAGTTCAGGCTGTGTTCCTGATCCTGCAAGCATGCCTGAGTGGTGCTTAGGTTTATGCATGTCAGTGGTTCTTCCACAGGGCACTGCTTGGTCTGTTACTGGATTGTACAGAAAAGTGGCAAAATGCTTCATAGTCACTGAAGGGTAAGGACCAAAACAGACACTTCGGTGAAGGCTCTACTATGCTCCCTAAATAGAAAATTATGGCTATAAAGCAGGAAAAAACATTCATGTTTTGATACATTAACTTACAGTATGTTCCAGATTGTTGTTTTATTTGCTGAAAAGCTTTTATGAAGCTTTAATTTTACTGCTTATGAAGGGGAGTAAATGATATGCAATGAATGTAGTCTAAATTCAGACCCAACCAGTCTGACTTTTCATTATCAATTTACTCCAGAATTCTCACAAGAGATACCTATGATCTCACATCCTTCTTTATCAGAAGCTTTACTTCAGGAAGACCAAAGTAAAGGTTAATCACAGTGTGATTTCACTGTTTTGCCCAAATCACAGTACTCATATTCATAGACTGTACAGGCTGTGAAACACCAGAATTCCAACAATGAATAAACAGAGTGATGCAAGACTGTGAAAGCTGCAAGTGCTGTGTAATCTCTTGCTTGTGAAAAATAAAAAATAAAGAGTCTCCATCTAAATGCTCCGAGATTTCCTTTCACATCAATTTGGTTAAATCAGCTGTAGACAGGAAATAATTCATTGGAGAATCCTTCCCCATGGACTCCATGCAGCTAATCCATTACATCTCATGAGCAAGTGTAGCCTGCCTTACATTTAAGAGAGATATGTGGCCAGTCAAGTCACTGGTTTCCTTTGGTGAGGTGCACAACCTTCTCTTATCCTTTGAAACCTTTTTTTAACCTATGTGATATGCTCGGGTTTTTTTAATGGGTAAGTTATAGTTGTGTTTTGTTTGGTTGGGTATTATTTTCCCTGTTGTTGTTTGGTGGAGTTAATGTGAAATATTCTAGATGAGAATTTAAATAAAGATATTTTATCTTTACATAAAATTCCACTTGAAAAATTTTTCTGGAATCTTGCAGGACAGCTACAGCTACTTGATACTAAACCGGAACTCACTCTCTCATACTTTAGAGCATCAACTGTTCTGTAGCAGCGCACATGATCTCAAAGTCTTCTTTTCATGTATCTCTTAGTATGAGAGATGAAATACTCTTTTTAAAGTATTCCTTAATAAATAGTTTTGTCAGAGAGTGCTATGCTTTTTGAGATGGTTATTTTCCCAATCTTCTGTTCATATTCCAAAAGTTTTCATTACACTTGCAGTTCTTAAAAAAGGCCTTCAGGAACGTACTATTGCTTTTGCTCAGCGTTTTTAAAGGCATTTACACAAGCCATTGATCTGGCTGCTTGCACGTAACCAATTGGAATTATACCTGAGAGAGCTGTAACTCTCTGAATTTAGCCAGTGGTGCCACAAGGATATAGCCCCATCTAGTGTTCTGCTCCTAAATCAAGTACGGGTGAGCCGGAGAGTTTTTGTAATGGGCATTCTTGGCTCCACGGTAAATAGTGGCTCCATATGTTGATGCATTTTATAAATTTTGGGGTTGGCAAGCCTACCATAGTAAATTAAAAGCTAATGGAGGGCAGCTGCAGTCTTTTCAGGCAGACACAGCTGTTTAAATCGTCTGCATTTGCTCTAACCATCAGTCAAAGGCCTTCTTACTGCAGCTTGTACTGTAAGTTATTGTGTGTTATATATAAAGAACATGGTACTAGATAAGGTGTTATTCCATCTCCGTTACTCGAGTTAATTTTGAGTCATGGGACTTGTTTCAGGCAGGCTGAATTCATTACACTGGGGGATTTGGCATTTGTCTAAATTCATTGCATTGAGAAATGGTAGAAAAAATACATGCTAGGAAGTACTGTGAATTATATAATACATTACTAAGCTGTTTATTGTCTCAGACGATATCCATTGTTCTATTATGTTTTTGTGAAAGCTTCTAGCCAACGTTTAGGCTTGATACAAGTAAGATATATTTTTTGTAAGATTTTTCTTACAAATTCCAAGTTCGTCATACCTGCAAGGTTTGAGCCAGGAGACAAGGGTCTATGTCTGATCTTTTTCCTAGACGATGTTCTTGATTGCTTCTGTCTTTGATTGTTGGTTGCTATCACACAGTTCTTTTTCTCATACATATAGATGCAATAAGTCATGCCTTCACCTTTGTTTTAGAGGCAGGCCTGAGGCAGCTCCAACTGATGCTATTTGGTATTATGATTCAGTTAGTCTGATATAATAAAATACTGTTTGCTTGCTTAGCTGCAGGAATGAACTGTGCTGTGTGACTTGTTGCAACTCTCAGGCAGTGAAGATTAGCTTAAGCCACTTTCATCCAACCTCTGCATTAGCCAGAGCAGGCAAGGTCAGTTATTGTGACTCAGCTGATGGGCAGAAGCCCAGTCACATGCCTGACCTCTTAATTTGTTTACTGATCAGCTTTCTTTTGTTGTTTTCTGGGGTTTTCTATGATGTCTTCATAAAGGATGAATGACACCTTCTGTGGAGATTAAAGAAGAGTGGGCAACAGCATAACTGAGACTTCGCTGATACACATCTTAAAATTATCTTAATGGTCAACTTGCAAGCAGTCACTAAGACTTATTGCAAGGAAAACAACCCCAAAAACTGAAACACCAACGTAAAACCCAATCTCAAAAAAACAAGCAACAGCACAAAAAAGCAGCAGGTCCCTACCTGTAATGACTGTCTTGGATCCAGTAGCTGATAACCTATGTGTATGTACCATAACATGCATAGCTGGGAAGTGAAGACGAATTGACATATGCAACAGGAACTCCTAGATTTTGAGGATTCCTGGGGTCACGTAGCCTGTTTCTGCATAGTCCTGTTAAAGAGGCCACCTTGGCTCTTTCTGTAGTCTGACTTAGTAATTTTCCTGTTCCCTCTGCTCCTCTCTCTGCCTTGAGAGATAAATCTGTTTTACTGAAACTTCATCTAGCACCTAAGACCTGTTTTGCCTTTCCACCAAACTGGAGTTTTTCAGCAGTTCTTCACTCTTAGTTTTTTTCTGGGCTAATGCCTTGGCTTTGAGCTGTAAGTCTCATTTGTTGATGAGTGCCCACATCCTTGTCGTTCTACTTTCAGTGGATTTTCGAAGTAACCAGAAAATGTCTTCTGATGGTTGGTTGGTTGTTTGTTTGTTTAAATTAACTTGTATAGGGGTCTCAGGCCTCATCACGAAACCTGACTACACCCATGTTAATTAATTTTCCAGTGTCTTGCCTATAAATTATAAACTAATTATCGAGAAAGTCAATGTAAGATGATGAATATCTGGCTGTGGCACCAGACCTGTAACCATTTGTGATTCAGCTGGGACTTTCAAATCCCTTCACTTTGACTGGGAGGGTTGATGAAAAAATCTACCTGCATTCCAGAGTCCCTTACCACTGCTCCCAGGGCTCTGTAATCATTCCGAATGCTCATAGGACGGCTCCTGGCTGTCACTGGTGCTCATGTGAAACGAGAGAAATAGATGGAGTGTGTGAGGCTTGGCAGTCTCTTGGTGACATCCTTGGTAGGAGACTCCAGTAGGCAGCACACTCTCTGGAGAGCGCGTCAGATCAGCAGATGGGTGCCTCTGTACCTCTCAGAAGAGAGTCGCCTCTGGCTATCACCTGCTGCCTTTTCTTAGTTGTGCTAGTTGTTACACAGGAGCAGACAGGGCTGCCTTAGTCAGCTCCAGCATCTTGCCTGATGTGATGCGTCTTTCCTCTTTGGTTGGCCGAGAGCTGAAGTGGATCTCAAGGGCACATCAGGCTTCAGGGGAAGTCTCTTCCTCCCGCAGGTCCTTGCCATTGCAAGCTTCCATTCTTCTGTATTGCCCCCCCTTCCCGTCTGTGTGTGCTGTTGTGGGACTTTTTGACTGTTTGGCCATGGGCTGTTGGTCCACTGCAGACTGCACTTGGATCCAGTGCATTCCTTTTTAAAAAGTATTCATATCTTGTTTATGAACATTCCCGATTGTTTTTTCTTGGATAGTCAGTCACGTGAAGTTGTACATCCTCAGCAAACAGCCAAATAAGTTCTTTAAGTGTAGGCACAAACAAGGGTGAAATTAAAATGTGGTTTTTGTAAACACTAATGCTCACAGTGTTGAATTTAATTTGATGTTGTGAGATATATCAGACAAATATAGTGACAGCAAATGTTAATGTAATAGTTCACTGAAAATTTTACTTTTGCTTGAAGGATATGATAAGCAGCACCTTCTTTGCCTTACAGCTCCATTACAGGAAGTCACTAAAATCATAGCTAGTAAAATCAGCTGCCACACAGACCCAGTAGAACCGGGAAAACTACAATGGCATACAGAAATTGTTTTCTGTTTGCACAGTTGTGTGCCCTTATTTTTTTTCCTGTTCATGTAAGTGCATCTGTACATTTCAAAAAATAAACATGCAAGTATATAACTGTTGCAAACGTATTTTAAGTTGCTTAGATAGAAAAAACGCACATCCTTCATAGCTGTTGGTTAGAAAAGCAAGCATTGTTTTAGTACAAATTTGATAAAGAAAAACATTTATTCAAAATTATCTTAATGGTCAACTTGCAAGCATATAATTCATATAATATATATCATATAATTTATGGTATTAGAAAGCTGGAGAATGACATTTATTTGAAATATAATAAGAAATTGCTTTTGACAAGACTGACTAGGAATGTAGTTGCATCAAATGTGCAACAAGGATGGGAATATGTTATTTTTCTTATACTAATGCCATGAAAAGAAAAGGATGCAGGGTAGCCTGGAGGCTGTTTCAGTTTGTCTACACGCAGGTCCTGTAAACTTAGAGCAACACATGTTGACCTTACTGCTGTCATTAATCCTGAAAGTTTATGTTTGCATTGTATGGCTAATTCAATAGGAAATTAATTTTTTCTGGATGTAGTAATTAGCTTCCAAAATGGGGGACAAAAGAAGCAGTTCGAAACATTCAGCAAAATTGTTTTTCCTAAAAGATTACTGAAACATAAATGTTGTTGAGCTTCTGATAGGAGATAATGTTTTTCATATGATATAAGTTCTGCACACACTTCAGAGCTGATTGCTTCTGAGACTGAAATATCTGATTTCAGAAGATTCCCTCGGTTTTCTGGATCCATATAAAGAAGAGCTAAGGCTTTAGATCAGGTTTTGCACCTATTCTAAAGAAAACAGTTCTGTCAAAGTTGTTTTTACCAACTGCGCATGTGGCGCTGGAAAGCTGGCAGGAAATCAACATGCATCTTGCAGACACATTAAAATTGCTTTCGGAAAAGTACAGTGTGAGCATAAAGCCAAAGTAAATCTTTGTAGCTCTTACAGAGAGAGCCATCTGTCTACATGGGACAGGATCAATTTCAAATTGAGTGTGCACACAGGAAATTACCTTGAGACTTTATCTTCTAATGCTCAGTTGAAGTAAACGGACAGCAATAATGCGAGCAGTGCAAGGCTGGGTCTTCAAAAGAAAAAGCAGTCGGGAGTATACGATGCTTAAGATAAAAATTTTCATAAAGCATGTGTCATTTAAATTAAATATTCTGGTAAAACTATCTTTAAAAACCTATAAAAGTGTTTAATTCTTCCTGGATATTTGTTAATGGTTACAGATAATTTCAGGTATTATGTGGGATCGGAAAAAAAGATACAAGGTATAAGATCAGTGCTGGTCCCAAAATGCTGCAAAGAGATTACTTATCAAATAATATTTGGATAACAGATAAGCATGTAAGAAGTTTATGATCTAACTCATTGTATTAGCAAGTGTTCATATGTTGGATTCTTTCCTTTTCCAGCTAACTAAGAATAAGAAAGTTATGATTAACTTTCAGGTAACAGAACAATCTTGTTTAAAAATCCTCTATTTAAGTGATTTTACTTGGACATCCTAATAAAAATATGGATTCTAACCTCACATATTACAAACACTGGACAAGTTTAGAGTTACAAGTGATCTACTTTTCAATGGTTTCAGGACAATCACATACTTCAAAGCAAATCAGTGCAACATCAGATGACATGGAATGAGCATCCCTTGCCTAAATACAGAAAGGTTGGTCTAGTCAAGTGATTTTTGTTAGCTTTGGAGCTTCACCAGTTTTCAGGAGATGCACAGATTTCTGGACAATATGCTCACTTTTCTCAGTTAACATGCCAGAATGGCTTAGATAGTGCCCAGAGACCGCTCCTCCTCTCTGCTGGTACCTACTGCTGTGATCAGTCACCTATCAAAATGCAAGATTACCCCAAACTATATTGTTCTATCAGAGGAAATTGCGAGTCTCCTCTCACTGGATGTTTCTGGGATAAAAAGGCCTGTGCCAAGGTTCACTACCCTTGTAGTCACAGGATTTTCTCATGTCTAACGTGACTGCGGTTTGAATTATTTCTGTTCATCAGAGATATGAAGGACAGATGCTTCTCTTCTGCTTCCAATGGCTTTTTACATATTTGAAGCTAGGGTTTTTTTGAAATTGTGCAGTTGATCATTCCTGCCTAAGTATAGTTCTTTGCCTTTGTCCTTACTGAATTACATCCCAAGTTTTTCTGACCATTTTCCAGACTAATTAGAAATGAGCAGGCAAAATGAGGTAGAAATAGATAGAAATGAGTAGGCAAAAAATTCAGTCCTTAACAACAGGCCAGACTGGGAGGGAGCTGGTTTATCTCACACAAAACAGCACTAAGGTAGCAGGAACTGGACATGGTATTTGGTCAGTAGTGACCTTTGGCAGGAAGCAGTTGAGCCTCTGCTCAGCTTGTGTTCGTTAGGAATCTCACTATCCACTTCATGAGAGTTGGTAAGAGTGTTATTTCTACAGTATGCAGCAATTTCAAGTCTCTGAGTTTACAGCTTGAGAAAAATTATGGGCAGAAAATTACTATTGGTCTGGTAAAGTCAGGACTGATAGTATAACTTTCTATGGCTTCATTTTGGTTTTATTTTGAATTCATGTTAGCATTAAAGGTAAAAATACAATTTAAAGAGTGCAGGAAACTCCTTATGTTAAATAACTCCCATACTCTGTATACAGGTTGCTTATAGTTAGGTATAGAGGTTAAATAATCTCTATAGTCTGACCTTGGGTGGGAAAAGACATGGTTGCTTCAAACAAATCAGTATTTCCTCACAATATTCTGTACTGACAAACACTGGAATCTCTACGACATACACAATGTAAACTATGTGAAAATACAAAAATTAGTCATTGTACATACTGGTAAATAAATGTATTCACTACAGAATACCAGAAAGCTCCTTTTAAAAAATTTACTTTGTAAAAGCACATGCTTGCAGGTTTATCTGAAACTCCATATAGATCGGAACAAAGTGAGATGCCTGACTAATCAAAACAGGTCAAGACAGTCCGGTGTGCAAACAAACATGACATATTACAGGCATTATGAAAGAACATGACTGGTTAAATATTAGCTCTCAAGATTAAGATTTTTTGTCTCAATTTTGATATTTCCCACCTTTTTAAACCCTATATGATTTAAAGGAAGTCTGGACCACAACATACTCAAATTCTATTGTACATCACTGGTTTATTTAAGAAATGCAAAGAGATTAATTAGAGGATGTTTACTTTGAGAATAAAAAAAACGAACCTAACTCAAGTGCTTTTTCATTCTAAGGGCCTGAAACATTCAGGTAGCACTTACGTTTTCTACTTCTAGAAGTTTAAGTAAACAAGTCAGAAACAAAGGTGTCTTTTTCTTTACAGGCAGATACAGTCCTAGTGCATTCTAAAATAGGTATTTCTATAGCTGCTCCCAAATACTGCATCTTTCAGAGTGTCATTAGTTGGATGAAGGCAGTATTGGGAAATACAAAAAGAGTTCAGTGTCTGCTAGGAGCTATTAAAGCCCAAGCATCTCAAAAGTAGTTACTTTTTGAGATACTTCTAAAGGTGTATTAAATTACAGTACATCCTCCACAGATATATTTTTCTCTTGCTCCTGTACTCTTAGGAAACTGTTCAGAAAGGAGAAGCAAAAGCCCAGGTCTTGTAATCTCTGCTTGAATCAATCTTACTAGAGTCAGCTCAAAGGAAAAAGGAAAAGGGATGGTTGTCTGTGCTAACACAGACACTTACATGGAGAACATTCAATAGATGTTTTTTAAACCTTTTCTACATAAAGATTTTAATTGACAAAAAAAAAATTTACAAGGCTTTCAAATAGCAGAGTCTTTTAGAGGTATTTTGCAGTAACTAACTCCAAGATAAATGACTATAATGATTCATATTGTCAATGTGAATAGCGGGGAAGGAAACGGGCTAATCCCCAGATTTCACCAATAGAAATTTTTTGAGATTATGTAGGTGGGTCTGTGTGTGCACAGCACATATGTGTGCACATATAACATCTGAAAATGTTGGGGAAATCATAAACGAAACCCACTCCTAATACTGAGAATCCTGCCATATCAGGTGTTTATGTCAGCTCCCTTTGTATTTCGTGGAGTTCCTCCACATCTGTAAACGAAGCTTGTTTACACTTTTGTTTGGTTTTCTGTAACTTCACTCCTTGGATTGCATATTCCTTTTTCTGGGCTGACGGCTCAGTAGATCTTCCTTTATGCAATGCAAAACCATGGAAAGTTCATATAACTTAAAGAGACACAGGTCCCCATTTTTGCCTTCAGGAGGAGCTGTTTCTTCAGTATTACGAGAGCTGTATCTCAGCGCTGTCAGTTCAGCAGTTTCTTTTCTAAGCTTCCACGCATGTCTTTGCAGCAGTGCCCGCTGACGGGTAACAAGCACACAGGGGAAACCCTTCATTATTAAGTAGCAGGATGACAGTAAGCATGTAATAGTTGCATTGTTTAGTGATAAACTCATCCACATAATAAATATGTCTCCTGAAGGGACAGGTCATGCTGGAAAGGGCCCTGCTGGGGCACAGACCTCCTGCTGCTGCGCTCAGCCAGCCCAGCCAGCTGGCAGCAGCTTCTCCCCCACTGCCTGCAGCGGGCTCCTCAGCCAGCCGGCAAACGGGGCCAGCAGGGTGTCAGTAGCTGCTTTCTGCAAAACAAACTGCATTCACCATTTTCTGTGAATCACATTTTGCAGAACATATTTACAAATGTTTGCAAAATGTTCCAGAATCAAGACTTTTGACCTGATGACCCTTTGGCCAGAATCCCAGCGGGGACCAGTGGTCATACCACCCGCAGAGACAGTTTCCGCCACAACTTATGATGTGGGGAGATACTTCAATCTTCCAAATGTTGGGTTACCAGACTACAGCAAGTCACAAGGCTGCACAGATACCCATAGGGTAGAACCACGAAGGCACATTGCTGACACTCCACTGAGAACACCAGTTGCTGCTGTGATTCCTTAGCTGTTGGAATGCTTGCCAGGTTTTGCCTTTAACCTGTGCGATATTTCTGTGTTATAGTCAACATAGTTCAGTTAAAGTGAACTAAATATTTCTGAGAACACTTAAGTACTTCCAGGAAGTAGATAACTAACCAACCCCTGTAGTCCATAAGCACACCTTAGTTTAATAGGTCATCAGTTACTGGAGATTCTTGTGCAATTTTGTGCCTTTGGTGCTGAGTCTGCATGTCTCACAGTACCTTGCATTATGTTGCTTCTTATCATTATACCTTAAATGTATATATTCTTGTTAAAATGATTTCTGAAAATTAAGTGGTCGTGGCATCTAGCAAAAGAAAGGTATTTCAAATACCAGACATGCTCCAAAAGTATGTATTCTTCACCTTTTCCTGTCTTATTTGTCACTCCTGTCAGTGGTTTTGGATTGGTGGTCTTGGAAATTGAACCCCATGTCCTATTCTCTGGGCTGTAAAACAAGTCTAGACTGCAAAACCTAAAAGCAGACTTTAATGTAAAAATCACTGTTGAATATAGTTATTTGAGCACTGATAAAGTTCAGCACTGTCATTTAGGTGGAACACCTGAAAATCTTAAAATAAGAGGTTCAAATACAGTATTTTGTATCAATGCTGCTCTTGGTGTTTGTTAGACATTACACAGCATGTTAAGGACTTGGTGTCCTCTCTTGCAGCCATCAAAATGGAGGTTCATCTTTAAGCACATGAATATTGTCAAGGAATGCATGTAAAGGGTTTAAGTGTTTTGCTGGATTGGAGCCAGGGACTCAATATATCACAGTATTGACCTCTCCTGGGAGGAGGGAAGATCTGCAACTGACTTTGGTTCCGTGCTTGGTGAGAATCCAACATTACAAATGGTAAGGGTCTGCCCCCAGGAACCGGATAGGACAATGTGTGTTTAAATGTAACCACGATGCAGGTGCAGTAAGTACAGTTAGTAATTTCACGGAAATGCTGCACATGTTTTAGGCTGTGTGTGCACTATGAGCTGTAGCCCAGAAGAGCATGGATGGGCTTGAATGAACTACTTGGCATAGTGAAGACGATCAGCTGTCTTGTAGCGTGGGTGTAAATCTTTGTGTAGTTTCTTCACCCAGCAAGCCAATGCCTTTCACAGAGCATGTCATGTGAAAAGTTCACCCTTGGCTCCCAGGCATTGTCATACCGTGGCTGTAGCCAAGAGAAGTAAGTGAACTGGGCTGGATTTCAAAGGAGACTCCATCAAAGCACAGCTATTTCCTGGGACTGCCCTGCACCTTTCTTGCTTCATTAAGAAAAAGTATTTCGCATTAATGTTTTGTATCACATCCTTTTTGCTAATTAAATATTTAATTGTTCCAGTTACAATATAGATGCAACACAGATTACAGTCAGAGGACCAGACTTATACCTCTAACTTCCACAACCTAACACTTCACCCACATTGGAAGAAACTGGACTAACTGTACAGTATTGTGGTTATCAGTGGGAGCAGGCAAGCAGTATTTTGTCATAAACAAACATCACCACACCAACATATTTGCGGAGGAATCCATCTCACTTAATTTGAGGTGTCAAAGGATTAATTATGTGAATGTACGATCATGTTGAGGGCTCCTTTCTTAGCCTAGAGAGTGATCGCAATGCCTGTGGGCTGTGCTCCGGCTGCCTAGAAAAGGGTATGCTGCCAATGCTCTGAGGGATCAGGCATAATGAACTAAGTGTCAGTGAGGCACCATAAGGTAAGATGAACTCTGCCTTGATGGCAGATACAGCTGTGACAGCTGCCTGGATGATGAAAGATTTTAATTAAGCTGGGTTGCTGGGCCTAAAAAAAAACCAGCTTGGTTTTATGTGCCCTTCTTTTTATTATCAGAGTTCCCACTTCAGCCTTCAAAATAAACTGTGGTTTCTCCTTCCATGGCAGAAATCATAAAATCCCCATGTACATGAAGCCATCAGTGCTGTGCTTAACCAGTTCAGGCTAGTGGCCATGTGAAAAACTTGTGCCACCCTGGAGACCCGCTGGAGAGCTGAGGCACCAGCAATGACACTTTCTCTAGTAATTTTATCAACCAAGATTGTTGCTTGGTTTTCTTTTGACTTCTGTGAACAACAGTAGCTAAACCATTTCTGCCATGTCTGTTGGTATTTGGTAGGATTCTGCTGAACAAGATGTGATTGAGCCACTTTTCCACCTTGTCTGTCAGCAGGTGGGAGTGCAAACACCAGAGTAGGTGATAGTGTCCTAGCACCAGTATTTACAAAGAGAGAAATAAATAAGTTGCTAAACCTCAAACCATATATCTTGTCCAGTTCAAGAGTCCATTTTTTGCAAGGGTGCCAAGTGTTTTTCTGCCTGTGGCCTTCTTTTGAAAGGACAGTTTGAGAAAGACTCCGTCTATTTGTCCCCACCATTTGTTTTTAAAGGCAAACTCAAAGATCTTCACTGATTCTTGAGTGCAGCAAGAATGCCTGGGAGGGAGGGGCAGAAATGAAGAACATACCTAAATTTCTCCAGTCAAGTCAGGTTGTGTAGCTGATATTTACCCTACAGATACCAATGCCACATGCATTACTTAACATACCTGGTTCAGGTAAAGAGTGTGGCCAACTGACGGTATCCTACATACAAAACTCCAGGCAAGGACGTCTTTGGTGGATAATGGCTCTTCATGCAATACTGGCATCTCATTGCGCTAGAGGGTTACATTTCCACTTAAAGCCTGCAGGTACAATGTGGGAAGGTCAACCGTGAGCTGATGGGGCTAATAATGCTATCAGTCTAATCACCTAATTAGGTATTAGAGGAGGATTATGAAGGTATGCACCCTGTGAGAAAAAAAAAAGATTGTGCAATCTTATCTGTGTTACATTCTTATTAGAACTGCTGGAAAACAGTGATGGACACAGACAGGAGCCTGTCTATATAAGCTAACAAGGATGTTAAGTGATCTCCAAACAGCCCAAACATGTTCGCATCAACACTTCATGCGCTTTGCACTTTCACAGGAAGGCCAGCAAAACTCTGCACATTTCTCTTTGGAACTCCCATTACGCTCAAATCCCATGAGAGGGGTGAGAACTGCAGATATCTGTGAGGAGCCTGGAACGTGGAGGAGTTCTCATGAAGATAAAACCAAACAAAAAAAAAAGCAAGCAATCAAAAAAGTTTAAACTGTCAAAGAGGTTTAATAGAAGTACACTCTGAAAATGTATGAGAGCAGAGTAACTCCGCATTTAGCTAATTTCTAAAATGCAGTAATCAAAAACTATTTAACCACATTTCATGCCAGGGTTTTTAAGAGCATAGACCTCCATGAAGGTAATCCTGTGCTACTGAGAAAATTGTGAAAGAGCAAAAAATCAGTCACGAAAATTGCAGGATGAAAAGATAAATCCATAATTTCCTTCTTTTCTCCAAACAGAAAAGCTAAAACGTCTCCTCAAACTTAAGAAGAGCCCAGAAACGGTTGAACAATATAAGTTTGCTGGGTCATCTAGTCAAGTACTAAGGTATGACAAGTCACAGCTGCTTCAAAGGCAGGAAGAGATTTCACCGTAAGAAAAAAGTGAGATCTGTGCTTTGTGTGTGTTTATTCCTGGTAGTTATGTTGGACTGAAGGTGTCCCTGCCTGTGGCAGGGGGTTAGAGCTAGCTGAGTTTTAAGGTCCCTTTCAACCCAAACCGTTCTGTGATTCTATTAAATCCCAAAGTGTAGATTTTAGAATGCCTTTTTTTTGTTGTTTAGCAATAACCACACGAGGGCAGTAAGCTCTGTCTTCGACTGGTGGAAGTATTTTTTTCCTCGGGTTCTGAATATGTTGCTTTATGTGTCTGTTCAGTAGCATGCAGCTGCTACTTGCACACTAAGGACCTAATGTGAGACCGTGCAGTACCTCACCAAGTATTCAAAGTGAGAATGAGTGTGAAATCCTGAATCAAATTCAGGATTCATGAAAATAAGACTATTTATTAGGGACCTATTGTGGCATTTTTAACATGGCATTCTTCCAGAGCATGTATTGTTCCCACATGAATTCTTTTTACAAAGTCATTTTTGTGTGTTTATTTTTAAACTCAAAATCTGCCTGTATCAAGTTCATGATTCCAGTCACATTAGCTTCCTACAAAATCTGCTTAAAATCAGTCTCTCAGTAGAGTCATCAACACTGCGCTACAAACATTAGGCTTGCATTAGACTATCCTGAGAAACATTATTCTGCTGTTTTCATGGGTTTTGGTAGAAAGCAGACTTTCCTTGCATTCTGTGATATTTCACAATATTTTTCTGGTACTCCCGATCTGAAATAGTTCAGAAAAGCCTTTGAAGGAGAGGTGCACTTTCAGTCCCTTCTGTGACCACTTCAATTTCTTCTATATTGTCATATACGAGAACACTGAGACTTCTCAGTTATGTATGCTTTTAATAATTCCACGTACTGATGGCTTTCTTAGCCATTTTTTCATTAAGCCTTCTGTTCCTTCATCAAACTGCAGGAACATATTTCTGTGTGGTGATATTCTAGTAATTGATTAAGTCAGCTCTGTGATTCTTAAATCCACTAGTTTCCCAGGCACAAATGCAAACTAGACTTATTCTTACAGATAAAAGTATAAAGCTCCAACATGCAGAACCTGTGGCTTTGCAATAGTCATTTCCTCACTGACAGGATTTTGAAAAACAGCCTGGCAGTAAGTAAGTAAGTAAGTAAGCCTGGCTTACCTAGGAAGCTGACCTACCTACAGGTTAGTAAATAGGCCACAGAGTCATGTAGATTATAATTCTTCAGGTCCTGGAAAACTTGTTTGTGAAACAAGTTGATTTGTGCTTCCAGTTACCTTTCCTTATCTGTTCTTAGTGCTTCATGTGGTTTCAGTGTGTGGCTGGGATACACAGAATTAGTGCTTGGTGTACGACCACAATAACTGAGCAGAACTTCACTGAACTGAATTACTCACAAAGTCCGGTGGATGCTCACTTCAGAAAGTCAGCCAAACAGCACAAAAGTACTTGTGCATTGCTTGGTTTACTTTCTGCTGCCCATTTTGATAGAAGCTGAAGTTAATGCTGGCATCAGTGAAAAAATTTGCTGTCTGTAACAATGCTTATTACTCACTAGGATGGTCTGATAAACATGAAGTTGTTAAACATGACTAAATACTTCAATTTCTCCAAAAACTGAAAAATATTATAGTGTTTTCCTAAGACTTTTACCCACAGAGGCAATCTTTCATCTGCTTATGTTTATGTGAGTACCACAAACTTCACTGCCTCCTGCACTAAGTGTAAACCACTTCTTCCAGACTCGCTTTGCTTTTAGATATGTAGACACAACAATGTGCTCAGGAAATATTAACTTATAAAAATATTATAAAAATAGGCATTTTGCCAATTAAGCAAGGCAGAAAGACCAGCGTGATGATTTGCTCTGGAAGGGGCTTCCTTGTGCAGGGAGCAAAATAAATACAAAGAGCAGAACAGAAGACTATGAGAATAAAACAACCTTGAACTAACTTTTGAACCTGGCAGTTCACCAGCCTTTGAACAATTATACTCTCTAGTAAAAACCAGCCACTGACTTTGTTGGTGTCAGTTTCAGATGAGGTTGAAAAAAAAAAAAAGAGTTAAAAATATAGATGCTGAGTTTGCAGCTCTAGTTTGAGCATTATAATTGGGATCTATCTGTTGCAACACTGTATTTAAAGCAAATTATTGGACAGTCCGCTAACTAGTTCATCACATTGTGCTGCTTCACTCTTGGAGAACCAGGCCTCATATCAGGATGTTCTCCCTGCGTCATAGGCAGTTATGAAATTTCTTCATAACTGTGACTATTGCCCATTTGGGGTACTATTTATAAGTACCTGGCACTGCTTTGTCAGCTATGCTGCTCCACTCATCCCAAACAATGTTCCTGGAGACCATTAGAGAGGTATGGCAATGTTTGCTTGCCTTTTAAATGCATGTGTTTCCTCTCTTCCCAGTAAGGATACAAGAAGTTTCAGTGTCATCAGGGCCAGCAAAGGCAACAGGGCATAACAGAGGCTGGAAGGGAGGAAAGTGAATACCAGGATCCTCTGACAAAGTTCATACAGGCAGAGCAAGGAACTAAAATACCTTCACTCATTAGCACAATGAATCAATAAAGGAGCTGTGATATTTGCTACCACAAGTACACAAGCATACCAGAGTATCTGATGAGAAAGATGGTCAGGTGTGGAGGAGGCTGAGGCCTGACAGTTGTGGCAAGGACAACATACAGAGCATCATGCCATGCTAGACCTGCCTCTAGCAGCAGCCTACACATCACTACTGCAGGTGAGGAGCTGCGTCAGTAACCTGAATGTGCGGTATAACTATGCAGGGAGCCTTTAAACTGCTTTTCTTCCATGCAAACATTGTCCATGCCCAAGCTGCCTCTAACTTACTTTCTCATGTCCTGCTCCAAATTCTGGAGAATCTTTTTCCCTCTTCTTACCCACTCAGCACTCTGCTTTGCTTGAGTTGGTGGTACTATAGATGTTAAAGGAAATACATTGCAAATAAATTATGCTTTATTATGACTGCAGACACAGAAAGATAAGGAAATTCAATAGAAAAGGTACAAAGGTAGGTTTCAATAGTATGTATGTGTGCATTTGGCTTTGACTGAAGACTTGCATACGCTGCAAATCTACAGGGTCTTAAAATCTCTCAGCTACACCTTATACATTTCAAACAAAGTCTGTGGAATTGAGCTCATACTGCAGCCTGTTTATTGAAACCTGCTGTGATAAGAGAGCAACTACAACACAGAGTGTTTTTACTTTGGCATGAACATTACACTGGAAGTTAGCTATGTCTCAAGACTTTATGTAGTTAAAATACCCTTTTCTTTCCCAAAACAGTAGTTGGGCACTGTGAGTCTATGTTTGATTGCTGTGACTATGGTGTCACAAATAGTTAATACCATTGTCCTTGCAGACCTATGTGGGAAGCAAACAAACAAGTTCTGCTTCCATCCAATAGATTATAGCAGGAAATGGCATATACAGTATCTGTTGCCCAACCAGGGGGAAAACAAAAAATACCTGTAGTACAAACTCCTTCAGTTATGCCTCACAATTGAAACTGTTAAGGAAAACTATGCTATCAGTGTGAGCAACTGACAGTCTGAGTGAAAGGTTTTCAACTGACCGTGGGTTTTTCTAAATATTTCACTAGTGCACATAACAGTGTCTTCCCAAAAGCTCCTGCCAGATCCTTCAATTTGAACAAATAAGCCTCTAAATAACTTTCCAGATAATCTGTACATAAACCTCTACTTTTTGCTGAAAAGATAATGGTGTGTATTTTCAAGCCAGAGAGTTTTCTTTCTCAAAGTTTAGGGTGTATCACAAACACAACCACTATTAGGTTGTTATTCACCATGGCTTTTTCTAATACACATTGACCTTTGTACTGTATTTTTGACTTGTTCCCTTACCTTAGAAAACCTCCAGCTACATACTTTCTTTTCAAAGTTTGGCCAGGCTCCATTTTGCAACTGTTAACATAACCTTAGGTACATGCTGTGAGGATTGTAAGTCATGTCCTTCATACCTGCGATGTCATTAATCGTCTCACATCTGGGATGGTATCAGGAGTTTTGTATTCCTCACCCAACATGACTGTGAAGGCAAAAACAGAAGTCAGAAATACGCAAAGTTAGAGAAAAAAAAAAAGCAAAAGATTAGAAGGAGAGATTAAAACCAGCAATCTAAAAATCTGTGTGGGGCAGATTTGTCACTTGCTGTTCCTACCAAGTAGCCTCTTGATATGTCTAGTTCTGGGTGAAGTATCCCCTACAAGCTTGCCCAGAAGGGCTGTCTCATCTGTATGCCACGGCAGTACTATTCATTTTGCTCTTACTGGTCAATACGTATTAAAAATAACTTGGAGAGATAATCAGTTGCTTGGAACATGGTGCTTTGGGTATGCAGATGTCGCTTAACTTCTTTTGGACTCTTCTGCCAAAGGTGCTCAGGCACTTTTAGAAAATCTCAGTGGAGTCTACCCATGGTTGCTTGACTGCAAATTTAGCATTTCCTGAAAAACTTAGTATCTTCTGCTAAGTTTCTAGACGTTTTGGTCAGCAGCATATTAGACCTATCCCCTTCTCAATGGATATTGATTAGTGCATGTGTTCACTTAGTCCCACAGTCATCTCTTCAGAGGTAATGTTACCACAGGTAAGAGTATCTTGGATGTACAAAATAGCAATACCAGACACTGGGAGCATAACCCCAGCCGTGGAGAATTCTTGGATCAGAGCTGCGGAAATTAGGTGGGTTTTCACCACCCAAGAAGTTGTCAGTGTGTAATTTCTAAAGCAGTAACATATTACTTACCAGTTAAATAGCATCTACAAGTGTTCATTTTCCAAGGAGACCAGAAAGTCTACCCAGTTTGACAGAGCACTGAAAAGGTACACTTGTTTTATTTTCATTTAATAAACTCTAAGCAAAACCTGTGACATATTCTGAGTGATCATTTTGCAGTTCCTTAATCAATGAATTTAAAACCAAAATACTTATTCCACTTGAGAAAAATTAATAAACTAAAAGCAAATAATCAGTTCTGAAAATTATATTGTTTAGGAGAGGAGGGTCATATTTATTTTTCCAAAGCATCTTTCTGCTGTTGCAAGTCACAGATGCACATTATGGTCTCTGCTGGATCTGACTGCCACAGGATAACCCTTTTGCCAACTTGTCAAGTGAGGCTAGTAGTATCCATTTTATCTGGTTAAAAAAAGCAGGGCAGCACGCAGCAAATCACTCTGTTCTGCTTAAATATCTGTTGAACTGTTACTGTATCTTCACGAGAAAGTATTTAAGAATGGACAAAGTCCAAGGCAGATCAAAGTCTGAGGCATTACTGCGCTGGCAGAGCTTGGTGTTACTCAGCGTAAAGACAGTGCCTGAGATGGTTGACTCATAGCATATAAGGAGGCCTGGAAGATAGGAGTGGTCTGGAACATGTAAACTGAAATTTCAGTTCGCGGAGGCACAGATGAAGGTGACTTGCCATTTATTATTTTGATTTCTTTGGATTACAAGATCATAATTAATTACTAGGGAAGTCTTACAGCACCAAACACACGTGGGGTGTGCTGATGAGACTTGTAATATTTTTTTTAGAAATTAAAAATACGCCAATTACAGGGGAAAAAAATGACTTACCTTTGCCAAGCAATGAAAGGTTGCTACAGAAACACAGGCCACATTGCAGGCCTCTAGGTGATCACAGTTGCAGCTATGAGAGGCAGAATCATCTTAACACCCTTAGCTGAAGAAACATGGTTAGCAGAGGAGATAGCTTCAGCAGTGCATGTTGCCACAATAAAAGACACAGAATGTTCTGATTAAAACAGTCTACAAAAGTATGTGACTTGCTCTTTGTGGGTTAATAGATGAAGAGAGCCTGACCTAGGAGCCACTGTCAGTACCGCTGGGACCCATTCAGAGGGCTTTCTGCCAGCTAAACAGAGCCAAGTCAGGTTTCGCCAAGTTGTAATCTACGCAGCCTTATGTAATACAAAACATTTCATGTCTACTTAGGTTAGCTGCAGGAGGCTTAGAGTCATGTTGAAGTAAGCACTCTATCTTGGTGTTCCCTAATTCATGACAGCTTGCACAACTACTTGGAAAACAACATAATTAACACCAGCATGTGTTCCCAGCTGACTGATCCCTTCTGATTACATGTGTAAATGAAAATGTAGACTGCAGACAGATAGGTACAAAACTCCTGGTAAAATGAGCGAAAGCAGATTTGGATAAAATTTTTTATATTTCAAATGGAAAAGGCACCTGGAAGACTGGGGGAAAAAAAAAAAAAAAGAAAACCCAACAAGATATTCACACATAATGGAAAACATACAGGGTTTTTTTCTAAGCTATTAATTAAGCTATTACTTTCTTGTAACTCTCTGCTGTGGCCAAAAATACATAGATACGAATATTGCTGAATCTGGGGATGTAGCTGGGTTTGTAGTGATTTATTCTTTTGTTTTCTTTCTCCCCTGCTCATATTAATAGATCTGAATCCATCTTCCTTTTCTCATCCTCCTCCTGCTTTCATCTTGGCTTTGTTTACTTCTGAAATAATAACATCTTAAAACTGCATCATTAGGATGAGAACACTAGAAAAGAAAATTCTGACCAGAAGGGGGTTTTCTTTTCATTGGCATGGCATGATCTTAAGCGTAAGGGAGAGGCTTAGTCTCTAGTGTCCATGCTTCTGGATTTGGTCACATGTTTGTGTGCTTTGGAGGCTCCAGCCACATCCTGGAAATTGCAGCAGGCAGCAGTATGTGTGGGCGGGTCTGCCCACAAGGGAAAAATGTATGAATCCCAGCTCATAATAGTTCAAGGAAAAGACTTCATACACACACCACTGCAGTCTGGCAGGGCCATCACTTCCTTCTGGGACAGAGCAGGTCTTCCTGCTATTACCATACCAAAACCAAAGAGAGCTTCAGATATTCAAGCTCTGAGCTCTTGAAAGTAACCAGTCCATTAGCAAATTTAAAAAGTACTCATTTCGAGCTGAGGCTGACACATATGCTTTCATTTTAATTACTTTAATGATTTTGTATTTTTTAAAGAATGCAACTACTTTTGCTGAGATGTATTGAGTGTACTTATTTCCTTCAAATCCTAGTATTTGTTGGAGCAGGGGGGCTGGCTAATGCTTCCCAGGGAGGCCAAATTGGCTCCTACAGCTTCACTCCAAACGTCCAGCTTAGGACTTCCACACAGAAAGTGCCATGACTGAAAGCTGTTGCTGGCCTACACCTTCTTTTGGCAAGCCCTATACAGCCCCATCAACACAGGGGCTCTGTGCTTGCGCTGCCTCTTAAGGATCTCATTCATCTACTGCCTCAAACTAGCTAGAACTCATGTTCATAAGAGAAAACTGCCACTGAGACTTCCCATGCAGACCTGAGCCAGGAGTGAGAGTTGTTAGTGGCCTTCATCTTCATTTGAAGCCTAATCACAGCCCCACCCTCACGCATGTTCTCTGCTTGCATAGCTTCCAAAATATTTATCTAACCTACTGCCTAATTCTAGCCACGGGCCAAGAGAGAACCTCCACTGAAGTTTCCCACTCAGAATAGGTCAAGGCTAAAGCTGTTTGTAACTCTCAGTTTTCCTTGGCAGTCCACATAATCACAAATACTAGTGCTTTGCCCTTTCTCTTCCACACCTGCCCCTCACCCTATCCAAAGCTTTGGTTCAAAAGAGAAAGATCTCCAGGTAGGGCCCCTGCTCAGGAGGGGCCAAGACAAAAAGCTGTTGCTGGCCTGCACCTTCCCTTGCAAGCCCCATCAACATGGAGGTCTGAATGTGCACTGCCTCCTAAGGATCTCCCTCACTGACTGCCTCACTGTAGCAGAGCCCAGGTCCAAAAGAGAAAATCTCCAGCGCAGGTCCCCATATGGAAGGCACCAGGGATGACCTCACTTTCCCTTGGAAACCCATTCACAGCCCCACCAACTGTGCCGCTGCGCACATACTCCAACACCGAACCCTGTGCCTTGCCAGAGCCCGGGAAAGTAGAGGATAGCCATTGCACAGGGCTTCATGCAGAAGGGGCTGGGGCTGAAAGCTGTTTGTAGATGTTCATTTTCCATGGCAGTACCTTCAGAGCACCACCAAACAGGTCCCCTGCATGCAGTGCGTCCCCAGGGAAGGGAAGCGCACTCTTCCCGCCGACCCAGACCCTCGGCCCCCTCAGGCCTCCCCTCTCCCCCGCCGCGGGGGTCACAGCCCGACCTGCCAATCACAGCCCGACCTGCCAATCACAGCCCAACCCGCCCCTCCCCGCCTATCAGCGCCCACCTCGCTTCCCGCCTCCGCTCCGCCCACATGGGCCGCGCCCTGCTCCTCCTCCCCTGCCCCGTCCTGGGCCCGCCCCCCCGCCTCCGACAGCCAATGGGGGAGCGGGCGGCAAGCTGGGCGTGTGAGGGAGCGGCTGTTGCTCGCTCTCGCCTTGCTCGCACCGCTGCTCTGCCTCAGTGCCGGCAGCCGCCATTCCCGCAGCAGGTGAGCGTATGTGTGTGTGTCTGCGGCGCGGGGAGCCCCGGTAGCCGGCAGCGAGCCCCCGGTAGATGTGGGGCGCCGGTCCGCGGCTGCCGGCTTTCCCGACGCGGCTGGGCTTAGCTTCGGCGCCTGGAGACGGTGGGCTGCGGCGGACTCAGGGGAACGGGGTAGGGGACGGCGGCGGGCCCGTGTGCCGAGGTGCCCGGCTGATTCACTGCGGGCTTCCGCCCTCCCCCTCGCTCCCGTCCTCCCTTCCCCATCTAGGACGCGCCCACAAGCGCACCGCCGTCCGCGCTGGGGCTGAGGGAGGACGAGACCGGAGTCGGGCGGACGGGCTCGATTGGTCTGGTTTTAACCTAATTATTATTAGGGCAAGCGTGAAGTTGCGTGGTAAATGTGCGAGTGCTCCGGGTGCTGTTTCCCGAAGAGGGGCTTATGCTTGCGGGAGGAAAGCGTGACAACGCGCGGCAGGTGGTGGGAGCGGGGCTGCATCCCAGCGATGCCGGCGGGCCAGCGAGGGAAGGAAGGGAAGGCCCTTACAGTGTCCTTGGCATCCAGCTTGCGTGTTCCCTGGCGCGTGGGTTAGTGCGCTACTGCCGCAGATGGGGGAGCGGGGGGAGGCACGGGGCAGCAGGAGAGTCACCGGATCCGCGAAGATGACATCGGTGACCCGCAGCTTCGCGGGTTAGCGGCGCTGCTTTGACCCTTTGCCCGGGCGAGTTTCAGCTCTGTAGAAGTGTGCGTGCGGCTTGATGTAAGCGGTGCGTTTGCTAGTGTGCGTAAACTGAATACTAAGTGTGTGTGTGCGAGAGAGAGGCAGAGAAAGACTGGTCCGTATGCTCCTAGGATTGCAAGAAATAAAACCTCTAAAAACTACGGTCGCTGCAAACTGCTTTTGAGATAAACCGCTTTCTGTCTGTTTTTTTTTTTCATGGTGTAGGTTTACTGGCTGCGAATGCTAATTAGACTTGTTGCAAAAGGTATGTTAAGATTTTTGCAGCATATAGGAACTTTTTTCTTTCTCCCCCCCCCATTTTTGCACAGCTTTCATTACTTCCACTATAGTTTCTGGCTTAAATAGAAAAAAGAAAACAAACCCACTAAAATTTTACTTCAGTTGTAATAGACCCATACTAGTGTTGATGGGACTGTGACAGGAAGCACCTTATCTGGAAGGAGAAAAGTGCAAAGCAGGATCAAAACAACTCTCTCATTCTTCCTCTTACCTGGCAATTTGTCAGCACTTAAAGTACAGTCGCATTGGAACTCTGCAGTCCAGAGGAGGTTACTGGACAGAAAACTACTGCTTCCTTATCACATGTTTGTAGGAGTGTAGCATGGAGAAATGGGAAGCTCTAATGCTTTCATTTTCCTTTCCTTAAGCAATTGTATTTTTCTGAGTGTCAGACCTCTTCAATTTCCTGATCTGCAAGCTCTTCTTTGTGTTTTCTGGCCACTGTGAATGGATGCTATATAAAAGAAGTATTGTAGTCTTCAGTAGTAATTAGCAGGTTCTTTTCCTGTTTTGACCATACTGATATGTAAACTAATAATTACCGGTTAATAATAGCAAGGGTGATACTGGAGGTAAGGGCAACGTGAATCTGTATTAATTTAGGAAATGTATCTTTACATGATTACGCAGGTACAGTTTGTCACAGCTGTGACTTTAAGAACCCTCAGACCTACTTAGCTTTCAAATTTGGGGATGTCACAGCCTTGATTCGAGAGCTCCTTCCAAGTATAAAACGTCATTCTTGGTTAAAGAAAACCAGCATCAAACAACTGAGGGGTTTTGGCACTGAACCGGGATAGGAGCAGTTCAGTTGCACAAGACAAGTGCGCCTTTTCTTTTCTGTCTCCTCCGGGTTTTGAGATGTCATCGCTTCCTCCATGGCCCGCGGCCCTTCTCCCGGGACTGCCGCGGCCTGGCGCTGGCGGTGCCCCGGGGCCCGCAGCGGCGGGGGAGACCGGTGCCCGGGGCGGGGCCGGGCCGTTGTTGGCCTGCGCGGCGCTGCGGCGGCGCGACCTTTCCCCTACTTCTTGGGAGCGGTCACGTGAGTGAGCGCGGCGGGGGGGAGAAGGGGTTGAGCCGGCGGATCCCCGCGGTGCGGCGCGAACGCAACCGGGTTTGGAGCGGCCGGCGGGTAGATGTGTGCCGGGCACGGACCGTGCTCGGTCGCTGCGTGCAGGGGTAGGCGCTTCCCGGGAGTGACGGGTTTTGGAGCAGCTTGGGTGAAAGGAGACCGAAGCGAGCGCTTGTCTGTAAAACAACCAACCTCCTCCTCCCCTCCCCCCCAGCTGTATTTTTAAGAATATTCCCAAACCATTTTCTTTGTTCTGCAGCGTGCTGTATCATGGTCCTGAACTGTCATCAGAGGGCTGGGGCGCCTCTCCTGTGAAGACAGGCTGGGAGAGCTGGGCTTGTTCAGCCTGGAGAACAGAAGGCTCCAGGGCAGCTTCCAGTGCTTAAGGGAGCCGACAAGAGATCTAGAGAGGGGCTTTTGACAAGGGCATGTCAAGCAGGATGAGGAATGCCGAACATGACAGGGCAAGGAGGAATGGCATTAAACTGATACAGGGAAGATTTAGGAATGGGATATTAGAAATTTACTGTGAGGGTAGTGAGGCCCTGGCACAGTTTGTCCAGAGAAGCTGTGGCTGTCCCATTCCTGGCAGTGTCCAAGGCCAGGTTGGATGGGGTGTGGAGCAACCTGGTATAGTGGGAGGTGTCCCTGCTCCTGGCGGGGGTTTGGAACTGGATGAGCTTTAAGGTCCCTTCCAACCCAAACCATTCTTTGATTCTACATGTTCAGAACAACATGATCTGAATGACTGAAAAGAAAGCCTGGATTTTGAATGGCCAATTTAAATATTTAAAAAAATGTTTGGAGCCAGTTATACAATCTTTCAACCTTGTATAGGCTGAAAGACCTTATTCAGGTCTTTCCACCTTGTACAGTAAAATATCTCCTGCAAGAGCGATCCATTCAGTTTGCCTTTGGTCACCAAATATTGTCTCTTTTCCAGGACCTGCAGAGTCCTAAAATATGATATCATGCGTGTCTCTTAGAAGTCCTGCCGTTCCAGAAATATTTGCTGTTACAGTGAAGATACTAACTCTTCTTTACTGCATGAGCATAGAAGCTCATTAATGCAAGGAGAGTGAGAGAAGGGATATAATCTCATATAATCTAAATGCCTAGTTTTCTTTTTTCATAGTAATATTAAAAAGAAATACTCAGATCTAGAGCCTACTTTTTAGAGGGGTGGGGGAGGCTTCTGCATTATATGATAACTGCTAGTGGTTTAGTTTTCTATGCTTATCTCTTACTCAGCAAGATTATTCTGAATGTCTAAAAAATCAGGCGAGGTAGCTTGCTGGGATGTGCACAATAATGATATGTACTGCAACAGAGACTAGAATAATCTAAGAGTTCTAGGAAGAGTGTAGGATGTCCTACCCTGTATAGGGGGGAAATAACCTGGAAATAATATGACAGTTGTAAAAAAAAAAAAAATATTTTTATTACGTTTGTGGAACATGTCAGTGTTTTGGAGTCTTTTTTATTGAAGTGTACATTTTTAAAGCATCTTTTACAGGACCATCCTATTTGAGAAGATGAGAGGCCGTATGATTCAGAAACTGTAGGGATTAATATTCCTTTGTGTTAGCCTAGTAATTAACACATTGTTTACTATAGCAGTCTTCTCTACTACTTTGCCTGACTGTCTCAAGTTTGATCAGGTGAGAAGACAACTTGTTATCTGTGGCTTTTCTCCTTAAAGTACCAGTGGAAACAGTCTGTTCTGGGAACATCTGTCCAAGAAAACTTAATGGCGTGTGTTGACTGGAATGGATGTTAGAAGCTTGCAGGCAAACACTTGCATATCTCAAACTGAAGTCTGAAACTAGAGTAGGAGTCTAGCCCCTGAGATATACTTGCTTATCACACTAGCTAATGTTCACTATTGAGCCCTCAGAAATTACTAAGTGGGTAGCAGAGGAACAAACTTTCACTCCACAGTTGCTCACCAACTCAGTCCTGTTAAATGAAGACAGATTGATCTAGACAATACATTCATCCAGTGCAATGGAAAGTAGTGTTTCAGAACTGCTGTTTGTGACTATTCACCCCATTGCCATCAGTTTTTCTAAAGTGCTTCCAGTCTGATCCGGTCCCTCTGAGCAGTTGAAAGCTGTGTGTGAATTGAAGCTCAAACTGTTTTTCTTGGCTTTCTGTTTCAGAGCTGCAACTGACTGCCATTGCTGTAGTGCAATGTCTATTGGGAGCTAGAAGTATTGGAATGAATCTGCCTCTTATTGTGTCCTAACCCATTCAAGATTCCTGCTGCAGTGAGCTTGTTGGACAGAAGATTTGATTTCTGTGTGAGAAATAGATCTCAAGTCTGCTTTTAAGGAAGACAGCTGTTCGGGTATGGTTACGTTTGATTCACTGATCTGTTATCTCTTCCCTTCCATATATACTCACCCCACTTTACTACTTGGGAAGGAGATAAAGAAATTGGCTCAAGATTCCAAAGGAGATGCCTGCAGGGTGTAGCCAATATTCACAGATGATCTTGGAAAATTGCTGAGGACAAGACACAAGCTGATAGGTTTGTCAATAGGACAGCAAGTTACTGCAAGCTCCTCAGCTGTTCTGATTCCAAGCTGTATACTGCAGGTGATGTTTGCAGTAGGTCACAGTGTTGCTGTATCTGGGAAAATACATGTATTTAGTTTCCCACTTTGGCTTGAACTACAGCATTTTATAATTTTTTAGATGTGAGAGATTCTTTAAGGTACTTACAATTCCAAGGGGCCACAGCTATCAGCTACAGATGAGAGTGGGAAGGTCTGGAGCCAATGATTAGCAATAACCAAAGATGAAAAATTATGTCAAATGATGGCTGTTGGAGGAGAAGCTTTTGTCTCTTTCCAAGTGACCTAAGTCATAGCATAATAATTTTACTTTGGGAACCCTATGAGAACTGCCACATAAACAACAAATTCAGCTTTTAGGGGTCTTAAATTGATTTTAATTTTAAAACTGTGTAAGTCAGACACAGCTAAAGTGGCACGGAAGGGCCTGTCAGTTCAACTTCATTTTCATCAATCAATTATGATTTGATCTGAATGTCGTGTTAGTTCAAGTTTTAATGGAGAGCAATTCTTTGGTTTCTTATTTATTTCTATTCCATAGTCATTAGGTTTACGTGAGAAGCCCTGTTGAATTAATTTAATCTACGTGACAATCTATTGCACAGAAATTATTTGGCTTCATTCCTTTCAGAGTTCTCGGAATGAATTTGTGCCTGTAGAATATGATTTAACCATTAAAGGTAGGTGAGTTGTTGGTAAGACTTCAAAACAACAGGTATCAGTATCTTGTATGCATAAGCATGATTAGATATTATTGAAGGTTAGTATGCAAGGAAGACATAGAAATTCTCAAGAGAATAACAGCTTCTGGTTAATCTTTATAGTGAGTTCAGAAGTCAGCGCCTTGCAGAGTACCAGGTGAACTATGAATAACCCGTCTAATCTGTCTGAGACTTTGATACTTTATTACCTTGTTGCAAAAGTGTAGCATACACTGTAAGAAAGCAGCATTAGTTAGTAAAATATCCAAGAAACAGATACAAAAGAAACCAGAGTCTTTCTAGTCCTATGTTTAAATGTTTGAGCTGTATATTTTGTGCTACTTACTGAAGACTTTATAGATCAAAACCTGTATTTCCTTTGAAAGGCATAACATTCTAGACAACTCTGATCTTTGGCTTTCTGTTAAACTGAATGTTTTGGCTTTAGTTTTAACTTTGTTCAACTGTGCATCTAAAGGGCGCTAGGTACATGACTAAAAGCAGTTTTGGTATCCTTTCGATGTTCTCTGGTTAGCTGTCTTACTTAATTGATCCTCTAGCATTAGGGGCAGGATTATTTGGGCATTTGTGTCAGATAGTGGTGGGGAGGCAGTCACTCCCATAAGAGCAGTTGGGAACTTGAGTTACTGAAGAGGGGCACTACAGTATATGCTGTAGTTCATATACTGTAGTGACTGAAACTATATAATTTATAGTAAACTCCATGAAAACACTTTAATAACTTCATATTGCCTCTTCCTATTAAATGAAGAAAGCCTGTATTATCAATAATGAAGCCAGTGTTTCCTCTGTATAGGTATATAGATGTAACATTGACTTTCAATGGCTTATTTTTCATTAGGAGTTTGTACTGTTTGCTTCCATATCACTGCAGTATGCATGGCACTTAAGGTCAGTTCCAGAAATCTATCTGCTGTCTTAGAGCTAGCAGACTCTCATTGGACAGCGTAATAGTGTTTAAAATACCAGCACACACTTAAAAACCTTGTAAAATGACACACTGGTGCTTTCTAGTGAGGGCAAAATTACTGGAATAATGTTGAAAAATTCAGATGAATCATTGCCTGAAAAGTTCTTGTAAAATCTCTATAAAAATTCTACTGCAAAATCCAGCTTCTTTTGTCTACCAAACTAATAGTACATTTTTGTCAGTTGCAGAAAATTTGCTCTTTTTCAATGTTTGACTGTTACTACCAATTTGACTTCCAGGGTGTTCTGTTCATTTAGAATAGATGAGGTGCAGGATTTCTTGTTCAGGCCTTAGTGTTCTAAAGTAATATTTTTCTTTTATTATTATTTTTTTAAAGCCGATCTGTTATGAGGACTCCTACATTACATTTCATGAAGTATATCTGCTAGGTATACCACTAAATCTGTATTAAAAAGAGGATCGAGGCTTCAAGTCCTTAGTCCTCTTAGTGGCCCTTCACTGGACTCTTACCAATAGTTTTATCTCTTTCTCTTACTGGGGAGCCCAGAACTGGACGCAGTATTTGAGATGGGGCCTTGACAGCACTGAGTAGAAGAGAAGAGTCACTCCCTTCAACCTGGTAGTAACACTCTTCCTAATTCACCATAAGATTCTCTTTGCCGCCTTTGCTGCAATGGCATCTTACTGGCTTCTGTGCAACTTGCTGCAGAGCTATTTTCCAGCATTCAGTCCCCAGTGTGTACTACTGTATAGGGTTACTCCTCCCTAGGTGCAGGACATTGCACTTCTGTTTATTGACCCTAAAAAGCTTTCAGCATGCCTGTTTCTCCAGAGCCTGTTGAAGTCCATCCGGGTGGCAGTGAGATCCTCTGGTCTATCAGCTACTACACCTTGTTTCAGCCCCTGTACTCGTAAATCCATCTGCAGTTTGGTCCTTTCTTTCTTTCTTTTTTTTCTTTCTTCCTGTCTTCAACTTTTTTGATGGCTACTGCTTTTGCATTGAGCATCTGGAAGTGTCAAACTGATAAACTTCAGAACTTCTGCAGGTTTCAGACAGGTGAAGACATACTTGATGAATGCTACCAAGACAGGTGCACTCATAAAAAGTGTTTTGGAAGACACTAACCCTTTACGTTTGTGTGAGAATAGGTCCTGTTGCTTGATGTAAGTGACACACTTTTTCGGGTTGGAGAACTTTGAGTATTTTTCAACAGAAACAAACTTAAGCAACCTTGATTATCTGTAGACTGCATCTACTTCTGGGGTGCCTGTGTAAATCAGTGTTGCCATTAAACTGTGGTTGGTGGCAAAGTGTGGAAGTAAACTTATTCACTAGCAAGTTGTTTTGGGATGTTGGTACTGGCTTTGTTGTGCTTCACTACATAAGGTAGTCTGACCTACTTTGTGTAGGTGGTATGAAAGCTTGGGCTGACAGAAGCATCCATAACAGAAACCTGAAGAGAAATTTGGAATAATGCATTAATAGATTTGGATGGACATCTCAGTGTTTGGAATTCTCTTGCTTTTAGTTTAGTGTCTGGTATAAAAATAACAGATTTGAGCATAAAGAATTAATCATTGGTTTTTACAACACAGAATGCATTATGCATATTAGTTTTTGTTTTCTAGGAGAGCAGAAAATGCAGATTTCTAGTAATAGCTTAAATAGGCAAGAGAAAATACTTGATCACTGTCTCAGCATGAGCACAGTGCAGGTATTCTGGTGTTTTAATACTGGCTTCAATTTTAAGTCTGTCCTCAGACTCCAGGAATTCAGGGAGGCATCCTGAAGTGTCAAAATATGTTAAGAAATGAATATACAGATGAAACTTGTCTGGTTTACTTCCAAAAACTGTAGCATGCTCATCTCCAGAAGTGAGATCTAGTGTCTGGACAATGAAATACTGGATAATCAACTTCTTCAGTGTTTTCAATATTCAAACAAGTTTCAGAGAAGTCTCCTCTTAAGAGAAATTGTTGGAGCTCCAGAACTGTTTTCTGTTCTGTATGACTGCTTGGAACATTCAAGCAGTAACTCTTACTGCTTTGCATGTTGATAGAAATGGAATTCCACCCCCTTTTTTCCTTGAAATAAACTGTTCTGGGGACAAAGACCCTGGAGCACTTGCTTGCTTTCCCAAGAACTTCTGAATTCAAGGTGTCTAGCCTTAAATGGAAATCTTAGTATAGTTCTAAGTATGTTTCCTAACTAAATTTGGCTTTAATGTACTTTCAATCA
Organism: Myiopsitta monachus; assembly: GCA_017639245.1. Lineage (NCBI taxonomy): Eukaryota > Metazoa > Chordata > Aves > Psittaciformes > Psittacidae > Myiopsitta > Myiopsitta monachus. The sequence goes on from CM029924.1 coordinate 16,526,243, forward strand.
CTAACTCTCTTCACTTCCCATCTCTAAAACTTCCTTAAACAATGTAATTGTAACTGATGCAGTATCATTGTTGTTTTCGGCACCAGCCTATCCCTATGTGAAACCTGAGTGCTGAGCTTAAGTTCATGCTTAAAGGGGAGTGAATTCTTTAAGATCAGGGGTTTTGTTGGTTTTGTTGCTTCTCATTTCTTTATTGGTGGTACCTTTCAGCTGTATGATGTTATGAGGGCTCCAGGTGGTTCAGAATTCAGAACTGCCATCATACTTCAAGACGCAGCATGTTCTAGCTCTTAGCACAAGGACATGTAATGTTGCAAGTCTACTCACCATCAATGACCAGCCAGTGGCTTGGGTGCCAGAGATGTCTATTTGAGGGTTCCAAAGGTGTGAAACCTGCGTGGGGTGGTATTTAGCAGTGTTCTTGGAGAAACTGTATGCAGCAGTCAATACTTTTCCAAGACAGCTGTCAACCTTTTATCGCCAAAGTAGAATAACTGGAAATAATTGTTTTGTGAGCTTAGTTTGGTATCAAAAGTCCGTGAGGAGACCCTCAAAGTAAATCGTTGAGGTAGCTTGAAAGTGAGGGTCATAGAATTACATCTTTCATCAAGGTTTTGGCTGTTCTGAGTCATGTGAATAAGACTTCTCTCCAATTTTCTTCTTCATTTGTTAACTCGCTGCTTTGCACGAAAAAGAGCTATAGATGTGAAAACTGCATTAGTTAAATAGTATGTCACTTTCTGGTGGTGGTTTGGGCTCCTGCCAAGGAGAAATGGCAGGATTTCCTCTATTCCAAGAGGAACAGGATATGGGGGGAAAAAAATGGATTGCATGAGCCAAGCAATGTATGGAAAGCAAGTGGCTGAGATGAGCTCTGAGGTAAGAGGTGGCATCCCCTCAAAGTAGAGGAGTTGCTTTTTTTGCGGCAGAGGTGGTGACTACTTGGGGGGTTTTTTTGGTGGGGTTTGTTTGTTTGTTTGTTTTTTAGCACTACCATTTTATCCATATAAAGCTTATGAAATCTACAGAAACATACTAATAGCATTTCCAAAATTAATGCTTCAGGAATTAATTCCTTGTTTTGTGCAATGTACTGTAATACATTTAAATTTTGTATCATGGCTTGGTGCTTTTCAAGATGCACATAGTAATTCTTTCACTGTCTTTTAGATATTGTGTTATGTGCTTCAGAGCGACATTACCAACCACAGGTGACTTCTTGCATGCCTGACTAAATGGAAGCGTCCTACACATGGGATCTCTTTTACCTTCAGATTTTCTAGGGCTGAGGCCCTCATCTCCTGTGGTTACAGGAGCATGTAATTCCCAATGCAGAGCTGACTATTCAGTGTCTGCAACCTGAAGTCATAAGGTCTGTGAGCAGTCTGTGAGTTAAACCTCCATCTTCATAGAATAAATGTCCTGAAACTGCAGAAATAGCAGTCTGAGGAAGCTTCATGCATAGTAGTCATAGCAGCATAGTTTTTCAGAACATCAGGTCTACCAGTACTCAGGCCTTCTGGTATGCTGTGTGTTTTCTTGACTTAAAAGTGACATTTAACCCAGCAGTTCTTATTTATAACAATGGAAAAAGAGTGGTAAATTTGGTTTGGCTCAAGCAGAGGTATGAAAAGGGAAGAGGAGAAACATCTGCAGTTGTTACAGCATGTCAGAACTGAAGTAAAACCAGAAAAGTGCAAGGAAAAGGCAGCTTTCTCCTTTAACTAAAAGCAAAACCAGCAAACCCTCCAACTTTAAAGGGAGGGTCAAGTGTGTTTTTTAAGATACATTAATATTATGAGAGAATACTGGAGGGAAAGAAAATAGCTATTATCAAAGTAATCTATTACTTTCAGATTACCTGTAGAAATCATAGTGAATTGTTTTTCCCCTTTAAGTAGGACTCGGCCAGACTGCGAATAAAGTCAAAAGCTCTTGTTTGTGGCTCTCTGTTGGGAATGGGGTTAATTAGTGCACGCTGTACAGAAATATTTTGCTGACCAAAATGCCTGAAGTTAGAAGCAGTTGTTGTTTCAGTGTTAGCTGATTGATGTGGGCGCTGCCCTGCTAACATTAGCAAGTCAAGTTTGTAAGTCTCAACGCATGCTCCCCTAGCCTGTGCCCTTTTACCTACTTAGCTAGCAAGCACGTGACAGCGGAGGAATGCAAAGCAGGGGAAGTGTGCAGCAGTTTATGATTAAATAGGCTTTTTAAGGAGGAGGATAAATATTCAAAGACAGGGACTTCAGGAAGTCTTTGGTGTTCAGCCATCGTAATTCAGAACAATCTTAAGGGCTTAAGAGTTTTCTTAAGGAAAAGGATATGAAAAAGAACCAAGATTTTTGATTGTTTCACATCTGAGGGTCAAGTAATACAGTCCTAGAACTAGGCTTGTCTTTGTTTTCAGGGCTTGTTTACTTGATTCAGGATTAATTCTTGTTGGATTAGCATTATTTTCATTTGTGAGTAAGGAATATTTTCCTTATTGAAGCTTATTGACTATTTATAATATTTGCCTGCTTTGGACAGTAGAAATGCATATGCCTAAAAAGGGAAGGGTTCTTGAAATTCTTACCTTCAGAAGCAGAGAGGAGGGTAGTTAGAAAGTCACAGGGGAGTTGAAGGGTAATAGAAACTAGTCCATCTGGTACTTAAGACACTGGTATTCCAGAATACCAAATTCAGTGAGTGAACTGGAGAACTGTTGACCCTTCTTGAGACAAATCCAGGTGCCTGATTCTCTCTATGGGGAGATAGTTGTTTTTGTTGGGAGTGTGTGGCGGTTTTCATTTGTTTGTTTATCCCAGTCTTAATAGCACTACAGTATTGCTGAACATGATGAATTCTTAACTTCGAGTGCCTTTTGCAAACCCTGTTAAGTCGAGGATATACCATGGATTGCTGCTGCCTGTCTCCATTTTATTGCTCTCTTGCAGTTTTGGTCTCAGTGTCCAAGCACACAATTTAAATGAATGAAGGAACAGCTGACTTTAACTTCCTGATACTTGACTCCCACAAGGCCCCTGTGAATAAGTACTTTTAGTGACAGAGTCATTAATTACTACAACTGGCAGCTGTTACTTGGGAATACAGGGCTTGTTTTAAAGGTTTTGAAACTGGTGTTCAAAACTGATTTGATTTCTTTGTTGTCCTAATCAGACACTGTACATGCATAGATCAAATTGCATGCTATCTGTATAACACAGTGAGCTTTAGCTACCCTTCTGGAAACCCAGAAGTCTGATTCACCCAGGACTCTGCCTCTAAAACTTGAGCAGTGGCTGATGGATTTAGGAGATGTGTGAATTACTATCAGCCACTACAGCAGTACTGCAGAGGCTGACCACTGGGGGCTGGTTTAGGGGCACGCACTTTTAATATTGTAAGCAGTCACTACCTATTAGCCAGCAGCCTTGCTAGATTTTGTGCAACAGCACTTTCCTTGTTTTTCTCTGCCTAATGCTCCTTCTCTTCCTGTATTGGGCTTTTATTTCCTAAGCCTACTATTACTGCAACATTCCCAGTTCTTATATTCCCTAGCTGTCTACTCATACACTTTTGCACTCTTCTTCATGCTTCAGATGACTTTGACATAGTCGAATGTTTAAAGACTAAAGGAAGCAGTACTGCAGTCTAATAGCCTGCTTTTGAAGCGCTCCCCTAGACTGCACTGGTAGCTCTCCCATTCAGAGGTTGAATGTCTACCAGAATTTAATTACAAAACCTAACCTTCAGCTTTGCAAAAAGAACGTAAATTTCAGCCCTTAGGATTCAAAACGCATGAAGTAGTTGTACTTTCTTTTGATTTTTGCTTAAATAGAAATGCCAGTGCTACCTTGAAACATTCAGTATTGATAGTGTTGTATTTTGTACCAGTAAAAATGTGAAATTAAAATTTGCCCTTGAATCCTGCTCTACAGATGGGATTATGGATTTCTCTGCTTCTAAGAGGATGTTGTTTTTAGAATTATGCACAGAAGTTTTGGTAAGCTAATAAATGAATGTGGACAAAATACTTTGAAGTCATGATGATCTCCTCAAGAATACATAGCTTGGACCATTTCAATGTTATATGGTCTGCAAAAATCTTATGTTCTGATTGTAAGTGCTCAAACAATATTAGTCTGAATTAATGATGAGCAAGGGTAACTTCCAGGATGTTTATGTAAAAATGCTGATTGAAGAAAGAGGGAAGCTTTGAGGATGAACTGGTAAATAAGAGCATACATTTCAGTTTGAATTGGCTATATCCAATAGCCAATATCAGAGAAAGTTGGGCTGTAACTGTGATTCTGTTTACATGTTTGTGTTTGTTTTAACTTCAAGTGGTATTTATTTGAGCCAGTTATGCCTAGCCATTGTGATGGTCTTTGATCTATATTGGCACGGTAGCTGATATTTGTGGGTAGTTAAACTGAGCTACAGTTGAATTACATTTCCTCTTCATTTCAGATTTGTTTGTGTGAAGGTCATCTTTCTGACAGCGGTGATTTTGCTCCCTCAACTCTGCGTAGTTTTGATTTGGCATTTATTTGCCAGCCTGGACTCAGTCTGCACTCAGGCTATAGTGTCAAATTATTGCTGGGACGAATCAGCTTGAAATTAACATGAAAAAAAAATCAGAGGAAAATATGGCCTGAAGCAGCTCTGTTTTGCTAGCTGAGGTGAAAACTTTAAACACCTTTTGTTTCAAAAAGTTAAGAGGAACAAAAAACCCAACCAAAAACCAGACCAAACCCCAAAACATTTTCTGAATCTCTTTTATCATTACAGAGAGATGCCATGTACCTGCCATTTAAGTTTTCTAAATACTACAGCTTTAACTTTCTGCTCTGAATTTTTATATATTGCATGCACACACGGTATACAGCTTGCTATGATCCTGCCAAAAGGCCTGGGTTACGTTGGTGTTTTGCTCCCATTTTCAGCTTCTGTGGTTAGAAGAGGTACCTTAATTAACACAGAGATACTCAGACTGAAGTGCAACCATAGCCTGTGAGGAAGAGGCAAGTACTGTATGTGAATTTGGCATACTTTGAAATATTTCCCAGAATTAGGGTGTGGAAGATATCCTGCTAGAAATGGACTAGCTTCTGGTTCCTTTGAACAAAAGAGAAATAATTTTTTAACTTTGCTTCTTGACAGAACTACAGAACTCACTTTGAAGATGGCAGAAGCTTACCAAGCAGTAGCTTTTCAATTTACAGTAACTCCAGATGGGATTGACCTGCGAATGAGCCATGAGGCACTCAAACAAATTTATCTATCTGGTGTTCATTCATGGAAGAAAAAGTTCATCAGATTCAAGGTATTTCAAATTCATTAAGTCCACCAAACTTGAGAGTTATTAGTGTTTTATTGATTTGTTGAAGTTCTGTTTAGGTAAAAAAAAATTTCCTTCCCCCCCCCCCCCTTTATTAAAGTTCTTTATTGTGGAATAATGTTCTTTATTGTGGAAGACTTTTATGAGTTTTAGTGAAGAGAAGGGATACTGAGGAAGATAACATGGCGTGATGCTGTAAAGAGTGAAAGCGTACATGGGTTTGATTTATTCTGTGGAAGCAATATGTAGCAGATGTTGAAATTAATGATAGATTTAATATGCTTCATTCTTTTCATAATACCTCATGTAATTATGTAATCTTTTAACATAAGTCAGAAATATAACTAGTTGCGATTTTTAGTGTAATTACTTAAAGGTACAAGACTACACTCTTGATATAATGTATTCTTTGCCAAAATTAAATTTTCAAATGAAGGAGAATCTCTGCTGTTTTCAAAAAGTTACCTGAACATCTATCTTGTATAAGTTATATTAAGTGGTAATGTTTCTGTTGAGGTATCAATTGTTGTGAATTTATTACTTTGTTCATGGGATTATGAATAGTAAGTATATGTTTTATTAGTAGCAAACTAGGTAAGATACAGGCTAACTTCAACATCTCTTTCAAAAGCATATTTTTAACAGTAGTCTTAATAAAACCTTACAAAGCTGTGAGAAGGATTGTTTAAAACTAAATAACTTAAATGTGTTGATTTTTGTTTCCTTCCATCATAATATGAAGTCAACCACTTTGGTATGAAAAAAATTATGTGAAGGCTTTTCTTTCCAGAATGGAATTATCACTGGTGTTTTCCCTGCTAGTCCATCTAGCTGGTTTATTGTACTTGTGGGTGTGATGTCAACGATGTATGCCAAAATTGATCCTTCTTTAGGATTAATAGCTAAAATCAACCGAACACTTGACACAAGGTAAGTAGACTGAAAAGGTACTGTTTCTCTAAAGGAAACCAATTTTCTTTGTAGCTGCTCTTAAAGCTAATCCTGTTAAAGTAAATCACTGTTTGAGCAGTATGTTTGTGACAGAGTAAGCCCAATAAGCAGATGTGTGAGGGCATGAAAAGAGTAGGTTGTTATACCAGTATTACTACATTGTTTTCTGAATTTTTGGGAAGCACATTTGGCAACTTCTGTGGCCTTTGATCTTACTGCATGGGAGGGTGTTTGGAAAGGAGTTTATGAAAAAGGGCTAAACAGGCATGGAACTTGTGTAATGCCTGCCTGCAGTACCATTAGGCTTTGGTTTGCAATATTAGGTTCTCTTCAGAACTTAAACTGATGTTAACTGGCACATGCTGGGTTTTGTTTTAAATAGTGGCTATATGTCAAACCAAACACAGAACATCGTGAGTGGAGTACTTTTTGGCACAGGGCTTTGGGTTGCCCTTATTGTCACAATGCGCTACTCTCTCAAAATGCTGCTTTCCTATCATGGTTGGATATTTGCTGAACATGGCAAACTTTCTTCAGGCACCAAGATTTGGATGGTAAGGATTTATTTTCTTAATGTTTCATCTTTTTTTCTGATCTGCATTTAAAACTAAAAATAAAATTCTGTAATTTTTTTTACTTTCTTGTGTTTTCTGTGTCATGGGACAGGAGGACCCAACAGGCTGTTGGGTAGATATTTCTACTAATTACTGTCATCCTTCTGATACTGTAATTAAATTATTCAGGATGGCCTTGTAGAAGGAAGAGTAAATGCTGCAAGAATAACTTCAGTATTTGCCAATGCCTTGAGGCTGTGTGACTCAAATACACCTACTTTTTCTCTGTGTGCAAGTGCAACTGGAAGAACTTGGGCTGCAACTGCACCAAAGAATCTTGTCCTCGCCAGAAAGTCATATCCTAATTCTTTGTTGAAATGTTAGGATTTCTAGTCATCTGTTATTAATTTAGTCTTATGCTTAAAGACAAACTGAATGTCCTTTCAATTGATTTTATTCTATGCCTTCAAAATGAACTGGAAAAAAAGCCTAAGGCTGGTAGCCTGTTACCCAGTTTTCACATAAATGTAAGGTGAGGGTGATCTGGCTCTTGTTGATTACTCTGGTGCTTTGGAAAAGGATCCTTAACGGGTGTGATAGGTATAAAGTGAGGAAATGTGTGTGTATATAGAGGTGGTCCAAGAGATGAAGTGGGTTTTTGCTTCTTGGGCACAGTTCTTTCAACTCACTTTGGCCAGTATTGTTGTAGAAATGACTTGCACCCTATTTTGACAGAATCAGTCTCTGTAGTGTCAAAAATCAACCGATGTGTGTTAGACTTAACACCATATTATGATTTATTATGAAATATATTCAAGAACAGGTTTCCAGAATGGTACGTTAAAATAGAATTTAATGTTCATGTGTTACAAATGAAATTTTTAATTGATAGTTTCTCCTGGAAGCGGTATCAGGAGCCTCATGACACGAATTTGTACAGTACAGGCTCTGACTGGTAAGGCTTTCTGTCAATTGCTTGAAGCTGTAGATATCTGGGGTTACAGCATGTCCTATCAGACAGATATTTCAAAGCTGCTAATATTGCCTTTCAACCTTAAATAGTATGAATTGTAATGCTACTTACCGTGCTTTGTTGCATATTGTATTTGCAAATTTTTGTCTATTGAATGTTGCATCTGTAGTTTGTTGTGTATTACATATGTTTTAAAAAGCAGAACACCATAAGGGTGTATGTCCAGCAGTGTCTTCTCTATGCTTAATATGAAGCTCTATTTTAATACCTTATTCTCTTTAGGTAGCCCCAACAAAAGAGAAGAATGTTTTCTTTAGGAAAACAGTATCAACTACCTTAGCTTTCTAGATTTTTATTATCCTTGAATATTGTCTAATTTCCTGGACATGTTTTTTCTGGATTGTGTGTTTTGTTTTTTTTCTTAACTGTCATGAATATACTGTCTTCTGTTCAAATAGTCAAGCAGATCAAAAACCTGAGCTCTGATTTCAGTCACATTACAAAGTGATTTTTTTTTTCCACGCTGGTTGGGAGTCTGGTGGCAGTTTTAATCTATGTATTTAATCTCCTAAAGTCAAAATTTCTGTGTCAGGATTAGGAGAAAAATGCAAGTATTAGTTGCAGTTAAAAAAAGCTAAATAATAATAATCTGTGAACAGGTGCAGCATATACTAGAATGAGATTATTTGCTGTATTTGCACATGAAATCAGAGATGTAATTAACTACATGCGTCTGTTGGATTACTTTAATGGTTTCAAACTGTCACATATTCTCTACAACTTTACTTCAGAGAGAAATACTATGAAATGTGCTTGCTGGTTTTGCCACTTGGGCAGGTACTGCCTGAAGTTAATTTCAGCATTTCCTGTCTGAAGAGTTCTGGAATAAAATTGTCTCCAAGTATGGAATTAAATTTTGTTAGGAAAAACTGAGGGTTTTTTTTCTTTTTCTTTTTTCTCTCTCACCTGGCTTCAAATTTTATCTTGTCATGAAGCACAACTAGTTTTCATTGGGGTGACCCCTGTGGTGCACCAGTGCATCTGACAACTCTGAAACAGACTGTCCATTGCAGGGAGGTCTTTGTTGTTGGTAATATTCTGCAATTCTTAATACTTTTGTGCTGCCTTAAACAACCTCCTCTTGCTGTGCTGACCAAGGAAATTGGTTGAGGGAAAAAATCTTAAGATATAACAAGTAGTTTTGTCAGTGGTGGGGGTAGAGAAGGGAGAAATTTAATAGTGCAATGACATACTCTGTCTTCGGTCTTTAATCTTAATTTGCCTGTTGATTTGAATTCAGCAATAAAGGTTCCACTGGATTCTTATACTTGACCTTACTTATGCTGAAATAGGGTGATAATGTCAAAATCCTTTCCTGTGTAGCATGTAAGTTGAATAATCTAGACTTTCAGCCTAGTGTGTGTCACGGCTAAAAAGTTGGCATAAATAGGAATGTTGCTTCTGTCTTTCGTCTTCCATGGAAAACAGCAGATGCTATAATAACTGAAGCTAAGAGAAGAATGGTCATCTCTGCCTCTTTTGTTTGGTGGTGTTTTTTTGTAACGCAAGCACTGAGTATAATACTGGCATGCTTGCGCAATTTGGTGTGTTCAAATAATGCAGTAGACTACCTGAGATAGACTCATGCTTGAAGAAACTCCCTTTAACATCAATGCTATTAATGTTGAGCTATACCTTTGGAAAATATTAAACCATGATTCCAAAGCATTATTATTGTTTTTAAAGGTGGCTATAGCTACCTGGAATCCTTAGTTGGGTCATGGTTAGTGCATGGGCTTGGTTAATGATTCCTGTTTTCAAGCACAACATAGGTATTTTGCAGTATCTACTATACAGTAAAAAATCAACTGTTAGACTCACTTTTTTAATATTTACAGAGGGAAATGTATGAAGAAAAGAAGTGCTAAGTATCTTCATTTTCTGTTGAGCTTAAGGTGTGCCACTTATAAACAATATTGCCTAATGACCAGTAGATAGGCAAGAATGACTATAACTGTCTCTCTTCCACTGACATGTTATTTAACCCTTAGGAAGTTAATGTCAGTGCCTTTTTATTTGTGAAACAGTGATAAATATGATAGTTTGCTAAATTTAGTACTACATAATTTACCAGTGAAAAGAACTGAGTTACACTTTATTTATGAATTACACTTTATTACTGCACCATTTTTCTTTTGTTGAACTTAGTAATTTGAGGTGTGTATTTTGTTTTTGCTTTTCTTCAGACACTTGTAAAACTCTTCTCAGGACGTAAACCCATGCTGTATAGTTTCCAGTCATCTCTACCACGATTGCCAGTTCCAGCTGTTAAAGACACAGTCAATAGGGTGTGTATATTTATTAATTCATTTTCTTCAGTAACATTGAATCCATATTTAGATGCCCTTGAAATTTTTGGGCTTTTTGTGGGGTTTGGTTTTTTTTGTTGTTGTTTTGGTTTTTTTTAACCGTGCTTTCTAAGAAGTATTATATGGTGGTATTAATATGGTGTCATGGATGAAAGCTTCTGCATAGAAATTAAAATAAAAGCTATGACAAACCACTGAAACTGGTGACAATTTGAAGCTAATGTAGTTCATATTGGATGATGTGATGTCTGATGTAAATCTATGCAACAGAATGTGATTTCCCAGGTTTTGAAACTTTATGGTTTTCTTATCCTCCACAGCTTGAACATAAAATGTGTTTTATGACACAAAACCTTGTAGCAAAATGTGTAAGTAGGACACTTTGTCATAGAAACCACAGGTTGGATTTCTAGAGACAAAAAAAATCTCACTGCCTGATACTGAAGAAGCCGCATGTCTTCTGCGCGGAAAATATTTTTAGAGAAGTAGTCTCTTCCATTTGTGATTTGCTGACAAATGTCTGGAAAAAGATCTCATTTTTGTAGTTTGCAGGCACGTGTTTAGAAGAATATATACTCTTATTTTAACAACATGGTATTTGCAACCTTCTGAATTGAGCCTGGATAATCTTTGCCTACAGTTCAAATGCTTTACGTAGGAATGGTGGAAAGCTATGTATTAGTTACATACTGATACTGATCCTTCTCCTGTATTCTAGTATCTGGAATCAGTTCGGCCACTTATGAATGATGAAGAGTTCAGAAGAATGGAGGGTCTTGCCAAAGATTTTGCATTTAATTTGGGACCCAGGCTTCAGTGGTATTTGAAGCTAAAATCCTGGTGGGCCACAAACTATGTAAGTAGATAAATAGGAGGCTCAGTCATTCAATAGACATACTTTAATTTGTTGCCTGTTGCCCTTTATGGCTTAACTTTCATCTGTCTTAACTGTAAAAGAAGGCAGTTGAAACTGCCTAATATTTTTGTAAAGTGCATTGGAGACCACCTGATTTGCACATAAATAACTTGCGTAGTTTGGTAAACAGTCGTAGTGAATGGAACTTGAAAGAATAAATCCTCATTTTGTGCTCATTATCCCAGAGCAGGTGATTTAGCATTTGCTGTTATGATTGCTTTTTTCGTCCTTTCTGTGGTTTGGTTTTTGTTTTTTGGTGGGGGGTTGTTTGGGGGTTTTTTTGTTTGTTTTTTTTGTGTGTGTGTTTGTTTGTTTGTTTTGGGGTTCTTTTGTGTGTGTATGGTTTGGCTTTTAGGTTTAGGTTTTTGTTTGTTGTTGTTTTGTGTTGCTTGTTTGGTTTTGACTTTACCAAAAAGAAAACTCAAACCAACATCATAGTGAGAAGTGCAAGATAATTCCTGATGTTCTCTAAAGTTTAACACAAATTAGGTTTTTCTTTGTTTCTCTTTTTTAAGTAGGAAGGCAAGCTAGCAGTTTCCTTTCTGCGCCTGTATGGAATGTTGTATTATGGAGTCATTAACATAGAAGACAAGCTGTGGAAGTAATGAGATTTTATTGGTTTTCTTTGTCTTCCTACTGTAGGTTAGTGATTGGTGGGAGGAATATGTCTACCTTAGAGGACGTGGGCCAATAATGGTTAATAGTAATTATTTTGCAATGGTAAGTAAATAATATAAACACCTTATGTGTCAAAGAGGCACAGAAAAATTTCTGCCAGGTGCTTATTTCATTATCTCTTCCTGCTTAGAAATCCATTGCCACTGAGTATGTGACCTTGGTTTTACTTCCTTTTAGGAAAAACCTTTAATGTGCAGCCAATGTCTTCAAGTACAGTGCCATGTTAATAATAAACTTTTGCCACTTAGGCAAACTCATGTAATAGTGACTCTACACAGTTCTGTGCTTACTGCAATAAGCAATGCTTTCAAAAGCTCTTTATAAAACTTCGTGGGTAACACAATTCAGCAAGGTGTGTGCTCATATTCGCAACTGTCTTTACAGGAAATAAACTGTAAAAAATGCTAAAATTTAAAGTAGAAAGAAGAAATATGGTAGTCTTGGATTCAAGTTTTAAGTAGCATTGTCTTTTCTACTGGGATGATGAGCAGTTATCATTTATATTTCAGGACTGATGCTGTTTAAGGAGATTGGCTGTTGAAGAAATTTAAGTTTCAAGTCATCAACTCACTGCACTAATGCACTTAATATATTTTAAAACCTTTTCCGTATTAACCAGAATAAACTATAAGGAAATGAATGAGAAGTACTATCAGTACTTCTTTTTATTTTAAATGTAGTCTGGTAATCATTAACTTATGTTTCCTATGTACTTTATAGGACTTCCTTTATTTATCTCCCACAACCATGCAGGCAGCTAGAGCTGGTAATGCTATCCATGCCATCCTGCTCTATCGGAAAAAACTGGACAGACAAGAAATCAAGCCAGTATGTATATCAGTTTAAGTGGCCTTTGATCTTTTTCTAGCATAATCTACAAGAACTTGATCTGTTTGCAGAATGTAGAGAAGAGGAATGTTTAATTGTCAGAACTACATGTAAGATGTTTGGGACCACAGATTTTATTCCGTCTTGGGTTATCACTTGAATTGCACATGGCAGAAAATACCAATTATCAGAAATACAGGATTCTGTCATGACAACTAATTGCAGTATTTAGAATTAATGTATGTATTTGCCCAGAAGACTGATACTTGTATATGTTAAGCATTCCATATAACAGATACTATTGTTAGGTACTAAGCATGTAATGGTACTTTTGAGACGCTGAAGTCTCAATATCTGCAAGTCTGAGGTATCGTGTAGTGTGAGCACTAGGGGTGGTTGGGACAGAGGGCTGGACCTTGAGGCCAAGAGTGGGCCAGTGGCAGCTGAAGTGTAGATGATTATAAAATCCTGTGTTGCACTAATTTCTAGGTAGCAAAGATCAGCAAGGTAAATCCCATTCTGAATTTCTGTTCTGTTCAGGGCTTGTATGTTGTAGGGAACAATATTGTGGAAACAAGTAGTTTTGTTGATGGGCAGGAATGTGACTAGTTGTATGTAACTACAAATCTGAGAAATGTGAACTTTTGTTCCTACATACCCAGAAATAGGGGTAATGCATGCTGCATGTTTAAATTTTGCATCTGATCGGGCCACTGAGAGCTTTTTGGGTTTCAGATGCTAGCTAAGTTCAGTCATCCCTCCTTAAGGGCGAGCTTTTGGTAGAAGGGGAAAAAATACAGCTACTGGAATGTCAGTGAAATCTTCCACCTGTAATTCAAGAAAACACAATGGGGGTGAACTGAATCCTGAGTTTATATATTGTAAATCTTAATATTCTACAGCCTTTTAACCAGATACTGTTTTTTTCTTTTTCTAATTGTATATGCCCAATATATGAACATTTTAATGTATATTTGCGGCACAGATTCTTCTGATGGGATCCACTGTTCCACTTTGCTCAGCTCAGTGGGAACGGATGTTTAACACCTCCCGTATCCCAGGAGAGGAGTCAGGTAAGCAGGGCCAGCCAATGAAAATAAGCATCTTAACAGAATTCAGTTTTAGAGGTATTTTTTGCTAAAATCCTTTTTTTTCCCAGATAAAGATCTGACAGACACATCAATGCTGTTTTCCACTACTCAGGAAGTAATGAACTCCTACAGTGTGCTAGATATTTCAAAATACTCTAAATGGAAAAATTTCTTTGGTTTTCTCCATTCTACTCTTTGAGGATCCTTTGATATCCATGGATTTATGTTTGTTGAAGTTGTGTTCTCTTCCCAACTATATTAAAACCTTTTGCTTGCTTGACTTTACCTTTTTTCCCTTCAGTTTATGATTCACAACAACATCCCAATGAAGCATTCTCAGTGTGAATGCCTAACTGGTTTAGAGGCAGGTAGAGTCTTAGTCCTGTCAAGGTTTTCAACATCACTGTTACCTTGACCCGTGCTGTTACCTTACATGTGCTGTAAGACACAAGCTAAGTGAAATCACCTGTAATAAAGATGGTGTCCAAACCTGTCTCTGTAATACATGAAGAAAATACATACTTTGGAGTTTGTTAGCTCCTTCCCTGCCCTAAGTCCCAGCAGCGGTCTGATTATCCAAAGCTATGAGTAACTAAATTTTTGCATTTTAATTTTGAATAGAGGGGTGCACCTTTTGACTTGCAGCAGGGTCATTCTCTCCTGAGTCTGTTCCTGCGACTTCTGTTTATTGTGGAAGACCAAGGATGTGCCTACATGGTCACAAGCAATCATGGTAGCTCAGTCAAAAAAAAACCCCAAAGTCCCTGTGACAATTCATATATGCTTTCTCACTGTAGGTGTACATGTCCTCTCATTGCATTCATTCATTAACACTGTCTACACATAAAAACATTTCACTTCAGTTAATGGCAAACCTTTGATAAATTGTTTGTTGTTCTATCTCAACATAAAAACATCATTGCTTTTTGATAGTTAGTACATCATCTGAGATCTTGAGGCTGGTTCTTCTCTGGGGTTGTCACTTGAAAATAGTATGTATTTTATTTTGACTGAGGTCTGTGACTCAGTTCTATGCTTCAAGCTGCCTTTGGTCATGTTAGTTGCACTCAACTAAAGAATAAAAAATCATAAAGGATTTTACTCTTGGTTTGGTTGCTGGCCTTTGGTAGATTATTGAGGAATTATTTCCTGGTTATGGTTCAACTTCCTTTATCTGCAAAATGGAGGTGGTGCTTACTCCCTGAACATGAACTGGTAGCTGAAGTAAACTAGCAAGTTTTAAAGTCTATTATACAGGTGTACTATGTGAGCTATTGTTATTTAGAGTACTTTAAGTACTGAGAGTGCAACCCTTGCCTCCTTCCTGTCCTCGATAAAATAAAAGTATGAACGGTTTGCAATTAACTTTGGATTTGGTGTTCTCTTAGTCTGAAATGACTTTTGCACAAAAGTGCCCATTCTAACTATAACACCTGATTGTAACATACCTCCTGAATATCTTAATCTCCTCAGTTTCTTTCAAATTCAAGTACAGTAATGGTTCTTCCCAGATTCACAGTAATATAACTGTTCTTTAAGGTAGTGAAGGGATTCAGTCGACAGTTGTCATCAATTTAAGGCTTTCCCTGGCTTCTGCAGAAACCTTCACATGTGGTTTGATATAATGCTTTCAAGATGAACTTTAGGCTTATGGCAATTAAGCCATGGTAAATAATAAAGTTAGGAAAAATTTGTGGCTTAGGTTTTCTGCTTCACTGATTTCCATAACACTACACTTCTTGGCCACAGATGGAGCATTCATTCTGTATCTGTTAGGATACATATGAACGAAACTTATGGTACTTAATTTGGGCCCTTTTAAGACTCCCCACAGATTATACCATGAATTGTCTAGAACTTGAATGAAGATGATTTAAAAGTACCTTTCCTCAGACTCATCTAGTGTGTTCTTTTGTTGACTACATAAATGAGACTACAGATACTAGGGCTTACTTTTAATATTGGCCACCAGTGTGGAAACTTGTGGTACTATGCATGCAAATGATTGTCAAATTTGGATATTTGACATGTCTCGTGCAGGAATCTTTGTGCTGAAATAAAATGGGGGATTGGTTTATCTCACATTATATTACTTTGTCAGAATAAATAAGCTGTGCTAATTGGTAGGGCATGCAGTAGGCATTTGATGTTTAGTGCATTAGTGTTTTGAGACTTCAGCTTTGTTTTCACAAAGTGTTTGCAATTTCTAGATACTATCCAGCATGTGAAAGACAGCAAACACATTGTTGTGTATCATAAGGGCCGTTACTTCAAAGTATGGCTGTACCATGATGGTAGACTGTTGAAACCCAGAGAAATTGAACAGCAGATGCAAAGAATTCTTGATGATGGTTCAGAGCCTCAGTCTGGTGAAGAGAAACTAGCAGCTCTTACTGCAGGAGATAGGTAAGATTATTGTTATTTTTTAAATATACTTCAATATTTAGAGATAGTTGCATAATATACTAATTCAATACTGGCTTTGGAATTTTAAAATAGTCTGCAGTCAGTTGATTATACCTTGATCCCTGGTTTTGCATATGGCTAAGATGTGAAACCTCTTCAGTGATTTGTAATTACGTGGAGTTGAAAGTAATTTTGCAGTGGCATCCCTGTATACAGATTACATGTACTTAGCTGGAGGAGTTTGGTTTAATTGTGGTTATCATAAGGGTGGTAATTGGAAGCTTTACAGTATTACACATACTGAACTACCAGAGTTTTATATCTGTTCTGGGGTTCACTGGCATTTTAACAGTATCATAAAACTTAAGATCAAGAATGCGCATCTGGTAACTGTTACTCCATATTCATGATTTTCCCCTACAATATAAAGCACTATGTACTTAATTGGTTTTAAGTACAAAATCATTGAATTCAATTAAATCATGACAAGTTTAGTTCAATCTGCCTAATTGTTTCTGGACAAGGGGGAGTGACTGTGGATGTTGATATGCTTTCTTACTAGGAGTCCCTTCTTTTTCTCTCTTTCTGCTTTAAAACAACCAGATATCTTTTTCATTTGGAAAACCACTTGTCGTGGTTTAAGCTGTAACTCACACAGTTCACTCGCTCAGTCCCCCCTCTTTCTTCTCCCTGCTCCCGAAGGGATGGGGAGGGGAATCAGAAAGAATGTAACTCCAACAGGTTGAGATAAGAACATTCCAGTAACTAAGGTATAACAAACCACTGCTGCTACCACCAATAATAATAATGAGAAGGGAAACAACAAGTGAAGAGAATACAACTGCTCACCACCCCACAACCGGTATCAAGCCTGACCCAGCAGTGAACCAGCCCTTCCGGGTCCTCTGCCCCCATCCTAGGCATGACGTGCTGTGGTATGGAATTCCTCTTTGGCTAGTTTGGGTCAGGTGTCCTGTCTCTGCTTCCTCCCGGCTTCCCCTCCTCCCTGGCAGAGCATGAGGCTCAGAAAGTCCTTGGTCAGACTAAATATGACTGCAAAAACTGAAAACATTGGTGTTATCAGCGCTGTTCCTGGGCCAAAAGTCAAAAACACAGCGCTGCACCAGCTACTGAAAAGAAGAAAAATGAATGCTACTGCTGAACCCAGGACACCACAGAAACTTGTAAATATACATGTTGCAATTGTACAGAAATTACTTTGTTCAGAACTTCTTTAACTTCAGTTCTGTTTCAGGCATTTCCATTGAAACTTTTTATCGACAATTGTCCGGACTCAGGTTTTTAACTCAGATGTTACAGCAGTGGATATTTATCTCATTGTTTTCATTATTATTATTATTATTATTATTATTATTATTATTATTATTTTATTTTCTTCCATATAATAAACATTTTCTTCTGTTCAGTTATAAATGTAGATAACCTGTATGGGTTCCATGCTGCAGAAATATTGAATTTAGATTAAGCTTTGCATGTATGATATGTTGAATTGGTTCATAGGATTCTATTGTACATATATTTTCAGAACTTTCCTCTGCTGATACAGTTTAAATGCAATGAAAGTAGTTGCTTCAAATTTGATAAAAGTAGCAGTAATCTCATAGCAATTTTAAGAGTGATAAAATGTTGTCAAATTCTCATAATCTGTCAATAAATGAAATTCTCTTTTGCAGAGTACCATGGGCTAAAGCTCGACAGGCTTATTTTAGCCATGGAAAGAACAAACAGTCCTTAGATGCTATTGAAAAAGCAGCATTTTTTGTAACATTAGATGACATCGAGCGAGGGTACACAAAAGAGGACCCATTAAGGTCACTGGATGCATATGCAAAGTCCCTAATACATGGCAAATGTTATGACAGGTACAGTATTGATTCTGGAAAACACCTCTTTTTTTAGAATTTCACTAATTCATGTGACTAATGCATATGAATTAGAGGCTTATAAGCTGATAAATTTCATTGAATTGCAGAATAGTTTGCATTGGAAGCAACCTTCAAAGGTCGTCTAGTCCACCTTCCTTACCATAGGCAGGGACATCTTTCACTACATCGGATTGCTCAAAACCCAGTCCACCTGATTATGAACACTTCCAGTGATGGGGCACCCACAGCTTCTCTGAGAAACCTGCCCAGTATCTCACCACTCTTATGCTATAAGACATTTTTCCTTTCTGTCAGATATAAACCTATCTTCTTAGAGTTTATAACCATTGCCCCATATCCTGTCTAGATAGGCCATGGTAAAAAGCCTTTCTCAGGTTTTTTTTAATAAGCTCTCTTAATATATTGAAAGATTTAAATAAACTATTACTGGGGGACAAGGGAGAAGCCACGAACTAGTGCGTTTGAATGGGAATTTTTGAGAGAGATTAAGTTAAAATGTAAAAATGCTTTTGTAATATACAAAACTATTAGGAAATCTTAATTTCTTTTGTAGGTGGTTTGATAAATCATTCACTCTTATAGTATTCAAAAATGGCAAAATGGGTCTGAATGCAGAGCACTCGTGGGCAGATGCTCCTATTGTTGGACACTTCTGGGAGGTAGGTGTTTCATACGAAAAACTAATGCAGAAGTTAATGGGATATGATCTGTGCAGTGGTCCTGAAGATGGCCAGTTACTGTCAATCCTTTGCACTCACATTGCTGTGAGTGATTATATGCTGGTGTCTATAGCAACTGCAGACTTTAAAACCCCAACTCTTGCTTAAAAGAAAAGTATAAATGAAAGGTTTTTATTGCATTTTAATGAGTATAGATGTCTCATAGAAAAGTGATGGTTTCCTATTTAACTTATTTATAATATTTAAAATCAGTGGATATGATAGAGCATTGTATTTTGAATATATACATGCTCCTGAAGCACTTAAGCTTTCTTGCATTATAAAAATCCTGCACTTACTTTCAAAATTTAAAGAAATGGTGCAGAGTTAAACTTTTCCTCTACACTGTTTGATGAGCTGCAGATTGATATGTTATCTATTGTGTTTATTTACAATGAATCAAATAAATGCATTTTTTGTCAGGTCTGTTCATCATGACCTTAGCTTATTACTTGAAATCCTATTTAATTTTTTTCTTTTTGAAGCTTAAACATACAGACAGTTACATGATTTAATCCCTCAAAACTGCTTCATAAACAGTAGCTGATTCTGATTTTATTATGTATGCGAACGGGTCTTGGGTCTTGAATGGTATCCTAGGTAATTTACCAATTTTATTAGGAGTGTTTCCGTCTGTGTAAGAATGCTATTCTTTTCTTTTGAGCATTCTCTAACCAGGGAAGAAAGTTGGCTGAACTGCTTTGAGATTGTCTTGACAGTGCAGTTTAGATTAGCTCAATGAGAAAAGAGTTCCCTTGGTTTCTTTTGAGCATTGTTGCATGCTTTAGTTCATATCTCTGTACTTACAATTAATTGGTTCATTTTCTGCTAAGAATTAAGATTACTAAAATAAACTAAGTAGGATTTCAGTTCCTAAGAACTTGTCTGTTGGTATCTCTTTATATATTGCCTATTTTTTTAATAGAATGGATTAAGCTTTTTTTAATATTTGACATGTTCTGACAAATAAGTGAGAAAATTAAAATAATAGATTAGAACTATATATAAAACATTCAATAGATCTTTATCAAGCTTTTTCTTTCCGTTTTGAGCAGCTTCAAATCTATTGATAATCCTGCATGATTTATTTTTGTTCATTTATTTGTTATTTTTCACATTGAGGATGTTGTTTGAAATCTTGTAAGACTAAGCTTATTTTGTCTGTTGTTCCAAGTTCTATTGTTCATGTTGGAAATATTTTACTTCTCCACCTAAGAA
Source organism: Myiopsitta monachus (assembly GCA_017639245.1). Lineage (NCBI taxonomy): Eukaryota > Metazoa > Chordata > Aves > Psittaciformes > Psittacidae > Myiopsitta > Myiopsitta monachus. The sequence continues at coordinate 16,546,176 of CM029924.1, forward strand.
CTCTGGTGCACATATAAAAGAATCTATTTTGAGTGGGATGCACATCTTGCAGAACCTCTCTAGAATGTAAATAGATCAGACGTGGTGAAATCTAAGCCTCTAAGATTTGATTTTTTTATTATTTTTTTTTTACTACTAGTCAGTTGAGGTAGCTTTCTAATTGAAATATTTTGATTAATTCAGTAACGTCTGACAAAATGTACAAGTGTAACTGATGTTTGCATATCTGGTATTTTTCCCACTCTGAACACAAGTAAAAATGCTCTTCAAATAAGAGGTTAACCAGTGGGCTTCACTTGCGGCTGTTTTTAGTATTTGGAAATGAATTGTATATTATATTTCATTGGGTAGTGAAAACAGGTTGTATTGATTTCACAATGAAATCCTAATTCCACCGCAATATGTAATGTGCTGCAATTCTGAAGAAGTATCATTCTTTGCAGAATGTAATGGCAACTGACTATCTTGAACTGGGCTATTCAGAAGATGGGCATTGCAAAGGAGATACCAATCAAAATATTCCTGTTCCTACCAAACTGCAGTGGGAAATTCCAGAAGAAGTAAGTACAGAACAGCTAGTGGTTTCAGGAAGAAGCTCACTTTTTTCTGAGCAGTCAAATCAATTAAGTATGTATTGATAACAATATAAATCAATTTAAAACTCCTTCATAACCTGTAAGATGTGTATTTCATGTGTGGACATAACGCAGTTTACTTGGAAAGCTATAGGGGTTTTTTAATGTCACTTTGAAAATTCTGGCCAGGAAATGCCAACTTTTTACTAGAAACTTTCTTGGGTGGCCACATATCAAAAATAAGTGGCCAGCTATTTTGAATAGCAACTGTATTAAAATGAAGTCGTTATTATCGTTACAACAAATGCATTCCTGTAATGGTTCCTTGAGATTAGCTGTCTTTTTTTGTGTTCAAAATCCTGTGTAGATGTCTAGTAAGGTGTGATTTATTTTCTTTTTTGGCCTGACTTGAAGGCACGCTGCCACCATCTATTTGGATTTTAATTTTTAATAAAAAGGTAATGGTTGGTAATATGCTTAATTAAGCATGTATGGCAGATTGGAAGCCACACAGTTACTGCTCTTCTATCTCTGTGGGTCATTCTAGTAATCAGAACGGTCTAAATGCTGGTGGATTTTTAAAGTCTAATTTTTGGAGTCCAGAGGTGTATTGCTTCAACCTTTTTATTAGCATTTTGAATTTTAACTTACTGCCAAAGGTAGCATCTCATTGGTCTCCAAAGGGAGACTATTGGTAATAGTTTCTGGTATGCATAAAGGGAACATTTCTTAGTTATCAGTTAAAAATATTTGCACTCTTTCAATAGTTCTCACAAAAGCCATTAATGCACGCATATGCACACCTGTGTATCTATTTATTTTAGTGTCAAGAAATGGTTGAGAGGTCTCTGAGCACTGCCATTACTCTGGCAGATGATGTGGACTTCAATTCATTTTACTTTGATACTTTTGGGAAGGGACTAATAAAGAAAGCAAAAACCAGCCCTGATGCCTTCGTGCAACTTGCCCTGCAGCTTGCTCACTATCGGGTAAGAAGAACAGTCTGTTTCTGATGTACAGAATCTCATTAAACTTGGTATAGCGTGTTCTAAACAATGTTAAACTTAACTTTCAGTTTGGAGTTCGTCCTTAATTCAGTAATCACTACTACACTCTCAAAAAGAATGAACAGAAATGCCTGCCTATGTATTCCTGTTAGTTCATCTTTTCTGTAGCACGCTTTCAGAAGACACCAGTACAGCAATGTCCATGTTTTTCATTTTGTTTTTTCGTTGTTGCTATTTAGAGAGTATTCTAGGCTTTTTATGTAATTCCAAATGTTTTTCCAAAGCACCCAGGTTTCATGGCTACTGTCAACATTGCAGCCTATCTTATAAGGTAGCTACATGGCAAACAGTTTGATTATCCACCCATCTCTTTTAATTTGAACACCCATCTTCCATATCTAAAACTGAACAGACTGTCAAAATCTGTTCTGATATGAATTTTATGTGCATCGCTTTCTAACACGTGTTAGATAAACTGTCATTTGGCAACTTTTAATCTGTAGATTGTGCACATATACAGAAATATGGAAGCCACACTTCCTGGATTTTGCAGATTGTTTTCAGTTCTCACATATCTTGAAAATCCCCACGCTGTCATGTGCCTCCATGCTCTTAAATTTTTAACTGAAAATACTTTTAAGAATGTTAGTTTCTTAATTATTTACCACAGCTGTCTTAATTAGGAAGCCCCTGAACATTTAAACAGGTTTTGAGTCATGGTTCGTCTTTGGTTATAAGCTGAAGCAGACTGAATATAAACCAGTGAGGATAGTCCTTGCTAGTTTGGTTGTTCTATTAGCATTTATCAAATCCTGCTGCTAATCTTATTTTTGCCTTTGTGTTTAGGCAAGTCTGCTAATGATGGGCTGCTAAAAACTTAATGCTGAGTTTAATTTGTGGAGAGATTTATATCCTGTGTGCTTTCCTCGAACTGTTGATTAAGAAAGTGAGTCTAAGTCTGGCTAAACCTTTAAGACCTGTTTTTTCCCTTTTCAAGGACATGGGAAAATTTTCTTTAACTTATGAAGCCTCTATGACACGCTTGTTCAGAGAAGGCAGGACTGAAACTGTTCGTTCATGTACTGTTGAGTCATGCAACTTTGTTCGATCAATGGAAGACCCAACTGAAAGTGTAAGTTCATGGTATTGTTCTGTATAATTCCACAAGGCACATGAATTATCACGAGGTATCAGTATATGTTCCTAAATAGTTTTTAAACCCTTGAAATTATGCCTTTGTTTTTTTGGGAAGGAAATGCAGCATAAAGTTAATTGTCCACATTTTCTGTCAATATGGCAAAAACTCAAGGCTATACCAAAAGAGAATGACCGTAACTTAGCCAAATACGCCATTTCTTATAGTTCCTGAACTCCAGAAAACTAAAATTACTTGTGAGATTGTTTTTGACTTGTAAAACTCAAACATAGATTTGTGAAACGAGTAACCTCCTACCAGTTAGGCTTTTCTTTCTGATAGGGAAGCAAGTATCACTCCCAGGCATCTTTCCTGTGGCATTCTGACTGGCAGAAGCAGCATAGTCTTGGAAAAAAACTTCTTTGTTTAGAAAACATAGACAATACTGGGAAGGGTGAGAGCTGTCTGTTCTTTTAATCTACTGTTAGTTGTGGTTTTTAGGCACAGTTGATGAAATAAGTCATTATATTAGCAGATTTTGCTAAGCTGAATGGAATTTTCTGTTCTTCAGAATTAATAAAAATTTGAGTTTAAAAAGAGAGTTTTGTTAAACAGGAATGTATTCAAGGTATTGCATCCAAGCCAGAGTAACAGCTGCATGGTTAGAAGTTATAATGAAAAAGATCTAGGACTATAATAATCAGTAAATGAATATTTAGTGCTATGCCATTGGGAAAAACAGAGCCCTCACTTAAATTACTCTTGCTCTTTATTTTGAGTGTTCTCTTATCCCTGAACATTATTCCTGTGCAGCATTAGCTGGGATGGTGTGTCCAGTTTTGGACACTACACTTGAAATACGTATTTATAGAGAAGACGGATTGGAGAGAGTCTAAAGGAGAGAAAGAAGGATGGTTAGAAACCCCTGAAGAGGATCTTAGAGGAGAGTTTGAACTCAGTTGGAATTCATGCCTAGTCTGAAGAAGAGAGGACCCTGTGGAAGAGATGAGGAGCCATGTTGTACTCTAGAGGATAAGAAAGGCTGATGCAGAGATGATGGGAACAATCTGTTACCTGCCTCAAGAAGTAATGGACTTAAATTTCAGGCAGAAACACATTAGGGAAACATTTTCTGCTAGTAAGGATAGTGAGTAAAGAGGGAAATAGTGAGAAGCCTGAAAGCCTCCGGCCATTACTCTGGGAGATTGTCAAAGTGAAAAAACAATCTTTAAAAGTAAGTTACATAATGGGAAGAGTTTTAGTTGATCAGATCTTGGGGCAGAGAAGTCCAAGCAGATGAATAGTTGAAGTTCTTTCTTCAGAAACAAAGAATCTTATGATTCTATGAATCTTACTACAAATAAACAGACACTTAGAGAAAGAAACAAACTTTTTTCTCCCTCCTCTTTCTGGGAGTTGTGTGTAGGTAAAATCCTCCTCAATATGCTGTGCTGGGAGGTGGGATCAGACCAGTTCAAGTCGGAACATCCAGCCATGTCAAGGTGTCACACACAGCCGTATGGTACAGCTACTGTGCAACTACCCTGTGTATAGAAAGCAATTTTGACATAGTCCAAATGTCAAAACTAAGTACTGTTACATCTCCGCAGTTAACATCTGCTTTTTTGTTGAAGGAATAAGGTAACTCCATACATGGCAAGATATATATATATGTAATAGACATAATTCTGCTCATTGAATTTTTTTATGGTTACTACAAACACGATTCTTTCAGACTTGTTGATTCATTACTGCCCTTCATCTGGAATTACCAGCAACAGAGCAGAGGAGCCCTGCCTTCATCGTGCATATCTGGGGATTTATATGTTATGAAGATATATTACATGCATTTATATACTATTTCCAAAAGAGTTGTCTGCCTGTTGTTTGTTCTACTTTTTTCTCAGAATTTCCTTGAGGCATATATCTTCTATGGATTATCCACAAAACTTTAGTCCTGGATGCCAATGGTGGGCATATTTAGCATGACTGCAAGTGATCTATTAGTTTATCTTGCTGAAGCCATATAGGCTGTTTACTATGTCCCGTATAAGTGATGTAAAATGCAGTGATGCTCGAGATAAGAAGTGATAGGTTGCCATACACTCAGTATGTTCATTCCACATCATAAAATCTTAACAGAATGGTTCACTGTTTTGAACAGGCACTTTCAGCTGTTGCAACATTCATACAGTGTTCTATACAGAACTATGGGATATCTCAGGTTGGATCCATATGGATCATTGAGTCCAACTCCCCGCTTCTTGCAGGACTACCTGAAACGAAACTGTACGACTAGGAGCATCACCCAGACATTCCTTGAACAGGCTTGTTGCCCTGACCACTTCCCTGGGGAGCTAGTTTCAGTGACTGGCCACCCTCCCAATGAAGAACCTTTTCCTAATGTCCAGTCTGAACTTCCCTTGATGAAGCTGTCCATTCCTGTTTGCATGACTTCTGACTGGATTTGCCTGCTCCGGAGATTTTAAGAGAAGACTTTTAAAAAATGACCAGCATTCATGGACCCAATACCTTCAGTGTTGTCAGTCTGCTTTCTAAAATGGCTGATGCAGTTCCATCTTTTCTTAAATCCTGTTGAGATTTGTTCTTCTGTAACTCTGAGACCACTGTCTCTAGAAACTAAAGATACAGTAATATAATGTATTTGACCATTACATATTCTAGCCTTGATAACCATTGCTGTAACTTAGTTTCCACACGTCCATCCAGTTCACTTAAGTGATTTTTATTCATCTTTGTTTCATTGTCAGAATGAAAATAAGCTGAAGTTCTTTCGGCTTGCTGCTGCCAAACATCAGCACTTATATCGTCTTGCCATGACTGGTTCTGGCATTGACCGCCATCTCTTCTGTCTTTATATTGTCTCCAAGTACCTGGCTGTAGATTCTCCCTTCCTTAAGGAAGTAAGTGACTTTTATTGATAACTATTAATTACAGCAAAAAAGTCCTTTTTTAACCTAGTGTTTTGTGGTATCTGCTGACATAGTTGTAGAACTCAGATTTTCCTAAGAAAAAAGCTAAGAGCTAATATTGCTTAATATCTGCTGTTAGATTACAAGTTAGTTTCATTTTGCTCTATGTATACACTTATTAATAAGCCTATAGTAATGCTTTCTGTGAGCTTTGTAGTATAATACATTAAGGATTGCAAGAAAGATATAGTCAGTATTAAAAAAAAAAAACCCAAACGAAAAACCCCAGACAACCAAACATTGCTTGTGGTTTTTACATATTTTCAAGGCAGCAAAAAAGGCTATGTTTTCTCTCAAGAATGTTCTTTTGGAACTGTGATAAAGTCACTTTCTTTTACTGTGAATTAAAGGAATTGTAGATTTGATTTTTTTGTTATTATTTTTTATGCATAACATTAATGTCACTGTTTTCTTACCATAACAAATGTTTTATTACTTCAACTAGATTTTAAGCTTGCACTCTGTAAAAGTAATTATATTGCAGTTGTTCATGTTTCCTGATTAATAAAAAGTGTGTTCCAGCTTGCCTCCAAATAAAGCTACTCACATTTGTCTGCTTGCCCTCCTAAATGTGCCAAGGGACGAAGTCAAGAATAAGACAACTTTCTACAGATTCCACAGACTTTCAAGTTACACCCGTATTGGTAGAGAGTTTAACAGCTTCTAACTCGATGTAGTATCTTACCAGGGTTTCACTGGCTGTTAACAGTTTAATAAGCTTGTTAATGACAAGACCTGTTATGCAGAACTTCCCTGGCTACAGACCAGATTAATCTGTTTTGAAATAGTGTTTCTATTGAAGCAACTCTTATTCTTTTTGAGGAACTGACATCACGACCTCATATGTTAATGGTTTGCATATCAGGACAAGTTTAGCTATTTCTTTTAACCCTTCTTAATTGTTCATTCCGTTGAAGTGGGAACTGGAGTCATCCTTACTATTGCTTTAGTGAGTGTTTTCTAACTTACCTTGATTAGTTTCTGGGAAAGTTGCATGTTCTTAAACACTGCATGATACTTGTTTGCATCTGTTTCATATCTAATAAAGGTTTTGTCAGAACCTTGGCGGCTGTCAACAAGTCAGACACCACAGCAACACATTGATTTAAAGAAGAACCCTGAAATGTTATCCTGTGGTGGAGGATTTGGACCGGTATGTTTCCTAAATGCAAATACTCCTTTAAAAACAGTTTATTTTGAATATGCCACTTTAAAAACTTCAGATCTGTAACACCTTTATATTGTACATCAAAGGTGCAACACATGCTGTTAAATGAATGTGCTTAATGCTTTCTCATTACGTGGCCATACTCAGAAAAACCTGCATCACCTTTTTGTCATATCCCACTGCAAGAATGGATTGGAATGTAAGGAAAGACACAGTTATCTAATGTGGTACAGGCCTACATGGCAGAGAGGTTGGGATTTGTAGGAGTAATTATACTTGATATGTTCTTTATATTTTCTGATAAGTTTTAAAAAAAAACGTTCATGCTTTCCTCCAAATTAAGCCACTCATATTGTTCTATTTGCCCTTCTATGTGTGAATAGTGGCTAAGTCAAAAATAAAACCATGTTCTACAGCTCCTGTAGACTTTCAAGAAACTGGTGTATTGTTAGAGATTTCACAAGCTGCTGACTTGCTGTAGTCTTTTTCTGGGATTTGAAGATTTGATTATGACAATATTATTGTTAACAAGCTCTGTTAAGCAGAATTTATGGGGCTATAGACTAGACTTAAATCTGTTTTCATAAAGCATTTCTACTAAAAGAATAATGAGAGGGATCACAAGACTGCTCTTTGCCACCCAGAGATTAGGATGACAGATACAGTGTGTTTTGGCTAGTTTGTCAAGCTGTAATTTCATGGGGTTTTGTTTGTCTTGTTGTTTTGTTATTGTTTACTTATTCCCATTTGATACAGCTTTTAGTAGTTCTTGAAGTTAGAATGAGTTTAAATTGCAATATCAAGGAAGCCTAGCTATTGCAATGCTGCTCTTGTGTGAGAAACTGGCTTGCTCCAGCCAGTTATGAAGTCAGGATTCAGATTCTCCAAAACGGTGTGGTCTGGCGGTAAAATAGGGTTTTGGCTACAGGAATTTCTAACACTTTCCTTTTGTTTTTGCTAATGCTACGTTAACTGCTTCCTTCTTACTATTTCTTCATTCCTCTGATTTCCTTTCTTCAGTTGTTTGTCTTTCCAAATAACCCTGCTTACTTTTCCCTTCATCATAGAATGGTTAGGGTTGGAAAAGACCTTAAGATAATCTAGTTCCAAACCCCCTGCAATGGGCAGGGACACCTCCCACTAAACCATGTCACCCAAGGCTCTCTCCAACCTGACCTTGAACACTGCCAGCGATGGAGCATTCACAACTTCTTCCTTGAGCAAGCCATTCCAGTGCCTCACCACCCTTACAGGAAAGAACTTCCTAATATCTAACCTGAACTTCCCCTGTTTAAGTTTTAACCCATTACCCCCTGTCCCTGATGAAGAGTCCCTCTCCAGCATCCTCGTAGACCCCCTTCAGGTACTGGAAGGCTGCTATGAGGTCTCCAGGCAACGTTCTCTTCTCCAGGCTGAACAGCCCCAACTTTCTCAGCCGATCTTCATACGGGAGGTGCTCCAGTCCCCTGATCATCCTCGTGGCCCTCCTCTGGACTTGCTCCAGCAGCTCCATGTCCTTCTTATGTTAAGGACATCAGAACTGTCCACAGTACTCCCAGTGGAGTCTCATGAGAGCAGAGGGGCAGGATCACCTCCTTTGGCCTGCTAGACACGCTTCTTTTGACGGAGCCCGGTATATGACTGGCTTTCTGGGCTGTGAGCGCACACTGCCCAAAATGAAAAATAATTTCTTATGTCCTTCCAAAAACTGTGCTTTGGTTTGCAGAAGTAGCCCAAAGATTCAGTACATCAGGCTTTTCCGTGTCTGTGTACTGGTGGTTGTTTTTGTTACTTGGTTGGTGGTGTTTGTTTATTTTCCAAGTGTTCTGTAGAATATGCCCTTGTAGCATTAACAGAGAGCAGACTCTGAGGCTGCTTAGCAGCAGTGAGAGCAAAGCTCTTGAAGGTTGTGATCCTTTGAGTTAGGAAAGAGAAGAAGGGTAGCAGCAGGGTAGTCTGTGTTTACTAGGTATACTTAGATTGTAACCTCAGACTGAAACCTGGGACAGTTAGTGCTGCTAATACTGAAATTGGACTAGAGCTCTGTTCGTGATACGGGTGTTCAGAATCATATCTTTGCTGTAGGGTTAGATGACTTTGCCTTTGGGTAATTTTTCATTATACCAGGCTTGCATACTTTGCATTTATATACTGTATTTGTTTACATCTGCAGAGTGATCTCATGAAACAGTAAGTTCAGGTATGCAAATGAACTATTTTATTCCTAAGAAAGTTGGGGCTGTTCAGACTGGAGAAGAGAAGCTGTGTGGTGACCTCATAGCAGCCTTCCAGTATCTGAAGGGAGCCTACAAGGATGGTGGAAAGTGATTCTTCGTCACCGACTGCAGCAATGGGACAAGGGGCAATCAGTTTAAACTCTAACAGGGGAAGTTCAGGCTAGATATAAGGAAGAAATTCTTTACTGTGAAGGTGGTGAGGCACTGGAACAGGTTGCCCAAAGAAGTGGTAAATGCTCAATACCTGGCATTGTTCAAGGCATAGGTTGGACAGAGTCTTGGGCAACGTAGTCTAGTGTGAGGCATCCTTGCCTATGGCAGGCATTTGGAACTAGATGAGCTTAAACTCCTTTCCAACACTGAGTATTCTATGATTCCTTTCTACTTAAGCATGGAAGCTGTATAGCTGTCTTGGAACAGACTTTGATAGCAGAAAGTCTTTGAACAAGTATTCTATTAAAAAAAAAAAAACTAAAGCTGGGAAATATTACAGACATACATTCAGAAAATGCTCGTTCTATGCACTTCAGATGAGACTAGAACAGTTTTCTTAAGTGGAATCAATCTTCAGAAATGATGCATTAAATGCAAAAGCTTAAGTGTTGCTTAAGGAGAAATTGCAACTTATTTTAAAAACTGCACAGTAAGAATTGTGTAGTTATGTATAAGATAATTTAGGAATAGAAGGAAAAAAGTTCAGAACTTTTTTTTCTCTTCTTCCCCTAGGTGGCTGATGATGGTTATGGTGTTTCTTATATTATCTTGGATGAAAACTCCATCCATTTTCATGTCTCCAGCAAAGTATCTTGCTCTAAGACGGTAAGAATCAGTCCTTTTGTACAGTTTAATAAACATGTTCTGATACCTGCTTATAAAACTGTTCTGCTAATTCTCTAAATGAAATTAGGACTTGCAGCATACAGTTATAATTTGCCTTTTCTTCCTCAATATCTGCGGTTTTGTTCAGGGTGGGTTTTTTTCTCTCCGCTTTACAAAAGTGATACCTTTATGAACCAAGGAAGCCATATTCTATTTCACTTATGCTTTCCAGCATAAACAAAGCATGTGGCTCAAAGTTGTCTTTACATATGAGAGTAGCTCCTTGGAACTCATGTAAAATGACTCATACCTGTCCAGTAGACAGTAGGGGTTTTTTTGTTGTTGTTACAGTTTTGCTTTGATTTTTCTCTGGTTGCAATTGTAAAGACAGAGTAAAATGTATGCTCCCTATTCTTCACATCTTTTTGGTTTAAATAATACTGAAAGAAGGCAGCACATAAGTTATAATCTGTGCTTGAGAAACGTAATTGATGAAAAATTTATTAGAGTAACACCCATTATTAGAATGTAGTAGATGTCATCTATTGAGTAGTCTGCTGTTGCAGAGGCATGCAAATCACCCTTCCCTTTTAGATTTTTATGGCTTTAATAAACATGCTGGGTTTGTTCAGGATAGCATAACTGAACTAGTTTTCCTTGTTTGAACTTAACTTGTCTGAAAGATCTTGGTGCTTTTGGTTAATCATTAAAGATGAGGAAATACAACTTTATTTTTTCACAGTTCAAATTGTTCTTCAGATGACTGTTAGCTTGTTCATTAAATTTCCCTGTGTGTTTTACTTACTGGTCAAAGGTCCATACGGAAAAGACAGCATTTCATGTGCGTGGCCTTGATATCACTAGGGTCTTTGTAGTAGATCCCGTAATGTAGCTAGTAATTTATTTTTCTAATCGTACCTCTTCGTTGTACCTTTCATCTCACACTTGGAATAAACAGAGCAAGTTCATAGTTTGTTTACACTTAAATAACTGTGATTTTCATTTTCAATATTTCAGGTAATTTTTCAATGGTAAAAAGATCAGGGTTCTCATAGGAACTCAAAATAGGAAAAGCTTTTTCTGCTCTTTCTTTATTTCTATGTCATTAGTGAGAGGCTTTTTGGACATTCTTTTGCTTTCTGAAAATTAGCTTTTGCAAAATCTTGTGTAAGAAAACCCAGCTATTTTAAAGTCACAGAAAGCTATAGAGACGTCTGATTTCAAAAGGAGATGATCTCAGTTCTGTTTGTAGGAAAGTAAATGCATAATGACAGAGTCAGGAATAGAAGACGCCTGGATTAGTTTGTGTAACATTAAATATTTTTGTGATTTAAATTCCTCATTTTATGGTAAAAGAGATACTCTAGTTCTGTAAGCTCCAAAATTGAAAAATGCTAAAAGGTTTCTTCTTTTGCCTGAAAGAAAACTGTTGATTGACAATACACCTCTTTGGTTTTGTTTTTTTGTTTGTTCCTTTTTAAAGGATTCTCATCGTTTTGGAAAAAACATCGCAAAAGCAATGGTTGACATCATGCATTTATTTGACCTTAGCAAAAACTGTAACAAGTGATTTGCCTTATTGGTACCAAGCAATCTCCTGTTGTGGGATGTGAACTCTTCTGCACAGTGAACGGAAGCAAGGTTTGTCAAACAGTAGCTGGTAAAGAAGCTGAGTCAGCATCTTCTTGATCACCTATGAAAACCTTAGCACTGTATTGAATGTTTCATTAATTTTTTCCAGTAGTTTGGAAGAGTTTGTTCCACAAAGGATGGCTTTTGAAATCTTGTCTGTCTCTAGTGGTGTAGTCTTGTTGCATGAAGCCATGTATATTCTAACTCCTGCAGTTTTCTCTTAATTTGTATACACTTGCTCTTTTCTTACTTGAAATTAGTCTACTTGTATTCCAGAATCAGAATGATAAAACACACCATCTTAAATGCAAATATTAGAAAAAGTTCGATTTGCTATGTATTAATAGCAGAATGTTCTTCAATGCATCTGCTGCTTCATGTCAAAGAATGACAAAACTTGTGGCTGTTTACCTTTATTGTTTTCTGTTGTTTGGGTGCTTGGTTTTTTTTTGTTTTGTTTTGTTTGGGTTGTTGGTTGGTTGGTTGGGTTTTTTTGAGGTTTTTTGAAAGGAAATGTCTATAAAGCAAACAAAATCCCCCTTACATAACCCACTGTAACACAAAAAGTTGTAGAAACTTTGAGGGTTTGGGAAAAAAAAAAGCCCACAACATTGTTGTAGTAGTGCTACATCAGGTAGTAAATCGTGTCACCTAAGTAACAGGTACCACGTTCTTACTACTTTACAAGCATGTTTGCCACGTCATTGATTTTCTTTCTCTATAAATAAATGGACCTGTGTGCTTGTTCAGCTGAGTGCCTTAAAGAAAAAGAAAGAAAAAAAGATCCTAAATCCAGGAAAAAAACCTGATTGTGGGAGCTGGTTTTACATTGTTTTAGTGGTGAAGGAGGTGAAGTAATAGTATTTCAGGTGTAGTTTTCAAACTGTAAGTTAAATTGATGTGGCATGAGTAGAACTGATTATGTTGCCATATGATGGGTGCAGTTAGGTTTACAGCTGTAATGAAATGCTCCCATGAGTCCCAATGAAATGCAGGAGTCATTTTGTTTCATATCTACAGATACACCTGTGCTTAGTTTGGTGAGTGGTATCGTTGGTCATTTGAGGTGAGAGCTTCTGGGTCCAAGGGAATGCCAATTTAGTTAAAAGCAACCAGTCTGATAGCCTATGAAGCAAGCTGCTGCGGAGGCTGATCAATTGCAGGTTGCCTGCTTTCAGCCTGGAAGGACCACTACTACTTTGCCAACCTCCTGCATGAGAAAGGACATGCTATTAAAGCAGTGGAAAATAGCTCCAGAATGGGAAAATTCTGGCCCCTTCGAACTCCTCCCAGGGGATGGTTTTGGTCAGATAGTATCTGAAGGATACAAGAAGGAAGGGGAAAGCTATTTCATTCAAAAAGGAGCCTACTGTTTCCAAGCACAGAAATAAAGGGGCTACTAAAAAATAGAGTAACTTTGTATGTAATGCTTCTCTTCCCCAGGCTTTTAGATGTGGTTACTTTTTACATCCTACAGTGCAGTAAAATGTACCTGTTAGGGCCACAAGTCTTTTATTTTGTTTTAAATGTAAGGTACATGCTGTTTGGAAATACACTGAATGATTGGAAATACAGCTGTGCTGATTTTAAAAGGCCTTAGGGGGTGATACAAAACTTCTCATTAGACTTTGAATGTTTTCTGGCCAGTATTTCTTAACTTTCTATGCCTCTTCATGTTTTTGTTATTTTCATTTTTACTCTGATCTAGCTATTAAAACACCTGTACAAGTATGTTTGAGGTGGAGAACTTCAAAGATCCCAGACGCATGTTTATAAAGGAACCTTCACAGGAATTGGCCAAAGACACTCATTTAGACACTTTGAAATAAGCATTACTGTGGCTGGCAGGCCTGGTATTTGTCAAACTGCTGCAACAGTTTTACAGTGATACATTCTTTGGGAGCTGCAGAAATAATGCACTGGGGGTTCCCCCCCCCTTTTATTTTATTTTGTTTTATTGACCACTGAACAATCTGTGCTTAAATTAACATTAGGATTGTTAATTTGTAGGATTTTCTTCAAAAAAGTTTAGCTATGACTCTCAGGTTTTAAATGTTTCAAGTCTAATTGTAGTTAGTGCAGTTATCAATGCAATTTTACATTCTTAGAGAGTTAGAATAGTTGGCACAGAAAACTTTTTTTTTTATTGTAAATGTTTTAAACATTTTGTGGGATTAAATGTTATCTTTTTAATTTGGGATAGATCATAATCCTTAAACAGATTTTATTTCATTTTCTTTAAAATATCAAAGCATGTAAATAAACTGTGCTTTTTGAATGTAAATCTTAGAAATCCACAGTGAATGTAGGTTCTTAATAATTAATTTAAATCTTGATGTTTGATATTGTGTACATACAGTATAACTGCTTGCTTTTTTGCTCAAAAGCCATAGGAATGTGACTGAAATTACCTAGATTTAAATGAACCTTCTAGTACAATGTACTCTACAATAAAGTTAAAAGTTTATATTCCAGAAATATATGAATATTTCTGGAATATTCATATATTTGTTCATATTCATTTTCAGAAAAACTACTCATTTGTTACTAAAACCTTGATTCATTTATTCTCAATTAGTGATTTAAGAGCTTAGGGTTGAAAGGTTGGTAAAAGTCAGGTTGGATGATAATACCTTGACCTGTTTATTTAACAGCAGGGTAGAATTGGTGGAATACCTCAAATGTGCATTTTTCAAATTCTTATTGCCGCTATTTCATGCCAGAAATTAGGAAAGGATTAAATACCTTTAGAGGCTGCCATTATTTAGGGCTAACACCATACCTAACTAAATATTCTTTGAAGGGCTGGGTTTTTTGAAAGGCTAAGGAAGTGTGTCCCTGACCTTGAAATTTGTGCTTCTAATTCAGCCTTTGTACCAACTGTTTTCTCATATGAAAGTATATTAATTTGAGCTAGTTTGTATTCTTCTTTTATATTTTGTTCAATTACTCTGCATCTATGGTTGGTTATTTACATCCAGTGCTTTGTCGCTATGTCCTACCCTCTTCAGTGACTTCAAAAAATAAAATAAAATTTCACAATTACACTACCTAGTACAATGTCTAATACCTTTTGTATCTTCTTCCCAGCTCCCTTGCTGCTGTTTCGGGACTTGTGAAATCGCTGCTATTAAATCTGGTTCGAAATGGTTGTAGCAGGCTACTCAGTCAATTTGAGAAGTAACCTATACATGTCTTGCTAATTACTAGGGAGTGTGGTAATGGACATTCTTTTCAGGTTCAGTAGAGAGAGGAAACAACACAGGTCTTGCTTTACGTGAGGTTTTTTTCATATGACACAAGTAATTGATGAAATGTTTACATAAAACAGTCTGGTTACAAGTTAGTGGATAGCGCTGGTTTGATCTTTACATTGAATAACCTGTAGAGTATGAATGGTAAAGCAGTGGAAAACAAGTTCTGGCACAGAAAGTTGACCTTGTTATATAAAACATCACCCCAAGCCCTCTACACAGCCTGCCATTTCTGTGTGATAGATGATTTTCACAGTCACTTAGCTTGGTGCTTTTCTGGATGTTGCAGCCTTAGCTACATGAAAGAGCACAGTGATGTCAACTGCATGTTTCATCTCTTAGGTACTGTTAGCTCCTGCTTCTATTTCACACATTGCCCACCAAAACTGGATACTGAAGTTGTAAACCCTGTTGTGTTTAATGTGAACAAAAGGACTGTATGAAAACTTTGTAAGCACAGAAAATAAATATTTATTGTGCCTCCCCCCCCCCCCCCCCTTCCAGAAACTGAAGACATTAATAGAGAAAAGGAAAAGTTGAGGTTTGGTTTCTGCTTTCAAGGAAACTTTTTCTCTTACATGGCCATAGGTAGTGGAGTGTTTTCTCAGCTTGGAAATCTTTGTGTCACTGCGGTTACAATTCCCAGATTTACAGAGTAGTTGTAGAAAGGGCTCAAAGCACAGAAGCTGGAAGTCGGCTATTTCACAGCATCACAGAATGGCTGAGGTTGGAAGAGGCTTCCAGAGGTCATCTGGTCCAACCACCTGGCTGCTCGGGACCCTGTCCAAAGGGTGTTCTGAGTATCTCCAAGGATGGAGACACCACGCCCTCCTTGGATTACCTGTGCCAGTGCTCAGTCCCCTGCATGGTAAAAAAGCAATTTCCTTATGTTCAGAAGGACGCTCCTGTGTTTCAATTTGTGCCCATGGCCTCCGGTCTCGTCAGTGGGCACCATGGCAAAGAGCCCGGCTCCCCTTCGCACAGTCCCTCCTACTTTGTATTTCCAGGCTCGACAGTCCTACCTCTCAGCCTTTTTTCATGCAGACGCTCATATTCATCCATACGCCCTTAGTCGTCCTTATGGCCCTTCGCGGGACACTCCCCAGCAGGGTGCTGCCTCAGCAGTGGACACAGCACTCGGTGCGCTCTCGCTAGCGCACCCTTCTACACGGGTGACAGCACACAGCCCCTTACCCGGTGCCGGGGTCCTGGTTCCGCTCTGCCTCCTCGTACCGCGGTGTGATTTCCCAGCTGAACTATACGTTACATCCTAAGGAGCAAACCTGCGGCGCCCCGCCGAGCGCACGGCGTCCGTTAACGTCGCTCCGCGCGGTGCGGAGCTGCCGGCGCCCGTGAGGCGGGAGGAGCCGCCGTGGCGCAGGGTGAGCGGCCGGAGCCTCGTCCCCTTCCGCGGGAGCACCCGGAGCTTCCCGGCGGGGCTCGTCTCCCCATGCAGCCCCGGTGCTGGTGGTGGCCGGCGGGTGTGGGTCAGGTTGCCCTCAGCGCTGATCGCCCCCGGGCCTGGCCGGGCCGGAGGCATGGGCGGCTTCTCCCTCCCCATATTGACTAGGTCTGAGCCTAGGGGTGGTGGCAGTTCAGCGGTATCTCGGCCCGTGTTTTCATAATGGGGCCTTCGTGGTGAGCGGGGTAGAGGTGCTTTGGCTCACCTTGCTCATTGGAGCGGTGACATGACAGATAAGGTTTGGGCTTCGTGTGCTACTTACTGATACAAACTTAAAACTGTGTAATCATCATAGATTCACAGAATGGTTTCGGTTGGAAGGGTCCTTAAAGCTCATCCCGTTCTAACCCGCTGCCACAGGCAGGGACACTTCCCACTAGACCAGGTCGCTCCAAGCCCTGTCCAACCTGGCCTCAAACACTGCCAGGGATGCGGCAGCCACAGCTTCTCTGGGCAGCCTGTGCCAGGGCCTCACCCCCATCACAGGGAAGAACTTCCTTCTAAGATCTAATCTAAATCTCCCTTCTGTCAGTTTAAAGCCATTCGCTTTTGTCATGTCAATACAAGTCCTTGTCAAAAGCCCCTCTCCAGATTTCTGGTTGGCCTCTTTAGGCACTGGAAGCTGCTTTAGGGTCTCCCTGGAGCCTTCTCTTCTTCAGGCTGAACAAGCCCAGCTCTGCCAGCCAGGATGTCTAACTGTCCTACATCAATTTATTTATTTATTTATTTATTTAGACGCTAAAGCCAAGTAGTAAAATTCTGATTTAAGTCTAAATGCTGTTATCGTGTTCAAAATGCACAAAGACTGTGTTCTGGTAAAAGCAGTTTGTTTGTTTTTGCATGGTGACCTGCGTTTTCTGACAGATTCAGAACCTCTTCTAGATTATAAATTCCACAGGTTTGTGTTAATTTGGTTAATCTTCATTATTATATGTGCTCATTGTTTGATTAAGAATATTTCATTCACTTCTAGATAGAAAAACTATTCAGAAGAATATAAAAATATAAAATATAATTATCTTCAATGGGAAAAAAAAAAAAGCCATTGACAGTCTGTCCATGAGTATGGAGATATCTTTTGATATAATAGACAGTGGGCTTGTGACTGTAATATTTAGTCAAAATAATCATATTAGCTCTGAAAACTTAAATCTGGAAACTATAGTAATTCATAATCCCACTGAAGAAGGATTGTGCTCTAGTCAAGACAATCATTTACGCACTGTAAATGTGGAAGAGACTTTGTTAGGTCACTTCAAGTATCCGCTTACCAATGAAAATCAAGATACAGTAATAAAAGTTGAAGAACAGCCACGTGGAAACAGCAGCTGTGATGAGGATCTTGAAAAATACAAGGAATTAAATCTTCCAGAAGCAGCTGAACATGTGCATTCACCTTACCTGCCTTCAAATGGTGTCCCCCTTCTTTCTTCTGTAGTGATGCAGAACAAAAATCCCACTGTTCCAACTTCAAGCGTTTTCTCTCCTGAAGGAACAGCCGATCAGAATGTCAGAGAGATACCAGTAAGATTAAGTGAAATAAGAATTTTTATACATTCATGCTTGTTTGTGATTACATGTGGGGAATTGGCACATTGAAACTTATGCAAGAACTAATAATGTTTGAAGTTAAGTTAAATTTTTTTACTAGAACAAGTTTAGTAGTAAATACAGAAATAAAGTTCTAGTTTGTATTGCCAGAAGTAGCGTGCAGTGGAACACATGGTTCTGACTGCAGTTCTTTTTTGTCAATGTTATGAACCATATTTTTAAGTGGCTGGGTAGTTATTTTGCTTATTAAAAGAACCTTATCGTGTCACACATATGCCCACTTTGATTTTGTTACTACTGTCTCTATTAGCAACTATTAGACAGTTGTACAAAGTACAAATAGAATATTAACTTTTGTTCTTTAGTTCCACAGGTCATCTTAAAATTTATAGTCCAAATGAGTTAAAAAGTAACTTACTTGCAGCAGTAAACTGTAGCTGGTAATGTTAAGTCTTCATGGGGAAAGTAGTTTCATAAGAGAGGGGTTTCCAATTGCCTTCAATGTTTGGGAGTTTTTCTGTATGGTTTGAAGTTACATTTTCTATGTTTGATCTATTACTACCGAGAAAGGTATGCAGCATAAAGCTTCTTGTGATGCTCACAGGACCAAATCCACCTGCTTATTTCAGGCTGCTTCTAAAGGGGCACTGAGATCTCAAAATAACTTCCTTTGTGAAGCTATCTTGCAATAATTAAGCATACCCATTGACTTTTTTCCACAGAAATGTTTTGACAACAGTGCTGTTCTCAGATTCCAAAATGAAAAGCACTGAAAAACTCAAAAAATCACTTTGTTGAAAATCAGATCTGATTTTCCCTTGCAGTATCCTACTACACACAGCAGGGCTTCCTGTGCAGAAAAAATTCTGTCACAGAAATCATTGCTACCCAGCTCAAGTGTGTTTCCTAGTGGTGTTTCATCCCGAGGTGCTTGAGGTTTGCTGTGATAGTTACCTTACGTGTTCTGGTTTTCTTTTTGATTTCAGGTTACGATATAGTTTGAAAGTATCTCTGGCTTGGAAGGTTTTTTACGCACAATAATGCTCAGGACACACAGCGCTCAGTATTCTCAGTAGTTGTTTAATAATTGAGACCTTCAATCTTTTGAAATGTTATTAAGATACAAAAGACTGGTGGAATCCTCTAGAAAATAAAGATGTGATTAAGGAATAACAGTTGCTTTCTTCAGACTTATGTTGAAGATAGGGAAAATTGTTACTCTCTGTATGAGGAGCTGAAAATGAAATTTAGAAAAAGAATCTTTCTGAGCAGCTCTGTTTCTAGTATCCTTACAGTTCATCATTCTAAGTCTGCAGGTTTCCTTAATCTGCCCTGTTTCTTGAAGGATTAGAACAAAATTCTACGAGATTATAAATGATTCTATTGAAAGCAAGCAAGCTGATCGGTTGTTTCAATGCTGTTTGCTTGCCCTCCTGAACTGCTGTCAATATGAAGAGGAAGCGCAGCACACACAGATAGAGAGCAGATTTTCCAGTCTGAACAATCTCCATTCTAATTTGAAACTAGAAAATAGTTGATTTCTGTCTTTGTTCCATTTTCTATTAATTTGGTTTGATTTTGAAAATACTCTTGTAGGTATTAAGTGTGATGCTATTATAGATATAAATGCATTAGATCTAAACCATGACTGTATTTTGAGCAGAAAAAGCAGAAATAATATTCTAGGTATAAAATGGTATCTGGTAATGCTCAGTGGGCTGCAGCATTTATGTGCTTAATTATGTAATGAAAATCTAAATAAGTCCCAATTTCCAGGTAACTTTAAGTCAGATTTTTGTTTATTCATTTTGCTTTTCAAAAATGAATCATTTAATACATAAAATAAAACATTCTTTTCTTCAGGTGTTCAGATCATTCATACCTCCAGTTGCAGGTGAGAATAAAGGTATTTGTTCTGACCAATTTGAAGGAATCCAAAACAGTACTATGCAGTTACAAAATTTGACGAATTCCTTAAATGGTAAGTTCCCAAAGTGACTGGGAAGGACTTCTTTTTTTTTTCTCCTCTTATAAGCTTAGAGAAGGATTTAAACAGCTAAATATATTAATTGTGGGATTTGGAAATTGTAGTATGAGCCTTTCTGATAATGGAGATATAACTAAGATGTTTGAAAGGAGAATGGACCACTGTTTGATCATGTGTGTTAATGTCGCTTCAACCACTTAGTTCAGCCTTCCTTTTAATTTTCTCTTGCTCCCCAATTCCTTCAGGCAGCTGTGAAGACCATATTCCTTCTTGCAGGACATTTTTTATTTTTTATAAAGTTGAACCATGTTTTCATTTCCCTTTGAAGTTTGACAAGGGGTTATGAAAGTTGGGTGGTTTGTACTGACACTGCTGATGACATTAAGCTTGTGAGCAGGTGTTTGGTATATTCTGCCCTTAACATGTTCACTGTCCTGCTCAGGGTTAAACTGACTGCTAGGCTTGTTCTTACAAGGTAGTTTATCTTGAATCTAAATAAATTCTACAAAATTATCACAATAAACCTTTTAAAGACATCAAAAAGACCCAAAATGAAGTCTGGTTTTCCCAGCAAGCCTGTTACAAAAGAATATTAAATACGTCTTTTGCAAGAATGTAATGTAGTGACACCAGAATCTCTTTCACTGATCCTGTAAAGGGGCTCTTGGTATGAAACATTGATCTTTTTATAAGGAAAACATGCTTTATTTTATGTACTAGAATCTGCGAGTGATATCTATGGCTTACCTCAGGCTACTGCTTCTGTCTATGATGAAATAGTAAGTATGCATGCAAGATTTTATTATTATTGGAAGGATATATCCAAGTGTTGAATATCTAAAATGTGATTTATTCTATGTACCAGAGGGTAAAACGTTCTTTCAAACACTGTCTTATCTGATCTGTTCAGAAAAGAGAGGGAAAGAGAAATGTTGCTCTGTAGATTTCCTACACTGCTACATTGTGGAGGAAGGAAGAATAGCATCTGGAATTTTCTTCTTTTTCTATTCCTGCTGGCTCCTGTTAGCCATCTCAATTCTCATTCAAGTTCAGGCCAGTTGCTGGGTGCGCGTGTGTATGGGACTTCTCATAAGGCTGCCTAAACACAGTAGGACTCCATCAAAAACCCCCGTGCAGCTGATTGGTGTTTGAGCCTTTATCTCATGTGCAGTGCATATGGAGGAACAGAGCTAAGGGTGAAAATCTGGCTTTTACATTTACATTCCTGGCCTATGGAGAGGTAGAATCAGAGAATGGGTTGGATCAGTTTGGGTTGGAAGGAACCTTCAAAGATCACCTAGTCCAACCCCCTGCAATGAGCAGGGACATCTTCAACTAGATCAGGTTGCCCAGAATCGCGTCCAGCCTAGCCTTAAATGTCTCCAGGGATGGCGCATCTACCACCTCTCTGGGCAATCTGTGCCAGTATTTTACTATCCTCATTATAAAAAAATACTTTCACATGTCCAGCCTGAATCTTCCCTCTTTTAGTTTAAAACCATCATCCCTTGTCCTGTCGCAACAGGCCCTGCTAAAAAGTCTCTCCCCATCTTTCTTATGGGCCCCTTTTAAGTACTTAGAGGCTCCATACCTTTCTTGTACTGAGGACTCCAGAGCTGGACACAGTACTCCAGGTGGGGTCTCACCAGCAGAGCAGAGTAGAGGGGCAAAATGTTCTTTGCAACTTAGTCTCTTAAAATGCTTGAATTTTTCAAATGTATTTTCATTGATCTATGCAAGACAAACTTGAGGAATTCAGGTATTTCACGAAAGGGAGATTTCTGAAATGCCATGACATGCAGTAGTTCATCACCGTAACAGAGTTCATTTTAGAATATAGGTATAACTGAATTTGCAGTCCAGTCACAGATGACTACTTCTTGCTTAGATTAGCGCCCAATGATCCCCGGTCAAGTTATATAATTCAAGATTAATTTTTGTTTTGCATAATTTGCTGTGACTATTGCCTATCTTCTCCAAGTCAGTTTAGAAATCTATTGATGCTTCATGATGTTGGAGAAACTGAATGCCATTGCTACTGTGACGTATGCTACTGGTCATTGTTATTCTTCAGGAATATCTTTACTTGAAATATAGCCAAAAGTCATTCTGCTATTGACATGTAAGTTAACTATTCTCAGTATTATATTTTAATACAATCCTCACTTTGAAACTGTTGGTCTATGAAAAAATGAACATGAGCCGGCTTCAGTGTGCGCTTGCAGACCAGAAAGCCAGCCGTATCCTGGGCTGCATCAAAAGGAGCGTGACCAGCAGGTTGAGGGAGGTGATCCTGCCCCTCTACTCTGCTCTTGTGAGACCTCACTTGGAGTATTGTGTGCAGTTCTGGTGTCCTCAACATAAATAGGACATGGAACTGTTGGAATGAGTCCAGAGGAGGACCATGAGGATGATCAGGGGACTGGAGCACCTCCCACATGAAGATAGGATGAGAAAGTTGGGGCTGTTCAAACTGGAGAAGAGAAGGCTGCGTGGAGACCTCATAGCAGCCTTCCAATATCTGAAGGGGGCCTATAGGGATGCTGGGGAGGGACTCTTCATGAGGGACTGCAGTGATAGGACAAGGGGTAACGGGTTCAAACTTAAACAGGGGAAGTTTAGATTGGATATGAGGAAGAAATTCTTTCCTGTGAGGGTGGTGATGCACTGGAATGGGTTGCCCAGGGAAGTTGTGAATGCTCCATCGCTGGCGGTGCTCACGGTCAGGCTGGACAGAGCCTTGGTTGACATGGTGGAGTGTGAGGTGTCCCTGGCCATGGCAGGGGTGTTGAAACTAGATGATCCTAAGGTCCTTTCCAACTCTAACTATTCTATGATTCCATGATTTCTGCAGATAAATTTTAAAATTTATTGTATTTGCTTGGAATTTAAAGTAGATTTTAAAGCATGCCTGTTAAGTGTTAAAACTTTATATTTCAGCATGAGATAAGAGAGGCAGTTAGTAATGTTAGTGAGAATCAACAAGACAGAGCAATTTTTCAGAAATCAAATGTTGACGACTCTGGCTGCAAGTTATTAGCATTGCACAGTGTAATGGAGGAATCCAGATGTTCACCCAGAAATGATTGCAACCCTGTGGTAATTATATCCTGTAATTGATAGAAAAACTACATGCTAGAGAAAATTAACTTCAGGAAGTCACACTTAGTGAATGTGCTATCAAAATAATAAGGCAGTCCCTTTCTTGAATTCAGAGTCTATATTTTATCTCTTTATAGTGCTACTTTATATAGGTGTTATTTTCTATTTGACAGCTGGAAACAAAGAACCCCAGTGTGAAGTTTACTTCATCCAAAATAAAAGTTATATTTAAAATTACAGCTAAGTAAATTAAATGAAACATGAACAATTTCAATGGCATGTTCTGGTTACAGAACTGAATATGCAGCCAGCTCTAGTAAATACCTAGAATAAGCTTTATAAGGCCCCATGGAGCAATTTAGAGAATCAGGAATCTGTATCACTTAGGCTGAGGAGCTACAGTGTTAGATCTCAATAGCTGCTTCAAAAAATGAATTGAAATTACGGGGCAAAAAGCAAACATCTAATGTCATAATGATCTACTTGTTTGAGAGATTCCAGTCTGTGATTATGCAGCTTTGTAAGACAGCTGGTACTCTTATGAAAACATTCTTAGCTTAGAATTACAGTTTTTAGATGAAAGCTAATCATTAGTTATTTGTTCCAGGTTATCTGCCAGCTGGAAGGAGGTACTCAAACACTCCGTATAAACAGTTGTGGCACACAAGAACTAAAACCAGCCCATCTAATTTCAGAGTATCACAACCAACATAATTACGTTCAATCAGGTATAATAAAAATTAAAGTTATCTCTAGCCTGTCAGATAGTATGTTAATGTGGAACTGAATGCGTTTATATTCTTAAGCAGCAACAGCAGGACATGAGTCGATGATAATGTAGCTATCACCAGTTGTTATTTTACTTTACTTTGCAACTAAAAAATTGCTAGGCACTTCAGTGTAATAAAAATTATGTAAAGGATATGTTAAATTTATGGAAAGTTATTAATATTCAGATTACTTCCCATTTAAAGCGCATTTAGCATGAACACTGGCATACATTTGCATTTACCCTAGTTTGCCAGCGTGTGTCACTGTTTCTTTATAAACGGGGAGCAGCGTTGAGGGCTGTGGGTCTTGGGATTCAGAAAGTCTTCACTAATATTTACATAATTATGTGAACTTGAAATACCATCAATTTATAAAGAAAGTAATTTAATGAAAAGTTCTTAAAGGTATTTAAATTTAGTTGCACAATTTAATCTTAACAGCAACAAAGTATTTGAGTGTAGTTTTAATTTAAATAAGTATTTTTTTACACAAATATAGCTTTCTCAAACACATTAATAACATTGTTTACTTCATTATGTATTATTATAACTTTATTACAGTGGTGCACTTTGATGGCAATTAGAAAACAATGTTTTTTAATATTCAGCACCATACACGCACAGATATTGCTGCTCTCAATATCAATAGGTGCTGAGGGTGAGCATTTATCAGCAGATGTTCTAGGTATGGAGTCTATTTACTTATGTTTGCCAGAAGCCATCGGAAGAGTAAACCAGGCACATGCAAGTTAAAACTCATGTTCCTTTATAAAATCCAAAGTCTCATTCATTAACTGTAATGGTAAGGAAGAAAAACTGAGGAGGAGTTCACTGGCGTACGCTTTTTAGTTTTTATTTGCTTGAGCTTTCCTTTGTTTTACTCATCTTCACATCAGGTAAAAGAATTTGGTCCAGAAATTAAACTTTTGCATTTTCTTTCTTTATTTGTGAAGGAGGTAAGTACAGGTATAAGATTCATCTTGTAATCTTACTGTTACTGGTCTTTTTTTTTCTGCAAAAGCTGGAATGTTCATATACTTACATGCAGGACTTCACTAGGACTTATTCTAGGATAAAGTCTCACTCTTACAGCAATAGTTTCTCCACAGGTTTTTAGTAATTTCTTTTTCCATAAGATAAAGACCTCTGTTCCAGATGCTCTTTCAGAACTCCGGAAATTTGTAAAGTAAGAGCTGAGGATAAATATATTTTAATTGTTCCTGATTTTCTTCTTATAAAAATATTTTAAGTCTATGGCATTTGAATGTAAATTCACTTGATGTCATAGAGTAAAACTGGCCTATGGTCAAATTCCTAGCCAAAAAATTGTTGGTGGTTGGTTTATCAGAGGTGTTTTTGTGTGATCAGGTTTTTATTCTTGGGTTGGTTTTTTTTGCAATGAAAAAAACATTTCTGGAGAGAAAACTTTTAGATCCTTCATTGACACTATTTATTGTAGAGGAAGTTTGGATTCAGAACTATGCTAACAGAAGGCGGACAGCCTCACAGGTGATTTTTTTAATTAACAAAATAAGTTGAAGATACCAATTTACATGCATGCTTGATTCAAAAAAATTGTATGCATAAATGAAATTGTATACACCATGGGTACTTCTTCAGGTAAGGGTCTTCTTTTCAGATGTGGACTATCCTGTAACAACTGTGCTGGGGCAGATTTCTCCTCTTCTGGGTGAACGGGTTCTAAATGAGCAAAAGGTAAGGAAGCCCTGTCCTTTAAACTTGTTAATTCACTGTACACTCTTTTTCCTTTTCTTAAAATGGGTTGTTAAGTCTTTATTGGGAAGTAATAATTGTATGCGTTTCCTAAAGACAGTTTAGCTAGTTTGGTTCTGCACTCAATACACTTTCTGCATATAAAGTTTTCTGATTTCAACATTTTCTAGAATATCAGAATTAAAAATATAGTTTTCCATAAGAAAACCAAATTTATTTCAGTTTTGAAACCTTGATTTTGGTATGATACAGAATATCTTATTTCTAATAAAATTTTTAAGATTCTTTGTGGGTGAAGGAAAGCACATTGACTTTTACTGGAAGGGGACTATTTCCTTCCCCTAGATTCTTTTTACACTCTTTTCTCCTGACTAGGATTTAACAGTCATTAAGTCTCAATAGTTTTTTGTTGATGTAAATTGAACAGAAGACTAAAAATCTTTGCAGATGTTTGGCTTCTCATGTGTTACTTCCAACAGAGCTGGTAGTGAGAATCACTGCAATTTTTTGTTAACTTTTTATTTGCGTGAAGTGAAGATGTGATATTGGTACAAACACAGCAAATGGTTTGTGGATAGCAGCCGCTATTATAAAAAAAGGAAGAAAAAGCTCAAGGGTCAGGCTGAATAATGACCTAGGGAGTCTTTAATCCCTAGAGGTGGTATATGTTCAAATAGGTGCCTAAACATTCTGGAGCAGTGATGTAGTCAAGCTTGTAATTCTTCTCTAGCTTTATCCCAAATTAGTTGTTTCCTAGATATCTTCTTTTGCTCTCGATATACTAATTTTCCTCTTCTTTATGGTAAGGTAGATTAGTCATCTATTTACAGTTATTCACTGTTCCTCTATTACTGGTAGTACCAGCATAATCCTAATTGTTCTTCCCTTGTCTTTCTACATAACTAGGCCCTTATTAATCGTATGTCTGAAGTGACAACAGATCTGTAGTGTGTTTTCTTGGTCTGTGAACTGATTACTTTTTTAAATATTGCTTAGTCTTCTACCAATTAGATGTCATATTGCAGATCAACCTAATGTAAATCATCAAGTCACTAGCCAGTTTCAATTGACTCCTGGAATTAAAAGCAATTAAACCTAGAAGTATCAGTAAATTGAAACTAGCGTGCCAAAACTGCAGCACTGAAAGCTGTTCTTGGTTCTTTGCATTGGGAGAATTGGGATTCCTGACATACTGAATGGTTTCCAGGAAGAGACGCATGCTGTTCTCATGGCTTTTTACTTCTACTTGTTTTTATTAGGAGCCTTGGCATTCACATTATCCCTGCAGCATTTTCTTTGTGTTACTTCTTCTGTTAACTTTCAAAAGTATTTTTTTTTACATAGTATAAGCAGGATACACACATTTTATCTTGAACAGTTTGAAAATGTACCTTTGCCACCAGTAGCTGGCGCTGCCACATTCGATCCAGAGTCAGATCTGCATGGGCTAGTGAAAATGACTTCCGAGGGGTAAGATTCATGAAATATCTTACATCCATAATGACTTGTACTTTAAACCGGCAATGACATTTTCATGTTGTATAGCTGCTTCTCTCTTGTAACAAAAATGCAGTTCTCTAAGAGTGCTTTCTGTATGTATTGTGTTAGTCATGATGCCAGATGCTGGTGGTCCAGACTATGTAGGAGGGTTTCAGGTTATGTTTTCAAATCTAATCAGCACGTGTTTAGCCTGTATTTCCAACATTAATGGAATTCTTTCAATGATATTTAGTGGTGGATCATTTTTAAATAAGATGCAAGTCCAGTGTGAAAGGTGAGAGAGCTTTGCGGCTGCACAACAGGCAGCTGTGGTGGATAGCAGGAAATTATGGGTTGCTTATTCTCTGAGGCCACACTTGTTAAGTAGCACCAATACTGGTGTAAAAAATAAAATCAGTGTTTATTCTATAGTTTTGAAACAATAACCAGTTTTCATTGTAGTTGTATTTAGGGTTTTTTTCTCATTTTTTCCCTTTTCCAACCTCTTTAGCTTACCTTTAGGTTCAGTGGTTACAAAGTCTAAGAAACCATGTAACTGCACAAGATCTCAGTGTCTTAAATTGTAAGTAATAATTTATCAGTATTTAATAAATGCTTATAACAGTGCATGATGAGAGAACAAACGTAGAAATGTATGCTTTAAAATGAACAGTAATGTAATGTCAAAAATTAGTAATCTGAAACTGAGTTAGAAAGATCCCCATTTGATGTAAACTAGTGTCACACAAACTCAGAATTCGGTGTAGAGATGTAGATGACTGCTTATAATCCAAATTATGAAAATTAAAAGAGAAGCTAGAAGAATTGTTCAGAGCATATCTGGAAATCCTATGTAGGCTGCAAATGCTATATACTAAAATGGATTTTCTCTTTCTTGCTGCTGCTTTTGTACATAAAAAATATGCACAAAGACATACGCATGATAATTAAAGGTTGAGTCATCGACGAACTAGGTGTATTTTACAAAATGTAAAATTGAGAGAGAGAGCAGCTCTTTGTCTAGGTTTGGATGTGATTAAAGTTCAGAGGAAGGAACATTTTTCATTAGTAGAAACTGAACCTTCTGTCTAGAAGTAGAATTTAAATATTTACACTTAAACCAGTTAAGATTTTAATTTGTTATGTTATTTTACGTGTTAATCATAGATATTGTGATTGCTTTGGCAATGGTGATTTTTGCAACAACTGCAACTGCAAGAACTGTTACAACAATCAACTTCATGAAACTGAGAGATTTAAAGCCATTAAGGTGAAAAAAGAGAGTACAGTACGCATTGGTATCAGCTTCATGTATAAAAAATACTGCGGTATTGTTTTTTCCAGTAGTTACAGTATTTGAAATATGTTATTTTTAATCTAAATAAAGCTAAGTGTTGTCTCTGTTATTCTTACATAAAGAAATCTAGGGATTTCCTTCCTTTTTTTTTATAGAACTTCTGATACTTTGGGTTAAACATAATGATGTCTTAGATGAATAATATTTTTTATTCAAGCCCAAATTTAATTTCAGAATTTTGTTTTCATTTGAAGGAAAATTTATTGTATCCCAAAATCACACAGTAAGGAAACAAATTATTGCTATCCAAATTATTATTCTCATTGGTAGACCTACAGCTGTCTGTGTTAGTCTTTCTGGTTGACCAATGTCAAGTTGGCTCTGCTGGCAGCAACACTGAACCCTGCACTAGTAAGAAGCAGATTGGTTCTACATTTGGAGACTGATGGAGTGGAACAAAGAATAATGTGTGGGCTAATTTTTGTGTGTGTATCAAACGGCACAATCTGGGCAATTACTTAATCTAATGTGCGTATTATGTTTTATACATGTTAAAGTGCTAATGAGAAGTATTCTTTTACGGCTGATGCTCGAAGAATATATGAACAGCTTTGTGCTTCTTGTATACAACTCTCCAGAACAATTTTTGTATCATTCAAGTAATTTTGGGATCGTACAGGACATTGTTCTAATTAGAGTTAGACTTTGCCACATCCAGCCAGTCAAAGCCACAGCAGTTTTTGCTGTCAATATGCAACAACTAGTTTTCAAATCAGATGCTCATCTGCAGTTCAGCTGATGGAGTTGTTGGTTTCTAAGCACTCCTTTCACTGCTGTAGATGTCATCTTGTAAAGCATGATAGATCTTCTGTGTCACTGACGAAAGTATATCTGTACCATCCATAAATATTGCACATAAAGGGTATATAACCTCTTTACCTGCCCTTTAGTAGTCCATGGCATTGAAAGGTCTTGCTACATGACCTGCTGCTTCAATCCAATGCTGATGTGAGTGATCGGTCTTTGTATTGGGTCATTGATAAAAGCAGATATGTTTAGAACTTCTGAGATGTATGTAACTATGTATGCAAGGATTCTTTCTTCACTGAGAACTTCTAATTTCTGGTGAATGTGGTGTCATCAGTGAAAGAAAACCAGTTGTAAGAGACCAGTAGATTGGTCATTTAGGTTACTCCATAAAAACAATTTAAGTTTCTTCCTGTGGTAGAGGCAGGCTGGCTTAGTGTTGTGGAATCTTTGGTTGCTGCTCTCACATGCCATGCAAGACTCCTTTATCCGAGGGCTTTATACCACCAATAATGAGAGTGGAAAGTAAGAAATATTTGTTAAACATTGTGTCACAGTCATTCAGGTGTCTGAAAACATTTCTTTGAATTTCTTATAATCTAGCAATTTTTGTTTCAGGCATGTCTTGATAGAAACCCAGCAGCTTTCTTGCCAAAGATTGAGAAAAGGAAACTAAGAGAAATTAAACCTCACCATAACAAAGGATGCAATTGCAAGCGCTCAGAATGCCTCAAGAATTACTGTGAGTGCTTCGAGGTACGTCAGGTGAACTTCCCTCTCACCAGTTACTTCCTTAACTTTGTATTCTGTAGCTAGCAGTTGCTAAAATAAATTATTTCTTTCTTTGCATTTTTCACCACAATACCTTTTGAATATAAGAGGCACCATCTTTTTCTTGTCATGTCTTTAAAGAAGTGTATCTGGCTGAAGTTGATCAGCTAAAATTTTCAGTATCAGGAGCTCTCAATCAATGCCTTGCTCCAAAAGAAAGGAGCAATGGTTTTCTGCTAATCCTAATATTTTCTTTGCATCCATTATATTTTGTTATCTGGCAGAATTATGCACAAGTTGATTGGATGGCTGATACACCCATGTACAGAACATCAGTCTCCACAGAGAATCCATGGAAAAAGCCAGTCTTGCTTCCTTACTGTATTGATACTGATGATCTTGCTCTGGGTGTATCTGAAACCAGAGCATCTTGAATAAGTCCCTGGTGGTATAGCTGCAATGGTTGCTTGAATCTATGTTTAGTTTAAGATTTATGCAATTTTTATTCTAAGTGCTTTTTATTTGCCAGGCTAAAATTATGTGTTCCTCTATTTGCAAATGTATTGGTTGCAAAAATTATGAAGAAACTCCGGATGAAAAAACCCAGTCAAATGTGCTAAACTACATGGACTTTGGAGATAATGAAGAAAATAGCCCAGTTTTAACATCAGCATTCAAAATGTTACCCAAATCGAAGAAAGACAGGTGATTATTTGGAAATAGCAATACATAATTCATGGGTCTGACTTCATTAATTTTTTTTGTAGCCATTTTTATTATCATATAAGAAATAGTGACAGATGGCCTATATACAAAAAAAATCAGTTCACATAGCATTTACCATCTTGTTTCTATAAATAAAAACATTATCTAAAGGAGAGGTTTGAAGTAGATAGTAACTTTAAGTAGACAGTATTCAGAGTTTGGGGATATATGTATTAGTTCTGCTTACAAAACGGCAGTTATTTATGTATTTATCATGCATTTAATTTTCTGAACTTTTTTCTTCCTTAGCTACTTTAGTTTTCCTTCAGTTTCTCTGTTCTTAAATTTTTCTGTGTTCAAGCATTCATTTCTAACAAAACCTTGACCAAAGAAGTACGAAGAAAAATGTTCATATTTCTCTGATGTTCAGTTAATAGGCATGCTTATATCACTGCTTCTCTCCCATCTCTTCTTCTTTTCGTCCACCTCCTGTCAATTTTATTTGCTGGCAATTTGAATTGTAAAATATTCTAAGAAAGCCTGATGTTGCTAATGCTTTCTAACATAGATGTAGCCTGATTTCTATTTTTGGTTGGTTTATAGTAATTTGCCTAATAAGTAGAAGCACCTGTTAATGACAAAACTCCAGGCTCTAAAATTTTCAGCTTGCATACATAATTTTCTTTGCTTCTTTGCATTAACCATCCCCTTGAAATTCTTACCTTAATTCCATTTTAAAAAATACTTTCTGAGGATCTAGTTTTAAAATACTTTAATAATTTCTCTTCTTGGTAGTGTATTGGTGGGGTAGATGGTGCCAAATTATGCCTTTGCTTGAATCACACAGTGAAGTTCCTACAAAAATATATCTTACATCAGCTACTGCAGCTACTCTTATTCAGCTCTGTGCATTCCAACTTTTAACTGAGTTTTATAGTCTGTCCTTAAAATTATTTTGTGTATTTTAAGTGGAGATATTTCATATTTCATACAGTTTCTTTTTCCCTGTCAGGCAACCAGCTGTATGTATATCTTGGGAAGAAATAAAAGCAGTGTGTGCTTGTCTCCTGGTGCAAGCTCAAGAAGCAGAAGAACGAGGTTACTCTGTCTGTCTAGCTGAGCAGATGATCATGGAGGAATTTGGGAGATGTTTATCCCAGATTCTGCGTGCATGATTAAAATTTAAAGGACTGAAAGTTGAATAATTTTCAATGTATTATAAAGCCAAGAAGTAATAATATTGCTATGTTGCCACAGTCTCCACAATTTTTGCTACTTAATGATCTTACTTTGATCTTTTGAGGGAATAATTTCATTGACTTCAGCTAAATTCTCTTTGAATTATGCTGGTGTAAGTGAAATCAGCATCGCATCCAGCATTATTCTGAATAACTTAAATGCTGTTGAAAGTTTATTATATTTTTCACTAAAACAGATTTTCTCTGTAGTTAGGACCTTCCGAGCTGATTCTTCAGTCTTTACCCAGACTCTTACTTAAATTAACCTTATTTTATTTGATGTTTATGAGAGTAGAGATAAGGCAGAAATTTAAGTAGGAATTTGCTATCTTAGGTGGGTTATTTTATGATGTGTGAAACAATTTTATTTCTGGTGGTAGTAGGCAAATCTGCTAAGTTTGGCTTTGGGTCTTCTTTGTTTTGGCAACTTATTTTTGCTGTCTGCAAATGTATTGTTTTTGGAAAACAGAGCAATGTTGTCAGTAGATTTAGTATTTGTTGTAGGAAAAAACCCCGCACCAGATTTTGCTCAACATTAAATCTGTAAGACAGATGAGCCTCATGAAGAATAGCAGGTAAATTACCTCTGTTTTACTACTACTGTAAAGTACAAGAGTTTGTAATGGGAAAATCTTTCATGTACATACCATTTAGCATTGAAATGTGCTGAATCCTACATCTGCAACCCAGTTTCCCTTAAAGCTTGGAATACCTTTGTTTAATTATTCATTTTTCTTATGTGGACATTTTCTTTGTAACATTTCTTCCTCTTCTCATTTTATTTTCTTTAACAGGAGTAAGCTATTTGCTGCCATGTTTCTGGAAAAGAGAAAAAAGTCATCTAAATGAATCGGCAGATTATATAAAAACGAATGCTCTTTGTTTTTAGACATTTTATGTTAAGTTGGTAATGTCTGCTTGGATATTTTTGGCATTTATGCTTAAATAAATTAAGATATTCTCCATGTTATGTTGATCCATAGAAAATTGACAGGACAGGACATGAGGCTACATGGTATTTCAAATTTTTGTTTAATAAGAGGGAGGGCTTTTTTATTAGCGGTAGTTGATACGTGAATGCCTTGCATTCTCTATCTTCGTTTTAACAACTGCTGCTTGAGATTCCTGAAGGTCAGAGAAAATAAATTCTCAAAGTCCTCAATAAGTGATACAGCACCATCTGTACACTTCGCCCCATCCTGGGCCCATCAGTTCGGAAGATGATTTCTCCTGGTTTTAGAATTAATACTCACATAAAGACGTTGTCTTAAAAAGTATTTGTCCTGTGATAGAATTACTAGGAAGTCTTAAATCAGGAGGGCACATAAGGGCTGTAGAGTCAATAGACAATCCACGAGGAAGCAAAGCATGAAGAAAAGAAGAAAGCAGCCTATATTGCTAAAACATGCCTTGAAATCAAATCTCAGAAACCAACTCACTAAAATTTCCATTGGTGTTGAGGTTCAGTAGAATTAACACTAGTAAACAAGCAAATAGGATTAGGACTAGTGACATAAGTCTGAATTAAAAATACCCATTTGAAATAGAAATGCAAAATAAAATTAAAGATTATTGGGAGGGGTAGAAAAAGAAAATACGTTGTAAGAGGAACTGTTAGAATCCTTGAAAAACTAAATTTAGTGTAATACACGCTCATCTTCAGATGCATATTGAGTCGAATACACACAGCAGGAGGCAATACCATAATAAAAAACGGCAAGTTATTAAGCCCAAAAGAGAAATGAGCTCAAATATGGGGAAAAAACCATTAAGGAGAAAAATAATAAGATTTTTGACAATTTAATAGGGTGGAAAATAATAAAGTAAAAAATTCGCAGGGAAAATTTAAAGGAAAAAATACAGAGAATTAAAATGGAATTAGAGAGGGGAAAATAAGAAAATTCTATTACCAAAAGTAAGTGGTAGGAGTGCAGGGGAGAAATGCAAATAGCGTAGTACAGGAAATAAATGAAGAAATGATCTACAGCTTTGAGTGACATCCCTAGGCTCTCAACTCTGATAGACATGATGTATAGTGCTGAGACCTTCACTCAGAGTGTCAGCTAAGAAGCTTTGAGGGAAGTTTTCTGCATTTTCTGCACGAATTTTGAAGTCACTGTATAAATTAAACAGGCATAAATGAAGGTAATATCAATTTGCTCGTATAAAAAATACAAGGCACAAGAATGTGTTAGAGTTTACACTGATGCAATAAGAACCAACTAGTAGGTGTAAAAAGCTGAAATTAATTATCTTTTTCATTATGCATCAGTAAAACCAATCTGATTTAATATTTTTTATATTACAGATGCTATAAACTTGTTCCCTAAAAACACTCCCAGGCTGTGTGACGGCTAGGATTTAATTGTACTCTGGTAAGAAAAGATAAATGCGAAGCAGAAGTTAATAATACATAATGTAACAGACAAGCCTAGCAGAAGCAACTTCTGTAATTGTTAACAAACTCAAAAATTCTGTCAAAGAGAGTTAAATAGTCTATAAGGAAAGTTAAAAGCTTTATGCTCTTACGAGTAATGCTTTTTGCAGTCAGCGGGGAAATTATTTGAGAACAATACTGACACAGCCACAGATTTCCTCCTGAAACAGGTAGGAAAGATGCACTGGTTTTCTTAACTAAGTGTAGTCCTTTTGTACTAAGGATAACTTCTGTTTCATAGCAAAGGTGAAAATTGTCTTGGCGAAAGGGCACCAGAAATCCAGTCCTGAGAGGGTCAAGGAGTTAGCATAAAAAGTTCTGTACAGGAAAGACTGAGGGAAAAAATCTAGCTGAATAGAATTGGAACATGGAGAAAACACTTTTCAAATAAGTTGATAATTTGACTTTCTATTCCATGCAAGGCTCTTGGAAATTAGATACTAATGAATGGAACGTCTTTAAATGGCTTTACATGAACAACAACTGAGTAGAATTGCTTTCAATCACTGCTGCTTCATCTAGCAAAAGAAACCCTGGCCCCAGCAAATACATTAAAAGGAGAAGGATAGCTAAGAAATTAAGTAGGGATAGCTCTCTTTATAGGAACTATTGTGCTGTTCTTGGTAATGGATCTTTATTTCTTTTTACAGTATTTTGTAATTTGTTCGATTTCTGAATATGAAATTATGGTATATCAGAAATAGATACATTCATGTTCCTGAGAAAACAAGCAGGAATTAAAAACTAAGCAAGCCCATGGATTCATAATTCTGTGAACTACTTTCATTTTAACCTTGCAGAGAAAACACAAAGCCTTTTTGAAACTGGCAATGTGTCCGTCTCATCTGAAAAGAACATGAAATATTAATTACTCTGTTAAAAATAAGTAAGGATAGAGATTATTTTGTTGCATACAATTGAAAAGTTACTTAAAGCAAACATTCTCATCAAATGTATTTTTTCTATGTAATTTTTAACTATGAATATATTAGACAGTATTCTAAAGGCTTGGTAAACTGTTGTCAAGATCTTCAGTGCAGAGATCAGGGCTCAGCGCATTAAAATTAATTCAGAGAGGTCTCTGAAATTCAGGAATTCGGACACTGCTAAGAGCTATCTCTAGACTCATAATCATGCATTTCCATCAAAGGATTTGTAATGTGGTATGTGAGATCTTATTTAGAGGTATGGATTGGTACGGAATAAAAATTATGCAGGGAACTAAATTTCTCGTATATACGTAACATTGGATGAGAGAAGCAAAACGCAATACATGAGATCTTTACATAAGGATTGAAAGTTGCTATCTGCATTTGGAATCTGTCACTGTTTGATTAGGGCAGCTGCCATCAAACTTAGTCAACTGTTCATAAGGATATTAGGGATTAAATGTTTCCCTTTCACTGTACAGATTAAAAAAAATCAAATACATTCTGACAGGAAAACCCGTCTCTTTTTAGATTGCTTGGCCCATTTGAGAAGCTGACATATTTGGACAGAAAGAGAAAAGGGCAAATGTCTAAGGAGCCCCAATTTTAATAGAGAGCAGTATGCAGAGGAACATGAAAGTAAATGGAAGTATGAGAGACACATCTCAGAAAGAGTAGTAGCTGGAGCAAAGTAGTGGTGTGTACAAAATAGCTTCTAATTCTATATTTGTTTTGCATCAGTTTGAGACAAGCGAAGGCAAAAAGAAATTAAATGGTGAATCGAGAGGTGACTCTAAGCTAACAGTATTCATTGATTTCATGCAGCTATGGAAAAAGCTTAACACTTTTCAAGAGAATATTAGAAACGATAGTTTTAGTAGAGATAGAAAAACGAATTATTTTATAAAATAGTGCTAAATCTTCATTTGGAACACTGTGTACTGTTTTGGTCATCTGTGTTCAAGAAATATCAACTTAATTTGGAACAGATGCAGTTCTTGGAAAGGCTCCTGGGATGAATGAGTGAATGGAATATCTGTCTTTAAATGGAAAGAACAAAGGAACTTGATGTATTCTAGGCAAATAAAGCCTGAAAGGAGATATGATTCCCGTTTATAAATAAATTCAAGGTATAACTACTGAAAAGGTATAGAAACTGTTGAAGACAAAAGATATTTATCACTTGAATTCACTTGAATGAAAGTAAGTTTTCCTAACCATTCAAAGACTAAAGTTCTGAAAGTGTCTTCCAGATAGGATAGTGTGAGCCAGGAACCTAACCTAGTTAAAATGGATCTTCAAAAAACTCCATAATTAATCAGATATTATGGAAACAATAAATTATGTCTGCAGTACAAGGCTTTGGGTGTCTCTATATTAGCATATTCAAGAAATTTTGAAAGGAAACCCAGTAGATTATGCCATATATCCTTTGCATGAATCTCATTCTTTGGGCTTTTGCTAGTCACCTATGGCACGCAGAAAAATATTTCTTCTCCTTGATACCTCATTCTTAGAACCCTTGAGTACTGAACACTAACAGATGCTGAGGCAAACTGCAGGCATGTGTGTTCACTTTCTTAGAGATACAAAATTCACCTGTTTAAATGCTCAGGCTTGCATTGATCAGACTTACTTTAGAATTATGAAAGAAGTTCTTTGGGAATTTGGAGTTATTTTGGGATCCTCTATGAGTATCATCTATGTATTTAATATTCTGCCAATTCAAAGATTTACTTGATGCTTCTTTCAGTAGCATGGTGCTGTTTTGAGTCACTTGATTCACATGTGAAATACACGAGAAAGTGTGGGACGTGTTTGGGGAACATTATGTATATGTTCTGTAGTGCCTTCTAAACTGTGCACAGTTGCTTATCGTCAACAATGGACTTAGTCACACAGATCTAACCCTGTGTGACTAAATTCCACACTGGTTTTCCTTTAGTTTAGAGCTCAGTCCAGAACCCATCCAAACTCTTACATTTTTAAGTATATATGTATAATTTGAAGTATATATACTTCAGGAGTCAGGCATTTAGAAAAAGCAAGGAATATCAAACCCTGAGCAGGTACCTAACAGAGTGGGGCCCTGATTCCAGCTGAGGCCTCTACTACAGCATAAATTGTTAAAAATACTGCTCATACATATGTTTGAGAAAAGAAGAGGTATGTAGTGAATTTGCAAAACCCAGTAGCCATCTTATAAGCATACCCCAAAATAATGCTTTCGTAAGTCTTCATTATAGTGTGGATATTTGCCATTCAGTATTACCCACTTCAGAGGCGAAATGTGACTCATTATTAAATTACTTCAATCTGTGCTGATGTAGAAGCACCCCTGACACATCTCTTTGTGAGCCATTTCTTCAGAGTAATTGCATTAGTAATAGCCGATTACACAGCAATCTTATGTTCCTACAAAATTAAGGTAATTACTGTAGCTAGAAACACATCCCCTGTATTCTGTCCTAGCAAGGAAGCTGGTAAAATGCAACATAATTGTCTTTTCAATTCTTCAATTCTTTCTAATAAGAGAAACATTAAGGTATAATTATATTATTGATGTGGTGTAGGAGAAGTTTTCGTATCTGAAAGAGCATGGAAACAAAATTATAGTTTGAAGATACAAATTCCGAGTCCATAAAGGGGAAAAAAGGATCTTTTGCATTTAGGTTCCTTAACAAATGTGGAGGAAATGTATTAGAAATACATGAATGAGTTTGTGTTCTGTATTTTGGAAGTAGTAATGTCTGTCTTTGGAATAGATTTATTATGCCAAAGGTGGTTTTTCTTTTGAACTAGATTGTCCAGAGAAGCTGATATGGATTTTTTTTTTCTTACTGGAGTGAATAGGTATTAACTTGTTCATATGGCAAACCTTCTGAATACTAGTGTCAGCTTCTAATGAGGCTGCATGCTGCAGAGCTTAATTTGTGTTTTAATTTTCACCTTTCTTTGTGTCTTTGAGGAAAACCTGACATTTCACATTTTGTTTAATGCATTACGTGTAATATAACAGCTGAAGAAGAGCAGACAGGCCATTCCCTGAGAACTTAGCTAAATAATTCAATGCTAAATATCTAAAAGGGATACTGAAAAGACAATCTCTTCACAGGTATTGTGGGTGTCAAAATTCATAGGCAGAGAGTGCCACTAGGTCATTTGAGATTGGCAGCTTGTGTTTGGGTGTGGGCTGATGAAAGTGTGTTCCATGACAAGGGTACTCCTTGAGGTTGTACTTTCTTGGACACTAATGTGCCATGTTTGAATTGCTGAGTGCAAGCTGATGGCCCTGCTATAGGGAAGAACTATTCACTCATAGAATAGTTCTTGCAATATATGATTCACAGAACTGATAAGGATAACATGCTCCAAATTGCTTTAACTACAGAGGTAAAGCACAGCGAGTGTGGATTGTTTAATTAATGTACTAGAATATGAGAAAAGTGTCAGATTAAGCTAAATCCCATTGATGAGAGTTACCTCAGCAAATGTTGTATATAGTTGCCATTTAATAATAGTGAATGAAGTGGATCCTTTAAAATGTCTAGAAATAAAAATTATTATGGGATCATACGTAAGTTAAAACATAGTAATGTCATAACTACTGCATGTGAAATTCAGTGTACCTTACGTTTTTATTTTTCTGCTAGAAGACCTGATAAAAGAGGAAAGGTAAAAAAAGATAAAGATGAGGCGAATACAAGGATATCTTCCTCTCAAAATGCCTCAGGTGTTGCATAGCTGATATTCTGAAAATTAAGAACTTATTTGATTCCAAAGCTTTTCTGCCCTTGTCTAGTGGCAATTTGAATTCAGAAAATTTGTAAGAAAAAAGCAATATCCATGAGGGAAAATTTGGTTCATTTTAACTAATTAGAATCATTTACAGAGTTCCAGGAGTTGGGGTATAGACAATAAACTTAAGTAGACTGCCCCAGTTCTATTGTGTAGAAGATAATTGTGACTGCTGAGGAGTACGTTCTTTATTGGACAGACCAGGTATGATATTTCAGGAACCAGTCCTTGAAGAGATGAAGTCTGGCCTCTGACAAGTCTTTCCTTTGTTATGGGTGGTAAAATGAAGATTTTTGGGTGGCTTGCCAAGCAAGCAGCTGTTACTTGTGTTGTAAGGTGATTGATAGGCAGAAATATGGGAAAGTATTATCCACAAATCTACTGTGAGTTTGATCATTAAAATTTACAGTTAGTTTACAGCTATGGAAATTTTTAACTCTTTATTAACTCAGGTAGCTAGAGCAGGCTTCTGGCAGGAGCTGTGATCCTATAGGGAATTCTTGCTCGAGGGGTCCGTTAAGGAGCGCAGTCTGTGGAAAAGCCCTAAGGTGAAGAGTGTGAGGGGGAAAGAGCAGCAGACACACAAAGCATTATGAACTGTCAATAACCCCCTGCACTGCTGGTGGGGGAAGGAGGTAGAAGGATTGAGAGTGAGGTAGCATCTGGGAAGAAGGGAGTAGGGGGAAGCTGGTTTTAGATTTGCTCTTACTTCTCATCATCATACTCTGATTAATTGGCAATAAATTAAAGAGATTTCCCTAAGCTGAGTCTATTTTGCCTGTAATGGTAATTGTTAAGTGATGTCCCTATCCTTGTCTCAACCCACGAGCTTTTTTGTCCTGTTTCTCCTCCCCTGTCCTATGGGAAGGGGGAAGTATAGAGCAGCTTGGTGATCACCCAGCAGCCAGCCAAGGTCAACCCATCACAGCCTGTTGCTGCAGAAAGCCCCTTCTCCCTGAGCAAGAGTTTTTTAATGGGTATCCTTTATATCGCTGCTTCTTTTATCTTCCCGTGCATGTTTTAAACCAATTTTCCACTCGCCTCCCCCTGGATTTCAGGATGGAATAGATACACTGTTGTTACAAACAGTCCAAAAATTCCTCATCGTTTTCTTTCCATCTTTTCCTAAGCAAACTGTAGAGATCTGTAGCAATTTGTTCATTTCAGTCATAGCTTTGATAATTTATCACAAATTCAACCCCATTCACATCCACTCCATGCACTACTATTGGCCTAGTTGTTAAAGAGATCTGGCAGGATTTCCCCTGGTAGCCACTCATAAATTCTTTTCTGCCTTACTCAGGTTTGCATATTTTTGGTACTCTTAATCTTGGGTTGAAAGGATTTTTATTATAATTCTATAATGAATACAAAAAGAACATCAGGTAGGCTATGACAAAGGAAGATATAACATTTAAGTCGGTTTCTGTGAACGAGTTATTTCAAAACATCTGTATTGCGATGACCATTCAGGACAATAAGAACTCTAATAGCATACTGTAACACAATACAAACGTATTCACAATGCAGAAGGATGTGACACTGGCCTATGAGGTATATGCTTTTATAAGGAATAAACTGAGGGGGCCCACGTCCCCTTTAACCTCTGTCAGAAGTGTCATATCTTGAATGAACTTTGCCGAGTGGTTTGATTTAGCATTCTCCAGGTAGCTTGCTATAGCCATAGCGGGGAATAACATATAGGTAGCTCTGTCCATATAGGACAGATATATAGGTTTTACATTCATCTATGTACAGCACTGATTCCCGACGGCATAGCTAACTCAGCTTACTGCTCTTTAGCAATGTTGAAAATCTTGGATTGAGAAGCAGGGCTAATTCAGCTGTGAGGAGCAGATGTCTCTGTATAGTACTTCATTATGTAGTACAGACAGACCTGTGGCACAACAGGAGTCCGAGACCCTTTCAGAGTGTCAGGACGCTGAGTGCACACCCTCCACCCCTCCTGTGGATTTTGCTGTTTTGGCTGAAGGCAGCTCAAATATGGTGCAGGTACTCTTTGCTTAGGAGTAGTTTTTCATCTGAAGCTCACATACACAGTCCTTGCCTAATCTGTGTTTGAGCCATTCCTGTACCTGGCTGATAAAGACCCTGATTTTGTCACTTGGTCTTGACTACCTAGCTTGATTTCAGACCTGTTTCATTGCTCTGAGCTTGTCTGGCAATGTGGACTGCCAGCTGAACCTGGTTACCATCATTGTACGCGTTCTGCTCCTCTTGCTCAGGTACTGTGGGACTGTGTCCATTTCAGTGTGGACAGTGTCCCTGCCTTCTCACCCTCAACTCCCAGCTGGTTTCCCCTGAGACTTAGCCCACCCTTGCTGCTCCCTGTCACATAGCTGTTGGAAAGGGAATAATTTCGCAACATAAGCCTGAAGTTTTTACCTACCCTGATGGTGTCTCCCTATGCTAGGAAACACTCTCCCCTCCTCAAGCCTCTCCCCTTCTTATTAACAGGCATCCGATACTTTGCTTTGTAGGAGAAGGTTTATATAAACAAGTTGCCAACAATAGCAAAGGACTGAACTGGGTGGGCTGAGAAGTTTATGTTGTCTACTACCCCAGAAAGTAAATCCTTTAACCTTGCTGTGCAATTCTGCATGCTCATTGCCAAGTACTGTCTGACTACTGTCTGACCTACCACTGCCTATCTAAAAGCTGCTTATTCTTGCTCAGCTGGCTCTGGTGAGAGCTAGAGTATTCTGAGAATCAGTCATGGAGTTCAAATCCAAGTGTTGGGCACCCCATAAGTAATAAAGTTTTTCCCTGTTCATCTGCTTAAAGGCCACTGCCGTGTTACCAACACAGGCAACAATTGTAAGGTATTGTAAACCTGAGAGAGGTTAAAACCAAGATCTTTAAATGGGTCAGTGAGGTCAGGAGAAAGGAAACAAATTGGTTTGCTGATGACACTAAGCTGTGTGGTTCGGTTGATACACTGGAGGGAAGGAATGCCATCCAGAGGGACCCTGACATGCTTGTGAGGTGGGCTGATGCCAACCTTATGGAGTTTAACCGTGACAAGAGCAAGGTCCTACACCTGGGTCGCAGCAATCCCAGGCACAGCTCCAGGTTGGGCAGGGAAGAGATTGAGAGCAGCCCTGTGGAGAAGGACTTGGGGGTGTTTGTCAATGAGAAAATGAACATGAGCCATCTTCAGTGTGCGCTCACAGCCCAGAAAGCCAACGGTATCCTGGGCTGCATCAAAAGGAGTGTGACCAGCAGGTCGAGGGAGGTGATCCTGCCCCTCTGCTGTGCTCTTGTGAGACCTCACTTGGAGTA
Organism: Myiopsitta monachus; assembly: GCA_017639245.1. Classification (NCBI taxonomy): domain Eukaryota; kingdom Metazoa; phylum Chordata; class Aves; order Psittaciformes; family Psittacidae; genus Myiopsitta; species Myiopsitta monachus. Next base: position 16,588,366 of record CM029924.1, read on the forward strand.
TTGTGTGCAGTTCTGGTGTCCTCAACATAAAAAGGACATGGAACTGTTGGAACAAGTCCAGAGGAGGGCTACGAGGATGGTCAGGGGACTGGAGCAGCTCCTGTATGAAGATAGGATGAGAAAGTTGGGGCTGTTGAGCCTGGAGAAGAGAAGGCTGCGTGGAGACCTCAGAGCAGCATTCCAGTATCTGAAGGGGGCCTACAGGGATGCTGGGGAGGGACTCTTCATGAGGGACTGTAGTGATAGGACAAGGGGTAATGGGTTCAGACTTCAACAGGGGACATTGAGATTGGATATGAGGAAGAAATTCTTTCCTGTGAGGGTGGTGAGGCACTGGAATGGGTTGCCCAAGGAAGTTGTGAATGCTCCATGACTGGCGGTGTTCAAGGCTGGGTTGGACATAGCCTTGGGTGACATGGTTTAGTGTGAGGTGTCCCTGGCCATGGCAGTGGGGTTGGAACTAGATGATCTTAAGGTCCTTTCCAACCCTGACTATTCTATGATTCTATGATTCTACATGCCTAAGTGAGAATTTCTTTGTTGTTAGACAAAAGGAAATCGCTGTGGGACAAAGTGGTGCGATTTATTTTTTTCCACTAACTTGCTACCTTCTGAAGAGATGACAAGCACCAAAATCACATCATTAAATAGTCTTTCTTCAGTGTGAAGAGCTCCCACATGAATAGGGAGTGATTTATGAGTTGAATCCTTATGATGAAGAGCTCATATTAACCAAAAATTAGATAGCTAGAAGATGACTGAATTATTACTCACATGACTCAATCACGTAATTATCACAGAATTGGTGCAATCTTTCTACTTCATTTGGTCAGGGATAAAAGGCCCAATTCTAATACTTTTAGTGGAGGTAATCTTTGATTGTGCAAATAGTGCCTCGGCTTTACACGGGGTGACTTCCCACTCTGGGCTTAGAAGTGATGAATGATTCACTGGTAAAATTTAAGTAAGTTCATGATTTTCATTATGTTTCTCACAGAACAACCAATGTAGAATGCTGTATGCTGTAAAATCTGTCATGGCTTGAAGTGTTTGAGTGAAATGGGAGGTTTACCAATCCAAATTCCCCCAGGCTTGGTTCCATTGATCTGAAATACACTTTAAATTGTCATACTGTTTTTCAAGTATCAGCTTATCATCAGTAAAGTCTAGTAATAAAAGTGTTTTCCCATATAATAATTGCTGAGCTACATGATTAGAAATGAAGTGTCACTTTATATGTATCCTAACCTCATTTCCATCTTCTGGAAATTCTTTCCATGCAGCTTTAACACCAACGTATTCTTTGGAGGCCACAGACTCTAATACACAATGTTTAGAAGCACTTTTTTGCCAATCTATCTGAATTACTGGATAGCTGACTTATTCCTGGGACTGACACACTGTCTTCAAACTTTTGTATCCAAATGTATGACTTTCTAAATTCATACATTTGCCTTAAAATTATATATATAATATATATATGTTGGAATTTTTCTACTGCTTTTGAACACTGGAACCTTTTCCCTCCTCTAAGTCCACCATGATATTGTATGACCAATGTCTTATGCCCTGCATTTCAGGTTTGAGGCCTCTCAAAGTGAGCGTATACTTGTTTCAAGTTAGGTACTCAAAGTCACCATCATGTCTTTAAGGCTGTAGAGAGTAAGGAGACGGAATGGTCCCTTCCCTCTGTCTAGTTATGACCTGTGTGCTGTCTAAATCTTACAGTCACATCATGTCTTAATCACTGAATTAGAGGATTAATGGCACCTTCAGGCACAAGCAGAAAAAGGTCAGACCCAAACACAGAAACTAAAGCCTGTCATCTTCACCCTATAACTTCCTGTCACTGACTGCAGTCGCACAGCTTCCAGATTCACAAATGAGACCTGCAGGATCATCTGTTGCAGTCAGCTGGGACCTCTTGATCCCCTCTTCTTCTTTGGACTCTGTGCTGAGATTGCCTTTTCTGAGACCTATGTGTGACAGTGGTGGCCATGATTTTTTACATTTGATGAGGAGTCCTAACTTGTTTTACAGACATCAAATACTGCAATCAATGGGGTACTAGAAAAAGGATTGTTTAGAAAGATGTCAATGTTAAACAATAGTTTCTGCTTCTGGCTAGTAGGGAAATTTAGCTCTAGATTTATATTGACGTGATGAATGATCCATCACTTGAATGAGATTTCAGGTCTCAGCTGCACATTTTCTGCTTGTTTTCGCTAGTTATTTGGGTGAATGATAAACATCATAGAATCGTCACAGAACGCTTTGGGCTGGGAAGGCTTTCAGACCTCATCCACTTCCAACCCCCTGCCACAGGCAGGGACACCTTGCACTAGACCACGTTGCTCAATGATACAGTGCTTGCTGATGCAGTGGACCATATTATTTTTGTCTTCATTTTCAAAGCTCATAATTCCTTTTTAAGTACAATTATGTATCATACCTAAAGTGGTGCTCATACTGTGGCCATCTTGTTTACATTTACCAGTATCATGTTACTGTTATTTGTAATTCATTTTCTGAGAAAGGATTTAAAGGCATTTTTACAGCCCAAATTCTTTCAGCCCTCTTTTTTCCAAGATAATGAGTCAAAACCACTTCCTGCAGATAGGAAATTAATGCTAGGTTTAGCTGGGACAGAAGTTCAGCATAGGAGTCTGCAGGAACATCACATCTGTCTTATCTTCTTATTTCATTCATCCTGCTCCTGAACTAACACTACAAAGAAATGCAAGTCTGTCCATACTGGGATATCCTTTCTTGCAGACATCTCTGGGTTTTGTACCTTCAAAAAACACCTTCTTTTTTTCAGTGCTGTATATCTCAGTATGTCTTGGACATTGCTATAATAATTCCCTTTTGAAAACTATCCCCATCCCCGAATCTTCTTGCAGATCAGTGGCTACCAGAGAGCAGTATGCGCAAACTGGGTCCCTGAAACTGAAGCTTTTTATTGTAAATATTCAGCTTTGAACTTCTGTCAAAGTCCATGTTGTTAGTCCACAAAAGTAGATCTGGGAATCCTTAGTGTGGAGATCCAGAGAACGAGTGCCAAAGGTCTGACTGTCATAAAAAGTTATGCCTAAATACAGATGTTCCCTATCTCGTTCAAGTCACCAACCCCACATTCTGCTGTTTAGGTGCAGCCTGGGATTGTTGTTTGTGGGATGATTTTTATTCTCTCTGTGTAATTTATTTCTCTGTATTTAAGCTGGTGCTCTGACTAGCAAGATACAGGAGTGCCCTCAAATAACTAAAAATGGGAAATATTCTCATCCAGTCCCTTGATGAGAGATTTATAAGAAAACTTCTTTGCACTTTGAGATTTGCACTAACAGAAAGATATACCTCAGAAGCTGCCCTGTAACTTCCTGACAAGACTTTTCTAGAGAGTGGACTGCCCTGTAATTTTTCCTATTCATAGTGTAAACCAGGAATTTTTTCCCCATTATTTCTCACTAAAACAATGGTAAAGCATCCAGACAACTACTGCACAAGACTCTTGTGGGTTTTATTACCTGACTTATGTCCTTAATTTTTGTCATACTAATAGTTTTTAAAATGTTTTTAAAATAACAATATACAGTGGGTATGTATGCATCATTTAGTCACTGCATTCCTCTCTGTTGGTCAGTACACAGTGTTTTATTAGTTCTCTTCTCCTGCTTTATTCCTCTTTTCTAAAGCAACTACTGTTCTTTGCAATTACAACCCTAGGTAAACCAGACATTTTTATGTCTTTAAAGCTGTTCTGTTAAGCACTCTTCAGCGTTTTCATGTGGAGCGCTATTACCACCTTGTGGCCATTTAGGCCATCTATTATTGAACTCAAGAAGAATAGGGCTTGGTATTCTGCAGCCTCCTAAATTGGCAGCCTTTTCTGCTTCATAGTTATCCTTTGCTTTCATCTGGCTGCACAAAAATAAAGAGAACGGAAGAATAAAGAACAAACAACCCTAATATGTTTTGTGTATTATTTGAAAATCAAAAGTATTTCTTTAACATTAAAAAAAAAGAAGGCCATAAATCTTGATCCTGCAAATACTTGAACCTTTTCTTCTGGAACCCCTTACCATGTTTTCACCAAACTTTAGCCTGTTGTGGTCTTTTACCTTTCAGAAAAGAATCCAAAAGGGTTGTAAGAAAGGGCATAATAACCGCCTTGAGACATTTGGAGTGTTTAGTAACAGCAAAGGGAAAAATTATTCAGAGAATCCTCACAGAAGCTCGGAACAGTTTGGATTGGAATGGACCTCAAAGCTCATCCAGTTCCAATCCCCTGCCATGGGCTGGGACACCTTCCACAAGACCAGGTTTCTCAAAGCCCCGTCCAACCTTCTCATGTCTGTGGTCACTAACATACCTGTTTGGTAGGAAAGCAGAAGGAAAATTCCAATTCTGTATCAGGAAAGGCTTTCTAATCAGCAGCACTCACTGTGTGGTTTGTTGGAGGGATTGTGCAGGCTTTAACACTGGAGGTCTTACAAACTGGCGCTCTTGAGGTGTGGTTATAAGCAGCTGATCTTGCTGTGACCTGGAGAATAATTTAGGTGACCTCTTGCGTTCCTTTCCTGATGTACAGTTCATGAGCTGAAGAATTATTGGATTTGCAAGTGGTAAAAGAAGTCCCTCTGTGAGGAATTCTTGGTATTTCTTTGGTAGATTGGTTGGCTTGATTGTGTGTGTGTTGGGAAAGGATACGGTGACAGAATGATCTCTTGTTGTGTAAGAACTGGCTTCTGAATGAAAAAAAGTTTTATCTAGAATTCTTCCATAGATTTCTTCTGCCTTTTTTTCTTGTATGAATTAATAAAGGTGAGGCTACCAAGAGTTACCAGGGGCTATCTTCTTACCTGTGTTAGAGCCATAGGAATTTCCTCTTGACACAACTTTCGTAGCTGTATTATGTATCTCTCACCAACATCAGAATCAATCTTCAAGATCTCTCCTCTGCTAACTTAAAAAGAAATTGTCAGCCCCAAAGTCAGCACAAAGTTAAGTCCCTGCTGATACGCACTTACTTCCAGATACTGCAGTTTAAAGACTATACGTAGCTTTGTCATTGAAAAAGATATCCAGAAACCACAGGCATGGCCACCTGTGGATCCCCAAAATCCTGGCAGCACAGTGTAACTTCCAATTTCAGCTATTTAGGCTTGCCTCTGTTGAAACTAAAAACCCGAAGGGACAAATAATCCAGGTAGCAGTATGTAGTCATTCTGTTTAACAGCTGTTTGAACAAAACGTCTGCTCTTACATTACCTCTTAACACTGGCTTTTCAACTGATGTAAATCCATGCTGTTTCCCAGAACTCAACACATTATCTTAGTTTGTAGCATTCCAGCCACTGGCGTTCTAGCTCCTCAGCAGTTAGCTACCAAGCAAGTGGAGCAGAACCCTGGCTTGGTTGAGCAGGGATCTTCCTCCTGAGCTCAGGTGGAAAAGGAAAGTTTATGGACGTTGGAAGAAAGGACAGGTGACACATGAGCAACAGGGGCACTGCCACTACAGGGAGAAAATTCTTGCAGCCAAAGCACACTTGGCTGACTGTATTTGACAGTGCAAGGCATTCTGTGCTGTGGAAGCAAAAGGTATGGCCCATGCTACAGGTGGGCCCAGAGCTTGTAATGACAATCATGGAATCATAGAATCATAGAATAGTCAGGGTTGGAAAGGACCTTAAGATCATCTAGTTCCAACCCCCCTGCCATGGGCAGGGACACCTCACACTAAACCATGCCACCCAAGGCTCTGTCCAACCTGGCCTTGAACACTGCCAGTGACGGAACATTCACAACTTCCCTGGACAACCCATTCTAGTGCATCACCACCCTCACAGGAAAGAATTTCTTCCTCATATCCAATCTAAACGTCCCCTGTTTAAGTCTGAATCCATTACTCCTTGTCCTATCACTACAGTCCCTCATGAAGAGTCCCTCCCCAGCATCCCCATAGGCTCCCTTCTGATGCTGGAAGGCTGTTCTGAGGTCTCCATGCAGCCTTCTCTTCTCCAGGCACAACAGCCCCAACTTTCTCAGCCTGTCCTCATACGGGACGTGCTCCAGTCCCCTGACCATCCTCGTAGCCCTCCTCTGGACTTGTTCCAACAGTTCCATGTCCTTTTTATGTTGAGGACACCAGAACTGCACACAGTACTCCAAGTGAGGTCTCACAAGAGCAGAGTAGAGGGGCAGGATCACCTCCCTCGACCTGCTGGTCACGCTCCGTTTGATGCAGCCCAGGATACAGTTGGCTTTCTGTGCTGTGAGCGCACACTGAAGCCAGCTCATGTTCGTTTTTCACTGACCAGCACTCCCAAGTCCTTCTCCACAGGGCTGCTCTCAATCTCTTCCCTGCCCAACCTTATAGCTGTGCCTGGGATTGCTGCCGACCCAGGTGTAGGACTTTGCACTTGGCATGGTTAAACTTCATCAGGTTGGCATCAGCCCACCTCACAAGCATGTCAAGGGTCCCTCTGGATGGCATTCCTTCCTCTGCAACATATCAACCGAACCACACAGCTTGGTGTCATCGGCAAACTTGCTGAGAGCGCACTCAATCCCACTGTCCATGTCACCGACAAAGATGTTGAACAAGACCGGTCCCAACACCCATCCCGGAGGGACACCACTCGTTACTGGTCTCCAGCTGGACACTAAGCCATTGAGTACTACTCTTTGCATGCAGCCATCCAGCCAGTTCTTTATCCATGGAGTTGTCCACCTCTCAAATTGATGTCTCTCCAACTAAGAGACAAGGATGTCATGTGGGACAGTGTCGAACACTTTGCACAAGTGCAGGTAGATGACATCAACTGCTCTACCCCTGTCCATCAGTTCTGTAGCCCCATCATAGAAGGCCACCAGATTGGTCAGGCAGGATTTCCCCTTAGTGAAGCCATGCTGGCTGTCACCAACCACCTTGCTGTTTTTCATGTGCCTCAGCGTGCCTTCCAGGAGAATCTGCTCCAAGATTTTGCCAGGCACAGAGGTGAAGCTGACTGCTCTGGAGTTCCCCGGCTCATCCACTTTCCCCTTCTTGAAAATGGGGGTTATAGTTCCCTTTTTCCAGTCGTCAGGAACTTCACCTGACTGCCATGACTTTTCAAATATGATGGACAGTGGCTTAGCACCTTCATTCGCCAGCTCCTTCAGGACCGAGGATGGATTTCATCAGGTCCCATGGACTTGTATATGCTCGGGTTCCTAAGATGGTCTCGAACCAGATCCTCTCCTCCAGTGGGCCCAGGGTCTTCATTCTCACAGTCCCTGCATCTGCCTTCCAAGATTTGGGTGGTGTGGTCAGAGCATTTGCCAGTGAAGACTGAGGCAAAGAAGTCATTCAGAACCTCAGCCTTCTCCAAATCCAGGGTAGCCAGTTCTCCCGATAGCTTCCGGAGAGAGCCCACATTGTCCCTAGCCTGTCTCTTATTTGCAATGTACCCGTAGAATCCCTTCCTGTTATCCTTCACATCCCTAGCCAAGTGGGCCTTAGCTTTCCTAACCTGGTCCCTAGCTTCCCGGACAACATCCCTGTATTCTTCCCAGGCCGCCTGCCCGTGCTTCCATCATTTATAAGCCCCTTTTTTTCCTTTGAATTTTCCTCAGCAGCTCCTTATCCATCCAAGGAGGTCTCCTGGCTCTCCTGCAGCACTTCCTTCTAGTAGGGATGTATTGCTCCTGAGCTTGCAGCAGGTGATCCTTGAATATCAACCAACAGTCTTGGGCCCAGTCTCAAGGGAGGTGTGTTGCCTACCAGGGGCTCAGATCAAGCATGTTGCAGAGAAGCTGCCTGCTCTAGTCAGCCCACTGACAATTACCCACTTCTAGTGATCCATGTGGGTGCTAGTGATATAGATAGCAGTAGCCCGGAGAACATAAAGAAGGACTAGCAGAGCTCTGGGAGAGGTGGTTAGGGGCTCTGGAGCTCAGATTGTCTTTTCATCAATTCTCCAGGATACAGGGCGGGACCTTAAAAAGGCTAGGAGGATTGGCCAGGTTAATAAATGGTTAGAAGGGTGGTGCCATAGTCAGGGGGTTGGGTACCTTGAACATGGGACTCAGTTTAGTAGGCCAGGTCTACTGGGGGCTGGTGGAGCTGGTCTGACAAAGGGAAGAGTGAATTTGGTAGGAGGTTTGCCAGACATGTCAAGGATGCTTTAAACTAGATGTGTTGGGGGAGGGGGGTATTATTCCATCCCAACACACCCAGTCACTGGCCAGTGCCTGTAATAAACGTTCAGAGCAATGTAGAGGTATTCCAGCTGCTCCAGCCACTGAGCCAGCAATGCTGCATGTGTTTACCCTGGCATTTTGCTAGGAGGTTTTTGTCCTTGAGGTGGTGGTGAGATTCATTTTATTTGCTGTTAACATCACATTTATGCTTAGATACATGTAAACTAATAGTAAGACCAACTTTTGATAGCTCAAGTTAGTAGTGTTCTCCAGGCTGACACTTATAAAGGGTCAGGTTTTCGAATGTATTTTGGCATCCTAAGATTCCTATTGGTATCAAGTTGGATTTATAAGAGCACACAATTTCTTGCTTTAATAATGGTTGAGATTGCATGTAAGTAATTAAAATTTCAAATCTTTTTGGTAGGTCAGCACCTGACCCCTTTTTCCATAAGCCCAGAAAAGTGTGTTCTGCGTCTCAAAAGAAATTCATGCCTCCAAAAAATGTGACTTTGAATCACTTTTGAAAACAGGGCAGTAGGATCCTTCATTGCTTTGATTCTTCTGAAAAATACATCTCAAGTCTGTCCACAGATGGGATTTCATTCTGAGTTCACAAAAGGAAATGTGGTAAAAATTGTTTTGTTTTATTTTATTGTGTGTGGGGGGTGATGGTTGTTTTGTTATGTTTTGTTTTGTTCTGGGGGGGTGTGTGTGTGTGTTTTGTTGTTTGTTTTTCTTTCCATAGTGGAAAACATTCTGTCTGTCTGCCTGAGGCAAAGAATACTGTAAATGAGTAATACCTACTACAGATCATAAAAGGAAAAAATGTGTTACATCTGCTTCCTTTTACCCAGCCATGAATATCTGGCTTGTCAACACTGGCACAAATATGTATTTTTTGTAATTACTGTGTTTTATGCCAGCAGCCAGCTACAGTGGGAAGAAGAATATCAAAATAGTCATTAACACAACTGAACTATTATGCTTAATCAAACTGAGTTTTGGAAACATAGGTTTGAGGGCTGTGGTGAGAGAGAAAGTACTGACTATAATGGACTCTGAAAAAGGAATTCAAATGAAAATGGACCAAAAGGCAGAGAATAATGTAAATATATTTTTTAAAGGTGTTCTATAGTTTGAACTACATAAAATTGATCAAGATTTCACAGGTGTGGGGTCACATTTAAATAATACACAGACACGGTATCATTTCATCATTTCTTTAAGAGCTAGAATCACTACATTGTTCTGAAGGCCCAAAGTGACAGAGGGATTTAGCGAAGAATGCACTTTGCAGCAAGCAGGCAGGGGAGCGTTGTTTATGAAATGAGTGTGGCTATAGCTTTTAATTCTGAAATTACGGTCTGATCTGAGACCTATTAAAATGAGGGGGTTTTTAATAACGTTGCTCCACTGGATAAAATCAGTCCTTAACTGATAGAACTAAACTTACTTTCAAGGTCATCACTACTTCTAGGCTGAGTTTCCTAGGTCAGGATTTGGCACTCATATGTTGTCTTTGGAGAGCTGTGACTGAGTAGGGGACCAGGATGAAAGCCAAGCAGGCGCAATTTGCAAAACTGTGTATTGAAAAGTGGTGCAAAATGTAACGCTTAGCTGTAAAATCACGGTTATTTTTCCAGTCTCTTCCTACTGGTTCTCTGCTTCTTAGGGCCTAGGTTCATTCTGCTTGATTTGATGAAGCAAACCAAAATGCCTAATTTAAACGGTTACTCTGGATTCAGGGCTAAGGTGCACACTCCAGCTAGCAGAGAGAGAAGGTGACTCAGATCTTCGCTTAGCAGAACTAACCTTCAAGCGCCTAGAGCTCCCTTGAATAGTCCTATAGTTACCCGATATAAGCGTCCTCAAACACTGACTTGCAGAAGAGGTGCGTAAAATTCTCACACAGATCTTTGTAGACTCCTTTGAGTAGTGTTTTAATAGCTGCAGAGAACAGTAGATGTGAAAACCACCAGAAAGCTAATGATTCCTGTATCTACTATCTTTTAGATTAGTTCTAGAGGAATAGCACAACCCTAAGAAACTGAAGAGCTTAGTGGCAGGAGGATGTTATTCCCCTGCACTGACATCTGAACAAAGAATAAGCAAAATTACTCATTCTACACATATGACATAGGAACTCATGTTGAAGTAAGTAATCAGAGCCTCAGTTTTGAATCACGTCAAGAAATACCACCTTTAATATTGATAAATGTAAATAATAGTAATAATATTCATAAATCAGATGAATTATTTTCCAATAGAATGATTTTTTATGAAATAATAGTAAGATTTCAAGGAATCATATGACCTCATAAACATTCTGAAGGGGAAATGATAGAAGCAATCCATTCTGAATTAATTATTTAAGTGTAAGCGGTAAATAGTCAAATTTATATTAGATACTGTACTGAAGGAAAACAAATATGCAAAAGGAGTGGAACATTTTATCCTGATTTCAGATAGGTTGTATTGTGGCATTTTAGAATTTCCCCTCAGACAGATATTCCATACGAGATTCATGTCTCCCAGCACACAGGCTGTATAATTTATATGTGCTTAATTAGTGGAGAATCCATGGAGATCAATTCAATTAGGAATACCACAGATGAGAGAACATATGCTGAATCTCAGGAGAATTTGATCAATATTTAGGAATAATGTAGTGCTTTGCAAGCAATGAGATTAATTCTCATCTGCAGCTCAACTCTGGCTTTTTAAAGCTCATTTCTGGGAGGTGCCAAGTGTAGCACATGAATTGTCGAAAACCCTATGCTCTGAGGTATTAAAACTCTGAGCAATTGACATTGTATACCCAACTGCTGAATCTGGGTAATAGAGCAATCTGTGAGTTGCGCTTTTCTGTGGCTGGTCCCTACCATGCTCAGTCCTCACAAAATGAATCATAAGGAATTATGTCAAGCCCACTATCAAGCCTCCTCAGACATTTTCAGTATTCGGAGTCCTAGCTACTTTTTCTATGCTAATTTTGCATTCTGACCTTTACATGAGTAGACAGGTGGGAAAATACATGTATCCTGTCATCTGCTTAATGACTTCCTACTCTGAATAGACTAATGTAGGCTGTGCCACCTGAAACTTCCTTTTTTACGCTGCGCTGATCTTCATTCAGACAGGTTGTAGTGAGACTTCCTGACAGGTGAAGCACTGCATGAAATGATACCTTTTTGGTTATAGGGAATATTCTTTTTCTGCACATTTTTACCCCAAATTGTGTGATTTTCAAGTTTCTCTTTGTAAATTGGCATCAGATGCTGCGTAGATGAAGCCCTATTAAATTTATTCCTGAATTATGGATTAGGTTGCTTTATAGCTCTCTGTGCACATGTCCATAATATGTTCTAAGAAGCTATTTAATCAGATTTTTTGAGGTAGTGGTTTCATTTGGACCTCAAAGGACTTTTCTGCCATGAATAGAACTGTTTGTTTCCTTTCAGAACCAGTGGCCTCCACAATGCCCTGTGCCTGTCAGTGCCACAATTTCATCATGACATGTATGGGAAAAGACTTATTTTTCTGAAGGTGGAGTTTTAAAATGTTACTTTGCCATTTTATCAAGTCATGATTGGATCCTGGGTTACAAGAAGTAGTGAATTTTGCTAGGCACTTTTACCACTACATTTAGGTCTCCTCATCTCTCTCCTTACTAGTCTCTTGCTAGCTAAAGTTACAATATGTTTAGTCTCTCTCTGTGTGTAGAAGTTGCTCCCTGTTGCTGAAGACATTCATCACTTTTTTCCACAGCTTTTCTGATTCTACTCTGCTCTCATGAGACCTCACTTGGAGTATTGTGTGCAGTTCTGGTGTCCTCAACATAAAAAGGACATGGAACTGTTGGAACAAGTCCAGAGGAGGGCCACGAGGATGATCAGGGGACTGGAGCACCTCCTGTATGAAGACAGGATGAGAAAGTTGGGGCTGTTGAGCCTGGAGAAGAGAAGGCTGTGTGGAGACCTCATAGCAGCCTTCCAGTATCTGAAGGGGGCCTATGGGGATGCTGGGGAGGGACTCTTCATGAGGGACTGTAGTGATAGGACAAGGGGTAATGGGTTCAGACTTCAACAGGGGAAGTTTAGACTGGATATGAGGAAGAAATTCTTTCCTGTGAGGGTGGTGAGGCCCTGGAATGGGTTGCCCAGGGAAGTTGTGAATGTTCTGTCACTGGCAGTGTTCAAGGCTGGGTTGGACATAGCCTTGGGTGACATGGTTTAGTGGGAGGTGTCCCTGGCCATGGCAGGGGGGTTGGAACTGGATGATCTTAAGGTCCTTTCCAACCCTGACTATTCTATGATTCTATGATTCTGCAGTGGGTGTCATTTTTGCAATGAGCAAACTGCAGCTGGTATCAGCGTTGGGAACAGCAGTGTAACGATGTTATCAGGTTTGGGGTTGGTTATTTTCATTATAATTCCTAACATTTCATCTGCCTTTATAACTGCTGCTTAGGTTTAAAATGACATTATTTAGAAGACCATGTACCAGGAGTCTAAGCTATTTTTCCAGAGATAATTCAGGCCATCATTACGTGTATGCAAAATTAGAGTTGTTTTCCTCTGTGTATAGACATTGCTTGCATCAGCATTTAATTTCATCTGCCATTTTGCTGTCTAGTCACTCAGCATCATGCAAGCCTTCTGTTCCTTGTCAGAGTTAAATTTGCATGCTGAGTCATTTCAATTCACTGGCAAACACTGCAACAGAGTTTGACTCATTTTTTAGACTTTGGCTTTAGACTTTAGCGCAGATGTGTGTTTCACCTAATCCTACGCAAAAAAGGGATCCAATGTATGGAAATAAGAAAATAAAGTCATAGAGGAAAGGGTTAGGGAAACTTTAGTTTGGTTTTTTTTTAACTGAAACTTGTGACACCTTTTCATTGTCTCTGTCCCGTGGAAACGAATTGATTTCAAATTGTGGTTTAAAGGCCATCGTGTATCAGGTGCTTGAGAGGCTGCTTATGGAGATATTCCAAACGTTTGAAGAATTGTGGGTCTGAGATGGAGTGATGCAAGGTATTTTAGATAAATAAGAATGTGAGTACAATAAAGCTCTCACTGAAACTGATTTAGAAGAATGCCCCTGTGTTGTTTTTTGCTCCTTTGTTTTCGCAAAGAGCTCTAAAGAGTGAAGAAACACTCTGAAAATTTTAGCCCTCTATGTATTTTGGAATATTACCAGTAGGCGCTTGAATGCCCTAATTATTAACTGAAAGGATAAGGACTGCCCTTAATGATTAGATTATAACGATACTTTGTGGGTTTTGTAATGTATGCATACAGCACTGCAGCACAATGAATAAGAGCTTTTGGGCCTCCCTGCTTAGATGGTGATGCAAATTTTCCAAGGAACTTGATCCTATCAGTTTTCAGTATTTCAAACAATCTCAAATTCCATAATTTCAAATAGACATTCTAACAAGACCATTCCAGCTATAATGAGCCAACAGTATTCTAATTTAGGTTTCAACTTTAATGAGCTGGTAATATGCTAACTTAATTTAACTAATAACTCTTTTCTAATTTAAAACTTAATTTCTTCTCTTATTTCAACAGAAACTTCAATGCAAAGATATTGTTCTTTTTATTTGATCATAGATTCAGCTGCTTTGCCATAGATAGATGGCTTGCTATTGAGTTTTGCAAATGGATACTAGTACTTGGCAGTCAATGAACCAAAGTCCATGGAAATCAATGAAAAGGATGCCTCTCTATTTTAGTGAGCTCTGCTTTAAGTTTATGACGGGAAATGTGGACGTTACTACTGAAAATGAGCATTAGGAATTACTGAACTCTACTAAATGAAGAGAAGTTAAGTTGGACTCTACTTCTGCTTTCACGTTTTTGGAAGCCCATAAATTTACTAAATAATACTGAACTGGCAGCATGTATGGTATTCGCAGTGCACGCTTTTTTATCATGTAAAAAAAGAATAAATCCAAAAGAAGCGAATCAAGCTCAGTAAAACCTTGTCTGAAGGGCTTGTTCAAAATCTCATTGGATCTGATGAAAAGAGTATTTTGTACACCTTCGAAAGTGAGCAGCAGACATGAGTTCAGATGCTGAGTGACTATAAGAAAATGCAGGCTGACTGACATCGTGAAATAACCTTGGGGGTTCAAATTACACATTAGCAATTTAGCATCTGGAATGTATTCCACCATGCTAAACAGGATATTATGTAATAAAGTTCTTCAAAACTTGTCAGTCCGTACACTCCAATGCATAGCAGCATTTTTAAAGGATGACATTTCATGGCACTATGCATACAATGAAAGTCATCTGCTTGTGAAAAAGCTGAGATTCGGTATCCTCTCAAACCTTTTCTCATTCTTAATGTGTCAGTTATTGTGTAAGAGCCTAGCTTTTTTGTATGGATTAAGCATGTATCCAAGGGACTGCTGGACTCAGACTAAAGCATCTCATAAAGCCTTTTTTGAATCTTAGAGTGGGCTGAAGAGTTTCTTCATTAACGAAGACAGACCCAGTATTCTTGGTGACATAGAAATAGAAGTCCTACACGTAAGTTTTGTGCAAATCTGTTAATTTAACCTGGGCTTTGTGTATGATATATTGTGTTCTGGCATGTATTTAATTTTAAATAAAACAATGTAGTTGCTCTTTATTTTTATTTTATCATTTCCCTACAGAAAAAGCATACTAAGGAAAAATTTCACACTATAACATTACAGGGGGTAAAGGTGGGGGGTGTGTGAGAGGCAAACAGAGAGACACAAACAAACAAAACAGAAGGCAGAATGCTGTTTAAAACTGATCAGATTAATGCAAACAATGCTTCTCATCTTCCTCTCCTTTGGATCTTTTGTTTAAAATTCAACCTAGATCTACACTACAACAGAATAAAAACACATTCTTCAAGACTGGTTTGCTTCCTCTGGTGAAGGTAGCTTGTCAAGTGCTCCCACCTCTGCAAAAAGGGAAAAATAAAAGTAGTAGCACATACGTAAGTATGCATATTAATCTTGGCAATTAAATAGTGAAATACAGTTTCAGTAGTATACACGTTCATATTTTTCTTCTCAACTATAAGAGGCAAATCCTTAAACTTCTCATATTTCAATGTGTAGAATTATAGAAAAGCTAGGGATGGATAGGACCTTAAGATCACCCAGTTCCAACCCCCCTGCCATGGGCAGGGACACCTCACACTAAACCATGCCACCCAAGGCTATATCCAACCTGGTCTTGAACACCACCAGTGATGGAGCATTCACAACTTCCCTGGGCAACCCATTCCAGTGCCTCACCACCCTTACAGGAAAGAATTTCTTCCTCATATCCAAGCTAAACTTCCCCTGTTGAAGTTTGAACCCATTACCCCTTGTCCTATCACTACAGTCCCTAGTGAAGAGCCCCTTCCCAGCATCCTTATACCGATTCAGATACTGGAAGGTTGCTCTGAGGTTTCCATGCAGCCTTCTCTTCTCCAGGCTGGACAGCCCTAATTTTCTCAGCCTATCTTCATACAGGAGGTGCTCCAGTCCCCTGATCATCCTCGCGGTCCTCCTCTGGGCTTGCTCCAACAGTTCCATGTCATTTTTATGTTGAGGACACCAGAACTATTGTTGGGTTTTTATGTCAATAATTTATAATCTGATGATAATTATATCCTGATATAATTTCACCTTTTTAGATCCAGCAATGACAGAATGACAGCATTTCAAAAGTTTCATGTTATCCAGTTATGCCTGCCATCCTACAGCCTGCTCCACATGGGAAGCCTTTAAAGCCAGAGAGAACGATTTTCAAGAGTGAGAGCTGAAGGCCACTTTTAGTTATCACCAAAGTACTTCTTAGCAGCGAAAATGTTCACTTCATCTTGCAGATCAAAATGCACTCCTGATTCTGAATGCCATTAGTGAGAGTTTGTCCCCTCCCCTCAAAGGAACATAACTGATATATCTAATGTAGTAAAGTTTCATTTGAGCAAAAATATTAAAGCTTCTCTACCATAATAAAGCTTGTTTTTTACCTCCTAAATCTGCAGTTCTGATTTTGTGTAAGAGTTAGTACTGGGTCTTGCTAATAAATATTGTTAAGGGATAATATAACATTCTGCTGTCTTTTGAAACCTGGGAATACAAGAAATATCTCAGGGAAAAGCCATTTTATATAATCAGGAGATTCTGTTCTTTATTAAGCCAGATAATAATACTATCTTTTCTGAATAAAGACAGCTGTTTGTCATCATTATCCTAACCAAGGGATCGTTACAACTTTTTATACTCATTTGTCCCTGGGAGTGAGTGATGTGTATTTCTTCCTTTCTGTTATTTCCTTTGCAAGTCCATATTATAGTTTTGAATATTCTGTAGACAGTTTCAGAAGGGCCGAAAAGATTTTTAAAAGCTCAGAATTTTGTTTGGGTTTAGCTTTGTTTGTTTCAAATAAAAGCCAAGGACAACTCGGAAGCAGCCAGACTTCTTCTTCATGTGATGCCATAATAAAGTATATACCATCTTTATAGAACCAGCTGTAAACTCAGTTTTGCAATTCTTGTCCAATTTTGAGACTCCACAGAGCTTTTATTAGCAGCATTTTGAGCTGTTTGCCAACACTGAGCTTACCATTGTTGCAATTTCATGATGTGATTTTATTGCAGAGCCCATGTGAAAGGGAACTGGATTTCTTTTGTCAGCAACAAGTGTTTCGCAATTTCAACCAACTGTTCTTGGCATTAAACTGAAGTCTTATTGAATGTTTTATTGAATTGCTTTATACTAACTCCCGTGTAATCAATCTGTGTTTAGTTTGCTCTCAACTCTTCTAAAAGCTGAGTCCACACAATTTTAGTGGTAGCCGTTACTATTTTTACAGTGCCCAGAGTCAATTAA
The DNA here is from genome assembly GCA_017639245.1 of Myiopsitta monachus. Classification (NCBI taxonomy): domain Eukaryota; kingdom Metazoa; phylum Chordata; class Aves; order Psittaciformes; family Psittacidae; genus Myiopsitta; species Myiopsitta monachus. The sequence continues at coordinate 16,605,428 of CM029924.1, forward strand.
GTGATATTAGAACCCTGCTCTATTGGATACTCATTGACCTGCAGATTGGCAGGACCACGTGCACTCTTAAATCAGGCCTATTCCTAAGTGCACTAAACTGGAATTGACAGTTCCTCCAGAGATGCTGCTCTAAGTCTTGCACACTCAAATCTGCAGCAGCCATGTGCGTTCAAGGATAAGAATATCTCTCCAGTAAGTTTCACACCAGAAAGTGAGAAAGATTAAAAAGATATTCACTAACCTTTAAGATGCAAGTAAGTCAAAAATTCAATTATTGTAGCGCACAATGTTTTCATCAGCCAGTGGTCTTCCAAGATTCCCTATAAAACAAATCGGTTGTTACTTGACATTCACATGACAAAAAGATCTATTGTATGTGACATTGTGGATAGGTTTATGAGTACTCTGAAAACAAAGCTATCTGAAGTCTCTTTTTCCTTAAAATCCTTAATGAAGCACCTTCTTTTATGGAAGAGTGAAGCCACAGAAATGGTAGGTAACTGCAATTCTCAGAATCAGAATTGCCCAGCTTTGTATGTTATTGTGGCATAGGAGCTGCTTGGACACCTTAATGGTCATGATCTTAAAGGTCTTAAGAGTTAAGTTGCAGAAAATTTATCCTCTGTTCTCCACTCCCTCCTTTATGTCCCCTGGCCTCAGACTGAAGGGAAAGGGAAATTAAGCAAGCAAATTCATCAGCTTAACAAAACGGAAGTTCTTTGGGTAGTCTGACTTTGTTCCAAATAATCCACTCAGGATAAAGCAGTGAATTGTAGCCCAAAAGCTCAGAAAAAGTATGTTTTTATAGCTAGTACAACATACTCCTCTGATCTTGTGCAAGTAGGCCTTTTGATGGTTTTTAAATGGCCCAGTTTATCAAGCTCCCTGGGAGATTGTTATTGACTTCGGGAGATGGAGAAATATGCTTTCTGTGTCTACTTAAAAAAAAAAGGGGGGGGGAGGAGGAAGATATCTTGCTTGTTATCAGCGGCATGAATGATTGTTCTATACTGGAGAACAAAGGATAGGTCATTTCCGTAAGATTTTTAGTTCTCTACGTACGGATCAGATGGGTACAAGTAGTATCTGTCTGACACTCCATTATTACATTACTGAAAATACTATCCCTTGATATTACCATGGGGAATGTGTGTAATCTCAGAAAAGTCTGAAAGATCAACTTTGCAGGGGGGGGAGTGCTTCCATAATGGAAAGGAAGATTTTAGGGCTCTAGTGACATACAGGTCAAAAGGCAGACTAGCACAAATAAACAATATTGATGGGGAGCTGCGAGGGACACAAACGTTTTCAGTGCATAAAGAATCAGCATTTAAGCATGTATTTAAGGAATTTGCATCTAAAAGTCTTGAATTCCAGTCTTTGAACTGACATAAACATGCTCTTATTGCATACATTAATACCTGTGGTATTTGAAGCTTTCCTTAATTTTTATGCCCAACCTAACCTGTTATGGATCTTTGTTATGATTAACCATTATATTAGTAGTTTATTGACGCAGAATTTTTTACCAATTCATACCTGTTGGATAAATATTTTTCTTTAGTGACTCAAGCATATTGTACATGAATATTTCTGTATACTCTATTGACCTTAATTCTGCATTACAGAATAGATACTTGCAGGCTCTAGTAAAGAAACAGCTATGCAATTCTTTGCCTGAGTTCTTTTACAGTAATAACATGTTAAGATATTTTTTTAAGCAATCAGCAAAAAGTTAGCTTAATAAAATTTCTTCTTTTTCAATTAAAATAAGAATCCTGAGTTCCTTACCCGTGTTTTATATTCAAATATCCTTTGGATAGGAACTCTATAATAAACTTCAGCTTCGAAGAAAACTTTTGATGAGAGAAGAGCATCTAAAATTATGTTCATAACAGAGGCAGTTATATAAATTTTCAGGTCGCACCCAGACAAGTTTGATTGGGTTTACTTGTAATTTCGGGAGTGCAGCAGCACCTGGCAAAAGAGTTCCACAACTCCTAAAAATCATATTCATGTAAAGGAGTTGGTAGTATACTCTCAAATGGCAAAATGCTGCTACGTGAACTGCTGTTAGATTACAAATGCCTTCCTTTCACATTGTTTCTGACTGCCAAAGTATTATTTTTGCACCTGTGTTTGAAGTAGGTTCTTTTTTTCCCTTTTCTCTTGAAAAGAAGAACACCAAAGCACCACCACCAAAACAACAAACAAAACAACTGCCACCGAAAGGCCACACACAACCCCACTATGCAGCTATGTGCCATAAATAAACTGACAGTCATTCAGAGAAAGTAACAATTAGGAACCTAATTGACAGTCATTCTGAGAATATAGCAACTAGTAATTACATTAATGCTACTCTTTTGCTTATAAAGTAATTATGACCAGGAAGTTATAATTGAGTACATTTCATTTACGAACTTCTTTAGCATTAGATACATTTACATTGTGCTGGGTGGATTTAAAATAGCCTGTAAGAGCTCAGGGGCTGGGTCTTTGTCTTCCCTCATTAGCACAGTGATGAACGCACTAGGTACTGAACTAAGCACTACTTTCTTCAGCCCAGTGAGGAACAGATCACTCTAACAGCCTGAAGACAAGGTTCATCCCAGCCCACTTCAGAGGTCTGCAGCAGGTTTACTTTCTCCTCAGGAAAAATAAACTTGATTATCTTTCTCCAGAACTTTAGACCTTATTCTGGAGGAGGCTGTCAAAATAAATCCTAAGAGTGCCAGCTTCTCTTCATAAGGGAATCTAGACATACATTGTAGAGGCCCAGCTTTGGATGATGAATCCAGAACCAATGAAAAAACCCTGTCATTGTCATTTATTACACTCTGATACATGCAACCTCAAAACACTGCGTTGACTTGACACCGGTTTTGACCAGGTTCTCAATCTCTTGATGAAAATAATTCATCTTGCTTAAGTATGGGAAATATTGCGAGGCTTAACATTGACTTCTTGAAGCAATGAGATCTCTTTCAACATGCGCCATACAGTTCTGAAGTCTAGTTTCAGCTCTAAAGTGGCAGGGAGGAAGAGAACGAAAAATAAAAAGCCCAACACACACAACTTTCAGTTTCTATGGCTTTTCTTATTGGAAGGTTCCTTTATGGCTCACTTTGCTGGGAAAAAAAACCCGTCTAGGGTGACATTTGAAGTACTTATTTGAACTTACGAAAAGAAAAATCTAGGTTTATTCAAAGTAATATGATCTATCATACTTTAAAAGCAACACAATTGTACTTTGCCCCAGGCACCAGGATGTCTTAGACAATGACCACGTACAAAGAGCACACTGAATGGCCAAATTTCAGTTTCCTCCTTTCAGGTGTTTATTAGGATTTCTGTTAAAGCCTTGTGTCTTGGTGGTCAATTTACTCAATAATGGTAAATAAATTGCTAAACGTACAAAATAAATGAAAATTACCAGCTTTCAGAATTCCATTACCTGCTTTCATATCCTCCTCAGGCTGTATTTCACGTTTGCCAGTGAAACCATGTTTGTCATTAAAAGATCTGTGGTTATCTACTGCATCTGGTAAGTGAAATATCAGAAGAGTTAATTGACTTAACAACAGCCTTTGTTATATTGCTTGTTTTTCATGAATTTCAAAGATCACAATGGGGACTTTGGATGTACAAAATGATAAAGCAGCAATTAATGCATCAGTAAAGAACAAATTAGGAAGAAAGGTTATTTTCTTAAGGATTAATATAACTTACAGACCCTGTCCTGTACTATGCACTTGCTGAAGCCATTACTGAATTCAGAGGAAATAGTAAAGAAAGTGTAGGTTTGTAGATTCATATGCAATTTGGGAAGTTGGTTTTGCCACTCTTTCCTCTAGTTTCAGAAAACGTTGCCAGGAAGTCTGCTTAAAAGAAAACTGCAGATAGTTTATGTGAAGGTACCTTCACATAAACTATCTTACATGCCCCTGGTGCCTCTTCTCTCTCCCTTGCAGTGGGCATTTCGTTTATCAGTAAAAGCTGATCAATACGACCTGCAACAAAGGATGATTCCTATTATCCAGTCTTAGATAAATGGCATTTTGACAAGTACATTTCCCCACAGAGTGTTTGCCAATTTGGTTAGACCTGCTTCAGGGCAGATACACTTTCAGACATTTACAGACACAGTGAATACGTTTAAGATGCATTAATCCTTTTTTTAGCTAACTTTAAGGATACTTACTACTGACTTGCATTCGTTTTTAAAGATATCTCCATTATTTGTCCTATATAAACAGAGTGAAAAAGCTAGAAGCATTGCTAATGCAGTGTTATTGCATTAACAAGAAATAACGGTAGAAAGACAGATATTTGAGACAGCTTAGCACTGCATGTCACTTTTCTTATGATCTGCATTTGTGATTCTCCATCTTTATAAATCAATGTGTTCCTGTATTTCAAAAACCTTGCGCAGTAACTGTTTTTCACATAATGAACTGTTAATACTTAGTTGCAAGTCTGTATGTTATTGTTTTAATTTGGTTTGCTTTAATTGGGAGGAGGAGGAGTATAGAAAAGCCAGGCAGCAAAGCCATTTTCAAACAGAATTAAAGGTGGAATCTGAAATATGTTGAGAAGTCTCAAAATGCCACATTTTGTCATTCTTCCCTTGATATCTAAGGCACTGTAAACTTTGGAAGGGGGATGGTATTTGTAACATGAAAATCACATTTCAGAAGCACAAAGAGTGACCAGACGTGTTTCCGGGTATAAAGCATCACAGCACAGCTCTGCTTTGTTAAAAACAAGAGTTGGCTAAGATATTCTATGATACGCATGTAATAAACATCTAAATGAGTGTTCCCAGAGATTAGTTTCTTCAGTCTTGCAGGTTTAGATGGAATTATGGTATTCATCGAAAAGCAACTGGCACGCTGAGGTGAACTGGTTTACAAGGAAGAAGGAAGCTAAATGTCTGAATTTTGAAACGATGAAAAGCACACAAGCGCTTGACTTACGTGGCCCGAGCAGGTAACCAGCGCTATTCAAAGTCCAGCCTCTTTTTTCTTTTGCCTTAAAGAAAAAAATGCAGGTATGCCGCTGCATGCACACAGTGCTTTCTGAAGACAAAGCAAACAGCACCCAAATCGACATTCTTTTGCCAGAAAATATCTTCTGAAGGCTCCAAATCAAGAAATATTGTAGAAAATAAAAGCCAATAATCTTGAAGCAAACTGTGAACTCCTGTCCTCTCCCCACCTAGGTCAATGATTCTGCTATTGACCCCATGCGCTGTGCAGATTTCACACCATGTAAATGAAACTGCAAATCACACTTTGGAGGCAGAAATTTTGACTATGCTCCGAGTTTATATTACTACCCGATAATCACCTTAACTAACACCAACGTTTTCTTTTAGTGGTTTGGACTTATACAACAGTCTCTATTAAAAAGTCCATATACACCATCTTTTCCGAGTCAGATAGGACATTCATTCAATTTTGATCTAGAAACTAGACACCCTTTTTCCCCTTCAGTCATATTACTTGTTTAAAAGGGAGTTAGCATTTAAAAGCCCCGAATTCTTCACTAAAAGCCTGTTATGCTTAAAGTACATTTAAGTGCTGCATCTTGTCTAACCCCTATGTAAAAATACAGTGTATATCACTGCAGGGTTTACTGTTATTTGCCAGCTGAGACATGGATGCTGCCCAATGGATAAGGACCTCCAACGGTGAAGTTAGTACTTACTGAGAAAACCAGCCCAACTGTTTCTGACAGGGTGGCACAAAGGATTAAAGACAGAAACAGGAAACCAGCGCACCTCTGCATCTGGAAAGAAACAGTGTTATAGTAAAGTGCTCCGGGATACCGCTTTGTCTGGATTGCCCCGGGGCACTGCGAGTATCCCCCCGCCGCGGGTGCGGATTTGGCACCCAAATTCCCACTGGGAAAGAGGCCGAGAGGGGAAGTACCTTGATCTGGGGCTGGACGGGCTCTCCTTCGCCGCGGTCGCCTGGTGCTGGTCTCAGGGCTGCAGTCCCGCGGATGGCCGCTCACTGCATGGCCGCGGGTACGAACCTGCCCGCCCGCCCGGGGCTCCCTCCGCGCTTTATGGGCTGCAGCGCGGCAGCGCAGGAGGGGCACCCCCGGAGGGCGGGAGGGGAGCCAAGAGCCGCCCACCCCCCCCGTCCCCCGCCTTCCCTGGGTCATCTTCCCCTCGCCAACCCACCGCGCATTAGGAAGGGCAAACATTACAGCAATTCAATTAGCAGTATTTGGGAGCGAGGAGCAGGCTGCAGGGAGATAACAGCCAGGGCAATTACGGCTGATTACGGCAGCCTTGGGCAGGCTGGCGAGCAGCGAGGGGAGCTCTCGTCTGGGCAGCCTGGCCTGTGCCAGTCGCCTTCTGCAGCTTCAGCAGGGCTTGGGTGGGCATGAGAAGGCGTAGAGTGAATACAGGTCACTTCTGAGAGAGTCGGGCACGGAAGCAGAGCTGAAGACAAACATCTGCTTGTGATGCTGGCATGCGAGATTCCTTGTGTATGCTTTACATTTGGGAATACTGAGGATGTTGCACACCCCTGCTCTGTGATCACTGGAGCTCCCCTGGTCCAGGCTACTCATGGTCCCTTACAGTCCCTTTGACTCATGCTCTGCTCTAGCATCAGACCAAAAGGAGCTGAGTCAAAGCTCTGTTGTTGCACTTCCACGCTGCTTTGTAGCTCAGACAGATACCCTTTTTCCTTTCTTTTCTTTTTTCAGTGTTATAAGTGAGTGGATAGGGATGGAGCTGTGATTAGACTAGCCCCTGTCTGTTAATTTATAACCAGTGAAGTCGCACCAGTTTGCCAATCTTAGTGGTGGTTGCAGCTGGCACCAGGGCGCGCACAATTGAATTACAAGGCAGAGATTTCAATGTTAGTTCCCGTTTTTTTTCTAGGCCAAATTGTGTTTTCTTTGCAACAAATGAGTTTATTCACCGCAAGCCTCTCATAGTCATCTTTCCGTGAGCAAAGCGTCAGACGGTGCACAGAATAAGTTATACTTCCAGCTCCTTTTTCTGAAGCTGCTTCAGATTAACTGCAAACTTTTACATTAATGTGGAGCCAAGACGGCTATTAAACAGTGCAATACATCTATCACTCACCAGCTATAAAGCAAACAATATTTTAATTCAATGTAGCATGATGTTCTTAATCCAAGATAGAAGCAGAAGCCTTGTCCTGTAGTTGCGTTTCCTACTCTCTTTGGCAGAAGCAGTACAGCTGTAGTAGTCTAGCCACGTCACTGGATCTTTAATCTAAAACTGCTCAAATAAAGAATTATTTTATACAATCCTTACATACTAATGCATGCAAACGGGAAGCTCAAATTTGCAGGTTTCGTTTGATGCTTTTTATCCCTTGCTGAAGCTGTTACGTCAGCCATTGCATGATCCTCCCCATTCAGACTAGACAGAACTGGCAAACAGCGATGTAATTCTTGCAAAGTATTGTTTTCCTTTACCTTATCAAAAATGCATTTCTGGATGAAATTGCCCGGCTTTCAGCTCTTAACTCCCCAAAAGTAATTTCTGAACCTTGAAGCTTCCGTGACACAGAATGTTTTCTTTGTGTTACTCGAATAAAGCCACAGAAGTTATATCAAGAGGTGTCAAAATTTGCATTCAAGCAATAATACAAAAAAGGTGTTAATTCTGTTATCTTTGACCAGTTTGTTCTTCAGGTTCCCATAAAAAGTATTTGAGACACTGCATTTTAACAGGTAATTTCCATTCCTATTTTTCATCACAATACTTTGCATCGTCTTGTCAAATTACAGAGTAAAATGGTCTCTTCATCTCCACTAAAGTCAGATGCAAAAGAAAGCCTCTTTTTATACTCAAAGGCCTAATCCATCACTTGCCCATCATACTTTTTGTCTAAATCTGTCTTTAAGTTAGTGTCATTTAAATAATTTTATCAGCCATTCCTTCAATTGATGTTCTCATTCCCTCAATTTTCCTTGTCAAGAATGCTATTAGTCTTTTTCTATTCCATAGGAATTTTATATCTCAATGCTCAGACGGAATAATTAGAATTGGTTTGAATCCTGCCTTTTCTAGCCTAGCTTGAAAATAGCCATCTCTGTGACAACATGGTTTATTCTCTTATTGAGGTGACTTTTCAATGTACCAATTCCGCCATTGATTTATTTGGTGTTCAGTTAATCGTAAAGGCTGACTGCAATTTGTAGTAGCGAACCTAGTAGGACTAGGGTTGTGCCTAGTCCTCACCAGAGGTTCACCATCAGACCAAACTCACAGTGAAGCTCACCTAAAATTCACTCAAGTCCATAGAACAATAAGCATTGATAACAAACTGTCTCTAATGTCTCTAAACTGATAGATGAGAGACAGGATTGCCATTGGCTGTCTCACACAAGAACATGTATTCTGTACTAGAATTGTAGCTGCATTTCATAATGATTAAATGAAAACAGAGTTAAGTACTGTTTTCAGCCAGAATAAAAAGCTTTGATTTTTTAAGGAAATAATAGCAATAATAAGGATTAAACAAGGTAGAGTATTGAAACACTGGGCTGGGGAAAAGAAATTAATTGGATTTTTGTCACTGGAGATTTAATTTTGAGAACAAGGATTCTATTACGTGTTTAATGGTAAAAAATTCCCTGCTATACAAATGATGAGGTAGGATGACCTACCTTATTTTAATTTACAAAAGCCATACACCATCAAGAATGGCTACTTCTTACTATATTCAGGAAAACCACTGAATGAAAGTGAATTTTGTAGTATATTTTGGAGGGGTCTGGAGTTGCAGTGGCTCACTTCACTTTCCATTCATTACTGAGAGATAATGAATGAAGCAGGACAAAGGGTGTCTGCTATTTCTTTGTTGAAGTCGGAGAATCGTGTTTGGTTTCAGCAACCCACCAAGGAATATCAAAATCAAATATTAAACCCCACTTCATTCACAGAGTGATGTCCATCTGCATTAAATAATGTGTGAGGTTTTTTTCCTACTTCCCAGCTTCCTAATTCTGGGCTAGGGAGATAAGTTCCAGAAAAAAAATTGTTTCCCATACACTGGAGTAATTCCAGTGAAACACTGACATTACAGGAGGTAAATGTTTTACTGGGGGAGTGCCATCTAATTAGACACGAAATTTGAGGGTGTCTATCTTTGAATATAACTCAATATTTACAGGGGACCACTAACATTCAGTGTCACCAGTAACTCGTGTTACTGGTGTTTTTCTTCATTGGAAACAACCTTATATTTTTGAGATCAGTATTTTAATCCTGAATACAGAGATTTGCCATAACTGAGCATGGAGATCACATGGAGATCTTTTCTATGGCTAAATCTAATTCTGAGTGGGAAAGGCACAGGTTTCTTTCCAGCAGTATGTTCATTGGTAGATCTAAGCATCCAGAAGCGATGAAGCATTCCAGCTGCCAACAGGGCTGTGGATTGCTTCACTGATATGAAGATTTGATGCTATTTTGTAGGTAAATGAGGACACTGTCACAGAGCTGAAAAGTTAATGTAGTATTTCTTGCTGTTCGACAGCATTACCCCACCCTTCAATATTTGTATTTCAGCTGCTTATTGTTAACCTGAGCAGAGATGAGTTGAGGATGGCACTGCTTGCCTTTGTCTGAAGATGACATAGAACTTCAGTATGCAGCTATCATTTTGAAAGTAGTTTGCTCTTTTAGTTTCAAGAAACGCCTTAATTATTATTTCCTTCACATGTATAAGCCTTGTTTTTTCTTTAAGAACAAAGAACATGTTTTGTTTTGTTTAAATAGGAATAGGAGGGTCATTCTCCTCATTCTCCGAAAGCCTTTGCTATTGTTTTCTTTCTATTTTCCCATTTTGTAATTTCTGTAAAATATAAGTAATTTTCACTGGGTGAATCTTTTGCCCATTTTACCACCTGCAGCTCAATGTTAAAGAGAACTGAATATTAAAGATAGCTTCTGAGTGAAAGGTTTTCTGCTCTGAATTACACTGACATCAACTAACCATTTCTTCTTATTACATCAATCAGTGTGCAGAACATATACCATTGCACACAACATATATCATTTCAACAATACTGGCTGCCACATGTTAATTGATCTTATGTGTTTGAAAAGTTATTTTGATTCAAGAAGCACATTGATTTTAGGCTGTCTATAAAAAAGAAACAACAGAACGAAAACTTCAGAGGAAAGAATCTGAAAGTTAATTACTATACACATCAATAATAATTGTGAGAAATGAGAAAAACCGCTTAGTCTTGATTCCCACTTCATAAATCTTAGAGGAGAATAATATATCTGTCCCATTTGGTTAAAATCAGCCAACAGGTTCAAATCTATCAGGACAGGTTGTTAGCCAGTACAACCGCACAAGCTTCATATCCTGAGGAAGTCAGACTAAACCAGCAGTTCTCTTCATGAGGTTTATCTGTGAAAAGTAGTATTGAGAATTTGAAATATCCTATGAAATAGCATTTGCATGATTTTCCAGTTCTGGTACTAGTGGATCAATACAGACTGCACACCCTACTGCCGTTTCTAGCCTTTCGCATCATCAGACCACTGCTATCTGGACAACGTGGCTCTAGGCAGAAGCTTTACTGAAATGAGTGCCACTGCACCAGCAGTTTTCTCTGCAGGCCAGGGAGAAGGATGGCTTCAGAGCCACTGAAGCAAATACAGTATCTCAGCTCTCTAAGAGGCAACAGCACTTGGCTCTCAGTTCCTGCTAAGGTTAGGGCTCAACTCTTTGGGAGGCACGACTCTGAGTCCTGCAACTTCTGGGAACCTCTGGCTCAGAGAGCAGGTTCAGGACTTGTAGGTGCAGAGGCTCTTTTCCCAAGTTCTGAATTCTGATGCTTGCCTGAAGGAAGTTGGTTCTTGGGTTAAGCTTCCATTTAATTCCCAATTTGCCAATGACTTCCTCCACCTTTGACAGTAAATGCAGTGGAAGCTCACACAAGGGAGCTGTTTCTTCTGCAAGTTCTCAGGAAGACTTATTGCCTACCCACTGGTAGGAAACAATGTGAGGAGCAGCTGATGACGGCTACCTACGGTGAGCAATGTCTAAGAGGATTACCAGAAGTTCTGAAACTTTTCTTATTTAGAAGCAACAGAGACCTGAAGTATTTTGTCTCAGTGTCTTACTCAATATGAAATGATATGCTTATTGTATTGTTCTCATTTTGATACATATGTGAATAGCTCTACGCAGATGCACTATGCCGTATGATACTGGGTTTTTTACCTCACATGAAATAAGCTTTGTATATTTTGTCTTTCAATGCAAAACAATCTGAGATTTCACTGCTTTTAAAAATCTTGCTTGTGTTAAAATTAATATTAGCTCTTTATTTGAAAACAGCATCTTCACGATGCAATTAGGATTTCTGCAGAGGCTTTGATAGCTCAAAATGTGCCTATGAGGCACCATGCAAAAGATTTCTACTCTTCAATTACAGTTTTGCATTCAAATCAGAATGCTGCAAATATTGTACGTTTTGCATGGGACTTTATTTCAGCACCTCTGGATAAGGATACACTTCTGCAAAACATAAACTATTACCGCGCATTTTCTTTAAGTGTAGTTTAGAATGGAGTGTTACTGGTTTGCATTTTGTTACAGCATGGAATGGAATTAGCAGGATGATATTGCGCAGCCTTCATTATCCTACTTTAAATGCACCCAATTTGTCTTTTTCTGCTTTGATAAGGAATGACCTATTTCATCTTACAGGCTCACTGTGTAATCTGAAAACAGGTTAGGAGAAATTTGGTGGGTGGCATTGTATTCCAGAAATGGAAAGGCTTGAGCACACCTGATCACAGATCAAACATAGATCAGTCCTGTATGAATTTCATATGTTCATAGGAATGTTAAGTATGTTCCCTTACTTTCTTTCAACCTCCACTTGTGCTTTTAAACTAGTACTTCATTGCTCTGAGGGTTAAACAGTATCAAGGTCTGTTTTTGTATTATCACTGCAGACAGACAGATCACGCTGGTTCACTTTCTGTCATGCAATCCAGGAAAAATCATACTCTTTATTCTTTGTCTTACAGGTTCTCACAGATTTGTTCAGTTTCATCCCAAGAGATAGAAATGAAAGAGGGTTTCTAGCTGCTTATAGACATGCAATTTGAGCATTAGATGTCAACTCTAATATCAAATGAGAAAAGGTTTTCAGGAGCCTCCTTGTTCCTGCTTTCTACTGTGAGAGAGATGAGAGACACAGAGATGATTAGATGATGATCAGGGGTCTGGAGTACCTCTCATAGGAGGAGAGACCGTGGGAGCTGGGCGTGTTTAGTCTACAGAAGACTGAGAGGGGATCTCACTAATGCATACAAATATCTCAAAGACGGGTGCCAAGAGGATGATGCCAGACTCATTTCAGTGGTGCCCAGTGACAGGATGAGAAGCAATGGCCATAAAATAAAACACAGGAAGTTTCACCTCAACACAGAATCATAGAATAGTTAGGGCTGGAAAGGACCTTAAGATCATCTAGTTCCAACCCCTCTGCCATGCGCAGGGACACCTCCCACTAAACCATGTCACCCAAGGCTATGTCCAACCTGGCCTCGAACACTGCCAGCGATGGAGCATTCACAACTTCCCTGGGCAACCCATTCCAGTGCCTCACCACCCTTACAGGAAAGAATTTCTTCCTCATATCCAATCTAAACTTCCCCTGTTTAAGTTTGAACCCGTTACCCATTGTCCTATCACTACAGTCCCTCATGATGAGTCCCTCCCCAGCATCCCCATAGGCCCCCTTCAGATATTGGAAGGCTGCTATGAGGTCTCCACTGCAGCCTTTTCTTCTCCAGGATGAACAGCCCCAACTTTCTCATCCTATCTTCATACAGGAGGTGCTCCAGTCCCCTGATCATCCTCGTGGCCCTCCTCTGCACTTGTTCCAACAGTTCCATGTCGTTTTTATGTTGAGGACACCAGAACTGCACACAATAGTCCAAGTGAGGTCTCACAACAGCAGAGTAGATGAGGAAGAACTTCTTTACGTTGAGGGTGGCAGAGCACTGGAACAGGCTGCCCAGGAGGGTTTTGGAGTCTCTTTCTCCGGAGATATGCAAGACTCTCCTGGACATGCTCCTGTGTAACCTGCTCTAGGTAGCCCTGCCTTGGCAAAGAGCTTGGACTAGATGATCTGCAGAGGTACCTTCCAACTCTAAGGATTCTGTGATTGTGAGGTGTTTAAGTCTAATCTTAGGTCTGCCATGGCTCTTCTTTCTCTAAAAGAAAAGAAGTTACTGGCATAATAATCATAGAACCTTGCTAGCTTATTGTAGCTGAGGGACTAAAAGCCTCTGATGGAGATAAAAGACTCAGACTATGTGTGTGTATTGTACAGAAGGTACATCAGTACATGTGCCCAGCTTTATATCAGGGACACTTACAACGGTTGGCTAAACTTCACGTTTTGGGGAAATCCCAAGAGCTTTCATACAGACCATGTCAGTAATGGGTTTATGTCAGTACACTTCCTACATTTTCCTGTTCAAGTTGCATGAAAAGAAAAAAAAGCTTCCAAGTCACAGAAAAGTGCTGATATGACATGTATTATGAAAAACCTTGCAGCGTCCTTTCGCCATGTGAATTTAACAGCTTGTCCTGTTGAGGGTCACACAGTTTGCAGGTTGACACATTGTATACCTCTTACTTCTCTGGACTCTAGTTTCTTCGCTCCACTTCGCTAACTTTTCTCATGATTGTTTTGGTCACATACGTTACAGAGGTGACTTCTGTAAATACCCAAGTTTCATGAAGGAGAGAAAAAGCAGCAAGAAATGGCTTCTCATGTTAAGATATTCTTGATGTATTCCTCAGAACATTATCTCTGTCACGTCTTTTTTTACATTCTTTTACATTCTACAAAAGCAGTTTAGAAAAGCGTTAAAGAGATGATTACATATATATATATATACACACACAAGACAGCGATAAAATGGAACATTCTGTTAATTGTAACAGGCTCAAGAAGTTTATGAAAGTAACTAAATGGATTAATTTCCATAGACCTTCTGCATATAAAACTGCTAGATTTCCTCCTCTGGCTCTCCTCCTACTAGGCAATTAAAAAAGGCCGTTTGGAAAAAGGGTGGTCAGCCAAAGAGTTATGAAGGATGTCTCTGAACTGTGGTACAGTTCACTACCATTCTTCAAAGCTTGTTTTACCCCTAGATATAGCCCTCTATGACCCAGAATTTAGATCATGCTTGTTGAAATTGTTTAAATAATACAAACAGAAGAAATACTGCTTTCTAGAGGAAGGTAAATGAGTTCTGGCATTTATCATACCAACATGCAATCAGAAGAAAGTCTATTGTCCAGGTCGTTGAATAAATTATTGTGTATATTCAAGGGAATGTCTTCTGATTTTATGATGATTTCAATTCCCAAATATAAAGGGATTTCTGTTTAAAGTGCTGTAGGAATAAAATGCACTCTTTGTCCAATTTTAGTAAAACTGCTACAATTGAATTTCTTCATCACAAGTGGGCCTGACTTCTTTCTTCATATCTTCACACTTTTTTCAATCTTTATTTCTGCCTCTGAACTGGATTTATTTTACTTTTTTATGCTTCAAAATGTATTTTGTCAGGTTAAAGGCCATTTTTAAAACTTACAGTGCCGTGTGCAAAAACCATAATATCAGTCTACCATATTTATCTTCACAAAGTATGAAAGAAATACTGTGACAGAACTTGTAAACTTTGAGACCAGGAATAATTGCTTGGCAGAGTAAGTTATTTGCTACTAGGCTAAGCTTCTTATAACAACAACTAAACCATCGCTTCTTCCTGAGTCAGCTTAATCTCTCTACATAGAAACTGCAAAAGCTAGCGCTCTGTCTCAACAGTTCTTTGCTTGTAATCTCCTGGAATGCAATTGAATTTTCTTCTGGTTCACCTAAGAAATGCTTTTAGGAACCTGATGATTCAGGATTTCAAGGAACACCTCAACACAGAGCAACATTAAACATAAAATTTAAACCCCATGCATTTAATGTGCAATCTGAATTTGCGCATTTGGAAAGACTGATCACGCTAGATGTGACATTTCTTTGTCTTGCCTCCTCAGATGCACCTACCGTTGCTAAAATTGGGGCAGATACAATTTGAACTGCAAATGTAATGAAAGATGTCTTCTGGAGAGATTTCTGGAGAGATAGGAGAAAACTTTGCTGTTATTGAAGGAAAATAAAAGCATCTTTTACTGAAATTTCAGTCTACCAAATATAGGTAAATAGCTTAGGTAAGAGTGGGAAAGGTAAATACATAATATCCTCACAAGTCTACGGTATCAAACTCATTTGGCAGTAAAACTACAGTTAGGATGATTCATACCTCTTTTGGAACTATTATTTCAAGTTATCTATAGGTTGAAGAAGACATTATTGCACAGGCCTTGATGGCTGTATTCAGAACCATAACTTCGAACTTTTCACTAAGCGAGTTTCAGACAACCTAACTTCAGGTGTGTAAGTACCTAAATTAGGAATCAGTGATGCCTCAAGAAAGTAATTATGAGTATTTGTTAGTAATTTCTCTCTCTCTGCTGAAAATACTGGGCAGCTTGCGCAGCTAAGACGCTTAAGTCCTATTCAGATGCTAAAGGAAGACGGTATGAATGGCTCTTTATATGTAAGAATCCACTTACCTACATTACCTAGAAGCTTTTAAAAAACACCTAAATGATTTACAAAAGCACAGATTTGTTCTTCAGAACTTCAGCCACAAATGCCTGATTTTATAAGCCATTTCGCTCTATTGTACTTTTTATTTTTACATAGAATATAAAAGGTTTATTCTTCATCTGAAACTTTTATTCACTAAATACACAAATACTGAGGAAAAACAAAGGGTAGTCTTGCTTCAGATAATTTCAGTGGTTGGTTAGATTCCTTTCCTCTTTCCTTACTTCCCTCCTTCCTTTCTTCTCGTCCTTCCCTTTCTTCCTTCCTTCTGTTCAATTATTACTGAAAATTTACAGACTCCATTTTCTCTAAATAATCAAATGAAGCAAATTGAATAAACCAGAAAATCGCAGAAATCTGCCTGGCAGACAGCTAGCTTAGTAGTTTTCTTGTATAATTGAATAATATTATCAAATAGGCTTCTATATACTGAAAACCCAAGAAACACTATAGACTGTTAAAAAACTTATGCTGGTTTCTCATTAGATATTTACTGTTTTGAAAAGGTAAAAGGTGGGAATTAGCACTTGAGGAAGGGAACAAGCAATTTCATAAACATTTCTGTAAAACCCACTTGTATCGAATGAAAACGGCTTGCTCTAGTCCTTGAAAGTTAGGAAATACAGACTCTGGTGGAGGTTGAAAGGAAGTGTTTCATAAACAAAGCCCTAGTACACTACTGAAAAACTGCACATTTCTGATATTCTGTGGGAGGGAGAGCGTTTAATCCAATAGGAAGTTTCAGATTACCAAGGATTTTAAAGATTATATCTGGTGTTTTGAATTAGGAATAACAGGTGGGTGAGCAAAGATGAATTTAGGGAGGGAGGGGGAAGGACGAATGTTTCATTTTTACTTGCAGACATCTCTCCAGGCTAAGAAAAAAATGTTTACAAATTTACTTTGTCAAAATATGTGGGGAAAAAAAGGGGTAGGATTTATTTTGTCCCACCTACTTTTAGGTAACTACTCAGTTATCTTAGCTCCACTAGAGTTAAGAGACCTCTTCAATATGACCATTGGAACTTAGAGTGCAAATACATCTAACTGTAGATAACTGTGTACTTTAAGATGAGATAGGTCATTTTCTGGACTCCACTGTCTAGCTGTATTTCAACTATAATGGCAGCTTGAACAACTAGTTCTTACGTAAAATACCTACACCTACACTATAGACATGGGAAGTTAATTTACAAAGGAGTCAAAATTATATTCTTGCAACATGCCAAATATAATTACCTTCTTGAAAAAGAGAATATAATGCTTGTTTAGAAGGGGAGCATTTTGTGCTCTATCAATCAGCTTTTGGTTGTCTGCTCTGAGTTGTTTTCACTTTTACAGGGGTACAGGTTTTGGCTGGGGTAGATGGTCATATGGTCATTAAGACACCAGTGTTTCAGCTACTGCTGAACAGTGCTTGTACAAAATGAGGGCTTTCTCTATTTCCTATTCTGCCCCATGGAGGCATACAAGAAGTCAGGAGGGGACACAACCAGGAGAGCAGTCCCCAGCTTCAACACATGATCAATGTATTTCAAATATTCCCAATATCTGACTGGCGTGGCAGCCTGTCTGCACTGGCTTCCTGAGCGACTTTGTCAGAAAGTTTGTTTAGTTCATGTAAATGTAGCCTGCTTTCAAATACTTTTGATAGTAATTGATATTCTGGTCCTGTATGTTACTCTATTGGTAATATGCTTACCACTGTAAGTAGAATTAGTACAGCAGTCAACTACTAGAGGAAGTAGACTCTATATGTTTTGTAAGTAGGCATTTATTCTCACTGATGAATTCAAGACTGAGGTGAAATTGGACTTCAGCTGAATGTGAAGAAAGATGACGGATGAAAGATGATGAAACAAGAAACCTCAAA
Organism: Myiopsitta monachus; assembly: GCA_017639245.1. NCBI lineage: Eukaryota > Metazoa > Chordata > Aves > Psittaciformes > Psittacidae > Myiopsitta > Myiopsitta monachus. The sequence goes on from CM029924.1 coordinate 16,623,018, forward strand.
AGGGTATTTTCTCAATTTAGCTTAGAACCTTCCATGTTCTGTGTATTGACATTGAAACAGTACTTTAAGTCCCAGTGGCAAACAGCTGGTAAGGACTTGGTGAAATCCTTGGTGTTCTAAGAGCTAACCTTGGAGCACAGTGGGTTGGAAGAATTCACTGTATCGTGTGGGGAAACAATGCAAATGCTTTTGCCACCTTATTGAGCAGCAGCATCTTTTGAATATAGTGAAGAACTTTCTTCGACCTTCCTGCAAGGTAAAAATGAGACACACCCTTTTTGTTTCGCTCCCCTTCAGATAAACTGAGATGCCTCAGTTTTCAATTGGGTCACTCCAGGTTTTCACTGGGAAAAAGAAACACTCCAACAGGAGGAACAGGATGGAAGGATGATCACTGTCCAATCTGCTAAGTGTATGTCTTTGATTTGACACTATGAGTGATCATTTTTGCCTTATTCATTTAGCATGTAAGTTAACTGAAACTGCAACACCACCTTTGCAAGGTAATTCCGAAAAATGTTACTATTAAATCCTATTTCTGTTAGCAGGCTTCAACCTGAAGCAAACTGGCTTGTTGACAAAAAAAAACCCCTAACCACGAAGCTGAAAAAACTCATTTTGTGATGTCCTACGGTTTATAGGATTGTTTCAGTTCATGGACGTTGTTTCAAGTTCCAAGCTGCAGTTGTTAAAATGGGGTGTTTTCCTTTATCACTTCTAACCCAGGTATGGAAAAGTCAGCTAATGAAAACAAAACCAAACCCGAAACCTGGAAGATTCACTGACTGCATGAACAGCACAACTTGTCACATACTGTATCTAGTTTCTTTTATCAGAAAGGTTCTATGGATGTTGTGTACGTAATACTAGCAATTAACTGCAGTTTCTGAAGACTAAGAAAAACCTGACCCTTTGAAGTGGCATTTCTGCTTTCTTCTGATCTGAACCTCAGCTATTAGAAATAGCTCAACCATTTTCTTTTCCATGATTACTGTCACCGCAGAGATGTTGCTTTTGGGTTCAGAAATTCTTACCATATGTTTGGAGAGCGTCCCATTTTTCTGTCAGCTACCACTGTATGGCCTGGAGTTAGAAAGTGATTTTCACAGTTTATATAAATGAAATTTACTCATTTTGTGTATATTTATGGCTTAGCTCCCTTCTTTTATTTTCATTTCATTCCTGCATTAACTCCTATTTGAAGAATGCATGTGATATTTAGGGAAATTTTAATGCTTTGAAAGTCATTGCAATATTTAGAGGTGTCTAAAATATTTTTTATTAAACTTGTGTAAACGAAGACCTTTAAAATGCAATGGTGCCAACCATGGAGCCTTGTGAGTCACTCTGGGCTATTAAGAAGCAGACTCATCTTTTTTCAAGATAGCATTTTTATAACAAAGCACTAAGTCATAGACTATTCAGAAAACATTAAATAGTAAAGCAGTCCTCTCATTGGCAGAGCAGTTCCACTGTAAGCAATGAGAATTACATTCATTTGTGTGCATTTCCCTGTATCCTTATCAGTCTGTTTTCTCAATGCTGTTTTATTGTTCAGTCTGGCTCACTGGATACTCTCCATATTGAATTTCACTGAAATAGTTCTTACCCTCTGCCTTTTTCTTTCTCTTTCATATGTTCTGAACTTTTTCCCTCTTCATTCCTTAACCCCATCATGCCCAACACATTCATAAAGCTTGAGGGAATCAAGCAGGACTTGGCTTAAGAAGGTATTAAAACCTTCTAGGGGTGGGGGCTGTAGGAACTATTGTCTCAGTCATCAGACTTAAAAAGAACAGCAGTTCTTTTTAAATAAACATTACCCTTATACCAAATGCAGTATGTGGAGGTGGTTACCACCAAGCTTCCTTATTAAGCAGTGTTTAAATACTTTTCAGATTAAAAACGGAATACAAACAACCCCCCTTAAATTTAGGGTTCTGGCTCTGTATTTGGATACTTCAATATATAATTTGATCGCCTGTATATTCTAATTAGCCTCTTCTGCATCCATTTGCCTGTAATACTCAGTCTTCACAAAATAATGCTTATTGTTTGTGGTTCTATAACTATTTGGGATCAGACTTAAAAATATCCAAACCTTCAACATGTGTCTAATCTTATTTAGGAAACCTGCCCAAGCAGTTTCACCTTGTAACACAACTATAAAGCATTTATAATTTATGTAATTTAAAACTGCTACAGTCAGATCTAAGCAAAACACAGGATTGCTTTTCTTTCCTTAAATATGGCTTTGGAATGAAAACCATCCTAAGAATCTCTCACTCTTCCTCACTTTCCCCTCCTGCAAAGATTTTTAAGAACGCAAATCAGGTGGGGATTCAGTTCTTTGTGTGGTTCTGTTACAAATTGCATTCACTGGTGTTGCTTTTTCAAACATGACATTCGCTTTGATGCAGCACATACATAAAAGCACGTAATTTCATAATACATCTTTGTTAGGCTACTGACAACCATATCTGAGTAGAAACTGCACAGGAAAATTGGGATAAACTATAATTACTCAGACTGGCCTTTGAGCATGACACAGAAATCTGTGGTGTGTTCATGTGGCGAGTATTATGGGATGCTGATGAGTGCAGACACACAAGACAGCTAATTCGGCAACAGAGCCACATGAGCTACTCCTCTTTGTCTGCAAATGCTTATCCCACTCTCTAGCAGGGAATCAAGCTGTAGCTTTTCTACCTTAGCAGTGGGTGTTGGGTATGAAGCTGTGTCTCTCCATGCACCCTGAATACAGCTTTTGTGCAAGCTATACGGTCCCGCGTTCCCTCCAGTCATTCAGCTGTATTGCAGACTTTCCCTTGACACCACCTTATGCCTTTTATTTTTACTGTCTTTTCTCCTACAAAATCCACAGTGAGCCTCTAGCTTTGGCCTTCCAAGCCAGTTTTTTCCCACTCTATTATTTTTCTGCTATATTTCCTAGCCAGTTCTCTTTTTCTTTAAGTTTTCATCTTCGAACTTTGTCCATTCTGTTATGGGTATATTTGTCTTGGTACCCTATCATAGAGGTTCATTATTACTTTTTGTACTGTGTGAGGATTTGGATTCAGATCCCCTTCAGGTACTGTAAATCCCAGGATATTAAAATGTCTCTGGTACACATCCAGAAATATCTTTTTGAGAAATCTGTTGGGATGTAAAAAACAGCAGCGCTTGGCACCAGTACTGAACCCTCCTTCATTTTTATCGGACTTCCTGCAACTTGTAGCTGCAAATAGGCTGACATTCCTTGCTGCTATGAGTTCTTAGAGCCAATATTGTCCACCCATATTAGCTTTGAGGCTTAGTTTTTTTGTCTTCAGACTTCACCATCATTGAGCCTATTCCCAGATCTGTTCTGGAAATTCAATTATTCCATCCTCAGTACCCTCTATTTCGTTGCATGCCTGCTGGACAGCTTATGCAATTAGCGAAAATGATTGTGGCTCTGATGAGTAGTTGCCCAGTGAAGCATCAGCTGTGACCATTCACTTTCTATTGATGGCTAGTTGGTGTTTATTCCCCCTTCAACCCTGATTCTTTTAGGAGTCTGGTGAGACTCTTTCCTTTAATTGGAGACCCTATATGTACATCTGAGTTTCAGTACCACCGCCACCACACAGGACAATCCTTAAATGCGTAGCAACCTAATTGCCAGTACAGTTTTCACTAGCATTTAAAATTAACCTCTTTTAGCAGAACTGGGTTCACAGGACCAGGCAATGATTCCCCTGTCTTTGTGTGTGATGACTGCTTAGAGACCAAAGGGCCTGGACACCTCTATTCGGGTTCTGTAAAACCTGTAAATATATATTTTTTAATATTCTTTATTAAATTTTTATTTAATATTTATTTATTCTTTATTAAATTTATTAATATTCTAATATTAAATATTCTGTAAATATTTGCTGTGTCCTATTTATTTCAGTAAACAAATACTGAAATATAAGTATTATAAATACAATTCGAAGTATTATAAATACTATATATAAAATATATTGTAAGTAAATAAACCTGGGACTCAATTTGGGAGGCCAGGTCTACTGGAGGCTAGTGGAGCTGGTCTGGCAAAGAAGGGGAAGAGCGGTTTTGGTAGGAGGCTTGCCAGACTGGTCAAGAAAGCTTTAAACTAGAAGTGCTGGGGGAGGGGGGAATCATTCCATCCCAGCACTACCAGTCTGTTGCCAGCACCTATAATAAATGCTCAGAGCAACGTAGAGATATTTCAGCTGCTCCAGCCAATGAGTCGGCTTCACTTGGAGCTCGGCTCAGATGCCTCTATACAAATGCCCATATTATGGGGAAAAACAAGAGGAATTAGAGATGCATGCGCGTCTATGGGGGTATGATGTAACAGGCATCACAGAAACATGGTGGGATGGCTCCTAAGACTGGTGTGTTGGAATGGAAGGTTACAGGCTCTTTAGGAAAGACAGGCCCGGCAGATGGGGAGAGTGAGTTGCTATTTATGTTAGGGATAGGCTGGAGAGTATGGAACTCTGTCTGGGGACAGGTGAGCAGTCATCAGAGAGTTTGTGGGTCAGGGTTAAAGGGAGAACAGCAATGGGAGACATCATTGTGGGGATCTGTTACAGACCGCCTGATCAACCCTGTGGATGAAATACTCTATAGACAGATAGGAACAGCCTCATGCTCGCAGGCCCTTGTCCTCATGGGGGATTTCAACCACCCTGATATCTGTTGGAGGGATTGTAAGGCCCGGCACATGCAATCCAGGAGGTTCCTGCATTGTGTAGAAGACAACTTCCTTCTGCAAGTAATAGAGGAGCTGACAAGGAGAGGTGCCATGCTTGACCTCATGCTCACCAGCAGGGAAGGGCTGGTTGGAAATGTGACGCTCCAGGGCAGCCTTGATTGCAGCGATCATGAGATGATCGAATTCGAGCTCCTCAGGGCAGTGAAAAGAGCGTGCAGCAAGCTCACTGCCCTGGACTTCAAGAGAGCAGACTTTGGCCTCTTCAGGAACCTGCTCAGTAAGGTTCCATGGGATATAGCCCTTGAGGGCAGGGGGCTCAAGACTGTTGGTTGATATTCAAGGATCACCTGCTGCAAGCTCAGGAGTGTTGCATCCCAACGAGAAGGAAGTGCTGCAGGAGGGCCAGGAGACCTCCTTGGATAGATAAGGAGCTGCTGAGGAAAATTCAAAGGAAAACAGAAAGAGGCTTATAAAAAGTAGAAGCAAGAACAGGTGGCCTGGGAAGAATACAGGGATGTTGTCTGGGAAGCTAGGGACCAGGTTAGGAAAGCTAAGGCCCACTTAGAATTAAATTTGGCTAAGGATGTTAAGGATAACAGGAAGGGATTCTATAGTTACATTGCAAATAAAAGACAGGCTAGGGACAATGCGGGCCCCCTCCAGAAGCTATCGGGAGAACTGGCTACCCTGTATTTGGAGAAAGCTGAGGTTCTGAATGACTTCTTTGCCTCAGTCTTCACCTGCAAATGCTCTGACCACACCACCCAAGTCTTGGAAGGCAGATGTAGGGACTGTGAGAATGAAGACCTTGGGCCCACTGGAGGAGAGGATCTGGCTTGAGACCATCTTAGGAACCTGAATGCATACAAGTCCATGGGACCTGATGAAATCCACCTGCGGGTCCTGAAGGAGTTCAACATCTTTGTGGGTGACATGAACAGTGGGATTGAGTGCACCCTCAGCAAGTTTGCTGATGACACCAAGCTGTGTGGTTTGGTTGATAAGCTGGAGGGAAGGAATGCCATCCAGAGGGACCTTGACATGCTTGTGAGGTGGGCTGATGCCAACCTGATGAAGTTTAAGCATGCCAAGTGCAAGGTCCTTCATCTGGGTCGGAGCAATCCCAGGCACAGCTCCAGGTTGGGCAGAGAATTGATTCAGAGCAGCCCTGCGGAGAAGGACTTGGGGGTGTTGGTCGATGAAAAAATGAACATGAGCCGGCTTCAGTGTGCGCTCGCAGCGCAGAAAGCCAACTGTATCCTGGGCTGCATCAAGAGGAGCGTGACCAGCAGGTGGAGGGAAGTGATGCTGCCCCTCTACTCTGCTCTCATGAGACCTCACTTGCAGTCTTGTGTGCAGTTCTGGTGTCCTCAACATAAAAAGGACATGGAACTGTTGGAACAAGTGCAGAGGAGGGCCACGAGGATGATCAGGGGACTGGAGCACCTCCCGTATGAAGACAGGATGAGAAAGTTGGGGCTGTTGAGCCTGGAGAGGAGAAGGCTGTGTGGAGACCTCATAGCAGCCTTCCAATATCTGAAGGGGGCCTATGGGGATGCTGGGGAAGGACTCTTCATGAAGGACTGTAATGATAGGACAAGGGGTAACGGGTTCAAACTTCAACAGGGGACGTTGAGATTGGATATGAGGAAAAAATTCTTTCCTGTGAAGGTGGTGAGGCCCTGGAATGGGTTGCCCAGGGAAGAAGTTGACGGTGTTCAAGGCCAGGGTGGACAGAGCCTTGGGTGTCATGGTTTAGTGTGAGGTGTCCCTGCCCATGGCAGGGGTGTTGGAACTAGATGATCTTAAGGTCCTTTCCAACCCTAACTATTCTGTAATTTTATGATTCTTAAATACTAAATATGTAGTTCTTGAAATAATTTATAAAATAAGTGTTCATCCATCACCCGCATTAAGGATGAAATTATGGAATCTTGGCTCATTCTGAAGAATGATCCCAAGTTCTGATCATCTTTCAGGGTTAAAAAAAAAAAGGCGTGGATGTTATGCCTTTTGGGTCTTTTTTAAGAGACTGCCAGAATCTGGCAGATTACCATCCCTGACTTCAAGATGATACAAGTGGCTTCCTCCATTCCTTTCTTTCTCTCTTCTCTCTTTCTTTCCTTTCTTCCTATTTGCCAGTTCTCCTTTTTCTCAGCTGATTCCATCACTTTCTGGACTGCAAGTCAGATCCTGATCAATTCTGCCTTTTTGTTTAGCTGTCATCTATTATTGTACCTGCTTTTGATAGCATATTTACTTCCCAGATATAGCTATAGATTTTCCTTTTATTCTGTAGTTATGCCTTAAAGGAACTATATATACATTTTAACGAATGATGCCACGTTTCCTAGAAACATGTCCTGGTTTTGTTTGGGATAGAGTTAATTTTGTCTTTAGCAGCTGGTACAGTGCTTGTGTTTTGGCTTTAGTCTGAGAACAACACTGAGAACACACTGATGTTTTTGCTGTTGTTGAGTAACTAACACTTACCCCAATCAAGGACTTTTCAGTTTCATGCCCTGCTGGTGAGAAGGGGCACAAGAAGCCAGGAGGAAGCAGAAACAGGACACCTGATCCAAACTAGCCAAAGGGTTATTCCATACCACAGCACGTCATCCCCAGTATATAAAGTGGGGGGAGTCACCCGGAAGGCCCAGATCACTGCTTGGGTCGAGCTGGATATCGGTTTGGCGGGAGGTGAGCAACTGTATTGTGCCTCACTCGTGCTTTTTCCTCAGGGGGTGGTGTTTATTCCTTCCTCACTATTATTGTTACTATTATGCTGTTATTTCAATTATAGAACAGCTCTTTCTCAACCCGTGGTTTTTTACATCTTTCCCGATTCTCCCTGGGGGTGAGGGAGCCAGCAGCTGGGGGCAGGGTAGGCTTAAACAGTGACAAAACGGGGTTTAATTTACAATTAGACTCTCACTTCAAGTTACACAATATGTATAAACGCAGTAGAGAAAACGGGATCAATAATTTAATTAACAGGAATGTTAGGGGGTTTGTGTGCTGAATTCAGGGTGGGTGGATATCAAAGCATTAGCACTACTGCCTAGTCCTTAACCCTCAAAAATACTTCCTAGTCCCCAGACACAGATTCTAGAAAAGAGGGTTCCTACTATGTGGGTTCATCTTCATAAACCATAGTTATCCCTATGAACTAGGTAAATATTAATTATAGCAGAATATCTGATACTCTCTGTAACAATGTTTGGCAGTTTAGCATATCAGAATAATAAAGAAACGTTTCATGTCAATGGAACATCTATATGTAATACTCCTATAGTAGTCACATCTTCCCTGAGATGGTGGTGAGGCCCTGGCACAGGTTGCCCACAGAGAAGCTGTGGCTGCCCCATCCCTGGCAGTGTTCAAGGCCAGGTTGGACGGGGCTTAGAGCAACCTGGTCTAGTGGAAGGTGTCCCTGCCCATGGCAGGGGGCTGGAACTGGATGAGCTTTAAGGACCTTTCCAACCCAAACCAGTCTGTGATTCTGATTCTATGGAGAATGATTCCTGAATCAAGCTCCAATTATCTACAGACTTAAAATGTAGGAAAGGTGAGTTTCATCTTTTAAATCTATTAGCTTTTGACTTAAGAACTAACAATTTCAAGTATATAATAAAGACTTAGGAGAAACCCACAAAGAAAAATATATATCTTAGCTTGAATTCTTGTTTCCAAAACATCGACATTGCTTCGTAGCAATAGTTTTGTGAGCCAATGTGGTTGTTCAAATGAAATTAGCTTGTAGTTGCAGTTCTGTTTCATTTGCTATAGCGTTTCTGAGTAAACATACTTGCAAAATGACTCTCTTTACATTTTGCTGATGAAATGATGAATATTCCACCCTTTTAAGATTGTATTTTCATTATGCAAATATGTATGAAAAATAGATACTTGTGCCACAGATCAAACAAACATCTTCATATGATAAGAAAGGAAAGAGTAAGTTCTGTGTTTCTTGTGCAGCTTGAAGTGTGTTTGCTTGGGGGGTTTGTTTTGCTTTGTTTTTTTCTAGGTATCTTTAGCCTTATTTGTGCTGTACACCTTCACAGGATTTTTTTTGCATTGCTACCACCTAATGGTCATAATGTCTTGCCTTAACTCTAATGGTAGTAATTTTGTCTTACTCATGTCCAGCTTTCAGACAGAAATCATACAATGGCTTTTGTCTTTGGATCAAAAAATAAAATAGTAGTAAAATACTAAAATTACTGCCAGACTTTCATCAGCCAATTTTTTTCTGTTGGCATGGTACAGCCTTTTTTCTTCAGTGTTCCTCAATCTCTAATGATAAAGAGGGTTATGATTAATTTGAAAATAGAATAGCCCTTTTCTAAATGCACACTACACAATAAATGAACAAGCTGCTAACAGTAATTAAAGTAATGTCATCCTGTACTAAAATTGCTCGTGCTAATAAAGCTAATTGGCAACAGAAAGCATTAACTGTGATTAGTCATATGCATCTAATGTCATCACCAGTGCCTATAATTTTCTACATAGATGGAATTTCACATCTGTTTTAAATCACTTGTCTGTTGTCTGCCTTGGTGTTCTCTCCTATATTATTGTACCAAAGATTCTTTTACTACAATAGATGATAGAAAAGTTGATTTTCGGTTTCAAAGAACTGCACAGCAGAGAACAAGATATGAAGCATTTCCAAGTCACTTATTATGAACTAAATGTTTGGTTTCAGATAAATTAATAAATCGGCATTTTCCTTCTTTTGCATATAGTCTGATACCTATTTTCTACAGCACGTATATTATTTGCAACAGAACATTAATCAAATTAGACCAAAGCTGTATTTCGCAGTAAAGCAAATGAGTCAAAAGATCCATTTTGCACCTGGTATGGAAATTTGCAAAAAATCACTATCAGGAAGACAAACTTTCCAGACTTTCACACCATTTATGATAGACAAATACTTTGCCGCAAAAAAAGTAAGTAGCAAATTTTTGGTCTCTAAAGCTGCATTTTCAGCCACGTGGCTCTGGATAACTTCAAGTCTGCCCTTTTGGATTGACACAGCAAATAATTAGTGCTCTTCTTGCAGCTTTTTTCGTATTTGAAGATTTCCCCCTCCCTTCAGATGTTTAAGATTTCACCAATCACTTCTACAAGTGCTCTTCACAAATTACATCTATTAGGCCCCTCTAATTCACACAGCTTTCTCTGTTCTCTGTCCAAATGGGTACCTTCTACTAAAAACACAAAGGTGTTCTCAAGTTCTTCAGCTGAGGCTTTTTACCTGTGCTGGATGGAGTAACTATTTCATCTGACCCCCACCATTTGCTACACTTCCTAGTTTCCTTTAATCCAGCTGCTTAGAATCATGGATTGTGTTCACCTGATGCTTGGCCTCATTGACTATGTAAAACTGGAGAGCTACCATATCACCTCAGGATCAGCAAAGGCAAACCAACTGATCACAGCCTGCAGAGAGATGTATAGGTAAGAGTAAAGGGAACATCTGCTCTTTGAACAGTTCCAATGAGCCTTTTTTTGTTTTGCTGCGATTACCTGGCTTTTTCCACTCCAGATTTCAGGTGTATGTCCATTACTCAAAAAGCTAACCTTGTTGCTTGTGATGTTTTTTTAATCCCATTTCAGAGTATGACTTTTTTTCATTAGTCTTCATTTTCTAAGTCTAGGTTCCAGATCTACTCATAAAAATGTTCATAATTTTGGAGTTTGTCATGCTATTACTCATATGAATTAAGATGCATCACTATGACCCTCCCCTGTGGTTAACGTGACATTAATGTCAGTACCCTCAGTCTTTCACAGAATCATAAATTTCACAAAGTAAGTTAATTGCAAAGATACGAAGAGCCTGATACTTACCCTGTATCAAAGCATTCTTAATCAGATTCAATTTCTTGGATTGTATAGACCACAAATGACTTTGTTTTGTTGAGTTTTTGGGTTTTTTGAGAGATCCAGTAGAAATCAAAGACATAAATTTGAAATCCCATCTAGAACTGCAGGCATTAACGTTCATTATATCAGCTGACAACACAAGCTTCATGATAATTTGTTTAAAAGGCGCAAGCGATACGTTTGGGAGCTCAGAGGAGTTACCATATTGGCTCATTTTTACATGTGCTTCTCAATTTCAGAAAATGTTCTTTAACATTCAGATTACTTAGTTGGCAAAATCCTCCCATTATCTGAGAGGCCAAAGTGGTCCTGCTCTGGTTTTGGCTAGTTAATTTTCTCTGTAGCAGCTGGCGCAGTGCTGTGCTTTGGCTTTAGTCTGAGAACAAACCAATGTTTTAGCTGTTGTTGAGTAGCACTTACCCAATCAAGGACTTTTCAGTTTCATGCTCTGCCGGTGAGAAGGGACATGAGAAGCTGGGGGGAAGCAGAGACAGGACACCTGACCCAAACTAGCCCAAAGTGTATTACATACCACAGCACGTCATGCCCACTATATAAACTGGGGGGAGTCATCCTGAAGGCCCAGAATACTGCTCAGGTCAGGCTGGGTATTGTTTAGCAGGTGGTGAGCAACTGTATTGTGAATCACTTTTGTTTATTGGGTTTTATTCCTCTCTTTTTCCTTTTTGTTACTATTATTATTATATTTTACTATTATTTTAATTATTAAATTGTCCTTATCTCAACCTACTGCTTTTACTTTTGTCTGATTCTTCTCCCCATTCCACCTGGGCAAGGTGGGGACTTAATGGCTGTGTCATGCTTAGTTAACAGCTGGGGTTAAATCATAACAAGTCCACGTAGACCTTGGAGATTTCTAATTTTTGACAGCTTGGAGAACTTTACAAGTACCCAACTGCTTTGTAATGGCAGCAGTACTCATAAGAAATAGGCACCTGTGTCTGCTTGGGCACATAAAATCAGTAATCCATCTCTGAGAAATCTCTAAGAAAAGATCCCCAAGCTTTTGCCTGTGTACACCAGAGTATTAATTGTTGTTAGAGCTCATGACCACCACTAAAAGCCAGTTCATCCACTGTGGTGAACTCAGATACTGACAAACCCTGTCCATGGAGCATGGTTAGGACTTCTGGTCTTGTGGATGACAGAGCGTTTGCAAAAATGTTTTATAACCAAAGACTTCAGGACCCAAGTTCAGATGTTCTTTCATCTCAGAGAAGTACATGATCACTATATGGGCCATGCAGCTAACAGGTGGATCATTTACCAGATTTTTTAATCATTGACCAGAATTGATATGCGTCTAAGGCATGTTGTAGGATAATCATATACTAGTTACTTAATTCCTTGGCATTCTTCTCACCGCTGCTCATTCATATCACCCTTCTCAGACTGAAGTTTTGTCATTTTATGTTCTAAAAGCTTTATGGCTCTTGCCCTAACTTCGGATCGTGCATCCTACAAATTTATCATTTACTGGTCTAATGGATAAGTAGAGCAGTAAGGGGCAAATTAACCTGCCTGAGAAAGAAGAGCAATACACTGCTACCCATGTAACTGCTGTCCAATATCCCAGAGTAACACTTACATTTTATTTGTATTTATTGTTCTTCTGATTAGTAAGCAAGAAATTTGCAAGTGGAACTACGAAGCCTGTCTTTCTCTCACATTGCCTAACTTACATACTGATTCAGTCCATCATCAAAAGATTGGTGAAAAAGGAGTAAGGAGTATTTTAGGGAAAGAAAAACCAAGTAATTATTGATGGAAGAACTATCTGTGTAATTCAGTTTTAGTTAATGCAACTATATGGCTACATGAGCCAGCTATTTCCCTAGGCTTTCCCAATAATCACTGGAGAGGAAGGCTCCTCTGCAGGAACACTGTGTCTACCTACTGCAGCTCATAAACACTGCCTTTTCAAATATAAAAACAATTATCAGACTAAATATGAGAAGGTATTAATAGATGCTAATTACACATCACTCTAATCTTTAGCATCTATATAAGAGATGCTAAAGCTCAGACATTAGCCTAAGCTTTAGATATTATATTATTATTATATTTATTATACTATATATATTATACTTATTATACTATTATTATATTTAGATATTTAGACAGTAGTTTAAAAGTGTCAACACAATGTCAACAGTAAGTAAAACACAAAAGTGCTACCCTGGTCTTCATTTAAATGTATTTTCTACAGCAAATGTTTCACCAACACCAAAGTGCCAATTCTGACTTAACCTCAGTTTAATTACTCTGTTAAGAGTTTTTATTTAAGTGCATGGGGAATATCACAAATTCCCTGACAGTATTCCAGTATTACAGACAAGTCTGCTGATTTTTAGGGCTTTTTTTGGCACTTCTTTTTTCACCATGGAGTTAGCCCACACGAGGCAGATGATTCTGGTGTACTTCATACAGAGTTTAAAAACTTTTCTTGTAAGATGGAATCGTCCAGCTTTTCCTTATTCTTTCATGACCACAAATGCCATAGATTGATATGAGTGATTATAGAGTGATGGATTATATGTGTAATTGAGGAGTTCCACTATGCTGTTTATTTTTACTTATCATACTAAGAATCTATGAAAAGGAGGGACTTTTCCCTACACTGTTTATGAAAGGGCAGGTATATCTTTTAATATCAAGTTAACAGCTCTTTGAGAACATGCCACCACTACTAATTCCCTGAAGTCATGAACAGTTGTAAACCTGATGAAAACAATAAAAGCTTAACTCTCAAATAACTTAAACATTGATATTTTAACACCTGTAATCTATTACAAACAAGTTTTTATCTTTAAACTGAAAAAAAATGTCTTCATATAGAACAGTAAAATATAGGAAACACTTTAGAATACTTTAAGTCCGTAGAAAATGGGTAGAAATGCAGAGTGGAAAGAAAACCAGATTACATGTGATGGGACAAGTGGTCATGTTTTCCCTTCTGGTGACAGTGCAACTTGGCTGTGCAGCTCAAAGCTGTGAAATGTTGGCTACTATCAAAGGGAGCTATTGAACTGTGCTGAGCCTCAACTTCTTCAGGGCATGAGGACCCTGCAAATCAAAACTCAAGGTGAACCTTGAGAGTGACAGGGGCTGGAAATCTGGGGACTATGCCGTCCCATAAATGTCCTGCCTCATCTCAGGCATCAGGTCTCAAGCAGACCTCCTCCCACAGCCCAGCCATCAGTTCTTACTCGTCTTGCAACAGGACAGGCCCTTTTCTTCCCCATAAATGCACAGGGTCCCACACAGGAAAAATACATCCTATTTGTATTCCTACCATTTTGCCAAGTTTTCAAGAAGTGGGCAAGGGAAGAGAAATAAACAAGTTTAAGCACAGATTACCTGGAATTGTGCTGTTTGTAACTCAAAAGTTAAACTGAGCTACTTGCACAGCATGTGGCAGTACCAGAGTTCCAGCTGATCTGGCATGCCTAAGCGGGTTACAGAAGGTGAAAAGAAAAAACACACCACCTCAGAATCTAGGGTACAAGAAGTTTGAGTCTAAAGGCTCAGCAGTAGGCAGATTTTGGGTTGCTAGAGGACTCCCCATCAGTGCTTAGATATTAGTTATATTTCACATTACTATTAGAAATAAACTAAGCGGTTCTGACCTAGTTCCTCATTGTGACAAATTAAAATTGCAGCATACCAAATCATATCTAAGAAAAAGCATAATGCATCACAGATGTGATGTACTCAGGTTTTCGCTTTTGCTTTGAGATGCAAGGCACTGCAGGTTGTACGTATAGCTGGTAAACTGAAGATAAAAGACGCAGAACTTCTTCCGGCATAATTTAACTCTTCAGATATGGGGTAAGAACAGTTTTATTTCAGATCTACTGCCTGGATTTGTATAATATAATGTATGCCACTTCTGAATTTTAGACCTACTATCAGTTACAAACTGGGGTGCTAATAGTGCATGCTTTTTTGACTGTTACTAGTAAGTTATTTTATCCAGATCTGTTAAAAGCCTTCAACTAATAAAACTAACACTCACCAGTCTGAGGCAAATTACTGGACACAAAGCAGCAGCAGTAGGAATGAAGTGTAATTCCAGTCTTCATTAGACAGCTCTGTAGCAGAGATGTTTTGAATTGACTGTTTCAGCTTTAGACATACACGCTTTTCCTTATCAGCCTTCATCTCTATTTAGCTTCTAACATCCATTTACTTCATAAATACCTATGTCTTAAATATGTGATTTTTTTAGTTCCAATAACAGTTCATTCTATCTTTGCAGTCTCCAGTCTTAGTTCTGTGAAATCTTCCAAGAAACATCAGGCAAAAGAGAATGCCACATAAAACGCTGCCAGGATTCTTAATGCATAGAAAGCATGAGCTAATCAAACTGTACAATGTATCTGTCACCCTACCTGCAACTGTCATCTTTTGAGTGTAGAAACCCCCTCATTTCTGGCACTGCTCTTTTCCTTAAGTTCTGTAAGAAATTATCCTGATAAAGACCTCACACAAAAGGGATGTAAGTACCTTATAACAAAAGGTGCTAGGAAGAATTGACATAGATTCTGCTCTCTCCTCCACTACTTAGAGTAAGAGGAGTTTGTTTCAAAGTAGAAGTACTATACACCCACTGCCACTATAGATACTGCTATGGCAGCAGCAAAGCAGTGAGCAATCCTTACATATATATTCAGTAAGCTGAAAACGTAAGAAAGGTATGTCAGCTTAGTAGTAAATATCATTACTTTGCTTCTCAACAGAAAAGCCTCTAGTTCATAAAAAAGTTTATGTTTATATTTGAATTTCTAAAACATCCATAGAGATCTGTAGCACATCGAGGCCCTTCTGTGCTTACAAAACAGTAATTCTTGCCCCATTACGCTTTCCACTCTGAGGCTGAAAAAGCTTTTTTGTCATGAGAACATACAGTGAAGATTGTCACAGGTAGCAGTATTCAAGCAGAGACATACTAGCTTGGAACAAAGCTGGAGCTAATCAAAAGCCCAAAGGCCATATTAAGTCCTATAGTCATGTACGCTTGTGGAATACCTTGATGATACATACGGCTGGGTGTTATGACAGCCTCAATTTTAAATATTAATTACCCTTTCAAACATGCCACATTATCAGTCGTATCATTTGTGATATGTAAGACTAAATGAGCAGTCCTCATAGCAAGTCCAGAGAGAAGAGTAAGCCTCAAGGCTATTGATGAAATTAGAAAACTATATAACCCTGTATTTTTTGTCTAGCAGCAGTAATCTTTTGAATTTCTCCATCTTCACATTCCAAGGGTCAGATTTCAGTACATAATACTCAGCCCATATATAGAGCAGTAAGGAGCAAACTGACCTGCCTGAGAAAGAAAAGCAATACACTGCTACCTAAGTAACTGCTGTCCAGTGTCCCACAATATCATAAAATCATTCCAATTTCTCAATCTTCACATTCCAAATGGTCAGATTTCAGTGCATAATACTCAGTCCATGCCATCAGTATACGAAAGAACAACTTATTCAGAGAATTCAATTAGTGGGCATCCTGCTTCTTTCTTCTAGCACAACTCACAACTTCATCTTTTTCCATCACGATTAACTTGAGACAAGGCATCATGGCCATGAATTATCTGAAGAAAGTTCTCCCAGGAGCACGTGTCCATCCTGAGGTTCTTCTTTACATCATTTGCCCATTATTTTAGACAGCTCAGAAGGATTCAACTCTTTCTACCTCATTTAAAGTGTGGCCATGACCAAAAAGAAACAAAAGCTTTCTTGAGATCAAGATCTCTGAATCTCCTTCACCTTCCCTCAAAGCTTCACTTCTTAATTTATCTGCCTTACTTCTTTCAAGCCAGTATCTTGACATACGCAATACAGATTATCTTCTCATTTGACTCTGTTGCCTACCTATAGCCTTTTGGTGGCAGACTTTGAACATTCGTTAACATGAAGAATTTCTTGCTCCTAATATAAAAACGTTTTAGTGTAACTGACTGATCCAATGTCTGTACGAATATGCCAAACTACTCCAACACCTCTTTCCTTATTCCTCTCCAGACACATGGCACAAGAATGCATTTGGAAGTAGCAGCTACACCTCTCACTGAAGGAACTGTTTGTCATTTAGAACATAGTTCATACTTTCTCATCTAACAGAAAATAATGTTGGAGAATAAAACAGGTGAAAGAGCACCAAACATCCTCATATATGAATTGAAGCCTAACATAACCATTAACCTTGAACCTAGTTTTATGATGAAAGTCTATTTCTGATATACTCTGTTCTACATCGTAATTGGAGACTTGCATTAAGCATGCTTTACCATGTGGAGAAAGCTTCCTCCAGAGCTGAGCCATCTTAAAGGCAGGGGCAGGAGGTCCCGTATGCAATGTGCTATCTGTAAACCACTGGTCTCTGGACTTAGCTCAAAGTCAAGGGCAATTTGTTCTTCCGGCAGAGCCTGGGGAGCTCCTAGAGAACCACCCAGATGACTGTACTTAATCTGGACTATTTTCAGAATCCATTAGACCACTCCGCAGAACAACTGGAGGCTTGTTCCACCACATCAGAGACCTTCCTTTCCCACATAAGATGTCAGGATGGTCTACATCTGGACAACACCAAATTCAAAGCTGCAGTCAACCTGTCTGCATGTTCTTGAAGATAACACTTACGGCAGTGGCTGAAGCAACTAGGTTTCGCCACTGAATTGAGAAGAATTTAATGCAGCATGCCGAAGCACAGCAGTTAATAGATTAACAGCATCACTACAAGTTTACAGATGAACTACTGCCATTCCATCACTTCTGGTGGAAGCCAGTAGTGTTGATCCAATAATTACAAATATAAAATCTTGCCTCAGTTTCTGGGAAGTTATCAGCAAAAAGGCCCAAGTAGCTGGACTATGATGGAAACAGAGAAACCTTTAACAGAAGGTGAAGCTGGTCTCAGAAAGCAGAGACACCAGTTCCTTCTCCCGTCATGTTACACTCAGGCTGGCTAGAGACCACTGATAGTGTCTACACATGTACGGATGGGACCTTAAAAACATTTTATACTTACTGAAGCGCTCCAGAATGGGCTGTACCATATGCACAACTACCTCTTTCTTCTTCCTAATATTCTACAGATCAGGGAATTCAGCAAATGCACCATGCACACTGCAGCTAGACATGCTAAGAACAGAATATACCCTACCTATTGATGTGTGTGCATACAAGTGACTACCTATATTATACAGCTTAGTTAAAAACTGTCTTAAGTACCTGGACATAGCAATCAATATTGTATCGATCACGTAAAATACACACTTAAAACACTTTAGGTATCGTGAAGTCACCCACCCCATCTGAGTTCAGTGACTTGTTTTTAGAGTACTTCAAAATAGACAGCATTGAGAAGAGCTACACACTTCCTCAGCCCTTTTACTTTTCAAGCTACTTAATTCTGGAAAGATCCTGGAGAAAAAATAGGACCCCAAAATCCCATGAACATCTCACAATTCTTAGTTACTACATTTTCTCATTTGAATGTTGGCTGACCAATATGCACAGTCCACCTGTTGTGCATATTGATCAAAAGCAAAACCCTTCTACATAAAAAGCACGTCAGAACAATGGTGTAGCAGTGACTACAGAACCACCACCCTCTTTAACAAGTACAGCACTAACTAGTGTTTCTAGAAAGCTAAAGCAATAAATGTGTTCTCCAGAACTCCAGCAAAACAAGGTCACTTGAGTTTCAGCAGACACTTAATAGGCTTATCTTACCAATGTCTGATACAAATACCAGCAGAAGACAGTCAACATCTTCACCGATGATCTGGATGATGGGGTCAAGTGCACCCTTAGCAGACTTGCAGACAAGATCAAGTTGGGTGAGAGTGTTGATTGGCTGGAGGATAGGAAGGCTCTGCAGAGGGATCTGGACAGGCTGGATCCATGGGCTGTGGCCAACTGTATGAAGTTCAACAAGGCAAAGTGTGGGTCCTGCACTTGGGTCACAACAACCCATGCAACACTCCAGGCCTGGGGCAGAGTGACTGGAAAGCTGCTTATTGAAAAGCATCTGGAGGTGCTGACTGATGGAGTTGAACATGAACCAGCTTGCACCCAGGCAGCCAAGAAGGCCACCAGCATCCTGGTCTGTATCAGCAATAATGTGGCTCTCAGGACTAGGGAAGAGACCATCCCCATGTACTTGGCACTGGTGAGGCTGCACCTCAAGTCCTCTGTTCAGTTCTCGGACTCTCACTACAAGAAAGACATTGAGGTGTTTAAGCTAGTCCAGAGGTCAACAGAGCTGGTGAAGGGTCTCGAGCACCAGTCTGAGGAACAGCTGAAGGAAACTGGGGGTGTTTAGCCTGGTGAAGAGAAAGCTCAGGGGGGATCTTATCACTACAACTACCAGAAAGGAGGTTGTAGCAAGGTGGACGTTGGTCCCTCCTCCCAGGTAACAAGAGGTAATGGCCTCAAGCTGTGCCAGGGGAGGTTTAGATTGGATATTAGGAGCAACTTCTTCCCCAAAAGGGTGATCAGGCATTGGAACAGGCTGCACAGGGAAGTGGTGGAATCACCATCTCTGGAAGTGTTAAAAAAAAGTGTAGACGAGGCCCTCAGTGATACAGTTTAGTGGTGGTCTTGGCAGTTCCATGGTAATGGTTGGACTTGATGATCTTGATTTCCAACCTAGTTGATTCTGTGAATGAGATTCTTTGAACTATTCTGTTGTCTTCTCAGTGACTACCTGTGAACTCACTGAACAGAGGGAATGCTAGCTTAATTAATGTTAGTCAAGAAGACAGTTTACATTTTACTTAAGCAGAAAAATCTTGCTATAAAATTAAGTACAACACACTTAAAAAAAGAAGTTTAACTGGTTAATAGGGTATGAACCATGAACTCTGCCAGGTAACAGAGACATGAGTCTGAAGAGGCAATGAGCCTCTTGCAATGAACTCTTGCTTCAGTATAAGAACTTTACCAGAAGAGTCCTGAGAGATAAATCCACTACCCTGATCAACTGACATTTTTATGCATTTATTCCATCTTCCTCAGTTTCAAGAGACTGAGCCTCTACACATTCCAAAGAGCACTGTGAAATCATAGAATCATAGAATAGTTAGGGTTGGAAAGGACCTTAAGATCATCAAGTTCCAACTTCCCTGCCATGGGCAAGGACACCTCCCACTAAACCATGCCACCCAAGGCTCTGTCCAACCCGGCCTTGAACACCACCAGCGATGGAAATGTGCAATGCTTATTTCATCCTAGCTGCTGCTAAATGCTGTGCTGTAAGAAGTCAAACCTGTACAAAGGTATTGGATTTTAGTCCATCTCGCAAACGCATTAAAATACCTTTTAATAAAGATGACTCAAATTCCATTGCATGCAAGTAAAATGTGATTAAACAGGTTGGGTAGCACAGCCATTCAGAAGAACTCACCAGCTATGTTCAAACCTTTGTAAGCCTACCTGAGCAGCATAAAGTGTTAGTAAATGATGGCAAAAGGTGCATACACCCTCCCCTATCTGCCATAAAACCTTCAAAACACATCTCCAAAGCTATCTCTTCAAGTTCAGGATTCCTGTTCAAGTAATAATAAAGTTAGCTGGTAAAACACATCCTATATCTCCTCAGAACAAACTCACACTACATCAAATCTAGGTTACGTACCAGGCTTAAATCCCCCCCACCCCAAGCTGTTAAAACCAACAATAATTGCAATAGTACAGGAAGAACCTTTGAATAGTACAGGAATTAGCATTAGGTAAGCTAACCTTGTTTACCTCTATTGCACCCTTTAATTAGAAGGCAAACTACACTGAAAGGTGAATTCCACTCACCACCATTCCTCACACCTCCACTCAACTGGTATTACCTATCAGGAATAGAGGGAAGTAGGACAAAATTCTCCCCCTTTTTGATTTTGATTATTTTGATTATTCAATTTTGAGATTATTAACTGGATAGTGGATAGATGTGACCATTCATTAGCGGAAGGAAGGACAACATACTAGAAGACTGTGCTGAACTGCAGACAACAGGGCTAAAACAGAGTTTCAAGTCATTTGCTCCTAGTATCTCCATCACTTTTAATGGCTATGTAGCTAGATAATTCAACTTGTTTGCAAGGGACAAATAGCTCCACTGGAAAGGACAAAAGTTTTGCTCCTTACAAGAGTCACTTCTGTAAGTCAACACACTGCTTTCCTGTATTTGGAATTTCTACTTGGATTGCAATTCATATGTTGAAATGAGTGGTTTTGTTTCCAAACCTGCTTGTTCAATAACAGATCAGAAAGTGGTAAGAGGACAGCTGCCAACCTTAAAGCTAATACACAAAACATTTTTGGTCAAGCTGATCTAGAAGTAATTCTAAACTGAAGTAAAAAAGCAACTTGGAAACCGATTTGATTTCATCACCTATGAAGAACAGAGGAAAGGACAACCAGAGTTACCGATTCCACTTCCGACATTGTGGGGTCCGTCCCCCCCCCCCCATTTTCACACAAATTCTCAGTTTGCAACAATTTGCAATGATGAGTGGCACTGAAATTTAATGTAGAAAATGCAAGAGGAAGCAATAAGGGTAATGCCATTATACATACGTAGTTTTTGTTTGTTTGTTTTATTATTTCTGTATGCAATGTAATGTTTAGGCACGTTGCTTGGGACGCCTTCTAGAAGAAATCATTGGCCACTGTTTAGAGTATCCTTTTGGCTTTAAATACTGGTCAGGAAAACAAATTATGTAAAAAATAAATGAATATAACTATTACAGAAACAAAAAAGGATTTGCATCTAAAAGTGCAGGAGGTGAATTACTTTAACCCTTTCACCAGACAAAGTGGCAATATACACTATATTGCTTCTGTTTGTTTGAGAAGGCTGTTGGAATTTTACACTGACATAGAAAATTATAAATTACACAGAATTAGTTTCCATAATCACTATATATATATACACAAACCAGCTGAGAAAAAAACTGGTTTAGAACATACAAATGAAAGCCTCACACAGATCAGTACAGTGAAAGTAACAATTAACATGCTTTGCTGCCAAAATTTGTATTAAAAACACTATATACTTTCAAAATGCATGTACTGTAATTGCATTAGCAGCACAGGCATTTCATTTATTTGACGTGTCTAAAAGTTTTATAGCGTTTTAAATACGCAGATTGTTCTGAAATGTTCCATTGTATAAAGCTTGGTATTAAACTGAATCTTGGTGAATGGGTTAAAAGGCAGGTGAATCACAAACACAACAAGCCATGTGCATTTCAAATATTCTAGTGTTTCACCTGTAAGGTATTGTTTCAAGCAAACAAGACTTAACAGAACATATGGCTTTACAGTAACATCAATTTGTCAACTAAGTTGTAGCAATAAATACTTAAAATCTCTACCAATAGACTTACATTTTTTGATCTGTTCTGAACAATACAGAAAACAATTACCAATTAAAAAACCTGTTGTAAAATGTTGAACACCAAAAAATTCTTATGTAAATCACTTTTGTAAGCTAAACCAACCAAAATAACATTTATAGGGCATTTCAGTTTCAGAAGAAACATGAATTATTTCTTTCTTTTCTTTTTACAAGGTGAAAAATGTATGAAAACTGCTAAATACTTTGGTCACACTAATCGTCAAATAGTAATGTCTCAAATACATTAGATTTGTGTATTCACTTTTTTTATAAAACTATTCTTACAGCCATTTTAACTATAGTAACACTACTGTCATCATTACGTGGGTAGCAGGATCTTATTTCACAGGCCACCCGTTATTTAGAACAATACAATATAAACATACGCAAAAATTATTGGTATTTCTCAATGTGCAATATTTTTACACTTATGAATTTCTGTACAATGTCTTAAAATCTAGAATATAAATGTTGCTGGTCCTGATCCCTTGCGAAATTAGTGCAGCAGTGACTGGCTTCAACAGGGTCTAGATGAAATCCTCAAAGAAACACTCAAACACCTGGATATCAGTTCATTTTCTTCAGCCAAGGTAGTAGATATCACATATCATACAGGGCCATTAACAGATGCCTCTCCTAAATGGGTGCGTTGATCAGTCCTAAGAGGCCAAAAAAAGATGTAAGCACACAAAAGAAAGATTCAAAACAAATCTGGGTAGGTGCCAAAAAGAAAAACAAACCAAAAACTCCCCCCAAAACAACCACCCCAGATCATGTGTAGCATGATCCTTGAGCTGGAGCATTAGCTTATTATTAAGCTTATGCTTCTTCTCATCCCATTTATTTTCTGGAGTCCCCATTGCCTAATTAAGCATAGCACTTTAATTAACTGAGCGCACCAC
Organism: Myiopsitta monachus; assembly: GCA_017639245.1. NCBI lineage: Eukaryota > Metazoa > Chordata > Aves > Psittaciformes > Psittacidae > Myiopsitta > Myiopsitta monachus. The sequence continues at coordinate 16,645,983 of CM029924.1, forward strand.
TGCGGAGTGTTTGGTCTTTATTAACTGTGCTACTAAGCAATCTCCAGACACGTGATACCTCTCCAAGAGAGCCACTGATAAAAAGCACATTTATGATAGTTCTCCAAATCTTATTCCAAAGTAAAATGTAATACCAGTAGTATTTAAGGTTGCATTTCAACATAAGCAGCTAAGACAACAAGAAAAACAACAGCATCTTAAGAAAACCCCAAAATCCTGCTTTAGTTCCTAATCTTATCTACAAACTGGTATTTCACAAGTACACTGAATGTCAGTCCATTAGCAACAAAAGTTCAGAAGTATGGAGGAAAATAAGGAGCAAACCTGCAAAAGTGAAGACAACAACAATGTATACATTTCCAGATAAGAAGTTAAATGTAAACGTGGGCTCTATCGCTCTGGACTAACACAAAGATTAAATCAGTAATGAATGAAAATATTAAGAATTGTAAGCAAGAAAGGCAAAAAATCTCAACTTCCATTCAGTACAGTCTACTGAATACATCTGAACAGTCCCTTAGAAAATATAAACCCATTTGCAACTATATATGAGAAAAGTTACCTGTAACTCCTGTTCTCTGATGGTGTACATCACAGAGAAGCCACTCTTGGGTCCGTGCTCTACATGCACATGACCAGCAGGAGTCCCCTAGCTAAGTCTTTGGCTGCTAAGCTCTAAAAACACTTTTTAAGAAAAATATGTACACATTAGACAAAAGACAGACAGAATCAGACAAAAAAAACCCACTTTTTAGGGAAACCAGGACGGTAAGAAGTAATTGCTGCATGGACAGGAAGCCTGATGGTCCACACAGCAGTAAGTCACTTGTTAACTGGAAAGAAGTCCATAACAGTCTGTCTCCTTGCAGAGACTGCTGGCCACCAGCCAAAGATCTACCTAGGGGACTCCTCCCACTAGTCATACATGCATGGAGCCCCAAAAGCACAATTATAGTTATCTCGGTATTCATACTGCGCTTATTTGAGTTTCTGCTGTGACAGCCACCTTTAGAGAAAGCCCTGCGATCCACTGCAGCCAGCGGGACTCGAGGGCAGGAATCCATCGAGATTCCCTGCGACTCCGGAGCAAGGCAGCCAACTGCTGGCTCCGAGCGCCCCCTGTTGGTTCACACAAGCATCTTCACTCAGAAGGCAATCGGCAGGTACCCAACGGCTTCTTCCCTACAACCCGATGCTTACCGGCACTAAAAACACTGTCTTGATAGAAACAGTACCTCCACATAACAAAGAGGCTGTGAGAGACAGTGTATGGGTTTCTCACTTTATCCAAAGATACATGGTTGCTTTGGGGCTTTTTATTAGAATCCACTTCTTGGTTAAATTCATGGGATTTATGCAGAGCGGGAAATTCTGCTAGTTTTAGCTAACAGCCAGTACCACAGAGGTAAGACATACTAGCCCATAAACAAACCTAAAATCCAGAACCTAAATTTGTCAAACATGCTTACGCCTTTCTTAGTTTGCACACAGGATAACTAGAACATGTAGTTCTTCTGTGTTGTATGTAGAGCTGTACTCAACATCTTTGCTTACGAAAGCATTTCAATTTTACCTTCACTAGAAATCCAGACACAGTGCCCATAAAGTCTTCAAAATTATTACTTTCACAGGAATTGTGAGAGAAACACTGCATTTCTCTAATAGTTTAAAATCTATTAAAGAAACACAACAGCTTTTAAACTATTAAAACCAATTAATTAAATATACATTTAGAAAATGTGTATGTATATTCTGAAATCTGATTTTCAGAATCATACCCGTTTATGGGCAAAAGTGACTCCTAGAATTGCTTCTAATTAAGTAAAATCCTCTCTCGCCTCAGAACATGCTCCTGTTCGGAGCTTCCTCACCTCAAAAAGAAGGCAGCATATCCCAGCTCTGACCCCTCAAGCCCTGCCCTGCAGGAAGAGAAGCAGACCCTTCGGATTATTCAAGAGTTTAGTAAGCACACACACAGATTTTCCTACACAGGGTTTTTTCTGAGACCGCAGAGTTCCTCTGGGCACCCTTGAACAAAATCTCCAAGCAGGAAGAGGCAGCATACCCCGCTGTGTCTCACCACCAAAAAGCAAGCCCATGGGATTGTGCCTGATGTTCAATAAGCAGTTGGTAGCGCTAGGAAACCAGTGAACTCTTGCCTAGATATTAAAGAACTTAGGAATACCTAAGTTCCAGAGCAAGGTCTTCACCAAACATTGCCTTCAATGGTCAAAGTCTTCCCACATACTTTAAGCTCTTGACTGTTTTAGGCTTTTAAGATAAAGATGAATCCTGCTCTGACTAAACCCTAGAAAGTAGTTCAGGTACGAGACATCTGCATCAAGCATTTAGAGTATTTGGTGATTAATGTGTTGCCCCATGTGCATTTGATTTTGGTGAAGCCAATTTTAAGTTGGGAGGCGAAAAACACCCTAAAAATTCATCCTAATTACTCTTGTCCAAGACTGCACTAGCAGCCAGATGCCAAAAAGAAAGAAAACCCAACAAACCACAAACCCTTCTTTCCTCCAGCAAGTGTGCTGAGCAACCCAGGCTGCTTCCATAGTTCAAAAAAGTTATTTGAAACAAATTATTTATGTACTTCAAAAGATCTTCACATCTACAAGTATTCGGATTAACCTCTGATGAAGACTAGGGTACAAACAACAACTGATTCACAATCAAGCAAGCACAACTTAAGGCACCATTTCCTTTCCATACAGCTGAACTAGTTAGTGGACAGCCCCAAACTGTTTTATGGTATAAAACACCAAATAAAAAATATGGTAGACTTAACTCACATAAATTTTCAGGACAAAGTTAATCTTATTCCCCTAGTATTTTCTTTGAGATCACCATTTTCATAACTGTATCTGTTCACTATTCTAACTTGACAACATATCACAAAACAGAACAAGGATATTTACAACACCCTGCAAGACAAACAGTACAAGGCAAATACATTTCTGACAACTCAAGAGACTTAGAATCAACAGTAAATATGAATTATGAGAATTTTATAAACAGATGCAAGCACGTTTACATCAAGCCAATAACAAACAGGAATTCATTAATCCCTTTACATCGATCCTATTAGAAAAAGTTGCAAACTGATATTTATAGTATTGAAAGCATCCTTGAATGCAGTTACCTCTGTTCTGGACTGCTGTTAGTAGGCTGCAGAGCTGAAGAAGCCTCTTCTGTAACCTCTGCATGCTCTTCTACTACATATTTACAAGAAGCTTCCTGCGAGGTAGACAATTTTCCTTCCTCACTTAGAAATAAAGAAAGAAGTTATTTAAGTTTACTTGTAGGGAAATTTCAGGCAACAGGAGAAAACTGGGAGACACGTCTGTGTTTCACATGCAAATGGATTGTAAGTTATGATTGCAACATGAAGATCAAGCACATGGCTCTAGACTTTACAAACACCTAATAATGCACCGGTGTTTATGTCCATTAAAACTTGGCTGGATAAAAGGGCAGGAAATACAGTGATTATAAATAAAAATCAGAAAAGAAATAAGGAATGTGTGTGATGCCTGAAGTGGTAACAATCACAATCATGATCCTTTACTATACGTACCGATAGGATTTCAACACTCTGAAGCCAGAAGTATGCAAAAATGGAAGAAAGTATAAAAGAAATCAAGATTCCCTCAGAAACTGGCATTAATAAAGTCTGTCCATGGAACATCATGGAACATCACCATCTTCATTAATCTCCCTAATAATTCCACAGTGAGATACGATGTATAGGTTATGAGGTACTAAGACTGCAGCCCAGTCTATTTTATGAACATCCCCAGGGAGACAAAACCAAACAATTCAGTGAAAAAGCAGTACACTCACACTACAGAAGGCATTACCATGTAACTACACAGCCTTAAAAGTTACTAGCAAACAAAGACTTGTCTTTTGCCTCCAATTCAAAGCTTTTCTGCCTCCACTCCCACCTCAGCCACACCATCACAAGTGCACTATGATACAAATTTGACCATATACATGCAAGAGATAGTTACAAGGTATCTCTGAAGTAGACACAAACATCAACCTTGTACTTTCGTGGCAACAAACCTATTTAGGCAAGAAATTATGAACATCTTAAGGCTACTGATTTTTCTTCCTGTTCTTACATTCCTCCTTTCAACTGATCCTTTAAATTTCAATTAAACCTTTTCATCCTGTGCCTCCTTATATCTGCAGAGCCTGCAAAAAACAGTCTTTTGCATTGCAATCTCTCATGAAGACCCAGTTTTCCCCATCTGAGCTCTCCATCTCATTTGCCTTAATGCTCTTTGCATTTGTTTGAAATAAATCACTTGTCACCATCACCATCAGAACTGATCTCCTAATTTTTATTCTTTAAAAAGGCATACTCTCTACTAGCATTCTTCACTTCGTTTTGAACTTAATTCAGAAACCATATTCTTGGACTTCGCAGCCAGAATAGGACCTCCTCTTGCTACTCATCTCTTAATCTAGAATCCTGCCATTATCTTGCATATTTATTCCAAAAGAAACACTACTTTTCTATCCCATTTTTGTTTTGGCGTATTTGAAAGTTGAAGGCATCCACTGGAGCATTGACTCACTGAGAGACCACATACCTCTAATCACAGTAGGACAGCCTCTGTATTTAAGACCTCACCTTTCCGTTTCCTACATTCCCTTAATCTCTGCTTACCAACCAAATCAAGGTCCCAGAGTCCAATGAAAATTGCTACAGGTTTTCAAGATGTGACTGGACAGATTGCTAGATAATTTCACCTGGGATCCTTTTTCCATAAAAGGTTGGAGCAGATTATCTTCTGAGATTCCTTCTGACCTGGGCAATTCTATGATACTGCCTCCCTTTGCACCTCTGTATCCTTTCAACTACAAGAAATGATGTGCTTTCGCCACAGCTTAAGTAGGAGCTGGCATCACATGCTGACTCTTCACCTTAATTTCTGCACCAGTATCAGAAGTCACAGAACTTTAAAGCGCAGGTGAACTAACGCAGTTAAGGAGAAGTTAAAAACACCATGGGTAACTAAATCCAACTGTAAACATCTAACACAATAAAAGTGCAGATCATATAAAAGTGCTCCCATAATACAAGATAAACTGCAGAGCAGGTGCATAATTTACTAAGTCAGCAAGGCACTGCAGTTCCATGCCACAGCCAGCACTGTGTCACATCCCTCCCCTAAACTGCTTTGGTTCAATTTCCCTAACAATTCCCTTTAATTTATAAGGGCTGTGCAGCCATAAACACTCCCTTCTCTGAACTGAAAAAAAATATCAAGTCAAAGTTAGGTGGTGTTATTTATTGTTAGACTGGTGGTGTTATTTATTGCTTTGATAATCAAAAGGATGGAAGTGAGAGTAACTGAAAGCCATCCCAAACAAATACTACTTATCTAATAACACTAAGTTAACATGAATTTCAAATAAGGGCAATGAAAAGACAAACACTGAGAAGCTTTTTCTGCTGAAATGGACTTTTTTTTTTTAAAAAAAAAAAACAACTGTTAAGAGACACAGTTTCTTTTCAATCTTCAAAGCTAGAATAGGGCCAGATACTAGGAAATTATCCTAAAATAATGAGAAGATGGCTGCATGTCAAAATGCTAGCTGTATGTTCCGAGTTGTCAAGACTGGGGGAAGGGCAGGAATACACCAGCTCAAATTAATATGGTCGTAACTATTTTTGCAGGTCAGACTTGGTAGCTTCTGTTTCCCTACATAAAGATTTGATGCTACATAAAAAGCACTTGATCATTAAATTTGAAGTCACAAAATCTGAGTAGACAAGATGGAAATGTGCTTCATTCCCCTGAAAGGATCAAACATTGATATAGAATCATAGAATAGTCAGGGTTGGAAAGGACCTTAAGATCATCTAGTTCCAACCCCCCTGCAATGGCCAGGGACACCTCACACTAAACCATGCCACCCAGGGCTCTGTCCAACCCAGCCTTGAACACTGCCAGCGATGGAGCATTCACAGCTTCCCTGGGCAACCCATTCCAGTGCCTCACCACCCTTACAGGAAAGAATTTCTTCTCATATCCAATCTAAACTTCCCCTGTTGAAGTTTGAACCCATAACCCCTTGTCCTATCACTACAGTCCCTCATAAAGAGTCTCTCCCCAGCATCCCCATAGGCCCCCTTCAGATACTGGAAGGCTGCTATGAGGTCTCCACACAGCCTTCTCCTCTCCAGGCTCAACAGCCCCAACTTTCTCAGCCTATCTTCATATGGGAGGTGCTCCAGTCCCCTGATCATCCTCGCGGCCCTCCTCTGCACTTGTTCCAACAGTTCCATGTCCTTTTTATGTTGAGGATACCAGAACTGCACACAATACTATAACCACATTTTAAGTCAGCTATTTCTGAATCAAGCACTTTGTATCAGAAGATACCAAAATTAAGGAGTTTGTTCTTCTGGTTATTCTAGAATTCTATGTACCATCAGATCCAGAACAGATGTGTTTGTTTTTCTGTTCATGATGTGCAGGGTTTTTAGAAGTAACAGTCACACTGGCTTCTGTTTTAAGCAGGAAACGATTTTAACTAGTCCAGAACAGATTTAACACCATCATCCATACCACCAACAGTGATCATCCCAAATGCCTGACAAGTAACTCAAGAGCAGTGACCTGGCTTCAACTTCTGTCCTCCATCCTCCTGTATGAAAGGGATGGAGTTCCAATACAAACCAAACAATTCTGTGCAAAATTCAAAAAGCTTAGCTTTGACATGCTATCAACTGCATGTTAAAAGAGTAACTGTATATAAGAAAAAAAAGCACAATAATGTGCATTAGGGTCAAAAGTTAGCCAGTCTTCCTCTAATAAGCTTCCACTAAAAGCTTGATAAGGAAAGCCTTATAATAACTTACTGAAAGGAAAATTTCAGAACAATTACTGTGGAAAAAGGTTTCTAGTTAAAGCCTCAGGAATTACCACTTGTAAAGAGCTTTTTTTGATGATGTGTAGTGTTCCATCAACAGTGCTTATTTGACAAGGGTGGGAAGACAATAAATAGGTACTCTCACCTTTTGAAAACAGCTGTTTCAGTTTTAGCATCTACAGTAAGGCTCAGTGTCTCCTTCATGCTGCCATTCATTACCTGTTTCAGTTACCTTGTCTGCATTTTCTATATCGTCCTCTCCATCTGAGCTGGCCTCCATGGCAACACTTCCTGGGGCTAGATACACAGAAATAACTTAGTACATGGCTCATTATTTAATGAGGAAGCATAGAAGCCAATATAACCAGAACGGTATTTTTGCATTTTTGTACACTTGAATTCTTCCTTACAGAGAAAGACACCTTTCTGCAAACCCCAATACACACACACACACACATATATATATCGAGAGAGAGAGAGAGAGAGAGAGAAAGAGAGAAGCTTAAATACCTATAGATGCTTAAGTCAGGTTCCATAACTATTTTTCTTTGCTACTGCAACAGGTTTGCCTGAACAAGGCTTTAGCAGGATTATAGTGATGTATCATTTTTCTGTACAGTCAAATTTGTTATACAAGCCCACACAGTACAAATGTGACAGGAAGCTTTCAAGGATTTGGGAAGTCAGACAAGCCCTTGGGAAGTCCAGTCTTCCTGGTCTTCTCATCTGCACTTCTCATTCTGTCTGTTATACATGCATAATACATACAAAAAGCTGAAAGCCAAACATGCTAATTAACCAGTTCATAGATGAAGAAAGAATTATTGCATCTACAATGAAGGTAACTTGGAAAGAGATGAGCAGGAAGGGGAAATTTTAACACACTGAGAATACTGGCCTACTGCCATATAGTGGAAGACTAAAGGCTACCACTCTTCTCAGGAATCAGCTCAGCTAATGAAGCACTGATACAGGTCAGGATTTTTTAACAAAAAACACTCAGCTTCTTTGTAATGCTTTTCTGTTCTTGAGGTGCAGGCTTTTTAGAGGTAAAAGTAACACTGTCCCCTGTTTCAAACAGGGGACTTATTTTAACAGTGACCACCCTAAATGTCTGACAAGTTACATTTGCTCCTGTTTTGAATAGGAAATTCTTCGAGAAATCATTTTCATTACCTGTCAGAACAGAAGCAGAGCCAAATGGAGAGGTCTCTGAAAACCCAAATTTTAAAGTTCAAGTTCTTTTGGGGTATAAGTCTTCAAAATCAATCTGTTTGCATTTTAGCATACTTACTCTCTAGGTGTGTTGCAAGAGCAGTTACATTTGCACTCAAGGGATCAATTGGGTCTGTGTTTGTTTCCATTTCCACAGGAGAATTACTTCTTAAGGAATCTTTTGAGCTTCAAATACAAAGTAAAAAAAACTTTAGAAACACTTCTAAACAGCAGAATTAAGTGTTCTTAAAACAGTATTTTTAGTTCTGTATCAAACCTATGAGGCCTACAACTCCACTGAAACTGAATGACAGAAGTTTGTTTGCAGGAGTCCTGGGAAGGCATGCTGAACAGAAGTTTAGTAATGCAAAATCCACCAGACCTGAGTGTGTGAGTTTATTTTACCTTTTATTTAGTTTGATTACAAGTAGTAACAGACATGTCCCTGATAAATAAAACCTGGCTCGTTGCAGTGGTTCCAACATGACATGAAACTGACTTTCTAAATGCACTCTTTACAACTTGAAAGACTCTCTCTGCTGAGACTGCCAACACAGTTCTCATCGTCCACTACAGAAGTAATTTTTGTAGCATAGCTATGAGTTTTTCATTCTGAAGGAATGCAGAAGACAAGATTTGGTCGCTTGAAACACTTCCCACCATCTACAGAATGTCTTTCTAGTCACTAATGTGGCAACTCCAAGACTTGATTTTCTAAACCCTTAACGCTGTCATCAATGTACCTGCCTCAAGCAATAAACAATACACTAGTTTACACTGGGGTGTGCATGTGTGTTGAATAATTCTTTTATCTCTAAGCTCTTTAATGCCTAAACAGACGATTAAGAGCCAGAGGCAAAATAGGAAGAGTGTGACTGGAGAAGGAATCAGTTCTTGACAGCTAGTATTTGGCGACAAAAAATCTACATCTATATGATTAAGTATTACACAGCAGATTTTGGTTATGTTTTATGTGAAGTTCAAGCCAAGAAAGGAAAGCGTACCACAGGCATTCTCAGAACAGTGCAGAACTGCCTAACCTAGGTATCACAGCGGTATAACCATGCAAGTTTAAAATAAAGGAGAACACTGACAAAAAATCAAACCTATTTGTCTTATCCATGAAACAGAATCATCACAGATACTTTACAACCCTCACAGCCCTTCACTGGGCTCAGTTTAAACTAAGAAAAATAATTAAAAAGGAAAAAAAAAAATAAAATCAGTCCAAATTCTGGTCACAGACCAATATTAGAAGACCCAAATATTCTTTAAAAACCCTCTAAAATAACGACACATTAGCATTTGCCCATCCTACAAACCTGGGGCCTTTTGGACACTAGACCTTGTATTCCACCAGAACGCTATCAATACAGGCTTGGGTGGAGATAGACACCGGAAGGAAACCAAGCTTGCCCTGAATCACTAACATTCCTACCTCAAAGAGGATGCAAACTCGGAAAAGGAAACCCAACCAGTTTCTTTTGCTGGCATAGGTTCTTCTGTACTCCACACATCAGACCCAACAGAATCCAGACTGGCACCATGTGCTGTCTCCATGGGTACATCAAAGTTAGCTGACCAGTTTGGTGCTGAAAAACCAACAACAAGTTCATTAGGAAGAAATTTAAATAAAGGACATGAGCGCACATACGCCCAACTCACTGATTCTCTAAATGTACATTCCAAAAAGAGCAGCAAAATTCCTAACTAGACTTTAAAGCACATGCAGAGGAATCCTCTTTATACTGTTAAAAATTGAACGTGTTCCCCAAAAAGGAAATTCTGCTAGTAAAGCAGAATTTTAAAAATAGTAACTTGGAGTGTTCTGCTAAAACCTGATATAGCTTCTCCTAAGAACGAAACCAACAAACTGTGCTAGATCAGAAGTATAATCCCACTTCAGCCTTAAACCTAACAACGTTTGTTATCATTTTTCAAAACAAGTATCTTTAATAATAATAAAAAAAATCTTTATAGAGCTCTCATCCCTTTTTTGGTTTCCTATACACATTTTCCTGAACACAGAAAATTAGCATGTCAACTTAGATATGGACAGTCTCTAAAATAATTTCTCATGCACTAACACCACTGCTAAGTTTCAGAAAAGTTTAAGGCTTTTTACAACTTAAAATACTTATTTGGTTTTTAAATTTTGGAGTAACTTAACAGCATCTAATTTAGGATAGGTCAATTCAAAAATACTTCACCTACCCAAGGGAAACATTTTTGTTAACACTTACATACAAAAAACCAGGCTGTAAAGGAAGCTCTGACTAGCAATTAGAAATTCCAGCCCAGACAGATATGGGAGGAGACCCACATGGATCAAAACTTGTTTGACACACAGATGCCAACGACACCAATCTGACAAAAGAAAAGAAAACCCTTAACTTTTCCTTCTATTTTAATTTAATTCAATTCCTTACAGTCTAGATAAACACAGGGTTTTTACATACTGATGTTGCCAGTTTAACTAATGCCAATTAGTCTACTGTGGCTTTAACATGGAAACTTTTAAACCAGTTACATCAGCTAAGTTTCCACATAAGAGTCGACTGACTCATGTATTTCATTCACATATGACATCAGACCAATGCAAATTCACTTGGTTTTATGTAGGAAGTCTTTCAGAGAGCACTGTTAGATGAAAAGTTGGTGTGAAAGGCTTCCAGTAAAAATAACAAGGTTTTAGGTTTGACAATTAACCTATTAATTTTTGCAGGCATTCAAGATGTATAAATGATTACATTTCATCCTTCCCTTTCCAATTCTTTCTCCTTTTTTCCCCCTCTTAAAGAGTAGAAACATGCATTTTAGAGAGACTAAGTAACTTAACTCAAGACATGTAAGGAATTCAAACTTCCCAACATTTGCATGCTCTGTTGCAAGCAGTCTTTACAGTTGGTAAGACTACTTTCATAGAATCATACAATCAACTAGGCTGGAAAAGACCTTCAAGTTCAAGACCAGTCGTTACCCAAAACTACCAAGTCCATCACTAACACTTTACTAAGACAGAATAAAAAAGGTAAATGAGGAAACTACTATAAAATAAGACTGCTAACACTTCTATAACCCAAAGCAGCTGGGAAAAAAGCTACGTACGTTCACTTAAGTCTACTTCCATTTTGTCCTCTGTATTGGTGTGTGATTCAAACAAGTCTTGTTTTGTTCCATCCTCTTCTTCAGAATCCGTACTTTCTTCACTGTCAGTGCTGCCCGAACTTTACATACAAAGACACAGTTTATATTCTGTATTTAGTATCAGACCGTAGCCACAAAGAAATACTGGAGAGTTTGAGGCTAACGAGAATTGCAACAGCTATAATTTCCAACAGATTAAGAGAGGTATAATTTGTCAGATGCTAATATTACCCTCATTTCTCTCTCAAAAAACCCAGGACTAAAGGATTTTCACTTGATCATGTGAAGAGGTTGTCTCGTTTCCCCCCACTTTTAAGACAAAGACTGGTTCTATTCCTGCCATGGAAAAGGGAACAGAAAAGGAAAGTAAGGAATCAGATATGTTTATAGAAATTGCTGGTCTATTTTGTTTCTTCACACTAAACTGAAGCACTGAAACACAAAACTTTGTTCAAATTATATCTAACAAGATATAACTTGACTTACTGCAAAGTATCTAACAACAAATCCAGTAAATCTATTCTAAAGTATCTCCCAACTGTATTCCAGTCCATCCTTTTTAACTACATACATACTTTAAACACTACCAGCATCTCTCTCTTTCCGGGTGAGCACAACACAAAAAGCATGGTAATGCGAGAAGGTAAGGATGTTCCTGAAACGTATCACAGTAGCCACAATACCATCAGACAAAACAACTGATTTTGTATAGAAGGTATTTGTAAAATGCATTTCAAAGGCTGCAAGGGAAGGAGAAATTATGTTTGTGACTAAAGCCATAAGAAGGTCAGAAAAACAAAGACTACTGTGGGATAAAGTTCGGTAGATATTATGGGAGGCTGCAGAGCCCTGAGAGTTTTGGGGACAAGATGCTCCTCCCCCTCAATGCAGCTTCCTATACAGGTTTGTCCACAACCACTCCAGTACTTAGAGAACTCAGCAAGCTCTGCAGAGGTATGGAGCTGGACTGTCTTGCCCAAGGCAAGAATCATATAACGGTTTGGGCTGGAAGGGACCTTAAAGCCTATTTAGTTCAAGCCCCCTGCCACAGGCAGGGACACCTTCCACTAGATCAGGTTGCTTCAAGCCCTGTCCAACAGGGCTTTGAACACTGCCAGGGGTGGGGCAGCCACAGCTTCTCTGGGCAACCTGTGCCAGTGCCTCGCCACCCTCACATGGAAGAGCTTCTTCTTACTACCTAATCCAAATCTCCCCTCTGTCACTTTGAAGCCATTCCCCCTTGTCCTGTCACAACACAGCCTTGTAAACAGTCCTTCTCCAGCTTTCTTGTAGGCCCCTTCAGGTACTGAAAGACTGCTGAGCAGGAAGAACAGCTGAGCAGATCTAAAAGCAGCAGGAAAAGTAACCCAAAGCAAAACTAACAAAAGCTGAAGTACGGGAAGTGCTGGGTAGGCAGGGCAGCTGTTGTCACATTCTGCAGATTATAGCTAGAAGACTGAGAGTATGGCAATCACTCATTTCTCCACAGAATGGAAATAAGCTAGTAATGCTGGACAACCTGTGCTAAAAGTCAGCTTGAACCAAAAGACCTGCTCAGTATTGATGTCTCACTGTAGAGTTGTTTAGACGAGAGAAACATATCTCACCTGGAACGCCTCTGGGACTCTGGTGTAAATGCAATATGTTTTTCTTCCCAAATGTCTTCTTCATCTGAGCCACCATCATCAAACTGCTGTATCCGCTCCTTACAGCATGCCTCAAACAAAGCTATATTGCCCTAAATATGTCATAAGTAAAAAATCCGTATTTATGATTAATCATTCTACTTATATTAGTAAAACCTTTGTACATTATATGCGTGCTCTCAAAAGAATCTTAAAACCAGATGGGGTGGGGAAAAAAACCAAAAAACAAAAACGAAAAAAACCAAGCCCAAAACATTTCTCCAAAAGCAGCAGAAACCCAGAATACCTTAACAACTTAAAGCTTGTCAAGAAAACATTCAGTGGTGCGTGTTTTACTCAGATACTAACAAGTTGAGTGGACTGTCACAGAACAGCTCGCAGTTTTCATCATGTTTAAGAACAGCATACAAGAATGGCACTGAAATGCTCTTCAGATAACCAGACCACCAAGTACTCCAGCTTTATTTTCCGTAGGGGGGTGCGCTGCAGCTCAACTGGCAAATAGTACCTAGAGTAGAAGTCTCTGCCCTTACTTTCCTGTCACGACAATCCCACTGGAAGACTGAATAGTTTCTATCTGTATGTGTGCAACATGCACAAATCAGATCCAAGCCTGTCTTGAGCCTGGTCATACAAATTAGAAGCAATTTTGTTGAATAATGATCTCAAAGAATCAAAATATTGTATTCCAATTAGAAAGTGTCATGACACAGGAACAAGGCAGGGTAGTTAAGTTCCAAATGTTACACAAAAAGAGTAAATATAACAACCATTGCCAAAACTTTGAGGCTGTACTGAAGTTTAAAAGAGTAATTCTTCTGAGAGTACAGGAATACATACTTACACTTTCATTCGTATTGAGGGTAAAGTTGATGTCTGAGACCCGATCAAAAGAAACACTATAAAAAACAGCAGATGCATACAATAAAACAAGATGTTGTATTATGACATGAAGACATTAATTTCTGTTTCTCATTTTCCAATAATCTAAAAAACATAAGATTAAAGACAAAGTAGCCTCTAAAATGAACACAAATTCCACACTGAGGAGGCCTCGCATTCAAGTGTGAAATATGTTAAACAAAAATACAAGACAATGTTGTCTCTACCCTATATAGTTAGCTGTGAAAATTCAAAAAGCCTAAGCAAGCAGAACTGAAATAATATACGGAAATCTCAAATACTGTACTGTTATGCACTGGGAAAAAAAAGGAGATCTCAAGAGTGCCTAATCTGACTACTTCTACCACGATACAGCTCAAAACCCTGCAAAGATCTGTGTTACAGCTCTTGTACCTTCTAGCTCTATACAAGGACCTTCTCAACAGGAAGAGAGAAAGTGGAAAATGTAATATCAACTTCTGTTTCCTAAAGAAAATATTTTTTTAACCAATAATTGGAGGTTTTTTTCCAAACCAAACACTATGTTTTACACATCTTCATGTATTAAGTTATCAAGCAGTTTCACTGAAGTGATTACAAAAATGTCTTTGACTAAGACCAGCATTAGGCAAACTAATTTTCTAGGGAAAGCAAGGCTACACAGTACCAAGGGCATGATCTTAAACAAATTCCAACTCCTATCCTTGTCAAAATCCAGCTGCTTCTATTAAATTTAAAGAGTATCTTGAACTGCTTCCTCTCCCATCTTAATCTCAGAAGATTACGTGGTATAAAAAGGCAGCAATGTTTCTTAGACGGCACATGCAAACCTCAGTGAACCATCACTTACTAAGCATGCTTCATGAAAGAACACCGAGACACTTTACTGTATTTTACCCTCCTAGAAACCACCTTGAAGCAATGCTTTTTAACCTTATCTGTATGTTCCTGCATCCTAAAACACGAATTCTTACAAGAATCAGTATCAACTATTTTCAGGAAGAACTCCCATTCTTTCCCTTTCCCCTTATGGCACCAGTTTATTTAGAACTGAAGATCACTTTGTGTGGGGGGCATTTTTGGTGTAGGTTGGGTTGATTTTTGTTTTGGTTTGTGATGGATTGCTTTTCATCCTACCTGACCAATATTCTTCTAATTTCTTCATCACTTACCCTATTTGAGTCTCAACTGCCTTGACCTTGAAAACAGCGGTAGATTTACATGCCCTTCCTTAACTCTCCCCTACAGAAAAATACACTCACAGATGCGTTGTCACTGTCTTCTTTTCCAGGAAAACTTAAAAGCAGAGCTATTTACCTTTTCTGGTACATAGATTCAGCAGAGGGGGGATGGGGAGGACAAAATCACTTCTGAGGCACAGGGAAAGTGAAAATGCCCCCAACAATGCAATGGCATTGGACAGGCAGAACTTTCAAAAGCTAAGCTATATTTTAGCTATTTATTTACAAGTGCTGTGTTCTCATGTAGGTAAAACCAGGACATTATAAATGGAAGATAAGCTGTTGCTTTCCTCTATAAACTGTTCAGGGAAGCTTCTATCAATGCACACAGATGATACAAAAAGACAGGACTGATTGACAACTGCCTCACATCAGTAAAGGCTTGTATTTATCCTCAGCAAAAATACAGCTGAAAACACAAGTAAGAAAGGAAACTCCCGAGACTACAGTCAAAGCCAGTATGACATTATACTCACTTGCCGATGTCATCTTGATCAGCAAACTTCTCATCGTTGAAGCCAAACTGGTCAATAAAATTGGACGTCATTTGTTGCATCTGATAATCAGAAAAGGCCTGGCAACCCCAGGACCAACGACAGTGATATAATGATTCTAACAATACTCTAAATCCTACTTGCCCATTTTGCTCCAAAGAAATTAAAGTCTCTCTAATCATAACATAAAGGACAGGGAAAGGATTTGTCTTACCCTCTGAATTTTAACCAGTAATGCTGACTACACACCTAGTTACATCTACTGCCTTGAAAGGTAATAGCAGCTCTCAGTAAGAAAGTTAAATCTCTAGTCTGACCTCCTGTTAATCAGCATATTTCCAAATGCACCCCAAAACCAGTGAAACACCACAATACACTAGATAAAAGATAAAGCTGTCTTTGTTCAAGATAATGTGGACTTATACATGGTAAGAATTAGAAAATTACATCATATATAGATACTACACCACAGCTGCATATTTATTATGTAGTTATCACTAGAAATATCACTAGTCTCGGTCACACACCAGCAGCATCTATTCAGTATCTAGAAGAAGGAAACTACTGAACATTTTACATCTCAGTGCAGTGTCACTGACTCAACTGTGCTTTTTTTTTTATTTAATAAAGATGCCAGTGTCAACTGCCAGCTGATGGGTATATACCCATTAAGGTACACATGGGCATGTTCTCCTATCCATAACAGTGGGGTTTTTTGACCATTAGGAATGACAGTCTTGGGAAAATTATCACACATTCTCTAAGGACTTTGAGTAGCAGTTATTTCCATCGGTGAAGTTAGCCAATGCTAAGATATCCTAAGAAATATAACTGTCCTGGTTTCTTGCCCAGGGAACTAAACAGAGTATATAGCCAAAACCTTTGAAGAAGGTGGTAAAGTTGAAGAGTCTGGATTAAGGCACTATGAAAACTGGATGAATAAGGAGATCTATAGAAGGATGAGGCACACAGACATGATCAGGGCTGGGAGTAGGTCTGAAAAACCCTCATAAGCGGCAGGGCTAAGCCAGACTAAAGCAAGAACTCTTTTCCATTTTGATCCTAAATTTAAAAAATTTGGTAGTTAGTTCTGATCAGGACTTGATACTCACATAGTTCGTTTATCAACATTACACAGGTAGACAATCAATTAACAACTGCTTTACCTATAATTCCTCTGCTTTACACTGATTTGAACTCTCCTGTAAAGTATATTCACTATTACAGATATTAGAAAGTGCACGTGACTGAAAGACACCAGCGAGAATTACCTCCATGGGAAGAAAAAACCCATGTAAGTTAAACAGGCTTGTTCTGTTTTACAAAAGGTGCAACTATTAAGAACATCATTCACAAGGATACACAAAATTAAAGACATGAATTTAATAAAATATATATATTACTATGTAAAAATATATAACATATATAAAATAAATAACATCAGTTAGTTATAAAACTAATGTGAAAGCTTATCACTATGTCAAAATTGTATACAGCAAGTATATAAAATGCAGTTCTGAACTGTTAGCATATCTCAGACCCTAGGCAGTACCATCCTAATCTCAAATCTCCATCTCATATCTTTTCAGTATGCTTAAGAGATAAAAAGTGATACTGAGCTAGCAGAGAACAGAGAAGCAATGCTTTCCTGGAGTAGAAGTTTCCAGACACACAGCAAGACGACACATTAAACGCTGCTGGCACAAGAAACCTTAAAATCCAGAACAATGTGATAGAATATTTTCAACAAGGTCAGTTTTGACGTGCTATTTAGAAAAGGTGTCTCTGAATAAAAGGGAGAGGAAAAAAAAACGAAACTTTCCTTTCTGGAACAGAGAGTCTTCATTAGAAGACAACAGTATCAAACTAGATTTGGAAAAGAAAGAAGTCATAGCAAATGTAATTCTGCTCAGGCAGAAGTTAAATTTGACAAAATAAACCAAAGATGAACGAGTTCCTCAGTATTTTCTCCCCTTACCCTAATATTCCTAATGGGTCCACTTGAATTTTGAAAATCTAGCTCCTGTGTCCTCCTGTAGCTACTGGCCTAGAATAACATATCCTAGCTGAAGGCAGACACCCCTTCATGAATGAATTTGTACAGCTGGAGAATGCTCTAAGTAATTTCAATGCATTTCCCATCAGTGAGTTATCTTGGCTAGTATAATGCTTTCTTCAGAAAGCCACTTTAGAAAGTATATTTCACAGAGTGGGGCAGGATGGGGTGGGGGGAAGACTAAAAAAAGTGGTGACAAACTTGAAAGACCGAGTACTTCACCATCTGCATTTCTCCAGATTAACTACCTGGAACTGCAGGGAATGCCCAGGCACAGCAGACATTAAGGGGATGCAGGAAAAGCACAGAGGATTTGAGGATTTTACTTTCTCACTGGAGCTGCTACAGATACCCCCCAACTTATCAAGTTTGTAGTCAGGTGCACCATGCATGTATAACAACAAATCAAAAAATAGAAAAAAAAAATCACTGAATCAGATAAAAACGCATCAGATTCTTAAAACTTCAGCCACCACCCACAACTCAAGTTTTGACAAGCATCTACTAACTATCAAACCATAAGATGCATAAAGTTCCAAAGCCAGTCTTACACTAGGCAGTTACTACACAGCTGCTAGTGAGTGTTGAAAGATTTCGATTAATAATGTGTCTGGTATAAGAGATCTATTGGTAGTCATGTGCCATGTGGTTCCCACTTTCACCACAGTAAAACAGTTAGAAGAGATGCATATTACATGTACGACAGTGCTGTTACAGAAATGCTGTCATTCTTCAATCAAAATGGCACCTAGGTTCTCCATAATCACTCGCTGCAAAAATACTCTAACTTCGTATTAAACATGGCGTAGTTATCAATTAGTCAGCTTGAAAGCATTAAAACTTCAAGATGGACACAAGTCTGGTTGATGGGAAAATTCCCTAGGCATTCTTCTCTTTTTCATAGTGCCAAATGATAAATAACTATCCTTGAAACACTCATAAATGAGTTGACAAAAGCATATACGGCATTAAAAAATAAGTGATCAAGTTAATTGGAAATTTAGTTCAGGAAGATATGGCTATGTACGCTCATCAGGTACCAAAAGTTAAAAACACTCAAGCTGCTAGATACAACCTATAGCAAAAGCAAACTGAAAAAGCCAGATTTGCTTTCACAGCAATTCAAACTTGCCAGGAAACACAATCACAAGCCACCATTTCAAACTTCTACATTTAGTAAGAACTAAAGTTACTATAGAAATGATGTTTAACTTGGCCAGAAAACTGGCATATAAAATGTGTTCTCAGGCACAATGAGCAGGGATCTGCATCCACAGCATGATCCAAGACTAACATCTGGAAGGAACATCAAGATAGAGATGTGTTAAAAACCATACCTCTCTGATCCACAGTTGTGTGTATGCACGCCTAAGTTTAAAATAAAGCTTTCTAGATTTGTATCTGCTTGTGATAGAAATACAATTTCCATCTCTTTTTTTAAAAAAAATCTTATTTTTACAAAGAATAACTTATGCCGTTACAAGAATTCAACTCACCTGCTGCAAAGAAGAATCCTGTGAAAAGCCAGTTTCTTTAAAGTCAATTTCATCATCACTGGAAGAATGAATGTGGCAGGTAGTCACCTATACAAAGGAATTCAGTCATTTGCACAACATATGACAGCCACTCAAGTATATCCACACTATCTGGCTGAACCTTCAGTTTTGCACCAAAACAAGAAACAGTTATTTTTAGTTTTCTGAACTGCTACACCATATAAAACAGTCCCTGGAATATACAGGGCAATATGGTCCCCCCCCAAGCCTTCTCTTCTCCAGACTAAACACCCCAGTTACCTAAGCTGCTATTCATCAGACTTGTGCCCAGACCCTTCAGTAGCTCTGCTGCCCTTCTATGGACCCGCTCCAGTATCTCTCTTGTAGCAAGGGACCCAGAACGAACACAGGATTTGAGGTGTGGCCTCACCAGAGCTCATAGGCAGATGATATTCCCCTGGTCCTGCTGGCCATTGTAGCAGAGTCTTTTATTGGCTAGAAATCTGCTCTGTAGTGGTCAAACCTTCGACCAGGAGGACAATTAGCAATGGAAAAAAAAACCCAAAACAAACCCAAAAACCTTCCTGTAAAGTCTGTTACGTGTTCTGAGGTAACTGAGATAGTCCTGCTACGTGCTCACTCCGAAGTCTCCAGTTACTGCTGCTTTAGAAAACATACTAAGAACTTGTTTGAAAGACAAAAAAGCCTAAAAAATAATAGTCTCATGGCTATAGCAGCAGTTCATCTTGCAAAGGACCCTACGACCACAACCCTGTTCCATTACAGTAGAAGAGCAATCTTTGTTGAGCACTAAATGGCTGAAGCATTGAAAGTATTCAGGAGATCAGTTATCTCCATAGCCTTCACACATAACTTATTTACAGATCTTTAAAATAAACTACACAACATAGGAGTATGTATAAAGACCAGATTATCTGAGCTTAGTAAATCCAGTAAGCTGACTGAAGAAGATCACATGTAACAAGAGACCACACTTCTGCCACTCAGGTCAAGAACTATGTGCTTGTATCACCTACGACTAGATTCTGCTCAACAGCTTGCTTAAGATAGGAAAACTGAACCAAATAAGCCTACTCATCTACACAACAATAATTTTATGCTTAAGATCTTACTCTGGAGACATTATGAATTGTCAATTTAGATCAGGTATAAATACTAGTTCTAACAACCTGCTGTTTTAACCCAGAATACTTTCTTCAACTTTAAGAGCTCAAACACTCAGATATACCTAATTGTCGCATTTATAGGTGGAGAGTACATGTCTATGGAAACCTAAGCATGGATATATGGGACAATACCACTGGGAAGAAATACTGCGGGGCTGTGCTTTCAGATGTACCCACACAGTAATCATAACTTAAATACGATTCAGTAAGACAACAGGCTCAGTTTTCTGTAAGATCTGTCTTTTAGTATCTCCTGCATCACACTGCACTATACATTATTGCTTATTTTTGAGCTAAATGCTAATCCAAGGCTCACTAGAAGTGATCACACAAGCAGAAACAAAGCCTATGAGTTCAGAAATTCAAAAGACACACTATTTTCCAGACGGCATTTTAGCTACAAGAATTTATTTCAATGTTTTGTGTTTCTATTCAACTGAATATTGTGGAGTTTGGAGATATGCTGTAAATGAGGTTTCACTGTTGTTACGTCAAGTATGTCCAAGTAAAGGATCGCACACCTACAGATCTAATTATAATGTTTTTAACTATATATCAGCTTAAAATTCTGCCTTTTCAGATGACTTGACTCTTGGCCTTGATGAAGAAATAGCTCCTAACAAGAGAAAAATATTATTCTATGAGCACTATAAACTTCTTAGTATTTTTGCCATGAGGCTGTGAATGCCATCTGTACTATCTTGGGTCCTGTCCACAAGTTGCACAGTTTCAGATTAATTTCCTATTGCTTCTATTGCCACACACTGTGTCAGCATTATGTTCCAGTTGCTATATTGTGCTGAAATAGCAAATTTAACAGACTATTAGTATTACAGACCAAACATAGCACCAGCACAAGTTAAAGAAGCCACGTGCAAAGCACTCCAGTCCTGGAGAAGTCAGGTATATTCATTAACTCGGCTGTTGACACTGGAACCAGCGTCTGCTTATTAAAGTCTCCAAGTGATTACTCTTAAATTGTAGCTTTAATGTGAGAACACAAAACCTCTTCATACATAACACTTCAGCTTAGCTTCTTCCTAAAAGTGGAATCACTACTGCTGTGCACAGAAACGTAACAGGTGCACAACAGAAGTATGCAAAGTTCCTTAAGCCAGGTCAGTGACACATGCAATGGGATGCAGGTAGCATTTTCCCATTAAATTTACATAGGCTTATTTATACATTGTCGATAAAGCAATTTAATACCAGCTCCTGCAGTTTCAGTTTACACTCTTCAAGCAGTCAGAAGCTTTCAAGGTCACTCACTTGAAGCTATACAGAAATCTTCCTTCTTGGTCTGGGTAAATTATACAAACTGAGCTACTGCAAGATACCCTACAAAATATTAACAATATAGTGTTGAAAAGTAAAATAAAGAATTATCAGCTTGGCAACTAGATGTACTTGTTGACACCAGTACATGGTAACTAGGCAGACTGGTTGAGCTGCTGACAAAAAGAAACTGGCCCCAAAGTAAACAGCAGTAATTTTGATACCTTACCCATCCTTACTTACCAGGTCCACTGTATTCCTCTTGTTAGTTTCTCCTAAAGAGTTTGTGCAGAATGTCTCCCATCGCTCTCTGACCTCTTCTGGAAGCTCTAGGGTAGAAAACAGCAAGACATCCTCAATTTGATACTACTGACAATGGAGTACTTTATTTTTAATTTTCTCTTCTGCTATACCAGAATCCTCTTAAATCCTTAAGGATTATTCCATCAAGTTAAGTCTAAATAAAGTAGGTCAGCATTTCATTGCACTTAAGTGTATATGTAAGGGTCACAGAATATCACAAAGCCATAGAAAGGTTTGAGTTGGAAGCGACCTTAAAGCTCATCCAGTTCCAACCTCCTGCCACAGGCAGGGACACCTTCCACTAGATAGGTTGTGCCGAGCCCTGTCCAACCTGGCCTTGAACATTGCCAGGGATGGGGCAGCCACAGCTTCCCTGGGCAACCTGTGCCAGCGCCTCACTACCCTCACAGGGAAGAACTTCTTCCTAAGATCTAATCTAAATCTCCTCTCTGTCATTCTTAAGCCATTCCCCCTTGTGCTGTCACTACATTCCTTTGTAACAAGTCCTTCTCCAGCTTTCTTGTAGGCCTCCTTTAGGTACTGGAAGGTTGTTTAAGGATGTCTTGCTTTAAATGGAACATGTCAAGAAAGTTTTCTTCTTTTACCCAATAGCTGCCTTTAATTTACATTTGATTCATTTCCTCAAAATTTGATAATGAAATCCATACAGACAAATGTAAGGCCGTTAACATTACCTTTAATGAGCTGCTGAACTTGTGTACTGTTTGGCCCCTTATCTGTACTGTGCACAATGCAGTTTGCTATCCGTGTCAGATGACCCATATAGCCATACCGTCTTCCTCCTTCAGCCCTGCAAGAGACAAAAGGAATTCAACTGCCCACATTCAGAGCAACCGTGCCACTCTATTTCATATGCAACACTCTAGCAGAGTCAAGGAGTTACCCATGACAAACAGTGCAGAGGTTCTTAAACAGAGGAGCTGTTTTCTAAAACCAAAGGTTCCCAAAAGGCTCAGGAATTAAAGATACCAACTGGTTTGACTACACTAAGCCAGTTTGGAAGACTTCTTTATTAGGAAATTTCTGTTGCTGAGAGTATTTTTCTCAACCCCAATGCACCAAACATTCTCTCAGAACTTCAAGCTGATGATCAGAAAAGAAAAAATTCTTAAATCCTAAATGTGCTCTAGCATTGCAGACTTTACCATTTCATTTAGCATACAGAGCTGGAAATGTACAACCAACTGAAATTTGTTTAGCTCACTGCTTTTTTAGGAAGGACATTAAAGTAACGTACCAAAAGTCCAATTACAAGGCAGTCTGAATATTTTTTGTAACTGAACTGCTTTGTAGACACAGGAATTACCAGTTTTTATGACATGATGATGATCAGCTGGAACCCTCCTATATCTGATCAAAAGAGCTAAAGTAAGAGCTCTGACTTGGACTGAACTTCTAGCATTGAGTTACAAACTAACCAGACATTCGCTGCATCAGCTTTTTAAGGTTTTGTGCTTTTTAAATGAAAAATTAAGACAGACCCACTCAACAAAGCTTATAATTTCTAATACATGATATGCCATAAAGAGTGCTTGAACTGACTTGTAATTGCCTAGCCAAAAAATCTGGAATACGATTGTATCTTCTATCAGCAAATGCTTACTAGTATCAGTGAAATAAATGGCTTTTTACTATGCCACACTTCCACCAGCAGAAAGCAGTCACCCTCAAGCTTCTAGAGCTGCTCAACATAAAGTGACAGAACAAAAATGCATAAAAGAAAAAATCAATTTCCTGGAGCAGCTAAGCTAAGACATACCTTCATATTATCTTACAGACTTATACTTTGAGTCCAACTTGTGCAAAATTGGATAAAGGAGTGAATTACTTACAACAGCTTGCTCCCTTTGCACAAATAAAAATTCTTTCCGGATAAAATCACAATCTGAGGTTGACAACAACATTTTCCACATAAATATTTGCAAACATGAAATTAAATGTTTCATTCATCCATGTGGAAAGCACTGGATCAAGAACATTCTTACCCAAAGAGTAATTTTAGGTTGCATCTATGGAAATACCTTTCCATACTCCTCTCCCATGGGAGTCTAATTAGACACTATGACCTCATTTGGGAAAGCATGTTTTTCCACAGTTCAGTTGTTACATTCCCTTCCTTTCTTACCATCCTCTTCATACATACCTGAACATCCTTATTTTCAAGTCAGTTACAACAACTATGTATTTACTACATGATTCACATCAAACAGGAAGAGGAATATTTTGAGGAGCAGACCTGCCTCAAATAACACACCAGCAAACCAGCCACACTATCCCAGCCAGCTAATTCAGTATTTTGACAAGTTAAAACTAACATTTACTGCTCAGTACTTCCTAAGCCTTCAAGAGAGCTGTTCTACCACCTCAGGTGAAGACAGGTGTTTTTTTTATCTCCTGCTACGGTCTCAGATAATGTTAGCTACATGAAACTTCCATCATTTCACAAACATGTACTTTCAGAATATATTTCATTGCTAAGGACTTGGCTTTTACTACTTAGGAGTCTGTTGCTCCCCAGTATGTAATAAGCTTTGATGTATTTATAAATAATTCTCAACTGCTTACTGGAGAAAAGTATTTAGAGAGCAAACTTTGGCCTCTTCAGGAACCTGCTCAGTAAGGTTCCATGGGATATAGCCCTAGAGGGCAAGGGGCCCAAGGCTGTTGGTTGATATTCAAGCACCACCTGCTGCAAGCTCAGGAGGAGTGTTGCATCCCAACTAGAAGGAAGTGCTGCAGGAGGGCCAAGAGACCTCCTTGGATGGATAAGGAGCTGCTGAGGAAAATTCAGAGGAAAACAGAAAGAGGTTTATAAAAGGTGGAAGCAAGGACAGGCAGCCTGGGAAGAATACAGGGATGTTGTCCGGAAAGCTTAGGCCCACTTAGAATTAAACTTGGCTAGGGATGTGAAAGGATAACAGGAAGGGATTCTATAGGTACATTGCAAATAAAAGACAGGCTAGGGACAGTGTGGGCCTTCTCCAGAAGCTATCGGGAGAACTGGCTACCCTGGATTTGGAGAAAGCTGAGGTTTTGAATGACTTCTTTGCCTCAGTCTTCACTGGCAAATGCTCTGACCACACCACCCAAGTCTTGGAAGGCAGACATAGGGACAGTGAGAATGAAGACCCTGGGCAAACTGGAGGAAAGGATCTGGTTCGAGACCATCTTAAGAACCTGAACGTATAC
This sequence comes from Myiopsitta monachus, assembly GCA_017639245.1. Taxonomy (NCBI): domain Eukaryota; kingdom Metazoa; phylum Chordata; class Aves; order Psittaciformes; family Psittacidae; genus Myiopsitta; species Myiopsitta monachus. The sequence goes on from CM029924.1 coordinate 16,671,035, forward strand.
AAGTGCATGGGATCTGATGAAATCCATCCGCGGGTCCCAAAGGAGCTGGCAAATGAAGGTGCTAAGCCACTGTCCATCGTATTCGAAAAATCATGGCAGTCAGGTGAAGTTCCCGATGGCTGGAAAAAGGGAAATATAACCCCATTTTCAAGAAGGGGAAATGCCAACCTGATGAAGTTTAACCATGCCAAGTGCAAGGTCCTACACCTGGGTCGCAGCAATCCCAGGCACAGCTCCAGGCTGGGCAGAGAAGAGATTCAGAGCAGCCCCGTTGGAGAAGGACTTGGGGGTGTTGGTCGATGAGAAAATGAACATGAGCCGGCTTCAGTGTGCGCTCGCAGCCCAGAAAGCCAACCGTATCCTGGGCTGCATCAAAAGGAATGTGACCAGCAGGTCGAAGGAGATGATCCTGCCCCTCTACTTTGCTCTCCTGAGACCTCACTTGGAGTATTGTGTGCAGTTCTGGTGTCCTCAACATAAAAAGGACATGGAACTGTTGGAACAAGTGCAGAGGAGGGCCACGAGGATGATCAGGGGACTGGAGCACCTCCCATATGAAGATAGGATGAGAAAGTTGGGGCTGTTGAGCCTGGAGAAGAGAAGGCTGCGTGGAGACCTCATAGCAACCTTCCAGTATCTGAAGGGGGCCTATAGGGATGGTGGGGAGGGACTCTTCATGAGGGACTGTAGTGATAGGACAAGGGGTAACAGGTTAGAACTTACAGGGGAAGTTTAGACTGGATATAAGAGGAAGTCCTCTACTGTAAGGGTAGTGAGGCACTGGAATGGGTTGCCAAAGGAAGAAGCTGTGAATGCTCCATCCCTGGCGGTATTCAAGGCCAGGCTGGACAGAGCCTTGGATGACATGGTTTAGTGTGAGGTGTCCCTGGCCACGGCAGGGGTGTTGGAACTAGATGATCTTAAGGTCCTTTCCAACCCTATTTTATGATTCTATGAGTTCCTGTCCTCTTAAAACTTGTGGTGTGTTCCTGTAATTGAATATACATGGGTAGACTTTAAAGCCTTTAAATATCATAGTAATATCTTATATATGACAAGAATGACAATCCAGCGTATTCTCCAAAGGTCACAGGAAAAAGCATTACAATGCTACCAAAATACAGTATGAGAGAAAGCTTTAATCTAAATATTAATATTTGAGTGTTTTAAGAACACTGCCAGCACAGCTATGAATTAGTCATACATCTATTTCGCAATTCAAGTCTTACGTAGACAACTGCAGGTAAGAAGAAAACTAGTTACTCACTGTTTCTTCTCATTCATCTCCCATGCTTCAAGTATTCGTTCTATTAATTGGCACTTAAGGAAGAGCTACCAAAAAAAGTAAGAGCAAAGAACGCTTAGTAGCAGTAAAGTGGAACACTATAATGCATTTTACAGTTGCTTTTAATAAACACTGAAGCCTTACAAGACAATGAATTTCAGGTTCAGGATAAATAATTTCAAAGAGTTTAAAAAGTTCAGAAGCAGCAGTCATATTCCAGCCAGAAACCTAAAAGCTAAACCCACATTATTTCGACTTCTCTTTGCAGCTGCTGAGTTGTGGTAGCATAAAGCTACTGAAATAGCAATTTTTATTCTTAAAGTAAGAGGAACTCCTCCTTCAAGGAAAATAAGTATTTGCATGTGTGCACTCATTCCCACTTCAGGGCAGCAAGTCTACTCTATGGTACTTTCATGTTTAACACCTTAAATGGACATAGTAAGGGAAAAGAGAGAAATATTCTTGTTCAGTCTATAAATAAAGTAAAATCAGGATATGTTTTATGTAAGAGTAACTGCTACCACAGCTGGGAGATAGAAAAATTCAAGAGATTCCCCAAACCCCAGAACTTACATGTTTCAGCAAGAGATTGTCCCCAGTGGAATCCTGATCTGAAATTGTGCCGTTTTCCATGCTTTCAAGAGGATTTGCAAGAATCAATGCAATACAGATTTCTACTTGTGTATGCAAAAAGTTATTCCATGTGTACTTGAAGAACATGTCCTGAAAAAACAAATTCAACAAGGTTTACACAAATCAAGGTCTTTTCATTAAACACAACCAATAGTCTTGCCCCAGCAAGTCATCTGAATTACTACACTGGAACAAATTCTTTAGGTTTTACAATAAGTTTTATTGTGCAAGAGCAACATTGTAACCAACAAAAAAAGTTAATTATTGCGCTTGCTATAATCTGAACACAAGGACTAGAATACTGGATCAGAACAAAAACTCAGCTCTAACCGAATTTGAAGCTGTGGTAACCAATAATGCATGTTCAGAGAATGAAGGGAGGAATGACCTTCCCTACTTACACTGCTTCTAGCTGCAGCCCAAAGTCACTGCAAGTCAAAAGTATAATTACCTGAGCAGCCCTTGAGACTTCCCTTTGAGCTCACTTAACCTTCTAGCACCCACAATACCGCTTATAATGTGCTCCTCACTTCAGTGACATTCCTTACAAAACTATACCTACCTGTTTTGAAGCCATCATCTGCTAATTTTATTCTACCAATACAGAAGGCTACCTCAGATAATCTAGATGCAGTTTAAGATTATTAAATGCATCACACAAGACAGACAAATACTGAAGTTGAAATAAACCAGTGTCCATTTAGTTGTATTCATGGTTCTCCACACTTTCCCTCTTAAAGATTTTTTCAAGCTCTATGTCCAGTTATTTTAGACTACTACTAACTGCAAAACTCAAATGACTGCTGTCACTAATAAAACAGAATTAATATAAGCAGTGATTGTAACAGTATTGAAAAATTTAAGTCTCATTCAAAACACAGCTAAAGATTCCAAATCCCTCCAAATTTCCTTCAGTCCTCCTAAACTAAGGACACCCTTCCATATGCTAAGAGAGCTAAACAATTACTTTTCCTAACAGTCAAGTCTGCACAGTAAAGCATTGGTGTTGCAGCAAATAGCATGAAGCACCAAGAAGTTTATATGGTTATAATTACTTTTCATTCTTTATATAAAACCTGCAATAGGAAAGCATATTCAAACCTCACTGAATTTCGTTTATGAAATAACCTCCTTATAAGAACATGTAGGTGTTCACAACACGTACATTCCCATAGACAACACACCTGGGAAATAGGTTATGGCAAACTTAGCACCTAGTTGCAAACCCAAGTTATGAAGAGGAATTACAACTACATTTGTAATGTCTTCATTGAATTAATCAGTTGGAGCAAAAAGTGATTTTAGACTAAAACCATCTGGGGCAAAGAAAATACTTACACTGTAAGTTTGCGACTGCCTGCTTAGAAGGCATTATTGTGTTCAGAAGCTATATTGTAAGTTCCAGCATTTTTTGCTGTGTTGTTTTTTTTTTTTACCCAATTATCAACATTTGCACTTTTTGGTCAACCTAAACACGAAGAGTATGTCCTGCTACAGCTGAAGTACAAGGCAAGAAAAACTTACAACACACACTCCACATTTGCAAAATCAGCAAGTTAAGTGACTGAAAGTTTGCTGTGCAACATATTGGTTTTAGAGGACTGAAGGCATACAAACCACCAAGATCATCTGTCCCTTTATAGGACAATGGTAAGATACCATTTGATGCGATATGTATTACTGAGAGGAAAAAAGGTTTTGAGGGAACAACATAGGGAAAGAATGAAAACAAGCAGGGGAAGCCTTGAACATGGCTGAAAACTTGAGAACATAGAGGTGAAAAAATAAGCCTGTTAAGAAAACCACTTAATGTATTTATGACGGTGTAGAGGATAAGAACAATTCAAGTGGTCAGAGGAAAATTCATCTATCAAAGTCAACATTTAACAGTAAAATCCACTACTAAGGATTCTCAAATGGTGCTACAAAAGCCACAACAGTCTAGAAAATTTGGCTAGAAAATTATCTGCAGTGACAGAAAAAAATACATTAGATCTTAGTAACAATCCATAAAAATAAAGGCAGCGTAAAGTTCTTACCAGTATTACGCCTATGCTGTTAAGCTCTATAAGCTCCTGATTCACACTGCTTGTATTCGTCTGTAGAAGGCTAGATATTAATCTAATCACATTTAAACGTGTGTTTCCCACAGGTGGATCCAACACACCCCAGGTTGTCTTCATGACACTTTTCTGAAAAAGAAAATTGTATATACGTAAAATTCACTAAAATACCAGCTCGTCATTACTATGCACAATGACAGAGTAGTGCTTAAAATATACATACAATTAGTCCTTAAGTCTTGCCTTCACCCTGCAAATCCCCGATTTCTTATTCTGAACACTACAGCTTATTTTAACTAAAATTAGCCACACAAAACAGTAAAAACAGACACAAGACCAACGATATTGTAAAAATTTATTGTTAACTGCAGAGAGGATCTCAAAGTAGATGCATTCTACCCAATCCTGAAAGGAATTAGGAGATACTTCCTAGGAAATGCTTCTCACTAGTCAATCCAGCTATAGTCTACATTGCTACAATATACACAAAACAGGTGGACAGTCTATAAATATTGTAATGAAATATTGTAAGAACTCAACAAACCAGACCTAACTTAAGAACAACTTCAGTAAGCACCAAGCTCCTCTGGTGTCTTATTCTCATTTTAGCCAGCTAAACAAGAACTGTGTCACACAATCAGCCAATAAAAAAAAACCTGGTATTAGCTACTCTTAAGACCTAAAAATCTTGTGGAAAATATGCAATAGGCAGGGAAATTCATAATGAAAATATCCACCTATCTTAAGGTACAAACACATTTTGGCAAGACTGGATATCACTGGATATTATTTTTGCCTGACAAGTACCACCCCTGCACCAGAAAAAGAAACTGACATCCTGCTAGTTTGTTTATGCCATTCCTTACGTATGACAAAAATCTAAGGATGCTCAAAATGAGTATTTTCTGATAGTTGGACATACTTAGCTTTTGAATAAGTCATCTAGTGAAGTCATTGAATATTTGCTCAAGTATCAAATGTGACCCTGCTTTCACTTTAATATAGACCTGTACCTTGCCAGGTTGTTGCAATAAAGACAAGACAGTTGCTTTATTACCTCTTCAGCATTTGGAAATTTTGAGGTTTCATCTTCTTTACACTAAAATAAGATTACTTTGATCCCCCCTATGTGGTACTTTATACACCTCTAGTATTTTCACTTTGGCACACAAGTCCTCTTCCCTTATGGACTGTGGAACGCGGTTTTTAGGGTGCTGTGCTTCAGCTGAAATTCTGCAGTGACAATGGATCACAGGAAAACCCCCTATTTATGCATCCTGTATTTATCTTTTGCAACAGCATGATGTGAGTTGCTTGAATCAGTTAAAAAGCCTAAAGAATTTAACATACTTAGAGAGTGCAGGGTATGTGCTGCAGAGCTAGTCTAATTGAGTTGTGGGCAAGTCTAGGGGAATTGTGCAGGTTGATGCAAACGTTCCCAACAACTACTGCACCCACAGTCTGTATTTCTTATTCAGATCAGATTTCCAAACAGAAAGCAGCACCCACCCTAAGCATATATAGCAAATCTCTCTTCATTGCTTACTGAAAAAAGTAACTGCTTCAAGGCTATTCTGCCAGTTAAACAAAGTTTAAACTGGAAAAGGGTATCAATTAGCAGAACACATTGGCTCAGAGACAAGAATAATGAACAGCAATGCTCTCAAGAGGCTAGAAAGAAGCCTGGGCACTCGCCCAAAATTTGTCAAACTGGGTTTGTTTTGTTATTAGCACCTGCCTGAAACACAGCCACACAGTGACAGTCTTGTCTCAATTAATTTGGTAACACAAGGTTTCACTTACTTTTGGAGGCTCAAGTAGGAGTTCATGGAAGGATGAAAGTCGTGCTTTTATGGCTTCTAAAACACTTTTATTAACTGAATATTTTGAATTGCTCATGCCAGGAGGACAGATCTCTATATGGCCTTCGAATCTAAAACACACACAATTAAAGTCTGATAATTAACATCAAAACTAGTTGTAAAACATCTTTAAAGTATTATTCTGAGTGTGTCATGGTTCTGAAGGCATGTGATAATGAAAAAGCAAGTAAAAACATAAGGTTACAAACACAAAGTGTCAAGTAACAGCTGAGCAAGATTTTTCCAAACAGTAGCCCCAGTATTTTTAGGTTTATTGTGCTTGAAATCTCCAATATGGTTTTGAGATTATACATTACAGTTGCTCTATTTCCTCTTTTGAGGCAGATGAAGAGTGTCACTCATCTATCCATCTATCTATCTATGATATAGTGGTATATAAGCAAGTTGAATGTACCACAGAGGACAGCAATTCAGCAGTTTCTCAACATCAGGTTGTAATAAAATTAGAAATAACCTTTTTAAAAGTCAATACCCCCTCACTGTACTGTACATATTTTCATCAAATTCCTTCTAGAAACAAGGAAGAGAGTAATGTAATTAGCCTGAGCTGTCAAGTGGTATAAACTAGCTTCTAGAAAAAACAGCAGAAAGACCAATCGTTTGGTGAAAGTGTAATAACGCCAATGGCAATCACTTGGTTTGCTCTTTTACCTCTTCAGCTACAACAGGCCATAAAAATGACTCTGTCATAAGTATCTGAAGACACTTACTACTGCTGAACAGGAGCTACATTATGCAGGCATAATTTAAGTGAAAAAAGAACACTTACGTCTGTCGTCTTGTCTCAAGTAAGGTCAACAGTATTTGGATTGCACTGACTATTGCAGATTCATTTTTTTCTTTATGAAAAATATTAGATAGCAGCTGCTCTATGATTTCTTGCCTGAAAAGAAAAGTATTGGCATCATATAAAACACTACCTCTGAATACAGCTGTTAACAGAAGTAGCTACCAGTTGCGCATGTAAAATGAATAAAGAAATAATACAGTGAAAACTAGTAGCTATTTCAAGACAGCAAGTACCACCAGGACAATCACTCCCATCCTCACTGTCCCGACCATATTTTCCTATTCTTTCCATTGATCTAGGTTTAGATCCTTCCACAGGATCTACTGAGAAACAACACTACAAAAGGAAATTTTCAGTCAGACCAAAATCCTGATTCAGCTTCCCACAACAGCCTCACAAACCTAAACCTATAACCAGCAAAGGGAAGAAGGGAATACAGAAGAATCTTCTCTGGCAGAAACACACACTTGGATTAATTCACAACAAGTAACAGATCAAAGCAAAAGACTTCCATGTATACTCTGCAAAGTATCAAGCTGACCTCTGGCAAAGCATGAAACATTTTAATAAGACACATCTCACCCCAAGAAGTCCTCCAGGTGGGCTCTGCTTACTTGCTGAATTATTTTGCATTACACAGATGACAGTCAAGAAAATTCAACTGAAGAGTGGAGCTTGCCATTTCTAATGACTTTTAAGGTCCAAAATTAAAAACCTTTTTATGAACTGAAAATACAATCGGGAATGGAGCAAGCCAACTTACTTCTCTAGACTTGCAAGCAGTGGATCTGGTTCTGAACTGTTCTGTACTTGTAACATCTGGTCTCTGCTTAAACGAATAATTTCACAGAGTGACTGTGATGCATTTGAATGTCTCTGGAACAGAAAAATAAAGCTTTTCACTGTAAGAGTAACAACAAGCTGGATTGTTAACTCTTCAACTAAAAAAGGTGGAAGTTTCACCTCAGACAAATCTCTCCTACACAATGAACATTCAGACAACAGCTTTATGCTGTAACAAAACCTTAACAAGACAAAACAAACTTGAGGCATGAGGCAAGAATATTTTGCATATTAAGGTGGCAAAACAGAACACATATAAGGCTTTGACCTGGATTGAAGTGGGACCAAAAAGGGGGAAGGGGGGGGGGCAGCTTACTGAAAAGAAGGGCAGAAAACAGTAAATCCAAAAAATTCTAGTACTATGTTGTACAGCAACTTGCTGAACAGACAGACCCAGAAGAATTTCAGACCAATACTTACATCTTCATCTTGAGATGGATGTACAATTTCCACTAGCCGCTGGATAATTCGCTCCTCATTTAGCCACTGTAAAATTGTTTGTGAATCTCAGTAAGAATTTTATCCACGTGAATGAATTAAAATTAACAAAATTAAAAGCAATCATTTGACAATTGCCATAAGTCATACTGTCAATATTACTAAACAAGGATTAACAATACTTCAGAAATAAAAGGTGAAAGTCAGTGTTTCTGAGCAATTATAAAATAGAAAGCCTTATTTTTAAATAAATGGCCAAAAATATAAAAGTTCACTAAAATCCAGAACTTTTTAAAAACTGCATCTGGTAGTTGTAAGTTAGATATTAAAAACCAGAGGAACAGATCAGCCTCTCAGGTTCTAAGTCATCTCCACTAGCACAGTGGCTGCGCTGGAAAAGTACTGGCAGCTCCATGAAAAAACAAGCAGCCCAAAATCCCACAAAAGCAAACCAAAACCCATAGAGTGAACTTCAGCACACTGAAGAACTAAACTCAGTAAACCCAGCAGAATATAAGCCATTTTACAGTTCACAAATGTCAGATGAAAATCCTTTGAGACACTTCACTTACATTTAATACTTCTTGCCGAGGCTGTGGGGGTTCTATGCAAGTCAGTAGCCTGAGCAGCAAGTCCATAATAGCAGAGGTCCCTATGTGCTTAATAATGAGGTCTACAAAATCATGTTTCTTCTTTAAAAAATCCACAATCTAGAAATTAAAAAAAAAAAATTAAGCTTGTATTTACTTATCTGTATTTTGCATGGTAAATTACACCAACCAGATTTAGCTTCTCTCTCCTAGCAAATGGAGAAAATAAGTAAGTTCTTAAGACACTTTTGCTACTTAAAGCTTGCAGTACAAGGCAAGATAAACTAACATACATGTATAAAGTAGCAAAAGTGGCACAGGACAGATCGATACAATGTGCAGTGTGTCTTGGGCCTCCTCTCAAGCCTAAGTGGTTGACCATAAGCTACTTATAATCCAATGCACTGTCAGGTCTCCTTTTTGGTATGAATTACTCTCATTCCTGCTTAGTGAGCAAAGCTTGACACAGCAAGACCGTAACACTATGCAAATACAGAGCTTGCTAAATTATGGAGCAGTCGCAAACTTAATTTGCTGAGTTCTGACAGCAAGGCATTGCAGCTGTTTGAAGTACTAGGCCACATGAACAGCGCAACAGCATTTCTGAACAAGGACTCCAAACATCTCTCAGCTTGTTCAAGACCAACTCTTCACATCAAGTTGGATGCATTCCCACCAATTCAAACCACTTACCTTCACCTTTAACAATTAATACAAGTATCATCATATAAAATATTGAGCTAAGCTAAGCCAAAAAGGTAAGCACTCTTACACTGATTGCACACATAGCTCAGGCAAATGCAAATCAAATACATCGTACTTATCCAAATACATTTTTAACCCTGTGCATACCATTAAAATGGTTAGCATCTTCAGCTAGTATAGAAGTTGAATGCCCTTTCTTGACTTCGCTGCTATCCTCAAACAGGTAGCCTTTAAGCAGCATTGCCAAGCACAACTTTATTAGAGCGCTCATTAAACTGGAGAGGTTGCAAATATTTACCTCTTCTGGTTTTCTGCTTATAAGAATACTTAGCACCTTGCTGAAGAAACTGGCCAGTAAAGGGTTTAGAGGAGATTCATTTAGGAGGAAGCTGTACAGTTTCATAAGTAAGGATTCTTCTTCTCCCAGCCTATCATTGATCTGTGAGACATCTGATGTAAGCAGCTCACATGATATGTTTGGATATCTGGGAAGAAAAAAAAAAAAATACCATACTGTTAGTCATACTTCAAAGTTGTCATACTTCCAGCTCTGAATTCAGAATCTGGTAAAGCTTCTGACCAAGTTTTCAAGCAGGGCTGGTCTGCACTAATTAAAGCAGCAAACTACTGCACTGTAACATAACTGCACATTCAGCATATAAGCTCTATTCTTTAAGAAATGGACTACTCTGTTCTTCAGTAGCAACAGGAGAACACTAGGGAACTGGGGAAAGGAAAGGGCAAGCTTTTATCTTAAGATCTACTATTAAAGTCTTCTGTTCTATCATTAAGCCTATCTGTTCAAGTCTTCTCCTTGCAGAAAGAACTTTTTTTGACAGGAAAAAGTTAGTTACCAAGAAGTTAAGCAGACTGAAGTACTGGACCAATACTAGGGAAAGAACAGCGTGTTTGTCTCTCTCTGATATAACAGGGATTATATTAAAATGGTCAAAAGGAGTAGTTTCAGGATATTAAAATATATATACATATTGCAGTTATGTAGAAACTCAGTAAACTAGTCAGTCTGACAAAACCTGCAAAACTAGCTAGTACTGTTTCACGACACTGAAGCAGAAGTACAGTTCAGAACGCTGAGTAATTCAACTAAGAGGCCATCAAGACCAGTAATTTCCTGCATTTGATGTACTATCACCTACTCAGACTAAAGACAATTTTGACTGACAGCATAAGGTTTTTAAATGAAAGAAGCTTAAGTTTCAAATGCTACTAGAAACACTTACAGGAGGCTTGGTTTACCAGAAATGGTGAAACGTTGCAACTAACAGTGTAGCTTATAATTCTCCCCCCGCCCTTTTAAGAAAAAAAGCTACTCTCTGCATAGACAACTCTAAAATAGGCCCAAACCAGTATAAATTCTGTTATATGAACTGCTAGGTTGACTTTAAAGTTTGAACCTTCTCAGCAAGCTAGCTGAAGTCATGGCCATAGCTAATTAATTCCTACAAAGGAATTCCTACAATTCCTCTGCAAAGGAAAACATTAGTAATCACATGTTAAGTACATTCTTCCATAAGCATCTTCAAAGCATCTTTCCAATCAGCAGTAAAACAAAGCCAAGCACTTAACTATACTACCAAACAGGGGTTTTCATTCAACTGCTTCCTTAATCATCACAACTACAAGATTCTTCATGAGAGTTATGATTTTTATTTTATTTTTTAATTTTTTCTTTAAAACTCCTTTGGACAGCAATTGGTTCTGGATGAATTTGTGGATAAGAGGCTTCCATTTGAAAAATATGCACATACTAGAATGATTTTTAAGTCCTACAAAGCCTCCTGAAAAAAAAACTTGCTCTAAAGATAAGGGTATTGTAATGGCAAGTACGAATGCAAAACACACTATCAAATTAACCAGAGTAAGGTATCCCTCTTTCCACCTTCTCAAATCTCCCCCACCCCAAAAGTTTTCCTACTTATATCGAATTTGTTCATCCATGTCTTGAGGTGGCTCTTCGATAATAAATGAAACTAAGTCTTCCAAACATTCTAACTTCAGCAGAAAATCTATAAGTTTGCGATTCTGAGCCTTGCACTCTTGCAGAACATCCTCTTCATCCATCAATTCCTTCAGTGTTACATCTTCTCTCTCTAGAAGTGTATCTATGTGGGATGACGAATGGAGATCAAATTTCCAAAACATGCTGGTCTGGATAAGAAGAATATACACAAAGCATTAAGTTTACAAATCTATTTAAGCAGTATTTGTAGGTAACACTTCATACTAGTATTTTATAGCTTCTAACCCCAAAGGTACCTGCATGCATAGAAATTTTCTAGAACTCAAAGGAGACACGACAGTAGATGCTGACAATCAAAAGCTATAAAATCAGGCTTGATTAAAGATGACTGAATACTCTGTAGTAATTTTTGTACCTTCAGCAACGGCCAATATCCTCACATCCAAATATGAAGTTAGACAGCTCCAGGGTCCTACTTACATGAAAAGGAACATGCTACTCTGCATTAAAGAAATAAGGGTAACTTTGTTTTTCATCTATGGACCAGGTTTCAGGTTCAGAACCACATGCTCAGCAATTAATAGAGCTGGGAAAGATAAAACGAGCACTGCATAAATGCACTTGAGTACTACCCCTACCACTGAAGGACACACCTATGAAGGTGAAGGAATTATAACACATTTTAACTTGCTGGCAGTACACATCAAAGTACTGGACCTAATTTCAACACAGGACCTACTCACTCACTGCACCTCCCTCCACAAACTTGACACAGGAGGAAGAACATGCAACAATAAAATATCTTATGCAAACATGTGAAAGGGCAGGGGCAGTGGCCCCAAACACAAACATTGCAAAAGACCATAAGAGAAATGGGTGAGGATGAGCAACTTCACCTCTCCTTATAAAAGGCTTTGGCATATGTTAATTCTGTTGCTCTAAGACACTTCAAAAGCAGTTGCTACCAAGACAATTGTGCTATCAGGAAAGAATATTTCAGTTTATGACAGAGCCTGCTTTCACTTCACATTAAGCTCAGTAAAAGCATTTGCTCCACCCCCTCCTCTCCAAAACAGGTCTTTGATATGACATTTAACCCCTGACACAATATCAACTGGTCTTACATGAATGCAGAATGTGGACTGAAAGATACTACAGATACTAGAGTTGCAGCAACAAAAACTATTCTTTCCTTTCCTTACAATTGGAAGCAGTAATTGTTTTTTAAGCAGTACTCATAAGGAAACATTCCCTTTGTTCCTTTAGAAACTGCCTTCCAATTCAATACATTAGTTACTGCTGTGCATTAGCCACATTAGCTGCGAGGACATGTGGTTACTGCAAAGCATATAGATGAATAGTAGTATTCTAGCAAGAGCACATCTGTAAGCTGCAGGGGGTATGAGGCAGCAAGCTGAAATGCTTTTGCTGTACATTCTTATAAAAACCTACTCCCCCCCAACTATCTAATTCTTATGCAAACTAAGATAAAGACAGCTTCAAGCATTTATTTTCCAAGTTAAAAGTGGATTCAGTATCCACACTAAAGCTATTTAAAACAGTGAAGTGTCAAATTTAGTATTGAGCAGTTTAGAAAACAGGTGAAAGTCCAAGCATCCAGCAAACCCCTTATGATTATCTTCAGCAGCAAGACTGCCAGTATTTGGCCTAAACACTGAAAAGCCTGGTATATTCACTACAAAGAAGTTTTACTAGCTTTCAGGATTTTCACTGCTGCTTTAACCATTACACACTGATCACTTAATGCCATCTTGTTTTGCTTAGCCTTGTCAGAATGCATAAGTATACATAACTGCCGCTAGATTACATAGCTTGCTGTTTAAGGATATGGGAGTCAAACAAATCAAGAAAAGGCACAGCTAATTTCAGTTGCAGTATCAGTACTTATAATCATCTGAAATCCCATGCAAGGATTAAGTGGTTAAAAAAAAGAAAAAATATTTTCTAATAAAAGAATTAGTAAATTTACAAGTAGGGTTCAAAACATCTGATCTCATGAATTAGCGTAAGTCAAATTATGCAAAGCTGTTAAACACACTAGCTTGTGGGTATTCAGCCTACACACAGACTTATTGTAAGCAAGTGAAACTAGTGCAATATTAGACATGGGATAAGTTTTGTTTGGTTTGCCTTTTTTAAGCCTCTAGAAAGTGGATCAAATCATTCCCCTTGCCACAATTAATGAAAGCAACATCTTTTCAAGTAACAAGCACCAATGCTAATTGCAGGTGTAAATCCCTCTGCAGTGAATAAAGCTCATTTCAGTAGCTTCAATGTATTTCTCAGTTATTTATTTCAAGAGAAATTCAACAATGGAAAATAGCAAAAAAAAAAAAAAAAAAAAAGGCATACTACTGCGAACATGTTACTGCGTTATTTCACAAACTGTCTCGCAGGCAAGCTCTTTTAGGGGTGCTCCCTCAACATGGCAGGTGCCGGCCAGAGATTATTCCGTCACTTTTCAACAGGAGCCCAGGTCCTTTGAAATAAGGAAAGATAAACAACATAAAATGTGCCAAAGAGGAAGTCCAGGAACCCTGGAGAAAAGAGAATTTTCTTAGGCGTTATCACTGGCGATAGTCTAGAATCAGTCTAACATAGTTCTGAATGGAAATTTAAAATACAAAGTTGTTATTCTTCCCACAGCCTACTTTTCTACCCTCCCTCCCCAAACCTACCAATTCTGAAATTCTTAATTATCTTCATGTTTTTCAAATTTCAGTCCCATTAACATAGTCACAATTACGCCTGATGTCCACAAATCAGGAGTGCGCCTCCTAAATTTCACTATCTGCAAAGATAACCTCCACAAATCAACTGGGTTGTGGTACTGCCAATGCTCAACTCCACTACCAATATGAGCAGAAAAATCACGTTTGGATTCAATTAAAGATGTAAGAAACTGCCAAATATTAGACATGCTCAAGATTAGATACTTCTAGAAGAAAAGTAATCCAGATAATACTAAAAAATCTCAAGTGTGGAAAGAAAAAGATAGTAAAGATGCTGCAAGTATTTGTCCTTTGTAACTTGAGTTAGCTTTCCACAATCTCTGAAAATTCCCAGATAGCAAGACTAACAGACTTCCAATTCATGGAAACAGCACTTCTAAATGTTCACATCAACTTGCTGATGTACAAGTTATATCAATTCAAGATCTTAAGGAGCACCTAGCATTCAGAAAAACACTGCTTTGTTTCCCTGGTTAATACTGTATGCAGATTCTTCTCTGAATGAATGCTGAAATAACATTCCACATGGTAAACACCTGACTTAAATCTGAAAAGAAGAAAGCACCCCACTGAAAGGCAGAAAGCCTGTCAACTGCTCCGAGATAGAGGTAACTGAAATTCTCACTTGAGTTGTTTACTAAAGGGAAGAAATAAAGCTTAGAAGCAATTCTTTCAGACCAGAAAAAAAATGAAGCCTACCGCCTACTACAACTGAAGAAAAAAACACAGTAATTTGTTTAACAGTAATTAAGTCTGTGATTCTTTCTAGAGGCCAAAGGCCTAACTGGCATCTCCATCAAAACAAGTTAGCAACAACTGTCTCAGTAAGTTTCTGTAGCTTCCAGTCGACACAGCTATCAAACACCTTTCCTGAACACAGACATTTCTGCTTTCAAGCTACAGGATGACGATACAAATTCCAGTCAGACAACCATTGTGGACAATGTCTCCTATACTGAACTTTTTACAAAACAGATTCATCACTTTAAAGCATCCAGAAGTCCCTTCAGCAAATAAGAAAGCTATTGAAGTTAGCTGCTCATTTAACTTTTAAGCATCATCCTCAGGTAAAACAAACACGAGAAACACACTCTGCATGGAGTTACTTACAACTCGGTGCCTCATACCTCTATGTAACAGTGGTATTGGTAGCTACAAGCAGAAACAGGGATCTAGATCAGTGCAGAAAGAAAAGTGAGGGACCCTTGCTAGTCAGATGAAGGTTGGTTTTAACTGACAACTGGATGTTAAAAGCATATACAGCTTCCAGTAGGAACTTCACAGATTTTACAGCAATACCTACTTTCATTTTTCAAGCAAGAGAAACTTCTAAAAGAAAAAGCACATCAGTGTCAAGCTGAAGATTCTGCAATATACTAAAGTCTGAGAAATACCAGATACAGAGCTGCAACAAGGACCGTGTTATAAAGAAACTAACGTAACTGTCAATTTTCTTCATGTAGCACCCTATTTTCTTACTAGAGGGTTCAAATGCATAGATGAAAAATCAGTTACTTTTGCAACGGCAAACTTTCCCATGACTAAAATACATCCTAAATTATTTAGCCTACTTCAGCAAAACAGGGATTTACAACTCCTGTGTAGCAACTAACAAAAGACAACTTAGTAGTTGGACACAAGGAAAGCAACTAGCAAGAAAGTCCTTGGTGCCACTACAGGCTTTCAAGGCCTTGTATTTCTTAATGATAAAAGTATTTCTGATGCAAACAATCCATTTCATTCTAAAAACCAGAGAGGCAGGTAGGCTTGGGGAAGGACAAAGTAATATTGAAGATAAATTATTACGCTTTTATCATTGAAAGAGAATTTACCCATCTTTTTAAGACCTTTAAATAGGTTAAATGTCTTTAAAATGCTAAGCAAGCCCTTCTGCCAGTTTCAGCTTCATATAACCTCAAACAGTTAGTCTTGAGGCACATTTAATTAATTTCCAGTTTTATTCCCCCCCCCTCCTTTCTCCAAACAACAGACAGCAATTAGGTATCATAATCATTTATAAAGTGCTTATGCTTACACTGGCAGCAGACTAGCTGTTCAAAGCAAAGCTAAGCACAAGCGCATGTCTCAAAAAATTTTAGAGCTAAACAGAATTACCAGTCACCCCAATGGAAAGAGAAGCCACTTGAGTGGCTACTTTTCAAATTGTATTTCACTCAGCCACAGCATCACCCACTATAAACCTGCTGCCTATAACTGCCTGTCCTTCAGGCACCAAAAGGGGAGGCAAAGGACAGACCCTGTGCCCAAGGGGCAGCAAAATGGCAAAGGGAAGCAATCCTCACGAAAGGGACCCTCAGCCTACCTGAACCTCCCCCTCCTCCTCCCATCCCGTAAGAGCATCTTTCAGACCACTGCGACCCCCCTTCAACTCCCAGAACAGTCATATTTCGCCACATACATTGCCACCACAGTGGCCCACAGATATCACAACCCACCTCACTGCCTTTTGCTCCAGGCCCTATAAATACATAGGCCCTGACAGCTGGTCCAGTTTGCTGAACTTCAAGGCCCTCAGATTCAAGGACGATTGGAACAAAAAGTTCCCAAAGCAGCAAGGTGAGTGGCTTCCCACTTTTGCATGGGGAAGGCAGATGGGTAGTTGCAGGAGACAGAGACAAAGAGAAGGCAGCATCAGAGGGAGTACACCATGGTATCGATGGCCATTGCTCATGCAGCTGATGGTGTGTTGCCCATGGAGGTGGACCTACCCAAACACCAAGAAGAAACAATGGAAATGGATCTACCTCCAGCATGGCTCCCCTGGCAACACTGCATCATGCCAGGGCTCTTTTCCATAACACCTGTAAACACAGCATCACAGGAGTGATGCACCCACCAATCAGCACAGACACTGTACCTGTGGAGATATATGGTACTCTGTGCCATGGAGGCCCAGCCGCCATGCCTGGCTGCCCCGCAGGCTTACACATTCTACTTCTTAGCATTAATTATTTTATTGATTGCCACAGGTTGCCCGAGCCCTTCTCTTTCCCATCCAACATGCTGCCCTGGGTTCAGCAGTAACAGTCCTTTTTTTTTTTCCTTCATGGTAGCTGGTGCAGCACTGTGTTTTTGATTTCAGGCCTGGGAGCAGCGAATGACAACACCAGTGTTTTCAGTTACTGCCTAGCAATGTTTTGGTCTGACCAAGGACTTTCTGAGTCTCATGCTTTGCTGGGGAGGAGGGGAAGCCGGGAGGAAGCAGAAACAGGACACCTGACCCAAATCGATCAAAGAGCTATTCCATGCCACAGGATGTACAAAAATGGGGGCAGGAATACAGAAGTCTCTCTCTCTCTCAGCTCGGTCGGGTGGTGAGCGGTTGTATCCTCTTCCTTTGTATTTCCCTGGTCATTATTATTATTGGTGGTAGCAGTAGTGATTCGTATTATACCTCAGTTACTGGACTGTTCTTATCTCAACCCGTGGGAGTTACATTCTTTCAATTCTTCTCCCCATTTCCCCACCCCCCCCTTGGAGTGGGGGGGAAGAAAGAGCAAGAAGTGAGTGAATGGGCTGCGTGAGATTTACAGCTTAAACCACAACAGTTCTTTCTGGCACCCAACATGGGGCACGAAGGGTTGAGATAACAACAGGATTAATAGTCACTTATCACAATGCTGATTTATTTGCTCTCAAAGTTGTTGCTCTGGTTCTAACAGGTTCAGCGTGTGGTACTTCACTTACAGCCAGTATTTTTTATCTTAACATTTTTCACATCTGGGTTTTGGGTTAAGGTTCTTGTTATATTGTACTTTATTGCACTGCTTTTTAATACAATAGACTCAGTGATCATGAAACTGACCCGGTTTTTGTTTCCAGCTGTGGTCACCAACTCTATACTTTGGGAGGTATATAATGGAAGTGTTTAGCAATTACACATCTCTTTTCACCTCCTTGGGTGGTCAGCCTGTGAAGGGGACATTCTTTTATGCTCCCAGCCCCCCCCACGAGACCATTTACAGCATCGTTTGAGAATTTTGAAGGTTCTGAATGGCCTTTAGATAGCCTTGAGATCTGCCTGCTGGTTGTGATGGGGATCACCATGTTGGCGCGCATACTGAGTATGTTTTACTCACAACCATTTCGTCTGGTCCCGAAAGTTACGCAGAGTCAGGTTTGGGCCTTGTCTAGGGTTAAATGACGATATAGCAGGTCCAAGAGATTTTCCCTGAGGCTGGATAGTCATGAGTGGCAGGGTGTGTGGGATAGTATGGGCAAGTGTAGGCCAGTGGGCCCCTCCAGTGCTTTGGAACTTCACCAATGAACAAATGCAAAATCCAGAAAAATTAGTAAAACATTTAAAGGAGGTGTGTTGCCCTCCTGGTCACACCAGAGATGGACAAATCATGGCAACATGCTGGCGCTTGGCCTATGCTTACAGAGCCCTGTTCAATGCTATCCAGCACCTTCAAAAGGAAAAAAAATGTCCCTGGATCTGAGGGCGGAATAATGGACAGTGCAGCTACTCCAACTCCAAGCACAGCGGCTACACCACCCCCTGGGGGTGCATTCCATGTAAATTTCTGCCACATGGGTTGTGTACATTTGACTTCACCTGGATCTATGGGTATATCCCCGTTATTCGGCTTGATATTATAGATCATCTCTACAATTGTTTGAAGTCCTGGGACAGTTTTTCCACAGCTGAGATGATGGAAGGGGTTAAGACTGTTTCCAAACTCTCGGAGTTTTTGAATCATTTCATCCACTGTTGCCAGTGAGTGGGCATACCCCTTGGCTGCCTTTGACTCCAGTTCATGACCGTCGGCCCCATTGTCCCAGAATCAGAGCAACCAGGTGATGATGTGCTCCCCTGGCTGACGGGTAAAGTCTTTTCACATATTCCATAGCTTGGCTGAGGTCCGAGATCAGGAAGTCACCTCTTCTTCTTCCTCTTCATCATGTGATGATGACTCCTGGTCAGATGCTGTCCCAGGTGGTCAACACATTGTTTCTTCATCTTGCTTCATCTTTCTTGCCTCTTTTTTGCTTTTCCTTCTGAATGGAGGCTGGACTAGATGAGCTTCAAAAGTCCCTTCCAACCCAAACCATTTTATGATTCTATAATTGTCTTAGTAAGACCTCAACATCAAGTTATAACATTTAGAAATTGTGGGGGAGCAGTCTTTGCACATAAGCTAGCAACATTTCAGTGTTTGGAACTATTTGCAGGTAAAGTTTCACTTACACCAGAAAAAAACACCACAAAACCAAAAAAAACCCCATCAAAAAACAAACAACCCCAAACTAAACACCACACCTTCTCCCAAATGCCATCAAGAATTCCTGGGTAACCAAAAAACATTTCAGAATACATGAGAAACACTTCCTCACGTTCATTGACTATTGGACAATTTAAAGTTGTACTATAAGGATAGGATGAGAAAGTTGGGGCTGCTGAGTCCTGGAGAAGAGAAGGCTGCGTGGAGACCTGAAGGGGGCCTATAGGGATGCTGGGGAGGGACTCTTCATGAGGGACTGTAGTGAGAGGACAAGGGGTAATGGGTTCAAACTTCAACAGGGGAAGTTTAGATTGGATATGAGGAAGAAATTCTTTCCTGTAAGGGTGGTGATGCACTAGAATGGGTTGTCCAGGGAAGTTGTGAATGCTCCATCGCTGGTGGTGCTCAAGGCTGGGTTAGACAGAGACTTGGGTGACATGGTTTAGTGTGAGGTGTCCCTGGCCATGGCAGGGGGGTTGGAACTAGATGATCTTAAGGTCCTTTCCAGCCCTAACTATTCTATGATTCTACGATTCTACAGATACAAGTCCTTCCAGACACTGTACTCATTTACAATACATGCAACCACTATAGCTTCAGAGGGTAACTATATACTCAAGTGAAATGCAAGCAAGAGACATCACATGGTAGTCCTTGTTTGACTGGAAGAGAAATAAGTTAGAAAACTGCATAAAGACATAGTAATTTTCATAACATCCTCTTTAACAGCTGCCTCCTCCTCCTAATGAGGAGGCAAATATCAGACAAGGGAAAAAGGAGCCTGCTATGGCAGCAGAACAGTTAAGATAGAAATCATACCACTTTCACCCTTACTTATCACAGTAGCCTTCCTTATTTATGTATACTGGCTGCACTTCTATCTAGACCAGAACTATATATATATTTTTACATAATATGTAGATAATAGCCATCACGTGCATATACGCACATGCCTATTATGACTGTACATCCCAATAATCAACTGCTTTGGCATGCTGAAGTACATGAACAAGACCAAACTAGTTAATGTTTATTCAAAGACACCAATCTCCCAAAAACTCAAGGTCATAACTGTCCAGCAAAAGCAGAAAAATCAGCTGAAATCTAGTTTGCCATGAAGTTACAAGAGCAATTTTATGTATTTATAATTTTATATATAATTTTTACAAGTGTATCCCTGTCAATTCTTATACTCTATCACAACCCATGGGTTAGTAAGTGTTAATAAATTAGATCTTCATTCCCTGAAATCGCTACAAATTAGACACTGATCTCCCCTGCCCAAATAAAAAGGATGAATTATTTTCTAGTAACTCCACTTCAACAGCTGAACACTTACACACTTAAAACATTCACTGGTCAGAAAATTCAGTTATATTCTTATGTTGAATTCTCCCAACTATATTCAAAATGAATATATCTATGTACTGACAGAAGACAGTTCCATAATAACATAAAAAGCAAGCTAAATAGTGCACAGCTATTCAGAGACCAATTTGACACCGAAGCATGCAGTTTAGTACCAGAAATTTGGTCGCAAAAGACAGTATTACCACACTTCAATATATAGTGCTAAACAGCATTCATACCTAACATATGTAAGTTCATGAACATATTTGGTTTGAAATTCTCCCAAAGAATGAGAAAGCAGGCAGCAATTATACCTCCTGGCACAAAAGCAAAATACTTTAAAACATATTCTCTGTAAAACAAACAGAATAACCACAGCAGTGTGTTTAATGACCCTTGATTCCCACTGTAAGACCAAAGCAGGGCTGAGCAAGAAGATAGTGTTAACAGCAGGGTGTGTTAAAGACAAAGTAAGAAACAGCCAGCTAGAAAGCAATCCAAGAAAAGCTGCAAGGAAAGGGAAGGAATGAGCACAAAGTCTGAACTGCAGAAGGGAGAGCAGCTTAGAAGGTGGTAAATGTGAATCTACAGAAATCAGGTACATAAGCCTCTAGTGGACGTGAGGAACAAGAAAAACTTAAAGCACTCAGGAACCACTTAAAATGCAAGGCTTTACAGATGCAGAAGCTAAATCTACTGCTGTAGGGGAAGTGTAATAGTTTCTTACCTGTAAAACACAATTTTTTAAAAAAAGTTAAAAAACAGTGATTTGTATTCTTTCAGGCTCCTTGCCCATTACAGGGGATTCTGGCAACAGCAAAAAAACTTTCAATCTACAGTATTAGCAGATTAGCAGGACTGAATTAGGAGTGAATTAGATGAAGTAGATTTCTTCCTACAACAAAAAAAGAAATATTATAATTTAATACTGTTTAATACTTATTTTTAAACCAACTTGAATTAAACATCCCCCTTTATTTTGGGGAGACAAACGAAGAAACTTCATCGCCTCATTGGAATAGAACTGCCTTTAAAATCTGTGCTTGACTGTGGAACCTAACACAAATCCCAACTCTTTTTTAATAAACAATTAGCAACTGCATATGAAGTTACATCTTCAGAGCTAGAATACACATTATTAATAGTTTTTTGCAGCAGTCTTATTTTCTTATAACTATTTTTCTTATATTAAGACCCAATCGACCCAAAACTACACAGAAAAAAAATAACACACAAACATTAAGAATGCCAGTTATTTTGGCATAAGATTGTATAAAAAATTCAGCCAGCTTCAATTTGAAAACAGCCTGACTTGGAAAGAAACAATACAGCCCACGTATGAACTTATAAAGGAACCGCATTCAGTCATGAAGACAACTTCTGCTTTTTATAGTTTAATTCTTCCAACGTAAAGCAAAGTAACATTAAAGAGCTTAATTAGATATCCATAACTGGCTTCTGAGTGCCTGCGCTTTGGTCAACACCAAACAGGCAAGAAAAAGCATCTGAATGATTGATGCTTTTTCTCTGATGTAGCTGTTTCTGGCAGCGGGAAGATGAATTTCTAACACAAAAATTCACCTTCCTTTTCCACCAGTTACACAGAACTTTTTGATTTTATTCTTCAATGTAGGTTTCACGCAAGACAAGAAGTTTATTTCTTTTGAGAACAGAGGTAATAATTGGTCATTAAAAAAAAAAAAAAAATAAGAGAAGTACTAGCAACTAAGGCAGCTAGCAAAGATTTTAGCACATTCATTAATTCATGCCCACGTCTACCTAGCATTTGGCCAAAAAGCTCTGCTATCAGAGTTTGTCACCAATGTATCTTCAACCAAAATAGAAAAAAAAAAAAATACCCCACAGAAACCAAATCAACCAAAAAAACCCACAAACAAAAAAAGAAAGCACCACCACCAAACTACAAAAATAAACAAACCAAAACCAAAACTCAAACCACACCAACCCATACACCTTAAAAAAGCATTTCAAGTATCCTGCCAAAGAGAAGAATTACTTTTTTTTCTGACTTGAAATACCAGGTTATGAGCTCCAACAGTTCTGGAACCAAACCCAACACACATACATCTACACTGTTTTCACAAAAGCACAAGGAATCCAAGCCTTTGTACACAAACACTAAACACAACATTTAAATTCTATTTGAGTAATCAGGAACCTAAAGGCAGTGTAATATATTAACCATACTACTTTCAAAGATCATACGATTCTCATCTGCAGACCTTTAGGTCTGTATGTCTTGTAGACTTGCCAATCCCTTGTGAGGCAAGCGCCTAACTAGAGCAGAAAAAGTAAGGGAGATTACTGGACTTAAGGTTGCTTTACTGAAGTCTCCCTGGTTATCACTTCTGCATTTCAAATGCACACCTACGTTCAAAAGTAGAGCTCCAGGAAGAATAGTGCTCAGGAAGCTAGGGATCAGTTCAGGAAAGCTAAAGCCCAGTTAGAACTGAGTCTGGCCACAGATGTCAAGGATAATAGGAAGGTCTTCTATAGAAATGTGGCTGCCAAAGAAAGACTAGGGATAATGTAGGCCCTCTCTAGAATGAAACAGGAGACCTGGCTACCTTGGATTTGGAGAAGACTGAGGTTCTCAGCGAATTCTTTGCCTCAGCCTTCACTGGCAAGTGCTCTGACCACACTGCTCAAGTCACAAAAGATATATGGAGGCACAAGGTGAATGAAGCCCTTAAGCGCACTGTAAGAGAAGATCAGGTCTGAGATCATTTAAGGATTGCCCAGAGGTTCTGAGGGAACTATCAGAGAAGTTGCTAAGCTGCTGTCCATCATATTGAGGTGTCATGGTAGTCAGGCAAAAGTTCCTTATGACTGGAAAAAGGGAAATACATCCCCATAGACCAGCTGGTCTCACCTCTGTGTACGGCAAAATCATGAATCCGATTCTCCTGGAAGCCATGCTAAGTCACATGAAAAGCAATGAGGCAACTGGCAACAGACAACATGGCTTCACTAAAAGCAAATCCTGCCAGACCAATTTAGTGGCCTTCTATGATGGGACTACAGAACTGATGGATAGAGGTAGAGCAACTGACTTAAGTCTACCTGGACTTTTCACAAGTCCCACACAAGACACTGTCCCACACAACAGCCTTGTCTCTAAATTGGAGAGGGATGGACCTGATGATCGACCACCTGCTGGATAAAGAAGTGGCTGGATGGCCACACCAGAATTGTGGCCAACTACTCAATGTCCGTGTAGAGACCAATAACGAGTGGTGTCCCTCAGGGGTTGAGGTTGTGACCTGTTTTGTTCAACATTTTTGTCGGCAACATGGAGAGTGGGATTGTGTCAGTGACACCGAACTGTTTGGTGCAGTTGACATGCTGAAGGGAAGTAATGCCATTCAGAGGGACCTTGACACACTTGAGGGCCAATGCAAACCTCATGATGTTCAACAAAGCAAAGTGCAAGATCCTGCTCCTAGGTCAGGGAAATACCAGGGACAGCTACAAGTTGAGCAGAGAAGTGATTCAGAGCAGCCCTGCAGTGAAAGCCTTGGAGGTGTTGGTCAATGAGAAAATGAACATGAGCCAGCTTCAGTGTGTGCTCACAGCCCAGAAAGCCAACCATATACTGGGCTGCATCAAAAGCGGTGTGATCAGCAAGTCAAATGAGTGATCCTATCCCTCTACTCTGCTCTCGTGAGACTCTATTTGGAGTACTGTGCGCAGTTCTCAACATAAGAAGGATACGGAGCTGCTGAAACAAGTCCAGAGAAGGGTCACAAGGATAAGGGGGCTGGAGCACCTTCTGTATGAAAACAGGCTGAGAAAGTTGGGGCTGATCAGCCTGGAAAAGAGAAGCTCTGTGGAGACCTCATAGCAGCCTTCCAGTATCTGAAAGGGGCCTACAAGGATGCTGATAGGGACTCTTCATCAGGGGCTGTAGTGATAGGACAAGTGGTAAACAGATTCAGACTTGAACAGAGGATACTTAGGTTAGATATAAGGACAGACAGAGAGGCAGTGGAAAAGGCTGTCCTTGCTGTGAACGCTGGCAGTATTCAAGTCCAGGCTGGACAGGTCCCTTGAGTGACCTAATGGGAGGCTGTCCCTGCCCATGGCTGGGGTTGAAACTGGATGATCTTGAAGCCCTTTCCAACCCAAACTATTCTATTATTCTATATGGAATGTCAGGTACAAGATGCCAAATAGGTGGATTACCTGATCAAGACAGAGACAACTGAATTGAGACTCAGTATCTTCCAGAAGCATTCTACCACAATTTCTGTCACGTAAAGTGGTAGAAAGCCCCCTGCCTCATGTTATTTAAATAAGGAGCACTTTGTGAAACTACAGATAGCAGCATGACTACCTTTCCTTTTCTGAGGGACTCAGCTTACAAAACTAAGTAAAAACTGCTTTGAATAAGAAGATTGCACCAAGTCTGACCTACAGAAGTTGAATGATTTACAATAATTTGGGTATATGCAAAAATAAGTTCTAGAAGAGAAATCAGAGACCACCAAAACAACAAGAGTTCACTGACACGCAAGAGTTTGAAGTGGCTAAAGATTATCTTTCTTCCTCCTTCCCCCACACAGTTCATATTTTGACCAAATCACTCCAGCAATCCAAGTTTTGCCATGGTGCGCATTTATAAATGATACGTATTGCAATTACACCAATTTTCAGGCACAGATGTCTCTGGTACCTCCACTGAACAGAAGTATGCCTTCCCCACAGAACTCTTCTACTTTGATGGGCATTACTAGAAAAATCAAGACTGCCTAGCAATCTTCTTCCAACTGCAACATAGAATCATAGAATAGTTAAGGTTGGAAAGGACCTTAAGATCATCAAGTTCCAACCCCCCTGCCATGGGCAGGGACACCTCCCACTAAACCATGCCACCCAAGGCTCTGTCCAACCCAGCCTTGAACACCCCCAGGGATGGAGCATTCGCAACTTCATTGGGCAACCCATCCCAGTGCCTTAAGGAATACACAAATGGGGTGGGCACCCTACGTATTACGAAAAAGCCAAAATCTCATATGGAAACACCAGATCTACTTACTCTGTTTTCTCTGCAATCTTAAAAGAAAAAAAAAAAAGTATCTTTTTAAGCTCTACTTCAGCGCTTCTCTCTAGAGCATCAGAGGAGAGTTTGTTACACAGTGCCTTTCAAAACTTTACCATAGCTGCAACTGGCAAATACAGGGCAAGTCTACCTCAAGGATTTAGCAGCATTTCTTAAGAAACCTGTTTTCAAAGGGAGATTACTTTCATACTCTATAACTTTCCACTGAAGTGATCATCAGCTGTGCAATATTTTAAGTGATCAATATATATATGCAAACAGTTTTAAAAGAGCCATTCAAGTAACATGCCATAGTTTAGGGGTACAATGTCTTGGAATGACCCTTATTTGAACTGGCTATGTTTCCTCTCATTTTCTTCATGCCTTTTCAAGACAGGGCTACAGCAATTCACCAAAATACTTCTGGCACCCATTCCTTTCTACAAGTCCCTTCTTTAGCCCCCAACACATCCACCAACAGCTTTCTTCCACTGCAAGAAGAGGTCTCAATTCTCACCAAGAAGTGTTACTTCATTAACTAGAAATTTGCAAAATAATGTTATAATTAATCCAAATGCAAGACGAAGTTACTGAAAGTTACATTCCTATGTGATAGCTACTGAAAACTACTGTGCTGTACACCTAAAGCAAGTAATTTAAAATGCTAGCTCAAAACTTAAAATGGTGAAGAATTTATTACACCATTACACAACAGAGCCCTGAAAACCAATATCCTGCTGATTAGAAACTTGTAAGTCAATTTACTTAAGACCTGAACTTAAGTCTTCTATTCTTTTAGATAATATTCAGAGTTCCATGCAGATTTTGGCAAGTAAATCTTATTACCATTCCATAAAGTGAAACCGCTAGAGCAGCAAGCAGCACAGAAATTAAGTTTGTCTGAAACTTTTGGAAATCTAGACACAAAACTTTACAGGTGGCTTAACCACAACAAAAAAGGGCAGTTTCAACTCTCTCCCTCTCCAACACTTTCTTTTTTTCAACTGCCAGTTTGCTTTCAGGGTTATTTTGGGATGGATTCACTGGCTGTCGCTTGCAGTTAATAACTTCAACAACAAAGCTTTTTTCTTCCTCTACAGAAACCCACTTTGCAGTAAAACACATTTACTATTTTCACTTGCATTCTGCTGCTTCGCATTTCCACTCTATAGCATCATAGTCACCAATTCACATTTCCAGAGAAGACCTTGATCTTCACACACATAATCTTCACAATCTCAAATTAAAAAAGGTATAGACATGGAGATAATCTATAATCCCTCCCTCTCATACAGATCAGTACTACAGTTAAATGTTTCTATTGTCTCTATTACAACTTCAACATGGGAGGGAATCAGAGGGCTGGAGCACTGCTGGTGTGAAGAGGGCTGGGCTTGTTCAGCATGGAGAACAGAAGACTCTGGGGAGACTTTAGAACAGCTTCTGGTACATAAAGGGGCAAACAACAATTCCAATCTGGACAACTAAATTCCCTACTCCTTAACCGGAGGGTGAGGGACTAATTTATATTTATAAATTCCATTTCTGAAGCAGAGCATCCAAGCAGCATGGACTCAGCTGTGTCAAGGTTCATTTGAGTTTTTTGGGGTTTGTTTTTTTGGGGTCTGTGTGTTTTTTTTGTTTTGTTGAGTTTTTTTCTTGTTTGGGAGGGGGTGTTTTCTGTTTCTTTGTGGGCTTTGGGTTTTTTTAGCTCTCAAAATAAATAATACCGAAGTACAGCAGGAAAGTGATACTGTAACAGGTAACGAAGCCACAGGAAAAAAAAATTACCAATATGCTCATCTATGACTGAAATTATACCAATAACACAACTGCACCTGGCACAACTACTGAGAAATAAGAGCAATAAAACATTTATAGTGGGTTGAAAAAGAGTAAAGTTGCAAATTCAGTCCTCAATCACACACTACTAGTCTCACAGCATAATGTGCAAACTTTCAGATTATAAGTGACTCCAGAAGAGAGCCTCAGCCTGAAAAAACAATGACGCTACAGAAGTAGAGACAGAGCTTTCACAATCTGATGGCAGAGTAGATCCCTTTTAAATGAGGAAAGACATCCCATAACACCACTGGTAAGGCAACAGGAAGGACTCAGTAATTTCAGAGGGAATTGTGAAGTTTTACAAGTATCTAGCAGTTAATTAAAATTAAGCACTGAAGCTATTATGAACTCACAGCCACAACAGCAATTATCTTTTCTTGCAACCTACAGAGCTCAACAAGTTATACAGTGGTCTCACACCAACTTTTATCAACTGCTGGATTTTTACCTGTGTTGCCTTTAAATCTTCCTTCATTTCCCTCCTTTAAAGCACTTGTTTAAACAAAACCAGCACACTAATCACTAAAGTAAAGGCAAGTAGCATAAGAAGATTCATTTAGTTCTTTATGTCAACCATCTCATCAGCCAAATTTCAGCTAAACAAACTCAATGTTCAACATACATGTTTTTGCCATTAAACGTGGCTTGAAGCTGTAACAAATAGCCCATCAAAAGTACATACATAGAAGGATCCTTTGATGGAATGCTTGCTCGTCACTTCTTTTTTCAAGATGTTTGGTGACAGCAGCTAATTTTCTCAAACGAATATCATCTACTACTCGTTTTCTAGAAGTTAGCTTCCAATGATACTTGGATATTTGGCAAGTTTGCCAAGGCAGTAACAGAAGAAATAATGTGCAGTTCAAACCAGTCATAAAGTTTCCAGCTAAACTCTTTTATACTGGAGACTGGTCAAAGTAGTACATGATAAGCGAGAACAGAATATGAAGACAGTCCTATGTCTGCTTTAAAGGTAATGTTACAGTGTGTTTCACAGAAGGAAGAGTTTTTTCACCAAGGCCTTATCTATGACTTTTACCCTATTGTAACTTAGTAAAAAACACCAAGCAATGCACAAGACAGAGTTTCCACCATAGTTACACAAAATAAAAGCAAACAGCATTATATTTTTAGTTTCTATATAAGAAACACTAACTATATAGCCACTCTGGTACAGAGATGTAGAAATCTACCCTCTGGAGGCAGTGGCTGATACTCCAGGTATTGAAATAACACCAATTTGTAGCAGACCTAGCCCTTTTTTTGTCTATGAATCCTCTGCTTTCTGCTCCAACTCAACCCCTCAAACCAGTTATGATACATGATTAAAAAAAAAACCAATGTAGTCACATCCATACTAGCACTGCCTACCACCACTGTATAAAGCACTACTTGGGGTTTTATTAATTTGCTTTTTGATTTATCAATTAGGGCACTACTACAGTGGAAAAAAAAAAAGTGCATCACCTATGTGGGGACCAGGGTCTTACACTTTGTTCTTCTAAAGGTGCATAACGTAAATTTACAGGAAGCATCTCTCTCTCTACTACTAGTTTGGGAAATAATGAGCTTCACTCCAAAAACATCAAGAAGTTAAGATCTGCACAACAGAATTTTATCTTATATATTTGGATTCAGTTAGAAATCCTGCCTATGGTCACTGAAGGTGAGGACTTGTGGCACTGCACAGCAGGGATTAAAAAAAGGCCTAGGATTCACTTCATACATAGTAAAAATGAGAATGCTTTTAGAATTGGAAATTATATATTCTAGAACATATTTAATAAACCTAGAATCAAGTCACTAGTTGTACTAAAAAACCCTAGGAGTTTCCATCCTCAATCCCAACCACGTTTTGTTACCAAACTGGAAGTCACATGGCTCTTTCACAAACCTCACCCAGGACCTGCTTTGTCATCAAAACACAGCTTTATAGTTTTCTTCATGTTTAGATATATATTTGGGCACAACTGACAAGAGCTGGCCTGTGGTCTTTCAGCGCTCATTTTCCAGAAGACTCTGTGGACACAGGATGGGGACCACCTAAGCCATGTACTCAATCTCCTTGCAGATGCGCAATCTAGATTGCGTCACCAGATTCAAAATTAAACAGAAATGTTCTCAAAACTTTGGCCAAGGAAACTAACCCTTTAATCTCACTATGGGGGAATTTCTGCTTGTGTGCACATACATGGTTTTTTAATGCAGCTCTGCCTCCCTTCATGCCTTCAACCAAACTCTCGCCACTACTTTCACAGGTTCTCTCCTTAGCTGTTTTGCCTAACAACATATACCACTTCAGTACAGTGTATTACAGCTTCACAGTTCCTTATGGTTGTACGCTGAGGTCCTTTTAGTACTTTTTTTTCCTCGCTGCTGGCATGCAACAGATTGCATAGATTTTGTCACCGAGCATTCCAAGTCTTAAGTCCCATGGAAGAGGAAAATATATTCCCATTTAACAGGATTAGTGGTTGAGTACAGAGAGTAATGACAGAACAGTCAAAGGGTCAGTCAGGAACTTTTGGTCCCACTCCAAACCACATACACCACTGCAAACATGTTTCTTGACACTTTATGGAAGTTATTAAGTAAACACAGGTCATGAAGACTCTTGTATTTTACAGTAACAGGTATTTTTCCCAAATACTGTGTGAAGAACTATTCCATAAACAAGCAAGCTGTTAACAGTTTATAGACCTTTTGGATCCTACCAATTCAGTCTATCCTATTTCCTAAGAAACGTCTCAAACTAGCTATAGAGCTGCGTATAATATCCAAGATTAGAAAAACATTTTACTTTAGTTGCTTAGTAGCATATGGTTTCTAAAACAGATACTGGCACCCTGACACACCACAATTACACATGCTGTGCAAAGCTTTCAACATTATGTTTGTACTCTCTACATATTTTCTGATTGATCTTTCAGGCTTGCCTCCCATCCCAAAATATCAGGATCAAATGTGATCACTAAGTAGTTTTCCAAGTTCTTTACTCTCTTCCTCCAACTTGACAAAGCGAGATAAGACAAGCAAGATATTATTCCTTGTTTACGCCTACATGTTTTATTCCTGCAGAAAGTTTTGCCGAAA
The DNA here is from genome assembly GCA_017639245.1 of Myiopsitta monachus. Classification (NCBI taxonomy): domain Eukaryota; kingdom Metazoa; phylum Chordata; class Aves; order Psittaciformes; family Psittacidae; genus Myiopsitta; species Myiopsitta monachus. The sequence continues at coordinate 16,701,595 of CM029924.1, forward strand.
CCAATAACTCCCCATCTTGCCCTTAGGATAACCCAGTCAGACACCTGGTCTTCTAGAATTTGGATGTGGTGTCTACTTTGAAATAACACACTATTCCTAAACCTGGCATTTGAAATAAGAGTACACAGCAATCTTAAGGGTCACAAGTAAAGGTGCTACTGTAAGAACCAAATCTAGATGGCAGACAACATGCTTAAGACATCCTACGTTACTACAGAAACAGATCACCATGCTCATACCAGTCCCTCCACCGTGCAAGCAGAAAAAGCATGGTTTTCATCATAACTTCCAAAGGCCACCAATAAACCCAATTATATGTGAGAAGTGAATATACAAGCCTCCTACCTACAAGGATGTTGTGTAGCATGCTAGAACACTGAAGCTAGAAAGAGTCTTATTTCAATATACTGATACTAAGTAATCTTAAACTGCAGAGTTAAGTAAACACTTCAAGGCTTTTCAAGCACATGGATGAAAGAGGACACCAATGGAGAGAGAGTATATCAGACAGTTCTTCAAAGTGTTTCCCCCTTCCAACTGTTTCAATCCCATACTATTTTTTTTTTGAGCCAGCTTCTTTGTATTGCACAGTACACGCATTTCAAGCTTAAGCTGCAAAGCTGTTGAGCCATAACAAAAGACTTCAGTCTCTAACAGCCTGTTAATCTGTTAATACTAAAACTACATACATATTTTTCTGCTTTAATACTGCTGAATCCAAGTTCCATTCATTTGAATTTCACTTGTAGAATATCATCTGATTCTCTGATTGGCATACAAGTTATAGCACCACCTCTGTAAGTGCAAGAGAGAAAGGTTCTGAAGGAAACAGTCACATCTGCTCACATCAGTATATCCACAGCAGTACAGTGAACAGTTTGCAGGGAGTGTTGTGAAGAAACACACAAACTATTCAGTATCTTTAGTTCATAGGGAATAATAATGTCTAGTTGATTTATGTTTAAAAGAATCTAAAGATATTACAGTCACAGCAATTTACATATAAATCTAACTTGCTTGCAAAGAAACTATAATGCACTACCCTGCTTAAAGACATTCCTGTTAGACAGGCTGTTTTTCCTGAATTTCTGAACTACGATTTTCAATTTAACTCTATGTTTACCTGAAGTTCATTGTAAATGAACCTCTTCAGCAATTTCTCTGGCCAAAATAAACTCTAAAAGTTGTAGAAGATAAATTTCTTTAGTATCTCAGAAAGTGCAGGATTCAATATCACATACGTATTCTGCTTTCACACAGATAGCAAGTATCAAATATTCTCAAGCAATATCATAGGTAAAGAGAACAAATCACTTAAGTGAACTTAAACAAGTACTAGAATTACAAACTGCAAAGATATAAACATACAGACTAGATACCACATTTGCATGAAGTCTCAATAACAAGTTACATAACAAAAATAATTCTGTATTGTCCTTTTATATATGCATAATAATGACTATTGCAAGTTACAGTGAGTCTATGGCTCACTACTGAAACCATAAATAAGTAACACATCATCACAGACTCTTCCCAGAATGTATGCCACACTGAAAATACACATTGCACTTCAAATAACTGCAGTAATCTATTTGGAACGCTGGAACAGGGACACTTCTCAACTTTCATCATTCCAGAGGGGAAAAAAAAAAACCCAAAAACCAAACCCACACGTATTTGTGCAGTTCACAGGTTACTTTATCTACTGCCTGGAAATCTGAAGCCAGCTTAATATTCATCAAAATAAAAAAAAAAAAAACTCAAAACCCACACCATACACACCCCGTCCCATTACAGTACATGTAGAAACCTTTCCATGAAGATTTTAAACTTAAGTACTATCACTAGCAGTAACATCATCTTTCATTTCTAAGATGTCAACATCACACAGAGAATATTTCCTAAAGCTATCCACCCACTCACAAGTTTCCTATACTCCTCCAGTCAGAAAAATTTCTTTAAAATAGCAACAAACCTATAACAAGTATCCTACTGGTCTCAGTTAAATAACATCTACACTCACAGAGGTGATCTTTAGCTTCAGTTGTACTTGTCATACAAGCCTATAAAACTTATTCCCTTTTACACTTCAAAAAGTTCTTAGCGACTAAAGCAAAAGAAAACCTGAAGAACTTTCAGAACCTCAACACTGCTATGTTCTTAAAAACTTCTAATTGAAAGAAACTGCCTTGTTAATAAATAAATGAAACACCACAAAACCCCAAAAAAACACTCCCCCATGTCCCTGACAACAACAAAAAAGCAGCTACGTACTCAAAAGAAATACTGACGCATTGGCTTTGATTTTAAAGAAGGAAAGCGAATGCAAAATTTCCTATCAGCAACGCTTATCTGGTTTATTATGGAAGAGGTAACAGTAAAGTCCGAATAAAGTTCTCCAAGTTAAAGCAACAGCCTGACTGCTGGGCGACAGAGTTCTGCAGACAGCCTCCCCCACTACTTAGACGACACCCTTCACCGCGCTCGCATCTTCGCTGCTCTACCGGCGAACAATGCGCCACCCGCCAGACCCAACCGCGCCATGACCCGCTCCCGCGCCGCCCGAGGCCGCCAACGCTCCGCGCCCAAAAGCTGCCGTGGAAGGGCCGCGGCGTCCCCGCCCCCCGCGGCTGCCGGCCGGCCCCCCAGCCGGGACGAAACGACAAAGATGCCGGGAAGAAACTTCGGGGCAGCCGCCGCAGGACCCAACGTCACGGTCGCGGGAAGAAAGAGGCGGCAGGGCTCCCTCCAGCGCGGCCTGGGCCTTCCCCGCCGCGCCCAGGCCCGCAGCACCCAGCAGCCGCGCCGCGGCCCGCCGCGCCTGGCCCGGGCGTTGGGTGCTCCGTGGGCGTGAGCGAGGCGGCGCCGCACACGGCAGGCCCCGGCAGTTCTGCCAGCTCGGACCCGGCGGCGCCTGAGCACCGTCCAGGAGCTCGGTGCGAGGAGGGGAGCAGGCGCCAGGCTCGCGCCGCCGCCTAAGAGTCACCACCGGCGCGCTGGTCCGCCCGAAGCGGCGGCAGGGAGAGCTCACCCACCGCCGTTCCGCCCGTACCTCGGCAAGCACGTCCCCCCGCCACAGGCCCCAGGCTGCCTCCGGTCAGGCCGAAAAACCACCGCTTGCCACCATCACCGACACTCCAAGATGGCGGACATATCAGCTTCTGGGAGCCCTCCTCTCCGTCCGCCCCGCCTGCCAATCATGCGGCCCCGGCTCCACCCCCCTCCTCAACTCGCGCCTTTCTATCGGGCAGCGCGCGGAGCTCGGCCTCTCACTGGCAGTCTGGTGGATGTCAGTCACCCAGCGGCGCGGCTGCAACTGGGTACAGGCGGCGGCGGCGGCGGGCTCTCGGCTCCGTGTTGGCCAATCAACGCACGGGGCGGGAGCAGCTCGCGTCCCGCCTTCCCGGCTTAGCAACAGGGTGACGTCAGCCTGACGGGCGTTTCTCTCACCCAATAGAAAGGGCAGGTTGCTTTTAAAAATAACCCCTCTCCTCCCAATCGCGAGCGGCGGGGCTCCGACCCGGCACCGGCGGGAGGGGCGGGCGCCTGTGACGTCCCCGTAGCCTCGCCCCCCCCCCCGCTAGCCATTGGCCAGCGGGCAGAGCCCCGCCCGTCGGGGTGCGGCGCGGGCGCCAAGCTGCCTGACAACAAGCGCGTGAGGTGAGGTGGGGAGGGGGGACCCGGCGAGGGGAACTGGGTCAGGCGGCGGAGGCGGGGATCGCGGTCCTTGGTCTCCCCGTGGACCTCCGCCTGCAAGCCCGCAGTGTTTTAACGGCAGCGCACCGGGATACACGTGTGTGAAAGCCAGGGGACGTGCAGGCGCCCTGGCCCCGGCCGCCTCCCCTGCCTGCCGCCGGTGGTGCCGCTGGCTGAGGCGGCAGCTTTGCAACCCCTCTGGCGTGGGCCTCTGGTTGGAAGCTTGAGCGGCTGGTAGCTGGGCAGGTGGCCTTGTGTGTCCCTCAGCTGGCCGAAAAACACCCACCATGTGGTGTTTCATGCCATGTGTCCTGGAGGGACAAACGTATTCTGGCCACGGTCGTCCCTCACAAAGCTTCCCAGTACTGACAGGACGAGGGGGGACGGCTTTAAACTGAAAGAGAGAAGATTCAGATGCGATATTAGAAAGAAGTTCTTCCCTGTGAAGGCGGTGAGGCCCTGGCACGGGGTGCCCAGAGAGGCTGTAGCTGCCCCATCCCTGGCAGTGTTCAAGGCCAGGTTGGATGAGGCTTGGAGCAGCCTGATCTAGTGGAAGGTGTCCCTGCCCTTGGGTTGGAACTAGATGAGTTTTAAGGTCCCTTCCAACCCAAACCATTCTGTGATTCTATGAACTATATCCAAAGCGGCAGTGACCCCTCTGGCTGCTGCTTTTTCACCCCTCAGCAAAAATCTCTAGATTTTGAACTGTCACTGGCAGGATGAGATCCCAATCCCTGGAGAAGACTACCCCACTGGTCAACAGTGCTTCACCTGTGGGCAGCACAAGTAACCACTGTGCCTGGTTTCAACATGTTTTGGTGGGCTTTTGCTCGTCTAACCTGGCATGGAAACACCTCCAGTGATAGGGTAATTCTTGCAGGCACCTTAGGTTGGGCAGATGAAAACTGAAGGGTAGCACAGATCGCTCTGTTTATTTCATATACCAAAGTAAGGGAAGACAATACGTTTCTTTGACTTCATTATGAATCAGCAGCTTAGGCTGAAGCAACTCCCCTTTGAATCTTCACATCTTTCACATGCTCATCTGACATACAAAGTTAAGCTCAGTACAATTGTACTTACATCCTGTTGTAAATCAATGTCCAACTCAGCTGATCTGCTCCCATTAAAGCAAAATTATTGATATTATGAAGAGACATAATATTGAGGGTACTGCTGCAGAAAGCAGTTTCCTTTTCAGGAGACAGTCAAACTAGAAATAGGCTCAAATTTTGGGCTACAAGACCTGTCTCTATAAGACAGGTCTTAATGGGAGCCTGTCTCTGCATGAACCATCCTTCAAGTTGTTTTGTGGACAAAGGGAAGATGTAACCGGTAAAGCTGTGTGCTTATCTTTCTGTGTGTACTCTCTTTGTCACAGTAAGGACTAATTTTTACCTGCAGATCAGAGAGAGTCCACATCTTCCACTTCACACTGGTATTGTGTTCAGGAAAACTTTAAAGCAAGATATAGGCTGCTCGGGATTCCAGCTGTTTTTTATTGCTTTAAATACAGAAAGACAGGTTAAGGTGCTTACCTCTAAAGAGTAAAGTAGCCATTAGATTTACAATAGCTGCAAACCTGGTCTTTGTGCTGTGTCCAGGCACTCACACAGCAGAAACTTGCCAGCTACTCAGGTGCTTGGTTTCATAATGCCTGTTGCATAAAAGGCTGGACACAGTGCCAGCTTGCTTTTTGTTCCTACATCTTTCCCACCAGATGACCAAGCTTTGGCTCCTGTGCTGTCTGTAGGCATTCCTGGTTCTCCCAAAGATGGACTCACGGCACACTTTACCCTACTTATTCACGTTACCCACCAGCGTAGGATGGCACATCCTTATTTCACAAAACGTCTGTGAACAGAAGCCATCCCCAAGCCATGGGCCCACTGGGTTGCTTCCCTCAGTAGGAGAACGTTGGCTGCCAGCTCAGACACATGATCATCTTATTCTGCCTGAATAAGTTAGTAGAGCTGCGGCAATTATGCATGCGTGTGATCTTAATGTGTCTGAAACACATGGTAAAAACACAGCAGCATGAAATGTATTGATCCACAGAGTAACACAGTTAGGTCCCTGAGTGTGGAGCTTGTTTGTGTTTTCTTTTTCACTCTAGCAGATTTATTTAGTAAAATGTACCAAAACTGTTTATCCTCAAAACAACCAGCATGAAATGGAACATTGTTTCTTTTTTCACTATTTCAGCTGGTGCTCAGTCCAGAAAGCTCTCTAGACTGCATTTGTTCCACATTTATTTTAGCTGTCTTCTTTTTCTCTTCTTTCACTGGATCTGATTTTTGTTTTGTTTTGTCTGGGTCATGCCCCTTGCATGTTCTAACAGTGAGTACCTGCATTGACTACAACAAATGGAGATTTCACAGTATAAAGTGTATAAGGCAGTTCTGGTGTATTGTCAGTTGTCAATGACAGTCTATAGGAGAGACATTGTACTGGAAACTGTGAGCAGGGAGATAATAGGAAAGAATGGTGAATGAGTTCAAATAATGAATAAATGAGAGTACAAAGTTAAAATGGCATTCTCAGGACAAGCAACTAGGTTTTTAAAAGGATGATGAGATTATAACCTTTAGTGGGCACCAGAGGCAGTATCAGGGGAAGGGATTAATAGTGTGGAACAGCTACTGCAGTAAAATAGTTGACTACTTAGTATAGTTTCTGAAAGCATAAAGCTTGTCTTTGCAACAAAGTAGTGTTAAATTGCACTGCTGCTGACACATCCTATATCCTGAGCAAATGTGCCAGGGTGTAAGGGATAGATCTCAACTCAGAAGGGGCAGGATGATGTTTGTGCTGGCACGTTCCTGGTTTCCAAGGGCTTTATAACCACCATCTCTGTTCTGGAAAAGTTTGGGGAGGGAGTTCCTGTCAACATATTTGTAAATCTTGATTTTGTATAATCCTTTTTTAAAACTACAACTGTCCAGCTGATACTACCATTGCTATAGCAGTCAGTAATGCTAGGGTGCTACTACCTCAAGGCAGAAATACTTCATGTCTACAAGAAGGATCTCAGCACTGCTGAAAGGTTGAACAATATGAAAAGGTTACGTGGCTTACCCAATGTCACACAGTTAAGCTGAACCAGAGGCAAAATTCTGAAATCACAGTCCTTTATCCCTGGGACTTGTGTGCAAATGTGGAGACCTCCACACCATTCCTGTGCCTGTGATTACAGGCAAATCAGAGAAAAACAAACATAAACCTAGCATGCTTTGTGTGGCTGTAGTATTGAATCACTGGCAGGGAAACTCTGAGAACTTACAGGCATGGTCTGTGACCTGAAGCTTGAGAATGTTTTGCTAAATGGGTTATTTGATTGCAAATGTCAGTGTCTTAACTTTGTGATGGCTGCTGCCTGTTGCGCTTTCAGAGACAGCCACTTCTGATGGGTTCCTCTAACAATTTAAGTCAGCTACTTCCTCAGGATAAAGTGGTGTGCAAATAAAAAAAATCATCAGCTTGCGCAGTCACCATCAACCCGTCAACCCATGCTGAGCATGTTTCCTCACTGCACACCATTAACCCTCAGCCCTAGCTGCTACTACCTCCTGAAGCTGATTGGACCCAAGTACAGAGCTGCCAAACGCTACAGGGAGCTTTTGCTGGGGGCTGTGTGACTCAGCAGCTCTACCACACCTTGGAGAACAAGCTTATCTTCCTGAGCAGTGGCATAGCCTGCCAAGCCAGCTCATCCTGTGGCTTTGCAATTGCTAGATAATGGCACCAGAGGAGGGGAGGCAGGACTGTATCCCTTCAGCAGCATTGCACTGCCAGTTGCTGCATAGCTGTAATAAAAGACTGTGAGGATGTGGTCTCCTGTGCCAGCTATGCCAGGATGACCATGGTTCTGTCCCTGTCAACGTGTTGTCTTCCCTTTGGTTCGTCCAGGACAGGGGGGTACCCTGTGAAGTGTTACTGGTTTCGAGTTGACCCAGCTTGCAGACTTGCGTTTCCCCACAGGAGCAGGCAGTAGGAGTGCCTCCATACAGGTCTGGAGCTGAACCTCCCCACCAGTGACATCTGGCCATTTGATCACCTCAGGCACGAAGCCACCGTCTAAACCGGTTTTAATCTGATTGTAATTAACTATTCTGAGCATTGACAAGTTCCACTTATGGAACAGACCTAGAAAGAGTGGAACAATTGGGTGCCTTGCACCAAAAGGTCCCCAGCTGTGTTAACACTAGATGAATACTTGTAGAGTAAGGTCAGCTGAGACACAAACACATCTGATTTAACCATAGCCCTTACAAAATCCTTCATCACCCTCACAGCTCAGGAAAGAGTAAAGCCCTATAAAGAATTTTAATTACTTAATGTTTAGCCCAACATCTTGTTAAAATTGTGAAAACTAAGTAGCTTTAAGAAGAGGAAAGGAGCATTTCTGAACAGTGATTTCATAGTTATGCTCCTGGGGGTGAACGTGGATGTTTGGCTGTACCAAACCCACAAGTTAATCCATTTAGTTGAAACAAAATGTTCAAATTCAGTTTTCTAATCTCATTCCCAGCACTGATCCTATTAGCATTTCTGATACAAATCTGTTGGGGAGTAGGATGGGACCTCCATACCATCCCTGTGGCCCTGCTGGAGAGAGCATAGGTGTAGAGGGAAGCTTTGGCACCAACCAATTTGATTTTAACCTGAGCCTTGAGTGCTTTAGCCATCCCCCTTCCCTCGTTATGGGAGGGCTGATAGCAATGCTATAATTAAAGCAATTACATTGCCTTTACTGCTCAATGTGCTAGCAACAGTGAATTGGACTGTAGTAAAGGGCTGTGAGGGATCCTCTGTAAGGTTTGACACTGTCCTTTTGCCACAAGTGTAGTATATGATCCCTTGAAATGGTTTGAGCTCTCTGAGGTATCTGGTTTTCTGTGCTGTGTTGCGTGCACATATATATGTGTGATCTTTCTTGCATGTACTGCACAACTAGGAAACTTAGCTCAGTACCTCATAAAATTTCTTCCCATTCATTTTGTAAAGGAACAGAGGAAACAGGGATGTACTGGGTGAAGCATGGTCAAAACCTGTGCAGCATAAGGCAGCTTGACGTAGTTTGTTGGAGACTCTTAGTACTTTATTGCATGGTAAAATGGGTGCAGAAATAGAAGTCCTAACATTGCTTCCTGTACTACCACTGACCCCAGGTATACACGTCAGGGTGGTTTCCCTTGAACAATGACCTGTGGGGATTTTTGTCCAGATAAAAGGACTGGATGTTTACAGTTTATCTCCCATCCAAACATAATAGTGTTAACTGGAAATCATGGGGAGCAGGGTAAGACGTGGTTACATCAGTTATTAACATAAGAACTAAATTATGCTCTAATAATAAAACAGATTGTGCTGTAAGCAGAGGAAATAATGAAGTATAGTTTCTAATAAACCTTTGAGGCTAAAACCTAAGTCTAGGGATAAAGGTGAGCAGAACTGAATTAAATATCCATTAAACACTCAGTAGACAACCTACACTTGCAGCACCCAGAGAAGACACGGGAAGTTGGCTTCGATGACTGGGCTACAGCAGCACTCATCTTACTCTGGTCCTGCTGGCCTGACAGGAGGTTGGCAGCACATTCCCATACCAGGAGAGCTTGTAATCTGGTGGTTATAGGTACACTGCAGAGGTGCAGGTTGAAATTCCCATGGGCGAAGAAAGAAATGGGAACTTGGTATCCTGCAGCCTTGTTGAGTGGACTAAGACCTAGACTTCTGTATGTAAGGAGCACCCATCACCTCTTTATTCTCCCTGTGGCTATGCTTCAAAAGAAAACATTGCCAATGACTATAAATTGTGAAGAGACCAGTACCCTGGAAGCATGCCTAGGACTTGGGATGCTGACCAAACTGAGCTCTTGGGGACACAGGCTAAGCAATAGAATTTCTTCATCATGGTTCAGATGCAAGGTGCTTGACCCTCTCAGAGCCCTGAAAGGGATTTTTGATACCTCAAAGCTTGTACAGCAGCTGAGGAGGATTGCAGGATTGTAATTTTAGACTGGAGTGTCTTAATCCCAATTCAAGCAGTTAAATGCTTTGGATATAGATCCTAATATCACAGAGGAGAAAAAAGGGAAGAAAGCTGCTAAAGAAATAATTGAATGCAGATTCAGGGAGCGTTCATTTTTCTTTTGCTTCTTTAGATGTGCAGTGGGCACTGTTTTTGCTATGTAGTTACCTATTTAAAAGAAAAAGTAACACTGAGTTCAGCAGCAGTGCTAATTACCAGCATAACCACATGACCATGCTGGGCTAATGATAGCCCTAAACCTGTGTTATCTTTTAATAGCTAAGCTGATTAAACTAGCACAGAGGAAAAACAAGTTAGAGAAATTACCTTCATGGTACTTCTCCTAGGAAAATGAAGGTGCTTTCCAAGCGTGCAAAGTGCATATATCACATGTCATTTCCCAATCAGCCTAGGTAAAACTGCCTAGTAACTACTGAGTTCACCTTTCTGTGAAACTATAGCACAAGACTGAAAGAGATAATACAAACAGGCTGGATCACCCAGGCAAACTTGTGAACACAAAGCATAGTAATCTAATCCATTGCATGACATGACAGCAGCAGTTTCAATTTATTTTTGCTTTAAGCTTTCCTCTCCCTTCTCTTTCTCCCCCTTCAATTCCACCCCAGAAGAGGGTGTTTTGTCCCCCAAAGCAGTTAAGGTAGATGCTTGTACAGAGTTTAAGTACTGGAACCTTGAAATACAAAACCAAACTCTGGTTTTACCCCCATGTTCCACAGAGTAGGAACAGAGGAAAGAGGAGGTATTTCACTGTTCGAAGGCCAGAAAGGACAGCTATGGTCAGCTAACACATCTTTTGGTATCTGGAATGATTAAACCAGTGCAGGAAAAACAAGATGGAGAAATTACCTTTTATGGTACTTCTAGGAAAATGAAGATGCTTTCTCTAACTGAGCCCCTTTCTCTCCCTGTCTGTCTTAAGCAGCTGCCCTCATACTACGGTACATATAGGCAAACGTGAGGGGTGCCAATCAAATGGATTAGGGTCCTAAAAAGTGTGAGTGATTGCAATTAACTGTACAGATAGTTTCCACCTCTGTGATAGGGAATGCCCTGCAGAGACCTCATGACCCACTTGGGCAATGCTATTTAACCCTTTTTGAGTTATGAAAGAGGCACAGACACACAAAGGACGCCATATCCAGTCTGAACAGAGCTTGAGCTAACCTTGGCATAGATTAAGACAGATACCAGGATGCGAGGGATAGTTTTCCAGCCTCTGCTTGAGATTTTAATGAGCAAATACCTCCAAACTCAACTAATCTCACTAAGGACTTGACTTGTAACGAATGTGAAACATTTGCCCTTTGCCCTTCAGTCTGGCCTTTAAGTGCCTGATTTAATCCTTTGTGTCTGAGGATTTGATCTGACAGCATCTTTCCCAAGATTAATTTGGCTGTTGGTGTGAAAGAAATAGGAGGACATCAGTGGGTAAGAGTTTTGAAATGGAGCTTGGACCATCCTGTACCAGAGAGCTCTATAGAGTGCCAGAAACCATTGTATAATACCCCCAAGCAAATACCTCCCCTCCCCATGTCTTCTGCAGCATTTAAAAGTTTTCAGGAGTTTCTAATAAATGCCCAGAGTGCTTTAAAAATCTGTGGAAGTTATAAATATTCGGGTTTCTGAACAAATTGACAGTCTTCATGTGTTGCTACCTGAAGGATCTTGTGTTGCAGTGAGTCAAATACCTCTCAGCCTTTGGTGATAATGTGGTATCAGGAGTGATCAGTATGTGCCGGAGGCTGCCTGTATGTCCATCAGGATTTGTTCTCAAATTTGATTTTTCTGAATAAATTAGAGACTATAAATACTGAGTGACTCCACTGTGACTTGGCCGGAGAAACCCACCTAACTTAATGTATCTCATCTCCATCTCTTCCCGTCTCTCCTGACCTGCTGCCCCATAGCATGACACAAGTACTCAAACATGAGGCTTGGCAGTCAGAGGGATTAGGTTCCTAAAAACTGTATATGACTGCAATTAACTGTTCATGTAGTTCTAACATCTGAGATAGGGAATGCATTGCAGATACCTCATGACATGCTCGGGTGATGCTATTTAACCTCTTTTTGTATTAAGAGAGACCTATGCACACCAAGGACCACAACCTCAGAAAGATTTGCAATCGTCTGTCTTCCAAACACTCACAAAGCCATCAGAATGAATTAGTACTTAGCCTTGAGAATTTAGGCCAAAATTATATGCCTAAGGCTGCTGAGGAAAACCTGGAATTAAGTTTGTGTCTGTCCAAGCCTTCTATATGGGTAGTAAGAGAATTTCTGCTTTTTTGAAGTTTTTGAGGTTTGAAGTTTTTGAAGGTTTTTTTAATGTCACTATTTCTTTCCCTACATTATGTGACTGTATATATGTGCAGGTAAAACCACATTTTTTAATTAGACAGTCTTAATTAATAGATGCATATAGTGTGTTAGAGGAGCCATGTGTACTTCAAGGATTTCTGTCAGGTTTCCAAGAATTAGTTATATTCCCTGGCATATTTCTTGGCTTTGTTTGTGCACTGATATGTTGGTTTTCAAATTGCTTCCCACCCCCAATCCCTGTTCCAGCAGTAATAGGTGACCTACTTTCAGCCCTGGACATCTGCTAACTGTAAGCCATCACTCCCTCTGTCCTTTAACCCCTTCTTCCCTTCCTCCCTCCCTCTCTGCAGAGCATCTGCTATCTCTCAGCCCTTCCAGGGAGCTGGGGCTGTCCTGCAGACTGCTTTAGGGCTGCGGGAAGAGACCCTGAGACGGTGGCTGCCTGAGCAGAGGTTTCTGAGCCCCACACTGAGGGAGACTTTTGCTTCCCCACAGACTTCTTAGGCACCCTGTCCCCATGCTGAATAGGGATGCTGTGTTTGCTCAGCAGTGGTCTGGTCAGCAGCACTCATGAGGTAAAAATTCATCCTGCTTCTCACAAATAGAACAGTTCACTTGGATGGGACTACAGTGGTCTTCTAGTCCAACTGGCTGACAATTTTAGGGATAATCAGAAATTGAAGCCTGTTATGAAGGCTCTCCATGCAGAATTCTCCCTTTTACAGAGGCAGTGCTTCCTCCCAGAGGCCTCTTGTGCCATCACCACTCTTCTGAGGCAGCCCTTGATGCTTCCTTGCAATCTGCTTCAAGATCAGTTTGTCTTGTCCCTCCTAGCCCATTCCCTGCCCTGTGCTGGAAACCCTCAGCTGGAGGCAGTAGTGGTGTTTGCTTGCTTTGCAGATTTTTCAGGCAGTGCCAGTTGTGTGCCTTGATTCTGGATGGTAAGGTGGTGGTCTGTGAAGTTGCCCAGGCTCTGCCCTTGCTGTTCCACAACATTTGCAGATCAAGATCATAGCGTTGCGGTGTGATTCTTGCATGGCAGTGGAGAACAGGTGTGGTACTTGTGGTACCCGGGGCCTTTGGCTGGTTTTGCAATGCAAATATGCTTCTTGTTTCATTAGTTTATGCACTGGCTTTATTGACTATACAATGTATGCTTCTAGTTTGGTTAATTTATGCACTGACTTCATTGACTATGCAATGTTTCCCTTCTAACAAACAGTAGGTGGCATGTTTGGCCCAAAAATGTAAGTGCTCTGTCTCAGATTTGCAGAGCAAGTGAAGATGCACAGGGATTGGGAAGGAAATAATGCAGCACAGATGCCCTTTCACTGATTTTTCATCATAACTTCAAGCTGCCATAGTAAATGTCAATTCTGGCTGGGCAGTTCTGCCTCCTCTTGCTAGCAATAGTTCAGCCTAAGGGGAAAGGTAGTGTTTCCCCTTGCAGCAGCCCAGGCAAAGGTGCTCAGGGGATAGCATGAGAGTATACTCATTCTGCTATTGGAATTTGCCCATGCTGATGTACTGCTGTTGCTTTCTAGTCCTTTGGTGAGGTTTGATGGAGAAAGCCCACACAATGTACAGAAGGAAACGAGAAGAGGGACCAGGAGTAGACACTGGGCTCTAATTACTTCTGTGTTCTCATGTAAGTAATGCCTGATGGACAGGGTATGTGTTCACAGACATTTCAAGCTTCTGATATCCCATGCAAGGAGGAGGAAGCCTCCCATTATTTCATTGATTAGAAAAAGAAAACCACTCAAAGCAAATCCTGCCCTTTGGATGGGAGAAGCAAAGCAGTTCCAGAAATTCGAACTCATTCTTGTTGAAATGAACTGTGGGCTTACACAGCTGCATGATAAGCACAGTCTAGAGCAGGCTTTGCTTAGACAGACTATTTGCAAGCACCCAGCACTGAGTCTGGTCACTCCATCTCCTGCCAGCTCCAGCAGCAGCCTTGAAACCACACAGAATTGTACTTGTGTCCCTCAGGCCTGATCTGCCCCATGCATGAAGCCTTCACTAATGAGAAGCAGCTCAGCAAAGCCATTTAAGCCTGTGGTATGGAGCAAAGCTCAAAAGAAGGACAGTATAGAAGTGATGGACAGGGAAATAAATGTACATTTTCTTCCTGGAAATCTGGTCTGGCCCGGAGAGTACGCAGGAATAGTTTTCAGTTGGACAGAGTCAAGGTTAGTTAGTTAATGCCCCAGGATTCCCAAGCACTCCCATCTAAGCATATGTAGAATTTAAAACTATAAATCTAGAGAGATGTAATATATGTAGAGATGCTGTATATAGAACCTCAAAAAGGGGACAGTACAGAAGTGAGGGACAGGGAAGCAAGTGTGTGTGTATATCGACATATAGACAGTAGATACTTACTTTCAACAATCCCAAGGGATCAGTTGTCAGAACTGTTTAAACACCAAGCACTAGTCAAGAGACACATCATTGCTGGCTGTCTTTCTGTTAGAAGTGACCAGGAAAACAGGCTGCTCCAGGCCAAAGGACCAGGGTGCCTGTGGGCAGGTCAGGCACTGGTGTATTTCCTGCTAGAGACAAGCAAAAATAAGCGGTATACATGAGAGAAATTATTTCCTCCTGCTGTCAAACAGCACCAGGCCTGCAAACAGAAGTCTGCACTTACCCTATGGCTGCTGAGAAGAACAGAGGGAAAGACAGACACGCTGATGGTTTCCTTTACTGCATCACTTCTTCCTGGTGATACTAAATCCCCCCTGTGCCCCTGCCCCACACGGGTGTCCCTGCAAACAAGGGATATAAGAACAGCCTCTTTTTTTTTTTTTCTAAAAGATCCTTTGATCCTTCTGGGCATTGGTCTTTTCATAATTCTTGTATCCGGATTTCCATACCTTCCATGTTTTCATCCAAAGAAGAAAATAACAGCGATAGATGATTAACTTGGTTTTAAAAATCTGCGTTGATCTCATTATATTAAAGCTGAAGTTTGACACCAAACAAGTTGCTGCTATAGCCACACATATAAAGCTGCCTAGCAGAGCTTCTGCTTCCACCACCAAAAAATGGGTTTACTGTTACAGATTTTCTAGGGCTGAGGAAAATCACCGATAGCAGCAAAATGTTTATTGGCATGTAATGGCAAGGCTTTATTCTGTAATAAAAATTTCATTCTGAGAAAAGCTACAGCCACCATCCCTGTTTAAAACGCAGTGCAAGGGGAGGAGACAGCGTAATTCCCTGTGGAAAAGGGCAGCTCTGGAACTGTACTTCCCTTGGGAAATGAAGTTTGGTGAGAAACTCTCCGCACCAGATGACTGTGCCACCTCGTGGTTTCAGTGAGTGCTAGCTCTAAGTATTTTGTTTGTATTTTTTTGATACGGATGTCTCCCAGTAAATGACAGATCTAGTGCAACTGCAAGAAAGTAGTACTATGAGAACAGCAGTAGGAATCAAGAGCTAGCTGTAATAACTACATTTGCTGTTCCTCCCATCCCATATTAGTCTGCTCATATGCCCAACTCAACCTACTAGCCTAAAGGGGGGTCAAACACTTGGTACGGGTAGCTGCCTGCCACGCTGGAGGCAAGGCAGTTTATTCTTGGTACTTCTTAACCTGAAATCTTCAAGGTCAGATAATCTTTGGTCACTGCAGTTGTTTTTTAATATGTCACCTGAAACTCTATCCCCTTGACAGCAGAGGCACCATTACAAACCATCTCCATCTCCATGCTGCTTTTGCTCAAGCAAGTGCCTCCTTGATGTCCAACTTGCCTGCACCAGCTGGATCCTGCTGCATCCTAGGAGGGCACATCGGAGAGCTCTATAAAGAAAAGGCCAGCATATGTTTCAGTGGCTTGAGCTTGGAGAGTCCCTGGGACCAGGCAGTGTGCATGGACAGAGGCAGTCTGCCCTATCTGCATGTCAGATGAAAGGGGGCAAGGCCAGCAGAAACACAGAAGGTGATCCAGCCTGTGAAGTAAGGTCACAGAGCCACATCAATCACAAAAAGAAGAAAAGCTACAAGGTCTTTTGGCTTGCAGTGTGACCCAAATGATACTGAATGCTCAAAGACCAGTTTTTAAAAGACCAGCCTTCTCTTAAAAACATGCCACTGGCTTGTCCTAAGTAGTATTGGCACACATAAGACTGGCAGGAGTTGAACTGCCATTAACTCCTTTTGTTGCTTAGGTAACTAAGCAGCCAGGCAGTGAGCAGAGGGCTTGGCTGTCCTGGTCAACTGGTTACAGATTGGGAAAGCAGCAAAATGGAAAAGCTGAAATGAAATCAAACAAGCAAAATATCACTCCCGCACTTCCCTAAGAGGGGGAAATACTTCATGCTGATTAGCTAACTTTAGGAAGCAAAAACCCCACATCAACAGATGCCACCAGGTGTCCCAGCCAGTCAAGAGAGAACCTGTGCACTGACCTGTGAATGCATGCGTCCTGCTGCTGAGACTTTAAAGAGTGATGTATTTCAAACATCTCATACCTTGGGATGTTTAAAGATTTATAGAATTTACTGGTAAAATTTCCACCTTCAATTGAGGCTCCTGCTGACAGGCGTGTCCATCTCTTATGAGCTTAGCTACCTTTTTTTAGGGGTCTATTACACAGATAGCTTCAACATAGCCATATTGGCATTCTTCCATTTAGGAAGAATGACTTTTCGGTTAGGATGGTAAATTTCACAAATCTGAGACCACCAATATTGACTAGAGAAATCAAGACCAAACTAGACTCACTGGAACTAGTTTTGAAGTATGTTCACCATAAACACACAACAAAAAGTCGTTAGTTAAAAGGTTTACTTTGACATCCTACAGCATCATCGTTAGTTAAAAGGTTTACTTTGACATCCTACAGCATCAATTTTAAAGGTACCACACAATTAAAAAAAGAAATACAGAGCTGACCAGGTCTAATCAAAACACAGAGATTATTCCTTTGTAGTGTAACACTTTTGATAAGGTCATGATGCTGACAAACTTGTGGGAAGTTCTATAGATAGCTAACAATTGTAATTCTAAGGGCACTCACTCAGCTTTCCAACCAACCTTTTTACCTCCTTGTTCTTGCTGTTATTGTGCATTTTGAAATAAAAACCAAGGACACAACACTGCCCTTAGGTAGCATCTAAATGAATTGTGATACTGGCTGATTGTTTCTACTGTAGGTGATGAAACAGTTTCGCTCATAAAAAGGGCTGCTAACCGAATCTTTTAGAAGTATTTATTATAAAACGAAATCCACAGAATCTATAGTACAAATGCAGAGTCTGTTATCTGTACAGATATTAATACAAAATATCGGTTACTTCAAACAAGACTTTGGTTTTGTTAATATAAAGAAACACTGCAGTTTCATGACCAGAAAATTGTTAACCTATAATGGTCTGAAGTGATCAAAGCCTCAAAGAAGTTTTTCTTAAGACAGTATTACCAAGTTCATTTGTATGCTAGAAAGTCAGACTTGAAAAAAGACTTGGCAAAGACTTTCTGTAACACAAGACAGATTTTATGGCTCTAATGAAAAGTACTGTAGTGAAAAGCTGAAAATAGCATCAATTTAATCCCCAAACACATCAGTGTCAGTGACTGATTTTTTGTTAATGTTATGTATTTTTGACAGGTATCGAGACTTCTATTGGAACAGATAGGAGTGCATAAACCAAAGTTCACTTGCAATAATACATTTGAGAGAAATTCCAATATATTACAAATTCAAGACATGCATGCTCTAAAAATTTCAGTTGTCAGCTTTCAGTTAGTTCTACAACTGTGGATGTATGTGTTTTAACTGAAGAGAACCCTAAAGGTGATACAAAGTTTTGTTAAAACCAGTGGAATACAATCTACATATGATTTGGGGGCACTTGTGATTTAAGGCTTTTTTTTTCCCCAGTTAATACACTGAACTGTTTAAAACATGCAAGGCACTGAGGTACTGGGTTTGGTTGTCTTTTGTAGTAACAAATGCTACAAAATGATACACATGCAAAGCTGTAATTGTTAGGCTGTTTGCAGAATACACATTTTAATATAAAAAAGATTGTGTGAGGATTTTATTATAAAAATTCTTGGTACTCTTTGTATAGTCATGTACATTTACAGTAGCAGCAATTGTGATACAATTAGGTAAGCAAGAAAGCAGTCTGGGTTAGAGTTTTGTTTCTGAGATTTGCCCTCCAAATTTCACGTACACCAGCACAACAATCCGCCCATTTTCAACTGCTTTTGTTTCATCTCTGTAGGCTGATGAATGCTGTTTACAGCTATTGTGCTTGTAGCTACAACCAAAATATTTGCATACTTATTTAGGCACTGCAGGATCTTTGTGTGAATAAAACTGGAATATCACTCCTTTTGTCAAACACAGCTACCTTGGGAGTACTGTCACAGGAGCAGCATCATTCTTATTTGGAGAAAAGTGCATAATTGGGGAGTATTTGCTTTTCAAAGATGTGAATGCCGGTGAATTAGTCATTTACTGTAGCTGTCAAACTTGCTTTTCTCCCCTGGTAAGTCCTTCTAGGCACATTCTCTGCACGTTATTTTGTGGACCTATTTAGGAATTGCCATTGCTGTCTTCCATCCACCAGGATTCTGTGTTAGCTGGAGAGAACCCAGCCCCAGACTGCAGAGGTGGGCTGAAGGTTCATGCTGGGAACAGCCAGGATGTGACAGCATGCTGTCACAGGTGGCTGGAGCACTGTCGGCATGTCAGAACATGATGCTGAAGGATTTTGTTGTGGAATGCAGAAGCCATTTGTATCAGACTGGTTTCCATCATTCCTACCAGCAGGCTTAACATTGATCAAGGCCAGGTTGGACAGGGCCTTGGGCAACACGGTCCAGTGGAAGGTGTCCCTTCCTGTGAGAGGGGGGTTGGAACTAGATGATCTTGAGGTCCTTTCCAACCCAAACCAGTCTATGATTCTATGATTTAAACCCAATTTTTCTGGTTTTTTTTTTTCCCTCCAGGAAAGTATGATCTTATGTCAAAAGGCCCACAGCATAGTTGGCCAGCCTCAAAATAAATAAATAAACCAAAAATACTCTTTACAGAAACTAGAGTAAAGTGTTCTCAGGAAGGACAGCTAGAAGGCCTGACAGGATGGAAAATACCTATGGATATTAATATTTCTTTTAACATGTGGCAAATACCTTAAGCTGTTTAGCTAAACTTAGAGTAGCTCAAGAAAGGGATTTTTGCCTTTAATACTGAGCAGAAAAGATTGCAATTCCTAAGGGAACAGCCGCAGAACCAGCAGACACTGCTCAGCATTTAGGATTCAGCCTTCCCTGAATCTCCTACAGACAAGGCAAAATTGTGGCAAGGACTCCACTCATAACTCAGAATGGAGTCATAGTAAGACATAGAAACAACGGAATAACTGATCTGTAAAGAACTGCCATGCTCTGTGGCTTCTCTAAGGCTCTGTCCAAACATGGACATTTATAAAATGTCCTTCAGCACTGTAACAGCAAATATGTTACTTCCAATTCAGGGCTCTATGCCTGACACTCTTGTGTGTTACTAGTTATTGGGAACATGCTTGCCTTCTGTTTTCATTTCCTGACATTAATGGCTATTACTTGTAGTACAATTATAAGCACAGCTAACTCACTTGTACGGACTCGACATACACTCCAACAAAATGACTGACATCGGAGAAGATCTGCTTCTGAAAGTGCTTGAAGCAAACAGGACACACAACTTCTGTGGTTTGACTGACTACAATTGTAAAGTAATACAATGCTACAGGGGCTCTGATGAAAGGTACCACAAGAGCCCTCCCTAGGAAAGGGATCTGACCTCTCAGACAATGGAGGAACATTCCTGTGACTGCCACACCAGCCCAGTGTGAACAGACCTTACTGAGTGCTCCTGCTTCCAAATCCTTTTTCACTGCTGTACACAGAGCTTCAGAATTTCCAAAGCCCCAGAATCGAAGAGGCACCAGTTGGCATAAAAATAGAGAGAACTCAATGGGTCGTAGTATATGATCTTCTAGACATTAGGCAGAAAACAAGGTCTAGGATAAATGGGCCTCAGTATTTCCAGAAGGCCTATCCTAGGTGTGTAGACCACGTGTTGAGGGAAGAGACCATTTGGTTGTTACACTGGAAAGAATCAGAGCTTTTAGGGAAGTGCTTGCACTTTTTGCAAACCAGAGAGATCAATGTTTATTATTGAAAATCAAACTCACTATTCCAAAAGAAGAAACTTATTTCAACCTTCCTCTGTAGAATATGATTATGGCACAGTCTCATTTTTAGACTTGGAACATTTTGTATTATAACACTATCCTAAAGAAAACATTATTGGTCATAGATATATATTTAGCGTTATCTTAGCCTAAGTGCTCTTTAGCGATCTGTCCAGACATAAGAAAACTTAACCAGTAAGACAGCTGGGAAAGCGCTAATGAAGTTTGCACAAAATCATCCAGCAATAATGAACAAATTAATTACCTTCATTGCAAATGTCAGGGTGTGGTGGTTGTTGACCAGTCCAGCTGAAGTAAAGTCAAGCTATAATTTATACAAAGCTTTTGCTTGCAAGTAAAGTATACTTCACTGTTGAAGATCATGGCTTGTCCATTTACCTTACAGCTTCACGCTGCTGCTAATCTGGCCTGCGGACAGGATAAATCCCGCAAAAGAGAAGATGACCCCAGTAGCTGCTTTCACAACTGCACTGGAAGGCAGGTAAGGTGCTCTCTGCTACAACATCTCTGCTTTAAATCTGACACAGAATCAACCATATTGTTTGCCTGTTACTAGCTGCGTTCCAGACACAGTTCTGCATTACACCCTGAGCAGTTTCTAGTGCTAATATGCAGTCATATTGGGCTTGGAAAATAGTGTCTGAAAACACTGATTCAAATACTCACAAACTCACATGCGTTGCCCAGTCACATGGACCCCCCTGCAGGTTCTCAGGGGAGAACTCTTAAAATATTTCAGTCAGCTTTCTCGTGGAAAACTTTTCAGCTGTTAAAACTATGCCTAAACCTCACCAAAATGAAACTCTCCCTCACATATTTCCTATTCAGCCACAACTTGTCGTATGCATTCACTAATTCCCCACAACCCTTTCATCCTGATCTAGAAGAAAATGGCACCTACTTTCTAGATTTTTGCCTGAAGGTTCACAGGATGGAAACCACCAAGAGCACTCGGAGGACATTTCTGGAGAAAAGTAGCTCCTGTCACTCACATTTTCTTTCTGGTCTTTTCTAGCTCCAGGAGGGCTGTCATCCTTTTAAAGTATATAATCTATAGCAATCAAGAGTTATTATTTAAACATTAGATAGATTTTTATACAAAAATTCTTTTTAGAAGAGGCTTTTAAAGTCAGTCTTATGGAGCATTGTGGGGCTTAAATTCTGACCACCAAAATTCCAAGTGCCTCAGAGGAGGCAATTTCTCAGCAAACATCATCAGCAGCAAAAGGCTATGAATGTTCAACTGAAATCAAAATGTACATGCCTAATTCACCTCATTCAGTAAATTCTTCCTTCCTTCTGAATATCTAAGCTCCAAAAGGATTTTGTCTCATGACAGTTTAGCTCTCAGCAATCTCAGCAAGAACGCTGTTTTCTTGGACTCAACTCCAAAGTTTGGATATGAGTTTTCTGATACAAGCTTCAGATGAAGTGGTTGGGATTGTCATAGTTGTGGCTTTTTAAAAAGATCAGTGGTTTAATGAAAAACACAAAAAAAACCCCAACCCCAAACAATGTAGTTTTGCATCCACTGTCATCACAGGCATACAGAAAAACTAACTGTGGTACGTCTCTAAGCTAGAGATGTAGCATGAAACACCTAAGCTAATGAATTAATTATGAATGGCGAATAATTATCATGCAGAAAGTTACCTATGATATGAGACTGGTCTACCAACTGCTGTAATGCTGAACAAGTACTTCTTTATGTGATCAATGTAGGATCTATACTAATTTAGTTGACTGAAACATGATCACGTGAGAATTGCTTTGCTTCACCAAATCACTACCAGTTGTTCAGAGACCTGCTAAGAGTAACAAACTGTGGCCTTGTCCCTCTTGACTTACTACAGAATTACTGATGTTGATAGAGGATGGGGAAAGAACACATTCTTACAGTTCCAAGCTGTAATCACCAATTCTGTATTTTTCTCCACAAAAAATGGTGGGCATCTTCTTTGTGCTCAATGTCTCAAATGAAAATTTAGACAGGAAGGTAGTAAAAGCTACTTTAAGAGTTTTAGCAACACAACAGTGGCAGCACAAGTCCTGTCCTCAGGAACAATGCAGACAGAACAGATCTGGACTCATAAATCTGAAAGCACAAACTGGACCAGAACACTGTGGTCCCAGCCCCTCCACCACCACCACAAAGACCTCTGTCCTGGAGTTGTGCAGTTCCTCTGACGTGCCCTCAAGTAACTTGCTAAAAAGACCCAAAACCAAGTACAGTTTAAGTTCAAACAACAAGTTTGCATTGTTGCCAACAATATTAAGGCTGTCAAGAGCCCAACACGTATTATTCAGCAGCTGCAGAAACAGCTGAGAATCTACATATTCTGAACTTCCCTCATATGTCCCAAGCAGGCACTCACATTGTAATCATCAGAGCTGAATATATGAAGTGCCATAAAATACCCAATCCCTTTTGTTATGGTAAAAGAACAAGCAAAGCAAAAATTTCTCTTCTGTGTTTTGAAAGGGACTGATCCTAGCCACCATTCCCTAAGTGGTTTTTTGGTAGGAGTTGGGAATATGAGCACTTTGCTGTTCATGATGTCCTTAGGTTACAGCAATTTGTATTAGAGTTTATTTTCTTTACTTCAAATCAATTAGAAATAAGTATTTGTCTGCTATCCTTCCCCTGTCCCCGCTTTTTCTATTTCTAAACCTGAACTAATTGTGTGGCTATTTTTTATGAGATCTAACTGTTTGAATAGCAGATTTTTTTGCTTTGAGCTATGCAGATGCCATTTTCTATGAACACCAATTAAAACCCAAACAACTTTCCCCATTTAAATGCATGACAGCGACCATATCATTACTCTTTGTAACATGAACATTAGAAATGAAGCAGTTCTCTGGACAAGTCAATACAAGCGAACATCTCATAGACCTGTCACAGTGAATTACTGGACTTTTGGGGAAAAGAGAGCTAGCCCTGTATTTTGAGAAGCAGCTGACTATTGCAGCCTCTTCCCAGATAGTCATCAAAGGAGGATGACGGAATTTGGTTTCATCACAATTTGAACAGTGAGTCTGACCAAATACTCACTTTTTGCAGACATTTCTCATAGCTTAAATACCACTTTACTTGACTCTTCCTCTAACCCACAGGTCAATACAACTGCTTCTGCTACCATTCACCTACTCAAGTGGGAAACTGACTGGTGCTAAACCAAGTTTTTTAAGGCTGGTTATCTTTTTTAGCTTGAATCATTTCCAGAACTAGCCATGTGCAGTGGCACTGACATGAGGCATGACATGACAGCTTACCTAGGCCTGTGAGCCTAGTTAAGCTGTAAGGTTTGGCCAAAAGAAGTGTTCTTCCAGTTCAATCCTAAACAAAAGGAGAGGGAGGTTTGAAATCCGGGTCTCAACATGTGAGTTCTGCTGGGAAGCATTCAGATCGTGTGCAAACAGGAGCATCTAAGGGCTGTGACCGTTGCATGTGTTTTCCCTGTGGTGGGAAGGGATGAGATATTGACAATTTTATTTAAACATCTTTTTCTTCTCTGCGAATAAACTGACATCTTTCTTTAGACTCTTCCACAGGCCACTTTGCTTTCTTGTCTCACATTAATAAAAAGAATTACGTATACTTTGCATGTAAAAAGGTGACTTAAAAATGCAAAAAGGCTCAACATTCCCTCCCCAAATCCTTTGGAGACTGAGTAATTTTCATGACTTCAAAAAGGCAAATATGGCACAAAAGAATGGAAATTAAGTTAAAAAAATCAATTTTATAAATATTCTTCCTCTGTACAATTTTTCACAGCCCCATCCCTCCCACCCATTTTTATTCACATTTCTTTTTTTTAAATTCCCACCCCAATTTATTTTTAAATCATAAAATATATATTTTAAATCTGTTCATATTTTAAAATATTTACAGGAAGAGTTCCTTCTGTTGAGGTCATGAGGAGTCTGTACAAGGAGAGGGTGGAGGGGGGTAGAGGTGAAAATAGCTTCGTTCCGTGGCAGGAGACGGAGGGCAACTTTCTTCTGCTGACATGTACTGACTGCGAGGTGTGGGTGGTGGGGGATAAGGGTCTGAGTCTGAATTTAAATCGATATAGTATTTGTTGGCCTTCCATCGACTAGTAGTATAGTCACTGTCACAAACATCTGTGCTGCATGGGGTTGTGGGTGGAGCTATCCCTCGTATAATGTATGGCCTGCAGAAAAGAAATAAAACAAAACCCCATAATGCATTAGTTGCAAGCTAAGAAAAAAAAAGAAAGATTGGAAATGAGTAGCTCTGTGTCTTCAGTCAGGATGCCTGCTCATGAATACTGTTGTGAACCTGAATTCATGTTTTCATGGGAAACCAACAAGAAGTACCTGAACTGTGTTAAATTTGATTGGCGCAACTACGACTACCCTCTACCAGCAGCACATTCTTCCAGCCTCTGACCAGCCAGAGACCACCAGGACCATTTAGCCCAGTCACTAACAAATAGGGTGACTCATCAAAGAGTTTTATGAGGAGCTTGAGGGACTGAACAGAAACCACCAATTTTCTCTATATAGGACAGTAAGGGACTTACATAGCAATATAACCTACATATATTACATTCTTACTCAGCAACACTGTATTGGAAGGCACTAAACCCTGTCATGTCAAAACGCGAACACAAAGCCAATGTTTAAACTTAAAACTGGCATAATCTCCATTTAAATGGTCATTTATTAAGAGAAGGAAAGTTGGGGTTTTTTAACAAGGTAAAGTCTGCTTAAGATCCAAAACTAAAGGACAGATCAATGGATTTATCGAAACTTTTTATATGAGCTGTACCTGTAAGATCTTGTGGTTGAAGGAATGTTTGAAGAATAAAACATCTCTGCATTATACAGGGAGCGATCGGTAGCTGGGGAGGGAGGCGGGTTCAAGATCTAGGAAAAAAAGGAAAAAGTGAAAAAGTTTGGATTAATTCTACAAGTACTTCTTTTGAAAATATTAGTTATGCCTTCACCCTGTCACTCATCCTTATTTTATTTTCTTGGTGCTTGGGTGAATTAATGCATTTTTAAAGACATGGAAGTTCATTATGAGAGTTTACTCTGGGCTCGTGTACCCTTCAGGCCTTCAAAGTTCTGACAGTACAGGGCAATTTCTTCCTTGCCACATCATTATTACACTGAAAGGCTGTGGTAAAGCTGGAAATGAGACACAGTTTTGCTGAATCTCAGTGTACTTCGTTGGACATAAGGACTGATATCATCGTCAAGGAAACAAAGTCTGTTCCAATCCCAGCCCCTAAACTAACACCCAGGTCAGTAGCAGTATCAGGAGGCCAAGTTCCTTTACCATAACTCATAGAACTCCATCCTTGCCTGAATACTTTTTTACTGTGGCTCTGTAAACACATGTATTTAACACAGTTCACAATGCAAAGAGCCTAAGAGCTAAGGCAAAGTAGCCTGCCCTAGTCTGTGTGTGCATATACAGAGTTGCTGGTAACCCTCGCACCAGGAAAAGAGTTTGTTGCACTTCAGAATCTTTTAGGATCCTTCCCATAGCAGGAAACAGAACTTCTGACATGACCAGCAGGATACTGGCCTAAAAACAAGGAGTGCACTTCATCCCTTCCAATGTGGAAAATTACAGCATTGCTATTGATGTGAGTATCTTGTACACAGCTTGTCCTGGGCATTCTGCCAAGCCATGGCCTGCCACAGTGACCACGATAGCATCCTCCCTCTGTCTCTGCTCTTCTCTCACTATAGTAACTATAAAATCACCAGAGTGGAGATCATTGTTTTGGTCTTCACTGTGCAGTGTCTAGCAAAATGATTCCTGGCCATTGAGTTGAGCATATCACTATTGATCATAAAGCCATAGAATGGTTTGTGCTGGAAGGGACCTTAAAGCTCATCCAGTTCCAATCCCCCTGCCATGGGCAGGGACACCTTCCACTAGACCAGGTTGCTCCGAGACCCATCCAACCTGGCCTTGAACACTGCCAGGGATGCAGCAGCCACAGCTTCTCTGGGCAACCTGTGCCAGGGCCTCAGCACCCTCACAGGGAAGAGCTTCTTCCTAATATCTCACCTCAATCTCCCTTCTCTCAGTTTAAAGCCATTCTTTCCTCTTTCAAGATACATTTAAGTATTTTTAGATAAATTCAGCTAAGTTTTTCTGTTCATCCTTTTTAGTGTTGCATTGACACATCAACCCAGTATTAGCATTAAATTGTTCAGCATGTTGCAGAGATACTGGTGAAGCATGAGACATGCTAAATTAGGAGGGCTGTTGTCTTCCAAATGTCTGCTAGCTGGACTAGCTGCTTGATAACTTCATTGAGAAGGTAATGCAAGAAAGAAGTAACAGTTTTACCTTGTCAATAGAAAAGCTCACAAGCCTCTCTTTTCTATTCTTGCCCTTCTTAAAGGGGAGAGATAACCCACAAAGTATGTGGGCTCCCAAAAAATCACCTCAGTAGCTAGCAGATTGACTCTGCAAGCTTGTGTGAACAGAAGAGTGAGTGCATGTTTTGCTTGGAAGCACTAAGGAAAAAAACTTACATGACAAAATGCTGCCTAACAGTATGTAATGTTTCTCCTACATATTCTTAAAGAATAATTCCTATTCATGGCTTTGAATTCATTCAGAAAATGGGGACTGAAATTCTTTCACTTCCAACAGGTAAAAGCCAGAAACTGAGCTAAATTACAGCTGAAAAAAACCAAGCAAAGTAATCCCTGCTGATACAAATGTTTTCTCCCAGAGCACGCACTTTTTCTTCTCAATCAACAATCAACACTATCTGAACAGAAAGCCAAGCTTATTTCCTATGCATTTGCATTCCAGTCCTGTTGTGTCTTGTCTTTTTATTCCATGTGTGCCTGCAGCATTATACAGTGCAAAATATCACTGGACCACTGATATCAGAGTTTACAAAGAACAAAAGAGGTGGCATCTCCAAGGGAGTCAAGACATAAGAACAGAAGTGCCCAGGAACAGCCCAGCTGAATATTACTCCAGTAGCAAAACATTTTAGACACCGTATAGCACTGTGTAATCCTCATGGACTACAACAAATTCCTGTCATGGAGTTCAGTGGGTGTCAGACTGGGCCTGTAGATCATAAACAGTAATACCTTAGAATAACCATTATTCTATTTGGCAGCATAAGTTTTCATCTTCTCTTTCTTTTAAAAGAGAAAATATACTCGAAGGTATATTTTCAAGACATACCTGTGGGTAGAAAGTGGCTTTAGTGCTGGACGAGCTACTTGAAGAGGCTCCAGTAACATGGTTTCTGTCATATAAGGGGGCACCACTGCTTCCTCCCATGAGACTCATGGAGCTGATCATGGACTTTCCACAAGAGATGCCTGCAGTGAGACAGAGAGGAAAACAAGGTTAGGTAAACTACAATTCCATCTACCAATGCAAAACAGAAAACAAATCCACAGCTTGGCAAACCTGTGCAATGCTACTGGTTGTCACTCTGGGAACAGTGTTTTATGTAAAAACAAGGAACAATATATTTAGTAAAGAAAACATCTCGCCCCCACACCACTTAATGTCTCACTGCAGCACTGAACTCCTCACAACCTGCTCTCAACACTCTGCTAAGAAAGGAATCTCCAGAACAGTTGACCCAAACTTTTCACCCAAATTGTTAACTAAGAAATTTTCCAATTAAATTTGGGTGTTTGCAAAAAGACCCCATACACTGCCCAAGAAAAACGAGCTACAGAGTTTTCATTTCCATCCAAAGGAAGCTGCAAGTACATGAACGACAGCAAAAAATCATTTGTGTTAAAAAAAAATCAAATCAAAATCACTGCTTCAACTGAAACCAGCAGTGGCACAAAGAAGGAATCCTGGGTTACAGGAAGAGGGAAGACAACATTCTCCAATCAGTTTGGCTGCAATATACACTTAAATCAGATCATACATTTTGAGCTTCTTCCTGTCAGACTCCTCAGTCCTAATGAAAGAGTTTTGTTTAAGAAGGTTTCAGAAAATTTTCAGATGCAGGAAATATATATTGTAAGCAGAGTGGCTCTATCTGAGATCAGCATTCATGACTTACTGCTTTGGAAATGTCATGGTATTAGGAACCTATGCCTTTTCTTTAGAATGAGCAACAATGGTAATATTTTCAGCTGCTGTAAGTTGTCACAGCAATGTGGATTAGTGAAAAGTAAGAAATACAAATGAGAACCCGAATGACAGCTTGGTTAACACCTACGGAGGTACAGACAAAACCCACTGATACCTGCTTTAATTAAAAAAGCTTTAGTGTGAAGTCCAAATTAGAACACTGCTGCAAAGATTTCAACTTGCAATGATTTCATCCTTAGATTTTATTTCCTACCACAAAAACCTTTCAATAACCATAAAAACACACTTCGAGCAGGAATAGCTGACCACAGCCATTAAAGTGTGAGAAAGGCTAAACCTAAGTTATATCTCTGTCTATCTTCAAAGCCATGGCTAGAAGAAAACAACAATTAGCACATCTCACAAAGTTGTTTAATATGAAGAAATGACACATCTTTTCATTTGTCTTTAAGTTTGTCATCCATCTGATTTCAGCTGACATGAAAAGCAGACTCCAAATACTCTTTAAGTACGGATTTCCTCTATTGTGCCCCTGTCTGGCAGGTTTACAGATGAACATTTACCTTCCAGCTTCCTGAACAGTATGAAGATATATTCTTTCTTCTCAGGGCTCTATAGTTAAGACTTTGCTATTTCCTCCATGAAAAGTATGTTTTACTTTGCAAAATGATCTGAGGTACATCATTTAAGTATTTACTTTGATGTCTATTTGAGATTTCTGGGTTCTTATTTATTAGCTGAATATCCTAAGCTTTTATGTACTTCAAGTGTTCCTTCAGTCTCAGCATCATTGTTGCATGCACTTCTCAAACGGGACATTGAGTCCTTTGCGAGGTAGAGAAGTTTTGCTGTTTTAGAGATGAAGGACTGACACACAAAGAGAATAAATGCTTTGTCCAAAAGCAAACAGGAAAGCAGTATCGGAGATGGGCTAAAACAAAAGGCATGTTTTCATTACACTTCAGGCAATGAGCAGCCAGACTATGATGCCACACCCAGGCCACTTGTGTTCTTCCATATCTGCTGCTGTAACTTTGGGAAGTTTATCCCAAAAAATAAAGTAAGTAAGTAAAGTAAGCTGCTTCACTTCTTTCCTCTGCTTCTTTCCACTGTGGAATAACATATCCATCTTGGGCAAACAGGCCAAAATGTGTGAAGAACTTTAATGGACAGGACAGAAAGAATAACTCAACAGAACTTTCACTAGAATGCTAAATGGCATTCTAGGAAACAAGAACATGTGTTCCTGTTTCCAATATTGCACACAGTTCACTAGCCTTCATAGGAAGCCTTAGGTATGGAGTACTATGTGAAGCTCAGGCTTTATTACATAAACCAAAATGAACTATTTAAAGAGCATGTTTTCTCTGGCAAAATACAGTTAATTTTCTATCAAAAAGTTAAGCACCTGTGCAGATGCAGTTTAGCATGAAAACTGCTTTTGAAAATATGGCAAGATGCCTACTGAAATGTGGTTTTGCATACCTGATCCAAATGACAGATTTATACCAAAACCAATGAGCTGATCAACAACCTCTAATTTCTGCGCTCTGAATAATGTGTATAAATCCAAATCCAGACAGTGTAATGGTACTGATTTGGTGCAAGGTCCTTACCATCCTTACCAGTAAAAGTGCCATGTTGAGAACTTCCTGGAGCAATGAAATTAAGTGGGACGTGAGGGGTGCCACTGACATACTCATGTGGAAAAGGACTATTGGGCCCGGCATAGCGCTGACACACCACTCGCTGGCAAACAAAATACATTCCTCCCATGACAAAAAGTGACAATATTATACCAATGACGGGACCGATGGCACTACTGTGTGGCTGCGACTCATCTGAGGATGGCTTTGTTTTTTCTGGAAAGAGAGGAGAAAAAAATAAAGAAGGTTATTAAACATGGGGCAATATATACATGTTGCTGTCCTGGAGCGTGTTACAGCAAGTAAGTCAGCTCAGTCATTCACACAATGTCTTTGAAAGTATCTGCATCAAACTGGGGCATCTATAGCTCCACATATTTTGATACCATGCCTCTTCCATGACTTCATGCCTCTTCCTCCCCTCCATGTACATCAAGCAAGGTACTCTCCTTTGTGTCTAGCAATTCATCTCAGAACAGGATTACTTAGCATCTTGATGAGAACAATCTAGGAAGTTTTCTTCCCCCACAAAGTCTACAGATTAAGGATATAGAGCACTTATAAACATGAAGTCCTCAATCAGAGAGGACTCTGCTCTCTCAGAAGGCATTTGGCCTAGCTTTTAAAAGACATTAATTAAGAGACATTAATTAAAGACATTAAAACCCCAAAACATTAAAAAAGCATTAAAAAATTAAAAGGTTTTACCAATAGGGATGCTGCCATATGTATTAAGCAGTGGATGTCTTCCTTGCTAATATAGGCCTTAAAATAGTATAGTTTGCCTTACTAAAATATGACTTGCTTTCTAAAATAAACCTTACAAATTGGAAGGAAAACAAAATCCAGAATATCTCAAATACTTCCTACTTCTTGTTTCTTTGCTCCCTATACAGCCCAGTGTTAAACCATAGAAAGTGCTGCAGTATTTGAGATGAGCTATGTTTCCCATCTCCCCTGATTATGGGTAACACATTCAAAATTATTGCTAAATAAACCTGACACCTCTGTGGTTTTTATATATGTGACATTCTTCAGTGAAAAGCAGTTTTTCCATGTGATTCACACAATATTTATAGTTCTTTAACACATACACAAATATATATTTATACTCATAAAGTGAAAAAAATTCAACTTGGCCAAAGCCTATCAATTTTATGCATTCAGATCAAACTATAGACCCTTTCCCCCCTTAATGAAGCTGTAAGAAGTGAAATGGTTCATATAAGATTCAAGCCTTCACTTCATAAAATTTTTCTCCAGCGGTTCTGGTTTCATTCCCTTCTGTGGAAAAATAAGTGAAATTTGAGAAGGAAGATAAAGGAAATACAAAGTTCTACCAATAAACTCTTTAACAGCTGAGCATCAAGAATTCACTTCTGTTTCACAGTCTTCACACTTATTAGTGCGTGACAGCTTTTATGCCAGCTAAGTCCCTAATTTTCAAATAGATTAGATCAGATATGACACCAGAAAAAAACAAAGCCAAAATTAAAACATTGTTCCCAAACTAATTAATTTAAAACACACAGTTCTCATTTTGGTTAAATCTAGCTTCTTTTGAATGCAAGAAACCACAGAATGCTCTGTTCCACAAAGAGACTCCAGAGGAGACAGTCTTATGTCTCCATAAAGACACATTTAAATCAGTTAAGACCTAATTGCAGGACTGGACCCTAGCTGCAAACAGGAAACAGCTGCATTAACTTGGCAGCACGGAAGTTTGTCAAGTGCACAAAGAAAATAAACTGAAAAAGAAAAAAAGAGGAAGAGGTGGCTTTGCATTATCCAGAGAAGTGAGGGAATGGGGTGAGAGCTGAGAGATAAATGGAAGATGGGGGAGAACAGTTTTTGTGGCCATTCTTTTAGCCTTTTCTTCTATTCACCTCTTCAGTGGGCTCCCGTCACCACTTTTGTTTATGAAATACACTTTTCCTTGCTGTACCCACCATGAGGATGGAAGAAGAGACAAGGTTACCCAGACCACCTGCTGACCCCCTTCTCATCAGAGCAGTGGCACAGCTTCTGACAACTGGTGCTTTAAAAGCTGACAAGACTCTAAGATATCAAAAATCTTGCAATTAGCCAAGGCCCTATAGGCAACATCATTAAGCAAAACCACCCAACACAAGGTGTATGTTCAGAATGAATTACCAACAGATCAGCACATCTATTTGCTTCTTTTCTAAAATGCTATGTTCCAACTGTATTATTGCTAAATGACTTGTGAGCTACTAAATGCTCCCTTTGTCTGCCCCATTGCCTGAAAACCTCATGCACTAGTCACCCTGATGGTGCAAGAAGAGGGGAACTGCAAGCAGAGCACAGGTAAGTGAATTTTACCATCCACTTTGTACTGCAAAATAACAGATCCTGCTAAGGACTAATACAGCAACAGCCATCGGCGTGCCTGTAACTTGCATAAACCTACTGGCATGGGAATGGCAGTTCAAAGTAACATTTTCCCTAGAAAAATCAAGGTCTCTCTCCTTATATTCTTTTCCTATCTATCTGCACTGTAAGACACCAGCTTGTGGTCTCTTGTGGACATCTGCTTACTGCATGCTTGTTTCTCCACATAATTATCCTGCAGCTTGACCCTGTAATTGCAGTGGATTGGGCTGTGCACTTTTAAAAGACACCCCAAGCTTAGCATCAGCTCTGCAAGTACCAAGGTGCTGAGCACAGTAGAATCAGATCCCCTGGGTATAGATCTGAAGGCTCATCTAAAGAAGGCAGCACTGTATCCCATATAGCATTTTGTAACTAGCTTGAAGTAACACTGGGATTTCAGATCATCTTCACTAATGCTGTATTACATTTCCTGGAATGATAGCATTACATACTTTATTACATACATATTACATACATGCATCTCATACAACTATGAAAATATATGGCCAAGATTCACTGGGCTACCCTGAAAGAATATTACTGTGCAAAGACTGGGGCCCTGCATAGGACGTTATGCCTGAACGCAGCACTTGAATCTCAAGGAATGACATCTCACCACACATAAGCTCATCAGAACCATCGATGCAATCTGGAAAGGAGTCACACTGTTGCTTCAGGAGGATGCACTGGCCGCTTGCACATCGGAACTGATTGGGTAGACAAATTGCTGCACAGAAAGAAAGAGAAGATTCAGTACTACATGCATGGCAGCATTTGAGCAACTTAAGAAAACAAAAAGTGAGACATGATGCCTCAGTGTATTTTTGACCAGGTAGGCACCAGAACACCTGCTTTGCTGCTGTGGGTAAAATGCAAGTCTGCATATCTCTTGATTCTTCTTGTACACACCCTAGCCAGTGGGGCTAAAATAAAATTCTGACCCCAGTAACTCCTCATCCTTTGTCAGATCAGTCCTGCTGGGGCAAAACTGGGATCAAATCAGCACAATAATCTCACAATAACTAACAAAGCGTAGCTTATCACCTGACAGGTTAACAAACTGTAATAACTTGACATATTATAAGATCTTATATAGTCTACAGTGTGTTATATAGTCCTGTATAATATAACCTTGCTAATTAACTGATAAATTTCTTATCTATTTGTAGAAGCCTCTGATTCAGCGAAAAGGACTTGTTAATTAACTCTGGAATCTCTGTCAAGTCAAAGCTTATAAAAGGACATAAAAGACAGACTGTTGTATGAGGGCTAGTAACCAGCAGTCCTGGAAGGTTCACAGTACAGGTTATTTAATGCAAGAATAAGCTGAGAAGGTTGGGGCTGTTCAGCCTGCAGAAGAGAAGGCTGCATGGAGACCTCAGAGCAGCCTTCCAATATCTGAAGGGGCCTATAGGGATGCTGGGGAGGGACTCTTCATTAGGGACTGTAGTGATAGGACAAGGGGTAACAGGTTCAAACTTAAACAGGGGAAGTTTAGATTGGATATGAGGAAGAAATTCTTTCCTGTAAGGGTGGTGAGGCACTGGAATGAGTTGCCCCGGGAAGTTGTGAATGCTCCGTCGCTGGCGGTGTTCAAGTCCAGGTTGGACAGAGCCTTGGATGGCATGGTTTAGTGGGAGGTGTCCCTGGCCATGGCAGGGGGGTTGGAACTAGCTGATCTTAAGGTCCTTTCCAACCCTAACTATTCTATGATTCCATGATAATAAGACAGGTTGTTTTCTTCTGGAGGAGAAGATCCAAATTCATGCTTCTAATCACAGCACTGGTGGTGGTTTGATGTGGACCTCCTCAAGAGCCATACTTACTTTGCTATGGTCCATTTTGCAGAGCAGTTCTAATGTAAGAGAACTAAATTATTTACAAAGAAAACTTAGCTAGAAGCTTGATATGCATCAGCTCCTGATTTGGACTGTTATGCCCCCAGTAAGCTGGATGCAGCTCCACAAGGTCTCACAGTACATATAAAACATTTACATGTTAACAGAAGGCTCTAAAATGATCTACAGCTCCCACCACACCACTTAGGTTTTTGCACTATGAGAAGGGCCGTGTTCTGTGCGCATCTTCCTAGTTGCCAGCTACTACCAGCCCTCTACTTATTCTTGCAACTGTCTGCTTCTCCTTTGTCTTCTCTCAAGTCTTCTGTCTTATTATCCTTTCCCTTCTTACGTGCTATATTTTCTGCTGCTGTCCTGCCTTGTTGAATTTGTGGTTTCTTCTTAATCTAGCAACGGACAACTTGGTGTACTGAACCTGTGTCGTTCAAGTGATGTAGTTTCTTCAGTGGCATGGTAATCCAGTTGCAGTATCAAGACACTGTTAACCTTTTGACTTCCTCAGGATAAGACAGAACTAGCTACCAGTACCATAATATATTCAACAAGATAAAGGGCGTAGTCTTGAAGATGTGGGACATATCCAGGAACACTTTTTTGGCCACTTCCAATCACAGTCTGCAACCCCTGTGCCAATGCTTCAGGTGCAACTCTCCAAAAACATGCCTTGGGAAACTAGGGGATAGGAGAAGTGGCTTCTGAGAGAATCAAGGCATTGAACTTAGACCTATGGAAAGGCAGTGATTATCACTGCTCTGAGCACAGAGCAATTCCTCTGATGCATGAGGTGGAGTAGCAAAGTTCTATTAAGCCCAGTCATCCTCACTACCTGAATAAACTTCATATCAAGAACAAGAATGCACTATATGCCACCTTCCCTTCCCCAAACACAGTGGGTTATAGGCTGACATATGTCAAGGGACAAGAAAGGCCTAATGGATTTTAATTTTCATAGGAACCCACTCTGGCTTTGGCCAGTAAAGATTCCTGAGGACTACAGAGTCCACGATCACCACATCTCCCTCAGTCTAAACCTGGACACTGAGTATTTTCACAGCTCTTCTAGGGAAGTGTCAGCATCCTGGACAAAAGTTTAGACTTGGTTGGCTCAAGTGCTTGCAGAGAACTAGGTGTACAACCACTGAGCATTCAATAACTGAAGAAATGTGTCTTGGACTATTCTAGACCAGATGGTAATGCCCATCTGTGCCCTCAAAGAGGCAGTGCAGGGCAAGGCAGGCACCTACAGTTCATATGATGCCAGGAACATTGGCATAAAGTTTGTTTAGCAGTGCCCACCATTTCACAGTGAGATGACCACATGCACATTCCACCTTGACTCTGCATGTGTGTAATGGCACTGTTAGGTTGCATATGCACTCCATGCAGGACAAAGCAGGGCCTCTTGATGAAGCAGTACAGTTAGCAAGTACCACCTTCCATAAGAAAGACAGGATCTTGGACATGGCTGATCCTATTCTTTGCAAAGAAGGCACTAGTGTTCTGGTGTCCAGGCTCAAAGTTACAGAGAAGACATTGCAAATCCGCAGAATTACTCATTGAAATGTTCCCAAAAGTCTATCCTGCTGGCCCAGTGGCAATTATTAGTAACTGAGAAGGTAAAGCCGATGGCTATGAGGCTTCAACAGGCCAAGAGCCAGCACTACTGAATAGGCTCCTGAAATTCTTTACAGCAGTAAGAAGCCATGGTACCAGCTCATAGACAAGTGTCTGTTTCAGCTATGCCTTGATACTAGATATAGAACATGCAAGGTTTCCCGTCAACTAAAGGATGATGCACCCATCCATGCTTCTCTCTGGGACCCAGATCCTACGGCTGACTGCATACAAAGCAGCTGCAGTAGTAAGAGCTCCTTGGATGTCATTCCACAGATTTCTCATAGAAAGTTATATCCAGGATTATAAACATCAGCTAAGAGTGAACTGTCAGAAAAGCCAATTCAGCCACATGATTAAGGTGTCCTGTGGCACCTTGCTGTGACCACTGTCCAAAGGTGAAGTGGACACCCAGGAAACAGTGCAAGCCAAAATGATAATTATACAGGAAAAAAGTGCATGTGTTAAGTTCTGCCAGTTTCTATCCTGTTTTCATTCAGGATATGGATTAAAGATACTCTCCCCACAGCCTTCCACACACCTGTAGTTACATGGTCAGAAATTTAAGTAGCTACAAAGAACTTTAATTTGAGCAACAGAAAAAGAAAGAGGGAAAGAAAAACAGTGGATAGTTTAGTCAGGCTTATGGTAAAGGCTCTTTTTCACCATTTGAAACTAAAAATCCTACACAGACATAACAAGAACACTAAGAATCCCAAATGGATGCTTATGTTAAAAGCACGAGTTCAGGAAAATCAATCTTACTATCACAATCTGCTTCATCAGATTTATCTTGGCAGTCAATTTCTCCATTACACCGCAAGTGTGCATCGATACACTGTCCTTTCTCACACTGGAACTGGGATGCAGAGCATATTGGGCAACTGTCTTCATCACTCTGGTCATCACACTCTGGAAATCCATCGCATCGCCATGCCATTGGGATGCAGTCAATTTCTCCAGTTGCACAGGTAAACTGGTCTGGGGAACACGTTGGAGGTTCTGGAGAAAGAGAAAACAAATCACATTTGATAATTCAATTTTCACTATTACAACAGAATAACAATGTGATGGACTTTTAAAGAAAAACGCACATGCCTGAAGTTCCATCACAATATTAAGATTCCAGCAAAGAGGAAAACACGATTTTGCATGGGGAATGAAAATTTGTCACCTTCATATCAAAAACTGGATGCATGCTGGTTGGAAAATCTTGCTCTAGCAGTTGAGCACTGAACTAAGGACAGGAACTACAAATACTTACTTTGGCTCTTACAGGCACCCTTTGGAAGATACTGTCATGCACAAATTCAAATAAATACTCAGACCACAGTCTACACGACTCTGATCCCTGCAAATGTATTATCCTGGAACAACTCTTCATAAGAAGACTTGGTACATTGGGTTAACTGACAATCAAAACATCCAACATCTGCTTCTACAATATCTGTTTCTCTATTTTTCCAGTGGTTTATCCACAAATTGCTAAGTTAGGTATGAACTGAAAAATATGAATGTAGAAAAAGTATCTGTAAAGGCCTGTTAAACATTAAGCTAAGTCCTCTTGCTGGAAAATCCTGGGCTGTAGGTCACTGGAGGTTCAGAAAGCAGTCTGGGGAGCACCACAGGCCTGCTGCCTTGGTCTTACATTCTGTCTCTGTCGTCAGGGACAGAACTCTTTTTATGTTGAAAATGAGGGGAGCATCTCAAAACACCACTGCACCAAACAGATATATTTCCACTGATTTCAAAAGTTGCTGGGTCAGATCCCTGTGATGTAATTAAACCAGTTAACACAGGCAGCCACTGATCCCCACAGCTGCTGTTGCCAGCGAATGCTCCAAGTAGATGCTTTACCACTTGGATTAACAGAGCACCACATCACACCCTGTCTATGACAACAATATTGAGCAAGCTGGAGGCGTGCTCTGACACTGGATGGCAACAATTCTCTGAAAAACCGAATGAGCTTTTGTTAACATGCAGGCTCAGCAGTGGACATCACAAAGAACCCAGCTTAAGGAAAGCTTTGCAGTTGTAACCAATGACTTTTGTATGAGTATTTTCTCCCGGAAGGTAGTATAGATAGATAGACCAGAAATCCTAGAGCTCTGCAATTACACGCAAACCATTTTAAAAGTGCTGCTGTCCTTCTTTCATTAGGGAGAAACGTTCAAAAATGAGACTCAAGTATAATCAGGAGCTTGAAAGACAGAATGCAAATAAAAATCCAAATGCATTTTATTTTTGACAATGTTATGATTTTAAAGTTTCTGATTTACGATTCTTTGGTGAAGCAATATAAGAATTGCAGCCAGGGACCTATCAGCTGTAGGTAAGACAAAGATGCCAGAAACACGGATTAAGATAATTCTTAAATTCTGAAATGAGTGTGCTCATTGTTGAATGAGTGTTGAATTATGTAAACAGAATTCAACAGACAGATTACTACTTCTGCATTTAGAACCACATTTAATGATGCATTATGGTTGCACTTGGCAGGCGCAACTTGCATTTAAAAACTTGTCAAGAGCATTCTTAAGAGTACATGGACAAATACTCTCCAGCCAAATTAGCTATTAATCTTTTGAAATATTTTATTATCTTGAAATAATGTTTTGAAATACTGGCTGTTGGCTGCTACTATGGCAGACTTAGTAGGTTAAAAAGTTGTTGCAGGTTTGGTGAGGGATTAGAATACAAAAAAGCCGACACTGATGGATGCCCCTGGATTTTTCGATTTATAACTGAAGGTAACAAAGGAGTGGGATGTAGGAATCTCACGTTGGCCATGTTGTGCAATAACAGCAGAGCAAGAAATACAAGTAGGTTGGATTCCCCACACAGATGTAACCACCACTACTCTAAAACCACACAGCCAGTTGTGGTCATGGGAAAGCAAGCAGTTTATATGAAATGGCTGTCCCTTGGGAGGTCGGAGTTCAGCCAGAAAATGAAATCCATGGCAAAATGAATACATAAAAGAAGTCAAGAGGATGAACAGAGCCAAATGATTTAAGATATGTTGCCTCCCAAAAAGAAGCACTGGTTTTTTTTGCTTGTTTTTAATTCCCTCTGCAAGCATAACAACAAATCTAAAAAATGCAGGAATTGCGAAAGAGCAGTCTGCAGGAAAAGTCTACTCTGTGGAAAGAGGAGAGCTACCTTAATTAAATTCATTAAAAAGGATTGCAGTGGAGCTTTTGGCCTACATTTTGTAACTAGACAGTACAGTGCTTCATGTTATGAGGCCAAATTCATTTGAAAGACTGGAATATGACACAGTGGGAATCATAGGTACATTTACTGCTGCTAGGTCATTGTGGGTTGATGCAACATCACCTTGTAAGCTTTTGTTAAATGCGCAAACCTGTCACATCATACAATTATAAAAATCTCAGTAGACGCAAGTATTTTGGGGTCAAACAAGAATATTCTGCTGACAAACAGAAGTCGCATATATCCAAATACTGAAGCAGAAAATGGCAGAAGAATCAAAGGTCAGTTTAACATCTGACGCAACACGCCATGTGTAGGAAAAAACCAGTGTGTAATCCACATTTTGGATTGGAAGGCAACCTCAACTCCCATCTTTTTTGATGTAAACTGCTCAACAGTAGTGTTAAACATAACTCACCTCCACATGTTAAGAGATTCTGTAGAAGCACAAGGTGCTCGGGGCATGAACATCTTGGAGTCCCATCCCCTTTGGCAATGCAAATGTGTGAGCACCCACCAGTTGTCACGGGAGCATGGATGCACAGCTGGGGAAAGACACAGAAAAGACTATCAGAAAACATAAAAGAAATGATAACTAGTCCTAGCTAGGGCAAACTCACCAAACCACTCACAAACCAGTTCTGTTTGATTAACCAAGATTTCACTACAAATTAGTAGGAAGATAAATGCAGGATTTTTCAATTCAGTGCTCAAAAGCTGATTTACTACTTCACGAAGATTACATTTCTCCCAGTTAATAGTGACATGAACACCTTTAAAGGAGTTCTAAAAAGAATTTGGGAGCTCAGGGGAAAAGGAATGAGAAGGCAGATTTCGGAAGGTCATATTTACAGTGTACCTAGACATCCTACCTGCATTTCTAGGGCAGCCGGGCATTAAGAATGAACATATATCACTGCAGAATGCCAACCCCCAAAACTTTCAGGAATTCTCCTTTAATCTTAAAGAGCTCGTACTATCTAGCCCCTCAGCTTCCCTGTTACTTGCAAAACTGCAATATAAGAACACACTATTTATTTATTCCTTTTAAGGAAGCTACATGGTTGTGTGCCCAAATCACAAAATATGTAAATTCTCTTTTATACTTCTGTTAAGCAGGAGGAGGTGTAGGCTGTCACTTTGAGAAGTGACTACTTTGAGAGGTTTCTGCACTCCCCCTCAGGCCACAGAACTTGGACCAGCAGTCCAGAAAAAGAAGGTCCTGCATGCATAACCCATTTCAGAAGGGAGGACCTAAAATGGCTCCACCTCTGACGGGAGAGAAATTCCACTTCCACAATAATTCATTGTAGGACCTTTCTGCACATTCTCCCTCCCTCACTGGAGGCTTTTACATCATTGATTGTTCTGAGTCAAAACAGTCATGCTTTACACGGGTGTCTGAAAACCCTGGAGAAAAGACAAGCACAATCCTCTTCTTTCTTCTTAAAGGTTTTTGCATGCGTTATTACTTGGTTGTAGTTAAAAAATTAGTTAACCATAACTATTAGTAGCTTTTAGAGTGAATTCAGTATCATGTATGCTTCTACCCAACAGGTAACTAAGTGCCATGAAATCACATTTTCTAGCTGCAGAAACACTCA
Source organism: Myiopsitta monachus (assembly GCA_017639245.1). Taxonomy (NCBI): domain Eukaryota; kingdom Metazoa; phylum Chordata; class Aves; order Psittaciformes; family Psittacidae; genus Myiopsitta; species Myiopsitta monachus. The sequence goes on from CM029924.1 coordinate 16,742,307, forward strand.
TCTAGACAAGAACGAGGAACTTTTTTCTCCTGTTTCTAGGATCCCAGCCGGCTGAGTTGAAAGCACTCCATGGTGTACTTGAAGTCCACTGGGCAATCTTATTACAATATTCAGCTAGATGAGGGCTTGAGACAGTGACCAAAAGTGAGAGACATCAGATACTGAAATAAACTCACAGAATTCTTCCGTATCAAGCTCTTCTACAGCATGAATGCCAGTTAGGTGAGCAATTCGGCCTTGAATTCTAGTCCTTTTGTATCCATTTATTTTCTCCACTCTCTCAATCATCTGCTGCTGACGATCAATCCAATACAAGTGATTGCCCAGCACAGTAAGTCCCATTGGCTGAAGGATGTTGGAGTCCTCCAGGGTCACACGGTTAGCACCTGAGATCAACGAAACCAAAGACTAGTTTTATACCAGTTGACTTTTAACTCATTTCTTAAAAGACAAGCAGCAACTACATCAAACCAAACCAAATACAGTTAGCTGTAAGGTATCCGGCTTCATCTGTCTATGCAGACCAAGGCTCTGCTTGTTCAGCTTCATCTCAAGTAAATGCAACCAGTTGCTGTGTCATGAGGGCAAGAAGACACAACATGAAACAGAGCTCATCCTTGCATACACCAGCTGGCCAGCCAGCCAGCCAGCCAGGATCACACTGACATCCTGTCACGTGTATCTGTGTACAGTCTCCAAAGCCTGGGTCGCTGACAGACTCGCCTCTTGGGTCACAATTTTTCCAATGCATCCACACACCAAGCAACAATGCATTCTGTTGGAATCTACAACCACGAGTGAAATACAAACAGCTAACTTCACTGCCATTCCCTAGATAAAACATATTCACCATGTAAAATAAGAAGCAAGTACACAAGCCCTGTCATATGCTACATCACAAACACAGAGACAGGATCACAAAAGACAAGCTCGTATTCTAACAGCCACTCTTCTTCCTTTGCCTTCTCTTTTTTCTTCAGTAACCAGCCAGTAAATCCAAACTCCAGGTAACTCAGTATGCTCTTAAACAGGAACACTATCAAACACTCATGTTTTTTGCTCTGCAGAAAGGTGCAGAAGTCTGCTCTCAGCCAATGTGTAAAACACTCATTAAGTAAAAATGCGTTTATGAATGCTTTTAACTTTAATTGCTTGCGGTCTTCTACTGTGTGCTGCCCTACACTTAGTGGCATTTAATTGCTGCTTTTGTTACACTTTTCTAGGGTGAACAAGGGATTCTGAATTATTCTATCAATTCACAGAAACCATTTTGAGGCTGTGTATGCCTAAGTATACTGGGTACATCTGATTTTCAAAATGAGGTATCAAAACAAAATCATAGCTTGGTGCTTCTTTTGCTTTCATATTTCATTTTGGAATAAAGACCTCATGTCGGCTTGGATTTAAACCAGAAAAGTTTTGAATACCTACATAAGATGAGATTATAGAATCTGAGATACATAATAAAAATGCTGTGAGCACTGGATTCAACTAATTTGCTGCATAAATTACATAGAACTCAGCCAAACATAAGAATGTAACATTTATTTCAATTACAGATCCTGTTAGTTTTGCACATAAAATTACCATCTGCAATGGCTCTTGCTTGGCTGTTACAACAAACAGCATGCCTTCAAATCAGATGTAGTTATAGAGAGATCAGAAATTCTCAGACTTGCAATTGGGGTTTTAGTTCTTTACCCCTGAATTTCTTCTGTTTCCAAACCAGTGCGGTTTTCAGAAGGTAGCCAAGGTACCAGTGGATTTTACTTGTAAAGAGGTAAAAGAACAGATGTACCCACACTAATGTCACTAAATGGGCACTAAAGCTGACCATTAGCACTACTCTCCAGCAGTGCAGGTCCTGAGATGTTCTTTGTCTTCTCCTAAACAAGTCCTAATATGCAGAAATAGTAGGAAACCCTTCGACAGAAGGAAGTTCTCAAAGAACTTAGCACAGGGCACTTATTTATTTGTCCTACAACCTGCTGAGCTCCCTTAACTCCTACGAACTTCAGTGTCATTGGGCTTTCAAAGACAACTGTCCTTCTGCCAGACTAAGCAAACGGGACATTTTGACCCAAAAGCACAATTTTTAGCTGCATGGAAGATACAACAAAAATAGGAAAGTCTCATTTCAACTCAACATAAAGAAAATTCCCGTCTTAATGATTTTTTTTCTTAAGTGCTAAATTGCTCATCCACTTAGAAATAAAAGGCAAATTGGTTTTCTGCAGGATATCCTGAAGGCATCCTGAAATTGTGAATACATGAGGCATCAGGTGACACTCGAAATCTAGCAGTCCTGCTAGAATCCTGGCCTCTTTGAACAGCCTCACAAATCCAAGCCTAAACCAGGATAGTGGGCTTTTCGGGGGGGCGAGTAGATCAAGCATCATCTTTTTTTCTCCCTTATCTGTAAAAATCTCAATATTGGTGACTTGGGAAGCTGTGGAGACAGCAGTGGAAAAGGTGTTTAATCTATACTATAATTACATTGGATATCATCTTGATTAAATGACAGTCCAAACTATTAATGAATAATTGCAAAAGGAGATGCAAAGGGTACCTATGGCACTGGATGACACCATTAAATTGTTCTTTAGAAGAATGATCAAAATGAAAAACTGGATCTGAATAAAAAAAAGGCTATTTTCAACAGATACGGTTAGAAACAAAGATGATAAAACATGTTACAGGTAAGGAAGTGCTGAATTTCCATAGTAATTAAATACCCTGATTCTCAGAATGAAGCAGATGTGTAGTTTTGCAAGATAGAAATCAACAGCTAAATGTAAACAACATTAAGCTGGAAGGACACACAATTCCTCTCTTTAAAATCTAATTGAAAACAAAGCATGTTCTCATTGCAGCAATTTTGTATCTTTTCCAATCACTTCAACAATAATATAAAATACTACTTTTTAATTGCCTGGCGTGGCAGACAAGTTATTTGTAAATGGTTTATGAATGTCTAAACCACATCAACACTCTAACTGAAAAATCCAAGAAACTCATAAAGAAAACTCTTAGACAGGTTTATGGTTCTTTCAACTCTCTCTGAAAGTTAAACACTGGACATCTGTGGTTACTCCATGATCTAGCAGTATGCAGTCAAGCAGGATACAGAGCAAGCTTCAGAAACCTCCATAACAACGTCATCTCACCAAGCCTATGAGGGGCTGAGTTGTCTAGACCAGTCTAATTGGCACAAAAAAACATTATACACAATTTCGGTCGATTTTATTCAGCAGCCTCCGTTTACATTAAAATCATTTTGCTCACGTATTCCCATTTTAAAGTGCTTTTCTCAGAAAATATCTTTCAGAGGAACTAATTAAAACCAACAAAATTTTGGCGGCCAAATTTCTTCCGAAGCTGTGATGCAAGTCCCCAAAATAGTTTAAAATAAAATATGCTGTTAACTCTTCTAAAAAAATCAACAGTTCAGTGAATCACATTACAGAGAGCTCAGCTGGACAAATACAGCCATGGTTTTCTGGCTACATGACACATATCCTCTAGTTAATAAACACTGTTTTTCTTCTAAGCCTATAGCTTTCCCCTGCATTTAGCTTACCTATAGAGTTTGATTCTTTAGCTGTGGCCTGATCAAATAAATGTGCACTAAAACCTTGGGTTCAATAATAACCAGAGAAAGCTTAGTTTTCCCTGTAAAAAGATCCAAAGAACTGGATTAAAATATGTATTTAGTATGCAAACATATGCTTACATGGAGTTTTAATTCCATAGGAAAGAATAATGCGCACAAAGGAAGCTGCAGTCACAGGATATAACTACCAGCATGTGATGGCCTAGCTGCTGATTTATTCATATGTCAGTTTACCCAAGTCCTGTTGTCAGGTCTTATTTATTTGAGACTTAGGTCTAAAATAACAATACACAGACTCCCCTGCATTTTATGCTGTACTATGCAAGGACGCAGTCCATCTTCTTCTGTACATACACACACTTTGTTCCAAATGTTTAACTGCCTATCACATACCTGACAAGTCACAGCTTTCGATGCGCTTCAGATCTGCATCCACCCAGAAAAGCTTTCCAAGTTTGTTGTCAATCACCAGCGCTACTGGTCGGATTAGCCCAGTTGTAAAAAGCACTTCTCTCTCTGTGCCGTCAAGGGCTGCACGCTCAATCTTGGGAGCTCGCTCTTGCATGTTGGTGAAGTACATGTACCTGAGAACAAAGATATCAGCTGCTTCAGAAAGGAGGCAACTCACCTTTGCACACAGGTTCTGCGTGTAAGTGTGAATGGTTTACACAGGGACAACTGCGGTGACTGTTGATCCCAGCCGCAAAGATCCAGATCTGTCAGCTGCAGAACCCTAAAGATTTGCTAACTGGCACATTGAGATAGGCTGAAATTAATAGCGTTTGTTCTTAACACAGCAGGTCATAAAATGCCTCAGCACTCAGCACTGCTGGCAGCACTGTTCCTACAGTGGAGGTGAGGGCTGTAACTGACTTGCACAGACTTTCTTCAACCATCCTTGGGTAAAGCTGCTCCCATCTGTGAATAAAAGCCCAGAAGTTCTTTCTGACAAAAAACCCCAAACCATTAACCACCACCTCCTCTCCTTCTGGGTTGCAAGTAGAAGTTCCTACCAAACTTGAGAGGATCAAAGATCACAGAAGGAAGAAGAGCTGAGGATGGCATGTCCTGATGTCTTAGTATCATCAATTCTTTCATCTGCCTAAGCCAATTCAACCGCAAACAGAAAATCTCTGTCCACCCCATGCATAGGGAAAAGAGCTCAGGCACCCACACGGTAAATTAACTCCCTCAGGAAAAAGTCAGTGATTTTTTCAGGGGTGGGTAACATGGGCATGCTCCCTAATACAGTGGTGTGCATTGTTGCACAGCCTTTCATGAAAGCATCACGAGAAGAGGCAGCAGTCAGAACGTGCAGCCAAGGGAGAGGTGGAGGGCAGTATCCTGGAACTAAGGCAGAAGTAGCTCAGAATGCAGAGCTGACTAGAAAATGAGAGAGTTTTGGAGGTCAATAAACTCAAACTTCCATTTTAATGGAGAAAGCAGATAAGCTTTTACAAATACAAATGGAAAACTTTTATCAATATGAACAAAGATGTCCAAGTGACTTAAGTCCCAATAAGACTAGAATCTTTCCTCTAATCCTCCACTCCCCAACACCAGTTTTTGAACTGTGCAGAGTACACTGAGTATTGTATAAAATACTAACCCTCGACAGAGTCTCTGGGTGCCTCTGTATCCACAAAGTTACAAACCATTCATACAACATCTTTCAAGCACATGGTAAGTAGTAAAGTGGGATTTAAGCACCTATCTTGTTAAAGAGAACAGTAAAGGACCACCTTTGACGTCTGAGAATGAAGCTACTAACCACCTGAAGCGGAAGCGAGGGTGTGCTGAATCTAGCCAAAACTGCTTTGCAGCAAAACAAGGTATTTTCTACCTGCGAGAAATCACTTTGGTGATTCCTACCTGTTTTAATTGATTTCAGAAATTTCTGAGATGCACATCAAGGCAGGACTAACTTAAAAGCGGACAGAACATAGGGTTGGTTGGTTTGTTTCTTTGAGTTTATACTATTAGATTAGATCATACGAGAGACCCTTTTTTTTTTCCTTGACAGCATTTGTTTTATGATGACCGAACATTTATAAGCCAGATCCCCAGCTGATGTAACAGTGTAAATTTTCTTGCTTGTTCTATTAGGTGGCCGGATTGTGCACAGCAAACAGGATAAGGTGGTTTTATTTTGCTTTCCCCACTTGAATTGTTTCTTTTCCTCACTATAACCAACTACATGGCTGTGTGAACATCTAAGTCGGCACACCAGAGCAGGCAGCCAAGGAGAGAACAGGAAGAGAAAGCTGTATACCTTTAAAAGCTAGAATTGGACAAGCAGTCATTGACATCCTGAACAGTAAAATATGCAAAAAGTCTCCTTTTCAAAACAGAGAGAGATAAATATAACATAAAATATAGAGATGATAGACGAGATTCACACACGCAGTTGGCATACATCCCAAGAACGCACTGTACAAGGTACAGAGAGGAATCTCACCCTCGCTCTGCATTTACTACAATGGCTCTGGGCTTGTCGTGATCCCCGCGCAGCACCATCCCAATTGACTCGCCGTTCAGCCTGTGAACATTGACTGAATTGGTGGCCTCACAGGTCCAGTACAAGGTATGGCTGTATATATCAATGCTAAGGTCGTGTGGCTGCTTCTCTGGATTCTGGCTTTGGTTTGGAGTACTCATGACGGTGAAAGGCTGCAAGACAACATGTGGGGAACAATTTCCATTAATTATTGTGATTACTGACTGAAGAACACTGATTGCACAAAAAGCATGGTTTACCCACCTACCTACAACTACCCACAAGGAAACAACAAATACAAGAAATGTAATAAAGCTTAACAGCAACAGCAACAACAACAAAGATTTGATTCAAACTGTGGATCAGAGGAAAAACATCTGGAGAAAATCCACAAGATTATGCAAAACTCCCCAGAAAGCAGTTGTGGGGTCTCCTGTAAGTAGAATTAATTAGCAGGAGATGTAAGAAAACAATACTGAATGTTTATGCATGGAACAAACTTGAATGGAACAATGCAAGAAACAAGGCAGCCATCTGGCCAGACCTGCACTGTTATACAGTCAACTGAACAAATCCTTACCTTTTGCCAAAGTCTCCTTACTTTATTATTTATAGTGTTGTAGCCACCAATTTTCTTTAAGTCCTGGCTTCTCTTCAAAACTAAGATCTTTTAATGAAATGTGGTTCTGTTTACTTACATGTCAAATGGCTACAGCTCTGTTTCACACCCATACTAGCAACATTATCTTGCTTTCACCCTCATAGTCTTTATGACGGACCTTACAAAACTTGACATTGCTAAGCTCTTGGAAACGTTACCCTGAACCCCTTCCAGCATCCTATTTACTACACTTTTGACTCTATGTTGACTTCAAACCTATTTCTATGAAAAGCACTAGAGCGTATAGAAACACTCGTAAAGGCAAATAATCTTTCCATTGTTTCTTTAACGTTACACAGGCTCCACTAGCGTACAGCCAATCCCAGTGCCCTTGGGATAGTACTACTGCTGGCAGGACTCCCAACATCAAAGTAGCCTTCAAAGGTAACTGCTTCTGGTGACATGATAATGGTGAGGGGGCAGTGGTGGCTTCCTGAAGTTTCCTAATGCAGCGCTCCCAATCCAAACACAGAAACAGCATGAACAGAAAGTTCATATGGGTCAAGAAAGCTGGAGACACCATTCCATGCTCAACTTAAGTCAAATGAATTAGAGAACACAGCATTACTTGTGAAAGTTATATTTCAGCAACTTCATTTTAAGCCACTAAGTTCTGCATAGTGATATACAAGCTTTTTTTCTTTTTATAGAAAGCTTTATCTCTATTTTGTCTGGACAGTATGACTGAAAATAAAAAGAAATCATTCTTCTCCTAAAGTCAAGGGTAACATTACTCAGGTATGAAGTACATACGCACCATCTGCAAACAGCACAATTTAGCAAAATTAAGTAAAAATAATTAGTAAAAATTGGAAAGCCAGTATTTGCAGGGGATCTACATCTTCAAAGCTGCGTGACCGAGGTAGAGGAAAACACAGAGCAAATGAATCTCCGTTGCAATTTGCACCTAGCAAGTAGCAAAGAGAAGCTAGGCTACAACAATTAGCACCTAGCATAATCCCAAAAAGCAAGAGCAAAACTTCTTCAAAATTCATCCACAACCCAGCCAGCTGCTCATCCTTCCAATCCTAAAAGAAATGGCCAAACCCCAAAATTTCCCTTAAAGGAAACTGTTAAACCTCTGAGTCCTTAGATACATGACATTGCTATCATGTCATATTGTTCAGACATGACTGCCCAAGAATGAGGAAAATATAAGTTGCCCACTGTCCATTTCATTTCACATTCTCACTCAAACCATAGTTTATGAAGAGTGTGTTACCTTGACCTGGAGCTATGTGCTAACACATAAAATTGCCTGGAAGAAGAGTACACTTCTTCCCACTGTTGTGTGAATAACTAGCGCAAAAAGAATACTGTCCCCAACAGATTTGAAACAGCTAAGCATGTAGATAAGCCTATCCCTGTCTGTCATGGCAATCAACTCTGCATTCACTCAGGGTTCAACTACAGCTTGGATAGCTGAGAGTTTTCAGTTTGAGAGAGCTTTACAATGATGGCAATATTATCACACAACTGGCATGCACAATATTAATTCTTAGAACACAGTTTATCTGTGCTGAGTATAAAGCACAGTATATAAACTCAGTATACTGAGTCTGCCTTACTTCAGTGCTCAGCCTTTATCAAAGATTGCAATTCAAGGCTTAAAGTTTCAGATACATATGATGTACCACGTTTTATTACACGTCTCTGTGTATAAATTAAAACCGTGATCCTAAAAGCTCTCAGTAATTTTCACATATAAATAGCATATACATGAGAAAGTGTTAGTAAGAGTAAAGTTTAAACCAACGATTCCTTGGCACAGGAGATGGAAAGGGAAAGTCAAGCATAAAGCACAAAGCACACAAAAAGACCTGCACAAATCTACACCATGTAAACTTGCCTGAGTGCCATCATCTTTGGCTCTTTTTATAATATTCTGACGTCCATCCACCCAGTAGATAAATTTATCTAACGGATCGTAGTCGATAGCCTTAACATTCCTTAGACCATGCATAGGCAGGATGATATCTGGACTTTGCTGATCATCTGGTATCATCCGGCTGATGGCAGATTTCTGGCTAAACAACAGGAAGCTGGCAGGGGCTGACACAAGCCAAAACAGAATGCATAAGAAAATGCAACTCACATGGTCAAAAACACATCCACACAGAAGACAAAGAATGTTCAAAACAAAATCCCAGACAGGCAATTATATTCACAATGAAAATGAAGGTAGTTCATAACTGAAGATTTTTGCTATGAAGTTGAAAATGTTTCTTTGTATACTTCTGGGGGGTAAATGTGTATATCCTCACCCAGAAAGTATTTCCTTTTCATATTATAAAATATCTATGTTCTCCATATGGAATTTAAACACCAGTGACAGTGGGCAATACACAGTCAAACGTTTTGCTGTATCATCATAGAATCATTTAGATTAGAAAAGACCACCCACTAACCCAGTACTGCCAACTCCACCACTAAACCACATCCCTAAGCATCACATCTACACGTCTTTTAAATACCTCCAGGGATGGTGAATCCACCGCTTCCCTGGGCAGCCTGTTCTGATGCTTGACAACGGTTTCAGTGAAGGAATTGTTCCTAATATCCAATCTAAACCTCTCCTGGTGCAAGTTGAGGCCATTTCCTCTTGTGTTCTATCATCTATTACTTGGGAAATGAGACTGAACCCCACCTCGCTCCACCTTCCTTTCAGGTAATTGTAGAGAGCAATAGGGTCCCCCCTTACACTCCTATACTTGTTCTCTAGACCCTTCACCAGCTTTGTTGCCCTTCTCTGCACCTGCTTGAGCACCTCAATATCTTTCCTATAGTGAGGGGCCCTAGAACTGAACACAGTATTTGAGGTGCAGCCTCACCAGTTCCCAGTACAGGGGGATGATCGCTGCCCTGGCCCTGATGGCCACACTGTTGCTGATACAGGCCAGGATGCTGTTGGCCTTCTTGGCTACCTCGGTGCAAGCTGGCTCATGTTCAGCTCCACCAGTCAGCACCTCCAGGTGCTTTTCAATGAGCAGCTTTCCAGGCACTCTGCCCCAGACCTAGAGCATTGCAAGGGGTTGTGGTGACCCAAGTGCAGGACCCACACTTTGCCTTGTTGAACTTCATGCAGCTGGCCACAGCCCATGGATCCAGCCTGTCCAGATCCCTCTGCAGAGTCTTCCTACTCTCCAGCAGATTAACACTACCACCAAACTTGGTGCTGTCTGGAAACTTAGGATGCGCTGGATCCCCTCAGCCAGATCATTGCTAAAGATACCAAACAGAAGTGGCCCCAGTACTGAGCCCTGAGAAGCACCACTTGTGACCAGCTGCCAGCTGAATTTAACTCCATTCACTACCACTCTTTGGGACTGGCTACCCAGCAATTTTTTTGCCCAGCGAGCAGTACGCCTATCCAAGCCATGAGCAGCCAATTTCTCCAGTGAATGCTGTGGGAGATGGTTTCAAAGGCTTTACTAAAGTCCAGGTAAACAACACCCACAGCTTTTCCCTTGTCCGCTAAGTGGGTGATCTTGTCATAGAAGGAGACGAGGTCAGTCAAGGCAGGACTTGCCTTTTGGAAACCCACTCTTTCATCCAGCTAAAATTTCCTTATATGCTACTGTGCCAAGATGCCTGAAGGTTTGTTGGTTTATTTTAAGTCTACAGTGTATTTTATATTTATCTGCTATTTTCACTAGAAGCTTAAATTCTTACTGGACAACTAGTGAACAGGCAGGCTCATAATATCTATCACATGCAGAGGGAAAACAAACTTGTATGGATTTCAGGTGCACGTGCACATTGCGCAGACTACTTAGGAGGCTGTTTTACTGGATGTTACTTTCGATGATTTTATTAAACACTGAAGAGAAAAAGACATTTTTTTTTGTTTAGAATTTCTCTTCCACCCACCTACACACTTAGGTAAGGACTGGGAAAGCTTCAATCACTGCGCTGAATCACCTAGAAAGCACTTCTATTAAAACAAGTAAGACCAGACTTGACAGTGCTGTTATTTATAAGATTTGAAATGCAAATCTTCAGCTGTAATTCATGTCACAAAATTGGATATAAAACTCCCTACTATGTTCTCGTATTTAAAGCAGAACCTTTGAAAACATAGAATCATAGGATCATAGAATGGTTTGGGTTAGAAAGGACCTTAGGATCATCTACTTCCAATCCCTCTGCTACAGGAAGGGACACTTCACACTAGACTGCGTCGCCCAACGCTCTGTCCAACCTGGGCTTGAACACTGACAGGGATGGAGCATTTACCACTTCTTTGGGCAACCTGATCCAGTGCCCTCACCAAACTCACAGTAAAGAACTTTCTTATATCTAACCTGAACTTCCTTGTTTAAGTTTAAACCCATTGTCCCTTGTCCTATCACTGCAGTCCCTGATGAAATGGACTTGGAATATCCCCTCGCTTTCTATACTGGAAGGGATCACAAACACCTGAGAGCCACAAGCACTGAAGAATAGAGTAGCAAACAAAAGGCTTACAACTACAGTTCCTGCTGTTGGGATCCAAGGTATAATGAGCAGCACAGCCACACCTAAATCCATTTGGTATGGCAAGGCACAAATGACCACAATGGCCATTATTTTGCACACAATCATTCAAGCCATCTTGACGTGAAGAATGGAAGACTAATATATCCATCACAAAATCCAGATGGCCTTGAATAAGTGTCCGGTTCTTCCCACTGGTCTTGTCTGCTCTTTCTATGCTGTGAAGATTCCAGTCTGTCCAGTAGATGTAGTCATTGTATTGGGTTAATCCGAATGGATGAGGTAGATCATCTGCTATGATTTCTCGCTCTTGGCCTGCAAAAAATAAGGGTAATAACTAAAGGACAATTCCCAAGTCATGAAATGAAGAGTGTGAATGGCATCAAGAAAATGTTTTTGATTCCCTTTTTAACATATAACCTCATTTTCCAAGTCAGCATTATGGGATTCATTATTAACTAGTATCTGCTCAATGGGTAACCTAAACACTTGCATTCAAAAACCTTATTCTGATACTGTCCTGCCTATAAAGCAGTCTGAAACTGTGCCAGTGTATTGCCATTTAAACACTGCCCTGTATGGCTCACGTTTATCATCCCAAACAGACATGAGAAAACGTATTCAAGAATACCATAAGCTCCAGGAGGATCTTAGACCAATAAAACCCCCAGTTAATATGCATGAAAACAAGAACATACAACAACCTCAAGATTCACAGAGGAACAAGTGTAGGAAATTATGGTGTTTCACTCCAGAAACACAAGTCTTTTGCAGTGCAATTTAACATACCAAGAGATCAGGAAACCATTTGTTTGGCAGAAATCCCAATACTCCCACACTCAGTGGCTCAGATAGCAACATTCACAACAGATTTAACACCTTCCAGAGCATTAGACGGCCTCTGCCACAGATACACTACTAAAGTAGACAGTCTTATTGTAAATCACCTTCCTAAATATTTTCAAGTATAAACCTCTATGAATCTCTGCCACTTTACATGAAATGAAGATGTAGCCTTCATCAACCTATCCTCCTCCACAAAACATCCAATGATAGATTCTACAGACCACTTCATTTTTCTTCCCCTGCCCTACTTACCATTGTGCCCTCTCCCATCTGGCCAAGACTGGAGAAGGCATGAAAAGCCCTAAAATAAGAACATGAAGCCACTTGCATATAAAATACCAAAGTAAACATAGAGGCAAATTTCCCAATTACTTTTAGGCATCTGAAGTGTCCAAGTTAGGGGCACAGATACTCTGCACACTCTCAGGTACTTCTTAGAGCAATTCCGTCCACAGTGATGAATTCAGGGGATAGGCTCTTTTGAAGGAAGCAGATAAGCTGTCTAATTGAATTTTGATAGTTGGTAGATGGAGGAATATCTCCTCCCCAAAAAGTGGTTTTTTTTTCCTTCTGGGTAATGTTTATAATGCCCAAGATCAAGTTGAGACAGCATTCGTTCATCCACTTAAAAGGGCTTCATTCATTGCTGGTGGGGTAGACGTTTCTATCAGCAGCACTAATTCAGATCTCTCCTGGCAAGGAGACTGGCATGGCATAACGTAGGCCAAGTCTAATAACATTTCGTTAACCGATTGAACCTACTTACCAGAAGTCTACCTGAGTCTTTACAATCAGGCCAACTAAAAAGACATCATACAATGTTGTTAGCTTCAGTGCTCATCCTTTTACTTTCTCACCACAAATAACAGTAACAGGTTTAGCTTTAGAACCAGTTTAATTTACCATGGATGATTTCAATATTGTGTTTCCTCTCAATGCCACAATCAGTTTCTAGTTTAACCTTGCCTATGGCAATTCTGTTTCTCCAAGTGCAGTGTAGAAGCTTATTGAGAGCTTTAATAGATCATGGACACTGGACGGAAGAATAAGCAACTCTAGATAAAGGCCGATCTTACTGATACTTCTAAACAGTAATACAACCACAACAGAAATCCAAGACCAACAAATCCAAGAAATACAAAATCAGTGATAGCACTGGAATCCAAAACTGCATCTCTTTCTCTGTTTTGCTCAGCTTAGCAGATTCTCTGGAGATAATGCACATACAATACACCCTTTAAAAAACAATCTAATGTTCTCACTCTCATGATGGCTTTTCACAGACTAAAGGAAAAAAAAAGACTTGCAGGGAAGTTACATATATCAGCCATCAGAGCATTTGCTGTAACAATCATGTATGAGTTTGCTTAAATACTGTGTTCTGCCAAATAAACTCAGATTTTAATATGCAGACTCCAGAGGCATTAATTCCCATCTCACAAAGGCCTTTCCTTGAAAATGGGACTGGGATAGGATGTCAGGTTCCAAACTTCTGGATTCCATTTCTGATCCTATCGCTGATTCATTATGTGGCATTTGGAAACTTACATAAACTCTCTTTTCTCAAAAGATCTGCCTCAGCTAAAACCTTGAACACCACTGAATATTTACAAAACACCTGGACAATATAAAAGCTCTATGTCAGCTGCAGAAAACAGAAGTTCCTTCTTTTATCCAGTTAGTTATCATGTCAAAATCTGTATGAGAGTTTAGTGAATCTTAGCACACCCGCTGTATGTATTAAAAAAAATCCAGTGGGAGATATAAACACGTGTAAAGTTGTGTGCAAAACATGTTATGATATACTGCAGAAGTAGCCGCACACCACTTCAGACTGCAGGAAACTCAAGCTGCATTTTGGGTTTCTTTTTCAACTAATACAACTAGTCTAAAACTGGAAACAGAGATAATACTGCAACAGAAAATGAGTGTCCAGATTGAAAAGACAGAGGTAGTTTAGAGTGAACCTTATAAGCTGTCCATATTGAGAAACTCACAGGTCACCTCTGCTTTGGTAAAACACAGGCATTTTCATATCACCACATAGAAATGACATTCTATCTCATCATCACTATAAATTATTATATGGTTATTAATTTAGGAATATTTTAAAAATACTCTTAAACATTTAACTCTTCATTTCCTCTAGTAAAAAAAATACACACACAATTTTAATATCAATTATATTATTCCAATTTTGTATTATTTAATTGTTTTCCTATGGCCAGCGCACACGGTACTGGCTGGTGCAATATAACACTGGATTACCTAGCATATTTGATGACTCAATCATGCTTGTGTCTAAGTCAGTCCAATATAGCCTTTGGTCTGCATAATCAATAGTGAGGTCATTGGCACGACCCACTTTGTCCACCAAAGTGATGCTGTTTGTTCCATCCATATATGCTCGAACAATTCTAGGTTTACCTCCCCATTCAGTCCAGTACATGTATCTGCAAGGACAAGTGGAACAAAAGAGTACATCAGCTAAGACTGTGTTTGGCTGCATGCTTGCTTTTTTCTACATTTATTTTCTTAATAATAATTAAAAAATTGGAATAACCCATGCGGTATTGCGGTACTTAAAAGCAGAAAAATACAACTGACAAGTCTTAATTTTTCATTGTAACCCACAGGATTGTGGAGCATTAATCATCTTTCCGAAGACCCTAAAGAAACGGAGCTACATAAACTGCCAATTAACTTGTCATGTACAAGAATATGCACACAAAGCTTTGAAAAACAGCACTGTCCCTTACCCTTTGGTAGGATCAAGAGCCAGAGACCTTGGGTTGTCCAAGTCCTTCCACACAAGGACCTGCCTGTACTGTCCATCCAGGCGTGCTACTTCAATGCGATTCGTTCCAGTATCTGCCCAGTAGAGGTTCTTTCCCATCCAGTCTACAGCCATTCCCTCGGGATAATCCAGCCCAAACTCAATCACATGTTCAACAGAGCTCCCATTCATGAAAGCTCGGCTTATAGTCTGGAAAACAATTGTGCAAAACTATGACAGTGTTTACAGATAGCCCACAGAAATACAATGAATGATCACTATCAAGTTCCGTGTACAAGAAAATAAATCTGGACAAAAATTCCGCCAGTGTGACAGTTTTAAAAATAACTTCCTGTTGCCAAAAAAGAGAGAGCAGCTCACGGAATAAAGACGTGAATTTGCAAAGCTGATGGCTTTCTGATGGCCAGTCCAGGACATCTTAAAAGGATACATGATTTTCAAAAAGCACTATGCATCTGCAGATTCTTCCTTATCTCCTCTCCCTCTATTACACAATACAAAGTTTGGTGGGGTTTTTTTAATTACTTTATTCGCTGTAATGTTTTAAGTCTCAGAAAGCAAGTCTCAATTCAGAGAAATCTGAATTAAATTGTTTCTCACGACCAGCAACCAGGAGCAAGTTTTGTTGATCCCATCTACACTTTAGCACACTCAAAAAAACCAAGTCATGAGGCAAAGACTGTGAACACAAAGCAGCCACTCCTAACAAGGAGCACCAACACAGCCCCCAGCTAAATCACTGGGAACTTAACTTCCAGGACCAACGTACAAATACCCACCCTTGTTATCAACACTAAGCAACTATGCTACACACCTGCTAATATTTCAGCTATTAATTTCCTAATGATTAGATAAATGAATGTGTCAGGGTAAGAGACATTTTATATTTTATCCTGTGGCAGGGTGGTCAGAACTCGATGATCTTTAAGGTCCTTTCCAACCCAAACCAGTCTGTGATTCTGTGATTTTTTAAAGGTAAATCTCAAACCCAGAAATCATGCAGTATGTCTGTACAGCTATAACCCACGTCTCAAAAATGTATAATTGTTTTTGAAAGTGGGTCCTCATACAACCAGGGGCAGGAGGAGATCAGGGGAGTGGTGGTCACCAAAGGAAAGGGAGAAGACTATGGGCTCTACACTACCTGCTGCTAAGCTGCAGGAGGCAGGCGGGCAGAGGGAATGAAACCCCAGATGTGCCAAAACATACACTGATATGTATGTGAAAATAGAATATGCTGGATAATTCAGGAGGCCACTAACAAGTAACATGTTTTCCAGTTCTGCACAGAGTGAGACTGGGATCTTTGCACTGACACAGCTGAAATAATGTGTTTTCCACTACAAGTGGCTAAGATGACCACAGTCCAGCTCTCCGTGTGCCTGTGGGAGATTTATTTAGTAACTGTGTCTGCAGTATGCTAATTTATTACATTGGCACTGTTCCTGAAGGAAAGGTATCCACAGCACAGCCAGCACTGTTAATGCTAAAGCACAACCCTCATTAGTCTTCACAGAGAGGCTATGGAAACTCCACTTGCCCTGCAGTCACTAAAAGTGAGCTTTTCCCTATTATGGCTTAGGCACATTGGCAAGGAAACTTTGATTGCTCCTGGAAAACCTATTAAAAGGCTAAACAGAGGAATTCGGTTCCAGTGAAGTAAATACATCATTTTCTACCATTACTTCACTTCAAAAGCGAAGCAACGCTGATGACCAGCGCAACACTCATTTTAGCATGCACCGGGATGTGAACCAAACATGTCAGAGGCAATGTCAAACTCCTCGGGAACGCACTGAGATAGAACTGGGGACAGGCTGGGGCTTAACACAGTGTGGAGGGTACTGGACAAGTTCCCTGTCCTTTTCTGTGCCAAGCTGGAGCCACAGGCTAACAGCAACCAGTCCAAAGTTCACTTGCCAAACGTTAATATTGAGTAAGACCTTTCAAGTCAAAACTGGAAAAGGATAGAAAGCTGAGGCGGTTGCCAAGCTTGATGTTTAGATTACTCTTGGACATGAAAACAGCTTTTATACAATAGATGCATATATGGATGCAACACATGCAGCATGCAAGGCATTCGGTATGGGCAGGCACTACTTTGGATTTTTCTTTGAAGCAGGAAAATGCCTGTCACCCAACTGTGCATTCAACAATGCAACTGTCTTCATCTCCAAGAATCTCCTTGGATGCAATTCAATGACAACATTAGCAACTGCAGGACAGATCATGTAACAGAGACCTTTGTTAGATCAAAGTAACTGCTCTGTGGCTTTACATTCAGGGAATTCACATGTCAGTAATACCTTCAGACTAACATCAGTCCAATAGATTCTGTTATCAGAGACATCAAAATCCAGAGCAGATGCTTCCTTGACTCCAGTAAGAGGAATAGCAACATCATTATTATTTGTTTCAAGGGAAATCCGATGAATTGCTGCTCTGCTTGTGAAAACTAAGAAGGCTTCAGGAATGATGCAAGTCTTCATGTCACTCAACAGCTCAAGGCCAATGGGACAGGCACACCTGGCCTCCTGGGGTGTAAAGAAACACAGATGGCTGCAGCCTCCGTTGTTCTCTGCACATGGGTTAGTTCCTTCAAGAAAACACAGAACAAAACAGTTACTGGTGCAGTGTGGAGTAGGGGGAGGCTGAATGGAAATGCAACTGTAATTATAATTTTTCAAACTAAGTTATCACGATGGGTTGTCATCAGGGAATTAAAAAAACCAAACCCAATAATCCAAACCAACATTCAAAACTCTTTATATCCTCCTATCCAAGGATTAGGAAACTGGTCCTATCCCTCCTATAGTAAAAATAACAGCTACAAACATAGCCTTCTAGTTTCCCCAAAGAATGAGTTCCTTCACTGAAGAAGAGTAATTGCATACATGTCCAGCTTAGTTGTTTTTGGCCAAATACCCCCTTTGTATCTCTTTGAATCCACCAGTTTTTCAGAAGTTCACTGATACAAAATAATGAGGAAAGAGCTGGATAACTGCAGTTCTTTCTCAGCTGTTTAAAGCTGAAAACATTCCTTAGCAGAAACAATTTCAGCTAGGACCACCACAATCTCACACTTATTTTTCCTTGTGAACAGCCATGACCAGATAGGAAGGGAATGTGCGAGACAGAACAAGGACTGAAAGATAAATGGGTGCTATACGCCATCCGCTGCAACCAAGGATTTTGGTATTTAAAGACTGTTACCAGAAGGAAATCTATAAGATCAGCCTCAGTCAGGCTTCTTTCCCTTTTTAGAACACACATATTTCAGGCTAATGCCATAACTTGAACTGGAGGACTTGACTTCAAGTAAAACTTCCTGAAAGGCTGGAAATCCATGGACTAGAAAGGTGTAGTTTGACTACTATTGAAATCTACTTCATGTGATCCTGTTGCAACTATTCTCTGCTATGCCCAGACTCCAATATTGCAGGTAGTCGACAGATCTGTGGTGAACACGCACCTCTCATGAGTTACTAGTGAGGCCAGAAGGTCCTGTGACATACTGCCCTGCAGAGTGCTGGCAGAGGACCTAGAACGCTGGCTGCTTGTTTCAGGCAATGCAGTGGAAGAACGTGGAGCTCTAGCTGCTGATTCCATACTAAAAGCAAGATTTAATTGTTAATATTTAAGTATGTTTTAGATGTTAAAGCTAATAGTGTAGTGCCGCATACTTTGAGGCAATGCTGTAATGGACCACTAACTCTGTGTACACTACTCAACCTAGTAAAAACCATTCTGCTAACAGTACGTCACTGCGACTTTGTACTAGAAGAAAAGAACATCAGAAAATGGATCAATTCTGTGAGCACCAAAGGTAACAATTCCTATTATTGAAGGCAGGAATAAAGTTCTCTTTATAAAATTTCAAAGAGTGCAGTGGGAAGCTGTGGAAGACTTATGTCAAATGTCACTATGAAGTGGAAGCCCACACTTATTTTGTAACACTGCATTTTCCCAACTTTAGAAACAATAGGTGCAGTTTTCCTTTAAAATGATAAAAACATATGATCCCACAGTTATTCTCTATGCAATCAAGAGTTGCTTAATGAAAGCAAACCCATTTAGAAACTATTATAGATTCATCCTATGGTTGTTCCTGCTTACCAAACACTTTGGTAACACTTGTTGCTTTAAGTCCCATTAAATCTGGCAGCTGATCGATAATGATGTCTCTGCTAGCCTTTATCTTGTGAACTCTTTCAATGCTTCTTCTCTGCCAGTCAGTCCAGTAGATGTAATCTCCCAGCAGCGTGAACCCAAATATATGTGGAAGCTTATCTTCTAGGAGGGTTTTCCTCATTGTTCCATCAACATTTATGACCTGTGGGATCATGAGAAAAAAAGAAAAAAATCATCTTCTCTAATGCCGGTACACTGAAATGGCAATATCAACCATATTTTTACACAAGGACCTCCTGAAATTCACAGCATGCTGCTTTCAAAAGAACATACTGCTGATTTTGTTGAAAGATAAATATATTGGAATGACAAGCCTGAAAGTGGCTTCTCTCACGCCTTCTCCATGAAAAACCAAAGCAACGTGATTTTAACTTGCATCAGTTCAAATCTGCAAACAGCACTGCAAAGGGACTGGTTTTTTGGGATGGGAGTGAGATTCAGGAGATTTTTAATCTTCATTCATGCCTTGGTCTCAGCTGAACTATCTGCAGAAGCAAGGGATTGCTGGAGTGACTTTCAGTACTAAATCACAGAGAACAGAAGCCATCAGAATTCTTTCAGGGCACAACAAGGCCTGCACTTATGATAAGCAAGATCTTTAAGATGTGGAATAAGTGTTGACTTATGTAAGTTTGTATTCCAAAAAACTGCAGAGAAAACAAAATAGTACGGGAGATAGGATAAGCCCCACATATATATATATATATGTGCAATATAGATGAGCTATTGGCTAATTATTTCATAAGCAATTACTACACTGATCTCGTGCTATCCCATGTTGCTTGGCATAAGGAGAGATTCATATAGTCTGACCCTGATCAACAATGATTGGGCAAGATTGGAAATGAAAATGTCCACGTACAATTCCCGGTGCCACATGCCTAAAGTCACCTCCATCTGCTATACCAACTGCAATAATCTTTTGAGGATTCCAGAAATCTCTCAACCATTGTAGAGTGTTTATGACACAGGCAAAATATTTATCTGACGAATCCCCAGATTCCTCCCCATCCTACTTCTTGCAACTGGTAGCTGCTATGTAACTAACAGTATTTTTGAAGGTGCTACTTGAAAATATATACTGTGAGCAGCACCAAGTTCAGTGCCATATTAAAACCAAAACAAAAGACCACAACTGAAGACAATTTATTTTCCAATATGTTTTGATGCATTTGCTGCTAGAAATGCTTCACAAGTGGACAATTACTGCCTTTAAATTTAGGCTACCATGGCTTGTGATTGATGATTTTACTATGTGAATTTTATAATAAAAAAATAATTGCAAATGCTAGCACACTGTATTGGGTTTGCATGGCAAGGAGGACTATCTCCCATGGAAGGAACTCGACACTACAGCAGGGGAAGAGTGTGAGAACTCCTTCCTTGAGGAGGAAGGAACAGTGGAGAACGTGTGATGAACTGATCACATCCCCCATTCCCTGTGCCCCAGCACCTCTCTCTAGAAGGCAGAGAAAACCGTGAGTGAAGTTGAGCCTGGGACGAAGAGAGGGGTGGAGAGCAGCTGTTTTAAGAGTTGGTTTTATTTCTCATTCCCCGACTCTGTTTTGATTGGCAATAAAGTAAATTAATTCCTCTTGAGTCGAGTCTGGTTTGCCTGTGACTGTAATTGTTGAGCGGTCTCTCCCTGTCCTTATCTTGACCCACGAGCTTTTCATTATGGTTTCTCTCCCCAGTCAAGCTGAGGAGGGAGGATGGTAGAGCAGCTTGGAGGGCACCTGGCACACACCTCGCCTTCCAGCCACCACCAGCCAAACAGCAGAGGCTGCATCTTATATTTGCCTATGCTATGAACAAATGTCATCACTGTAACAGTCTATCTTGCAATGCTACATTGCAGATGTCTTCAACCACAGAGGAGAACAACTTCACAAGAACTTTATCCAGCAGCTTATGTGAATTGGAATACAGGCTACACTGTAAACAGGATGCAGAAACACACATTATTTAAATCCATGTGTATTTGAGCCATGTGTTCATGAACCTCATGAAGTTCAACAAGGCCAAGTACAAGGTCCTGCAAAACGGGCCAGGGCAATGCCCAGGATCAGTACAGGCTGACAGATGAACACATTGAGCAGCGCTGCCAAGAAGGACTTGGGGATACTGGTGGTCAAAAAATAGGACATGACCCAGCAGTGCGTGCTTGCAGCCCAGAAACCACCCATGTCTTGGGCTGCATCACCAGCAGCATGACCAGCAGGTCAAGGGAGGGAATTCTCCCCCTCTTTGCTGCTCTAGTGAGACCCCCTGCAGGGCTCATCCAGTCCCAACCCGCTGCCACGGGCAGGGACACCTTCCACTAGACCAGGTTGCTCCAAGCCCCATCCAACCCAGCCTTAAACACTTCCAGACATGTCACATTAACTCATCATTTAATACCTGAAATGGTGTAGTCTGCTGACTGCAGCTGAAGGGAAACTGTTAAGGTGCATTCCTTATCATTTAGCACAGAGACTAAAATATGCTTTTTGCTACTCAGGGATTTCATCATCTTTCTGTAACTGATGAATGGATCTCAACTTTGGTAAAAGGACAAACGCAACACTAAGTCTTCTGTGTTTTCCGTATAAAACATTGAAAGCCCCCTTTGAACAGAGGCATACACTAAAAGCCCCTCATTAGTCTTAAGACTTTGATGACAAATCTCCTAATGAGGCATCACCAAACTCAGCTCCAATCTGCTGTGGACAAAATGAAATCAACATCAAACTTTAATGAACTGAATTACACAAAGAACCACGGTAAGGTGATAAGGTGTGATTTGTTTTTTTAGATGCTGTGGCAGTGTATGCAAAATGATTTAACAAATATTTCCAAATATAATGCGCAAAAGCTCTTGGCTCTTTGAAGAAGATTAAAGTAAAACAATGCAATTAAATTCTACACATCAGCGTGATTCATGTAGTCGAGTTATATTTCAGGTGCACCTGCGAAAAGAACAACTACTCAGCATATGTATAGGATGTTTTTTGACAGAAAGCAAAGAGGAATCAGACACCTTGCTCCTATATTTAATTCATTAAGATAAAACAAAATGCATTCAATTGCTACAAACAAAGCTGTAGTCAAATGGAAATCAATATTTGGCTGAGCTAAATCACACTGTCAGCAGCAAGTGCACATAACAGGCTGTCAATGTTAAAATGACATGACTGCCATTAAGACACCTCTGTGATGGGCTTGTAGGTCTATGACCATTCTCTTATGGATTTATTCCTCTTCCCCTATGGAAGAGAAGAGCTACCTTTTCTTTGTTCTGAGGGTGACTGAGAACTCAGATAGGCTCCCAGGGAGGTTGTAGAGTCTCCATCCTTGGGGCTCTCTGGTCATGGTCCTAGGCAACTGTCTCTAGTTGGCCCTTCTTGAGCAGGGTGCTGGCACCAGATGACCTCCAGAGATCCCTTCTAACCTCAACCGTTCTCTGATTCTGTGAATGGCTTCTAACGATTCTCACCAGAATACTCTAAAAAGGCATCTCAAGTGAACAATGCCCAGTCTTCTTTGGCTGAAGAAAGAACTTGTGAGACCAATCAAGTGGGTGGCAGCCAGCAGGGAAAGAAAAAGATAAATAGAGAGAAGTGGAAAACTCCGGAGGGTAAAGAAGCCTGCCTCCAAGAAGACTGAAGCAGCTGTAGGCAAGTCTATACCACAGCCTATATTCAGCTGAGTGTAAGCCATTTGTTAGTATTTCCAACAGCTGAAACAAAACCACCTTTCATCAATGCTTTGGGATGAAAGTGAACCCCTTTTTCGTTTTCTGGTCTGAAGGGACTCAATGTTAAGCATGTATTGGCAGGCACTGGCAAGCTGAAAAGAGAATAACATTAAAACTAACAGTATCAGAATTAATATATATAAAAAAGGGTATGGATGGATAGACAACTGATATATCTGGCTATTTTCCACACAAAAAGACTACCACATCTCTTAGCAATCTGTTGCCTCAAGCACTTGAGAATTTAGAAAGCAGTTCCTCATTGTTATCAATAGTTTCTGATCACCTTGACAATATTTAGGCTACCTGGTAAAAGCTGCTGCATAAGTAAAATTCATCAGGTTTCTACTGTCATAACATTTTGTGGATTAATCCTACATGTATATTGTGGCTCTTTTTCAGATGATGCTCATTTCAGTTCTGTTTTGATGCTGACATACATATTTATTATTTTCCGATCTCTCACACTGCTAGGTGTTAGTGTTCATTGCCAATTGCAAACTATCACACATTTCTCACTGCAGAACATGCCATTTAGCTTGTTGAGGATGCAGTGTAACAAGACATTTCTCCTAGGACTTCACAAAATCTTCTTAGTTGCAGAGAGAGTATTGCATTTTTGGACACGACTTTCAAAACATGAGCACATATAATAAGCTCTAACAGACACCGACGGATGGACAAATTTCCTCTCATTGGAAAGGTTAACATGATTGAGATTCTGAACCTGCTTATATTTTATAAACCTCATCTAGGAGCAACTAACGTTCTCCATATGAGTTACATCAGCCTGACAGTTCCGAACTTTGTTCCGTTCCCAGGATATCAAAGGATTTAGGGTGAATTCTTCAACTTATCTCTCATAAGCAGGAACACAATGACATGCTTCAAAACTCCTTAAAAGGGGAAAATGTTAAACACAAACATTCTCAAAATAATTTATGGCAACTGGTGGCTGGACCCTAAAACATAGAGGATCTACTGAATTCGTATGTCAGTTTTATTTTTAGGTATAAGTTGCTTATTTAGTACACTTCAGGGAAATTTTACCTTCTGTAAATAGTTCTTCATTCTGAAACACTGACCACCATTAGTTAAGTTTGAGGGGGCATGTGACAACTCCACAATTTAGCTGACATTCATTATGAAAAGGTTATGCTTTTCCAACTTCTCTTGACCGCAGCACGGTTAGCAGAAACCACGTGTAGCTCTTCACATCCTCTTCATACAATGATAGGCAAGTACAGTGCTTCAGAGAGCCAAATGATGAAACTTTCATGCTGTAAGTCACCAAAGTGTCACATATGGAAATGCCATTGGAGGTCAAAGGTTAAAGTAATAGAACCTACATTAGCTGGCATGTCCATGGTAGTCATGGTAGTACACCTTGAAGAATGGACGCTTTTATCCTCATTTAATAATAGATTAGCTAAATCTCATGTACTTCCCTTCCTCAGAAACTGAATCAATCTCTCATTAAACAAATAGTTCTGTCAAAAGGAGACAGATGAAATATTAGTCAGGTACAAACACAACCTAAGGCAGTAGGCATACGACAACTCTTTGGAGGGAGACAATGGAAGCCTAAGGGCCTCCTGTATCCATCTATACATATTAATTCAGTTTATCATCTCATGAAGTCTCCTGGCCCAAGTTTTGGATGGGAGAGCTTGTTTTTAGAAGGATGTTTGTAAAACAGTTGTTTCTGTAGCATACAAGCAACTGCAACATTGCAGCTTAGGCTAGAACAGTGATGAAGTATTAGATTTCTAAATCGGATTTTATCTTTTAACAGAGCATTTCACGTGAGCCACAAATACACTCCTCTAACAGTGCATTTTAATATAAGTAAAGCACAAAGACAAAAATGCTGATGACTAAACCTTTAGCTCCTGAGCACCTAAACTATATGGATCAATTGTTGCCCTTCCATGTCAAGGAAAAATACCCTGAGCTTAAAAATACTTGAAGAGGAGAGAGTTGTTCAGGTAAATAGCATATGCATACCCAGCTTTTCCCCTTCTGTAGATACCTGTTTTGGTTCACTGTTGGACTCAGATACCAGGAGCAGATGGACTTTGGCCTGACCCCTGAGGCCCTTTTTTAATTTCTTAGCTCAGAAGAGGTCAATGGCACTACTGAAAGATGTAGGGGTATTCACAGAAGTCCATCTAGGAATCAGATATCTAATATTAGAAATCATATTCTGCTGGAAAATGAATCAAAAAGGCTGCTTCTGTGAAAACAGCTACAATTCCAAGAATGCTTTCTGAAAGTATTTTTATGTACAAGTTAAAAAAATAAATCTTACCATTTTCCCGCCAAGAAAATCTGAAGTATGGTAATTCAAAAGTATTATGGTATATTTGCTAATGGCCTGGATAGGTGGATTCTTTGCTGGCTAGAAAACTGGCTGGATGGCTGAGCCCAAAATTGTAGCAGTAAATGGTACCATATGAAGTTGATGACTGGTCACTAGCAGTGTCCCCCAGGGTTAGGTATTGGGGACAATCTTGTTCAATACCTTTATTTGTGATCTGGCTGAGGGGAACAAGAGCACCCTCAGTAATTTTGCAGATGACACCAAGTTAGGTGGGAGTATTGATCTGCTGGAGGGTAGGAAGGCTCTGCAGAGGGCATCTGGACAGGCTGGATCCATGGGCTGCGGCCAACTGCATGAAGTTCAACAAGGCAAAGTGTGGGTCCTGCACTTGGGTCACAACAACCCATGCAACACTCCAGGCCTGGGGCAGAGTGCCTGGAAAGCTGCTCATTGAAAAGCACCTGGAGGTGCTGACTGATGGAGCTGAACATGAGCCAGCTTGCGCCCAGGCAGCCAAGAAGGCCAACAGCATCCTGGCCTGTATCAGCAACAGTGTAGGCCAGCAGTGCCAGGGCAGTGATCATCTCCCTGTACTGGGAACTGGTGAGGCTGCACCTCAAATACTGTGTTCAGTTCTCGGCCCCTAACTAAAAGAGAGATATTGAGGTGCTCGAGCAGGACTAGAGAAGGGCAACATCTGTTCCCACATCGATCATTCTATGTTTCTGTGTGATTGCTGTTTATGAAGCCTTTTTATAAGCAGAGATGAGTGCTTCTCACCTCCATTACTTGCACCCCATCTTGTACCCTGTAAATCCCTTCACATTGTGGTCTCCAGCACATATGGAATGCATTTCAAACACACAGTCTGCCAGCTGCGGTAACTGAGAACCACAACACTCTTATAAAACAAGAAACGTCAATCCCAGTTTTGGTGCAATTATGTTAGTAAGCTTCAAACATAACCATAATGAAAAGAAAAAAAACCCTGCATTTTCTTTAGAATTATTTAATTAGAGTAAGAAAAAAAGAAAAAGCTGCACCTTGGTAAATTAAACTGCAGAGTTTTAATTTTTTCTTCTAGATTAAAAAAAATTATCTTTAAAACCTAGGTTTGTAATGTACAGTTAACATTTCAGATACATTTCTAGGTATTATTTAAAATATATGCATTGCTAAGAACATACCATTTCTGTTTGGTTTTGCTATCTACAGGTTATTACCATACCATAAGTGTAACGCCCCCTCTATGTAGGCAGAAGCAGCACCTTTCTAGACAGTGTTTGTAAGTGTATTTTTAAGCAATAATCCCAAAATAGATGACACATCAGCTCTTGAAATGTTATTTTCCCTTCATTTTCACATACTTGATGACCCATTTACCAGTAGAAGAGGAAGCACCACAGATCCAATCGAGACTTCCTTTTTGTCAGATCTCTGTGTTCCATTCAATTAAAAACCTCACCGTATCACAGTATAAAAAGCTTATGAATTGCTGATGTAGCTGGGCAAACCTGCATGGCACATGTCAGACTAGCCGGATACAGACCCCTACGAAAGAGAGCAGCCCATTTCTCGCAGCGCATGCGCGGGCTCAGGAGGCTCTTGTGATCTTCATCTGGGATACACGTATCACACCCAGCTTTTGTAGTATCACAGAACAGACCGCTAGTTAACAAGTATTTCTCAGATATATCGGATACATCTCCACCAGCATCAGAGTGCCCGCTGAGATGCACCTCCTGAGAATGTGCCACCTGAGGGCCTCTAGGTATAAGGTGCCAGGTACCAACTGAAACACATTAATGGGCTGTGAGTACACCCCCTCTACCCTTTACTAGAGACCTCTGCAACCCCATGTGGCAGGTTATCATTCATTTAGCAACCTCAGTAACTGCCAATGTTTTCTGGTTTTATGATCATCTCCACCAAGTTTGCAGGCCCAGCAAAAAGACCTGGTTTCAGTTTTCATGCACACAAGTATTTAACTTCTTTTCTAAAGTTAGATTTAGACTTTGGCTCAAAGTGCAGGGCCCCAACACTTCTGAAGCATGCTACCCCTGTTCCAAAAAGGGCTCAGCATTCTTGCTTTAGCTCCAGCCATCCTTTTGACCTCATACCTTTCACAGCACTCCTGGCTTTAAGGCTGCTGTACCATTCAGTGGCAAGCACGGAATGAAAGGATGACCCTCCTCATCAAAAAGCTAGGCCCTGCATATTTGTTTTTTTGTGGGTTCATTTATTTATAATTAGCTGAAACGAATTCATTTCTATACGCCATTTCACCAGTACTGGTTTACAGCTCCACTGTAAAACACCCAAATAGCTACAAAACTAAAAAACACACCATAAAGTGGCCATGAAGGCATTCTCCAAACAGACGAAACATTCAGAAGGCTCTCTGCAGACAAAAAAACCCCACAACCCTCTAGATAGCTAAAGATAAAATACAACTTCTAAGGTCTCCATTACCCTAAGGGAAGGAAAAGCTTACAGCCAGCTGCATTTTGATGTAGTTCTGCTTAGCATAGCTTACAGAGAAAAAACTACCTCAAGATGGGATGTGGTTAGTTCGCAGTCTCTGAGAAGGACTAGTAGGTATGTGCTTCTTGTTCTGGGGAGGACAGAAGAGAGCTGGCAAAAAACCAGCTTACTGCAAGCAACACACAGTCAGGACTGTGGGATCTGACTGGGCTCACCTTTACTTCTGAGAGCCACAAGATGTTTCTCCTCTTCACCAAGCCGTTTCTGATATGACCAGGATCCACATTACCCCCTCAACCAGAGCAAAAGGAGGAGTTGGGTAGAGAACTTGTGCCCCAACAGAGCTCAAGGGAGGGAAGCAAAGAAGAACCACGGTGACAGATGGAAAGGTGGCCAACAAAAATGAGCCTACTAGTCTGGTTGGGGCAGAGAAGATGAAGACACAGACTGCCGTATAATAAGTAGCTGGAGTTCTGTCTAATTTGGGGAACAGTAGACCAACTGGACCTGACTTTCAGAAGATGCCATCTCCTGAAGGCTGCGGAACAGGACACAGAAGGCCTGCTTCTGTGAAAACAGTTTGTTGAGCTGACAGGAAAAGTCTTTAACTGACAAGGATGAGGATCAATGTAACATAAAGGCTGTATGTGTGTTGCAATGTTGGAAGGCTCGTGTCCCCTCAGACAGGGGCCAGGCACTCGGAAGAGGTAGGGAGGTAAGCTTAATGTAGCTGGAACAGAGAAATGATAATGTTCATCATTCCTTTTAAGAGTTCATCCATAAACTGGGATGAAACACATTTTAAACATACATAACTTCCTCCCATGCTTCACAGGATGTCTATGTGCATACACAGCTGCTAAGACCATTAACATTCCCTCAGATCTTGTAGCAGGTTACAGAAATTATCATCACTGTACCTATTAAGTAGTAACCAGGGGAAGTTTCTGCCCTTCAGTTTTCACTTTTCAAAGCACGAACAAAAATCCTGTTTCCCCGGTGCACTGATACCTCAGTTCCAGAATGATGTTTGTTTATTGAAGCAGGATAGGTAGAAATAAAGGGCAAAAGGGGACTGCATATGAGATAGATCCAAATTCCCTATTTAAGAGATGTTTTGGAAAGCTGAGAAAGCAAGCAAGGAAAAAGAATGTCCCTAGCTTTGTTTTGATAAAGAACAACTTGACTAGATCAACACAGTTTCTAATATCTAAATTAAAGAACGATAATAACGTCTTCAAGAATGGGATTAAACAAAAGATCTTGTCAGCATGGAAAAGTGGAGGAAAGGGCAGAACGGAATGTGGCTGGAACACAGCCAACATTAAATGTTTACTAAAGAACCCTGCAAACAAGAGCTAACTCACTAATTGCACCTACAGTGATAACACTCATCACTTTCTCCAAATCCCATACATCCTTCTGATACTATAAACTTTTTCCAGAAACTCACAAGCATTCTGTTTTATTACACGTGTGGAAGAAACGGGATGCTAGAGTGGGAAGACTTCTTCCTTTTTACTTCTACTGGCCACCTGCAAGACTGAACTAGTCGCTTTGTTTCAGTGCCTCTGTCTCTCCCTCTCCTTTGTTTTGTCTGTTTAGCTTTGGGGCTTGGTGGGTGGCTGCTTGGGTGTTGTGGTTGTGTTTGTTTGGGTTTTTTGTTTGGGGTTTTTTTTTTTGTAACTTACATTTGGCATTTTACTTCAATCTTCAGCTCTTGAGAGACACCGACTGGGTGGGAACCTTGGCTTAAATTCTAATATAAATGTTTCAAGAGTTCTGGGTTTCAGAGACATTCAAAATATGTAACATGAATCCCTGAAAGGCTTAAAAGAAAAGGGCAAGAGGCAAGTTACCAAACAATCATTTTAAGTCCCAATTTTTAAGCAGATCTCCTTCAGGGAGAAGAGCTGTTTCATGCATGAGCTGCACTGCCTGGGGCAATGGGACAAACCCATCGTCTGGGTTTAGTCATACTGGAACAACCACACACTGTGTTTTCAGGCTGTGACTGGCATTAGCAAGATTCAGAGTCTTCATTAGGAACCGAAAAAACAATCTTTACTTCCTCCTTATCAGGAACATTCTCATGAAAGCAAACTGAGTAAGGGCTGAGAAAGTCTCAGGATTTGGCTACATGTACGCATGTGCGTATGTATAACACAGATACACACATATATTTGCATGTGTGCGCATATCAGTGCATACGTCTGTGTTTCTAGTATGTTTTCAGAAATCCCGTTTCCTGCTGGAAGATTTAAAGATGGGATCCATGGACAAAAATCAGTTACATATTCTTTACTGCTGAAGCCAAATGCTCCAAGTGATACATAATGAGATTTTACATACTTTGTGCCTCATTGACTAATTAGATCAGTACAGGCTACTCCCCCTGTCCCTCCCTTTTTGTACTAGGGACTTTCATTGCCTGTAGCTACACAAGTGTGGTTGCTTTTGCCAAATACTTGTAGATACTGCTAATGGCTTCATTTGAACTCTGCATTGCTGCACATTAGTATGGAGGAGTGGGGGCTGGTTGTGTATTTTAATCCATATCGTGATTGCTTTGATGTTGTTTGTAACAAGGAGTATGTTTTTATTTATACATATCAGAGCTGTTATAGGAATTTGTGCATCCCAAAGGATTAGATTTCCACTATCAAACAAAAACAGTGTATACTTAGAAGGGGGAGACTAACTAAAGGTCAATTTTCCACTCACGAACTACAGTGCTCAGCCCTCTTCCAGTTTTTTCCATCCATGGATCCAAACACTTTGTACAGAAAGCTATCAGTTATCCCCACCTTGCATGCAAGGAAACTGAGTCAGGACACTGCCACACACTGCTGTAGGTGACATGGATGGTTAATGCAGCCTTAGTAGAGTCACAGGACCCACTGCTGCCTCCAGATTGACACCAACATCCCACACTTTGAAAGAACCCACAGAACTACCAGAGAAAAGGATCCATAACTTTTGCATCCCTGACAGGCAGTGCATAAGAGGGCAGAAAGAACAAAGTTGAGGGAAAGATTTGGCTGAAGATATTTTTAAAATTGAATCATGAGAATATATAGAATCACAGACTGGTTTGGGTTGGAAGGGACCTTAAAAGATCATCTAATTCCAGCCCCCCTACCATGGGCAGGGAATGTATATGGCTCCTGTTACTTCTCCTAGTTCCAAAAGCCAAGACCACAAACCACAGCACCACTTTCTTCTCCCTTCAGAAGCTCTAAGTCCATGTAGAAATCATTACAGTCTCTTGAAATTAAGTATATATGCCAAAAGCAAGAATGAAACTGCACCTCCACAAAACAGAAAAGTGGTATCTCATTGCTAACCCCCCAAGTCATACACTTGGTACCAAAGATAGAGGTGACTGTTTTGGGGAAACAACCCCCCTGCCATTTATTGAAGTTTCTGCTGCAGCTCCCTTCCATGTAAATTAAAATCTGACTGCAAAGCCTTACTGTATAAATGCCTGGAAAATAAATCTCTTTTGCCAAAGTGAGTTTTGTCTCCCAGTTGTCATTCTGAGAGTGCTGCAGGAGCCTTTACCATTTGAGTTCACAAATTCCTTTTAGCCTCAATAAACATTTAATTTTAACATGAGTATCTTTTAAAATTACAATATTTGTTCACTGGCAATGGGAGAATAACTTTTCGCAGTACTTTGTGGACCCTCCACAGCTTCCCCTTCAGAATGAAACTTCAGCTTGGGGTATCTGTATCTCTTCATATGTATTCAATGTTTTCCTTTGAGTGATTTAGTTGTTTGTTATCACTATAGCATTCTGGTGGAAAGAAATTACAAGGGTGAAAGTAAGAAGAATGGCACTGTTACAACAGTCCACATCTGCTAGAAAAGGTACTTCTACGGACCTTTCAGCATCTTACAATAGAATCTGAGAGTGGTTTGGGCTGGAAGGGACCTTAAAGCTCATCCAGTTCCAACCCCTGCCACGGGCAGGGACACCTTTCACTAGACAAGGATGCTCCATGTCCCGTCCAACCTGGCCTTGAACACTTCCAGGGATGGGGCAGCCACAGCTTCTCTGGGCAACCTGTGCCAGGGCCTCACCACCCACAAAGGGAAGGACTTCTGCCTAAAACCTCATCTAAATCTCCTCTCTGTCAGTTTAAAGACATTCCCCACTTGTTCTGTCACCACAAGCCCTTCTGAAAACAGTCACATTCACTGCAGAGCTACAGAAGGAAGAAGGCTCCTAGTTAATATGTGGAGAACCTGGATGCTCCTGCCTGGTAGAACTACACTCTTCATTCATGGTGTGTGAGAAAACTGGAGCTTTTCTCTGCCCCAGTGAGTGGCACATATCCTAAGCACTTTTTAGACACTAAGAAAGTGCAATCACTCATTTATTTAAAGAATGCAAGCCCCATGTGACTAACATCTCCCAGTACTGCTGCTGCGCAAGACTGAACTATGTAATTCTCCTATGACCCAACTGACCAAGATGAGGTGGCACTGCACCTCACCGGTGAAGAGGGGTAAGGATGGATGGAAACCAACCCAGCCTGGTGTGCCAGCCACTGCGATAACCCCAGCTGAGCACATAGGGTCTTACCTGCTACAGAGTATGGCTTAAGGCTATGTCTGCGCCTTCAGCAAGTATGACAAGACAGGACACAGGGATGCTGCAGAGAACCCTGTGTGTCAGCAGAGGTACAGACTCATGGAGGGCCTCACCCCCTGATGTTATGTTAACAAGGCTGAAAATCTGAGAGAGTAATCTAAACACACCAAAAGAATTAGCTTTCTACTCAAGTTACTGGGTTGACATAAAAGAACTGCATTTATAACAAGTGCTCCATGCATCTATTGGAAACACATGCGGTTTTTGAGCCCAAGGACATGGAAGAAGGCAGCCACTGTGTCTGCAAAAATGTCAGTTTCCTGTTTAAATACGGGACTGTATTTAGACTTGAAGGCTTATCATCTGAGAGGTTTCTCTGGATAAAGGGAAGGTCTATTTGTTTGTTTGTATTAGGGATAAGGCAGTTTCCGGATTGGGATCACAGTGTTTATATTTGTCAACTTTATGCCAACTGTGAGTTAAAAAATAAAAATATCAACGAATTTACCCAAACGCTGTCAGTGGGGAATTTGTTTCTGTTCATCCAATCCCAGCGCCTTTGGTTTGGTTTTTTTTAAGAATTGGTCACATCCACACAAAAAATGTTTAAAATTTTGGGAATACCAGGACTACGCAGCTGCTATATGGTAAACTATTAGAAACTTAGCTCCTCTCAAAAAGGAAGCTGAAGCATAGTTGATCAGAAATCGGAGATTTCCCATGACCTTCCATTCGCTGCCTGTATCTTAAAGCCGATGTGTGAGTTCCAATCATATATTCAACACCAGACTTCTACCTACCACTTGACTGTGAGCAGCTGATACTGCCTACTCAGCTGGTTCTCTAAGGAACTGTCAAAACCAGCTGCAACATGGAGAAAAAAACATACTTGCAAAAAGCTAGGCTGAAAACTTTCACCCACTTGTTTGGAACGATACCAGGGTGAGAAGTTGACAAGTGACATGGCTTTGGCTTGTCTAGTACTCACCTCTCCAGAGCAGAAGGAATCTAACTTCCTGAAATGAATTTCATCTCACTCTTTGCTGGGGTCTCTTAACAGAGAAGCTTGAGTCCATTCACTTTAAAACACAAGGCTGAAAAGGACAGCAGTTCTCAAGCTAGCTCACTAATGAATTAGTTGCTAAAGTGATCAAAGACATGCAAAGACCTGGATGTTATCAGAATAAACTGCTTGAGCCTCATCTGCTGACATAAACGTGCCAGATGTTAACACACTATACAGATGCATGAGACCTCTTCACTCTACCTATGCCACTCCTCCAAATGCTTTTTTTCAGCATAGAGAAACTGAATGACAAAGCTTGTCAAGTTTAATTGTGAGAAAACCAAAATTATCTCACCTGTTCCAGCATTCATCCATAGCATAAGGTATTCCACTCCACTTTGGAGAGTGGACTGATCTGACATGTTTAAGAACCTAGTCTGTTGCTCCAGGTTGGACAGGGCTTGGAGAAACTTGGTATAGTGGAAGATGTCCCAGCCTGTGGCTGGGGTTTGGAACTAGATGAGTTTTAAGGTCATTGCCACCCCAAACCATTCTGTGATTCTGTGAATAACCTGTAGCAGCAGATTATCTTTCATCTCAGCTTACCTTCCCCCTCTCAAAACTCATTGTCAAGCTTTTCTCTTTTGAGAGCCATTTGATATATGTCTTCAACTTCTTTCACAACAACTATGCAAGCTGGGATTCACCAGTAAAAGCATTTAACTTCTCATTGACAAAACTGTCCTGTGCCAGGTGCCCTATTACAATCACAGGTTCAAACTTTCAAAAGCCAGGAAATACATAATGGAGGCAAAAACTGATGCAACCTTTACTTTGTTCTTAAAAACAGTAAGTAACAGCTAGCATTGACTATCGCACCTTGTAGCACCATCAACAGGTTACTGATAACTATGAAAATGAAGGGAAAAAAGGCCAGGTATCTTGTAGATCCTCCCATCTCAGAGGTAGAAGACAACAAAAAACATGTATTAGAACCTCTTGACTACACAAGGGTGGTATCAAGTGCCCTCATTAAGTGGGACAAATGGGATTCCTCCTCCCTGTGAACTGTTTTCTGTTCTACAGTAGGAACAACCAACTGACAAAGCAGAACTGTTGTGAGGGTGTTACTCATACTAAAAGGAGATCCTGTTAATGCATAAGTACTGTACAATGTCTCCAGACCCACATTTCATAATGCCATGAATGCAAGGTGTCGAAGACAAGGAGGAGATGATCTTCTTGCTGCTTGTATGGCCATGCTAGAAGCATGCTGATAAAACAAGAACAAAGACAAATGCTTGTACCAAGAACCATTTTGACATTTGGTCTGCTATTGAATCCTCAAAGGCAGATTCACAAGATGAGAACATTAAAATCCTAAGAAAAAACATAGGGAGGAAAGAGCAGGGGCTGAAGGAGAAGCAGTGACACTACACAGAGATGCCTTGAATCTCTCCATTTCCTGGCTTCAGCCAGTTTGCATTTACATAGCATTTCACAAACCTTAAATTAGTAAGGCATCAACAAGCTGGAAAACGCTAATCTTCCTCCACTGCAGGGGCACATGATGCTGAAACACCCAATCCAAGGTCTTACAGCAAGTCAGTACAAGTACTACCTATTTACTTTTGTCCCTTGGGGGTCTGCTTTATGCTGGAAGATTTCCCCAGTTCAACTCTGCCAAAAATGCCCACCCAGAGGGCAGAGGAACATCTCACACTGAGGGAGGGAGTGCTGGTGCTCTCTGGATGACACAAGGATGATATTGAGCAAATGACCTTCCCAACTCTAACACAGGCTGAGGGGCATGACTTCTTCCGCACTTCCTGCCCCTCCCAACTCTTAGACCTGGCCCAAGTCCCAAATCTACCTGCCTCTAGGCAGTTTGCATAACTGAAACTTGTCTCAATTTAATGATCAGTAACAAGGACAATGATGCTCCCTACATACAAAAGCTCTTCAACTTTCCAGAAGTGGGTGCTGCAAAGCTTAAACCTTCCTGAAAAGGGAAACACTTAGATTTCGCTGCCTCACAGGATGCTCTTGAAAAGTCACTGCAGAATACAGTATCCCTCTAGGTGAGCAAAGGCCCCAGGCTGGGCCTTATTCAACCTCTCCTGGGCTACCAGAACGCAACCAGCCCTTAAGAAAAACATATAAGCAAATAGGAACAACCTCGACCTGGGAGTTTTGCAATCACTACTCTAGAAGAATCTTCAGAATGTTCTGGTTCTGACCTCTGTCACCTCCCAGATTCCCCGTGGAACCTGTCATTAATTACTCATTTTTCTTGTGCCCAACATTTCCAAATCATAGAAACTTAGAATCACAGAGTCATTTCTGTTTGAAGGCACCTTAAAGCTCATCCAGTTTCAACCCCCTGCCACGGGCAGGGACACCTTTCACTAGACCAGGCTGCTTCAAGCTCCATCCAACCTGGCCTTGAACACTGCCAGGGATGGGGCAGACACAGCTTCTCTGGGCAACCTGTGCCAGCGCCTCACCACCCTCACAGGGAAGAACTTCCTCTTAATGTCTCATCTAAATCTCCCCTCTGTCAGTTTAAAGCTCTTCCACCACTAAAGTAGTATCACACCTTAGACTGAGACATGCTATTTTAAAGTGGTTCAGCAGGACAAAGTACATGTCTTATATCATTTTGGACTCACAAAAATGGTACCTCTGGAGCATGGCATATTCTCAGATACCCTGGAATAACTTCCAATCTAAGCATAAATTTACAGGCACAAGATTTCCCAGCTGCCGTGATTTCTACACAAGCTGTCACAGGTAGTCACAAGTTGGATGTTGAAAATTTGCTGAAGTTGACATTATTTTGGTGGGAGCTGTGCAAACAAACCCAAGCAATTCTCCTTTTAATGCTCATGACAAATATTTCACTTACACTTTGATGAAGCAGGTCTGTGCTTTCAGTCCAGGTCCTGCTTCATGTTGCTGCATGCAGGTAGCACTGACTCTACAATCAGCTGCTGATTGAAGATTCTCTTTTAAGCATTTTTATTAATTTGATTTAATAATACATCACCTATTAATATTCTGTTCTGACAATTGACTTGGGCAGTAGTATTTTCGATTATGAATCTGCACTGGTAAATCTAGTGTTCAGAAACAGTTACACAGTGAGCACAGTGAACATGTGGATTTTCCTATGCTAAACTATGATGACACAACTTCACAGAATCATAGAATGGTTTGGGTTGGAAAGGACCTTAAAATCATCCAGTTCCAACCCCTCTGCCATGGGCAGGGACACCTCACCCTAGATCATGTCAGCCAAGGCTCTGTCCAACCTGGTCTTGAACACTGCCAGGGATGGAGCATTTACTACTTCTCTGGCCAACCTGTTCCAGCGCCTCACCACCCCCACAGTAAAGAGCTTCTTCCTTATATCCAACCTGAACTTACCCTGTTTAAGTTTGAACCCATTATCTCTTGTCCTATTGCTACAGTCCTTAATGAAGAGATCCCCCAACGGCATCCCTGTAGGCCCCCTTCAGATACTGGAGGGCTGTTATGAGGTCTCCACGCAGCCTTCTCTTCTCCAGGCTGAACAGCCCCAACTTTCTCATCCTATCTTCATATGGGAGGTGCTCCAGCCAAGAGCAGAGAGGAACCTGAGAAGATGAACTAGAATATTGACTCTCGACACTCTTCTAGCATTTTCGTAAAACCCTCCTTATTGCTATCTAAGTAAGGGGAGAGAGGCCTCAAACCAAACAGTTCTTTCACCATAGACAATGGTGAAATTGATGCACTGAATTTGATCATTCTTCCTGATTATATGATAAATTTAAGATCCATTCTGAGATGTTTTCAAGAGACAAGGGGTTTGAGGGAGGACTCTCCTCATGTACATCTATGTTAACTGCCTGGGGCTAAATCAGAAGGACTAACTAAAATTAAACAGAATAACTGAATAAATAGAATGACTAAACAGAAGACTAACTGCCTGGGGCTAAAACAGGAATGGAAGATGACAACAGGGTAGCTGGGTTTTCAACCTTGCTGCTTTAACCAGACTGATGAAGAGAAACCCCAGGGGAAGGAAACAAAAACCAGTTCTGCTCTCCTAGAGACAGATCTCACCTGCCCTCTCTCCAGGGACACAGCTTTCATGACCAGTGGTTTCTAAAGCAGAGGGGCTCTCCCGTACTTTACCTGCTAAGTGAGAGCAATGGGGTGTTCAGGCATTCAAAGTAAGTCTAAAATGTTAATAGCACATATGGCAGAAATTAGGCAAGTTTTATGCTGGAAGCAACTACTGAGATTCTAATGATATCCTTCTTGGAAAGTTTCTTCCTGCCTTACATTTGACAAAAACGTTTGATATTTTAACACGGAATAAAACCAGGGCCATAGCTAGAAGACAGGTGCATTCTGTGCTTGCCACCCATTATATGAATCATAATGTTTTACTTTTCAACAGGATATATACATGTATAATTATTAAATATACATATTACATATACATAAACACCAATGATCTTACTGATGAGTTAAAAAAGCACATGATCCAAAATTTCATAGAGTCATGAACTAGTGGTCAACATAAATAAAAATAAGCCAAAGCAATATCTGATCTAACAAAAACAGCAAGTGGGTTTGTTGTTGTTGTGAGGGGTTTTTTTTTTGCTAGAAAGTAGCTAAGTCAAGTGAAGAACTAAAAGGCAACTCAGATGAGTATAATCTGAGAAATTGCCTCTCCTTCTAAACTATGAGCTCTGCTCAATGAGATTTAGAAAGGCAAAACACCCCATGAAGGAAAGGCACTTTAAGAGGCATGAAAAAATTACTGTAAAAATAAGAGCTAAAACGGGAAATTTTGTAAGTGTCAGTGGATGGTAGGTGACATTCACAAAGCGGCTTGAAATCTTGGACAAAAGTCACTGGAGACAAGGCAAGATGAAAAAACCCAGTGTGTTCATACAATGGCTCACAAGAGGCTCCTGCGGGAAAGGAATAAGGAAACAGAAATACCTACGCAAGCTGCAAACACCAAAGGACAGCAGGGCCCTGTCACAGGTGAAGTCAGTCACACAATAAAGGTGACAAGGAAAACATATGGCACCCCAGACAGAAACCAGCACACAGACAAAATGTAAAATGACAAGGATAATCAAGATGTCCCAATAGTCAGGACCAACAGAAGGAAACGGCCAACTTGAATACATTTCTCTGCAAAGTTTTTTATTCATGCGTCCAGACAGCTACGAAAAATCCTCCTAAGAGTGACACTGGCCATCAGCTTTAAGCTAGGAAAATTAAAATTTAGAAAACTACAAAGATATTAGATATTATAGAATATCTTCTCTCCTTAACCTGCTTAATCCCGTAAAACTGCTTCCCTGGGATTGCTGAAGAGAACATTTCTTTTTCTTCTTTCCCCCCCCCTTTTACTGGAAAAATGAACAGCAACCTCTTATTACTCCCTTTATTTCCTGTCCATTCACTGCTGCTCTCATTTCTGCATTAGCACTAATGTGAAAAGCAGTGCAAACCATGCACAGGCTAAGCTTTAAAAACTTACGGTGGGTGTTTGTCAACCTTTTAATTCCTCCGTTACACAAATAAACAAAAACCTGACAACCCACACAACTAGGAATCCATCAGTAACGGAAAGAGCAATGCGAGGAATCTATAGACCCATTCTTTAAAAACTACCAACAGGGAAAAGAAGACTCTATGAAGTAGGCTGCCCTAGCTAGTTTTTTGGAAGCAGAAAAGAAACATGAAACGAAAGGTCTGAGGAGAAAAATAAAAGCAGCTTTCAAAATAACCCCCCACAAAACACCACTGTGTTAGGAGGGAAAAAGAGGGGGGAAAAAGAGGGGGGGAAAGAAAAAAAAGAGGAAAGAAAAGGGGAAAAAAAGGAAAGAAAAAAAAACCAGAAAAAGAGAAAAAGGCCAATCCAACAGCTCAAGTGCTAGGCTCTTTAACACTGCCAACTCACAAACCCGTCAAACTTTTTCCTCCATCTACTAGGCTTCTTTCTTTAAGCTACAGTCTTTCTGAAAAGGGGAAGCGGAAGAAAAATGACCGCACTAAATTTGCATAACTGCGCAACATGGGAGATTTATGATCATTTTCTAACAGCCAAATCAGCCAACAAATTATCTGCAGAACTGCAACAGTAAGCTATTGGGGTTCTTACCATCGGCAACATCACAAGTGAGCTGGGAGAATCAAATCCTTTATTATAAAAATCAATCACAATTCCCATTCTGTTCTTCAATCCCTAGAAAAGAAAGCCACCCCAAAACCCGAGCGCTGCAAATCTAGCCTTCTCACTGAAGAATGAATACCAGATAAAAAGAGAGCCGACAGCTGGCCCAGAGCCAAAACCAAAGCTTTCAGGCACAAAAATTGCTGAGAACAATGTTTGTTCTGCGCTCAAATTTTTATATATGCAACCCTGCGCAGACAAGATGGGCACATCTAGTGACATGGCTAAGAATATTCATTTATGATGGAGGACACCGCCTTTTAAAAGGAGAAATAAATTGGAGACTAATGCCTTTTTATGCAAGCTGCAAGGAGAAAAAATTCCTGGAGCAATTCAATTCAGCACAAGGAACAAGGTTTCTTTCAAAAAGTCACCCTTTAACTGGGAAGGGCGCTTCTTTGCAGGGAGTCTGAACTGAGAAATACGCAGCTCCTTGCTTTCTATTTATAGTCATTCAAGCAGTGAATAGTCTCATTCCAAATGCCACAAGGCATGCTCACAGCCTTTTATTCGAGAGACCTGATTTGTGTTTCATATGAAAAAGTCCAGCCCAATGGAAAAGAAAAAAAGAAAGAGGGGGAGGGAAAGAGAGAAATGGCAACGCAACACGCAACAGAAACATTTTTTTCCCCAGCATCCCCTTTATGAAGCTAGTGCTGGAGAGTGTGGAAAAGAGGGGTTTTTTAGAAACTTCCCTATGGGAAGGAAGAAAAGTGTGAGCTTTGGAAATGCATGCATTTTTACTCATTAACACTGAATAGCAGTTGCCCTGCAATTTAAGCAAGTCTGGGGGAAGGAGGAAAAGGATTGAGGGGTGAAAGCATTTCAATTACTTGGCTTTGAAGGACCCTTCTGAATGAGAAAGAGACAGAAAACACTTGTCAAATGCAAGTTCAAGTGAAAGCCACTTCTGCCAATGAAGTGTGCAGATGGCTGTGGGGGTTCCACTGAACCCTAACTGGGCCTCTATTATGTCTTTATTGCTCACAAAAAGGCAAGGGTCACCTTCAGTTTAGAATAAGTTCGCATCCTTTCCCACAGAATGACTCTGGTCAATCAAGCCAAGCAAAGGAAGTCTTCCTTTGAGTGACTGCTATCCCATCAGCGCACTGAAGAATTTTTAGAAAGGCTAAATAGACACAAAACCCTTTGGTCTCATCTACACTACTGACATTTACCAGAAAAAATTCCCACCGTTGCAGGCAATCTTGGGAGAACTAGGGTAGGCCGGTATTGGCTGTCTTAGATTTCTTTCTCATTAGGGATGGATGATACGAGTCTAAAAATGGCACTGACGGCTTTCAAAATTTCACTAGTAAGACATGGCATGAAAAGGAAGTTCTACACGTCCATTTTTTACCGTGCGTTCTTCTGCTAGATGGGAACCCTACCAGGCCTGTCCATTAGATCAGGTCTCCTGTTTCTAACTGCATCCAGGTCTGCATGTTTCACAACTGAAAGCTACAGAAATTTTTGCTGATAGCACGAGTGGTACCACCACCTGCCCTCCCAGCATTGCTCAAGGCAATCCAGCCAGTGCTTTCCAACATTATCTCCTGTGGTGTGGGAAATAACATCGCCAACGGAGAACCTCTGAAAAACAACAAAGCTGAAACAGAAGGAAGCCAGAATTTGTGTTTGTGGCACAAAATTCCATATTCTTCATCTGAAAAGCTCATACCCAAGGCCACCAGACACCAAAAAGCATGTGGTGTCCTTCCCAGCGGGTTCAAAGGATTACACGTGAAGAGAGTTCCAGATGCTGAAAGGTCAAGTATCTCTAGTACTTTCCTTCCAAAACAGCAGCAGGAAAATAAGAGCAGGGGAAGGACTTTTTCCCTGTGAAAAGTTAGTTCCCAAACAAAGAAAACCACTATGACAAACCAAACTACCTGATAAGGTACACTGTGAACTATTGACACAACTATCCACGAAGTATCAGAGTCAACACTGCTATAAGACAATATTCACAGGATCACAATTCCTGGGCAGCACAAGTGTCGTGGTTTAAGCCCCTCAATAACTTACGCAGTCGCTCTCGCGCTCACTCCCCCTCTTTCTTCCCCTGTCCCGGTGGGATGGGGAGGAGACTCAAAAGAATGCAACTCGCACAGGTTGAGATAAGAACATTCCAGTAACTAAGGTATAACATAAACCACTGCTGCTACCACTAATAATAATACAAGAGAAATACAAGGAAAGAGAATAGAACTGCTCACCCCCCACAGCAAAAGCCCAACCATGCCGTGCACCTCCCCACACTCTTCTGCGTTTCTGTCCTCCATTTTTTCACCCGGGGCATGGCGTGCTGTGGTATGGAATACCTCTTTGGTCAGTTTGGGTCAGGTGTCCTGTCTCTGCTTCCTCCTGGCTCCCCCTCCTCCCTGGCAGAGCATGAGACTCAGAAAGTCCTTGGCCAGACCAAAACACTACCAAGCAGTAACTGAAAACACTGGTGTTATCAGCGCTGCTCCAAGGCCCAAAATCAAAAACAGAGCGCTGCACCAGCTACCAAGAAGGAGAAAAATGACTGCTACTGCTGAACCCATGGCAACAAGTCACCATCTCTCTAGGTCAGAGGTAAGCTGTATGGCAAAGCTCAGTATTATTCTTGGAAGAGTACAGGAGAAAGTAGGAAAATGAAAGAAAAAGGGGAGTAGCCTGCAAAGAAAATTCCTCATAGCTACTGGCAAACAATATAGCAAGTAACTTTGAGATTACAAAGTTAAAAGCTGGCTTGACTACCCTACCTGCTAC
Organism: Myiopsitta monachus; assembly: GCA_017639245.1. Taxonomy (NCBI): domain Eukaryota; kingdom Metazoa; phylum Chordata; class Aves; order Psittaciformes; family Psittacidae; genus Myiopsitta; species Myiopsitta monachus. Next base: position 16,784,542 of record CM029924.1, read on the forward strand.
TTTGACAAAGGAATTCAAAGTTCCTTCCATTTCCACAGAAGCCACCTTTTCCTCAGCAATTGTAAAGAGACGTACTTACTCTGCACCAGAAAAGACATAAGGTTTTCATAAAGGGGGGCCCATTTCCACACTTCATAACACTAAACACAAAATCCCTCTCTTAAATACAGGAAGTTGATCCCAGCAAGGGAAGTAAAGCAGAATTCCCTCCCTAGCAAACGGGAAAAGGGTGATTTGATATTAGATAGCCTAAAATAATTCTTAGGGAGAAAGAAGAGCCTCAAACATGCAAAACTCAAATTATTCTTCAACTTTGTAGTTTAATACATCCTCAGGATTTCCTCTGGATAAATATAGCAAAAGCTGCACACACAGAAATAATTCCTGAGCACTCCACAAAGACCAAATTTAGAGGCTGTCGGTCGCCTGTTTTTTTCAGTTAGCCCTTTAAAAAAAGTAGTACAGATCAACATAGTCCCTGGAAAATCAACAAGATTTAGAAGTCTTTGTGACTTCTGAAAGTCTTTTTGACTTCTAGAAGTCTTTATGACTTCTTTATGACTTTGTACAGCAACCAAATCATGAATGGTTGTAGATTAAAATAAGTTCATACTTGTACAGATTCCACTGTGGAAAGACTCAAAGGAGTATTTAAACAAGCAGCCACCAGTATTTGTGGATTTTTCACTCTGAAGCTAATGGATACAATATCAAGCTGGGCATATAAAAGTTTGGGAGAATCCCTGATCAAAAGTATCCTATGGAGGGTCATTCAATCAAATCATTATTTAAGAGTTTTCTACTAGTGTGTTAAGTGGCATGACTAACACAGGCTGCATCATCTCCTGTATCGCATGCTTGGGACAAGAAGCCCATGCTGTGACTGCTTCCACACAATGGCCTTTTGCTGCAAGGCTGGTCTTGCTCTACTTCTTCACAGATGAATATTTCTGGTCATTTAGGATGCTGAAGGCAAGGTCAGCTAATATGAACCTTGCACTCGGAACATAGAGTATTAAACTTTTTTGATGTTTTTGAGTTCCTGGATATTGGGGAAAAAGGGGAAGGAGGGGAGGTTTATCCAGTATCTCTGCACAACCTTTAGGAAAAAATCCTCTTTATTACTGAAAAGTTTTGCCCTTATTGTGGAAAATCCATTTATGCTCAACAGTACCCCAGATAGCAGTCTTCACTTCAGATGTGCAGCTGCCTTTTCCATAAGCATGGCCTAGACGATGAAGGAAATAACCAGTCAAGACTGCTGAAGAATGGAAAACTACATGTATCTCCAAGAGCCCTACTGAACACAGGATGGAAGTGGCCAAAGTTTGCATGTGTCCCTTACACCAAACACTTTTCTGTTCAACACTGTCATAACTTTCTCTTGCTCAGGACTAAGATACAAGTTCACTAACTAGCTAACTCAGAACACTGAAAAGGACAGGATGGACTTCAACTTGATAAACTTTTCTTCCATGCGGCCAATAAGCCTCTGCTCTGTGAACCCTTCCTTACTACATAGAATCATAGAATAGTTAGGGTTGGAAAGGACCTTAAGATCCTCTAGTTCCGACCCCTCTGCCATGGGCAGGGATAGAGCAGAAAAGTGCAACACGTTCTGATCAGCTAAAGCATCTAATTTTCTCCAGCAACTCCCACAGCTGATAACAGTCCTCTTAAAAGTAAACAAAGCTAATGTGGTGCAAGGTATAAAACAACATATTGAAATTCCTGGTTAAGTGGTAAGCATAATCCAGACAATTTGATCTTGTAATTAGAAGATGCAGGCTCTACGAAGACTAGAAGGCTCTATGCTCCTAAACAGTTTACAGACATTGTGTGTTAGCAGCTGGCTATACGTCTGTGTTCTGGAAAGAGGTAGTCTCACACTGGGAAATGCTGAACCAGAGTTCAGGGCTTAGAAACACATAACACAGCCAGAAGACTTCAAGTCTGCTATTGCTCACTGGTCTGGCCTGCTGAACATTACAGATCATGTAATCTCAGCAGTCTCTGCTCCCCACTACACACTACAGGCTGGTGTGTACAAGGCTGGACCAACTGCAGTAGAATTATAGAATCACAGAGCGGTTGAGGCCGGAGGGGACCATCAGAGGTCATCTAGTTCAACCTCTCTGCTCAACCTCTCTGCTCAACAAGGTCACCTAGAGCATATTACCCAGGATTGTGTCCAGGCAGCTCTTGAATATCTTCAGGGAAACAGGCAACCTCTCTGGGCAACCTACTCCAATGATAAAGTCACCCTCACAGAAAAGACGCTCTCCCTTGCTGAAGTCCAGGTAGACAACGTCCATGTGTATCATGTCCTGCCCCCACCTATCCAGCCAGTTGTCCCATCATAGAAGGCAATCTTGCTTTCCACATGCTTAGAGATGGCCTCCAAGATGAGTCAGTCCATCATTTCTATGGTAGCGAACTAGGTCAGAGAGATCATTCCAATATGCCTGAGCAGAAAACTCTAAATTCTTTCAGCAGGGGAAGTAGATGTCCCTCCCAGTCTGAACTGAGATGCACATCTTTGACTCCAAATCTGGTGATGTGTCTGACGGTGCAAGCAAAACACAGCCAACAGGCAGGTGAGGCAGTAGGGATTCCTGCAGGGGAGAGAATAAAAGACCCTCTTCCCCTAGCTGCCAGATTTCCTTCTTCTCCCCAATGGCACACGCCCCTTTTCACTGAAGAAGCCCTGTCAGGCTTTATAAAATTTTGCAGAATTAATGAGAATCTGTTTTATTCTTTATGCTCTCCACAGACATTTATAATTGTCATCGTTAAAGCACCCAAGTCAAAGATAGATACAGCAATCTTCCCTCCCAGAAAGCCTGTGTTCCATCCCAGCAACGTCCCTCTGGGAAAAGCAATCATAACTCATCTGTCATCAGTCTTAACGAAGTCCAAGAAATGCCAGAACCCTGCAACAGCATTTTAAGAAAGTCCTTCCTCCAAATGACTCCTCCTGCCCATTACACAATGACCGTCTGGCTCCCGGTAAAAATTTGTTCCCAAGGCCACTAGTACAGCTTATTGCCCCTCAGCTTGGAACTAGATGACTGGAACTAGGTCTCTTCCAACCCAAACCATTCTTTGAGTCTATGACAGGTAATTATATGCCTGGTCTTTGGACACTGCTATGAATATAGCTCCCATGTTCATGCTCGCTGAGCAACTCTCTTCAAGTGAAACAAAAAACTCCACACACCTACTATAACATTTGTGTTTGCTGGTTCAAGCAAAACACATAGCAATCCAGAGGCCTAACAGCTATTTAAAACTAATAAAAACATAGTGGTAAATAATGCTCACAAACCACATATATAACCTCCAACAAAATAACATACCAAATGTCCACAAACACGTACACATGTCACTCCCCTAATAACATAGTTTAATCACAGGCAAGAAAACAGTACACTGCAAAAAGAAAAACTAATGGCTGTGTTCAAAGGAGAAATCCTGGTTGAAGAATATGCTGCTGAACAGAGCTATATGAACAGCAGGGATGTATACACAATTTGCTAGCCCAATTCTGATAAGTGTTATCCACAGAATTACAGAATCATTTAGATTAGAAAAGAGACCAACCATTAACAAAGCACTACCAAACCCACCACTAAACCACATCCCTAAGCGCCACGTCTACATGTCTTTTAAATACCTCCAGGGATGGTGACTTTACCACTGCCCCAGACAGCCTGTTCCAATGCTTGACAACTGTTTTGGTGAAGAAATTGTTCCTAATATCTAATCTAAACCTCCCCTGGCACAACTTGAGGCCGTTTCCTCTTGTTCTATTGCTTACTACTTCAGAGAAGAGATCAACCCCTACCTTACTACAACCCCCTTTAGGTAGCTGTTGAGAGCCATAAGGTTGCCCCTCAGCCTCCTTTTCTCTAGAACCACCCCAGTCTAACATTAACATATTTTTATGTCATTATAACATGATACATATCAGTTTAGACATGTAGCACTTGCATCTAGAAAGGATATAATTTACAAACGTATTTGAAGCAAGAAGTATAAGATATACTGTATAAATGCTTTGTCTAGGGACGGTAGTATAAGCTTCAGTTAACAACTTGTTTCTAACAATTACATTAGCTGATATTTCTCTGCCACAATTCTAAACTGAACCAAATGTCACCAAGAAGTTTCAAAAAAAAAAAAAAAAAAAAAATCGCTGAAATTAAGGCTCCCTTCCTATCATCAATTTAAGTGATTTTACTACTGCAGGTGTCTACTACTGATATCTGTTCTTTAGATCAAGGAGAGCCTGTTTTTCTTATATTTACATCCATTTCACTTTTCTGTTCTTATGTATTAATATAAACATGCAGTGTTGGGATTATTTGCATTAGTATAAGTATAAACTAGGTCTTCTGAAATACACTTGTATTTGTAGCAAATGATGCTTTGATTTTTTTGTATCTAATTAGCGTGTAGTGATAATTTTAAATTAGTTGTACTCCGAGATTCGCCTGTTTCATTAAATTGGTGCAGAGTATCTCCCAAATAGTTCAATACACTACACCGCCTTTTTAATCCTTTGGGGAAAAACGTCAATGCACTGAAACACATACATAAAAATGTATTAGCTACGAGAAAATGGCTCATGTATAAATGAAATATTACATTTTTTAAGTTAAATGGCTGGAAAACGAAGTGTAATATGTAAAGTATACTCAAGGCTTGTTTAGAAAAAGCAGCCTCCAATTACTTTGGTTTATTTTTCTCCCCAGTACAACTGACTTCTGCAAAGCCTATGTAAGTAGCACATTGTTCCAAATGTCCTTTTACATTATTTTTGCAGAACGTAATCAACGACAAACTAATTCTAAAGATTGTTTCCTTACATTACAAGGACATCCCACATAACTGCATCTTGGATTTTTTTTTTCAGTGAAATCCAGGGTTGTCATCTGGTGCTTACACTTTAAACACCCTACAAACTTGTAAACTATTACTGTGCATAATTATGGGTCTTCTGTCCCTCAAATGAAGGACATTTGTCAACAAAGGGGAAAGGGGGAGGACACAGGGAACCTGCCAGAAAGGGCAGTCTGCGTAACACTGATTCCAAGAAAACTGCACAAACTCAAGTAAAATGCATACGTAATAACAGGCACCTGAGAATTCAGTAATTGCTCATTATGTAATTATACCTTAGGCATTTTAAGCAAATGCTGAAGAAATAATACATGGAAAACCTGGCTAACCACAAAATTGTTTTTAAGGAGAATTAGGAAACTCTACACGTGGGTGCCATTGGGTCTTTGCTTCTCTCTCTGCTGGAACCCTGTAATCCTTATTAATCCGCTGTTTGTTCCTGGAAAGTACCTTTTCTCTGTCAGTAAAATCCAGAGTTTCAATTGGATTAATCCATGCCCCTCTAGCCGTGGCTGAAGCTGTATGGACAGACACATGACTTTGACAGACACGACTCAAATTTTTATAGGTATTTTTCCTTGCTGTGCACTTTGCCAAATGAATTAAAATAATAATAAAAAACAAACCTGGGAACAATGCTACCACAGGGTGCCAAATTTGCAGCAAAGCCCCATAGGCTCCTGTCATGCAAAATTTTGACAAGCCTTGCCAAATGGTTTCTTCAGGATGCAAACTGCTTGCAAAGTGACTGGGCCCTTTGTGTTGCAGCTGAATGCTGCAGATGGAAAGGTTAGGAAAGGGGGTTTTGCCAGAGAAGCAAAGCTGCTGGTTTTACCCCATGAAGTTTCTTCCTCACAAATAAAACGTATTCTCCTGGTACAGGACAGTGCTTGGTACCCTCAACAGCTCTGCAGTATTCCTTTGCGAAAGGAGCGCACCCAAAAGTAATGTCAAAATGTTATGGAAGCGAAACAAACCCACCCCCAAAACAAACAAAACCACCCAAGCCACAGGCATTTACAGTACATTTCAAACCCAAGGTCCAGCAAAAATAGGACAGATGTCTCCAGCTTATCAAATTTCCGAGCTGTACAAAGTTCAGACACTGTTTAAGAACTTCGTATATGAACAAGCCTTCCCTGGGAGAGTAAGACTCCCTGCAGATCAAAAATCCTGGAAACCAAAGCAGAATGCCATGCAGTGATACACACACAAATATGCACAAACTATGCTCATTCTTGTTTTTTCTATATGGAAAGCAGCTGAAGTAATGCCTTGTGATGAAAGCAATTCTCACCTACAAGTGGTTTGTCAGAAAGCTACAGAAAAGGCTACATAGTTCACTGTTCACATTATCAGCCATCAGTATCAATACAACTTCTTCCCCAACAGGCTTGAAGTCCAACCACACTGTGCACACTAGCAGAGATAAGGGTTTCAGTTTATTCTATTTTGCAGTTTCTACACAGCAAGCTAGGACATCCTGATGCAAGTGAAAGCAGATGGATAGCAGAAAACAGTAGAGATGGGGATTTTCTCCTTTACCTTATACCTTCTGCAGCAATTTGGTCTCTGGAAAACAGACTCATAAAAATCACAGAATGGTTTGGGCTGGAAGGGACCTTAAAGCTCATCCAGTTCCAACCATCCAAATTCTTCTCCCATGCCATGGGCAGAGACACCTTCCAATAGACCAGGTTGCTCCAAGCCCCGTCCAACCTGGCCTTGACCACCACCACGGATGGGGCAGCCACAGCTTCTCTGGGCACTCTGTGCCAGTGCCTCAACACCCTCACAGTAAAATTTTCATGGTGAAAGTTTCTGGTTGCTTCAGGAAATCTGGGATTGGAGTTTTTAGATGAGGAAACTGTCAAGTGACACCACTGCAAAAGCCCAAGAGAAACTAATTACTCTGAAAATAAGGTGATGCAAGTAGATAATGAACCTTAACTATGCCAGTGCAGAGCAATATACTGGCCCATACACTGCCCCTCTCTATTATCATCTAACAGCTCTTTGGCCTCCCATCTTCAGCATGTACGAGGCAACATGCAGGACTCCACATGCTGCTGCTTTGCCTTGCGCAGCAGAGTGCAGCTGCGGAGTACCACATTCTGAATCATGTGGGTTTCAGAAGGTGGCACTTCAACCACTTGGTTAAAGACTTTCTCCTTCAGGACTGCTCGACATAAATCTGAATATCATTTTAGACGAAGAAAGAACTCCCTCCTTGCAGTGTAGCAACAGGGTAAACCACCAAAGACTTGATCAACTTTTTTCTTTGCCTAACGAGTTATTAAATAGTGTTGCAGCTTACTATCTACTACATCACTTATGTTGATTTTACAAAGGCGTTAACACAGATAAAGTATAGCCAGTAACATGCTTCAAGTCAGTTTTAGATGCTTACCAGGAAAAAGAAAAATCCTAATTTAAAGCCAGATCCACTACAGTACAAAAAGCAAATGGGTATCCTCAACTTGCAGTCAGCTGGTTTTTGTTTCCAATGAGCTGGGGATGCAACAGGCATACATACACATAGAGAACAAATCACTGAGACACCAGCTGCACTTGCAAGCCACTGTAATGGCATCCTCTTGGCAACAGAACACATGTGTGAGAGAATGAGTTTATGCTGAACAACTTCAACAGCGAGTAAAACCCTTCATACACCATACAGTAAGGTTTCACGCGTACTGGGGCAGCGGAGTAGCTTACTGGGACAATCTAGAGTATCAACAGAATCTCTCAAACACAGAAATCTTGCAGGAAAGCACTGTCAGGTTACAAATACAGCAAGATGAGCAATGAAAGTGAAATACAATCCATCAGATCAATTTGCTTCATTTTAAAATATTTTCTTAGTGCACTTCTTTTCATCTTGCAGCTTCACTATAACTTACTATAACAACTTCAGATTGAGGTTCAAAACCCAGTTTTTCCTCCTTAAAAATATAAGCACAAGTGGCCAGGAATCAGACGCACTTTTAAAACAACTATTTTAATCAGAAACTAAGCACTGAGAGTGGTGGGGAACACAGCAAGGTCCTAAGTAACTGTTTGAGACTTCTTCAAAACATCTGGCTGTATTCATATTCTCCATGCATAGCCTCATCTGTCTCAGATTAAATGGACACGCTCAAGTAAGTAAGCCCACTACCATATACAGGTCTTCAGCAACACCATGAATACATCCACAACAAATGTATAAAACAGCTCTTCAACAGTAGTCCTTAGGTTACACAAAATGCATGTGCCCTCCTACATCACAACATTATCAAGCACTACCAATATGCTGAATTTCCTCAGTTGAATACTGTTGTTAATAATTCACCATAACTTCATAATCTCATGAACACAAACTTACAAGCCCCAAAACTCCTTGCCCTAAAAAAAAAAAAAAAACCCTCCATTTTAACCCTTTCAGTTATTTATCACCCTCTGCTCTAGGTGAAACTACTTTGGGACTCAGTTTTCTGCAGCAATATCTACGACTTGTTTCACTTCTGTGGCAGCACAATTACTCTTTTAGATTAAGATTTAATCATGTATACTAATGCAGAAACAACCAGGAAAATGGCATTTCATTTAGGAGAAAGTTGCTTGAAACATATTGGGCTTCTGTAATGCAAGTGTCAATATCCATGACTAGACCAATACAGGTACCTGCTTTGACCATATTTTACATTATAAAGCAGTGAATTTCCATAGACACTTCACTAACTCCTAGGAGCACATCATAACAAATGAGCAGATAATTTGTCCAAATATGTCTAGTGTCCTGAGCAATAGGTAGACAAAATGAATTTTTTGCATTTTTAAGGAAATTCTTCCCAAAGAAAGGGGTGCGTAAGGGCATCACACTGTTCTATCAGACACTCTTTCAACAATTAAGAAATAATACTGTCATAAATGCTTATAAACATTGTGAAGAGGATTTCCTCTCCTCAAATTCAGAGGTAGAATGTCTACATTGCTTTCAGAGCAGATGGCACATTAAAAATTACTTCTTCTCCATTCATCTGAACACCATACAATCATTATGTCCTGAAATGTGGCTCTCTAGAGCCCATACATCCACCTTCTCCTGTACATGAACATCTCATCAAGTCTTTCACATGCAGCAATTTTAGATATTAGTTCCAAGCACCACAGACAAGTCAAAACATCTTTTAAAGAGTTTTTACCTGAATGTCCCAATTTGTTGAAAAAGCCTCAGGTAAAACCTGCGATTTCAAGCAATTAAAATACACTTGTAGCAATGTAGACATAACAAACAATATTTCTTGCAAAAGTTATCTGAACCACATGAATGTGTTTCCTTTCTTCTCAAATATGTCTTGTTATGCTAAATATCATGCTAATATTAATGAAACAACAGACTCCTCAAAAAATGCATAAATGTATCCAAGACATAAAGCAGCACATGAGAACTTTTCTAAAAATGCATCCAAGTATGGCTCCATTACATACCTCAATTTTATCTGTTTTTGCATCTCCCCAGTAGAGCTTGTCTTTTTCCAGATCCAGTGCCAAGCCATTAGGCCAACCCAGGGATGTGTTCACCAGAACGCGCCTTTCTGAGCCATCCAAATAAGCACATTCTATCTTTGGACTTTCACCCCAGTCCGTCCAATACATGTAGCTGTAAAAATAAAAGAGAAGAAACAGCCCACACATGTAATATGCAAGTCAAACAAGTGTCAAGATCTGTCCTGCTTTTGAAAGAACTTACTAACTTTCTGTTTTGCCAACATCAGGAAACAAGTTGACTTGAACTACAATCACTGATGACAATCTAAAGTTTGAGCACTGAATAAATTAAACTATTGAAAATGTGCAGTGGACCAATTCTTTCATAGTTATGATGACACCGAAGACACAGAGAAAGGAAAATATAACCAAACACACAATGTATAGGTTCAGTGAAGAACACTATTATTTAGAAGTCACTTTTTATATACACAGTATTAAGGAGATAAAGCAAGGGAAATCTAGTTATTTCCAGAACATCTGACAAATTATACACACGTCATCTTCTAAAGTGCACCAATCACAGGGCTACCAATAAACGCAAAACTTACCCCATTACAGGATTGAGCACTATTGCTCGAGGTTCATCTAGGTTTTCCGAGATAACGATCTTTCTTGATGTCCCGTTCAACCGGGTCACTTCAATGCGGTCTGTTCCAGTATCAGTCCAGTACAGGTTCCTCGCCACCCAATCCACAGCAATGCCATCTGGATGATTGATTTCTGTGGTTACCAGAGTTTGTGCTCCAGAGCCATCAAGGTAGGCCCGACGAATTGCCCGGACATCATCATCAGTCCAGTAGATATAGCCTTCCACAGGATCATAGTCTATGGCAATTGCGTGTCTGATATTGTCTATCTGCAGAATAATGTCAGTGAAATCTGGCATGTCCAGGGAAATCCTCCTCAAGTCAGTCCTTCTAGCAAGCAGCAAGACTTCTTCAGCACCTGGGGAGAAAACCATTCTGGGTATCATTTCCTTTCCTATTGAGGTGAACGCTTCAATACAGCACAGCAGGCTGTGAACTGCCACTGTCACTGTAAGAAGAGATTTCCTTGAAATAAGGGCATCAAACTTTCATCAAAATATCGACTTGTCTGAGCAGGGGGTTATTCCTAATCAGTTCTTCTCAACTAGCTACTTGTGCTGGCACTCTTATTTCACAACCACAGCACCTTTTTTCCCAGCCTCCTAAACTAATACGGAGCACAGCAATCTCTAACTAGAATCATAAAAAACCCATTAAATTTGGTGGGTGTAGTTCCAAATATTTCATCATGTTATATAACATTCCTGAGCCCAGCCAAACTTCCCACTAGCTGCATCAGTGCATTAGACGTACTTTTCACACACGAGCCCTACGTAATAAATGACACGGGCTAACAGAAGGCTTGAGTATTTTGTAAACAAAATACATTAATGATTTACTTCAGACATCCCAACAAGAAAGCAAGTTACAACTACAGCAAGTATTTCTCATCTGGCCAAAGTTAATGCAAAGCTAATTCTAAGGCAGTAGGATTGTTGCTCTTTTCTCACCTCTATTCCTCCCAACTGCAAAGCTTCACTGCTCGTGGAAAGGGTGCCAAACAACAACAAGCACATTTGAAAGACAAATGACATCTTCAGTGTCATCTTTCTGGCAACTTCTTTTATTAGTACAAAACAGGACACTCAGTAAAATGTTTAGTTGCATAATGCATTTTTCCCATTTACCCATGCATGCTTCAGCACAGAAAGAGCAACACGAGTATGTGTCTTTCCTACCCTGTTATTAAATTGATGCTGTGCAGATTGAAAACTGACAAAGAGCTTTTATCATTTAGCCACACCCCAAAACAAGAAACCAGAATAAAAGTCACTTATAGCATTTCATCCAATAATAACAGAAATTCAGATCCTCACAAGAATATTCTTCTAGGGATAATTCACATCTAGACATGCATATGGAGGCCTGGAGACTTAGAATTTGAATCTATTGCACCTCAAAACCAAATTCATATTCACTTTGGGAGCTGCACTGTGCCATTTGCTTACATATATGGAAATCAGAGCTTAGTTTCCAAATACTTATCTCAGAAGCTCAGAAAAGAAATAGTGCTTGGGCTGCAAGGAAAGGATCTAGGAAAGCCGAACAAGTTTGCTACACAGCATCAAGGACATAGTTTAATGTGCACTTTGAACTACCTCAAGTCACAGCAGCTCCCGAATGAAGGGGTGCTGCACTTCTTCTTGCCATGGGCTACTTCTCACTTCTATATCACCTCTTCTCACATGCAAGCACAGCATGGTTGTGTGTTGCAAACCACATTAAAGAGCTGATCCAAACAAAAATGAACTCCACAGAAATAAAGCCATCAGCCTACGCCAACAACCAGACTGGTTTGCTGCAGAGCTCATAAACACTTGTTGCGGGCTCAGTGAGGGGCAAAAATCATTCATCAAGAGTGCTTCTCCCAGCCAGTGTTAGCTGACAAGGTTTGACAGCTACAGCATCAGCTGCACTAACAAACTTTGAGGAAAGGCTTGGGAAGAAGGAAAGAAACAGTAAGTCAGAGCTCAAAAAGCATGTGGAGAAAAGGGAGGAGGGAGAGCCCATTCTTGACAGCAAAGCAAAGGAGATGTGTACTACCAAACTTCTGTTATACAGATTTTCTAACTTCAAAAGTTGCAATATGGTTTTTAGGAAGAGCGTTTCATATGTTTGAAACTTCTGCTTGTTTCTCTGGACATAGGAAAACTGTTGTCCAAGCTGAGAAGGTGACAGTCTCAGGCGGCCAGGCAACTTAGACAGCTGCACTCCTCCACTGACCCCTTAGGTAAGCACAGCAACAGTTCTTAATTTTTTCAAGATTCCTTTCTGTTAAGGGAACACTGCATCAGCAATCCTTAGAAGGCACTGCAAAAAGCATTCATTTTCAAAAGTTTATAAATCTCCTGGATTTTAGCACCTTTACTAAATGAAAATAAGGTGATACCTAAACCAGTATGTGATATTTTACATTAGCAAAGAATTATAGAACTTGGCCTTTAATACTGCCAGGGATGGGGCAGCCACAGCTTCTCTGGGCAACCTGTGCCAGTGCCACACCACCCTTACAGGGAACAACTTCTTCCTAATATCTCATCTCAATCTCCCCTCCGTCAGGTTAAAGCCATTCCCCCTTGTCCTGTCACTATAGGCCCTTGTCAAAAGCCCCTCTCCATATTTCTTGTTGGTCCTTTTAATCACTGGAAGCTGCTCTAAGGTCTCCTCAGAGCCTTCTCTACTCCAGGCTGAACAAGCCCAGCTCTCTCAGCCTGTCTCCAGAGCTCAGGTGCTGCAGCTGCCTGAGCACCTTTGTGGCTTCTTCTGGACTCTCTCCAACAGGTCCATGTCCTTATGCTGGAAATTTTATACTAAAAATGTTGCTTAACTTCCTGAAGAGTGAAAGAAAAAAACCAAAACAAAAATCAATCAAGCAAATGTTTTCTTAAAAAAGGCCATTGTGTACTGAAATCTAATATATAGCTCATACCTCCTCTTCTACCGTGCTGCTTTGCTAGGTGTATATTCCAACAAATAATCTTTTAAAGATTAACTAGGCATAATGGCAAACAGCATGAGGGAAAGGTGAGACTGACAACTACCTCGCTGGAGCTACTGCAGAGTACATCAAATGTGAGAGAGTTCCCAGGCAGCTATTTTAAAAAGCTACCTGGGAACAAAAGCAGCCCATAGTCTGTGTTGCTGTTCTCATTCTCTTCATCAAGGATTACCCCAGGAACAGTGGTCTCGGGGCTACATTGATATTTCTGGATTAGAAAACAGGTCAAAATCAAGACAATATGAAAAGCATCAACCTTAAGCAAAAAGGGAGGATCTTCAAAATAATAGAAGTGAATAATCCAATAGATTAATCCAATATTTCTATGGAGCCTGTTCAAATAGAAAGCCTTCTTAGATCTCTTTTGTTTCATTAACTATTTGGGTGGACATTTTGTTAGAAGCCCTTAAATGGTATCAAGTTCCATGGTACTAAGTATTAGACACACTTCTTTTTTCTGACATTACCATCCTGTTTTGTGCAAGTTAAGTAAAAATTCAGGCCTCAAAACTCAATGTCGAAAAGGGGATGTATCTGATCATCCAAAGGCCATACAAACTCAGAAGAGTTTTAAATTATAAATTAATTTTAAATTTTTTTAGCTCAACTATCCTAAAAAGTGAGCAACACTGCTGCTGTTCAGCCACGCACAGCACTGTGAGTTTCATATCCACCTTAACTTCCAAATTTCCACTACATTAAAATGTCTGCAATCATAGTCCTAATAATTAAGTACAAGTAGTGTGAAGCAGAGAATTAAATACATGCCTAGGAACTGATAACACAGCAATTACAAATATTACATATATTTCTAAAGGCAACCAACATTGCAAGCAACATTGCATGGGAACTGACAGATAAGAATCAAATGTATACGTTTTGCCTCTTCACACAACTGATTGAAGTCTCTGACATGCTGTTTCTGACATTTTCAACTGCTCTGGCTATTTCTGTAGGCAAATACTACTGTAGAAATATCCCCAAGCTCAGGGGATATCTGTCCCACAGATATGCACAGCTGAAAAACAAACTGGGAGAAGACATCCTTTCTCTGCTGACCTAGCAGACCAGAAAAAAAACCTCCAGGTGACAAACAGGACAGTAGTTGAACTGGATTATTCTTAGGAAATTCTTCTAGTTTACTTGGCCAATTTAAAGTTCTGGCTGCTTGGCAATCTCTACTACAGAGATACTTAAAACTAAGTCAAATTACCACACAAGACTCCTGACAGACGTGCATCTACATCCTTGGACGCTGAAAAACATGTGAACAGAGAAAATGTTACCACAGCATATTTCACCCTCTCAATCCCTTGAAAGTCGGCAAAAGAGCATTATTGCGAGTAATTCCGGACAGGTGCAAAAATCCTGCTTTTATTATAAAGCAGTTCAAAAATCACAGACTTGGTTATAACCATATTTGACTCTATTAACAAATTTCTGCTAGAGAAAAAAAAGAGCTGGCAGGAGGCTCTGAGCACATCCCCAGGAGATGAGAACTTGACTTTGGCTCTCTCTAAAAACCTGGTCAAACACGCTTGTCTGGTTCATTAGTTTTATCTGTATCATGGAGGTATTTTGATTATTAACATTGGTAGGAATGTTTTCAAAGCTACAAAAGTGTTATGCCGTGACTTGCCTAGTGTTATCCTAGATACCCTAGAACCTGCCTGATACACTGCAGCTAGCTATTTACCTAGTGCTAAAGTGCTACAGCATTTATTTAATGAAATTCATCTTCAAAACCACTCTCACCACAGTCACTTTTGTAACCACATGATTAAGAGATTCCCAGCAGAATTGCTAACTGCTACAACATGGTCATATATAAGCACCACACAATGAACAAAAGCCTTTTTTTCAGGGGAGAGGGAAACGCAACCTATTCCAACATCACAATTGCAGCAACCAAACACTGTAGCAGAAGTTTCTGTAAAGTCCCCTACGCAAACCATAGATCACAAAGCCAGAAAGAATTAGGACCCTCTAAAGTCTTCGTTCAGAAAGCATTTTAAAAGATTGAAATTAAAATTGTCTTCTTTTCCCAACTGTTTCAAACTTTGAACTGTTTCTCTTTCTGTCATCTTTTTCTATTCAGCAAAACCTTTCTGTAGACTTTCCACAGAACTTTTCAGATCTGATGAAAAGCTGACAAATTGTTCTGGTTAACATACAGAACAATATCTGAACTTAAAATGCAAGGAGAATGAAAACCAAAATAATACCATTCAAGGCAGTTATTCTCACTCCCTGAAGACTATATTCTCTCTAAGCAATCAAGAAATCCTACAGAAGCAGGTTAAGAGACTTTTTCTTTGCTCATGTATGTGATGCTTTCCTCCCCTACCCAATAACCATATATTTTTAATATCCATGCTAGGTATAGTGTTTGCTTTGATACGGTTTGTGCTCTCGTTATTAAAAATCCATGCTTCAGCGCTGGAAACAGCAACTGCACTCTATTTGTAAAATTAAGTGCAATCAGAGCTGACAGCAGTGAAGCAGGCCATCCCACCAGCTTGACAAGAGCCTTTTTTATTCTTCCCTTGGCCCACTTCACATTTGACAAGTGACAAGACATCTATAATACAGTAACAAATGCTCCAATTTATTCACCCAACCTAAACGAATGTAGACTGCAGTGGCTGCCTCTGCTAATCTACGCCAGAAAATGCCACACTATTCCTTTCCCATTTGTCTGTCTCCTAATTAGACTTCAACAATGCTCCATTGTGAGACTCTTCCCCCAGTTTTATGTATGTACACGTGCATGCATCTGCATGTATAGACTCAGGCTATTTACAGGCAACTTTGGAAATCCCTATATGGGGGGGGGGAGGGGAGGAGAGAGGGAAGG
Organism: Myiopsitta monachus; assembly: GCA_017639245.1. Classification (NCBI taxonomy): domain Eukaryota; kingdom Metazoa; phylum Chordata; class Aves; order Psittaciformes; family Psittacidae; genus Myiopsitta; species Myiopsitta monachus. The sequence goes on from CM029924.1 coordinate 16,800,425, forward strand.
GAGAGAGGGAAGAGAGAGAATGATCAGATAAACTGTAAAATAGGAAAGCTTTTAGCTCTTCCCCAAAGAAGAAAATAGTGAGCACTTTTTTGAAAACGGTGTGTTAGAAGTACCCTGACTGCAAGCAACTCCTTTACAAGCTATTTGAGCACCACAGCTATCTCAGCACTCTTGACAAAATAAAATGATTCATTAGAAAAGCAAGGGATTTTGCCAGTTGCTGTAATACCGTGAGTTACCTTGCAAAGTACCCATATTTGGCAGAAAGGGTGGCATGGGGAGAAGGGCATGATGCAGAATACAGGGGTGGGAGAAAAATAAACTACTCTGTATGGAGTCTATTAAAAATAACTAACATTGCCATGCAGTTTAATAGGCTAGCCAATATTCAAAACAATGATAACATCTTGCATAAAGGCTAAGCAGTAACTTCTCTTCACACCACAGGAAAATTGAAGCCAACAGCACTTGCTGTGAGATGCTTAACAACAACACTGTGTTAAACCCCATTCCTGCTACTCACCTTCCACAGAAAATAAAAATATTCAAGGAGTTGAAACAAACTTTGGTAATGCCTAGAAATAAATGGAAATTCTTTTTATATCATAGAAACACAGATTTGTTCCGGCTGGAAGGGACCTTAAAGCTCATCCAGTTCCAACCCGTGACACAGGAAGGGACACCTTCCCCTAGACCAGGTTGCTCCAAGACCCGTCCAACCTGTTCTTGAACCCTGACAGGGATGGGGCAGCCACAGTTTCTCTGGGCAGCCCGTGCCAGGGCCTCACCCCCATCACAGGAAAGAATATGTTCTCCTTGGGTACCTTAACAGAGCCAGTTGCAACATAAATAGCACTATGCATCCCAGTTCAGGTCTTTATTTATCTTCCAGCCTGAGAGGAAGAGAGCACTGTTTCATACTGTGTGATGTTGAAGGGCTGGGAAAAGCTGTCAAAGTACTCTCCTACTTGACACTGCAGACTGGGGAAAGCACGCAAGGCACATCAGGTTTACCACCTTAAAACTGAGAGTTGTGTGCAGTGGGAGTATGCAACCAACAAAACAGAAACAGGAAAGGTTTCTTTGAAAGAATGTTTTGAGTGCCCACATTCAAACCGGCCTTGATTTAATTGAAAGGTAAGTAGGCAATAAGGAAAACTAACACTTGTGACAAAGAAAGGAAATACCAGAGCGCTCACGTAACTCATAAATTACATCATATCTGTCTGCATGTTACAGTGAAAAGTTGTCAACTGTTTCTTCCATTATCTCAGTAGCTGAGTTCCAACAGTTACTTTGCCTGAACCAGAACAAAACCCTCTACAATTCAGAGATTTGACACATTTATACAGCTATTAAAAAAGCCCCGCAAACAGAATATTAAACTGTACAGCTGATAAGATCATTAGCACAAAACAGCAGACTAAGACAAAATAAATTTCTTCAGAGAAATGTGCTGCAACACAGAAGTCAGTTACCTACTCCGGTTTAGGACTGAGCTTATGTGAGACACCTAAAATTTGCACATAGCCAGTATTACACGTGGGAGCACAAAGCTTAGTAAAGTTACTACTGACAGAGTAGATAACTCTTAGGAGTTACTCCTTTTGAGTAAGTTTTCGAAATAGTTAGTCAATATAGCCTTAGTGTAACAGTCACTACTGCATGGGCAGTAACCAGTATGAAAGGTAAGCACAATTGTCTGGCTATCGCTGTACCAAGCAAAGAATCTGCCCTTATACAGAGAATTCCTTCAAAGACCTCAAAGCGGTTGAGCAGCTAAGTCTTACCCCAGACCCTGGGATCTGTTTATCCCAAATGTGCTTTAAAGAAAGAGAAGAGAAAATTGGAAATGTTAAGTGATAAATCTGAATGTTAGCTTACAGATATCACAGTCCCAGCTTCTACTTTTTATTAACAAAAGAAAAAATAAAGGAGCATGCCTTTGCACAGAATTCTTAACAGTTCATAAGAAGCCATAGGAAAAAGGATGGGCCAAGAAAAAGTCTGTCAGAAATCCTCCCCGCTAGAAAAAAGGAACAGCCTTTGGATTGTGGTATTTCATTCCAAAGCATAGTTTTGTAGTTTAAATGGACCTATTCTCTGCTGCAGATATAAAATACCACTGGCTCCAGGTAAGGAATCACTGACTTGAGAAGGGACAGCCATTTTACCACCCTTCTGTTAAACAGTGTTTTGGTGGTGACACCTTCAAACACACACAGAATATGATCAAAAATTCATTACAACCTAACAAGATACATACTTAATTTTTTTACAATACTGAACAGGAATAGAATATTTGTTCTACAGTTCTACTGCTGTTGACTTCTAATTGCAGACATTCTCCACTCACTGAGAGACCTTGAACATGTTAGTGTCTCTGCATTGCTGTCCTCCTTTACACAAATACTTTACATCCCACAAGCACACTCTGAGGCTGATAGCTGTATAATGCTTTGAAGCTTAAGCATTATTTATTATGCTCCATGTATGACGGAGCCATACAAAATTCAATTCTGAGCTAACACAGTCACCTGTCAAAGGGAAAATACAATGGAAAGAAGTTACAAACAACAGTAAATGAGGGCTTGCAAATCTAGAGAGCATCTCAATCTTACTGTTGTTACATCAGTGCAGCAAAATAAAGCTCGAATTATCACTGGGTCTTGGTAACTTTCCATGTGTATGTACCATGGTGAACACAAGATAACAAAGTTTACACATAAACCCAGGGTGTGGCTCTGCAACACAAAACCAGAATCAATCCACAGACTCACTAGTGCCGAGAAAGAAGATACCATCTCTAACTAGCCAGTGTTTTAGAGCCGTGGAAAGTAGTCATCAATCTGAAACAGGTATCTAAGCCCGAAGAGAGTTTCATTAACTACACCAGCAAAACAACTAACAACAGAGCTATAGGATGAGATGGCAGACCTTCTAGAATACTCCTCACTCCCTCCAGGTTTCTTCCTTGTAGTATGTTTCCAATAGATTTTATCCAATGAAATTATAAACAAGGCCATTTCCATACGAGGCTATTTCATTTTGTGACTACATGAAGTACTCTCCATTTATATAAGGATAAAAGTTGCTATGAATAGCAACTAATGTAATCTTTTCATACAGATCAAATAAAATCACAAACATAACACTAACAAAAGCAAGCAGGAAACAGACTCAAAACAAGCAAGATCTACACATGAATGAAAGATAAAAAACCACTCGTGAAATTTTTATGAAAGGGAGTAGAAATAGAAGAGGCAGCATCTAGATTTCCTTGACTGTCAGGTTACCTACTGCTGGACAGTTTTCACAATCCTATCTGGTGTATTGGAAAGGTATCTCAGTGAAAAATAGTTCCATGTAATACTATTTCTTACTGAGTAAATAACACCTAGCCCATTGTGTTAGTGTTAAAGAATCAACAGGATGTGTTTGGAGTAAGTAGTATACCACAGGTCCAGATGCAGCAAGAAAACTGCTATTTCCTCATTCAACCTGCTGCATCTCATTTTCATAGCCTGCAATCTGGGTAATTCTTCACCTTGCACGAACCACCATAGACTACTTATATATTTGACCTATTATCCAAACTTTCCCTCTCATCTGGTGCAAAACACCCATAGCTATTTCCAGTGAATCTTCTGACTGGAGGGAAGACACCGCTATGACTAAGGAGCTAATATGGCTGCAGACATTGGGGGAGATTCCAATTACACAATTTTCACCTTCAGTGAAAGATCATAATAACCTTTAAGAAGCCACATCTCAGCCTAACAAATTAAAAACATGAGCTCCAGAGTTCCTTGATAAGTAAAGGGAGCACAGCACACCTTTGGGAGTGCAGCAAGGAGAGGGAGAATGAGGAAGAAGTCCTCCAGAAATTCTGGATCACATCTCCCTGTGGTAGTCAGACACCAGGCACAAGACAGAAGACACCTATGAAGTCAAAGCATTTTGCAACCAAAAGGCTGTGGTTTCCACAGTTGCATTTCAATCATAGAATGGGAAAGGGGGAAAGATAAGCATACAAGGCAGCTGTCAAGATTCTAGGAAATAAGGGAAAATAAGAGGTTTTCCTATGTTTATTTTCCTCATGTTAAACAGATTAGGACATGAGTGCTCCTTCCCAATACAGCCCCAAACTACGATTGTATTTCAGCATTAACTACTGATATGCAAGATTTTGCTTCCAGCATCTTCCAAGTGCTAGAAAACTGACAGTTATATTAGGTTATTCACACAAGGCCAGCAGAAGCTTTCTCAGGTACTTAAAAGAGCTGATTTACAGCAATTACCCCAAATCACAAATGTCTCCCTAACCCTTCCCTTTCACAAAGAGGCTGTTCATCTCTAATTAGCAGTTTTCCTACTTAATCAGAATGTCTGGATTAGTCCATACTGTTTCTCTTTATTAATCAGGAAGATGTGTTATAGCAAAGGGACCTCCTTCTCTGAAAATATAATAAGGGAAGCTGACTCTTCAAACACCTGAAGTTAGCGCTGCCTTTTCCAATTATGAAAAAAAAAACAACCCTCTCTTTTTTCACTTGAGACAGCAGATTTTCCTAGTTCATTTGATAAAGTACAGCTGTCACACCTTCCCGGCAGACAGAAACCCGCTGTAGAAGTCTTGACAGTCTGGTGAAGTTCCTGCTGACTGGAAAAGGAGAAATAATAACCCCCTTTTTAAAAATAAAAACAAAACCACGAACAGGAAAAAGGAAGATCCAGGGAACTGGAGGCCAGTCAGTCTCACATTGTTGCCTGGCAAGATCATGGAGCAGGTCCTCCTGGAAACCGTGCTAAGACACATGGAAAACAGAAAGGTGGTTGGTGACAGCCAACATGGGCTGTCGCCATGTTCAGTAAGGGCAAATTGTGCCCAACAAATCTGGTGACCTTCTACAATAGGCCAGAGCAACTGTTCAGAACCAGAGAGAGAGCAAGAATGAATTGACACCAAAAGCCTAAATTAAAGAGTAATGAACTGTTCTTTTAATGCTGACACAGTGCTTACAGCTTCAGCAGATCAACAGTTATTTGTTTAGAAAAAGTGTAAAAAATATATAAATTTTTTTTTAGAAAAAGTGTAAAAAAACTGAATATCACAGTGTCGATGCATAGAGACATATAACACACAGCAAAGCAAACAGTGCTGCAGCCTGTCCTTTAGTTCATGTTTCCTTAATTACTTGGGCCCATTACCATTCAACACTGCTCGCAAAGAGCTACAGAGCTCTCACACCTGAACATTACTGATACACGTATTCTTCAATATCCAAGAGAGCTGAAATCACCTAAGAGCCTTAGGGCTTTTCTGCACAAGAATATTTTCTGACAGAGATACACAGTAACACAGTTCTATTTGTGCCAGTAAAGTCCCCATGTGGGCACAAATTTTGAGAACAGAATGCTTTTTTCCCTTGCAGACAAATCTCCACTAGCATTTGTGTAATTCACTTAAAATCCTAACATCAAAGAAGCTAATATGCCCAAGTGACTTTGTACTTTGGTGCTTTTGCCCAAGCCAATAGGGAGCAAAATGCAGAGGTGGTGAACACTGTTGCATCCGTAGTTCCTGATACGACTTCACTACAAAGAACTTGTACAGAGAACAAAAAGTCAGTTCCTTGCAACCAAGAAGTTAATTAGTAAATGGGGAAAGATGCACATGGATGTTGGCATAAGGCAGACAGCACAACAAAAGATGTGGAGCTTGGGAAAGAAATAATCCATAAAAATGAACCAAAAGGCCACATTCTTATGCAAAACGAGATTCCCTGTTCCCATCCCACCTTTTACCCTCCTTTGACAGAACACCCTCGACAGATTGTCTGACCTGACAATGGAAAGGTGAAAGCACAGTATAAGAAGTCACTCCTGCTTGTGCTATCCGCCAAAACTCCAAGAGCAGGCTGACCTTCATTCCCACTGCCAGAAACACGAGGACAATATTAACGTTTAAAAAGGTTGTCCTGAGCATTCAGCAACATTTTTTTCAAAGCTGTGAAAAGGAAACTTTCCAAAGCTGGAAGGAGGAAATAGAAAGGTCTTTCAGCAACGGCAAGAACTACCTTATAAGCCTTTCAATTGCAGCAGGATGAGCTAATAAAGCTGGCCCTTAAACCCTAGAGGTTCAGTGTTCAAATTCTGCTCCAAGTTCGCAAATGAAAGGAATATCTTAGGCTTGCTAAGTACTCAGACAAATCAAGCACATCAGAAAATTACTATACTATTTGACTAGACTCATTGAAAATGCATTGGAGACAGGCAGCAGAGTCTGTTGGCAGAACATTCTTCAAAACCTTGCCTCCCAGTGTCCCACTGCTCTACCAGTGTTAATTGCCTGTTTTTGTAAGATGCATTTTTAGAAGAGGCTTCCTGATCGATGCTAATACCAAGCTTTCAATGTATACTACTAGACTCATTCAACTGACATACAAAATATGCATCTAGTTACACTTTTCAACTAAAGCATATACTTTAGCTATTACCCTTTAAACCGCTTTCTACTGGGTTTCATAGAATCTGAATGGTTATACACAAGCCTGTCCTACTACTTCTCAGTAACAAGAACACCCACCTAGAAAATTGTTTTCTGTAGTTCTCTGAAGCAGCAAACTTCATAAGCCTTTTCACAGAAAGCCCTGCCCCACTTTTAAAAATTAAATACGGTGTCCAAAAAACATAAACTAGACCCAGGAATTAAAAATTCCCAGTGCAATTTTCTGATAAACCCTTCCCACAATGCAGTCCAAAGGGAAACAGAGGGATGGTTAATCTTCAGAACCAGAAAGGCAGTATTGTTAGTTTAAATCTTGATTTTTCTGTACAAATCATTCCAGTATAAAACTAATTGAAGCAGGGCTAACTCACTGGATTGTCTCTAAAATAGCACCTTGAATGAATTATTGGCACATCTGTGTACAGATCATCCCAAGTGTAGCTAATTTTGAGATGCAACTCAAAGGCAACAACTTGGCCACCAGTACTGCATCACTGATCACTACTGGACAATGAATGCAAGGAACCAGAAGTCTGTCTATGGTCCATTGTCCAAACAGAAAAATGTCCTACAGTAGCTTACTTCTAATAAAATTTTTCTACAACGGGCTCCACATACTACTTTATTTCTACAGAGAAGTGGCAACACATAACACAGTCAAAAGACACAAAATGCAGCCAAAATTCTCCAGTTTCTGATGCAATGGATTGCTCTAATTCATAAAAATTACTCTGTGACTGCAGAAAGCCAAGCTCCTACCTGATTTGCATGTCCTGCCATCGTCTTCCAGCTGCACACCAGTGGGGCAAGCACAGCTGTAGAAGGGGTCTCTTGGAGAGAGCAGGCACAGATGGGAGCAACCACCATTGTTTTCCTCACATGGAGTGTGAACTGCAAGAAACCAAACAAATTTATTTTCATATTTCTAGAACCATTAAAGCCCTCTTTTCTCCATGAGGAAGAATATTTAGATTTGAAATGACTGGCACAACAAGCAGAGGAACCACAACATAAAGTGTCTGATACTCTCCTGCGCAGCATCTCACTTCTAGGGGCACCTAAACTGAGATGCACACAAGAGCTGATTTTGTAAGAGCTGACAGTTCAGCACATTTGCACTATGCAGTTCTTTCAGTGTTTCTAAAGCTGAAACAGCTAACAGCTTTGGACTTCAATTACTTTGTGGACGCTGCATCTGCTAAGCATCACGAAAATGGAAAACAGCGCTTGGAGGATGGTGATGGTGGTGGGGGTGACCAGTTCTAGGAAAGAAAGGAAAAACACAACAGTTTGTACAAGTCCTACATTACAGTTGTGTTGCATGTTGGAAATAGCTTGGAAAGCTTTTTCAAAAGCTTTCACAGCAAGACATACCCCTGAATCATCAGGAAATGCAGAGCAGCAATATGTAAAGTCCGCAAATTTGAAAACAAACAAAAAAATCAATCGGAGGGATGCAGGCAGGGACAGGATGGGGACAGACATGAGAACTGCATGTACCTACCTCATTTACATGGGGGAAAAATGGCAGCAAGAGATCAAACGCTAACCAAAAATAATTATGGGCAATATTGCCAGCTACTAAAGAAAAAAACCCTGCAAGTTGTGCAAGATCTCCAAATATAGTTTGCATAAGCATCTGAACTGCTTCAATATAAAACTACAAAATTTCCAGCTAATTTGGCTTCTGTTACTTCCACTGACAGTCACAAAGAGGGAAAAAAGGGAGAGGAAGAAATCCAAGCCTGATCTTAATGAAGTCGATGGAATCTGAGCTATTTTCAGCATATGCCATCTCCCTATGCACCATACTTTTTTTGTGACTGACCCAGAAATATGATGACCCAACGCTGGGACATTCCCTGAGCTAAAAGAATTCAGCACAGACAAACTCTTATCTGGAGCTGTGAGATAAACCATGGTGCTGTGCATACCCAATGACCTCAATGAAAACTTGCACATGTTCATCACCAAGATGATCTCCAAACTTCTTTTGTTTACTTTCAGTCCTGTTTACTGACATCCTATAAACTTTACTGGAATAACAAATATTATCTTCAGGGAAGCAGACTTTACTGGCATAAATAAAGCAGCAAATCAAAAGTAAAAAACTTCCTCTCCTAGGCAAGAGGTGATTCTTCCCATAGCTACTCAATTATATACATTTCCACCATTGCTTTCAAGTCCCATTCTCCCAATACTAAAAAAGATCCAACTAGACCAACCTAGCCACATGCAGCCAAAGAAAACCTTAGGCTGCATGGTATCACATGCATATACAAAATACATATACAGCATCATGCAATTCTCAATTCTCTTCACCTGCCTTCCTTTGAGGTAGCACCATACACAAAGAAAAAATAGAGGCAGGTGTATGCTTCATATAAAATCTCAGATTTAAGCCCCTTCCATAAGGGGAATGAAGCATTCATCACCTATTTGTTACATATTGAAGATAAACATGATCAAGTCTGGATGGCAAAAGCCATACTTATAAGTACAGGAACATTACATATTTTGTGGTAATTCTACTTATTTAAAAAAAAAAAAAGGAATTTTTTTTTCCAGTTGTCTTTAAAATAATAGTGTTAAAAAGACGCCAGCTGAGGTTTTAGCATTCTCATTCCAATATTTCAAATGAAAAGATGTCACTGAAGTACAGCACTGGATTTTAAATTTTGTTATCCCAAGTGGAATGATGAGTGAGCTCATATCAATTCATGTTGGAATTTTCAAAGAAAGGTACACGATTTAGGCACTTATATACCTTTAGAAACCAATCACCCTGACAAGCGTTCAAACCCCCATGACTTCACACTAACGATTCTGTGATTAACGTTTACCCTGATAAATAAGTAACAGTCATGCAAAAAGTTTCAGGGGAAGTAAAACATACAGTATGGCTGCCGGTCCGGACTTAAGACCTGGATGTCCATCGGTGAATATAGAGAAGACAGTATTTCTCTCCTTTTCTCTCCTGTCCTTTTGTTACAGGCATGAATGGAGCGTGTTTGCCAGTCCGTCCAATACAAAGTGTCCCCAGATAATGTCAGTGCAAAGGGATGAGTAAGACTACCTTCAACAACTTTTTGCCTGGATCAAAGAAGAAACAAGGATTAAAACTGCATTGTTTCCACTTGTTACCATGCAGAAAAAACCCAACTCAAACTAGCTTTGTAAAAACTCATGGGAATTGTTTTTTTTTTTAACAGATTCACTGGACCAAGAGATTAATCTGGTGGTAAGTGATAAACAAACTGAAAAATATAAAACAAGACTTTGCCCCTTCATAAAAACAAAGACAAGAGCGTACTTGATTTCATAGTGATGTCGTATCTGGTCAGCTCCACACTGACCCCTGAAAGATGACACCGAAGTTCATTAACAAGGCTGTGCAAATACCCAAACACAACTGGCTTTTGGAGTCCTACATCCAACATAAGGACATAATGTGCTAGAATGAGCCCAGAGGACACCACAAAGATGCTCCGAGGGCTGGAGCAGCTCTGCTATGAAGACAGGCTAGGAGAGCTGGACTTGTTCAGCCTGGAGAAGAGAAGGCTCCAGGGAGACCTTAGAGCAACTTCCAGTACCTAAAGGGGCCAAAAGAAATCTGAAGAGGGGCTTCTGACAAGGGCCTGTAATGACAGGACAAGGGGGAATGACTTCAACCTGACAGAGGGGAGATTGAGATGAGACCTTAGGAAGAAGTTCTTCACTGTGAGGGTGGTGAGGCCCTAGCACAGGTTGCCCAGAGAAACTGTGGCTGCCCCATCCCTGGCAATGTTCAAGGCCAGGTTGGAAAGGGCTTGGAGCAACCTGGTCTAGGGGAAGGCGTCCCTGCCCGTGGCAGGGTGTTGGAACTGGATGAAGCTTTAAGGTCCCTTCCAACCCAAACCAGTCTGTGATTCTACAATTTGGAGGAAACACAGGTCCAAAGAGTGCTCCTCCAATTAAAACATTACTTTTTTTGTCCCTCTGAGCAATACATGACATTTTCTCCAGAACTTCAGTTGTACTCAGCCTTCTCCTGTAGCAGAAAAAAGAAGAAACAACCTGAGAGTCTCTTTAAATTACCCCTCTTAACTTGGTCAGCAGCAGATTTACTTGTAGAGCAGTGGCTGTATTCTAATATCATAACAGCTGTTTTCCACAATACATTGCCCCTATTTCCATCATTCTTAGATATCAAATCTCCCCTTCTCCTGTAATTACATCCGTTGAAACAGTTCCAGCCTATGTGCTTGCAAATTGATGGTTGCTAAGATGTAATCAGCAGATTGCTCCAGCAACATTCATCCACCATGCAGAAGGCAAATTTTACTTTTATTGTAATTCTGAAGGAATTCTGAAGTGATTCTGGGACAGGGGATGGTAGAAGCCTTTGAAACACTGTACGATTTCTTTATTGGCAAGTCTGGGTGAAACTAATTTAGGAAACAAACTCTGTGTTTAAGGAACAGAAGCAACCTCCATAGTTATCATCTAATTTGGACCAGTATTGAAGTCTACCTAGACATCAGAACCTGTAAGTCCCAACTTCACAGACTTTGTTTCAACACTTATCAGTGGAAGGCAAAAAAGAACAAAAAATTTCCTTTTAGAAAAGAGTTACAATTAAGATCAATATTCATGGCATTTTATTAATAGGCAAAACATTTTAAGAAGAAAGTTTTATCATATTGTAACAATATGAAATATACACAGCTAAACAACATCAAGCTATAATACTGGACAACGCAGTTAGACACAAGGAATTATCAGAATGCATTCCAGCATAGGAATATCCTTAAGTGTGCACTTACACCCTCCAGAAGTTAAGTAAGAGATATAAGAAGTGTACAACATTGAGCCTTTTTTTTTTTTAATGCAAAATACATTCATTTTTTTCTAAAATATTGTTTCATGCACAGTTCAATAGAAAACTGCTTGGGAGGTGGTGGATGTGCACTCATCTGTCTCAAAGCAGTTTGGACATACTGCTGGAATTGGTATATTCAAAGGCTCTCTCCCTTTTGGTTGGCCCTTCTCTACCTTAAAATGAGCAAATAAATTTTATTAACCAATTGCAACTGTTCACACATTAATGCAAGTAAAGTTTATACAATTTGTATGTGCCTGATAACTGCAGAATCAGTGTGGAAACTTTACTTGCTGCCACTTGCCCCCAAATCAGAGAAATATATTCATGTAGTGTTATATGAGAATCTCTCTTAGATTTTGAATTTTGAAAGAATACTTTCTTTCTATGAACCTGCAGCCAGCCTTTGAGCTCCTACTCCCTTCCATAAAGGCCTTTTCCCTTGTCTAGACTTCTGACTGTCAGTCAGTACTTGTCACTTACTACAATGCAACCATTATCTAGCTCTTACATAGTGCTCTCAAAGGAACTTAAGAGTGTTTTATAAAGAATGTCAATATTGCTATTCCTCTTTGATGAGTGTGAAAATCAGGCACAGAATGCACCTCAGTGAAAAAACTGAAAAACACCACGGAAAATGCAGTGGTTTTTTTTTTTCTTTTTTTGAGGAAGGGGGGAATATTATTCTTTTTTCACAGATATGCATAAAATACGACTCCTCAAAGTCTTTACCAAAGAAAATAATTTCATAACATAGGCATTTAAGGTGTTGTGAAATCACAGAAACAAAAATGCCATTTTAAATCATCTGAAGACCAAAGCCAGATCAAAATGCAGAGACTCACCTCCTTGGCAGGACATTTCACTGGCAGACAACATACTTCAGGGACCAAAAGAACCTGCCTATATAACACTGCCCAGAACTGAAGGTGAAGTCTCCACCTTCTAGGTGCGCCCCGTCTAAAGGGTCACCTCTTTGTGTGTACAAAAGCCAAAACTCAACAGCACACTTGGCCCGGAGCCACCAACCAAAATTTCCATACACACATTTGCTACCAAGCTTTAGGAAAATCTGCTTCCTTCTTGCTCACAGTCTGAAATAAGCTGAATTTGGTTAATTTATAGGCATGCCACAAAGGACATGTTTGGATGAGGCCAAGAATAAGCGTGTCTCAATGTAAATTTCCTGTTGAAAAAAAAAAAATACAGTAACAATACTGTAAAATTCCAGTCACTTGTAAAACGTTAGATTGCCTAGGGCCATGGATAAGCATCTCCAACTATTTGCAAGACAAACGTGAGCCTCAATTTGAAAAATCCTTCTGTATAACAAGGCTATAAATAGTCTACAGTGAAATACTGACAGAAATAGTCTTACTATTAAAACTATTTTTATAGGACATAAGGTTACTTTGCTTTGCAAAGCTATTAACAATTGCATTTAAAAAGAACAATAAGGTATTGGCATTATTCTCGATTACTGAAAAGAAATGCCTTAGCTCAAAATTAATGCAGGAGGTGAGAAATAACTCACACAGTAAATAACTTAACTTACCTAAATGAGCCATCCAGATTTGCCCTATGAATGAAACTCAGTTTTGCATCAGCCCAGTAAAGTTTCTGCTCATCAAGATCTATCGTGAGTCCATTTGGCCAATAAATATCTGAATCGACAATTATTTTTCGTGTGCTACTGTCCATTCCTGCCCGTTCTATTCTGGGTGTTTCACCCCAGTCAGTCCAATACATGTATCTGAAAAGGAAAGCAGAGATGCACACAGATTAAATCGCAGTTCAAGGCGGTTAGGTTTAGGAACAGAAGGGATAAAGTATTTGTAGAATCATAGAACTGCAGAATGGTTTAGGGTTGGAAGGGACCTTAAAGTTCATCCAGTTCCAACCCCCTGCCACAGGCAGGGACACCTTCCACTAGACCAGGTTGCTCTAAGTCCCATCCAACCTGGCCTTGAACACTTCCAGAGGTGGGGCAGCCACAACTTAATGTAAATCAAACCACAGCTCCAGAGGATGCACGAAAAGTCCTTCATAAGAGCATCTCACACAAGCATTGCCTCTGCATAGTGTATTCCCATTCTTTTCCAGTGTTGGACAGCACCTGATTGTCATAAGCACTTACAACTAAGTATCACCACTGCACATTCTTGCACGGCCGGTTACAAGAAGTTAATACCCTAAACCACATTCTGAAGCAACTAATCACCTGTCCAAGCAAGGCAATGACCACAGCTGAACCTCCTTTTGCAAGTCTGTATGCAGAAAAAAATTAGAATCATAGAATAGTTAGGGTTGGAAAGGACCTTAAGATCAACTAGTTCCAACCTCCCTGCCATGGGCAGGGACACCTCACATGACCACATCATCCCAAGACTCCATCCAACCTGGCCTTGAACAATGCCAGGGATGGAGCCAAGTCAAGAGCCCTGAAATCTGTTTCTGACAATAGATAACTCATGAATCCATGCAGACTTAGAATTTCACTATTTTAAACTTTGGATGCTCCCCCCCTGCCTCACATCCCTGTCCCAGTTTGCCTTTGTAACAAAAGATGCTCCTGTAAACTGCAGTAGCCCAGTAGCTGCTTCACATGCAGCTGGGGCCATCATTCCAGGCAAAGAAGAACAGGCAGCTGTACCGTTATTCCCAGCACGTCACTCACAGCGCAGGCTTAAAATGCTCTGATCTCCATCTACATACTGCACCCCGATTCAGCTGTACCTCCAGTTCCAGCACCTATTTAGACTGTTCTGATCATAGCAGCATATATGATCATTAGCATGTTTATCCCACTGAAAAGGAGAATACAGATGAAGATACAGACAGATGGACAGACAGATAGAAATGACTCGCATCACAATACACATACACTTGTGTGTGGGAGGGTTAACCAAGGAGTTTTCTAGTTGAAATGGCAAAGCTTCCATACAGATGAGTCCTCAGACTTCTGAGACAGCTCACCTCAGAGTGGCTGCAGCGGACTCGTGTCCCCAGATGCCTTCCCCAAAACATGTCAGCTCCAGCAGCCAGGATAGACTGACTGCTCCTGAAGAAGCGGCAGCAGTCGCTGAGCTGCCCCAGTTCACAGGACAACCTATAAATATAAATTGCCGCTCATTTTGGTTTTCCTTAACAAGTCAGGCTGTAATTTGTGGCAGCTCAAACTGTGTGGGGAAGCAGCTATTGACAAACAACAGAAGCCAGGGAAAAGCAGACATAAAAGAAATGGTCTATGCAACCAGCTGGTGAATCAGACTGTGAAACCGATCTGGCCAAATACTCATTTTTGATCAAGTCAAATCAGTTCCCTGCTCTGACTCACCTGCACTAGCTTGAAATATTCAAAGGGGACATTGAGCCACCTCTACAGAAATGAAAATATTGAATTAAGAAAAACCTGGTTGTTAAAGGTGACTTTGGGCTGCATTACATGGCTATGACAGTCTGACATCTATACATATATTGAAATGTATAAATGCAGATGAAAGAGGAGCTTAAACCAAAATCAAAACTCCCATGACAGTTGTTTAAAAGCAAAAACAGAGGAGGCAGAACTAGCTAAGTCAAATTGAACCTTAGAGGCAGGTTAAAATAAAAAGGATTAAAAAAAAGATCCCCAAAATTACCCTTCAAGCTAAATTCCTTTCCTCAAGCTTCTTACTAAAATAGCAGCCTGCCCCAAAGCATAATACATTCATGTGACAGAAAAGAGAAAAAAAGTAGGCAAGCCAAACAGCCCTCATGGCTTTTCTATGATTCTAAATGAGCCCTATCTCAAGAGCCTCTTCCCCCTTAAATAAAACCCCATTGCCTAATTTCATAGGTGATGGTTGTTTATCCTTGGCCACGCAGCGGCTGCTCGACAACAGTAGTACTTTCAACTTCACACATTAATTTGTCACAGGAAAATTACATTCCTGCATTCTATCTCATTAGCAGATACCTTACCAAAGCCTGGTCATTCAGAAGTTTAAAACTACACAGTGACTGTAGCACTAAGGAAGGCTAGCACAATGAAGATGCATTCAGACAACACGTAGATCAATCTGAATGCAGGCAGCGTTTTTCAAAGCACTCCTCTTCCAGCTGGACTTTTTTAATGCAACATATAAAAGATTATTTTTACGCTGTCACCACCTTGTCCTGATTGCAGTGTCTCTCTGCAATCCGGCAAGTATCATAAAGCTGATCTTCCTGGTGAACTTGTTCAGAGTATGTTGAGGCTCTGCAGTAATCAAGTGCCTATTGAAGTAATGGTTTTGTTCCCTCACATGCTACAAAGCACCCCTGTGGTCTATCACAGGAAAGCATGCCAAGCAATGGAATGGCAGAGGCAATTCTTGTCTCTATTTAACCCCTTCCCCTTTTCCAACAGCTTTCCATTCTTCTGGCAAGCAGCAGGTGCTGAACTGCCATGAAATATAGAATATCAGGTCTGGTTTACATGAATTATATGAACTATAGCATATCAGTCCTCTCAACACAAGACCCCAAACTGGGAGTTTCAATATCACTGCAAGAAGAGATCAGCTGCACCTGCAGCAGAGGCGGGAGTCTCTGGTCTATGTAAGCCTATTTAAAAACATGCCACTTCTCTTCTCCAGGCTGAACAAGCCTAGCTCTCTCAGCCTGTTTCCATAGCAGAGGTGCTCCAGCCCTTGAAGCACCTTCATGGCCTCTTCTGAACTTGCTTGAGCAGGTCCATGTACCTCTTACGTCAATCCATTTTCAATCCAAGAACAAATATAACCCAGCTTGTATTTGTCTTTGGTATTGCCCCGGCCCAGGTGCAGGACCTCGTACTTGGCCCTTTTCAGCTCCATAAGGTTTGTACCATCCCACCTCTCCAGCCTGTCCACACCCCTCTGGATCCCATCCCTTCCCTCCAGCATGTCAACCACACCACACAGCTTGGTGCCATCAGCAAACTCACTGAGGGTGCACTTGATCCCACTGTCCATGTCACTGACAAAGATGTTGAGCTGCACCGACTCCTGAGGAACAACACTCAGCACTGGCCTTCACGTGGCATCAAGCTGTTGACCACAACTATCTGAGTGCAACCATCCAGCCAATTCCTTATCCACTGAAGGTCCACCTGTCAAATCCATGCCTCTGCAACTTAGGCTGCAACCACACAGCTGAAACCACCTATGAAACTTCAACAGAGAAACACGCATTAACTCCAACTCCCCCTGGATAAGCCACTCACAAATTACAGCCTTGGACTCTACAATTAGCTAGGGCCGTCCTCTTCATCCTTCTTCTCCCACCATAACATCTAGGCTGTTTTGACAATTTTGGTTAATGCAAGGCATAACACAACATTGGACATCAGGCTCTCATAAGCCATAAAATGTCATGTTTTAAATGCATGCCTGTATGGGATTGTCAATAATGCACAGTCTGAAGCTTGCTTTTTTTTTTTTACCCTCCTCTATGTTGAATGACAGAGCTAGTTCAAACCAAATTAAATACAAACACCATCCTGGCTGTGACACCCTGCACTGACATTCAGCTAAGACTGAAATCTTTCGGGCAAGTTGGAGAAAAAAGAAAAGTCCAGTTATTATGGAAAGAATGACACAAGCCCAGCTAAAGCAGCACTGCAAATGTAACTTGAATTGTTATACCTCAACATAAAAATTTTGGGGTGGGGAGAGCTTCCTTGATTTGAATAGTTATTAAGAGAAAGCCAAAGGCTTTATACCTACCCTTTAAGTTACCCATGGATCTGTTTAAGAAAATAAGTCTTCTGCCAAAACTACTGAAATATGCTTGCACTACTCATGCTCCTCAGAGAGTGTGCCAAACAGTGCAGAAATTATGCATTTTAGTAATGTCTAGTAGTAGCCATTATTACTTACACTTGGCATCTTCCAAATGCCCCCCATGGCACAGGACCAATTGTTACACGAACAGCAGACGTTTTTGGTTGGGGCTTTATGGGCGCGGGGAGAACATGGCAAAAAACTCAGAATGGCTTCTCAGAGTTAAAAAAAATTAGTCCGTACACCATTTACGTGTAAGGAACTGATTTAAATTGAGCTGATTTAAAATTTACCTCTTAAGATTACCTAACTCAGATGCTCTGAGTGGTAACAGGCATACTATTTCTGCAGAACGAAAGACCACCCATGCTCAATAGTCTTCATTTCTTATTGACCTCAACAAGACCCAAGCACTCTGAAATAATCTAGACATCATCAGTGTTTCTGGGACAGCTGACAGTTTGGGACTGATTTTTTTGGTTTTCAAATATAAGCTTTTTGCTGGTGTCCCGTACATTGGCAATCCCTATCATTTTTATTCCACTACTTAAAAAAAAAAAAAAAAAAAAAAAAAGATATTTAGCCCAGGTAAATTCAGGAAAATTCAGCAGATTATGCAAAGAATCTCAGTCCAGTACTGCCTGTGCTATTAAACACTCCCTGTTTTGAAAGCCTGTTTTGAAATATATAACACGTGTATTTGGGTAGTTTATTTGCTTGATTTTGTTGCTGGTAGTGGTGTTTTTCAATGTACATTACACAGTTCTAAATATCCCTGGGCCAGGCCATACCATAACAGCTGTAAGCAGCTAGAAATATCACACCCAGTATTTGCTGTTTTAGGACACATTAGATCAATCACATCTTTAGGACTGAGTTTTGGCATCCTGGGGGTTTTACATCCCACCTGGATTGCAACAGGTCAATAAAGTGTAACAGCACTGATGCCATAAAAGAAAATTAAAACATAGATTCCTAAAGAGCTAATAAAGAATAATAATTTAGAAAAAGTATAATTGTGAGCAAAATTCAATGCTAAACAGCAATCACAAATCAACACTCTTAAAAAAACGCAACCAAACAGCACCAGGAAAGCACTGAACAACTTGGGTTACTTTATTCAGTTCTTCACAGATGCCTGACTGGGTTTTAACCTTTAACTCCAGACTTTCAAAGCAAAAAGAAAGGGAGGGCAGAGCAGAGAAGAGATTAACATCTAATAATAATTTTGCAACAATTGCACCAATTCTGTTCCTAAACTGAATTGCACTTTGCTACACCAAAGAAACCAGAAGGAACAATGTCGAGCAAAGCCCAAAGCCCCAATGGGGAGAAGATGTAAATGTACACTTTCTGAACACACAACAACTAACAGCCCGTCCAGTCCACCACTCAGAAGTACTGGACTCTAGAGAGTCTGTAAGATTCTGTTACTGCTCTATTAGTAAGCACAATAGCTGCAAGCTTCTCTACCATGCTCTCTAGAGCACGCCTTGCTGTAAGGCAATTAAACAAATGCAGCTCAAACGCAGCCAGCAAGTCACCGGGTTTTGGCACATACTTAATTACCACATCGAATCAGGGCTTAAATGGTGCAGTATTATCAAAAGAATGGGACTGAAAGGCACCTTGCAAAAACAAACAGAGTTTGAAGACAGCAAAACTTAGAACAGCACCCCAGCTGTCTGAATTTTTGTGTTTGTTTTGTTGGGAAATTTTATTACTATCATTTTTGTATTTTATCCCCTGAACTTATTTTAAAATAATTCCAGGTGCAGGAGCAAAAACAGGACGAAGACCATCTCTCCCCTCGGTTTTAAAGCTGCAGGTCACTTCTTACTTCCTGGCGCTTCACCTCTTTCGTCATCATTTTTGCAAAAATAGGGTATTCTGGCCATGCCTTCCAAGAGCAGCCCAGCAGCCATCTGCACTGGAAGGTATCGCGGACATCATCAAAAGCGACCAATGCTGCCCAAATGTTTTTTCCACCTCCTGAAATGCGGTGCTGTTGCCAAACCTTACATAACCTGCTTACACAAAGGGAGCCAGCCAGTTGTACAGAAGATGTAAATCAGCACAAACTTCTCCAATTTCAACAATGTTCTCGAACCTATATGAGCCCAGGGCACAAAACTGGAGCTTACAGGAAATTGCTCTGAAGTTTAGATTCCTGCATGTTTAAAACTTACTTCCCCCATCCCACCTTTAAAATTGCAAACACTCCAGTGTGAAACTCAATAGCACCAGTTGTTTTCAGAAGGGAAAAGAATGGTTATTTTGCATAGCGTTAAGCTGCAAATTACTCTCAAATTCCCTCTTTGCCCACCAAGCACTGCACTTCAAGACCTGGATGTTCTTGACAAAAAAACATTACATCAAATCCCAAACTATGCCACAGCAAGTAACTATCACAACCAATCACACTGTATTCAAAGACATGTATTTAAAGCAAAGTAAACAAACATGCATTTCTCTTCCTTTCCTCCTGCTTCCATCTCAAACCACCCTTCCCCACTGCAGTTTTCCTACAGTCTTATTCTGAAACATTTATTCTTTTAAAACACATCCATTACACATACATAGTATACTGTTTGACAAGTGAGAACAAAGAGGAAAAACATAATTGCCTGTCAACTGACAGATGCTCAAATATTATTGCAATAAAGTGCTTGCAAGGAAAAAGCACATCTTTCCCTGTTCACCCGTACAGGAAGGAGTAACATGCCCCAGTGGTTTCTCAACAGTAAACAAGCATGTGTTCAACAGAGCTTGTTAAAAAGTCAGGTTACACAGAATCATAGAATGGTTTGGGTTGGAAACGATGTTAAAGCTCATCTACTTCCAACCCCCTGCCATGACACCATGAAGCTGAAGAATTCCTGGAGCAAGGGACTCAAGAAGCTTTCCAAACACACTAAGCAAGAGAAAGAGGGCAGCAGTAAGGAGATACTTGCAACACTACTTAAGGAGGTTAGGAAGAGGATTTTCACCTTGGAGTGCAGTATTACTGCAAATACCTCTGATAGACTGAGAAAAAGAAACTGCAGTTAGGATTTTTTGGTTAAAAAAGAACAACAAAAACAAAAACAAACAAACAAAAGAGTTGCACATGCTGTGTGTGTTATGCATTTTCCCTTCTATAAGAATGACTCACACATTAGCATGCAAAAACTCCACATAAAACAGAAAACCAATATAAATGAGCCCTCATAACTGCTCCTCACGGTCACCAGACAAGGCAAAAGAGACAACACAATATAACTTTTTCTTCCCAGACATTTCTGAACAGAGATGACAAAATATTACACATAAAGAAATTATTTCATATTAAAAACACTTCACAAGAAACTCAGCACTATACCATCACTATAAGGGGGTGTGGGAAGTCACAGTAAGCAAGGTAGGGAAAAGACATCATGAGGTCTTAAGCCCTGCACCCAAAAGGTTTCTCTTTCACCAAATCATTGAATTCCTGAGGTTGGAAAGGACCTCTGGAGATAGTCTTCTGCAACACCATCACTCAAAGCAGAGTCAACCTTCTCTTTCCCAAGGTAAATAAATCCAATTCAGTCAGCCCCACCTTTTATACTGGATGCTCCAGTCCCTTAATCTTTGTGGTGTGGCTCTTCATGAGGCTTATACCTGCAAGTCTGCATCTCTCTTGTGCTGAGGAGCCCAGAACTGAACACATTACTCCAAGAATGACCTCACCAGCACTGACTAGAGGGGAAGGCTCACCTCCCTCGATCTGCTGGCAACACTCCCAATGAAGCCCAGGATGCTGTTGGCTTCCTTTGCAGCAAGGGCATATTGCTGACTGATACTCAGTTCATTAACTGTGAGGGTCCTCCCTTCAAAAAATACAATTTATTTCAAGAAAGGGAACAATGGCATTAATGGTTCATTAACTGTGAAGGGTCCTCCCTTCAAAAAATACAATTTATTTCAAGAAAGGAAACAATGGCATGCTGTAGTAACTCAAAAGTCAGGAGATCCTCCTATCAAAAGGTGCAGAAACAACTGCTCAACTCTCTCTCCATCAGCTTGTGAGATACTTCCCACCACCTGCTGTTCACAGGTAGACCCTAAACTTAGCTCAAGCCAATGCATTTTTACCTGTTTCAGCGTGCTGATGCAGTTTAACTCAATGTCTGGGAAAAGAGTACACTCAGATGACAGCCAATAATTTGTCAAGGTATGCAATACAAGTATGTTCATTTGCACACTTACAATATTACAGGCTGAGAGAGCTGGGCTTGTTCAGCCTGCAGAAGAGGACACTCCAGGGAGACCTTAGAGCAACTTCCAGCGCCTAAAGGAGCCAACAAGAAATCTGGACAGGGGCTTTTGACAAGGGCCTGTAGTGACAGGACAAGGGGGAAGGGCTTTAAACTGAAAGAAGGTAAATTTAGATCCCAAGCCATTCTCTGATTCTGTGAATTTTAAACATAATTTAACAAACAAAACCCCATTTAAATACTGATTCAAGAGACTACATGGAAAAACTTACTTCAGTTCATACTGCTGCTTAATTTAACATGGAAAAAAAAAAATTGAAACATGTTTTGAGTTAAACCAAAACCACCCATTCACGACAAACGGAATGGTGCCAGACCAGCCAGATCCACTTGTCGCATATGCAATGATTTCCACACTGCCTCTGTGCAGCTATAAACTACCCATATCAAGTCCTCTAAATCAAACAATCCCAGCTTTCACCATCTCTTTGGTCCCAGAGCCAGCGCTGCATGACCAAAGGTACATTCCTGACTTCACCTGAAAAACGAACATAACACATGGCGCCCCCGAGACAACCAAAGCCACCCTCTTGT
The DNA here is from genome assembly GCA_017639245.1 of Myiopsitta monachus. Classification (NCBI taxonomy): domain Eukaryota; kingdom Metazoa; phylum Chordata; class Aves; order Psittaciformes; family Psittacidae; genus Myiopsitta; species Myiopsitta monachus. Next base: position 16,822,415 of record CM029924.1, read on the forward strand.
TCCTTCTGTTCCCTTGAGAAATGGTGTAGAAATTAAAAAGATAAGAATACCATGATTATTGCCAACTACTTAAGACTAAACATTTATGGGGCAAAGAAGCCTCAGCCTTCAGGAGTCAGGATATGAGAAATCAAAGAACTTGTAGCAACAAGAGCGCTAATAGTCAAGTGAGTTCTGTGCGGTTATTAACGAAGTCTACACGTTTCCATCTCTTCCCCATGCAATTCCAGCTGGGGAGTTAAAAAAAAAGGTAAATCAACTTTTTTCCTGTTTCTAATTCCCCCTCCCCCCCCCCGTCTGAACCAGCAGCTCTGCTCTCAAATTAAGCAAATGGACTTTGCTCAATTTATGCTCTTTAGTCATATATATGAGCAGGAAAAGGGAGAAATAAGTACAAGAGACCGATGAAACATTTCTGGAAAGGCTGTCACCATCGAGGACATCCATCTGAAAATCAGAGTAAATAACACTTCCCACAAGAACTTCAAGTTTCTCATGCATGAGACTATTTGGAGCAATTTGGCCACAAACATATCAAAAGCTTTCCAACTCCCAGAAATTACAGCCATACCAAGATACTGGATATGACTCGTAACCAATGTTATGATTGAGTATTTTTCTTACATCTAAGAAAACAACTGTACTACTTCTACATTCATCCTCCTTACAGTGTTTCAAATCATTAATCAAGAGCTTCAAAATAATTTTATACTTGATATTAATCACTAAACAGAGACACACACAATAAAAACTGATCTCATTTTCTAGGCATCAATAATAATGTTTCACACCAAACTAAGGTATCTTCTGTGTTTTAACTAAGTAGGCATGAGTGAAAGTAAGAGTTACTAAAAAGCATAATCTTTACCTATACCATGTTTTTCCTGTCCAGTATTTGCAAAAGTCTCAGGTTTTTATTGAGTATTCTCCCACCTCTCAAACAGTCCAAAGGAGGTCAGATCAGATGATACATTGCTAAAAACATTCTACCATTCACAGTTATCAAAATTAAACTATTCAAAGCCTCAGTCTACTGCAGATCATACGGATCAGGCTTCAGCATTCAGATCCCAATGATTTCTAAACAGAAAGCCAACATGCTTAACTGTAAGTACACAACATACTGTTGTGCGGGACCCAGGTCCTGGAGGATCAGCAGTAAACACCACTATAGTTTTATTTAAATGCTGCTATAAGCACAGTTGTGAGTGATGTAAGAACAGTTACTAGGTCTGGCTTTTTGCTGTGACACTAAGGAAACAGTGGATTAAGAGCTAGGCATGATTGAGGCTTTTAATTTCAGACTCTGAACTGAGAACTGTTTAACCTTGACAGCTGTCCCTTCTCAAATGTATTTTTTTAATCACGGAATCCCAGACCCTGTTTGGGTTGGAAGGGAGCTTAAAGCTCATGTAGTTCCAACCCTGCTGCCTGCGGGCAAGGATACCTTAAAGAAAGCAGTCAAAAGACAAGGAACTACAGCAGCTTACAAAATGTCAACCTGGCGTTGGTATTCCATAGAAAGTGCCATTCTACTCTCTCTGATCTACCTCCGCATAAAATACTCTATTTAACACCATATTTGCTCTTTAAATTACACTAGTGAACTACAGATCTAAAGTTAGTCTTCAGCATTAATTAACTCTGCATACATTACTTGGTGTCAGGATACACACAGGATTGCTGACAGTTTATTTCATATACTTCCATATGGCCATTTGCTATGGGAACAATTCCTTTCACCTGAAAGGCATCCATAGTGAAGTCAGGATTAACAGGACAAGGTCTCCTCTGGAAAAGTACTTTGGTCCAACAAAGTCACTTTCCCTGTTACTGATTATAGGTGTACCTTTCCACCAGTTATCTGAAGGATACGGGCAGCTACAGCCTTTGACAAGTGAACAAAACTATGGATTTTGTTTCTTTGGGTGCACACAGTTTCATCTAGTACTTGTAAGTCTTTTACATATAATCACATAAATTTATAAATAATAATTCATATAAATAAATAATGTAAATACATACATTAAAATTAATTATGTAATTAATTTGCCCATAACTCCTCGCTCATCTGGCACAGCAGATCTTCAGTCATCACTGCAATGAATACAGGGCCAAAACTAGACAACATCAGTGCTGTTTGTGCACAGGGATAGTAAATAGCACATGGGAAATGGTGGAGAGTATTGAAGAGGGAGGAAGGAACCAGACAGATCAAGTATTTTCAAGAGCCCTAGAAGTGACACATCCCTTATACCTCACCCAGCCACCTTAGATCATCAAGAGCCCCCAGTTTCACCTGGATTCTTTTACTTGCTGGCACAAAGATGATTATTCAACATTGCCACTTAAAAATATAATAATTTTGTTTACAGAAGCATAGCAAGTGAGAATTCCTGTTTAAACTCATGCAGATTGACACACCTTGCTGTCTAGGTACATTAAATAGATATCACATATCAAATAAAAGCTTGCAAGACAGGGTAACTGAGAAAATAACAATAAAAAAGGCTTGGCAACTTAATTACTTTTTGGAAGTGCAACGGAATAAGTTAGGCAATCAGACTGTTTGAATATTTGGCTTGGCACCTAAGGACAGCTGTATTTTTCTTTTTGGGTCTATGTCTTGGCTGTTATTTCTTGCCACAAAATATTTAAGCTCAAACGTATGTTCAGCTACAGGTCTTGAGAAAAATACTCTGGGAAAACGTAAACTAAAAAAAAGGCTATGTTTCTTGTTCAGAGCCAAAAACTCCACATTTATCACCACTGTATCCGTTTAAGCATTCAAGTCAAATTAATATTTACCCATGAGCAGGATCCAAAGCTATTGCCCTGGGCTGATCTAGGTCTTGCCAGAAGAGGACTTTTCTAGATGTTCCATTCAGATTAGCTACTTCTATCCTATTGGTTTCTGAATCCGTCCAGTAAAGCTTTTTCCCAATCCAATCACAAGCCAGGCCATCCGGGGAAACCAGACCAGAAATGATGACATTCTGCACCACATTCCCAGTTTGGTTAATGTGAGTTTGCTTGATGGCTTCTTCACTCACATCTGTCCAGAAAACAATGCCTTGCGAATACTGGAAGTCAACCGCAGCAGCATCCTCTAAACCACTGACCACTACAGTGGACTCCAGCTTTGTGCCTCCAGCATCCACGAGTCGAACATCCCGCCGGTTGGCGAAGAGCAGAAAGGGAGATGCTACAGGAAAGAAAAAGAAAACATGTTAGTATTACTGGCATTTATAGATGTTGAAGCACCAAGTATGAATAGGGCAGAGGAGGATTTCTTTTCCCAGATCAGCGGGACAGGCAGTACAGCAGAAGGAACGTGATAAGTTTCACATGAAAGAAAAATGAACACTACCCAAAAAACTCTTCCTTCCACGTGTCAGACTCAGGAGTAAAAAAACAGAGGGAAAAGCAGGCCCAATTCTATAGCTACAGGATATGGATACCATCTTCAACACAATTAAGAGCTTAAACTGAGGCCCTTCAACAATACCTTCTGTCAGTCAATAAACCCAGACTTAGATCAAATTAAGTCTTCATGGTTTGAAAGCTTGATTCAACCAGCTGAAGCAGTAATCATACACAGAAGGCAAGTTCTGATGACTTTTAGTAGTAGGCTGAAAGCTAACATTACTAGATACAACACCCTGAACACTCCTACCAAGTGCCCTTCTTGATGGCAAACACTGTGACAGAGGTTCAGAACTGTTCTCTTCTCCCCAGCACCACAAGAGAGAAATTACAGGAAGATTTTGAGGAAAGATGAAGATGTGGGTTGTGGAAGTTTGTGGGGACTGCCCACAAACAGAGGCAGACAGAGCAAAATGACAAAGGTTCTTACTGTTAGAAGCTTTAAGTAGGTTGTGGAAGCTAGAGTCCTAGTCCTGAATAACAGGGAAGGCTCTGAAAGGGAAGCTAACTTATGAATGACACAAAAGGGATGGGAATCTTCAAGAGAGGTCAAAATGACAGCCACAGAGATATTCCAGCTGTACCTGCACAGGTTCTAGATCTCTTGTGTGCACAGTTCAGTTGGATAATGACATGACCTTAGCGGACAACACCAGCATTCACAGACAGAAAGGAAGGAGATGTGGAAACAGGGTCATGATAGGCAAGAAAGTTAACCTCACTGATTTTGATCTGACAGTAAGACAGAAGCAGTAGTAACACTAGCAAGAGATTTTAGCAAGACAAGATGACTTTACTGTCACATCAGATCTCATCTGCCATTATACCCAAAGACAGAGATAAATCTGTGCTTGCAACTGAGGCTGTCCCTCCACACTCTAAGGAGGAAAGTTGTGAAGATCTGAGTCCTACAAGTCCTCCCTCCACTTCTCATGCAGAATATTACAAAACTAGTAGAGGGAGATTGTAAAGATCCTCTGAAGGACCTGTTATGGAGGGAGAAGGAATGATTCAGAGACAGAGGCATGATGTGGCCCAACTGCTTCTTCCAGAAGTGGACATTAAGTAGAAGTACATTACTCCCCAACCATACCAGACACAGCAATGGCCAAGTTAACCACTTCGGTTTTCTCCCAAAAGTGCAGGCTTGCTTCTTCATCTAGCAGTAGACAAGAAAAACAGTTACCTACAGATATGGGTGGGAAAGCAGCAGCCATATCTGCAAGCTCTTATCACGATGACTGCAAGCTCACACTGCTGGGTCATGGGGAGCTTCTCACCAACCAGCACCCTCAATACGCGTCCAAGTTCCAGCTCTGCTATACCAGCAGCCTCACCACATGCTACTGGCTTTTTCACAAACTCTGGCTCCAGCTACATGGTCACTTGATTGTGTGTGCCACTGCACGGACCAAAGTGAAGTACATCTCTGACAACAGTGATATTTCTGTGAAGGCCAAAGACCTCAGAATCTACACCTCAGCTTCAGATGAAAAACATGCATAAAAATTCAGCATCTTAATTCTGCATGGTCTTTTCCCCCTTCTCTCCCCATCCCCTCCTCTTCCCACACCCACCTGCCCGAGTCAGGAAGGAGGTAGCTTTGTTTTACTTTTTGGAGGAAGTCTATGCTGATGAAAGTAATAAGGAAAATTTAAATCACCTGGTGATATTGAGGATCTTGGACAGCAAAGACACAAACAATTGGTATCATATGTTTCACTGAAAATGCAATATCTTTGCTTTCTACAACATTTATATCAAGAAAGTTTATACAGCTTAAGGAGAATTATTTCCTAAGAAATGAAGTCTCAGTATCACTCCTATCTCATTTCCTAACTTGCCAAGTCCTCCTCTCTGCCATCTTTGAAAACACTAGAAAAAGCGCCTGACAGGTTAGTTATTGAAAACAGAAGAAGAAATGTCTACAATGCAAAATACTTGGTTTCTTCTCTGCAACTCATTGGTTCCCCATAACTATGTCTACTTTAAGTGGCACTGTACCAAACCATTTGCTGTTGGGGCAAACTACTTCTCAAGTTATGCACATTGCCTCACAAAACCAGACCCATAGCCAGCCAAATATCAAAGCCATAAAAGTTCTATGTACAAATTAATAAAAAAAGGATCCAAAACATTGTCCCAAAAATGTGTTTTGAGGACTATGAATAGACTGATTTTCATCCAGACATTTCCAAGATGAAGCCATTATTAATGTTAATACAAAAGAAAAACAAACCTGAAATATCAAGTCCAATCAACCTCAGAGGACCTCAACAGCTTCTTAATTAGCTTCTTAATGATCAGATATGAATAATGTCTAATCTAATCCCTTTCAAGAGATTTCTTTCCCACTGATGCACACAACAGGACAATAGCATACAGATAACTCATGAACCACTGCGTTCTCCATCTCTTCTGCACTACAGAGTCATCATGACTGAAGTGCAGCCACATTGTGTTGGCTATGAACACCCAGTGGGGAAATCATACTCCCTGCTTGCAATCGTGTTAAAATTGTACTGCATTTATACACCGATGTAAACTGATTCTTGAGAATGGCCTTTTAAGAACAAAACTCATGTTTACTTCTCTGATCCTCCCCATTGGCCTTTTTCATTAAGTCCAAATTTTATAAAAATTGCTTATGAAGAAAAAAAAGGGGAACACCCCCCCCCCCCAAGTGATCAAAACATGTAATTGGTTCTCAACACTGATTATTAGAAAGCTGCTGAAGAAACACGGGGTCTCCCTACTTTAAAAACAATGCATAAGTCATAAGTCCTAACATAATGCTCTGTTTCCATGGCCTTACATTTATCATATCAGGATGTGATGGCTCACTAGGAGGCAAAGCTAGCTCAGGCAGTATTTAGTTGAAGCTGCAAAACAAGCTCCAAGATGTCCCAAGAAAAGTTCACAGAACTTCAAATTTCCAGCTTTCCCAATTAGGAAGCAGTAAATCTGAAAAAGGCAACCAAGAAGGCAGATGATCTTATAGATGCACAGATGCATAGCATTTAGCTTCATAGAACTACTAAACAAAACAGTTTAACAATCCAAAAGGCACATTGACACTCCATGATTATAACCAACAGGTTTTTAAGGTGTTAGAATGAGAAGGAAAAAAAAAACCTCAGAAAGCAACAAGTCGAATGGCCAATTGACGAAAAACTTGATTTGCTGTGCTATCAACAAACTATCCTAGACACAAGATCATTCCACCAATACACAGTACAAGTTTCTTATTTTGAATCATATGTAGAATCAAGAGGTTTTTTTTGAAGAAGGTGCACACCAATCTCCTTTCAAATCATGCTGCTCTTCCTGAACTGGGCTTGAAGGTCCAGAGAACATTCTTATCTTTGGTGCATTTAATTCTTTACAGCATTAACTCTTGACAAAGCAAACTAGAAGGCCACTTAAGAGAGATGGAGGGATGAGGGAGACCCAAAAAAACCTAGCAATAACTTTGATTACCATTGAGCTTCAAATGAGCTTATCTGTTACACAAGAGGCAACATCCCTTGCTTAGAAGTTATTCCACTGTTCAGAAGTTAGGAGACTTTTAAAGGAACACATAGTGTTATGCTCTATTTTCATCCGTCATACTCCTGATAACTGCAACTTGCTTGAAAAGGGAAAGACCAGCTTCTATTCTGAAAAGAGAAGACAATAAACAGTAACAGGATGAATGATGAATGTGGAGGACAAATTGTTTATATGCAGTCTATTACCACCAACTGAAAGGACAATATTTTAATACAGGATTTTTTTAAGTGCTGTTTTCTTTTTTGGTAAAACTAGAACAGTTCGCATTTTTCCATAGCAGGTAATATTTAAAACCTCTGTACATAGCTGGAGTTCATAACCCTTTGACAAAGCAAGAATGAACTCAAAAAAAGAACCTGAAATCCCACAAATTACCAAATGAACTCTAAACAGATTACAACCTAAACTGTAGAAAGTTACAGACTTATTGCAGCAATTCCACAATCACATGCGGATCATGTAGTACTTGATCAACAATGCTTCATTCCAGAAAGACATATTATTTCTATTCAAAAAACCACCAATTTTCCAGTGGTTTTCTGCTAACTACAAAATACTCCCTTGACTTGATAACAGAGCTATCTACACAGAGGCTCATTGCACAGCAGTAGAGTTGTGGTTTAAGCTGTAAATCATGCAGTTTGCTCACTCACTCCCCCCTCTTTCTTCCCCCCAGCTCCCCAGGGGATGGAGAGGAGAATCAAAATAATGCAACTCCCACACGTTGAGACAAGAACAGTTTAGTAACTAAGGTATAACACAAACCACTACTGCTACCACCAATAATAATAATGACAAGAGAAATACAAGGAAAGAGGATACAACCGCTCACCACCCGATACCAAGCCCGACGCAGCCACAAACTGCACTTTTCCGGGTTCCTGCCCCCAGTTTTTTCCATCCTGGACATGACATGCTGTGGTATGGAATACCTCTTTGGTCAATTTGGGTCAGGTGTCCTGTTTCTGCTTCCTCCCGGCTTCCCCTCCTCCCTGGCAGATCATGAGACTCTGAAAGTCCTTGGTCAGACCAAACATTCTAAGCCATAACTATAAACATCGGTGCTATCAAGCTGTTCCAGGCCGAAAGTCAAAAACACAGCGCTGCATCAGCTACTAAGAAGGAGAAAATGACTGCTACTGCTGAACCCAGGACAAGTAGGCAACAGAGCTTCTCATCAGCCTAATAACTGGAGGAAAGGAAACAGTCCTGATCAGGCTGCCTAGGAATCAAGTATAAGTTCAACTTTCAGTTTTGCTCTTTATCTCCTGAATGCAACAGTTCTAAGACAAGCTGAGCAAGAGAGTTTTAAAAAGTTATATTTATACTACTGCTTGATACTTGTTGACATGCCTACATTTTGCCTCCTTCCCCTTAAAGCCACAATAGAATGACATGAGTATAAGGGGGCACATGCATGATTCCTACTCTTGAATGCACCAGAAGCGTAGCACACACACAAATGCTATGTATAGCACAGGAGAAAAACTTTCTTTAAGAATTCTTAAACCAGTTAACTAGGCTAAAGGTCATGGAAAGGTTTAACTGTGCTTTTAAGAGAAGTGCCCAAGGATCTTGGGATCCTGGTGCACAATACAAAACAAAGATCTCATTTTAATAAGCATACAAGCTAAAATAGCCATTCAAAATTACAGTACGTGCAACAACTTATATTTTAAATATTATTTCAATTCTTAACAGGACAAATGCAGGGGCGACCTCTGTGGTTAAGCCATCTGTACTGCTGGACAGAGAGAATAACATATAATTCTTGCAGCAGTCAATGTCCCAAACCGCAAAAACATTCATTACCAAGGAACAAAAACAACCTCCCCACACCCCTGCCGCAGGCACACAAGATGGTAAAAAACAAATGTGTCAAGACTTCTGCACCCAAGGGTGTACAGTCTTATGGAAACTCCAAGACAGGATATGGAGTAAGAATGCCTCAGCCTTCCATACTTAAAAATAGCTGCAATGCAGAAACAAGACCATGTAGGCAGGGTTCTAGCAGCCATAAATTAATCAGAGAAAAAAGTTCTACAGCATAAAGTGATTCCTCTTGTCCAGCTCTAACTCTTTAGGCGCATAAGGAGGCTTAGACCTCTGATGAGTAGCTTGAGAATCCTTCTAAACATTTAGGGAAGAAAGAAATTCCACATGCTACTACCCTTTTGGGCATTACCGCCATTTTTCATGGCTTAGCTCAAGGGGAGAGAATCGGCAGCTGGTGGCAGCAGGAAGCTCACATGCCAGGGCACACAGACACTACAGGAGCCATAAAGATGCAGGAAAAAAGGTAAAAAGGAGAGAGATTTGGGTGTGGAAGAGAAAGGAAGCTAATCAGGAGTTTAGCCAAACCTGACTCATAAAATCAAGCACAACTAAAAAACTCAGTCTGAGACCTTGCTAGGCAAGAAGAGAATATGGCATGTACAAATCCCACAGATACATGAAGTTCATTTTACTCTTACTGCAAATGTCCTGTAATACGCTGGGAAAAAAAATACAGGGAATTGGAATTAGATGATCTGGGGGTTGGAACTAGATGACTTATGGTCCTTTCCAACCCTAATCATTCTATGATTCTATCTTAAATACTGCGCATTCTCAACCTCAGTCCTTTTTACTGGCAGCTGCTGCAAAGAAGCCGGAATCATCGACTTCAAAAAGTAGATTAAATGTTGATCTTCCTGTAGCAACTCTACATACTCGCCCCGAGTTTAAACTTGCCAGCTACAAGACCTCCAAAGAATAGAGGGCTATTCCTTTCATCCTCAAAACACATTACTGTAGATAAGGTGAATTCCCAGTGTAATTACTAAATTATAGAATATTCTTGCTGCAACATAGAGGTAGCTGGTAGCAGTTTGTAGAGCACAGGGCTCCTCAGTTTTACTCCCACATATTTCCCCTTAGTGAACCCAAGTGATCTTCAGCCCAAAGATTTGTAAAAATCATTCCACCTACTACAAACATACCCTTCTTTCTGCTGCTAATTATCTCAAAGGGCTGCTGAGAAGCCTACTCATGCTTAAGCAAGGCACTTGAAGATCTTCAAGAAGAAGGCTCCATGACGCATTCAGATTTTCATTCCTGACATAGTAAGACTTCTCTCTGTGAATCAGGGAGTGAGTGGCGTCAATGAGCTGTGAAGGAACAGCTATTTATTGACAGCAGGATTATAGCACTATTTTAAGAGGAAAATATACTTCTTCCTCAAATTTCATTCCATTCCTGTAACCCTCCAGATCAATCATTTGAATATAATTCCCCTCTCCAAATCATGAAAGAAAGCATTCTGGTTATTAAGTAAGGCAGATTCATTTTCATTCTATCTGATTTTAGGTAGAATCAAGGCCTGAAATTCAAGAGGAAACAGGAGTGTTGGTTTAAACCATATTTATACACACTGTGTGCACAAGATGTCAGGCAATTTTTGTAAATTTTACTCTTTACCAGCCAATAGGGATGCTGGGGAGGGACTCTTCATGAGGGACTGTAGTGATAGGACAAGGGGTAATGGGTTCAAACTGAAACAGGGGAAGTTTAGATTGGATATGAGGAAGAAATTCTTTCCTGTAAGGGTGGTGAGGCACTGGAATGGGTTGCCCAGGGAAGTTGTGAATGCTCCATCGCTTGTGGTGTTCAAGGCCGGGTTGGACACAGCCTCGGATAGCATGGTTTGGTGTGATGTGTCCCTGGCCATGGCAGGGGTGTTGGAACTAGATGATCTTAAGGTCCTTTCCAACCCTAACTATTCTATGATTCTGTGACTATAAATTGTTTAGATGGTCGCACCAGGAGTAAACCAGTGCAAAATCATCCAGTACAGACTAGTATCCCATATTATAAAAAGTATTTGGTGCCAGTTTTATATGTGCTAATTATTGTTTTGAGTATCACTGCCTAATACTAGCAGACAGCCAGGATCTCCATGATCTATCTGCCATCAGACAGTGGTAAAATAAAAGGGAGGCTGTTCATCCATCAGTGTACCTACAAGAAGTGACGTAGCTTTAGCCACAAGTAGAGGGGGCGGAGGGGATGCGTGTGTGTGTGTGAAGAAAACAAAACAAAACAAAACACCACCAAAACAGTTTTAAGTGGGTTTAGAAACATATGAAGTGTGTGTGCTCTTCTCTTCCAGAAGAAGAGCTGGGAAGGCAGTGAGATAAAGAAACAGTAAAACAGTCCAAGCAGTAAAAGCTTTTATGAGAGGCTGAAGGTCATTTATTCCTAGCCAGTAGAGAAAGGACACACTGAAGAAATCAGATGAGGTTAGGATTTATGTTTTTCATTGCTGGGGATGGGAATGCAGAGATGGTGCAGAGAGAAACACGCTCTGAAGATACTGGAGCACACTACAAAAGATGCAGAATAGCTTATAGCAGGTGATTTTTAACAGCAGCTGGATAACCATTCCCCAGGTATGGCTTTTGTACCACTAATTCCTACCTCAGTGAAGGAGTTTCATCAGAGCTCGGTGAGCTGAACTCCACATACCATTTCACTGAGAATCCTGATACAAGGGTGTGGGATGCTTGCGTTTATGCTCAGGTTTACACAAAACAGTTTTAAAAACTCTCCCAGTAACATAATACTCCCATCACTGTTCATATTGCCCTCCTGGAGCAGATGAATTTAGTAGCTTTACCAAATACTAACTTTAAAACATTGTTAGATAAACTGCAAGCTACCTTTTAGTTTATTTTTTTAAATAAAACAAGCAGTATGTTTTTTGAAGACCTTGTTGTATTTTCTGGACTGTGTATGGTCGTCCCCCCTCCAGTAATGACAGGGTTTTAGGAAGACAAGAGATTTACTTCAGACTGTTGGTTTTGTTTGGCAGACTACAGTTTTTAAATTATAATGTTAACAGTAACAACAAAATATAGCACTGATTATATACCATTTCATCTCCATTGGCCGGAATTAGTTCATTTCCATTGGTCAAGAGGACTTCTCTAAAGAGCATGCTCTAAAAAAGTTCCAGCAAAGGTGCTTTCTACAAAGTATGAAACTTAGGATTCAGTTCAGATTGTCTGGGATGGCAATAAAATGTTTTAACAATCTCCCAACAGCACACTCTGAACTTATTCGTCATTGGTTTATCCTGTTTCTCACTATATTACCTACTTTCAAGTAAAAATCTTCACATACCAGAAAAGCCAAATGACTGGATTCAGTGTGCATAATTTAGCGCACTCCCATCTCTGCAGAGCCTGGAAGCAAGTTATGTGTGTTCAAGATCACTTTTCCATGGACGCATTATTCTAAAGGAGGGTTCCTCAAACTCTTCTGTCTTTTCCCACAGACCACCCATTAAGCACACCACATGCACTTCCCTCCTGGTGCACCAGGCAATGGCTCTCAGATTGTCCTTAATACGCCTGTAGAAAATACTGAAATTGGTTACATGGAACAGCATATTTCATCTTCTTTTAACACAGTTTAGCAGCTGGAAAGGAGGACAGCCAAGTCCATGCGAGCAGCCAACACTATACGGACCACCAAGCAGCATACAGAACATGTTTAGCTGAAAAACTAAACGAAACATAGAATATCAGCTGTGATTTGGGGTCACTCACATCAAATTGCTGAGATACTCATTAGTTAAGACTTGCAAGCACTTTAACTATTTTATTTAGAAGAGAACAAATTCACTAGAGCATAAAGCAGTTTTCATCTTTTCTGTTTTTTTAAGAGGCAATTTCTAAACATAATTGCAAAACTAGCTCTTGGCAATCTCTCCCTATGCAATGCACAACTGGTGTTCAGCCAATTCAGTTGTGAGGGCTGCAGCCTTATGCAATCCTGACTTGCTAATGCTAAACAGATAACATCTCTGCAGTCTGAGCCCCCACCTCCTCCTGACCTCAGGTTCTCACCCGGGCATTTTACAGAGGTTAAAACACACAGGGGACTTTCCCAAAAGCAGCATTACACTGTTCACAACAATTTGCTTATTTTTCTGAGGACTCTGCTGCAATTTGCTACTCAAAACCCACAACGCGTGTGACAGCTTAAATGCAAATATACCATCTACTGGGGATTATCGCATTTTGCTCCAGACATCAACAAGAAGCTTTGAAAACTAGCACTTTGAAAACAGATGTTAAACTGAGCATCCTCCAATATTAAAAGTCAACTTTTTTATTTGGCGCTGGTTGGAGATAATAACCTGCACTGAACTCCATGGGAGAATAAACTGACAACTTCCATCATACTTCAGTGATGATGGGCAAAGCTCCCAAGGCCCACTGTAAATCTCACTCTACATGTAGACAACAAACCCTACAAGGAAAGTAAAAACTTTCCCACTCTTTAAAAACAACTAGGCAAAAGGACTTCACAGGTCTGTGCTTTGATGTTTGAGTCTAATTCTGTGTCCATAGGGAGCAAGTGCATAGCAGAGGGAGATCCATCACATACACATGGATGATCCACTGACCTGCATCACTGTCAGCTTTCATAGAATCACAGAATGGTTTGGGTTGGAAGGACCTTAAAGCTCATCCAGTTGCAACACTCTGCCATGGGCAGGGACACCTTCCACTAGACCAGGTTGCTCCAAGCCCCGTCCAACCTGGCCTTGAGCCCTGCCAGGGATGGGGCAGCCACAGTTCCTTTGGGCAACCTGTGCCAGGGCCTCACCACCATCATTCTGTAATACCAAATATTTCCATCGTCTTGTCAGTGAGAAGGTTTCGTATTTTGTTTAAGGATTCTTTAAATTACAAACTTGTATTTTGTCTAATACCATAGGACATTAGGTTCAATTCTGCAATAGTGTTTACCGTATGCAAACCACACTGGAGCTATCTGTCAGCTGACTCATGACAGTTTTCTTTGTGAGAATTAATATGGCACTCTGCTTGTACCCACAAAAATTGGAAGCAGCCTGTCCATTCAAATTTCTGGTATTTTCTGATTTTATAATAAGCAGAAGTGGCACTGGGCTTTGCCAAATGGCTAAGTGCAAAGGCAGTGCTTAAAAATAGGGACCGGGGATATGGCAGGAAAAAACACTTGGATGTTTCACATTCTGTGATGCAGAGTACATAGGCAATAATTTTGCTGTTGTTATTTTAAATTCCCCTAACCCCCATGTCATGCTCAGTAACAGTTTTAAAACTACAGAGGAAAATGAAGATTCGTGCTACTTCTGCATGAACTGCCATAGAATAGCACAAAGGCATGACTTCCTTGGACATCTAAACACGGCTCTTGTTGCAAGTAACAGGTCAATCCAAGAATGAAAAAAAACCCCTGTGGTGTCTCCTTTTTAGGTTCTGGATGCCAATGCGAGCAAGGTTCTTTTCTGGTTTTGGTTTGGGGGGTGTTCGTTTTTTTTCAGGGTTTTTTTTTTTTTGGGTTTGGGCTTGGTTTTTTTTTTTTTTAGTTTATTTTATTCCTCCTTGGTTTGGCAGACAGCTGTCTGGCCAATAATAGTAGATCATGCAGCAACGATGGTTCCAAACTTCTAATGGATAAAACAGTGTTTCTACATTTGGCTTGTAAATTTTCTCCAGGACTTGAACAAATATAGGCTTGACAAAGGTATGCTTGTTTCTGATCTGAATTGTTTCCAGTTTCTAGTTCCAGATGTTACAGTTAACTCCAAAGGCACAAACCTTAAGCTGGAAAAAGACATTTTACTTCTACCTCCAACAAATGCATTAGTAAAATGCAGAAAACCACTAAGAAATAGCATGAGCTGGATTCAGCTGCTGGCAAATGTTATTCACTGGAACAAAAGTGAAGTCGAGTCAGATGTGCAAAACTCAAACACAGGTTTCACTATCTGATATGGTTTTCTTCTAACAGTTAAGAATCTTCCCATCGTGTTATGGGAACCTGCCACATGGGGCTGGGCATGTGAAGCTAAGTTTTTAGTGCAAATCTGTGGACAGAACTTCTGATTTTTGTGAAGTCTCATTACTGTCTTCCAGTCAAATATTTAAGATTTCAGTTTTGTGAGAGCTTATTAGTTAGGAGAGCAAAAAGAAGACGAGGTGAAAAGGACTACCCAAGATAATGAAAACTGTAAAATTGTGCCCGTATTTATATCACCGATAAAACTTAATTTACCTCCTCTAACAGAGGACTCTAAAGTCAGTGTTTGTCCAGCAAGTTACCTGGAGCATTTGTCCTGCTGGAACTACAAGGAGAAAGATTTTCTGCTCTCTTATTATTACTGATCTATTAAAGTGCTTTTCAACATTGTGGAGACAAAGACATGGTGCTTCTCATAATTTAGCTTTTTCTCAAACATCTGTTAAAAAAATATTAGATTTGCTGGAAAAGAGAGGATGGTCAGGGTTTCACTGACATTTCTTCCTTTTTTTTCCAGAAGTCAGCCAAGGGTCAGAAAAAGAATAATCTTTCTTTATTTTGGATCATAGTATGTTACAAACCGAGTTGAAGATTCAACTCTTCCAATATCTGAAAGGAATTGTTAATTAAAAAGGTGCCATGATGCCATTGAACACAGCTGCTTTTATAAATTGATTTCATGCATCACTGGTGATCAGTGTATGATTCTTAAGAACATAATGGAATGGGATCCTATGCTCTTTGGGACAAGCTTTACACAAGCCTTATCTTCAATGGTATTGCAGTTCACATACAAAGCACATGATTAGCTCAAATTATCTGAATATCTAAGTAATATTGCTCATTAACTGATGATATTCTTGCTTTAGAGGGCAGACCACATTCTATTATCATCTACCTGGCAGCTATCACCTGCAGCTGTGACACATTTTTATTCCTGGGTCCAAAAATTTTTGGTAAGCTTTCCACCAGTGACTGTATTTACTTCAACACTGCACCCTTAGCACCAAACTAAGATTTCGTAGTATGTCACTTTTAGACAGAAGACTTTGAATGATGTTTTCCCCATGAAACTGTTTTCCTTTTAAATTGGAGGTGCACGTGGCTCGCTCATAATTCTGCTGTATCACAAAGTAGTGAAGATCATAATCTGGCAAAAATTGTTCCTTCCTTTATCCAGGTATATCAGCCTCCTTGTACCTATTTTGTAGGCTGGTAGTCTGTGTCTCTAAGAAGGACAACATGTTCTGAAATTCAGCCCAGAATTTGCTTTCTCAGAAAAGGTTTTGAGTCTAAATAATTATTTAAAACTGAAGAAAATCTGAGAAAGAATGGAAATTTGGGGCCTTAAAAGACGAGTTACATAGGAGCTGGACCAATTTTGCAGCTGACTCATTATGGCTTTGTACAATCTCATGGTTATTAATTGGTCGCTCTCTTCAGGGCTTGTTCAATTCTGGCATTTGCAGAATTGTGTGATATATATGTGTACGACATCATGATATGTAATTAAGGATAAAGGTCCCAAAAAGAAGACTAGAAACAATATTAAAGTGGTGATGCTCTGCACTGAGAGAAGTTGTAAAACTGCAGAAGGCAAAGCAGCTGGAGGTGTACCCCAAACTCCCAGGGTAGTGCAGGGTGTAGTGCATACTCCCCTGGCAAGCACAGTATTCCAGGCCAAACCACAAACTCTACAGAAATCAAGCTCCAGCTATGCTGTGTTAGAGGGGACTTAATTTAAATATGCCCTTTGTATTGAGCTGGATCAGACGTGTTTTGTTCTGCCAGAAGCTGAGTCTGGTGGAATTCCCAATGCCCCCCTAGCCCTGTTCCAGCTCATCCTCAGATACGTGTTGCTCCCAAACTCCCAGTCTCCTTCTACCTCACAGCTGTTTTAGTGACCGGAAGTCTGCCTGGGTGACTGTGCACATAGTTCCTTTCCTTGAGATGATCCTGTCAAAAGGATCGCAGTTTAAAATGGCAAATAGATTTTAAAAAGTACTAAAGCAACTTCTTTGTCAAGCTTAGCTGCAGCCAGAGTATTGTCTGGTTGCAAACATGCAGAGCACTGGGTCTGTGGTGCTGTGTCTTGTACACACAATGCTCAGGAGAAGGGACTTTTATCGGTGGTTTTGTGCTTTCAAAAAATATGGTAAAGCAAATATTTTAATAATAGAAATCCTCCTTTTAGGAATAAACAACAATTGATGACATGACTTCGAATGAATTACCACTCCATGTTTAAAAGTCATTCTAAAGAAAGATAAAAAAACATACTCATGGCCACATATACAACAGATCTGATAACTGACATCATACACATCAATAACAGCCATCTTACCTTCCTGATGAAGGCCAAAGTTCTCAAATTGAACTTGGATAGCTTAAAAGCTAAACTTCCATTGAAAGAAATGTTGCCAAGCACACTAAGCAAACACAACTTACTCAAACACTCATGGTAATCTGTTCCACGTGTCCTGCTGATACTTAAATAAGGAAATAACCCTGCAAAGTCCATTCCCTTTTATAAACAGTCAACATTCGTTCAGACTTTATAGGAAGAAACTGGTGCTAAAGTTTCTTTTTGCAGTTTTAAGTGCGTGTGCTTAATGCATACACTTCCCCCGCTGTGCATGACTGCTCTATTCTTGTATACAAGCTCTTCAGTAAAAAAGGTATCAAAGTCTAGTTTCTGGAGAAAATGGTGAGGTTTTTGTAGAATTCGATATATGGTTTCTGCCTCACAATAACGTGTCAGAAAAGTTATACAGGAGAAAGCACTGCACGCAGCTGTAATTCAGAGCACAGCAGCTGACAAGTTATATTTTTATCCCTGCAACCTCTCCATGTGCCTGTTGATGCCCAAGCCTCCAGAAACTATGCAACAGCTTTTCATTAACACTGCTACATAGACTTTCAACTGCTATGAAGCTTTACTGAACCAATGATGAGTTCCTGTCAACACAGTGGTTTGCAGCAGCAGTAACAGTCACACAGCAGGGAAGGCAGACCTGAAGTCATCTTAGTTGCCAACACAGACCAACATTTTATTTATAAAAAGAAAATAAATTAAAAAAAAAAAAAGTGAACTGCTGCTAGAGTCTAAAACTGAGCATAGGAAAGAATGTGTAAAGCAGCTTCCTCCCAGTTAATGGCCGGGGACCTAAACAGCTGGAGAACTTAGCCATAATAAAAAAAGGAATGGCAGAATTTACAAGTAAAAGAACAAATTCCCACCCCATACTAATACACTGATTCGAGTGTACCTGTCCTGAAGTATGGGCTCCTAAGCAAATGATTACTTTTCCTGTTGTCCATTCAAACAAGTCCTTCCACCTACCTCTGGCTCATTGCTAAGCAAGAGCCAAGAACACATCTGAAAGACCCTCTTGCCACAAGACCTGAAATGTTCTCATAGGCTCCTAGAAGTATGTTAAGAGAAGGAATACCTAAAAGGCACCACTGTCCATCAGAAACTAGCATTTGTGAACCAGAAGATTCTAAGAGGCTGTCAGCAAGCATATAAACAGGTGTCATGTTATAGACAACCATGATAATGAAACAGATTGTATGACCAGCAGATGATCAGATTCAGTAACAAAAGTCTGTTACATAGTCCCAATCCCTCCAGTACAAAATGAGTTCCAATGCTAAAACTCAGAAAAGAGTATAACACAGTATTCCAGAATACATCTTTGTGGAAATTCCAAACTACAAGCACCCCTGGGGACGTAACTGTGGAATAGCTGTTAGGTTTTGAATTCATATTCTGTCTTAAACAAAGCAAGTTTTGTTACGCTAAAAATGCCTTATAGTCTCTACAAGGAAGGTGATACTAACAGGTTCCAAGAACATTTCTCAGAGTTGGGCACTGAAGTACGTCTCCTTGAAAAAGAAAACCCTTTGTGTCCTGCAACATTGATTCCACAGGATCCCAGGAATCAGAATAGCACAAAAAAACCCACACCAGAATCTTTACCTGTATCTACCAAGTGCCATCTGGATGGGCACAGTGGCTTTTACATGTGCATTTTTGCATCTTCCCAGTGTCAAGAAACAAGTATAGCTCGGAGGACTGAGTCAGTTGTATCAAGAACTTACAGTACTCCACATCCTCCCTCATTGCACACAGACTTCCTCAAGGGAACAAAAAAGCCCAAAACAACAAAAACACAACCAACAACTCAAAATAACCAGGCGAGAGGCCAGTGCTTACAAAGATCCCATAGCCATTGTTCAAAGAAAATAAGTCACTTGCATCATTCCCCACATGCAATAAGCTTTGGGCTGGCTGAATTCTGCCTCTGAGGACCAGCGCCAGATGTGCTCTGTCTCCAGATGCCAGGAGTTCCACACCCTGGGGATCAGCAACCAGACTTATTTTCCATGAGCTGTAATTACTGTAGCAGGATGGAGGAGGGCTGGATGTGTCAAGGTGGCAATCCCCAAGGGAAATGAATCCTAGACCATTTAAATCTTTTGCAGATAACAAGGAAGACCTTAGTTTGGACCATGCAAGTTGAGAGATAATATGGAACAAAGGTCACAAGGGCAAAGTACTTCTGGCTGCTCATCTTCTCTCCATTGTGCAGTAGGCTGAATGCCAAGCAGCAATCCTCAAACGGTCTAAGCTGCAGCTTCTCCAGTTTTACTAATTCCATCAGACAATGTTAGTGGAGCCACATGCCAAGGGGACAGCAGGCAGCCTCTTCAAACTGCTAGAATTAGGAGGGCGGTTTGGGTGTTTTGTTTTGGGGGTTTTGGTTGGGTATTGTTTTGCTGTTGTTGCTGGTTGGGTTTTATTTGTGGGGTTTTTTTCCTTCCATTCAATGATGCTGCCTCATCATCCTACTTAGAGAAGTAGAGAAGTAACCCAACAAGTTTCCAAGAGCTCTCTTGACCACTGTTTTTAATTACCCACCTACAGACATTCCAGTCTTTAGCAATCTCAGTTCTTGGGAGAAGGGGGGAGGACACGACACAACACAAAGCAAGCAGGTAAAAGGAAAAAGAATACACAAGATCCCTGCCTAGAAGAGCTTCCAAGCTGAGAAGAAAAATTACCCACACAGGAGAAGAATACAACCTGCAGAAACTGTAAAATAAAAACTGCAAAAGGTACGGGAAGTTGTTATGCAAGATCAAAGACTATGGGGCACAATTTTCATTAATAAAACATACATCGCCCTACCTTCTTGGGCATCCCTTACCTACCATTCTGTTAGTCTGCAGCTTCATTTCTCTTCAGTGAAACACCAGTCATTAATGAGGTAATACAACTGGAGTCAAACAAAGTAGGTTTATTACTACGTTATTTAAACAACATTATGTATAGGAAAAGATTACTCTGAGGTGCTTCTTGTGTAAAACACTCTAAAATGCATTCAGAGAATCCTTTTATATTCCAGTATCGCCTTTTCTCAGACGGAAAAGCTGGAGTTCACAGACTTAAGGGCATGCTACTGTAACAACACCAAAACCAAATCCAGGTATACTGAATCCCAGTTCCATACCTAGCAGTTGTGAAACTTTCCTCCTTAAAATTATGTACTGAGATTAAACATCAGGAGTTAAATTTTCCATAAACAAGGTGAGTTTTTTCCAGAAATGAAAAGTTATTAAATAACATAACGATCAGAATGAAAGGGGAAGGAAAAAAAAGAAAAAAAACAACCCCAAATAACAGAGCTGGAGAAACTGGTTAACCAAGTATTTAAGTACATAAGAACATATATACATATTATATACACATATACATATGTGGAATACCTCTCACCCCCCCACAATATCTCACACACTTCCACATGTACATACTTCATCATAAACTAGCCAGGACCTTAATAAGATAATACATTCCTAGGTCAACACTTCTGCCAACTATCAGAAAACCTGTCCCTGCTCTGGGAAGCTGAGCAGTCTGGTAGCACATTTAAACTGAGTAACTACCAGTCACAAAGTAAAATCCAGGCATTTTCCAGTTCTCTGGCTCATGCAAAACAACTTCACTTTCCACAAATGTCTTGAAGGCTCTTTAAAACACTAAGATTTGCAAACAACAGAATGCCCTTGGCATTAACAGGTACTTACACGGGGATTTTGTCACAACCAGACAGGACTACCCGAAGCATTACCACCCCCCAATCCTGAAAAACATGTTGTTTTCAGTTGCTTTGGAAGAGGAGGGGAAGCTCAAAAGTAGCCAGGATAACTCCTTGGCCAACTCTCTGCCCTTTAAATTAAAATCTTCATAGCTGAGCATTTAATTTTTCAGTTGCAGTCAGATGTGATGGTAACATCGAGTGGAATGAGCATAGCCATGAAAACATTTCAAAGAGAAAATTAATCACAACCTATATCACATTTTTGGCCACAAACTGACTGTGAACAGACAGCAACTCCTCTGAAAATATTAGAACGTGCTTGTCAAAAAGTTTATTAGGCAAATAAGACCTAGCAGCAGACTGCTAATATACCTACTGTCAAGCACGCCATTTGAAGTTCAACTGGCATGGATTAGTTCTGCACACAAGCTACAGAGCTCACTTCAGTTTTCTGCCTGCAACTCTTCTAGAACACCTACAGTTTATCTGTTGGAGGGACAATGCGGCAGGAGGTTCCAGGAATGCCTCGATGATTACTTCCTTCTCCATGTGATAAGAGGACCCAAATGAGGAGAGGGGCTATGCTGGACCTTGTTTGCAACAAGGAGGGGATGGTGGGGAATGTGAAGCTCAAGGGCTGCCTTGGCTGCAGTGACCATGAAATGCTGTAGTTCATGATCTTTAGGGTGGCAAGGGGGGGGGGGGGGGGGGTGTGTGCACAGCAAGCTCACTACCCTGGACTTCAGGAGAGTTGACTTTGGCTTCTTGAGGGATCTGCTTGGTAAGATACAAGAAGATAAAGTCCTGGAGGGAAGAGAAAGTCCTGGCCCAAGAAAGCTCATTAATAATCAAGGATCATCTCCTCCGAGCTCAGAACTGATGCATCCTGACAAAGAGGAAGTCAGGCAAGAACTCTATTTGAAATAACTGGTTATGCAAATTAAAACTTCCAAAGCCCCTTTAAATGAAATGCACAATAAAAGTAGCGATTGATACACTGGTTATGATTCAGTGATCAAAGTTGACATTTTGTATGTAAAAAAGGATTAGGCTTTTGGGTTTTAAATTCTGCTGCTTTGAGATGTTCAAGAAACAACATTCTGGCTTTTGTACTAAGCTACAAGTGCTAAGACAGAACATTAAGTATGTTATACAGATATCCCCTATAGTTACATATCAGAGAACAAATCTCATAACCTTTCATTCCTTCTCCTTGAATTATTCACTGTCATCAGCAGGGACAGCTTGTTATCCAAGAGCCAAACTCTTGCGTTTTCTCTTCCTCCATAATGTAATGGAAAATGGATACAAATATACTTCTACTTTGGAATGTATTTTTGTGGCATCACCAAGATGGTGGTCTAAGTGATTAAAGTAAAACAGTATCTGAAAACAGACACACAGCAAGCAACATTTCCTGGGTTACTCCAAATGCCAGAGCTTTGTGATTGTCCTTTCCACGTAGTACTCCTTTGCCCCAAACCCCTTCTTTTTCTACTTGCACGATAACTTGTAGAAGCTGTCCTTTATCAGTCATTTGGAAATGTTCCTTGAACAACAATAATAAAGACATACGGCCTTTCACATTGCCTCAAATATCAAGTATGCACCACTTCTAAAACTTAAAGCTAAGGAATTCAACTTAAAAGAATTAATAAAGTTCAACACAGAGATTTCAGCCCTCAACAGCCTCTTCATGGTTAGACAGGAATAGCCCACAGCACACAAAGTATCACAGAAATGACAGACTGATGGACATGACAAAGTGACAAAGCAACCCACAGGGTGCAAGACAGACCAAAATCCGGTAACAACAAAATAGCTGGCAGACAACTCACTCAGTGTCACCAAAAAGTACCCTTCAGTATTATCTGAAGAGCCAGGCATAAAGCGTAAGTTATTTAGGAAGTCAGAGAAACAAGAAAAAAATAAAAAATCCACTCTACAAAGAAACAAAGCTTCATGTGGCATAATGCAGCCACTCCAGAAAGGTCCCAGAGATGTGTCATGGTGGAAAAGCCAAAAAACACTTTTCTACACCATGCACAACCCACCTCTTTAGTTCAGGAACACGTACAAGATAAAATAGGGTTCTTCTGATCACCATTGTCATTGTGAATCCACTGAAAAAGCATTTCATCTCTTATAGTAAGGCCAAACCCAGATCTTGATTTAAGAATTATCTAGAGAAAAGAGAACAGCAGAAGTGTGCCATACCAAAGTGCAGCTATAGGTCAGGACATCCTACCCACTAGACAACTGGAAGCAATATAAGTCTCACTAAAACATTTTGGTTTGGTTAATCCACAAGATACATTTTCATTTCAGCACTCTGTGCTGTTGTTTTTTTAATTCATCTAAAGGTAAGTACACCAAGGCAGGCTTAGGGGTATGTCTCCCTCTCAATTTATAAAGGTACAAAAGGAAACAACTTCACCTTCTTCATTGCCATGCTCTCTAGTGTGAAGGTTTGCACTAAAAATAATAATAAAATTAATTGCCAAAAACACCCAAACCAAACTTTCTCTTTCTCCCCTCTTTCTGAAGTCCAGCTAGGATGATTTTTAATTTGGAAGAACAGACAAGAATGTGTTTATGCAAAATGAATGCGAAAAAAAAGGTACAAGAAGTGGACAAAGCATCCATGAATGTAGAATCCAAGTGAAACTGAAACTTCCACTGGAAGGTATGCTGAAGTTTTTTACAAGGATTTAAGTGCATTACTGTTGTTAGGCATAATAGGGATCAAATTCAAAATGTGGAGTATATGGCTTAAGCTTCAAGTACATACACTATTCTATAAAAGTTCTCAAATGACATACCAATAACCCATAGATTATAACAACACTGTACACTTTCATTGCGTTTTCTCATATCCTCCATTCTTTTCCCTTTTGATTTAGTTAAAACCAGCACTGAACAGCAGAAAAGAACACCCACAATATCACCTTTTAGTAATTCTACTTGATTTCCAAACCCAAAAGCCAAGAAATTCACTAAGCAGGCGCACTCCAACCACAGCCCCTCCTCATCCGGCAGCAGGTTTAGGAACATGAAGCAGGCAACACTTGCTCCCACTCTGGATTTTTTTTTGACTCTTAAAACATCACAGAAACAAAAGGTCAAGCTTCTGTCTTCACTTGCTGCCACCTCCTACCTCCGACCTAATTCTTCTTGAGGATCAACAGTCCCCCAGAGCTAATTTATCACTTTTACTATCATGTGCAACAAGCTACAAGTATTAACAAATGTCGAATGAATCACATTTAATGCAACAACACAGCGAAGATTAAGTCAATATACACTCAAGGCAACCTAAAGAAAGGGCAACAGAGAACCTCTGGAATCATCATTGTCAAATCCCAAGCCAAATGAAGAGATGTCAGGGTGAGTAATTCAATCATTCATCTCCCTCTCAGACAAAAGTCAAGCCAACAAGGGCACTGTAAAAAGGACAGAATCATCCAGCTAAGAGCACTGCACTTGGAAAGGACATCATGTGCCCTCTAACAAGAATCCGTGAGAAAAAAACCTGAAAATCCAGCCACATCAAAAGACAGAAATAGAATTTCAGTCTTTCCACCTTTCATAGTAGATGGAAGAGATATAACCTAGAACGCTTGCCACTTCATTTCTCCAGTTGCGTCATTTTCCACCATAGTTCAGGAAAAGCATACTTCATAGTTTTATTGAACAATTACCTGGTTTACCTTTTTAGTCTCAACAGGAAGACCAGAGTTTAAAAACCTTAATTCTGCCTCCACAAAAACATCATTTATTACTGTTCAAAGGAAGTTTCCTTTAACTGGGGAAGCTCAATTTCCTTATGTATACAAGATAAATAATAGATGCTATGTTAGAAGAATATTCAGGATTAGCCAATACTCATACAGCACTTCGGAAAGCCACAGTGCCAAATAGTATTTAACAGCTATTATAAGTAGGGACATTTTTAAATACATATGCCAACGTTTGAGCTTCTCACACCATTGACAATCATACTAGGAACTTACTAATGCATCTGCTGTCAGTGCTGTTTACTGCAATAGCAATAAACCTTCATACTGTGAAATGAAGACAGTTCTGTAGCTTATTCACAGTTGAGAAATTCCTTTTCCCAGCAGACTGTCCCCATTAAGCTAATCTAATAAACCACACTCATATAAAGTATTTATTGGTCTAAAAGCAGTTTCAGTTGTTTTAAACTATTTATCATCCACAGCAAACAAACCAATTTAAATCAAGCATGTGTCAATTTACCAGCATCCTTGCAAAAGTCCACCATGGATTTAACGTTAATACAAAATGAAACCTTACATATCCCTATGCTGGCAGGCAGGCAAAGTGTGAGTCAAATGAGAGTAAAGGAAACATTGAAACTGAAAATGCCATTTATTACAGGGACCCTCAACACCCATTCTTTACACTCTTTGGAGCTTCTCGGCAGAATTTTGTGGCTTAATAGATACTTCCAATATTTACTAAACAGAAACCACAAAGATGAGATGCTGGTGATCTCCACATTCTGATTTTTCTGAGAGAGGAGGAGTGGAAAGAATTGTTGGCCCGTAAACTCCTAAAAAACCACTGTATCAAACAATACTTTGTGGGACATACGTCCCAGTTTCTCTCCTCCTCTCACCACAACTGTTTCATCACCCAAAATATCAAAAAGTACTCAAAATATCCTTTGACTCTACCATGAGACTTTCCATAGCCTACTTTAATAGGAGTAAGACTCTCCAGAAGTAATTCCCGCAGTTAGAGGTCCCAGCTGTGGGCTGTCAGGAGATGGCACATCTTTGACTTCAGAAAGTTTCAAACATCCAGACAACACATGGCTTTGGCCAGCTAGTGTCCCCAGCCAATAACCTAATTATTTGCTTCTGCCCTAAGTGAACTTGCAGTGTTGCTGGGCACATCCTGCCGGAAAGCAATATAGCAAAAAAGGAAAATAATCCACATGCCTCAAAATCTCCAAACCAAATGCTGACACCATTATGTGTAGTACAGTTGCATCACTGCTGGTCTGCGCCGTAAACTGGGGGGGTACTTGTTATGCTGTTGTTCTTTCCTCCAGGCTCAGGTTGACATCTATTTGAGTTCTGCACAAAGGTCTTGAGCAGAAAATAACAACTACTTCCTTCAAGTGTTTTCGGTGCTGTGTTTTTTTCCAGCCATATCAACTCCCATGAGAAATTCCAAACTTACAAAAGCCAAACATTTTGAATGTTTAATAGCTCTTGGGTTAAAGGCATAAAGAAAAAATCAGAGGATTTCTTAGAATGACAAGAAATAAAGTTACCTACCATAGCTTTTTTCTAAGAAAGAATTTAAACATAGTAATTGTGCTCAACCTCAAGATGGCAGATTGCTTTCATACAAACTAAACCTTGTCATTAAAGCTATTTCTGAGCATCACAAATAGTGAAATCTCTTTATTTGTGCTTTAATAAAAAGAGAGAGAACTACTTCTAACTTGTATCGCTGGCTAAACTTTAACTAGAAGCAAGGTTACATTAGACACTCTTTGTAAGTCAAGTGCATCTATATTCAGAGAGATTTTGTAACCTTTATTTCTTGTTATGCTGCCAGGCCTTACCATAACAATAAAGGGTAACAAGTTCCTAGAAACAACCTCTGTGTTTGCTAAAAAGTTACCTTGGCTGACATTAGTCGAGAAGTATGTCGAACTGAGAAAATTCATAGCTGGAACAAACCCACATTATAAACTAGTAAAGAAACCAAAACCATTCTTATGATAAACGTTAAAGCAGTTGTCGGTAAAAAAAAAAAGTGCAAAAATACAAGAGGCAATGGTGGAATTTACACCAGGCTATTGATGAAATGCATTCACACTCTTCTGAAGTACAGACTTTGTGTGTCACCCTGATTTACATACTACAGACACATCTACACTACGAGTAATCTTAAAGAATCTGTGGATGCTTTAAAATTAATTTTAAATGAAATTGATTTTCTTTAAAATGAAATAGTAACAAATGAATTCACACACCATACCTACGACTGTTAAAGCCATCATACTTTGTCTGGAGATTGAAGATTTCGTGCTTCTAAAGGATCAACTTAAACTTCAGAGTCAGACTGGAGTTGCAGTATTTCCTCACTATTTCAAGAGGATTTATGGCCATAATTTGTGACAGACCTTCATATCATGCTAGTAGTAGTTACTAGGAAAATAGGCCCCTAAATCAGTGACAGACTGACAGAAATGGCACTGAAATGCAGTTAAGGACTCCTACACATCACATTTCCCCATCATAAAATTAAAATGCATTTTTTATTCCACCTCCATCTAGAGTTTCAAACTTTTGTAACCACCCTGTCACATTTCTCTGCTCACCTTTGTCTTGCATTTCTTAATATCAGGCAAATAGAATGATAGAATCATAGAACAGTTAGGGTTGGAAAGGACTTCAAGATCATCTAGTTCCAACCCCCCTGCCATGGGCAGGGACACCTCACACACAAATAGCCTTTCCATTGAAGAAATCTAAGATACAAGCTCACAGTTTTGGGAAATGTTCTAGTGCACAGCAAGTAACAGCTAACCACGCTTTTGACGGTTTAAGTGAATACAATTCTTGCTCAATTACTTTCACATTTTAAGAGCCCCACACAAAACACCTACTGTGCAAGATTAAACATTCAAAACTTTCAGATGAAAACATGCTGGTGTCATAACTATCTTGCTCCTTAATATTTTGCACAGGTAAGAAATTCCTCCCTTCAAGGAAGCACTGAATGCAATGATCATTTTGTCTTATCTCAGAAAAAAAAGAGTCAAGTATAACCCACATCTGAAAGAGGTTCATCATTATTTCAAGCCACATAAATAACACCACTCCTGACACCACCATGTATAGAGCAAGGACAGAGCTCTGCAGCAAAATTATTTCATAACCAAAGTATTCGGGATCTATTGTAACATGCCAAACTTTGCAGACGCTTTAAAACTGCAGACCTTCCAGCATACCCCCACTCTTGCAGAGATGTATTTAAATATTTGTCAGATAAGCACACAAAAATAAGAGTTAGTCAAAGTCAGGCACCTGTGTAAGCAGAGTGGGGGTTCTCAGAAATAGAACTATAACCATGGAAAGACTCTCTTAGTACATCCATGCTCCTTCTGAAAGGACAGATGAGCTGTCCTTAAAAGTACCATCCAGACCAACCTAACAAAAGAGTCCCATACCTTCCTACTAAATAGGCAGAACAAAAGTAATGTCATTAAGATTTATAACCATGACTCTTTAGCTAATTAATAAAAAAATAGTACATTTGTAGAAGAGCTTTTCCACGCACGTTAAGGAAGGTGACTCTTGATACAGAACACAGACTATGTTAAAAGAATCACCGTCTCTAAAACAGGGTGAATGAAAACCAAGCTCCAAGTTACAACTTATTTCTGAGTTTTATTGTGAACTTTCATTTTCCTCAGAGTTCCAAAACCAAAGTTATCTCTTTTTTTAATATTCCTATTAGAGTCTGCTAAGTAAGTGTAAATGGTTAAATCTGTTAAGTAATGTAAAGAAAATCCGCAAGAACACTATCAGCCTGTTCTCTCTTCATCTAAGACTCCTATATGTTGATTCCCCTACCCCCAAAGCTACATAGCTTCATTCAGTCAAGTAGGAACATGAACATCTTTACACAAGCGTAAGCATTAAGAACGGGACAAAGCCACGCTTCAATTTTTCTGAAACATCTAAAAAAGAAAAAAAACAAGCCTAAGACAACGTGCACAGAGAAGGTGCATCCAGAGCTGTGAAGGGCATCTTTTTCACATCATCCTTATAGAAGAAGCAACACATAACACACACCTGCACAGAGCTCCAACTAAAAATACAGAACAATGATGCCAGCAGAAAATGGTCTGTTCTCTGGCTCTAACTGACAGTTCTAATAATTAC
Organism: Myiopsitta monachus; assembly: GCA_017639245.1. Taxonomy (NCBI): domain Eukaryota; kingdom Metazoa; phylum Chordata; class Aves; order Psittaciformes; family Psittacidae; genus Myiopsitta; species Myiopsitta monachus. The sequence continues at coordinate 16,851,270 of CM029924.1, forward strand.
AGTTTGAAAAGGTGGGTGGCCTAATAAAAGAGGCCCCGAGGTGATGTTCTGACAGCCTTGGCCACACTGCTGAGTTTTCTAAACTACATAGGAAATCACAACTAGGCTTCAGCTTGCTGAACCTCCAGGGTGATGTATACGGGCAGACCAGACACAGAAGCAAAACAAACCCAAAAGTCTCACACATACAGCCCTAACTCCCCATCTTCGGTGATACCAAGTGGAGACCAAAGCCGGGCTGAGGAGAGAAGACGGGGAACGGACCTCAGCCTCTCCCCACGGGTGCGACAGGCAGAGCACTGTCTCTATTCGTGCTTTTGAAGGATTAACGCGTTCGCTTAAAAACGGAAACACGGAAAGCAAAGGGCAGGCTCCGTGCCCGGGACGGGCGGCGGGTGACCGCGGGGCCCAGCGCTCCGCCGGCACGGGGCAGACGGGACACAGCTCCGAAAGCCACCGCGGCACTGGGCCGGGGCCCGGACCCTGGCCCGGGCCGGACGCCGCCCGCAGCCGCTTCCAGCTGGGCTGGCGGGTTCCTCCTGCCGCAGGCCCCCTGTCCTACAGCCTTAAAACAGAGCTGGGGGGCCCGGAGGGGACCCACAAGCGCACATTCTCTTTCCACTCTCTTTTCCCCCCACCCCCTCCCCAGCGCTGCCAAGAGTTTGATGAGCGACACCCGACACCCTAGCGAAATCCCTGCTCAGAACCGCGGAAGGACGGGAACGGAACGGGAACGAAACGGGGAGGGGGGTGACTTTTGTCTCTCTTGCGGCAACTGTACCCATTTACCTGAGCCACCCGAGAGAGGATACCAGGCTCACCCCGCAGGAGGGACGGGAAACAGAGGCCTCCTCCTCCCGCGCCCCCCTTTGCACGAACATGGGTGAGGAGGAATCGTTTGGGGAGAAGACTCACCCAGCCTCCCGCCCTCCTCCTTCTCCCGTCCCGTCCATGTGCGCGTCCTTCCCCCGCTGCCGAAGCCCGGCCAGGGCCGCCCCCCCCCGCCCCGGCGGAGCGCGGGGGAAAGTTTGCTCAAGTCCGACAACAAAAGGGACACCGGCTCCCGCCTCCCGCCGCCCCGCGGCCCCGAGAGCTTACCCCCGGCCGAGCCCGGCCCGCACCGCAGCACCGAGGCGGCCAGGAGCCGCAGCAGCAGCAGCAGCGGGAGCGGCGGGGCCGCAGCCTCCATGTTGTGCCGCCGCCGCCGCAGCTGCCGGAGCCCACGGACCGTCTCAGGCAGGCTCCATGCTCAGGGCGCTGCGCTCGGCGAGGAGGGCGAGGAGGAGGAGGAGGAGGGAGGAGGGCGGGGAATGGGGAAGGCGCTGAAGACGGCCCTCCTCCTCCTTCTCCTCCTCCTCCTCCTCCTCCATCATCCATTTCGGAGCCGCCTCTGGGAGAGCTACCTTGGCCATGGCTGCTTAAGCTTGTAGAAGGAGGCTTCGTGAGCACTGACCCGACAGTTTGGTGAACTGGAAGATATTCCCACTGTTGTCAAGTGACTTGTCTTAATAAAGAAATACATGTGTTTATCTGATCTGTTAGAGGGAGTCCAGAGGAGGCCGCGAAAATGCCCTGGAGGCTGGAGCCAGTCTTCTGTAAAGACAGGCTGAGAGAGCTGAGCTTGTTCAGCCTGGAAAAGAGAAGGCTCTGAGGAGACCTTAGAGAAGCTTCCGGTGTTTAAAAGGACCGACAAGAAATCTGGAGAGGGGCTTTTGACAAGGGCCTGTAGTGACAGGATAAGGGGGAATGGCTTTAACCTGGCAGAGGGGAGATTGAGATGTTAGGAAGAAGTTCTTCCCTGTGAGGATGATGAGGGACTAGGAAAAGGGTAGAAACCCTGCCTCTGAACATAGGGCCTTTGCAATGCTGGGGACTGGCGGCAGAGAGCTGACCAGCACCTGGCTCACCCTGAAGCATGTCAGGTACTGCCCCCTCCTTCCTAGCAGGGATAAAATGAAACAGCAGAAGTCATGATTTTCCATCTGAGCCTCCATTTCCCCTTGTGCTGACACCAATGCTACAATAAGAAAAGTTGCTCAATAGCCTTGTATAGAGATGGAAACAAGGGTGTACCTGGCACCCCCTTACACTGTTTTTGCAAGGCTAAACGTGGGAAATCACAAGCAAGTACTTAACAGATGGATGATACGCTTTATAGTTTTGTTTTATTTAAGAGACAAGGAGTTCCAGGTTTCCCAGTTGCCATGTACTAATTTATCTGCCTTGCTGTAGGTGCTACAGCCGGAGATGGGATTTCCTCCTGGTGCCCCATGGGTCCCTGCCCACCTTAAACACCAGGATCAAATACTCAGGAATTAGGTCCTGTTGGTTATTCCATTGCAGATTTCTCCTCCTCAGACTTCCTTTTATCAGAAGGGGAAAAGGTGCAGTGGTTTGTTTTGGTTCTAAAGGCAGTGGTATTCAATTTAGCTAAGAAAGCAGTTTAAAATTTCAAGGAGTTACGAAAGGCTTATAGTCCTGACCTTGAAGTTGACCTGCAAAGGAAAATAAAGTTTTCTTCTCTATCTTGATGCTGCTTTAATGTATAAATGGCACGTATTTTAAAGAGACCTCCTTTTAGGTGGCATTTAAACCCTAGAAAATAACCTCAGCTTTCTTGAAGACAGGAAAACCTGAAGTTGACCTTCCTTGATGAAAGTTTGAAATAAACTGGAGCCCAAATCTGAGCAAATATAAATCATTAATGGCAAAACTTTGTGTGAACACCAACTGAATGATGGTTTTGTTCTCAATTTGTTTAAAAAACCCCAAACTGCCCAACACCAGACAAATAACTGGAAGAAAGATTTCTTTGTTGAGGACAGTGAATGGACTTTACTTTTGATGGGTCCAACCTCTAGAATCGTGGAACTTAGCCAGCTGCTCCCAGCACTTGGTATCTTGGGGCTAGAGGTCCCATATTAGGGTGCAATGTGGCTGCTGCTGTTCCTGCTCTATCTGAGTATTGCTTCTTTACCTCCCTACCTGTCCCTGTCAACCCGCATGGGCAATTTAGGACTGGCAGCATTTTATGGCAATGGGGAGAAGTAGCAGCATTTGAATGGCCACAAGAAAGAAGCAGTATTTTATATAAGAGGCAAAACAAGATAAACAGATAAAGACAATGCTCACTGACAAAGGGATTTGGTCTGACAGATGTTAAAACAGAAGCGTACCCACTGTAAAAAGAGATATTAATATATACCAGGTAGATCCACTTGTGGCTGATCCAAGCCACACACCAACCTTTCTGTGATGGGTGACTACTCACAGTTCTGGGGAGACCTTATAGCAGCCTTCAAGTATCTAAAGGGCTGACAAGAAATCTGGAGTGGGGCTTTCAACAAGGGCCTGAGTGACAGGACAAGGGGGAATGGCTTTAAACTGACAGAGGGAAGACTTAGATGAGATCTTAGGCAGAAGTTCTTACCTGTGAGGGTGGTGAGGCCCTGGCACAGGTTGCCCAGAGAAGCTGTGACTGCCCCATCCCTGGCAGTGTTCAAGGCCAGGTTGGACAGGGCTTGGAGCAACCTGGTCTAGTGGAAGGTGTCCCTGCCCATGGCAGAGGGTTGGAACTGGATGAGCTTTAAAGTTCCTTTGAACCCAAACCATTCTATGATTCTATGCAGCTGCCTGAAATGGTGGGAAAGTGTCACTATCACCACCTCCTTATCCATTGAGAAGGCGACAGTATGACAAATAACACCTTTGTTTCTATCATGCACTTTCCCTGCCATTGCAGAAGGATAATATCAGATTTTGTTCCAAGTTTGTTCAAATTTTTTGTTGTTCGAATTTTTTTCCCCCAAATATCTCAGCTACCCAACTTTGTTTATATGGCAGTTTTCTTCCCCTTTTTTATCCCTTCCCAAGATAAACTCTTTAACAGAAACGGAACAATTAAAGCATGGCAGATTATACTGCCGTGCAGACACAAAATTAGCAACTTTTTCAGTTTATATTAAAATTGGTGATCTTCAGCCTGTGGTTTATATGCTACTTTTATGGCACTCCTAAAAGGAACAACGAAAAGCTACCCAAACTTGGGGTGCATTTAAAGTTTCTATGCAGAATTGTTTATTCTTATTGGGAAAGCTTTAAGGGTTGAAAAAGGTTGAAAGCCTTAGGGGACTCAGGGAAAGAATAAGGTTAAAGAAAGTGACTCTTCCAGAGCCTAGGCAGCAATACAAAAGAGCACAGGTGCATTATAGGTGTAACTGGAGAACTTTGTGCAGTCTATTCCCTTCCCTCTCCCTCTCCCTCTCCCTCTCCCTCTCCCTCTCCCTCTCCCTCTCCCTCTCCCTCTCCCTCTCCCTCTCCCTCTCCCTCTCCCTCTCCCTCTCCCTCTCCCTCTCCCTCTCCCTCTCCCTCTCCCCATTCAATTCCATTCCATGCTGTTTACTTCAAAGTCGCAAACTTTCCTGCATAGACAGGGCTTACAAGTGCCATATCTGGAATTGCAATCCCAGGATTTCCAGTGCAGTGGTTTCCAGTGTTAAGATCCCACGGAGACTGGTTATGGCAATCACAAACAGGACTGGGAACTCACAAAAAAAAAAATAAAAAATAATAATGTAGCAATAGGAGTACAGAAGGAAAAAGGCAGAGAATGGCAATCCTTTAGCATTAGCCAGCGCTTGAGATTTCCTGCAATAGCCAGAGCCCATCTGCCAAGAGCTTCTGCTCTAACAGGAACAAACAGGACACACATGCCAGTAACTCAAATACAGGGAAATCTGGAGATATTGCAAGCCAAAGGATTAGAGTGTTAGGGGACAGTGACTTCCTGGCAGAAAGGAGTTTAAGGAGAGAGGTGGCTCACAAAGGTTTGTAAGAGATAAACTAATATTTAAAAAAAAAGTATGAAAAATGTCCCCCTGCTACCATTTGAACCAACATTTAAGGGGCTTCTGTGTGGGCGAGACCACAAGGGTGAAGAGCCTGTTCCCAAAGCCTCCTGCTGGCTAGCAACCTCAGGAACAGAGGGGCTGACACTGCTTGAGAAACATGTCACCAAAAAAAGTTCTGAAAACATAAAAATAGTTCAGTGGGTTTTCTTGGTGGTGATTCTTGGACTCTGAATGCTTTTCTGGTTACAACTACACTCCCTGCTACAGCTACAAGAACAGCAGTCATCACATTTCCCTGCACTGTACAAGCAAGAGTTTCTCTTTAAAACCTCCATGACAGCCACCTCTGAAAACCGCCTGTAAAATTAACTCTTCTTGGCACTGGAGCTGCACCTTATGTCTATTTATTAGCCATCAAAGTTCTGTATCATAGAGAAAATATTCTGAAGGGGCAGGGAAATTCCATTGTAGAGGAGGGAGAAGATTACCATCTTCAGTGTCTCAAAGTAGGAGTCCGCTCCTCAGAGCCTTCTTGCCCTATGTTCCTTCTGAAAGACCATCTTCCATTTCAAGCAATTCCTATTGCCATTGTGGCAATCTAAAGTAATTGCAAAAATTAAAGAAGTAAGCACAGAGATAAGTATTGAAATAACACTAAAAAAAAAAAAATCCCTAGAGTGAATCATAGATTCATAGAAGTGTTTGGGTTGGAAGGGACCTTCAAAGGTCATCTATTGCAACCCCCCTGCAATGAACAAGGACATTTTCAGGTAGATAAGTTGCTCAGAGCCCTGTCCAACCTGACCTGTTTCCCGAGATAGGGTATGTACCATCTCTCTGGGAAACATGTTCACTGCTTTACCAACCTCTTCATAAAAATCTTCTTCCTTATATCTAGTCAGAATCTACCCTCTTTTAGTTTAAAACCATTCCCCCTTGTCCTATCGCTACAGGCCCTGTCCCCATCTTTGTTATAACCCCCTTTAAGTATTGGAAGGCCACAATAAGGTCTTCCTAGAGCCTTCTCTCTTTCTGAACAACCACAACTCCCTCAGCATTTCCTCATAGAAGAATGTTCCATCCCTCTGATCATCTTTGTGTCCTCCTCTGGACCCTCTCCAGCAGGTCTATGTCCTTCCTGTACTAAGGACCCCAGAGCTGGACACAGGACTGCAGGTGGGGTCTCACCAGAGCAGAATAGAAGGGGAGAATCCCCACTCTCAACCTGTCAGTCATGCTGCTGGTGATTCAGCCAAGGACATGGTTGGCTTTCTGGGCTGCAAGTGTATGTTGTCAACTCATGACCAGTTTTTCATCTACAAGGATGCCCAAATCCTACTGCTCAGGAGTACTCTCAATCCCTTCATCCCCCAGCCTGTATTGATACCAGGGGTTGCCCCAACACAGGACCTTGCACTTGGCCTTGTTGAACCTCATGAGGTTCACATATGGCCCAGTTCTTGATCTTGCCCAGGTCCCTCTGAACAGCATCATGTCCCTCAGAGGTGTCAACTGCACCACTCAGCTTGGTGTTCTTGGCAAACTTGCTGAAAGTGCACTCAATTCTACTGTCTATGTCATTGATGAAGGTATTCAGCAGTACTGGTCCCAGTACAGACCTCTTAGAGACACCATCTAGGGGTGATCTCTATATGGGCATTGAGCCACTGACCACTACTGTCTGGATGTGACCATCCAACCAATTCCTCGTCCCCTGAACAGTCCATCCATTAAATCCATGTATCTCCAATTTAGAAAGATGTTGTGAAATAATTTTCTTATGGAGAAATTAAAATAAAAGCTGAACATGACAAATTCTGTCAAAACAGAAATATGTTCTGACTCCTCCTTCTCTTTTCCCCAGACTGCAAGCTTGTTGTCTAGCCTAAGCTGCATCCATGGAAAAAAAGCAGGCCTATTTGTAAAGCAAGGGACTTCCTTTTCTCTGTAGCATCTAGGGAAATAAACAACACAGGAAAAAGGGTAACAGAAGCCTTCTCCAGATCATAGAATCACAGAATGGTTTGGGTTGGAAGGGACCCTAAAAGCTCATCTAGTTTCAACCCCCTGTCATGGGACAAGGACACCTTCTACTAGACCAGGTTGCTCAAAGCCTCATATCACCTGGGGCAGTATTAATTTGACAGAGCTTACCTTCAGATAGTGAAGATACAATAATAGATGTTCAATGGTTCATGAGAAATTATGTGATTTAGGGTACCATCTTTATATGCCCCTACGCTGCTCCAAGCATCTTTGCACTTCATGGGTGTCTAGGTACTGAGTAGACCAAGTAAATATTCTTTTGAAGGAAGAGTAAACACAGTATTTATTCATAGAACAGCCAAGTCCTGTCTCACTTTACACCCCAAGCGACTGTGGTTGATGGACACATGTAAAATAATAGCAAGCTGCTATAATCTGAGTGGCAGGCCATGGAGTGTGTAACCTCTGTAGTATTATTACCCTTTCAGTGAGCATTTTGGTGCGCAGAAGAAACATTGCAAAACACTGTGATCTGTTAGCACTAGTTCATTGTTGTCATATTCACACCTTAAATGAAAAAACTCACTTTCACCATTAAAAGCATCACCAAGTGAAGTACATAAGGACTGGAGGATGTAGAAATAGCATCATGACAACCTGGTGGCAAGGTGCTCCCTTAAGTAGATTACAGGCAATGTCACAGGCTGAGGTAATTTCTTTGACATTTTCAGTGTTAAAAAAAATTAAAAAAAAAAAGTTTCTTTTACTTTTGAAAGCTGCTCAGGATAAAGAATGTTGTAAGCAGGGGTGAAGCCATGCTCGACTAGTCATCATCTGACTAATTTTTGTGGGTGTTTACAGATACCAGGCAAGAGTTGCTCTGCCTCAGCAAGATGGGAATCTTTCTCGTATGCTGTGGAAAAGGCCTCATGATATGGTTCAGTGCCATAACTACTTAGATATTAAAATGGTGGATGTTGAAACTGATCCTGAGCACAATCTGTTACATGAACTCTTCCTGCCATCTGCTTGCTGACAGCACCGGGAGCGGTTATTGCTGGGATTACACTGTGTGTTCCAGTTGGCTGTCAAAGAAAGTAGAAGGAATCATAGAATCACAGAATGGTTTGGGTTGGAAGGAACCTTAGAGCTCATCCAATTCCAACACCCCTGCCATGTGCAGGGACACCTTCCACTAGACCAGGTTGCTCCAAGCCCTGTCCAACCTGGCCTTGAACACTGCCAGGGATGGGGCAGCCACAGCTTCTCTGGGCAGCCTGTGCCAGTACCTCAACACCCTCACAAGGAAGAACTTCTGCCTAAGATCTCATCTAAGTCTTCCCTCTGTCAGTTTAAAGCCATTCCCCCTTGTCCTGTCACTCAGGCCCTTTTAAAAAGTCCCTCTCTAGATTTCTTGTTGGCCCCTTTAGGCACTGGGAGGCAGCTATATGGAAGTTAATGAAATTAAAAAGCAAGGTGACCTGTGAGGGAAAGTTACAGACAGGTGTAACTGGGGAAAAGAATGTCCTGATAAAGTTTACTACAAGATTCATGTATTACCAGACATCATCACACACACATTTATTTCATTTATCATTCTCTTGAACAGTATCTAGCCAGCATTTTGTGGTACATAGGAATATATAAATATGCCTGTACTGAATTCATTATGTGGCAAACCAGTTGACTGAAACTCTGCCCTCTGCCTATGCAGACAAATGACAGTATTTTTATGGTGGTGCAAAAGGGTGAAGTGCATGTGAAGGTCTGGAACGGAGAATAACAACCATAATAGTGCTCTAGATGGCAGCATTGGTGAGCATCACTAGAGACGGCAGCTTCGAGTATCTAAGAGAACACCTACGATTTTATAGGAAGGTTTTGTAGCACCTTTATGGTGGAAAACAGGGTGGGTTTTTTCCATCATTAATGTAATTTTCAGTATTTGTTCTTTTTAAATAATCAGTGTTTCCTCTCTCATCCCTGTTGGACAAAGTACCTTGGCTTGTTGGCAACAGCTCTCTGAACAAAATCAGAACTATTTCAACAGCTCATGGGAACCCTGGCCAGTGATAAGGGACACACTGCAGTGAGCACTATCTAACTATAAGGTCTGATGCTGCTCCTGGAAGAGAAATACTCACAGTAAGTCAGTATAATTCACAGTCAGTCAGTATAATTCACAGTAAGCCAGGAGTCTACTGAGGGCAAACCCAGAGGTCCTATTGGTCTGTTAATACTATCTAAAGAGCCTCCATTTTCTTTCCCAGGGAGTCCAAGATTAATTATGAAGTGAACAAACCTTTAGTCACACGGAACTACAAAACCTACTCTCACTTTAGAGTCAGTTTGAGTTTCAGACTCCCTCATGCCAGCAGACGGCTGTTGAATTTGTGTGGCAAACAGGATGGGGGAACTGATCAGGTTGGACTGTATTCACAGGGGTAAGCAAGCACAACACTCTTTCTGTGAGCTTCTCTATCCTCTAACCATTAATTCTTACAAACTGTTTTTTAGGCTGGAGTTTTTGCTCCTAGCATCTGTTCAGTTCTTCATAACCTATAAACTGCTGGCTTCCAGAAGAGAAGATGAACGTTTGACCAGGGCTCTCATCCTGCTGGGGCACTTCAGCCACTGGAAAAGTAACATGGTGAGCTGTCGGCAATCCAGGAGACTCCTGGGGAGCACTGAGGATAACTTAAGTCCTACCAGAGGGGATGTGGTACTGGGCCTGTAACTCACCAGCACAAGTGAAATTTAGGAAAGCAAAATTCCAGCTGTTCAAGGAGCTAAGCAATAGGGCCCCCTGGGGAACTGCTGTCAGGGATAGGAGAGCAGAACAGAGCTGGCACATCTTTAAGGATGCTTTCCATAGAGCACATGAACTCTTAATCCCCATGTGTAAAAAATCAAGAAAGGACTGCAAGAGACCAGCATAGTTAGGCAAGAGACCTGCCTGTCAAACTGAAGGACAAGAAAGAAATGCACAGGCAGTGGAAGCAGGGACAGGTCTCCTGGGATGAGTATAGGGATGTAGCCTGGTTTTGTAGGGATGGGATCAGGAAGGCCAACATGTGGCTGGAGAGATACAAAAAATAATAAGAAGGGCTTCTACAGGTATGTCAGCCAGAAAAAGAAGGTCAAAGAAAGTGCACCTCCCAGATAAGCAAGACTGGCAAACTGCTAACAACAGACGAGGAGAAGGCTGAGGTACTCAACAATATTTTTTGCCGCTGTCTTTGCTGGCAACCTCTCTTCCCACACCTCTCAAGTGGATGGACTGCAAGGTGGAGACTGGGGGAGCAAAGTTCCTCCCACAGTAAGAGAAGATCAGGGCAGTAATCACCTGAGGAACCTGAACATCCATAAGTCTATGGGACCTGACAAGATGCATCCCAGGTTCCTGAGGGAATTGGCTGATGTAGTTGCTAAGACACTCTCCATGATATGTGAAAAGCCATGGCAGTCAGGTGAAAGTCCCTGGTGACTGGAAAAAGGGCCACATTGCAGCCCTTTTTAGAGAAGGTAGAAAAGAGGACTCTGGGAACTACTGACCTGTCAGCCTCACCTCTGCGCCTGGGAAGATCATGGAACAGATCCTCCTAGGAGCTCTACTATAGCACATGGAGGACAAGTGGGTGATTTGAGACAGCCAGCATGGCTTCACCAAGGGCAAGTCCTACCTGACCAGCCTATTGGCCTTTCTATGATGGAGTGACTATGTCAGTGGAAAAGGGAAGAGCTATGGATGTCATCTATTAGAATTTCTATAAGGCCTTTGGCATGGTCCCCCACAACTTCCTTCTCTCTAAATCTGAGATATGTAGATTTGATGGATGGACTTTTCAGTGGGTGAGGAATTGGTTGGATGCATTTGAACTCCTCAGTGTGGCTGGCGCAGAGATGGCTGGGATAAATTCAGGCCACAGGAAAACAGTTCAGAAATCAAATTGTAAAACATAAGCCAAACTGAAACATTTCAATGGTTACCTGGAATTGCTTAGGTAAGTAAGAGCCTAGAGAGGAAGGAATGCCATAGAACACAGGCTGTTTCGCTGGTTGTTTAGCTTGTATGTGAGCAGAAATGCTGCAGATGCAGCATTCTGAGAAATCACACAGAGGAGTGAAGTCCTCCCTGTTTGCATTGCATTTGTCAGCAGGTGTTGGGAAATTATATTGTGCATCACTGTTGTGTATTGGGGTTTTTCTTTGTTTTAGCTCTCTTTGTTATTTCCCTTTTTCATTATTATTATTATTAGTAGTAGTAGTAGCAATATTATACGATAAAGTCTCAGTCTTAGGAGAAGAGAAAGTGAGAACAGCAAAATAAGCTGTTGCAAAGAATATGGAATTAAATGAACACAACTGAGATCCCATGGGAAAGAAGTTCATAGGAGTCTCCAGTCCTTATCAAAGCATACCTAAGGCAAAAACTGTCCTAATGTAGAAGTGGCAGGGAGAAAGAGACTGAACCATGAGGCTTTTTGGCAACCACCCTCCTAGAGAGCAAGCATGTCGATTGTGGGAAAAGAGAAAAAAATTAAAAGCAATGATAGTACAGGTGCATAAAGATCAGAGAGGCCAGGGCAAAAAGGGAAATACAAAGAATACAGAGAAAAAATGATTATAAAGCTTGCATTCTACAACATTAGTAAAAGTGAAACAAGTGAGGAACAGATCTATAAGAGGCAGTGAAAGCTCCTACCAAGCAGGCAGTGTTTAATGAATGTTTTTCTTCGGTGTCTATTAAAAAATCACTGTGGAACAGGTAGGCAGCAGAATTAACATCATCAGCAATATCAGGGATAACCTCAGGCTAGAATCAGAAAGAACAGACTAGGTAAACTCTATGGGCTTTAGTTGGATAAAATTAATCCAGCGAAATTTAGAACAACCCTCAGAGCTATCAATACAGCAGTATCTGACAGTTTGTGCAGGACTAGCATGTTCCAGAACAGTTGTAAATATAGTGTCTACCTTTGAAAAGGGGAAGGGAATGAGTCAGAATTATGACTTGTTTCATTTAACTTCAATTCCAAGAGAAAAACAGAACTAACAAACCATTTGGGAACACCTACCAGGTAATTGGGAGGTAGGTACCATCCAACCCACATCTGTCACAAACATCCAATGAAGCATGTTTAAATTTCTTCTTATGACAAAGACCTTGTAGAGATACAAGGTAAGCAAAAGGAACTACATATGCTGGTTCTGCTGAGCGCTTTAATGCTGTTTCATGTGACCTTGGCAAAAAAAACCCAAGGAAAAATATAATCTGGATGAAAATATTAGAGTAACTGCAATATTCATCATAAAACTGTATCACTAGCTCAATATTCATTGGAATTGGCAGTCTAAAGGAAGGAGGTAAGAACAGAATTAGCTTCTGTATAGAGAAAAGGGGTAACGTACCTTCCACACCCTTGGTAAATATCACAAGAAATACAGGGATAAAATTACAGCAAGAGGGGTGTCCAGCTTAGAGAGGAGGAAAAATAATACGATGACATGCATGGCTAAAGGAGATTGAGGAATCAGCCCTACCAGAGGATTTAGGAGGTCAGGTGAGACAAACATCATTCAGATTGATTGTACACAGTTCTGCCCTGAGGCTGTGGGGATGGGGCAGCTGACTTCCTGAGGTCACTTTTCTCCCTGTTTACCTTAATCTTAACACTTCTTTGCAAAGGAATTCCATTAGTTTTCTAGGATGTACAGTTAGTATAGAGAGGTAAACCAATGCTAAGGAGCAGAAGTACAAATTGACCAGCTACTCTTTATAACCCAGGTTGAATATATTCAAATATTCACCAAGAAAAAAACAAAACAAAGATAAAAGTAGACAAGGCTGTTGAACTACTCGACTTTTATTTTATGAGATATCTCTAAAAAACCCAACCTTCAAAGGTTTTTAAAGAGGGCACTATCAACACCTAACACAATCTCTTAAAAAGTCCTGTGAGAAAAAAAAAAGAGAAGTTTTCAGGTTTTCAGCAATTTCAGAAACTCCCTCTTTCATTTAGAGGACAATAGAAATTCAGGAGAGGATGGGAAGAGGTGAGAATAAACAAGACTCACCAGCCTTTCCTTTCTACCATTTCTGTGAATGATCTGGAAGTCCAAAACATAGAGTCATAAAATCACAGAATGGTTTGGGTTGGAAAGGACCTTAAAGCTCATTCAGTTCCAACCCCCTGCCACGGGCAGGGACACCTTCCACGGGACCAGGTTGCTCCAAGCAACCCTGTCCAACCTGGCCTTGAACACTGCCAGGGATGGGGCAGCCACAGCTTCTCTGGGCAAGCCTGTGCCAGGGCCTCACCACCCTCACATGGAACAACTTCTTTCTGATATCTCAGTCTCCCCTCTGCCAGTTCAAAGCCATTCCCCCTTGTCCTGTCACTACAGGCCCAACAGTTCCACATCCCTCTTGTGTTGTTGCCCCCAGAGCTGGACATAGCACTACAGGGGTTGTCTCATGAGAGGAGGGTAGGATGAACGGATGGCCAGGACAGCTTAGCCAGAGAATTGCAGGGTCCAACAGGAAGGAATGAGGAATGGCTGCACTGCCTGTGCTTTGACGGCAGCCTATTGTGCTGCCCTGGACATGTTATTTCATCTTTCTACCTCCTGTGAACTGCCGGTGATGGTGCATGCCTGCTTGCCAGCACATTTCCAGATTGGACCTGCAGAGCAATTCTGTGCTTCCCTCACCTCTACCTTCCCTCACTTCTACCCTCCACTTCCCCTGGCAGACATCTTTGCAGAAACTCAGAAGAGCAGGCATATATACTAACACTTCTTCCACAGTACAAGTCTAAGCTGGCCTTAGAGCAGAATTTAAAATATAATTCAAAAAGCAAGCAACATATTCTTACATCGAGACCATAAAGAGACAAGTGGCTGGCCCATGGCACAGTTGGGAACTGCACTGCAGGTACTACCAAGTGAGTTATTAACAGCAACTTGTTATTTTAGTGGAGATGGGGAGGAAAGGACAATCCTATGCCAAATTCATTCAGGTATCACCTGAATGATTTGCAGTGTCCTCCAGACTCTGTCCCCTCTTCCTCCACACTCACCCCTGCCTGCTTTCCTGTATCTTTTACGCCATCTCTACCATAGCATACAAGTGTTCCTTGTCACCAAGTCCTTCTCTTGCTCTCTTATAATGGAAAACATCTGTGCCAGGCATGTCCCAAACAAAGCCTTGCACATTCCTGGTGGAACTGCCTCCTCACCACCAAAACCCCCAGACTTTATATTTACTACAGAAAATTCAAAACACAACCACTCTTCCTCCTTCAAGCTGTAATTTCCTCCCTGGCAGGCCCATCAAATTTAAGATGCCACGTACTATTCTTATCTCGAGTCCTTGCTTTCCCCCTGCCCACCACTTAGCAAAGCTGAGAGCCCTCCAGCACCGTGAACATTACTATAAGTAGCTTCTGTGGAGCAGAAAGGCACATTTTTCCTTCTCTGAAGAAGACCACAGAGGGTGGTTTGAAGTAGACATAGAAAAATCACTGTGGTGCAACAAGAACCCGCCTGAACTGTACTAGGCCTTCTCATCAGGTGGACCCCTGTTTAAAATCAGGCAGATGGTGAACACCTCTCCTCTCTCACTTGTGTTTTACTTTGCAACCTATTTTCTGGCAGTTTTGCCCAGAAAATACTATGGCAAAATTCAGAGGGAAAGCCTGGGCTTAGGATATTGCAAGTCAGTTCCGCAAACTGAGGATGTCTGAGCGATTACAGTTTAAGTTTCAGTCCAAAGAAAAATGATAGGTACCTACTATGAACAGAAGATCAATGAGTATTTTACCCTTTCAGTTTGGCTGTGAAAGCCAAATTTTGAGCAGGGCCTGTGCTTCCACAAAAGCAATTAAATTCATTTTTGTAGCTTGCACTCTGAAAAACCTGGGGACAACATGCATTGATCTGAACTACTGCATGAACCACAGCAAGTTATCACCTGTAATTGTTGCTACTAATAAGTGTTGGGGGAAAAATAGCCATATGCAAGCCACAGCCATATGCATTGTAAACCATATGTATTGACATAGCCAAGACATAATGGAGGAGTTCAGGCATCGGCAGTACATGTCATAGAGTCACAAAATAGTTTAGATTGGAAGGGACCTTAAAGCTCATCCAGTTCCAACCCCTGCCACAGGCAGGGATGCCTTCCACTAGACCAAGTTACTCAAAGCCCAGTCCAACCTGGCCTTGAGCACTGCCAGGAATGGGGCAGCCACAGCTTCTCTGGGCAACCTGTGCCAGGGCCTCACCACCCTCACAGGTAAGAACTTCTTCCCTGTGTTTGAGGCCAGGCTGAACAGGTCTTGGAGCAACCTGGTCTAGTGGCAGGGGTTTGGAACTGGATGAGCTTTAAGGCCCCTTTCAACCCAAACCATTCTGTGATTCTGTGATGTGAACACATGGTGGATGCAGAATGCAGGTGCAGCCATACTCCCCAGCCCTCCTAAGTTCCCAGCAGCAGACATATGTGCCAAGCATGTTTCTACTATACACAGTAGGGGAGAAGCAAAATCCTTTCTCAAATTACATGCTATCCCTTCCCACAAGCAATTACTTCAGCAGCTGCAATGTCTGCAATTAATTTGTGCAGGAAACTGCATCTCGCCTCCTATTTCAGCAGGAGATTTGTGGGGTTGCAGAAGGGCAGGAGCGGCTGCTCTCTGTTTTGAGAGGAAAGCGTGCAGGACACTCCTCTGGAGGCAAGACATTGTAGAATGGGTCAAGGAATAGTCAAGATAAAAGAATAAATGACAAAGGTTTGATAGCTTCACACTGTAATAGTAGTAGGAGAAGGGCTTTTGATCAGGGTCTGTAGTGACAGGACAGGGGGGAATGGCTTTAACCTGACACAGGAGAGATTTAGATGAGATCTGAGGCAGAAGTTGTTCCCTGTGAGGGTGATGAGGCCCTGGCACAGGTTGCCCAGAGAAGCCATGTCTACACTATCCCTGGCAGTGTTCAAGGCCAGGTTGGATGGGGCTTGGAGCAACCTGGTCTAGTGGAAGGTGTCCCTGCCAGTGGCAGGGGGGTTGGAACTGTATAAGCATTAAGATCCCTTCCAACACAAAACACACTGTGATTCTGTGATTCTATGAAAGAACGCAAAGTGCGGACCAAGCAATAGACAAAGAGAGTCAGAGTTGCCCCTAGAAAATGATAAAATTGACCAAGTCAGTAATTCTAAAGCCTTGTCAGAATATTCAAAACAATTGTTGTAGCCCATTTGAGAAAGACTTAGCAGCAAGAGAGGAAGGAAAGCTACAGTTGATGATAAGGAGTTGCTGTGGAAAAAGCAGAAGTGATACAACTCTCTTTCCAGCAATGTATGTCCTGTGTTCACTGAGAGACCCCCACAGGTAAAACCCCTGCAACTCCCCTGTTTCATGCCCACCACTCAAAGAAATAATGCTTTTGCTGCTAGTGAAAAGCTACGCATAGGCTGATCAGCTGCAATGCACATGTATGAGCTGGGCAGCTCACATCATGCTGGTTTGGCAGAACAGATACTGGAAGAGTGTCACAGCTGAGTTCTGCTGGTCTTTTCCCCAGTTAGGGCACGAATCTGTGCTTCTCTCTTCTGCCTACCCAGGGTGTTCATTGAATTTTTAGGTACCTAACAAATATTGTAATGGCAAGCCCTCCACCTAATTTTGTCAGCAGTGAGAATCATAGGCATTATAGGAACCATTCCAGGAAACAAATGATTCAAGTAGTGACTGGATCACCTACTGGTTTCAGTAGGTGACAGTGTTTGGCACTGCTTGAGGCCATGCTAAGTGACCCCCCCCAAAACTGCAGGCATGACAAGCAAAGTACAAGGAGAAAACAGACAAGCAAGCAAGCAAGGAACCTGGTTGTGTCTCCTCTTTCTGTGAAGTTTGTCTACTCAGCTTGAGACTGAGCTCTATGCAGATTCCTACTCATTCAGAAAAGATCTCATAAATTGCCAGCATATATTCTGAGCAATAATGCTGTAACCTCTTAAAACAAAGCCAAGCGATAGGCAGCTTTAGTCACCAGTGGCTGCAAATACAGCCCCTCTCACCACTGCTCTGCTTGCTTCAAAACTGTATCATCCTCTGCCTCCTCACTGAGCGCAGGAAGGATGTGGTTCACCAAGAATCATTTTCCAAATTCATCCCAATTGCTCAATTAATTATCCTTTAGCTTTGACATGAGGAAACAGTTTCTACCTTCTGCAGCAGGTCTATTTTTAGTGAAGCACCCATTTTCTCTGTTTTGTTATCCCTTACTCACTGCTAGTGCTGCCTACACAACAAATCTGGTATTGATCACTTGTGGTAGACAAATATTTTTGGCTTAGGCTATGAAAGAGGCAAGAGGAAGATTGTAGAGAAAAGGAGCTCTTAATAACCAGAAAGAGCATCACTCTATAGCAGAATTCACATGGAGGAAGCAAACCTAGCAGAAATAAAAGAAAGGCAAAAAAGTGTTATTAGTATGTAGAAATGAATGTACGCTTGTGAATATAAATCTACACAACTGACAAGCATCCCTCAGCTTCTACCAGTGCAAATTTAGATCATCAAGTTCAAGTCTGTACGAAGGGAGGCTCCAGTTCTGGCTAGTGTTCCTGGTGTGCCAAAGATGGCCCTGCCTACTGCCCAAGAAATCCCTTCTTACAAAACCATGGACCTAGACCAACACAGGAGACAAGACTGATAGATCGTTTTGTGAGTCCAGAGGAGGCCATGATGATGCTCCAAGGGCTGGAGCAGCTGCTCTGGAGACAGGCTGAGAGAGCTGGACTTGTTCAGCCTGGAGAAGAGAAGGCTCCAGGGAGGCCTTAGAGCAGCTTCCAGTGCCTAAGAGGCCAACAAGAAATCTGGGGAGGGGCTTTTGGCAAGGGCCTGTAGTGACAGGACAAGGGGAATGGCTTTAACCTGACAGAGGGGAGACTGAGATGAGATATCAGAAAGAAGTTGTTCCCTGTGAGGGTGGTGAGGCCCTGGCACAGGTTGCCCAGAGAAGCTGTGGCTGCCCCATCCCTGGCAGTGTTCAAGGCCAGGCTGGACAGGGTTGCTTGGAACAACCAGGTCTAGTGGAATATGTCCCTGCCTATGGCAGGGGGGTTGGAACTGGATGAGCTCTAAGGTCCTTTCCAACCCAAACCATCCTGTGATTCTGTGATTCTATGATCCTCATAACAATTTCAGGCTCTGAACAGCTGCCAGACAAGGGATTAGTCCTTAGGTCTCATCACTGTGTTAACTACTTTCCTGCCTTGATGAAATGAAAATAGGTAATAGGGATACTAATGTGATCCAGATACTGCAGAAGTACAGAACATACTGTTCTGCCTGATGGTCCTGCTACTTTAAATGGGAAAAAGGGAGAAGAAGGGAGAAGACAAAAGGAAACATTCTTCTTGTCTATATTCATCCACCTTGCAAGGGTGCTTACACCTGAAATTATTTGAAGTGAATGGTTTCAAGGCACAGTTCAGCCCTGCGTGTTACATGCAAGTTCTGTCACCCTGAATGGGTGACACCCGGCACCACATGGCTCCAGCAGCAGCTGCCCACCAACAAAAGTCTTTCAGAAACTGTTATGAACAGTCTCAGCCTCTAATTTCTGGTCCTGTCCCTCACACAGCTCATCTGACCTGCCCTGCTTTCCTTAAAGAAGGTCTGAAGGTGTATCCAGAGCTGAACTAGATGTCAGTGATGGAGCAGCATAAACTACTCCTCACCACAGTGCTTCTACTCCATCATCAGAATTTAATTATAGAATCATTTATGTCGGAAAGGACCTTTAAGATCATTGTTATCTTCACAACTGTTATCTTCACAACTCACCTCATAACATAGATATTCACTGAGAATCCCTGAGCTGAGCAAGGTAAAACAAAGCAGGATGACCAGCCCCTTTGACCTGCATGTTTTACAGTGGTGAAGAGATGCTGAAAATTATAAAACCAGCTGGACATTTGGTGTAAAGTCCTATTTTACTCAGTTTCAGCCTGCTTTACACAAACCCATATACACCACTAGCTCTGTTTTGTGAGCTGTGTTAAAAGTGTAAGAGCCTTGGAGCAACTTGAGCTTACTGCCATATCCTTAAACCCTAGCCTGTGAAAAGCAAGGGGGCCTCTGCAAGCAAAAGAAAGCCTGAAACTTGATGACAGTAGTTTATTGGATTCAGGACAGCAAGGAACAGACTCAACTCTGGCTGAAAAAGCCATTAATGCTACAGATCCTGTTATAGACGGAGGAACCCATAGCAGATGGGAGGCAAAGAACAGGAAAGGCTGAGGGGGAAAAAAAGGAGTACGAACTGCTCATAAACTGTTTATCACTGTGCATATACATAGAATCACAGGCCGGTTTGGGTTGGAAGGGACCTTAAAGCTTATCTAGTTCCAACTCCCTGCCATGGGCAGGGACACCTTCCACGGGCAGGGACACCTTCCACTAGACCAGGTTGCTCCAAGCCTCATCCAACCCGGCCTTGCCTACCGCTTTTATCCCTCAGTCACAGTTTTGGTCCATGCTAGCCCTTGATGTGATCTCCAGACACAGTGTGTGCGTGAAAGGAAAATAATCTTCATTTGATCTAGAAATCTTATATTCCTGACTCCAACTGCTGCTCTGGGACTGCTGAAAGAATGGGTTCCTCCCAGCCAGGCCAGGTGTTTAAGTAGCTTGGACTGGAATTCACTGCCCTGAGCCACAGTTTAGCAGTTGCTAAACCTGGACATCAGCCAGTGCCCCAGACTATTTAACTGTTCCAATAACTCCATCAGCATTTTGGGGCCAGGCAGACCATAGAAATAGAATATCAGAGATGCCCACAGTCAGTCCAAATTCACAAGCTGTCTACAGCTACAAATGTTTCCATCTCTTCCAAAACAAAGGAGAGAGGGAAGATAAACCCCGTGGGAAGACATTTATCTTAGCAATATGCTCTGAAAGAGTTTTCAGGAAAGGAGCAGAGTTTGGGTGGCAAATTAGCAACGCAGCACAGCTTCAATGACTGCTGTTGGTAGCTAAGAGGAGCGGGAAAGGAAGATTATTAGGCTCCACCTAGAAGTCTGCCCCAGAGCCCCAGGCCAAACACTGCTGCCTACTCCCCTAGGTGCGGCCAAACCAGCCGGTATAGGTATCACGGTGCCCTCGCCAGCTCTGTACAGGGTTCATGGGCACTGGTGGAGCCTGTGGCAGGTACACCCGCCCTGGCAAAGCCTGACAAAAGCCCGTGAAAGCTTCCCGCCACAGACAAAATCCTGGGAAAAGCCCCCCTCCACAGCTCTTGTCCCACCCACGTGGTGGAGGTCAGCAGGTACAAGGGCAAAGAAGGGGTACTGAGCCCATGGGGGGACTACATGACCATGTCTGACCACAGACCAGATTTGACCAGGGTATAAAAGGAGCCCCACCGGAGAGCTGTTTGGAGTTGGTACTCCTTGGAGCAGTGGGCCTGCAGTCAGGGACTCCTCCCTTGGGTTGGGACACCATCCAAGGTAACTCCTCGAGGTTGAGAGCCCCCCTTTATTAGGTGAATGATTGCACATTTCGGATCATTTGCCATTAACTGTAAGAATCAGCAGAATAGTGGCGAATCCATGTGACATCCCAAATCTGTAGTTGATGGAGCTTTAACTGAGTTCGAACAATAAATTTTGTCTAGCTTCTCTTGGTTCCGTGACATTTAAATTGGTGTAATCGGCAGGATGTCAGCAGAGGAACTGTTACGGAGGCACGGATGTGCCCCTTCCTCCCTGGCTGCACTCTGAGCGATGGAGAAGTGGCTCGACCTGAGCGGTCGCAGGGAGAACGAAACAACGCAGTGTGTATGTTGGAGGCAGTAAAGAGAGCGTGTGCGCCACCTTGGGCATGTGCTTGGTGCCGGCACAGGACTACTATAACTACTATGGATGATTAGGAAGGGATGATACGGAGAAGCAGTTGGAGATGGACTGTTTAAAAGAAGAATTGCAAAGAGAAAGAGAGAAAACATGCTTATTGGAACAAAGAATTGAGCTTATGCTGCTACATGCGAAAAGAACAACCCTCAGTGCTGTCCAAATTCAGAAGTTGATTGTGGGCGCAGACCTGAAGGATTGGGATGGGGATATCTGGGGAGATTGTGATGAGAGTAGTCCTGAAGAAATGGAGGAGCTGGAGGAAAGGAATGCGCGAGCTTTTATTAAACCACAAAGGCAGATGGGTCCGCAAGGCAGCAACCCCTGAACCATGGTCCACACAGCTCCCTGGCTGGGACCTCAGCTCAGGGAATTGCACAATGCTTTTATGCAAGCTGGGTGACATGGAAATAGAGTATTTGTGGAGAGTCTCTCTGGTGAAAGGAGATCAAATGTTCTTAACTGATGAAGAAGAGAGTGGGTTTTGGGGTCCAGGAGTGTGTTTGAGCAAAGGACTGGGAGGCAATCTATTGATAACCTCCCAGGTGGTTTATTAGACTGGGGGCATGGAGCTGAGTGAAAGAGCAGAGCTTGTCACTGTTCTAGTGGAAGGACTATTTGGAGGGCGTAGAGACATTAGATACACTAGATATCAGGAAGAAATTCTTCCCTGTGAGGGTGATGAGACACTGGCACAGGTTGCCCAAAGAAGCTGTGACTGTCCCATTCCTGGCAGTGCTCAAGGACACGTTGGGCGGAGCTTGGAGCAACCCGGTCCAGCGGAAGTTTCTCTTCTGAGCCGATCTGCTTTCAACTCTGCGGCTGCAGCAGGCAGCTCGGCTGCTCTCTGAGGGGTTACTCCATACCCTCCACAGACGGCAACGATGGATGGGCCGGATGGTGTCACACCGAGTGAAAGCCGCTCCCTATCTGTAGCTTCGCCACGGCACAAAGCCCTTTCCCTCACCGCGTCCCGCGCAGCCGGCTATTCCGGTGTCCCTCCGAAACCCGGGGCTGCTGGCAGCGAGGGCCAGCTGCCGGCGAGGCGCCTCCGCATCCCTTCCCACCGCGGGGGATCCCAGGAGCCCCAACCCATCCCCGCCACCTCCCTGGGCAGGCTTCGGGCGGTGCTGCCCGCCGGGGCGGTGCTGGGGGCGGGTTTGGGCCCGCACGGCGCGGGACTATGGGCTCGCAGCCGCGGTCGAAGCTGTTCCGTCACTTCCCCACGGGCCTGCAAGACATTCGGGTCAAGGAGCGGGCGGCCGGGGGCCGGGGGCCGGCTGAGGGGGGGCAGCGGGCCGGCGGCTCGGTGGGGGGGCTGAGGGCTGTGCTTGTCTCCCCGTAGGGGTGGTGGTCAGTGGCTCTATTCCCTTGCTGTCTTTCTTTTCGGAGTTGCAGCTCTAGGGCAGCACGGGGCTGAGTAGAGGTGGCCCCGCAGCCTCACCTTGTTCTCTTTGGTTTTTAAATGCCTATGAAGGTCTCTGCAATGAAATCCTCCTGGGCACGTGTTCGGAGAATGACAAGAACTGTTGTGGCTTTGATTGCCTTAGGAAGCTGTGCTCGTGGCTGTTAATAACATGCAGAGTTGGGCTGTCTAGTTTGTGTGCCTGTTTAAGGGCAGTGCAAATTGCTCTGCCTTTGCAGTAGTACAGTTTGTACCTTAACAAGGGGAATCTTTTCTGGGGTTATTTGGTGTCCAGAGGGGAGCTGTGTGAATTATGACACCATTACATGAGCTGTCTTGGAATAAAACCAGGTTATGGCTTTGCCTTTTTGCCTCTGCTGCAGCCTTTGCATCCTTGCGGGACCAAAGATCAGACATCCATCACTCCCACAGACAGTTGTCATTTGGTGTTTCTCATTTATCCTACCTGCAAATTCCTGTAAGAATGGATCCTTGGTAGGTTTTGGGCTATCCTTCGCTGTTATTGTCTCTGTAATAATGTAGTTTGGCCCACCTATCAAGTTGTGTCCTTCCCCAGAGATGTTTCCATCTTGAGGGATTTGTGAACCTGGAACTTTTTCTTTGCTCCATCAAAACCTGGAACCAAGAATGAAAACTGATTTGATTTTGGGTTTTTGTTCTGTTTTGTTTTGTTTCCCTGGTGACCAATATGTTATTCAGAGGTAGAAAAGTAATAAAATTGAATTGAAAAGGCACAGTTTGGGCATTCCTCTCCTTTTCTGGCTTGAGGTTTTTCTCAGGACTGTAATGTAACACCCCCTGGGCTCAGCAGGTACCTGTGCTTGTGAAGGGGTTCAGCCTGTAAAGGAGAGTTGGGAAAAATAATGAATGCCATTAACCCTCCTTCCAGTGTTGTCAGTCTTGCCCTACAAAGAAAGGAAAGGAGGAACAGAAACAGGCAGGTGCTTTCTTTCACATGGGGAAGTTCCGAACTGCTCAAAGCTGTGGGATGCTGATGATGTTTTTGTAGTAAATTTCTTTGCCAGGAGTGGCTTGACTATTTCAATGGACAGGCAAAGCTGTCTTCAGATTCAAGCACTGCATTAAAGCAGCTGTATCCTTATGTCCAAGTCTCAAAATGTACATCAAGAAGCTTAAGCTCTTTCTGGAGCATTGGGCTGCCTTTCAAGGTCCGGTACCTAACGTTTCCTTTATTGCTTTGTGAAAAATTGAACATGAGCCGGCTTCAGTGTGCACTCGCAGCCCAGAAAGCCAACCGTATCCTGGGCTGCATCAAAAGGAGCGTGACCAGCAGGTCGAGGGAGGTGATCTGCCCCTCTACTCCGCTCTTGTGAGACCTCAGTTGGAGTATTGTGTGCAGTTCTGGTGTCCTCAACATACAAAGGACATGGAACTGTTGGATCAAGTCCAGAGGAGGGCCACGAGGATGATCAGGGGACTGAAGCACCTCACGTATGAAGATAGGATGAGAAAGTTGGGGCTGTTGAGCCTGGAGAAGAGAAGGCTGCGTGGAGACCTCATAGCAGCCTTCCAGTGTCTGAAGGGGGCCTATAGGGATGGTGGGGGAGTAACTCTTCATGAGGGACTGTAGTGATAGGACAAGGGGTAATGGGTTCAAACTTAAACAGGGGAAGTTTAGCTTGGATGTGAGGAAGAAATTCTTTCCTGTAAGGGTGGTGAGGCACTGGAATGGGTTGCCCAGGGAAGTTGTGAATGCTCCATCACTGGCAATGTTCAAGGCCGGGTTGGACATAGCCTTGGATGGCATGGTTTAGTGTGAGGTGTCCCTGCCCGTGGCAGGAGGGGTTGGAACTAGATGATCTTAAGGTCCTTTCTAAGCCTAACTATTCTATGATTCTATGATATGCCAAGGATTTAACTCCTGAGCTGGAGCACCTCTTTATAGTAATAAAGATGGCAAGATGATTCTTGTGCTTTTTCAGGTGTTGCAGTACTGGCGACGATGTCAGAAAAGCCTACAGGTGGCAAGGTTTGGCCCCCAGGAGCCCAGAGGGTGGAGAGCAGTGTAAGAGGGAAGAGTTCAGCCAGAAAATGCAGGACCAGAAGAATGAGGGCTGCCAAGTGTCTGGTTTCCTAGAGGTCAAGAAGGTGAGAGATGGGGTTTGCTGTGAATGTGCTGCATGATGGTGATGGCTGTGAAAAGGCACATTCAGGGCATTCCTCTCCTTTTCCAGCTTTAGGTTTTTCGTAAGACTGTAGTGTAATAACCCCTAGGCTCAGCAGGTGCTTGTGCTTGTGAAGGGGTTCAGCCTGTAAAGGAGAGTCAGGAAAAGCAGTGGGAAGGGGCTAATTCTGTCTGGCTGTGTGGGTGCTGGGAAGCATGCTGGTTGGAGAAGCTGAGCTTCTCCTACTGTCTAGCTAGCAAGTCTTTTTGCTGAGGTTCCTGGAGGAGGAGAGGCTGCTTCTTTGAGGTTAGATTCTCCCACCCTCCCTACTAGTCTTAAAACAGAGCCTACCAGTGGATGGTGGTTGCTGTAAATAACAGTAGCGGTCATCTCCTGCTTTAGCTGTGGTGGTTGGCAGCAGGTTCCCAGCACACAGGAGAGTCCTTAGTGGTAGATTCCTTAGGAGAAAAAGAATAATCCTATCACTTCCTTCTAATGTATTTCTTCCATCAAGGGGAAGCTGCTGCTTCTCATTCACCCTTTAGACTATCTTTGGAACATTCAGTTGCTGAGGAGCCATCATCACTATTTTTAGGGAAGAGCTTGCCCATCATTAGGGGGCCTATAAGGATGCTGGGGAGGGACTTTTCATTAGGGACTGTAGTGATAGGACAAGGGGTAACGGGTTCAAACTGAAACAGGGGAAGTTTTGATTGGATATAAGGAGGAAGTTCTTTACTGTAAGGGTGGTGAGGCAGTGGAATGGGTTGCCCTGGGAAGTTGTGAATGCTCCAATCCCTGGCAGTGTTCAAGGCCAGGTTAGACAGAGCCTTGGGTGACGTGGTTTAGTGTGAGGTGTCCCTGCCCATGGTAGAGGGGGTTGGAACTTGATGATCTTAAGGTCCTTTCCAACCCTGACTATTCTATGATTCTATCATGCTTTCTTGAAAGCTTTTCAGGATTCCTGAAGACGTATCATTAGATTCCTTCAGTTCCCTAGGAAAGAAGCTGATGCTGATGACAGCATTCAGGACGTTCTCTGTCCTAAAGACATGGTCTCAAGGGCCATAATGATTTCTGTGGGTGAAGCAGTTCTGTATGTAGTCCAAGTTTTGTGGTTTTCTTACACCCTACATGGTCAGCTGGAGGAACAGAGTTATCTTTGAAGATGCTATTTTTGTGATTAGCATTTGTTTTCCTCCTTTGTGGTAATGATTGTGGAAGGAAAAAGCCTAAGGAAGCTGCTTTTTGAGATGAGGGTTTGGAAAAGGAGCTGCTGCTACTCAGAGCAGGTAAGCTTTGCTGAGAAATGTGTGCCGCTTTGCTAGCGCTCTAAGAGTACAAATTCACTGGTCAGTTGTACATCTTTATTAATGTTTTGGCTATGTACTTTAGGGAGGGTTTATTCTCTTATTAGAGATGTGTTTGATAGCCAGAACCTATTTGAAGGCATCCTTGGACACAATGAATGACCCCTAGCAGCCTCTCTTATTTTATATACTTTTTAATGTTTTGAATGCTGAGTGTCAAAAGGACATATAGTTTGGCTAGATAGCAAGTCAGCAATGTATGCTGTTGAGGTTAAATGTTGCTCTCCCTCTTCCCTCCTCACCCCTAACGTTTCCTACAAAACTAACACAATTTTTGTTATTTGTTGTGCCCATAGATTTCCTCTGGGAGGAGCTGTTGATTTAGGCTGGGATTTGAGCCTGGAAAGTTACCTGAGCGCTAAAAGGAGAGCCATCGCAGGTCATTCATTCTGCTGTGGTAGGCAAGGTCACCAGACGGGAATTTTAGGTCCTTTGGCATCTTCTCACTGGCAGCCGAGAGCAAGTAACACTGCTTCTTTCTAATGCAGGGACTTCAGCCTCTTTTCTCTGTTCCTTTCCTGGAGCCCTACTGGTTGTGGGGCTGCTACTATTGCTCAGGCCTCCTACAGATAACACTTCTTCCTCTGAGCTCTCCTGCCTGTCAACGTTCTTGAAAAAAAAGTAGTGTGAGACTCAGTCTTCATCAGCCAAAGACACCGCCTCAGTGTGGAGGAGATGCAGATCTTCTGGTTGATCATGATCACCTGTCCTGTACTCATTCCAGAGAAGGTGTTTATGTGAGCTCATTCTAAATTCTGTCCCAACGTAGTGGGTGCCAATAAATGAACTGTTTTCATCCCCAAACTGGATTCTGAAGGCTGAGATTCTTATTTCATCCTCAGCATTGTTAAGGACTTTTCTTTGTACCTGGTAAGCTCCTTTCAGCATTTGTTTGTCTTGGTGCTGAAGGGTGCAGGGTCTCAGCCGTTTCTGTGCAGGTGGACAGACTGTTTTCAGTTATATCATGTTTGTTTGGAGAACACAAATGTGAGATTTCCATTTGTCGCTGGACTATAGTCTGTCAGAGCTTAAGTTGTACCAGTTGCTGGGAATGCTTAGCCTTTGTCAAGCAGCCACCTGGAGGCCCTCCATACCTTCCATACCTTCTCCAAACCAAAAAACAGGCTGTTGTAGAAGCACCATCAAAAATGCAGCATATGGCAAAGGGGGTTGAAATTGCTGTGTGAAGGATTTGGAGGGCCATCTCTGAGGAGGTGTAAGTCTATAACAGTTATTGGTTAGTCATGCAGTGTTGAATATATGTGAAGAGCCTTCCAAAACCACAAAACAGTACTTCACCTTCTTTGAGATATGCTGTCCAAGCATGCCCAGCACTTCTGGATAACTTTGGTTGCTCCTAAAATGACCCTTCTGTAACCCTTATGTCTGAAAAAGAATCTAAAGATAACCAGCATTGTGATATGGCAGGCTGCTTTGGAGCTCACTTAACTTCTCTGGACATTTCCTCCACTGTATTTTTCCTTATGGTGATTAATTTCTGCATTTTTGTTTCTCTGTTAGCCTTTAAACGATTGCTTGTCCATACAGCAGTCCTTTGGCTAGCAGTGTATGCTGTTGAGGGTAGGTGTTGCTCTATCTTTCTCCCCCAACCCCAATTGTTTCCTACAGAGCTAACACAATTTCTGTTATTTGCTGTGCCCATAAATTTCCTCTGGGAGGAGCTGTGGATTTAGCCTGGGATTTGAGCCAAAAAATTTCCTGGAAGCTAAAAGGAGAGCCATTGCAGATCATTCATTCATTGTTCTGTGGTGGGCGAGATCACTAGATGCAAAAGGTTGAGAATCTTTGTCTTAATCAATTTTAATATATCAGTGTATTTAATATATTCATGATTACAGAGTGTGTTGATAGTCGTAAGAGATACTGCAGGAATCACAACTTCAGAGGGATCTGCTGAAATAAAAGAAACATGAGCATACAATGGCACTGGAAAAGGTATGGTCACTGTGTCCCAAGGCAGCACTTGTGGGAGAGGGAGTTGTGATAGCAAGACCACCACAGATGCTGCTTCTGGCAGTGGAAGACAGCGACGATATCATTCTCCTCCCTGGAGCCACACAGGCTCTTTTGTGTAGTTTGTCCCCATGTGCTGATTGGGAACTCTGAACTGGCTGTTTGGCTCGGTGAAGCTGTATCTGTGTGATTCTGGAGTGTTTTTGCCAAGGAGACACTTTCAGTTTGTTCAAGCCTAGAGAGCAGGACAAAGCTGCGCATGTATGTCTACTGTCTTATACTGCTAAGAGTGGGAATGACATCTTGAAATTGTTGAGATTGTATTTGAAGATATACACGTGGCTTTGAATTGCTTATAGTAAGGTTGTATGGAGCAGCTGAGGGCACTTACTGCACATAAATTTTTGTAGGCATTTGTACAACCCTATGTCATAGTCTGCTTTGAAGAATTAAACTTATGTAGGTACAGATGTGGGCAAAAGCCCTCTAGGAAACTCACCACAAAGTCATTTACATTTTAAAAGTAATCTACTTCAGCAAATGCTTGTAGCCTTTCCAGAACTGCTTCTCCCAAATGCAAAAGTGACTTCAATTTGCCTTCATGAAGGTTAATAGAAGGAAAATCCAAACTTCCACGCATGATAATTTATAGAAAGTGAACTTGGATTTCACAGAGGTGGATATTTTCCCTTAAAATCCTTTATAATAAAAACCATATTCATTCTGGAAAATAACAGAATTGACGTGATTGGATTAACTGCCAATGCAGGACAAGAAACAGTGATAAATAATTGCAATGAACTCTTTTCAGGTTAAAAAAATCCCCAGTAGACCACCTGTAGATGTACTTTACCCGGGGAACTACAGACCAGTCAGTTTCACCTCTGTGCCTGGCAAAATCTTGGAGCAGATTCTCCTGGAAGGCATGCTGAGGCCCATGAAAAACAACGAGGAGCTTGGTGACAGCCAGCATGGCTTCACTAAGGGGAAATCCTGCCTGACCAATCTGGTGGCCTTCTATGATGGGGCTACGGAACTGATGGACAGGGGTAGAGCAGTTGATGTCATCTGCCTGGACTTGTGCAAAGCGTTTGACACTGTCCCACATGACATCCTTGTCTCTGAGTTGGAGAGACATCAATTTGATAGGTGGACCACTCGGTGGATAAAGAACTGGCTGGATGGCCGCATGCACAGTGTAGTGCTCAATGGCTCAATGCTCAGCTGTAGACCAGTAATGAGTGGTGTCCCTCAGGGATGGGTGTTGGGACCGGTCTTGTTCAACATCTTTGTCGGTGACATGGACAGTGGGATTGAGTGCGCCCTCAGCAAGTTTGCCAATGACACCAAGCTGTGTGGTTCGGTTGATATGCTGGAGGGAAGGAATGCCATCCAGAGGGACCTTGACACGCTTGTGAGGTGGGCTAATGCCAACCTGATGAAGTTTAACCATGCCAAGTGCAAGGTCCTCCACCTGGGTCAGAGCAATCCCAGGCACAGCTCCAGGTTCAGCAGGGAAGAGATTGAGAGCAGCCCTGTGGAGAAGGACTTGGGGGTGTTGGTCAATGACAAAAGGAAGATGAGCTGGCTTCAGTGTGCACTCACAGCCCAGAAAGCCAACTGTATCCTGGACTGCATCAAAAGGAGCATGACCAGCAGGTCAAGGGAGGTGATCCTGCCCCTCTACTCTGCTCTCCTGAGACCTCACTTGGAGTCTTGTGTGCAGTTCTGGTGTCCTCAACATAAAAAGGACATGGAAGTGTTGGAACAAGTCCAGAGGAGGGCCATGAGGATGATCAGGGGACTGGAGCACCTCCTGTATGAAGATAGGCTGAGAAAGTTGGGGCTGTTGAGCCTGGAGAAGAGAAGGCTGCGTGGAGACCTCAGAGCAGCCTTCCAATATCTGAAGGGGCCTATAGGGATTCTGGGGAGCGACTCTTTATGAGGGACTGTAGCGATAGGACAAGGGGTAACAGGTTCAAACTTCAACAGGGGAAGTTTAGCTTGGATATGAGGAAGAAATTCTTTCCTGTAAGGGTGGTGAGGCACTGGAATGGGTTGCCCAGGGAAGTTGTGAATGCTCCATCGCTGGCGGTGTTCAAGGCCAGGCTGGACATAGCCTTGGGTGACATGGTTTAGTGTGAGGTGTCCCTGGCCATGGCAGGGGGGTTGGAACTTGATGATCATAAGCTCGTTTCCAACCCTCGCTATTCTATGATTCTACTAATGTATTTGCATGAATGGAATTAATAGACGAAAGAGGTAGCTGCTTGGTAATAATTAAGAATACAATGGCTTTTAGAAAAATACAGCTTTAAGAAAATGGAAAATGAAAGAAAAAATATGAAAAGAAAAGGAAATATGGCTTTAAGAAAAATACCATTATGAATAGAACATGTGAAAAAAACTATTAATCATTTTAGTCTATATAGTCAAAAAGTCTGTTCTCTATGCATTTCTACCAAGGGATTTAGTGTAGAGTATCTCATACATGTGTATGTGTTTAATTGTGCTTTTGGAAAAACATCATATACTTATTGAAAAATATAGAGTTTTATGGAATTCATGCAAAGTGATCCATATGAATCTACAAGGTCCTGTCTCAGAAATAAAAGGGCTACCAGAATTTAAGTTTTGTGCTGGTCCCAATCTGATTTGTTCCTCTGACTGAGTGGCCTACACAAAGAAGGATTCCCAGCATAGTATCTATTTAGAAACAATTTTGACAGTGTTAACAGTGCCATTTTTATCAGTTCTTAGTTGCTGCTGAGTATAATCTGAAGCTAAGTAAGTACAAAATGTATATTTATTTTCTATCTGTGGTTGCTTTAATGCTTAATTCCAATACTTTGATGAGATTATATTGGCTTACTATGCACAGAATTCTGAAGTTCACAGGGCCAGACGGAAAGAGGTCAACCATTTACTACAAAGCGACTATATTGAGCCAAGTATCTCTGAAAAACAGCAAAATACTTACTCATGCTTACTATCTATGTAAAAGAGAACAATTGTTTACCACAAAGAAAAAACAATTTTGTCCCTCTTGAAATCAGTAGGAATTCTTTCAACAGAAGAATTTCTCTGCTCTTTAATCACCAAGGGGTGGCAGGAAAGAGACATGCGGAAGAGGTGGCCAGAAAGTCAGGAAAGAGCTGGGGCACCTACGTGTCACTGACTACCCATGTCTGACAGAATGACGCTGCCAGACCTGTATCTACATGTGTGCAGTAGATGATCCCAGAGAGAATTTTCCCATCAAATTCATGAGGACAGAATTCCATGGTTTATTCCTACTTGGCTGTCGGCAGAAAATAATTTCTACCTGGCAGTTTCACTAGTTTAATCACTACTTGAACTAGTTTAAGAGTTTACGTTTTTAGTAGAAATGCAAGTGAAAGAAACAGTGAGAGTAAGGTGAGTCCGTATTCTCTTTACAGTACAGAATGGCTTTTTAGGCTTTTAGTGGAGAGGAAAAAAAAAGGTGATTTGCAAACACAGCTTAGATAAAAGAATATCTTACCTTGCATCAGGGTAAGATTTAGCTAGAAAAATAAGAAGTTAGTATCTGCTTCAATGTTATCTGAACAAGGATTACAGGTAAGTAGATTTAGTGCCTTGCTTGTGAAATTCCATATTTTGAATGCAGAAAATATTTGCTCAATGCAAAATGGTACCTGGGAAGACAGACGAATTGTGACAAGCAAAGAGGGGTGTGAAATAAAGCCAAAACCATTGGATTTGGAAAAATTCAGAACTAGGTACATGCTTCATTTTGTAATTTATTGTGAGGAAAGCTAATTTCTTCAGATGGGAAACTGATTTTGTGAAGTGGAATGACAGCCTCGGCCCCTGCTGCAGACTAGACTGGGGCTTGCAGGTGTGGGACAAAGCTGACAGCTTCAAATCCTATAAAAAGTCTTGATCACGTGCTGTGGCAGGCAGCAAAAGCCATTTGGGAAGGAAAAATGCTGTTCAACCCATATGCAGCTTATGTTGCTCCCATATGGGTGCTGTGGGTGTTCCAGAAAATAATGTTAATTATTAATATCATCAGCAAAGTCAATATAAAAATATTTTAGGCAGACACGATATGGGTTTGGGTCACATTGAACAGTATTTTACTATTAGCTGGTGCTGCTTGTGTACATGCATACATATCTGCTTAAATGCACTTTGGGGACATGGGACAAGGCGGGCAGGTTTTTTTTAAGCAAAAGGAGAGCTTTACAGCTCTTAGTTTTATTCCACCTTGTGCTGGATTTGAAGAAGCTATTATCGACGACATTACAAACTGTCTCTTTTGATTTAGTGAGACAGGCCTAGATTATTTATTAAAAAGTATTTGTTGAGGCTCATGCTTGTCTTTGCCATTAATTTATTAAACCAAAGTTAATTGTTTATCACTGAGAAAACCAGTGATGCACAAATGAGAATGGCAAGCGCTGTATCAGCTGGGTGCTTGATAAAATCATCACAGCAAAACCACTTTTACAGCCTACAGCTCTTTTAAAAGCGATGACATCAATAAAGAAATGGCTCTTACTTGTGGAGAGTTGATTACTCCTGATGCAGTGGTTAAATCCTGAAGTAGGTCTTGGGAGCAATGGGGATGGGGAGGCTTTAACAGCAGCACAGCCTGGCACTTTGGAAATAAAGCCATCTGCAGGATGGTGATATAGGGAACACCTTACAGACAGGTTGGTTTGGTTTTTCAAGTTCTTATACACACCCCCTTTGATTACAGTGATCATATATAATACAGCCCAGGGATGGGGGAGAAACATTCTTAAGTGTGGAGAGTTTACCTCTATTCCATATTGTTTTTTTCTTTTTCTCTCAAACAAAAAATAATTGTTGGTTTACATAAGCATGAGTCTTGGACCACCTTAAGCAAACCTGGCATATTTAAGCACCTGAATTAAGGAGACTTTCACCCTTTCTTTCCCTCCAGTGTGTTGACCACACCATACAGCTTGGTGTCATCAGCAAACTTGCTGAGGGTGCACTCCATCCCACTGTCCATGTTGCTGACAAAGATGTTGAACAGCGTGGGTTCCAACACCGACCCCTGAGGAACACCACTCAACACTGGTCTACACTTGGACCTTGAGCCACTGATCATAACTCTTTGAGTATGACCATCCAGCCAATTCGTTATCCACCCAGTGGTCCATCTGTCAAATCCATGCCTCTCCAGTCAGAGACAAGGATGTTGTGTTGGACAGTGTCAAATGCCTTGCACAAGTCCGGGTAGATGGATGTCAGGGAACATCTCTGTCTAGCTGAGGACAGTGCCTCCGAGAGCCACAAAAATCTGCTGATTTCTATCCCACATGCAGCTGCCTTTAGTTCTGAAACGACTGATTTGAACATTCATGGATAAGGTGGTTGGTATTATCAGAAGCAAGAGATCAGAGACACCAGTGGTGAAGACAGTGAATTGGAGAATGAAATTAGTACACCAAACATAAAAGTTATACTTCTTTTTAGTATAAATTAGGAAAGTTTTGGTCAGCCTAGATGAAAATATTTTTCTGCCCTAGAGGTCCATGCTATTTAGTAGTCTCCTGAAGATGTCTGTGTAAGCAGCAAGAGTTAAAAATTTAGGCACGTCTGACACATCAATTCTCCTGAGATGTTCTATTTCTAATACTGAAAATACCTCGTCTTTAATACGTATAAGGTGGCTTGCACTAAGATTTTCCTATCTTGAAAAAT
Source organism: Myiopsitta monachus (assembly GCA_017639245.1). NCBI lineage: Eukaryota > Metazoa > Chordata > Aves > Psittaciformes > Psittacidae > Myiopsitta > Myiopsitta monachus. Next base: position 16,884,650 of record CM029924.1, read on the forward strand.
TTGTCAACCAGAATTATCATTTGGGATGAAGGGTTCGGGGAGGGAAGAGCAATTAAATGACACAGCGGCCCTGAGGAGGACTTGGGGGTGTTGGTTGGTGAGAAGCTCCCCATGATCCTGGCAGTGTGTGCTTGCAGGCCAGAAACCAGCCATGTCCTGGGCTGCATGACCAGCAAGTCAAGGGAAGGGATTCTTTCCCTCTACTCCACTCTGGTGAGACCCCCTCCCCCCCCCCCCCCAAGCAGTGTTGTGTCCAGTTCTGGGGACAACACCACAAGAAGGACATGGAGCTGTTGGAGTGAGTCCAGAGGAGGCCATGACGATGCTCCATAAGGCTGGAGCATCTCTGCTCTGGAGACAGGCTGAGAGAGCTGGGCTTGTTCAGCCTGGAGAAGAGAAGACTCCAGGGAGACCTTAGAGCAGCTTCCAGTGCCTAAAGGGGCCAACAAGAAATCTGGAGGACTTTGAGAAACACCTGTAGTAACAGGACAAGAGAGAATGGCTTTAAACTGACAGAGGGGAGTTTGAGATGAGATCTTAGGAAGAAGTTCTTCCATGTGAGGGTGTTGAGGCACTGGCACAGGTTGCCCAGAGAAGCTGTGACTGCCCCATCCCTGACAGTGTTCAAGGCCAGGTTGGACAGGGCTTGGAGCAACCTGGTCTAGTGGAAGGTGTCCCTGCCCATGGCAGGGGGTTGGAACTGGATGAGCTTTTTGGTCCCTTCCAACCCAAACCATTCTGTGATTCTATGAGGCTTAGCTTCAGTTACACAAGACAATGTCTGACAAATGTGACCGAGGCTTCGTCTTCTGTAATGCAGCAAAGCCTTAGCCCTAGCTGACCCCTCCTTCCATCTCCCTACAGTGCTCTACTTTAAGTAACAAAATTCTCTCTCCCCCTTGTTTCTTTTCATTTTCTCCTCTGCTTACCTTTCCTCTGTCTGTTTTCACATTTCTTTTGAAATGGCAGAATGATAGAGTTTGCTTCTACCAATGGGTAGAGTGCATCTGTGGTGCGGCAGTTTCGTTACAAGCAGATCTTTTCAGGGACAGTCTACTGTGTGTGAGGTCTAAAACCTGCGTTTGTGCAATAGGTCATCAGTTCTTCCAAAGGAACAGTCTGATTTCCTGCAATTTGGCTTTTGCATTGATAAAGCAGCATACAGACTGGGAGATCACCCAAACAGGAAATTCGTGGTAAAATCTCAAGTCTCAATAACTGTTTAGATAAGGAGTAGCAGTTACTGTACAGAAAGGCTATGGAAGGCTGTGTAAACACAGTGGGATAGGTGTAGTCCTAAGAAAAGAGACACAAAAAATATTCCCTCTCTTCAACTCTCAGTGAAGATTTTTATTTTCTCATATCTCAAGGATGTCAGAAGAGGTCTCTTTTGATACAGTCTTGTGATAATGCTTCTGCACTTGTGAATTCACAAGGCAGCACCAGTCTGTGCTGTACTTTGTCTTGCACAGTAGTGCCTGAGCCTTGGTGCTTAGCTCATGAACAAAGATTTGCAGGTTTAAATAAAATTGACTGAGCTCTCAAAGTAGCACGATTATTATTGTATTATTAAGTAGCAGGTTATTATTGGATTAGGCCATGACACCATCTTTCACAGTCTTTAATAAAAGTGCCAATCACCGTGCTTTGCAAACTAGTTGGAAAAGTATTGCTGATGAGTGCAAATGGACACTAAAGATTTCCACGGTGACATGTTTCTGATTCAAACGCATCGCAGATTTTGACTGGCTAAAATGAACTTTGTTCACAATCTGTTAAACTGGTTTTATCTGATACTTCCTCAGTTTGTGGCCTGTTATTATTTTTCATCTCTCACAATCATTGGAGTGACTCCAAAGAGACTTTGACCTGTGTGTTCTGGAAAGTGGTGGTGATAATTCTAATCTGTTTTCTTGTCTTTCAGCTACAGAAGCAGAGAAACCTGATTAACAGTGTTCCCTCCGTCCACAAGTGACCAACACCAAGAAACCTCAAGGTTAACTCTCCTATCGTAACAGAAGATGTGATGAACACTCTATATCACGTCTTCATTCCTGCACATGTGGATCCTTTAAAGAAGAATTATGCCACTTTCCCCAGAATAGCAGAAATTTCTGGGAGATTTATTTGGAAAAATACATATTGAAAAAGTAGTATTATTTAAAGAAATTGTGGACTGACTGAATTAATGAACCCTTTTCTCTTTCACCAAGGTGTCCCCTACAAATCCTAGCATACTTAAGGGCTGTGTGAGAAACAAAAATCTCCCATAAATTTTGTCAGTCTCCTGAAAAGGTACGTAGCTTTTTCTGTGTAATCCTATACAAAGGCAGTGCTACTGACTAGAAACAGAAGAGTCCATAAATGATAACACAGTTAGTAACATGTTTGAACAAGGCTGCAGCATACCACAGTTCCCAGCATCTCCTCTGACATATCATTTCCCTGTATGCTAGAGATCATCTCTACCAGACTGGGTGGGGTTGGAGAGTGATGGAAGCACTGACATCCCACTTGGCATTATGTGTGATGATCGCTGTATGTTAATGATTCACATGCTGCACGTTTTCAGCTCTAAAATGTTTGTGAGAAGCCATTCTTGAATCTTTTTCAGGATTAGAATTAAACCTGGTGGCAGAAAGAAATCCTGAGAAAAAACCAAAGCCTGACTAGAGCCTTGGTGGTGAAGAGTAGGCAGCACGTGACATTTTTGAGTTGATCTGGCAGCAGCTGCTTGCATTTGTAGCTGGAGATGGGTTGGAAAGGTTGGTTCTCCAGCCAGCCCAGCAGCATGGCTTTGACTTCTTTCTAGAAAAGGCAGCTTTGCTGTATTCAAGCAAGTGCAGAAAAAGCATTTTTGCACTTTTTAACTTAGATAGTGGGATTTACTATGTTACAGGATAGCTTGTTGCTTTCTCTCTTTGCCTTCTGTTTTAGAAAGAAAGAAGAGCCATAGGCTTCCTATAGGCATTGGTCTCTTGGCCTGCAATGCTGTTGTTCAGGATGGTGAAACACTTCTACTTTTAGCCCCCACACTTTTTCTAACTACATTAACCATTCCCAGTTTTAGATGCTGTGAATGGGGAGCTGACTCAACACATAACAGTATGTGGACATATCCCTGCTAAGGAGTGTCAGGTGAAGTGAGAGCCATTTTTCTCATGTTGCCAGAAGTGAGGGTCAAGCTGCTTCCACAGCTTTCCTGTTTTTGAAAGGGAAGGAAAATCAAGGGTGTGTCTTTCACCTTTGAAGTGTGATAGGAATTCCCCTACAAACTATGCATAGAAGGGTTAGGAAATGATAACCAAATCCAATCAAAAACACAGCACTGTCAACTCCACTGCTAAACCATAGAATCATAGAATCAACTAGGTTGGAAATGACCTTCAAGATCATCAAGTCCTACCAATACCCAAGGACTACCCAGTCCACCACTAAACCATGTCACTAAGGGCCTCGTCTACATGGGTTTTGAACACTTCCAGGGTCCACCACTTCCCTGAGCAGCCTGTTCCAATGTCTGATCAACCTTTTAGGGAAGAAATTTTTCCTAATATCCAATCTAAACCTCCCCTAGTGCAACTTGAGGCCATTTTCTTTTGTCCTATCGCTTGTTACCTGGGAGACCAGCCACCTCCTCACTCCATCCTCCTTTCAGGTAGTTGTACAGAGCAGTGAGGCTCCCCTGAGCCTTCTCTTATCCAGAGTAAACGCCGGTTCTTTCAGCCGTTATTCATCAGACCTGTGCTCCAGATCCTTCACCAGCTTTGTTGCTCTCTTGTAGTGAGGGGCCCAGAAGTGAACACAGGACTTGAGGTGCAGCCTTACCAGTGCCCAGTACAGGGGGACGATCACTGCCCTGGCCCTGCTGGCCACACTATTTCTCATGCAAGCCAGGGTGTTGCTGGCCTTCTTGGCTGCCTGGGCACAAGCTGGCTCATGTTCAGCTCCGTCAATCAGCACCCCCAGGTCCTTTTCCATGAGCAGCTTTCCAGCCACTCTTCCCCAAGCCTGGAGCATTGCAGGGGGTTGTTGTGGCCCAAGTGCCGGACCTAGCACTTTGCCTTGTTGAACCTCATACAATTGGCCACAGCCCATGGATCCAGCCTGTCCAGATGCCTCTGCAGAGCCTTCCTACCCTCCAGCAGGACAACACTCCCACCCAACTTGGTGTTGTCTGCAAACCTACCAAGAGTGCACTCGATCCTCTCATCCAGATCGTCAATAAAGATACTAAACAAGACTATCCCCAGTATTGAGCTCTAGGGGACACCACTAATGACCTTGTCCTTAAGCTCCACATCTACACGTCTTTTAAATACCTTCAGGGATGTTGACTCCAGACTTCCCTGGGCAGCCTGTTCCAATGCTGTCAGTGAAGAGATTTTTCATAATAGTCAACCTATACATGCCCTGGAGCAACTTGAGGTCATTTTCTCTTGTCCTATCTTAACTGGGAGCAGAGACTGATACTCATCTCACTACAAGCTCTACCTGAAAGTAAGCCTCTCAGGTAAAATTAAGTTAAAGCAAGGATCTGAAGGTAAATGACCTCAAAATTATTCCAACCTGGGAACCATCTTTTGTATGCATTTGGTACTATTCATTATTTGATGCCCTCTGAAATGTTTTTCACCTTTCTGTTGCAAAACTATGGTACAGTAAGGAAGGCTGATTCGAAGACATGCATACACACACAGTAGTTTTTTTTGGTTTAACAGATCTCTCTGTGTCTTGGGACAATACATTTAACATATTTTACGTTGAAGCCCATTTTCCTTTGCTACTTACAGAAGCGTAGACAGGCTTTATTAATCAAAGTGGTGCTTTGGATAAGTCTGATTAAAGCCATACCTTTCTTCACACCTTGTAGTTTCTATAGCTTATTTAGCTTGAGCCCCCTTTGTTTAAGGTTGGTGCTCTAACCATAGGGCTGTAAAAACAATCCTCCTCATGCTTTAGCTCAGCGAATTATTGCAGCTTAATGAATTAGTCCATGCAGTGTGAAATCCCCTTAATCAGACTAATTAAAAGAATATCAGCCTACAGCATGGCTGTCTCATAAACAATAAAGGACGCGGAGTCTTTAGGTGGAGGAAGGATTTGGATGCCAAATCCTGTATCCAGCCCCCTGGACTGAAAGGCAGTTTGCCTTGTGGCAGACATGGCTGAAGCCCTCTCTGCTAGACAAATTTTGGAGACATTGGTGGGTTTGGATGCTTCCAGTATGGTGGGTTGGGAAGGGTGACTCCGTCGGTCCTAGTGAGGCCAGGCACTGTGCTTGGAACCTGACATTTTGGTGGCTGGAAAATATAACCAGCAGAAATTAGTATTCTGGATATCTTTTGTGTAAAAGCTGAGTTTGATTCTTCTATTTTGGGCAGCATGGCAATTATGTGATTTTTATGGTAGCTAGTCTGTAAAATTTCTGAATGGAAGGTGCTATGTGATCAAATAATTACTAGTTTTTTGCAGGCAAATACAGAAAAAGGTATTTTACGTTATCTGCTTTGGCACATAGCAAAGCCTGGTTCCCATCACATATCCTGAATCTACTAAGCCAGAACAAAGCAGAGGGAAGGGCAGTAAGTATATTCTGAGAAGGGGAAGCTCCACAGAAAACATGCAGCCAATTTTGAAAGCTGGGGAAAAAAAATTCCCCTCTTGATTCTCAAGTCATCAGCCGATGCCATGAGCCATGAGGTTCAAAAACATTTGCTTCAGTCTTTCTTTGCATTGCTGCAGTGGATAATGGTGATGCTGCTGGGGTTGCTGAAGCCCAACTGCCCCGTTTGCCTTGATGATAACCACCTGCAGCACCAAATTCCACAGACACTCCTGCTGCAGAAAACGTCTTTTTAGGGATCACTGTTGATCCATCATCATTCTTAAGACGAATCTTTAAGACTGCAATGCCCTATTAATGCAGCAGCAAGGAAATGGAACTTTTTCCCCCTCCTCTGTTTTCAGCCTAATTTTGTATGACTCCTTGCTAAAGTCAACTCTAAGAGACCTTGCGTGGGCCAAGCCCTAACCTGCCCTTATTGCCTAAGAACACAGAAATTCAAGCCACAGCTTCACTCCTTCTTCAACTTGCTTTTGAGGAAGACCCTCCTTTGTGACCAACTTCACGCAGTATTCATATGCGTCCTCCCTGCCCCCCAAAATCGTGAGAAGCAGCTGGAAAATCTGTAACAAAACTCCTAGCTGCAGCATCACTCACAGCTTCAGGTTTAAACAAAAGGTCAGTGTAGTTCTCAAGTGAAAAACTTCAGATTAAAGTATAAACAAATGAGTGAGAAATGGTGCCAGGCTTGGAGGGATTAAGGGATTCAATGAAAGACGAAACTTCAAAAAGTGTTTGAACGTGTTTCTTAATCCTTGAAACTCCAAGGCACAGAAAAGTAACCTCCTAATTGCTACACACCTGTGCCAGCCTTTGCCGCTGCTCGCATGTTCTAGTGGCCAGAAAGGTGGACATCTCTCAACCATAGAGCTGTACATGGTTCCGGTTAAACGATCTTTTCCCTCTGTGTTCATGCATGAGAAACTCAAATTCTCTTTTACAGGCACAAAGCCTCTGTTAAGCTTTTCTCTTCATGAGGAGATGTTTGCGATCTGAAGCACAAGAACTGGAGAGCGGAAATACTCATTACAACCTTAGTTGGAAAATTTGATTATAGGAATCATTAAGTCCTGTAAAACCTCATGCTCTCCTGGAGAGCTGCAAAGGAATGGGACTAACCAAGTAACTAGTTGGATTTCTAAAAAAATTCCGTCACCTTCACTGATCCAACGTTAAAGCTCAAAATGTTCACTAATCCTGATTAGAATTTGCAAGGAAAAGAACAATGGTTCTCTGCCCAAATTAGGCTTTCTAGATAGTGGGCTGAAGAGGTAGACCTCTTTCCATGGGAAGACTTTCTTCTTTCTAAAGCAGAATACCATTAATGAAGCACACTAATTTCTTGGCAGAAAGTGTTGCTTCAAAACCATGGTTGGGAAGCTCATTGGGCTTTGAGCAACCTGGTCTTGTGGAGGGCATCCCTGCCCTTGGCAAGGGGGTTGGAATTGGGTGAGCTTTAAGGTTCCTTTCAAGCCAAACCATTCTGTGATTCTCTTCTATGATTCTATGATCCCACGTATGTCCTTTGGGACACACTGTAGAGCAGCAGCTTGAAGAACAGCCCAGGGACCACAGAACGCAGCTAGCAACAAGAACACCTGTGCTAGACTTCTTGTCTTACTATGTGTTTCTTTGGAGAAATACACACATTTGACCTTTTGCTTCAGTTTAATCCTGAAAAATAGCAATAGCAGTAATTTGTGCTGTGCAGAAGTGCAGTGGGTGTGCACCACTATTCAGAAAGACAACTTAAGCCTGTTTTAGTGTTTAATTATGTTGAAATTCTCCTCCAAAAGACCTTGTGAGCTATCAGTGCAGCAGCCAGCTGAAGCTAACCCTTAACTAGACAGCTTCCAGAAAGAAATGAAAATTTCTGTGTCTGCTCTTTCTCAGGAATGTTGGGCAGAACACAAAGCTTAATGCTGCCAGTGCTGTTGGCTCAAACAATACTTCTGACGTTTCAGGAATTAAGCATGAAGGATTAGCAGATAAAGGGCACATTGTTGTGCATGAAGAACAGTCCTTAACCCTTCACACATCCCAAAAGGATATGTGCATTTTCTGGATGGACAGTGAAGTGGCACTGGGGAAAGGGAATTTGGCTTTCCTTTTGTCATTACACAGGGTGCACCATTTGAACTAAGTATCCCAAAGAACTTGGTGGAAAGACTGTAAGTGTTAGGACAGATGAGTCATGCAGGAAGGACTGGGAATGGGCGTGCTGCAAAGTCTTGTGTGCACGACAGGAAGTGGAACAGAGGAAGTGTTAACATGTGCTGAGTTTACATGCTCCCATTTACAATGGGAAGGTGAGAAAGTGGCTTCTAGGCTACTACTGCAAACAGGGAAGGGCCTTGGAAAGATTGCTGTTGTGGTGCTGCTCAGTATTTGACAAAAGAAACAATGGAGCCAGTCCTTCCTCAGGAGTTCCTCATTAAAAAGGCTCATCAGCAGTGTAGGTGCAGCCTGGGAGCTATGTTTCTGGTAAAAGAGGAGAGTAAGAGGACAAGCAAAGGAGCAGGGTCTGTGGAGGATAGATACAGAAGCATTTAAGTGTGGAAATGAAACAGAGGAAAAAGTGATAGCACACACAGCAAGACTTACCTAGAAACCCTAGAAATCACTAATCCCATCCATTCTTCTATTTTGAGGCAGAATCAGCATCTAGGTAACACCTGAGAATTCCTTGTCTGACCTCTGTTTAAAAACCACCAGTGGAGAAGGCCCCTCAGCTTCCTGAAATAATCCATAACCATACTGTTTCAGGCAGCATGTATCCAGGCTGGAAGGTGACCAGAATAACAGGAGCACCTTCAGGCCTGTGAAAACTGTTGTTCAAACTCAACTATTACAAACAATACAAGTTTTTTATTCACACAAAATATGAGAGCAATGAGAATCCTCTGTTGTCATACTTTGTTACACTTGCTGGGCCAATACCTGCTAACAGCAATCACACCTTTGGCTGTCTCTTAGCTACTTAGTCATCATATTTGACCTGGCCTTGTGTAAATGCTCTGAAAGGATCAGGATGCAAGACTATATGTCTACAGCTCTGAAAAGAATTTGATGAAAAATAGATTAAAAGCAAGGCTAGGATAAATTATCCTTGATAAAAGGAAAATTAAATATCATCATCTTATTCTTGAGAATTAAGCTATAGTGATTTAAGGGTACATGAGAACACTGAATTGGAGGTTTAACATGCTTTAGCATATACATATCAACTTCATGTCCACTTTCATGAACATGTAAATGACAGTCAAAAGTCAGCTAGGAGCCAGGGAGCTGAACTGTGAGCTAACAAATGTAATGTTAGTTTCTGCAGCCATTGCTATGCTGTGTTTTGTTTGGGTGTTTTTTTTAATGGGGACCTTGGCTAGGATTACAACATGCTATACAGCTCCTATTACCACTCATTAATTTTCCATTATGCTGGTGTACAGATTTCTCCTAAGCCAACTTAAACCAACTTTTAGTGAAGAAGTTTGGAAGGTGTGTCTTTACTGCACAACCAATTCCTTTTACAGCATTGAAATACTGTCAGGTCTCAACACGCTCAGGCTGTTCCAACGCCAAGTCAGGCAGGAATCAGTTGTCATGCTTTGAGAACATTTGCTTGTAATATGTCTCTGTACATTTCTGCGAGGGAAGAGCTGCAAGTGAGGTGCCCTGGGAGGGCAGAGGCAGGGAGTAACAGGGAACTGCTGTCCCGCAGGTGTGCTAAACACCTAGCAAATGAAAAAAAAAGTGTCTTTCAACAGCTCATATTGTTAGGGCCTGCAATGGTGTTTTCAAAGCTTCAGTTTGTCCTTTGGGATGTCTCAGAGTCCATGTGACAGCAGTGTTAGATATCCTTCTGTCCTACAGCTTATGACAGTGGGATACAGCTGTTGTCGGATAGTGGTTTTGCAATGACCAACAATGTTAGCTTTGCAACCACAAGGACCACTCATCATTGCTTCATTGTTCAGTCAGTAGTTAATATTATTCTTTGTGCTGGTTTTTTTGGGAAGGAGGGGTTTGGTGGTTTGGTTTGGTTTTTTCTTTATGTAAAGCTGTGAACATTACCGTTTTGAAAGGAATCTAGTATCTTACAGCTTGTTAGTTTTCAAATAGGAACAGTCCCTATATTTGTATATTGTTCCTGAAAGAAGTCTTTAGCACTTAAGTTGGCTGCAGTCCTCATTCACCTAGGCACCTGCTGAGGTAAATTTTAGAGTGTGATTTCCAGTAAGAGAAAGCAAATCATTTACGATACAAGAATGATTGAGGATAGCAAGGTAGGTAGCATCTAAGTGGCTCATCTGTCATTGAAATACTGTTCTTGAAATGAATATAATAACCACCCATGACCTATAATTTTCAGAGGGTAATATGTTGAAAAACCTCAGCAGAAAGCAGGGTTGGATAGTACAATTTGCTCGAGTCCTGTTTAGAATCACCTTTAAAACAAGGATAGAAGATGGAGAAGCATTATCAGTGGCAAAAGCTTGTTATATGTTCATTAGGATATTGTTAAGTCATCTAGAGCTCCAAGAGTTTGAATACGCTTCAATTAAAATTCTGTCCACAATTTATGTATATATATGCCAATGATTGTAATTACTTGATAAAATGGAGCTCTGATCAGAAACTTGGTATGCATCTCAATCAGCTACAAATGGCAACAATTGACTGCAGTAACCTTACACAAGATCTGTAGACTCATTCTGCAACTATCCCTCATCTTAGCTCATTAGAAAAAAATAGCGAAAACACAGCAAAACAATAAAACCCCAGAAGAATAACAGAGTGATCAAGAAAGGAATTACATATCTTGTGGCACTGAGAAACCTCAAACTCACTATAAAATACAACTGCAATAAAGCATGTCATTAGAAAGCAGTCTCTAGACCATAACATTGTTACATACAAATCTCACAGTCTTTGTAGTTTAAAACCAAAGTGAAGTTATCCTTAACTTATAAAGTGTTTCTGTTTGACTGCAGGGTGGAAGAAGTTGGTTCCTTGTTTAAAGTATACTTCCATTAAAAAATCAAAAACACACGCACACAAAAAAAGGAGGAATACTGGAAGGATATAGGCATGTCTGGAATCCACAATGATATACCTAAAAGACCAAGGCAGGCACGAGTCCCAGGCTGAAACAAGGAGCAGATTGGACTGATAAAATAGATTCAGCCAGAGTCACATCCTTACTTCTCTTAGCATTGGCTCCAGGTCCGAGTTCATTACTCCTGGGAATTTCTTCCTGGAATATGCAGTTACTGCGACCGCATATGTAGTGGAAGCTATGTGGTCAAGTATAGGGGGCATGATTACTGCCTTCCCAATTGGGTTGGAGCTGTCAGTGAGGCATGTAGCTCATGGGTTCACTGCCCTCTTTATGACTTCTTGTTGAGAAACAAGATGCAAGTCCCTAGGTAGAGGTTAGGAGGGTTTTATAGATACTAGTAATTGCATTTTCTGATAAGTACTTGTATGCAATGCTGGTGAGGAATCTGGTGGGCAGCATTATTTCTAGAAGAAAATTCTCTTTTATAAAAACAATTTTGTGAAAATAGATTAGCTTCAAGGGAATCTTACTTGAATGGCATTCTTGGTCAAATCAAACAGTGAGGAACTCTGCTTGGCTCAAGTAGGTGAAGCTATGTGGCAATAGCAGGGTGGATACACAGTTTCTTGGAGCAAAAGATGTCCAAGATTATACTTGAGTTAAGAAAATACTCCATATCTTGAATTGTGATTTGACAGTTTAAAAAAGAGCAGAGGTTAGTGAAGGAATACACCAATGCAAAAGAAACATCCCTACAATGAATTAGAGGAGAGGTTTTAAGGGAATGCAGATGGCTGTTGTCAGAACTGTGAAAACACACATGGATGCTTGTTTTCTTGTGCAATTGTTCCTATTGTGCAAGTGGTTCCCAGCATGGTAAACAGCAAAGGTGAAACAGTGAGATAGATAGCTTGGACAAATATGTATTTATTTGTCAATGCTATTTTGGTGGCTGTAACTAAAAATAGATTTGATATTGTATATCCAGTGTTGTATATCATTAATATTTACCAGCAAATTCAGTAGCCGCAGTCCTTTTATCAAAGACAAGCATCACACTCTCGTGGAAGGTGCCCCTGCCCGTGGCATGGGGTTGGAACTAAATGAGCTTTAAGGTTGCTTCCAACCCAAACCATCCTGTGATTCTATGAACAGTCACCCCATTTGAGGAAAAAAAGACTCAGCACAGACTGTCACTAACGTAATTCTCAAAGGTGCTGATTTTAGAGGTTCTTTTCAGGTGTTTCTCAGATCTTCACTACTGTAGAAACATTAAATGATGGTTGCTGCAGCAATATTAAACTCTGAAACTATCGCTAGATGTTTTATCTTTTTTTGAATTACAGACTCATTGGAATTGGCCTGCATTGTAACTCATCAGCTTAATTCTGTCGAATGCTGCACTTAATTCTTCTGAATTCTAATGAATTACTTGTATACCAAACAGGCTCAAATGCTTGGCATCTTTCTGTTGCTATCTTGAAAACACGCTGCAATAACTAGACTGAGATCCATTCATTGCAAAACAATCAGATGAGCTAATGGCACACATCTGGCTTCTTGTCTTTGCAGTCTTGTTTCCGAAGTATGCTTGTGAGTGTGTAAGTTCATGTGTGTATTTTCTGTCTTCCTCCTTGTATCTTTTGAAGCCATTGGTCAGTTTTAACTGTATTTGACACATAAGTAGCTGTCCCAAGGACACCACGGTTCCAATGGAAATAATAAAGTGAGGGAAAAAAGGAAACCCTTAAGTTCCTTCCATAAAATGAAGCATCTAGGAAGTGCTGCAACACCTACCAGACAGGAGAGAATCCAGACGGGACACACCTATAGTTGAGTCCTGCTGCGGGTGTCTCTCAGGCACAGGCTACATGGGTTTTGACAACTGTGCCGAAAGACCCAAATCTACAGGCAACCAGGAATTTTTGGACTCATTGCTTCTAGTGCTGCCCATTCTGAGGTCCCCCTTTTCAGGAAATTCAGTGCTTTAGTAAATGAAGATGGGGAACTCCTCTGGCTGCAGCTGGGAGGAATGCTTATAAATGCATGCAAACAAACTAGCAAGGATGCATTTTTTTTTCCGAGGAAAAACTGAGCGTGTACGGACTGGTACAGAATTGCAGCAGTTTGAAGCTAGACAATTTCTATAATTCTATGGTGAATTTAGATTTTTAGAATTCAAGTAAACCCTTGACTTTTTGTCATATCTGGGTCTGATTCTGCTCAGGAATTTAAATCAAAATCATCCTTAAACTCCAAGTTTCCCCAGATTCACAGATCCATTATCATAGAATAATAACCACAGAATGGTTTGGGTTGGAAGGGACCTTAAAGCTCATCTAGTTCAGCCTCCGACACCTTCCACTAGACCAGGTTGCTCCAAGCCCCATCCAACCTGGCTTTGAACACTGCCAGAGATGGGGTGTTTTTATCTTATGTGATGAGTTGCACAGCTTGCATACATCAAGTAAGACAGATCTGATCTTCTGTGAAGAGTAAATTAGGGGTTCCCAGAGTTGTGCAAAATGACTTAGAGGCAATAGCAACTCCTTCGTTCTCAGCAACGTGATGATTAAAAAAAAACAGATCAAGAGAATCACTGCTTTTAATTCTGGCTTGTTCTCCACCAGATGGTGCTCTTGTCTCTGAGGTGGTGGTTGTTTCAGCTGAATCAATCAATACCTACACCTGTTGACCCCTCTGCATCTCTTGATCTGTCTCTACCCACACTGTGTGCCAGGATGCATTGCGCTGGGTGACCTCCTTTGGCCAGACCGACTTTTGCTGGTCTGGCCTGCAGCTGTGCACGGCGCTTTTGCAGGATGTTTGTTTGGAGTCTCTGGGTCTTCTAAACCTTATGCTTCCTTGTGAAATTGCGATATTGCAACTGAGTCCAATCACATTGCGTCAAAACATCCCCATGCTTTGTGGCCACCATACATGTTAACCTTTATGGCACTGAGACAAGCAAACCAAGAAATGAGGTATCCTCTGTGCAACTCCAGACACCAGCAAGACTGTCAGAGGTCATTATATATTAATCAAGCATGGGATTATGACCTGCGATGGAATGTGTTAGCTCTTTGGAAATCATGTATTGGTTTCTCCAGACTAGGTCTGTACCACTGTAAACAAGTAGATGACATGGCAAATTAAAAACAAAGGCTGAGCCAAGCAGGAAACAAATCTGATTTTACAGTGTCTACATCCTGTGACTTCCAGAGCCCTTGCAGCACTTGCCTTGTCACTGGGCTGAGGGCAAGCATTGATCTTGCATTGGCCAGGGCTCACCCAGAGCAGCTCATCAAAGAGCTCTTGTAACTTCCACTTTTATCTAGTAGCAGGAAGAGAGCTGGCAAGGGGTGTTGTAAAGGCTTTGTTATCTCTACTAAAAGCTCTGAAAAGTATAAAAAGTTAACACAGTGTCCCATAATGTGATCTCTGTCATTTCAGGTGTATGAAGTGACACCGCTCAGAATAGTAAAGGCGATGACCCACAAATAGTGTTCCTTGGGCCTGAGAAGCCTCCAGCCAACAGCTGTTTAAAGGGGCTACAGGCCCAACTGTAGCCCTGTCCTTCAGTTGTCAGTCTGCTCACAGCTCTCCATAGCCCCTACTTCTGCCTTTTCCATGGATCTCCTTTTGAGAAAACTCCTGAAAAAATTGCATGTATATTTTACTGTAAGTTCTTTCCTTTCTTTCTCCCTTTCCATATACTTTATTTACTGGCAGTCCCCATCCTACCTCCTCCTCCCCCTCCAACACTGTATTAGTGGTGTTGTTGAGGAGATACACCTGCTAGACAGCTCAATGATTAACCCAGTGTCAGGAAGGGATGGGTAAGGGTTCCAGCACCTGGTATAAATTGATGGCGGGCAATAGGAGCTGCTTTTCTGTAGGACTTTTGTGCTTTGCTCTGATGATGTTACCGGGCTAGGAAGTTCTTAAAGTATTTTATGAGATTGAGAATTATCACTGACCTGTTCACCTCTTCACGAAATGACAGACACTTGCCCAAGGCACACAGTGAGTCACTCTTGAATAGTTACGCCTGGGCTTCAGCTTGCAACTTTATAATGAGTTCTGGGGGCTCTGTAACAACAGCAGATTCAAAGTGGGGAAAAAGGATTAAAAAGAAACTTGGTGAGACCAGGTGACCGTAACAAACTGAAGATTTGTAACTATTGTGTCATATCCCTTCCTATCAGAGGCTGCTAATTCACACAGGTCCTTTCATCTGTAGATCAAGTGCCATCTTAAAAACAGGACTTTTGCTTTAAAGCTGATCTAAAATTCTATTATGCTTCTTCCTTTTTTACCTTATGTTTAAGTGGAAAAAAAAAAGTTTTTAACTGGGAATAATTTTAATTTCAGTTTTCATTTTTTCTTCAGATTACATTTTTTTTTCCATGACCTCATATCTTATTTATGTACCATTATGGATGTTTAATTTAGTTAAAGAGCAGAAAGCATTGTATTTTCCTCACTGACAAGCAGCTGAGTCCTACAAATAGCTTCTTTACAGACTATCCATGTGCAGAAATGGTGACTAGTTGAATGGGCCATTAGACCTATCCCGAGGTGCATTTTCTTTGATGTTTTAGTGATGCAACAAATCATGTTATCTGTTGTGAGATCTTTGCATCCTCCTTTTCCAAATGCCTAGTTCCTGTAACTTCATGGACAGATCAGCCCTTAAGAGAAAAGGGGCAAAAATATACTCCCACAGTCATGTTTATAGCGATATAGTCCTTGCATGTGTTTGTGCTGAGGGCTGATGACAGCAAATCCTCTAGCTTGAGATCTGTTTGTTAGTATGGACTGGAAAGACTATTTCAGTTTGATCTTTTCCCTCCTAGAAATTTACCCTCAGTTTAGAACCAAATCATAGGAATGGGCTTCTCATCATCTCTCTTCAGCTACCTTAATAGTAGCATGCATTTATAGGGGAAGGAAAATTATTGGAAGAATTTAAGCTCTCATTTGATCCACTGCAAAGAGAAAAAACTTCAGAATATTTGTGACTAAATGGATTTCTCTTTCCCACTCAGAGCTGTTTCTGTCTCTGGGAATGATTTTTGCCAGATGACCCAGTACTGTGGTCCATGTGAAAACTGATTGGGAAACAGTCAAAATTCTGATCAGGATGGGACAATAGGGCTGTAGGAAACACTTGCAGGGGGGTTGGAATCAGACTATCTTTAAGGTCCCTTCCAAGCCAAACCATTCTATGATGCAGAAATGCAGATTGTAGAGTATGCATGCAGAAGACTTAATCCAACAAAACCTGTTTTTATCTCAAGACAGGCACACAGGTTGAAACTGTGCTTCCCTAAGACATTTCAAGTACAGGTGGAGAGAGCGATAAGCTAGCACTCAAAACAACATCAAGCTACAGGAATTAATAGCTTTCTCATTACCAATCTTTGGCATGGGAAGGCAAAAGAAAAGGTAATGTTAAGATTTGGGACAGGTCTAGAGAACCTGCTTCCTCCCTACACTAGCCAACCAGGGCGCTGGAAGCATATCTCCATTGCTAGGCCTTAGAGCTCATGTAGTTCGAACCAACCTTCCTCTAGACCAGGTTGCTCCAAGCCATGTCCGACCTGGCCTTAAACACTGCCAGGGATGGGGCAGCCACAGCTTCTCTGGGCAACCTGTGCCAGTGCCTCACCACCCTCAGAGAGAAGAGCTTCTCCCTAATATCTCATCTAGATCTCCCCTCTGTCAGTTCAATGCCATCCCCCCTTGTCCTGTCACCGCAAGTGCTTGTAAAAAAGTGTCTCTCCAGGTTTCTTGCCAGTCCCTTTAGATATTGGTATAATATAATGAAGAAGACAGCCTTGCACTGACAAAAAGAATGGTGAGTTGATTTGTCTTAATTCTAGCTCAGCTCTGAAACTGAGAAGCTACAAAATCTAGTGTTTGGGGTAGGTGAAGCCAGACTATCTGGGGAAGGAGTGGACTCTGCCTCCCAAAGGTTACCAGGAAACTGCTGTGATTCAGAGCAGAAGCGACAAGAGAAGAATGTCTTCCAGAAAGTCTTCAGCTGTGGAGCTGAGGTAGGCACTGCTCCTGGCATGGAGCTGTGGTATCGATTCCTGGGCTAGTGCTATCTGGTGTCCCTGAAGTTGATAGCACATGTCGGCTGACTTTGCCCTCTGCATTTAGGTTTGGGTGCTGGGTGTTCAAGGGCTCTCTTCTGCCTGTCTGGTGTTTTTTTTTTTAACCTCTCCATAGACACTGTGGTAAATGTATTTCATTACTAAAAAGAACTCAATGTATAGGCCAAGTTCTGACCCACCACTGAAGTCCTTAGGGAAGATTCTCGAGGTTGGAGTGAGTGGTATTAGGCACTCTGCAGCACTGGCAATGAGGTGCCATAGTTCCTGTGGCTGATGCACCCTTCTCAGTAGCCGTGAGCAATTCCTGGGGAAACGCATCTAGTTGAAGGTCTCTCAGCCACATCCCTTTTTCTCTCTAAGGCCAACAAAACTGTGCTGTATAGGTTCTGCGTATTAGTGAAGCAATGATGAGTTTCTCTCCGTGTGTCTTTCTCAAGGGAACCTTGAAGCCAAAGAGCTTTGGGAATGTATGTTTTAATAACAACCCTGGACTGTTATTGCTGGTCTTTGCATTTGACTTGACATTTTGTTTACTGTAGTATTTGTGAAACAGGGACAAGCCGTAAACATCCATCTAGCTGCACCTCTGCAATGACATGCTCTGACATGCATGAATATTTTCAGTGGAAGTTGTTCCTGCAGCCATCTTAGATCTTTGTGGGTTTTTCAAGTCATTCAGTTAGAGAGAAAAACAACCGTAGCATGTTACTGAGGTCACAGGATGAATAAGACATTATGAATAGTCATGCTGGAAACAAAAGCTTTGGTGTATACTTGGTGAGAACTGTGGGGGTTGACAAAAGTTTGCAGAGCAGTTCAAAATAATGAAGCACATGGAAAAATGTTAGCTTGTGGGTAATTTCCAAGCAAAAAAAGTTTCTGAATAGACTGTTCAGTGTGGGGGCTTCACTCACCCTTATTTTCATCTGAGCTGTGAATTATCTGGTCATTGTCTTGAAGGTAAATCGTTAAGTAAAAAATCTAGAGGGGAGGATAGAAATCAATGTGTCAGGTTTATCGTAAGTCCCAGAGCAGTAATTGCTTTCTGTTGCTGTAGCAACTGATGGCTTAATCCCCTAAGATTAAGCTTCTCACCAGCAATGTCAAATCTTCTGAGTGGGTCATAAATAAATGTGAATACACCTTCTTTGTATCAGAAATTTCGCCAGCAGGTAAAATACCTTTCTTTCCTATGCCCTTTAAAAGATGGATTATAGTAACATGCCCACATAATAACTTGCCCATTTGTGACAAAGCTTTGCTCTTTATTATGTTTTACTGTGGATTCACAGCTTCCTTCATGAACTGCTGGGATTTTATCTGGAAGTTTCAATCAGATGTGTGTGTATAAGATTTCTTAACTCTGGATTGTGAATGCTTATACATTTTTTCTCTCAGCATCTGTATAAAAGCATATAATGTTTTTCAAGTCTGGATCTGAAAGGTAGATATCATATAACCTGACGATAGTCTTGCAGGAAGAGTATGATAGAAAGAGAAGTACTCTCCAGATTTCCTAAGATCATCCCCAATGCACAATTATCCCAGCTAAACATCAAATCTGTGGTCATGGGTCCAGGCATATCTGTCCCTAATATGCTAAATGGCAGAAGTACACTTTCACAAGATGACGGGGTGAGGTTCAGTGTTAGAACATTTACTTTTCTCAGTCTTATGGAATCACAGCATGATTTGTATTTACCCCCTCTGAGGTAGATTTTTCTTATGTGATGCATCTCATTTCAAGTTCACTTTTGTCTTTCAGTCACTTATTTTCCCTTTTTCCACAAAACATGAAGAGGTTTGCTACCTGTCAGGAAATTTCCAAGGAAAGAACAGGGTTAGTAGCAGCAATCAGCTGGAGGGATGAACGTGCTTATTACACGAAAGTGCATGCTTAGCAATTAAAATATTCTAAAATAACATTGTAGTTGTTTTTGTGCTTTATGTACAGTATTAAAAATATAGTCTACCACAGGTAATTTATGAAAGCAGCTAATAATGAGTTCATTATTGCATAGCAAGCCAATGTTGCAGTCGTGGTTATAGGCCAAGCCAAGGTCTTTGATCTTCTGGTTCATTTATGTATAGATGAAAAGACTTTAGCTTTCATCTCGCATTCATCGGCTAATTATCCCAGTAACTGGTCTCACTCAGGTCTCAGTCAGTTCTTATTCAAGGACTTACTCTTTCATTTTCCATCCTCTACACAGGGAGTGAGTCAGCAGAGTCATGATTTATTGCCCTTTCGTATGAGAGATTTGTTATTTTCATGGCTCTGTTCAAGGGACTCACCTGTCTGTAAAATTTGCAGTTGAAACAGTTTGAAAAATACCAGGTGATGTAGCTATTTGCAGTGACACCATTGGGTATTAGTTAGGAGGAGCTGATTTTAAATAGGAAAATGCAGCACTTGAGAGCTCAGCCAACCGCAGGGCTGAACTGAGTCTCATCAGAGCGTTACTGTACTCTCTGGACTTCTTTCTCTGCTCCCAGTGGATCAGGACATGAAACCTATGAATAATATTCAATGTTAAGAGGGCATTTAAACTTAAAAAAAAAAAATAAAATTGGATCTGTGAGCCTGCATAGTAGAGAGCACTCTGTCAGAAGTGAACAGCAAATAATTTCCTCTTGGACACCTTTCTATCAGTTTAAAGCTTCCTATCAGCTCTAGGATCTCTACACAAGAGCATGGTTTAGTTTAAAGTTCTCATTCACTTCCAAGTATTGCAAATGACCAGTTCCATTCAGACAAATTTAAGTCAAGATTGTATATATGTATAATATTCATATATAGTAATATTAATTATAAATTCTAAATTAATGAAATCTGGCCTGGATGGTGATTTTAAAATGTGATCTTTGTTTTGTGCACAGGTTGCAGTTTTCACCTGGCACTTCAAAGAAAATAGTTACCAAATGGTGCTTAGTAGATGATTGCCAGTCTCTCCCTCCCTCCACTTTCTTCACAGGTTTAATAATAAGACCTCAATGCCAGCAAATAGGAAGATTAAGTTCCTGACTTAGCACTTGTATACCAAATACTTTATAGGATGCTAAGACGTATATTCTGTCTTATTATCATAGAATTGTAGAATGGTTTGGGTTGGAAGGGACTTTAACGCTCATCTAGTTCCAACCCCCCTCCCATGGGCAAGGACGCCTGACCAGGTTGCTCCAAGCCCCATCCAACCTGTCCTTGAACACTGCCAGGGCTAGGGCAGCCATAACTTCTTTGGGCAGCCTGTTCCACTGTCTCACCACCCTCACAGTAAAGAATTTCTTCCTCATATCTAATCTAAATCTCCTGTTTGAGTTTGAGCCCATTCCTCTTGTCCTATCACTACAGTCCCTGATGAAGACAAAACACATTTCTTGAAGAATTATGGCTTTAGAAACTCACTCTAAGTTTGTGTGTTATGATATTAAGATGATGGATGCTTGGAATGGCAAGACTGCTGATATACCTGCAAGTTCCCATATCATCTATTTTTTTATGTTTCAGTGGATGATGAATCCATGTATGAATGTATCATGACTTACCTGCCTTGCCGGACATTGATTTTCCAGGGATTAGAGCTGGTGGTGGGAATGGAGCTTATTCTGTGCAACTAGACTACATGGAGAAAAATGGCGAAGGTGATATTTAGCATTGGACTCCACATATAATTAACTATAATTTTCAGGGAAATTTTCTTCTGTCAATTCCTTTACTATACACAATTGCACATGAACAGATGGCTGCTTTCTTCTAACTTGTACCCTTATGGGCACTGGATTTCATGGTGCCTCTACATATAGTGTTATTGGAGATGTGAGAAGGGACATGATGTGCAGTTTAGAAAATGACATGACAAGGGGAATGTCACAGTGGATTATAACTAGACTTTGTGGCTGAATATGAGACAGATGACTAGGACAAGCTTCTAGCCAAAATGTCATAAATCATTGAGTAGTCTCGTAAACGAAGAGGTACAAGTTCCATTCTCAGGAACACTTAAAACTAATCTAGATGATTGAGTAGTTAGAGTGGTAGTTATGATAGTAGCTTCAATTCATGGAATACAGCTGATTGATCAAGAATTGATTTAAAGGAAAAAATAAGGCCCTAAAGCCTTATAGCAACCTGGTCTGATCACTTACCTGACTGTGGTTTGAGCGGGAGTTTAAACTACAGACATCCCTTCCAATCTGAGTTATCCTATGAAATAAATACGTTCAAACACAGAGTGAATAAAAGAAATATAGGAAGTGGTTGTACCATTTTCTATACAGTCCATAATCTGAAACAACTCCTTTTCCCTGTTTTCCCTGTTTTTTTAATCTTTCCTTTTTTTTCTTCTCTCCTTTTCTTCTTTAGTAAGTCCTGGGCATTTTAAAATTCTTTCCTGTGTTGTGATCCAAGAAAATGCTTTTTGTGTGCTTTCTGTCCATACCAAAGAATGCTCAGACATAAGTAAGCCAGTCACCATTTAGACTGCATCATTAAGTCCAGTAACTAAATTATGTAATTGGCAGCAGTGCCAGAATAGCAGATTCATTTTAGTTGCAGTGGTGCAATGTCCAACTACACATAGAAGTTTATATCCATTCTTTCCTCCAGATGTTGCACCTCTATAGGTGTTTCTTTTGAGTATGGTCCTGAGAGATACTTCTGCAATGTGTGTATGTGTGTGGAAGTGCATGGTAAAGCCACCTGTCTTCTTAATGAGCAGTTCACTTTGCTCTTCTAGGTGTATTGACTCCCACTACTGGGGTGGTCGCAGCAGGCATTACTGTCTGTTAATATGTCCTGGCACTTAAGTGGCATTACTTTCACACAAAAGAAGCTTGTAGGGCTCTTCTGTGGAAACTGCATGCAAGTAGAAGGATTGCCTGCAGGGCATGAGACCAGCGATGGAGTTTCCTGAAGATCACAACTCCAGCTGCAAGGCTTTTGCTGGCTTACTGGAAGAATAGGGAGGAGCTCAAGGAGAGACTCACCCCTTTGAAATTCAGGGCTGTGTTGCTGTGGGTCACTGAGTCTAGTTTGCAAGCCACAGAATGAGTCCTAGTAAAGTCACTACAATTTTTCTCATTCTTTCCTCCCACAGATGCACCATGCCAGCTGCTAAAAGCCATTTCAGAAGGGCATGGGAGAAACCTGGGAGAAGGTTTTTCTTTCTAAATAAATCAAGTAATTAATTCTGAGTAATGCAGTGTTGCATAGTAACCCTGTACAAGGGTGATGAGGTATCGGCTTCATGCCAGTGTGTCTCGCTGCAGTAGCTGCAGTGTTGCTTCCCATGGTGGCTTCCCATGATTGAGCACCCTGGTTGGGAAAAGGAGAAGGCAGCTCCTCAGTGCCCACTGATCAAACAACTGCATAGCTGAATAAAATTGGACCTTTCATCTGGCAAAGAAGTTGTACATCTATGTTCAGCTGCAAGCAATGTGCCAATGTAAGGATTAGGAAAATGAAATCTTTGCAGTGTAAAAGGCATCTGGATAATATTCCAGCTATCAGACACACAGCCCACCTCAAAGACTAATGCAGGAGAACTCTGTAGACAAATGCTTGACCCCCAAGTTTAATGAGCATTATAAGTACTAATTCAGTGATCTGGTATATGCAGGACTTGTGTTTATGGGGTGCCTAGTTAACCCTGTAGTGTCTTCATATCTAGACATACCCATTGAAACTTGGAAAGTCTCGCCAGCAGGAATGCATTCACCCATATAGGACTCAAGAAGAGTTACCTCATTAGCATCCTAGACCAGATAGACCTTGAGAATCAAATTGCTGAAAGGCTGTGGCAGAATCCAGAGGAATAACCCAGGCCTCTGAAGTCCTATTTATGTCCTGCTTAGCAAAAGTATCTGCCCCACAGTGCAAGTTTCGTAGTGGGAAACAGCTGACTTTACACTGAGGTCACTGTAAAATATTTGCTTAGCTATCCTCCATCTCCAGTAGAACAATATTTACCCTGGTCACGCATGCACTGAACATGCATATTCCCTGGCAGGTAGTGCACTTGTATATCCAGCTAAGGGATGTGAAGGAAACTCTTGGAGCGTATATGTGGCATATCCTTATATCTACTGAAAGATTTCCTTTTGACTGCTAGCAAAGTGAAAATATAGTGAGGAAAGGGTGCTTTGTTTCAATTTCATTATACAAACAAACGCACTTGCAGTTCTATGGAATTTTAACACAGTTAATCATAAACCTGCTATTTGCATCTCATGGGCATTGAGCATTGTGTAGATACTGGAGTTGGGATAAACTGGTTTGGAAAGGTTTGCCTGCTATAGCTGTGTTCAAGGGTTAACCCTCACTTTCCCACTCAGATGCTGGCAAAGGAAATCCCCTCAATCACAAAGATTGGAAGTTAGCCTATGAATTGTTCACACCTCATGCTATGTTGCAGGTAGCTGCTTGTTTTGAGATGTCCCCAAAAGATCTGTTCTGGTATGATTCCTAAGGCTAACGTGAGCCATGAAGGGTTGGATTTTTAATGTCCTTTGTACCTGTGCAGTTCTTAGACCCCCTTTGTTAATTTCTGTTAAGCTATTATTCCAACTTTGCCTTGTGGCAGGTATGTCCACTCCCTGATTCTAAATGCTGAAATCTTGGAGGCTTCTTTAATAACCTTTCCCAAAAACACAAATGTACCCATTTGAATGCACTCCGCTCACACTTATGCACCAAGA
Source organism: Myiopsitta monachus (assembly GCA_017639245.1). Classification (NCBI taxonomy): domain Eukaryota; kingdom Metazoa; phylum Chordata; class Aves; order Psittaciformes; family Psittacidae; genus Myiopsitta; species Myiopsitta monachus. The sequence continues at coordinate 16,908,156 of CM029924.1, forward strand.
CAGACATGCATAATGAGCTTGTTTACCCTCTCCTCAGCCATTCCGTCATGTACTGCTCACCCACATGCACGCAGACATGCATTAAAATGCACTCATACAGAATCTCATTACTCTTCAATGTCATGAAGAGTGAGAAGCTCACATTGAAGATACCAGTCACTTACATATTCATGCTGCCATGGGTCTCTGGTGTATTCCTACTTGAGTAATCCAGTGGAGCAGTACTGGTGCCAGAGATTCCTCATAACTAATAAAATCCATAATCTCCCAGACAGATACTCTGCATCCCAACTTCTCTGTCTTGGTATTCTCAGTTAGGACCTGTGTTTTCTGTCCTGTCCTTGAACTGCTCTTGATCTAAATCAGGATGTGGGTATTGTCCTCATCTCTGTTTCATTTTGCCATGCCATATTGATTACGGGGGTGGCTGCCTTGAAAAGTAGGTGATTACACTGTAAACAATTTCCATTTTCACATTACTGGCCGTGTCATCCCTCTTCATTCCCATTTTATTGGCTGCTTGATCTGTCCTTATGACAAGTAACTGGCCTTTGGCAGCTTGTTGTCCTTACTTTTTACTTTTCTGCTTTCGCAGCATGTAAAAGAAACTATGCATGCTCCTTGTAGGTCTCTGCTGGAGATTAGCTCAAATCAAATCCTCTCCTCTGACCAGCTTTTAATTTTGGGAATGTTCAAACCATTTAGATTTACAAAGACCCTAGTGGGAATCCAACACTCTTAAACTGGGAAATGTTTAATTTGGTAAGGGAACCTTAGAATCAGCCTTTTGCAGCTGGGAGCAGCATTCCCACTTGTTTTCCTGAAAGGTTTGATTTTATATGCTGTATATAAAATGCCATAGCAAAATACAGATACATTCTCACTGATGAGGACGCAAGTGCAGGAATGAACTTGAACTCTTGTCCAGCCAATCTACAGTGCTTATCCCCACTTTTCTTGTATTTATAGCTTAGTAAGAAGGTATACATATGACACAAGACCTCTTCTAAGCTGTGCAGCTGTGCTCCGGTTCCTATCTCTGCGAATCAGTGGCACCTAGGGGATCAAGCAGTGGTTTGTAGTTACAAATGATCCCAGCACAAACCTATTTCTATATCCACCAAATTGTATATCCACCAATTCTGTGAGAGATGCAACATCTGTATGAATGGTTATGCCTCTCCTGCTCCCTGTGGTTTTTATCTTGTCCTGGTTCATGAATGCAACAAGAAAAGTATTTAAGCCCTGCTAAAAGTCTATCTCACCATGTTTGTGCTCCTTTGTTTATCTTTGTGCATTAGTTCATGACTGCATTCAGTGAAAGATAATTTTATGTTCTCAAAAATCAAAGGTTTTGTTTTGTTTCAGTCCTGGCAGCATTAAGGTGTTTGCTAAGAGATTCAAACCACAACAGATAGAAAAGACCCATTAGGTCATTTTGCCCTGCCTGTTGTTTTAACACCTATAATTGCATAGTTGTGAAGCTTTTTCTCTGAGAGATCATTGCACAGTCAGTATTGCCTCATAATAATTTTTTGACTCCTGAATGGTAATATATACAGCTATATTACAAAATGCTTTTAGATATACATTGCCAAAACGTCACAGAAATCCATGGAACTGCATCAGTTCATACAAGCAGAAAATATTCTCATAAATAGTTTCTCAGCAATTGGTCTTATTGAGCCCTGATGATTTTTTTCCACATTTTTCTTTCAAATGAGAAAAAAACCCATAACTGATGCTGCATTGGATTTAGTGGTCTCCTCAGTGCTACATATCTTTTTGTTTGCCAAAGTCATTATTTATTAATATTAATCTCTCTCTCCCTATTTCTCTCATGAGTTTATTCCCAACAGTTTGAGCAACAAAGGAGTGGCTGGATGCCAATGCTGTGTAACATTGAGTTGATTTGACCTGCTCACTGAGAAGACCGAAACAAACACATAATTAATAATGAGACTATATTCTCTCTAGGATTTCCATTTTCTTCTTTCAGTGTTTGTGTAAGCAGCTCATGTATGCCTTGCTAGTTCATTCTAGCCCTTTGTTACCCTTATCTTCTCTATCAAAAACTTAACTACGTATTGCTAATTTTATTTGGTTTCTACCCTATCCTCATTCTGTTTGCCAGTGGAGGTGTCTGTAGTTTTCTTCTGTGAATCACTCTGTTCAATTGTGGGCAGTTTTGCAGTGATCCTGCAAAGATTTTCACCTTTTTTATCCCTTTGTTCATCAGGTTGTCCACTACCTCTTTTGAGGCATATCTGGGTTTGCAGGACAGAGTACAGAACGAAAGGGCTTTGTTACTCTACTGCTTCCAGTTCATTGTTTCTAGGTTAGAGCAAGTTAGGGTCTGGCTGGTGACTGGCATGTGTGTGAGGAAGCTAAAGAAATATTAGCATGCACTCTATTGGTTTAGAAATTGAACCTTCATAGAATTGTATGCCAAACTGATAGTCTCTTGTGACCATTGCCTACCTCCTCATCATAACTACCTTTACTTATAATTTATTCAGATGGTGACCAGCAGAGCCATATTTTGCTTGAGATTGAATATGTTTGGAAAAACCCAGACAAAATGCTTAGTCTGTTCTTATAGACTGATGCCACCATTTGTTCATATCTTAAAAAAAACCAAACTGTTTTTTCCTTTTTTGCTTGGAGAAGGGAGTCTGATTTACAGAACTCTTTAAGTGCTAAGATCTAAAATGGAAGTGAATGGGAGCTGTGCTTTCAGTAGTTTACATAACTATAGAATACTAAGTGCTCTAAATACATGGTGCTTAGGCATCTTAGAATGGGTACCTTGAGTTATTAAACACCTTTATCTTGATCTTTTCAGGATTCTCCATTTAAAATAGGGGTAATACATTATTACTTTCTCACTTCCCTAGGGAAGCATAAAGATAAATAAAAGTGTTGGTGCTAATACTTTAATATTAGTGCTAATGCATTACTATAATGTAATACACCAATGTACATGTATTAAATGTTTATTTACATGATAAATGTGTTACTATAATGCCTCAAATACCTTGAGGATGAATCCTATACAAAAATTCATGAGGAAATGGATAGAAGCTCTCGGAGCAACTTTGGCTCATGTGCAGCACATAGAGTTCAGGGCCACTCCCTGGATGTGCAGTATTCCTCCAGCTTCTCTTCGAATGTGTGACATCTTGCCTGTGTCCTAAGTACAGCATCTCCTAACTTACCATGATGTTAACAATGTGCTTCTGGCTCTCTCTTGTGTATGGTTTCTAGTTGTACAGAGTAGCTGCTCAGCCAAATGTGAGACTTGCTGGAAAATTTGCCTTTTCAGGAGGGTAGACATACAGAAATAGCCTATGTTAGGTGCTGGGAAAGCCCTTTGAAGCCAAGAAGTGCAGAATAGTCAGTGCAGAAAGAAGCTGCAGGGAATGCAGCTCTCCATTGTGGAATCCAGTACGTGGACAATGCTTTGTCAATGAGCTTTAAACTGGTTAATATTGGTTGGATTTTATTGGGAATGATAAATAGCACACCCTTGTAATCAGCCTTTGCTTCAAACACAAATGTTCCTGAGCTTTCCAAGGAAAAAGCCGGAAATTTTTTTACTATTAGTAGAAAGAACAGTGCTTTCCACTCCTCACCCCCATCTTTAATCTGTTGGAAAAACTTAAACGATTGTGAATGACAGTTATTCAAAGTTTTGTTGCAAAGCGAATGCCCTTGATGGAAGATTTCAATTAGCCAAACAGCTAACGGCTTGAATTTGTCAAACTGTGAAGAAAAAATTACAAGGCCGTGCAAGCCTGTGTAATGCGTAACCTTAGCAGTATGTGGTCTTGCCTATAACTTCGAACACAGCTTGGAAGTAGCATCCTGCTCCTTCTGGCTTCTCTAGTGATGGCTTTACAGAAAGTATATTATTTTACAGCAAACTTTATGAATCACTTCTGATTTTGCTGCAGCAGAATGAGAACACATACATCATACTCCGAATTCTCTGGTTGCTTCGCACGTCTAACTTACATATCAGCTTCTTACACTCCCCTTTTGATATTCCACTGGAATTTAGCAAATGAAACAGAGACTACTATTAATGGAGAAGTCGAAATTACCATACATTTGTTCTCTGTTTTCATCAGGTGTCAGACACTACAGTAACAGACGCCAACTTAAGAATCTAGACAGATTTAGATAATTTCCTCGATGCTTGATGGCTATAATTAAATTAATTCTGGGAATCTGCACTGACACTTCTGCCATACTGTGAATGTGGCCTCCTAGCTCCTAATTATAGAGGTTTTCATGTTTTCTCTGCCACCTAAAATTGTGTGGGGACCAAAATCATGGTAATTTTGTGGCTGCAGTGCTGGAAAAGGATATGCAGGAGGAAAGGTCTGCCTGTCTCTGAAAGCCACCCGTGTAATCCTCTCGGTGCTGAACCACATGTAAGTGTCAATAAGCATACTGGAGAGCATGGGGGCAGCATAGCTGGGCAGGCAAGGCAGTAAATTTAAGGAGCCACCACCCTGTGTGGCACCCTGCCTTTGAAAATAGCACACTTCTAAATAATGCATGCTGGCGTGCCGACCAAATTAGCCTCACCTTGCCCGGGCCTGTTGGTACAATGTGCTTTTTTGTCTGTCTGGAAGTATTCTGGGTCTTAGCAACCAGAGCTGTCTCTGCCCTTGGGACCTGAGACAGAAAATGTTCACAGCCACACAAACAGAAAGGGACACACCAGTCTAAGTACCACATTTGAACCAAGTTTCTGCGGCTTTTGATGGTGTCTTGTCTAGCAGTAGGAAAAGTCTGATTTCCCTAGCTATGTTGAGATCCAGCTGTCACATCCTCCTGCAGTGCTTCTGCACTGTAAGAATGAGATGTACTTCAGTGTGACTCTTTAATCACCCACGTTTAGCTCAGCTGGATGATGTAACAGGTGGGTTCCTTGTTAAAGATGTCTTTCTTGAGAAAGGAAGTGTCCTTTATTGCTTTCTCATTCTTTGCATTCTTCTTAGCTTTTTCCTGTTCTCCTGCTCTGGATTGATTATTCATGCTTATATGATGCTAAAACGTTATTTTGATTGTGACAGCTTTAGTGTAAATTCTCCCCAAGACATGAGCTGGTATGCAAATACTTAGACTGGGTGACATGAATGCTTGGAGAAATCTTACAGATATTAGATCTACTTGTGAAAACTCCAAACCGTTGCCTGGCTGTTTTCAGTGACATCCTTAACCCTTGGTGTTGTAACTACAAGACAAAACTGCTTTCCAAGACAGACAAGTACAGCTTGTCTTCTTCCTCAAGAACAACTTTCTTTGGTAGGTGAGAATCAAGGTGAGAAGCTGTGGAATTTGACTATAACCTGGGTGAAAATCAGTGAGATCTTCCCAAGCAACACTTGGACATGGATGTACCTTATCTATGTGAACAAAAGGCACTCGGGTTTTAATGTAATTGGTGTTAGGGTGGATACTAGGAACAAAGGTGACATTCCTTGAGTCTGAGATCCACTATTTATCTTGAAATCAGGTTCAGTGTAATTAATGTGTATGAAATGTTTCCCCTACACTGACAATGGGCCTTGATTAATAATTAATAGTATTTCTGGATGTTGAAGGAACATTCATTCCCTATGCTTGGTAAATCTAGCACAGGAATGCTTGTCAGCATCCATTGGGAGGGAGATTTATGATGAGACCTGGAACCAAAAGTGATCAAATACTGAAAAATTAACTTCACACAGACCACTGAACAGTCACTGTATAATAATATTCAGCACTTCTTGTGTTTTATGTATATGACTTAATGAGGCTCCAGAACCTTACTGCATTTTATAGCTATGTTCACGTTAGGTGCCTTTCCTGACTAGCGAAATAATGAGAGACAGATGAGGGTTCATATTCTGATTTAGACACCTTTTTTGCTACTCAGGTTCTTGGCTGCTAACTGGAGGGTAACTCACACATGGTCAGGGAAAGCTTTGGATTCAAAACCCTTAGAACTGTCCTGCAAGCAGAGATCTTCTGTGACGAAACAGCCTTTCCTTGCTTTTCACCCTACTTAATAATTGAACTGACAACTGAATTAGTGAAAGGCTTCTAATGCAGTGCTCAGAGGACCAAGAGAACATATTTTGCCTGACTTCCATGGGTTGTAGAGCAGCTGCCTTAAAAGTTTTAGTTTTCCCCTGCTGATCTTAACTTTCAGAATTAGAAAGGTTAGAAATAGAGAAATATAAGGCTGAGCACACATCTGCCTGACATTTTTCTGTCCAGCTAACCTGCGCGTAGCCGATCTTTCACACTCAACCCCACGTACACATACAGTGATCACTTTTGTTTTTCCTCATTTTGTTTTCACTTTCTCTCAGAAGCCCGGAGAAGGTGGAAGAGCACGAGACTCCCCCTCCTGCAGAGACATGCATTTTGCAGGATGCTCAAGGTATGAAAGGGAAGAAAGAATTGAGCCCATGATATTGGCTCACTCAGTCCACCTCCCTGCCAGCACAGGGTTATTCCATACCCTGCATCTCCTAAATGTGATTTCCAGGCTAATTTTAATTTGGGACATTCCTGCTTTTCACTTCTCATTCTAATTATAATCTCCCTATCTACCTGAAATAACCTCCATTAAAAAAAAAAAAAAAAAAAGGGGATGGTCTTAAAAAAACAACTACAAAGAAATCAATCCCTCATCCATTACCAGGTTTTTCTTTTGTTCTGGAGCCACGCGTGTAACCCGGTTAGACCTGTTCTCTTTGAATACTGAGGACTGAGCTGGCCTTATGCAAATGCTCCCAACCTCATCTTCGTTGTTGTCGTTCAGATCCAATCAAATGAACAGGAAGTGACCTAAGGAATTTCCCTATTGGCTGCCTGAGTGTTCAGCAAAATGTTTTAAAATTAATATCACATCCATTTATCTTCACTCCTGGGAGTCTTTAGGAGACATAACCTTGTACCTCTGTGTTTTCCCAGCCTACTCTTCTGTAGACAAGTTCCCTGTTGCCTCAGTTAAGGATTTTCACTCCAGAATCTGCAGCTAAATGAGGTAAGGTGGGGGGGGTATTTTTTTTTATTTTAATATACTTCCTTTAAATGAACACCAGTGAAAATGGAAAAAAAAAAAAAGGGGGGGGGGGAGAGAAGTATCTACTGAACTCATGGGCACCCTACTGAGCCCTTCTCTTCCCTCTTTGCACCAACAGCTAAGCTCATTTGATAACAGGCTTTTTAACACTGCAATAAAGACTTCTATTTCCCATTTTGAACTTGTATCTTACTTCTGTTTGTATATTTCTGTTGTGTTTATGTTTGACTGGGGCCAGATCTTCTGCCTTTACTTACCCAGGATGTTACTGAGGCTGAATTGAGCCTGTTGCTTTGTCAGGATTACTTATAGTTTACAGAGGATCCTTTCCATTATGACGTATCTAATAATATTCTAGGTCCTAAATCTGCTGCTTTTGTCCACAGAGTGGTCATCTGTTCAGTAAGACAAGGGGTGAGAAAGTGGACTTCCTCAATACCATTGGATGTGCTGGTGTCAGAGAACTGGGAGACACTTTACAATGATATGTTTCTGTTGCTTTTAGTGATAAGGATGTTGATGGTAATTGTGTCGATTGAAAAGAAAAAAAGATAATCCTACAGTACATTTATAACTTAGTTCAGTTTTATCCTCAAGGCAATTTCTTGTCAGTTCCTGTGGTGAGGGGGGTTCTCCCAATCTTAGTCCTTTCTAAGCTAAAGCACTGTACAGAACCCAGCTCAAGCACTAGGTAGGTAAATACAGTGTGAGTAGAGGCCCGCAGTGTCTTTGCCTATTTAATTTGTTTCTCTTCCAATGGTAATTCTATTTTAATAGAACCAGAACTGGTCCCTTAAGGTATAGACACAGCTGTTTAAAGTAATTGTAGAAGTGAAGGTAAAGAAAAAGTTTCTCAAAATCCGTGTTGATTTTGTAAAATATGTGTGATGTGGCTTAGTGATAAATGTTTGTGTTTCACCACATGAGGCATTTTAGGCAAATACTCTTGTGTATATGGTTATAAAGTTATTGAATTTCATCAGTAATGTGCTTTTGGATTACTTCACCTAAAAATATCATATGTCACCTTTTCTTCTAGAGTACATCCAATTACCCTTTTTCCCCTATTCTTTAGACAATGAAAACAGTTCATAATGGTAGAAATGAGCCTTGAGGTAGAAGTTTTATTTAGGGAATTTATTTGTACTTGTGTCAAATGAGACTGTATTAAATATATCTATCTTGCACAAGTATTTCCTGTAATTGGTGAAAACCTTGGTGTAGTAAAAAAATGCACTTGCCTAAGTTTTGTTTTGATGGCGAAATTGCAGGTAGATATTTAAATCAGTTTTCTGATATCTGTTTTGCACTGTAGAAAAGACCAGAGCCAGAAAATATAGCAGTTTTATATTTAACACAAAGGCAGAAACCAAAGAAAACAGCCGTAATTAAAACTAGAAAAACAACAGGATTAAGGTGTTTCGCTGACAAATATCATGATGAGAGTTTAATCTGTGGTGCTTAAGGTTTTCAGAATCAGAAGTGACTGTTGCAGTAACGACGTAGGACTTCCCAGAATTTTGCAGAGTTTAATTTGGTGACTTGAAGTAGAGCTTATCTTCTGGAAAACTTCCGATCTTAAAAAGCAGACAAAAAGTCCACGAGTCACTGGGAAATTCACCCGAACTTTCAGTGCTCCGGCAATTAAATACCGTTCCTCTAAAAATATTTTACTTCATTTTCAGTCTGATGTGGCCTAACTTCAACATTCAGCCACCTGATTTTTTTTTGTCTTTGGATGTGTGCAGTTCCCCTGGGTGGCAAATTTCTGTTCCTCGTGTAGGCAGCTGGGGACAAGTCCTTCCTTAGCCTAGTCTTGGATAATTGTGGTAGTCCAAGCTCCAAAGTCAGTCTCTGTCATGGAAAAACCTACACTAACTTGCACACCAGTGAAAACCTCTGGCACCTCAGCCTGTTCCACTGTAAGCTTTTCCATCCTTTAATCACTTCACTGGTCTCCTCTAATTTTTCAACATGTGCTGTGAAATTTGGATGTCAGGAGTGGACATAGGCTTTAGGAGCAGCGGTTGCAAACACAAAGGTAATGTGGGTCAATATACTGGGAGCTCAGGATCAGGCTTAATAAAGTGTGCTCAAAGCTTTCATTGTCCCCCAGACACCCTTCTCACCTTTGAGCATTGGTCCTACCTGTGGAGACAAGGTTATGGTTAGTACAGTTTATGTTGTTTGCTTGTATTTATTTTTATCTTTTTTCTAGTCCTAGTGTCATTTGTAAAGCCTACAAGGATGGTAATAAATTGCATTTTTCCCAAGTTATAGTACTAAAGGCTCTCATCTCGGACCAGAATAATGCTTTGTTTGCCCTGGCACAAATTAGGTGGCCCTTCACAGCAATTTATATGTGACAACACATATTACCCCAGTCATGGTGAGATCAGGTAATAGAATGTGGTCTATTTAAGTTGTAATATTATGACCCTCATGTCATACTGTTACAGGATATGCTATAGTATTGCCATAGTAATTTCATATTGCTACAGATATTCTCAGGGTGTTGTGAGTTTTCAGCACTGGTGGGAACAGCCAATAAGGCATCAGAGACAGACAAAATTAAGTCATTTGGCTCCCACTGAACTACCTTGATTTTTTCCGTTCCCAATAAATTTTATTGCTAACGTCGGTACTTGTTCTGTCTGGGAGGTGCAAAGTAACAAATTGCAATGGAGAAAGATCAAACTGAAAAAGAAAAATCATCCGGAGACACAGATGAAGAGAGATTAGAGAAGGAAAAGGAGGATTTCTTTAGGTGCGTCTGTGTCCAGACAGGACTGATATGTTAACCTGTTGCCTGTCTCACAGCAGTTTGCACAAAAAAGATCTCTGTGAGGATGAAATTCTACACCTGCTGAAGAAGACAATATTTAGGTGCAGTTCTCACAGAGAATTACTGATTTTATTGCCTCAGTGAACTCAGAGAATTGTCCATGACCCGTGACATCTTTCCAGAATCAGTGCTTACCTTCCCTCCCTTGTTCACCCCTTCTGCACTCTTCATACACATGTCTAATTTAGTCTTAGGTACAAACCATTCAGTCTTCTCCCAGGCCAACTTTTCACTGACTGCATTGTAGTCTGGATCTATTCTGTGGAGTCTACAGTTATGTAGTCTGTCTATTGCTGTTTACTTGTTTAAATTCAATTCCCAGACAAGTGTCCGAGCTTTTTCTGCAAAGCGATGAATACCATCTCTGTGAACTGGAGTAATGACGTACCGTACAGAGAAACAGGTCGGAAAGTGGGTGCTACAGGACAGACCTGTCTGGCTTAAAAATTGGTCGGTGTGCCAAGACCAAGCTATGGATTGAGTTGAATGACCCTTTCTTATTCTGATGGTTAGTATGACCACCCTTCATAGGATTTTCTGTGGTCTTGCAGTGCTCTCTTTCTCATCCGCCTTCCTACGGTGGTAAAGTAGGTATTCTTGTTGAGGACTAGGCGTTCCTGCAGCAAGCAGCACATAAAAAGAAAAGGGTCACAAACTTAATTGTCAGTTGTCATTTCTAATGACACACGATGTTAGGATGTGGTAGAACCAAATATAAAGGCTTTGCTGTACATGAGGAAATGAACAGAAATGCTAATAATTTCTGTAGCTTGCATAGTTTGTGATGTTTAGTGAAGCAAAGTCTCTGCCCAGTCTCTCAGCTTTAGTTACTATTGAACTTTAAACCATAAACTCCTGGAGTTTTCTTTCTAATAATGTGTCCTGTGAGCACTGGTGAAGCCCAGCACCATCTTCAGCAAAGCACACTGGCTTCAGCTGCTGAGCCAGCCTAGTCCTTAAGGATGCTTCAAGATGTCTAACCAGAAATGTCTGCTTCCCTTTCTCCCTGTCCCTGCCTTCAGCACACTTTGCAGCTTACATGTATTTTGGCTCCTGATGAACCAAGGATTTATTTCAGTAGGTTTTCAAGGAAACTTGGCAAGGGTGGAATTTGTAAGTAACACTGGTGAAAGAAAGGGTAAGCAGAAAAAGATTTGTTCACACAGATGGCATATGGAAAAGCAAGGATGAATTTTGTTTCTGTGGAAGTCATCATGAGTCTTTCTCAGTGTGTGAGCTCCTTTGAGCTCCTGCTGGGGATACAGCTTGCACCAATTCACTCACTGAATGCCTAAAATACTTGGGACATTTGTCTTTGGTCTATAGACAGGTGAGAATGAGTAAACATGGAGTCATGTAGCCAGTGGAGCAATCAACTGGCATTTGGCATTTTGTGTGTCTCCCTCTGAGGAAGAGCCCTCAAAGGCTCTCTCTCCGAAAGCTGACATTGGACATGGGTATTGTTACCTGTTCTTCTGCTGAGCTTGTGAAATATGCTCCACAGGAAAGAGTATGAGAATTAGTAGAAAAAACAGCTATCTGGGGCTGGATAATCACTAGTCATAGCTCAATAAGATGGGGCAATAAAAGAGAATTGCTTTGCAGTGGCAAAAAGAAAGTAATTCTTTGTGAAGGATATGAAAACACATAGAATAAAAGTTCCTTTTATGGAAAAAGTGTTATGGAGGGAGGTTACAGACATAAACACTTGAGAAGTTTTGCCAGCTCACAATAGTAGCCGGAGTAGTCTGCTGAGCTCCTACAAGTCATTAAGGATTAAGCAACTATGTGTAAAAATATGCTCTATTGTCTAAATTACTAGTGCCATAATCAGAAGAATTATTCTTTTTTTTTTTTTTAATACTGCTCTTGGTCTTCTTTCATCTGGCAGTGAGCAGGTAACCAATTTATATTGCTATATAATTAACAACCCGTTTAAAACTGCCCAAGATGCTATGGTCAGGAATCAAACTAAGTCCATGAAATAATGATTACCCCAAAACTTTCTTAATGATTTTTACTGAAACGTGTAATTACTATTATGCAAGCAGTTTAGAAGCTTGCATCTTGATGATGCACTTTCAAAGTATGCTGGGTTAACCAATTGTCTCATAGATTGGCACGGCTACGGAGGGGCTTTATCAGGGAGCTGAATTCTGACACATTCAAGGGTGCTGTTCTCATCACTTGCAGAGGGATCTAACACACTGCTCACATAAAACAGACTTGTAATATTCCCAGGCAGCTGCCATGAGAGAGGAAGATGAAAAAGCTTTAGAAAGCTGAATTAATAAGTGATTAGATGAGTAAGGTATCCTTACAGACTTGTCAAAAGCAGGATGTACAAAATTAAATCATTTTTTCTCCATTTAGTGACTTATAAGTCACCCTCCCTAAGACTTTTTTTTTTTTTGATGGAGCTGTAACACTGTAAGAATAGGTAGAAACTTCTCTTCCTTTATGAAAATCTCAAATGATTACATGTTTTTGGATTACAGTCAAATTGTAGTCAAACCAGTAAAGTTTTCTTAGTCTGCCTGTAGCAACTTGGGGTACGCATACACTCACACAGTAAGCAAATGCACATGCCCATCCTTCAGCTCCTGCATGGGCTTTTTTTCTTTGCTTTTTAAAATAAGAATTTCAAATATTTGCCCCGATTTCAACCAATTTTATTTGTTTATCTGAATAACTCCTCCTTAATCCTTAAATTTAATCCTTTAAAATGTAAAGGTGTTTGTATTTGGTATATATGTGTATTTTGTCGGTAGGTGTAAATGAGTGATCAGCCTTGTCCTGCAGTCATTAAGGCAGAATTAAGAAAAAAAAACAGAAGACAGAAATAAAAGGAAAAGAGCCCTGGCTTTGTCCTGTGTCGTGGTAGTTTTTCTTGCAGGAACATGTGCTACTATACATCGAACAGCTAGCAGGGCTTTGGGTCACGAAGAACAAAGGTATCAGACTATCGTATGCTATGACACATCTTCAGTATTAAAAATCCCATGAAGATTTAATCATTAAAGATAAAAAGAAGGGAAAAAAACCTCCTTGGCATCTTAAAATAGCTGATATGACACTGCTAGCACTCCCTAAAACAATGTTAAAGATGGCATAATTCACATGGTAATAAATCTCCTTTTGATGAAAAAAAGTTGTTTGAAATAGTCCGGAAATATTTTTATTGGTTTTGTTGGTGGAACCAGTTCCAGTTACCTTGAGGACTAAGTGAGATATATAGCTGTACAGAGGAATAAAAAAGAACTGAGGGAAGCAAGCTTTTTGCCCTGTTTCTGACTTCTTTAGCCTCCATCCTAGATACCAGTCACAAACTATCAACTTGCTGTAAGACCTGGCAAGTATTGTACCACAGATAGATAGATAATTGAAGATGATGTTTTTGTCTGGTTTACTGGTTACAGGCTTATGGTGGTGGTAAAAAGGGCTTCCTTGGCAAGGTCAATAAGTCTTAAGTAGAAGGCAAAAACTGAAAGAGATAAAAAAAATGCAACAAAAATTAGAAAAAGAGAAGTAAAAGAAATAAGGAGGAAGAGAAGAAATAGCAGCAACCAGTGAAAGAGAAGGAACAGGACTGCAGACTTCAGATCCTAGGTAGCATTTGAGATGGTCAAATCTGGTAGCCCGTACAGGCTGCATTTCAGGATTACTGTGGTGAGGATCTATAGAAGGTTCCCTGGTGACGACGCGCACAACGGCCATTTTAGGCTGGTTTAGTTTATTGCTTCCAGCGCAGCTGTTCTGTGGTGACAGTACAGGCTGTTTGCAGTGATATCTTACCTTGGTATTCAGTGCTTTCTGTCTTTTACAGACAATTCTACAAAACAGGCTGACTTGTCCTTTTGTTACTGGGAAAGCTTGAATATAGGTTTTTACATGTCTGTTGGTTGGGCTTGCGATCCTCCCTCTCTGTTGCTTAGGAACATGCTTTTCAAAATTCCTTTCTTTCATTGTGATTACAAAAAAAAACCCAAACAAAACAAACCCCCAAGAAAGTATAGAAGAAAACTCAACAAACCCAAACCCCACACCCCCACCTTGGAATAGCCATAGTTCCACAGAGCAGAAGTTCTGAATTTCAGCCAGCTCTACTTAGGAATTTCTAGCTCGTTTTCAGGATCATGCATTGGTCAAGGACAACTTCTTTTTATTTAGTGCTTCAATATTAACGAATATATATTGAATTAATAGATTTTTTTTTTCTTTTCTGGCTAACAATATTCAGGCACATAGTAGCCATGATGCATAGAAGAATCTTGGTCTAAACAGGCCTCTTTCTTATAGAAAATTCTTTCCTGATTTAATACCTTTTTTATGCCCACAAAACCTCCATGATCTTCCCAACTCATCTGCATGTTGAAATTTTTGCTGGAGATGTGATATAATGGATAGCAATGGAGCTTGAGCTTGAAGGTATGAGTTGGACTGACTTATCCATTCACTTGTTATATGACTATATATCACTTAAGCAAATAATTTCAGCTTTGTGTTTCAATTTTTCTATTTGTACTAAGGAGGTAATACTTATTCCTTAATGTCTGTGCTTTTTGTCTTTGCTGCCTGTGTGGACTCCTCTGCTTGACAGTTGTCAGTGATTCAGGAGCTCTTCTATCACCACAGATGCTTTTATTGTAGATGAGCCCTGCAGGCTGAGTTTTCAGGGGAATTTAAAAGCAGCTCAGTTCCCAACTGAGTTCCTACTTCTCATGGACTCCACTCTTTTGCTTATTTTTTAAAGTAGTAGATTAAGGGTTGCAGTGTGTGGAGGTTCATATAGGGAAGCAAACCCTCCCAGTGCTTCAGGTTTTCTTTACCTCTCAGTAAAGTTCCTTTACTTCTTACACTTAATTTGCTGCCTTTTCCTGCTAATTCTCAAACCAGTGCTTCAGCTGATTTGTCTTTATGCATGTTGTATGATGCTTTATCTGACTTAAGTCTTGGAACAGCGTGTTACTGTAACCAGGTGAGGATTCAGTTGATGGAAAAGTACAGTACTCTGCTCTTCTCTGACACCAGGCTGTTCTGCAGCAACAGCCTATTTATGAAGCAGGAGAGAGTTCACATACGAATCAAAAGAGTACATTTGTACAAACCCGAATGGGAAAAGCTCTATCGTCAAACCGGCCCAGGCTGTTGAGGCAGATGCCTGGCTTTGCTCTTTTGTTTATATTCCAACAAATCAAAGCTGACCTGTGTTGTTATCGGAGTAGAGCAGCAGGTGCAAAAAAATAACTCTGCTGCCAACTCAAACGAAAGGGTAAGACTAATACCCTCTGGGAGGTATTGAGAAGATAACAGAGAGCCATGCCAGCAACTGAATTAACGGCTCTATTTACGGTGGGTTTTACTTAATAACCTGCTCCTAACACTGACACATAAATACTCCATTGTATTGTTTAACGCAACCACTGGAGAAATCAATGGAAACAGGATGGGCAGCTCTCGCTGTGCCAGGTGAGAAGGAGCAACACCACGGAAGTGTTGCTCCTCTAACCACAGGCAGGAGAGGAGGAAGCTGAGCATGGCTTTTACAAAGCAGGGAGGCATTGTTTCCCGCAGCTTTTTGCCTTACCTATAGCAGGTGGCTGCAGAACAAAGAAACTTCATTCTCCCCATTTTCTGATTGCTTTTAATGAAGGCAGGGAGCATAAAGGAGCCACAGCATATATGCCAGCTACTGTCCCAGTGCCATGCGGCTCTGGGAGACTCAGGGCTTCCTCGAAGTCCTGGGTGTGTGGGGCTAGTGAGCATGCTGCTACACCCAGGGGTGAAGCAGATAGCTCTTGTGCAGCCAGTGGAGTGAGATGCCAGGGCAGTGGTCTTGCAATCTTCTATTCTTTACACAACAAATACAATATGAAGAATACACATATGACCGGGCTCCTAACAAATGCTTACTAAATGCACATGAACTTGCAAGTCTGAACGCTAGTCAAAGTAATGGTCTGACAGCAGGTTTCTGAAACATGGCCAGTGAGCTCCATTGAACTATTTTCAGTGATAGCTGCCTGCCTGGGGACACTGTCTCCTTTGGGATACTTGGTATAATCTAGAGACGAATGCAGGAGGAGCAGGCATCCTGAATGGAGCTGTCATGCAGGTGGGATCGGTGAGTCCCAGCTTGGTACTAGGGATCATGGCTGGCCCAGGCAGAGGAGTTAATAGACAGCCGTATAAACCTTCCCCACTAGCTGTACAAAATAATCCTTCCCACCATGACCCCTGTGCCGCTTCTGTTTTCTCCTTCTTGAAATATCCTTTTGCTATCACGCCAGCAAATGGGTGTGATCAGATTGTGATTAGTCAGGCACTGGGTTTCGATAAGTATAAACACTGTTATCTACTGGATTAGTTCTCCAGCAAGCTACCTAATTTAGGATAAAACACTTTACACTCAACTTCCAGCTTTCCCATCTTAGGTAATTTGTGCTGCTCCCCTCATGCATTTAATGAAGAAACACAATTAATTTGTTGATTGAAGAAATCAATTAATTTGAAAAATAGTAGTCCCAAGGGGCAAAATTGCATTTTGCCCAAGACACTTTCCTGGTTTAGGTCTCCATCCCATGTTCCTTATTCAGTTTAGTTCTCACTCAGAAACCAATCCCAAAGAGGAAACCTGCAGTTTCAAAGCAGATGCCTTTTATGAAAGCAAAATGTATAAAACAGTTTACAAAAAGGAAAAGAGAAAACCCAGATCTTTTTATTTGGGAAGTAGGCAAATTAGTGGTTGTTACTGTTGAAAACCAGACTAGTCCCATAACAAAAGAGAAGTGGTGCTGGTGATTGATAGTGGTTAAAACAAACTTTTCATGAAATACTGGCCTTTGCAGCAGCATGTATCTGAGTGGCTGTTATGTCAGAAACACTTCAACACCTAATAAGAGCCAAGCATGAACACAAACACAACTATTATTGTTATTATTGTCATTATTGTCATTATTCACTAATAACTGAACAGTCACACAGGCTACATGAGCAGTATGGAAAGCAGTTCCTCAATATGCTGTTAGCCTTTAATGTAATGCAAAGAGAAGCTGTCATGGAAGGTAGAGAGAAGTGGTTGGGGAACCAGAGCCAAGAGAAAAGGAGAAGGTGTTAGAACATGATGGTAATATTTTGTTAGCTGATGAGGCTCTTGCCTAATTATAGACATGTGGCTTGTCAAGTTACAGGGCCATCTAGAGTGCTTTTTGGCCATTTGTATGTTTAGTGTACTGTAAGCAAAAGAAAGGTGTTTAGCAAAAGGAGATTAGGGAGATGAGCTGGCTCCTGGTTAGAGGAAGGATGTACCAGAGAGATAGGAAGGACATGAAAGGAGCTATGGAGTTGTTCCATGAGGTGTGGTATTAAGTGATGAAAAAAGAATAAAGAGCAAAGGCAGTTTTTCCCATTATAGTGTTTCCAAGACTCTGTATCCCTGAGGCTAGACTGATGAATCTATGGCAAGTAACTTCTAAATATTCAGCAAAAATGGCTGACCCAAATTATCATGAACTTGCTGAGGTGGTGCACGCTGTAATGAAAGAAGTGCCATACGCTGGTCAAAGTCACTTCTTGCAGCACCAACTCTGAAAAACAAAAAGTCTGCCTTTTGCTATATTTTAGCCAATATAACCACTTTTCCCAGACATTCTGAGGATACATTAATGCAAAAATTACAACAACATAGAAATAAAAAGTCTTTTTCTTGAATCACTTTTGTCTTAGCTCTGTGGACTAATTCCACTAACAATACACAGATGTGTGCACAGATCTTCTGCAAGACAGAATGAGCTGTCTGACAGTAAAATAAATGATGATATTCTCTTTTTCGTATTCACAAGCTAGTGGCATGGCAAGAAGAGACACATCTAGCCTGTGATGTGGCAAGGAGCATGGATCTGAAACACTGGATCCTTGTTAAGTGGCAGGTTCCTGTTCACTGTTTCCTCTGCTAAGGTAACATTAACTACAGGTAAAATTTGCAGAAGTACCAACCTTTGGCAGTTAGGACTGTCAGGCACATCTATGCCTTGGGGACTCTGCTCACAGTTGGCCTTTTGTTTGCTTCTGATTTAGAAAAACAAACAAACAAACAAAACCTCTTTTAGAATTCTCCCTTTTATTTTCATTATACTAATGACTACCTTGGAAATTGAAGTTCGTTCATATGAAGATTGTTGATTATGAAAAAAGGGGTCATAGAAAAAACAACCCAGGAGACTTTGCATATCATCAAGTCATTTCTTTTTTTTCATTCATAAAGTGAACTTTGTTCTCTCTCAAAAAGGAAACTGAACTATGGTTTTGTCTTTAAATTACATCGTTAAAAGAGAGATAAGAACCAAACCCAAACCCTGGAGCAGAGGTATAGCTTAGATACAGATCTAGATCCTAACTTTTCAACCTAAGCTCCTCTTTAGTTAAAATATATATGCAAGATTCTGAAGCATCCATATGAACATGTTAAAACAACTACCACATATCTCTTACAAAAGTTGCCTTGTAGTGCATCATGAAAATCAGGTATTTAGGAATAAAAGATTCCAATCAAGCTTTATTTGATTTTGTTTATCATGATCCTATCTGTAATGTAGGTAAATGTTAAATCCTCCTTTTCTATTCATCTTCCTTTTTCTGGTCTTTCAGTCTACTTTCATGTATACATTTAATATACAATGTTCAAAGAAAACAAAAGAATAAACCCAACTCTTCCGTTCCAAAAGCCCACAACATTAAATGATCAAGGTCTCAATGTAGTCTCTGAAAGCTCACCAAAAGTCGAATTTTGCACATGCAAAGGTGGGGTTTATGCATATGAACCACAGCTGTATACACCAAAAATACAGAAGCATAGGAATGTGCAGTTAATATAGGTGTATAATGGAAAAAAAATGGCCCCAGAGCCCCAACCCAGAATCCTGAATACAAAGAGATTTGGAGATTATTTAGAATTTTTTTTAATAAAAATAATTCCTTGAACTTCACACTCGCAGTGTGCTTCAGTGAGCACATTTTGTTACTGTGGCCCAAAGGTGCACACGGTGGACTAAAAATGAAATACATCAAACCCTCTGTATGTTATACGACAAATATTGAGTGTTATCATAGTGCTGCTTCGTACAAACTTTCTTCAAAGCTTTCAAGAAGTTGGGAAACCAGTATTCATGGTGTGTGTTTGCAGTGATATTAATGGTGAGTCTTGAGATTATCATCAGTCAGGCCAGTAAGCTGTCATCTAAATGGTACATTGCATGTCATAGCAAAGTGGCCCAAAATTGAGCTTTAAGTGGATCCCTGCTGGGAACTGGACTGCAGATTAGTTGTCTCTTTTAAGGCTTCTCTCTGCTTTTGAGGCACTAAAAGAAAGGAATAGAGCCGAGGAAGTGTGGGATGGCTGCATTTGGATCTACATGGCCAGAGAAGTTTCTAACATACTGCAGGGAAGGTCATATCTGAAAGTAAGCTGTGGCAGGGATGGTATCTTATCTGGGAGTCTGGCATAGCCACCAAGGATGAACCTGAGACCTTTGCAAATTAGACTGATAGAGATCATAGGGCAATCTTAGGGTCAGCCGTAACTGTATGTATAGGAACACTGCTTAGAATAAGACCCTGGAGGCCTAGTAGCAATACACATTAAAAGAGAATTAAAAAAAAAGCCCAAACAAAATTCAGAAGACCCAAAGCTCATGCTAACGTGCAAACAGGCTCTCAGCATGCATATGTTTGTTTTGTGCCTGCCCTTACAGTCAGTGAAGATGTAAAATAGGTGGTTAGAATGCAAAGCAGTTAATTGATCATATACATTACAAGTACAATGCGTTTATGTTTCTGAAGTACCCATATGTGAAAAGTGGGTCCACCTGCTTTGTTGTACATGCCCCTTGTTTCTGGTGTCTTGAAAGCTTAGCCCACTTGGTTGTCTTCTGATTTTTCAAAGAAAAGATTAAAATCCAGATTTTGTTCCTCTGCAGCTGCAGTTATTACACAGTATCATTTATTTTAGATTGATGTTTAAGTGCTTGACTGTAATCCAAGGTGCAGTAATGATCTAAAATATTTAACATACTCTGTAGATACTTGTTCCATAAACTCCAAGTCCTGAAAAGCAGGGATTGTGCCTTCACTGTGTACATAACATACTTCAAAGAAAATAGGCCCGGGTGAAATCTACATTTGAAGTTCATCCATGATGGTAAAAGGGGAAAAATGTAGAAGGATCCCATAGATAAATATGCCAAAAGAGATCCACCCTTTTGGACACGCCAGGAGGAGCTGCACTGAGCTTGTCTCAGCTAGAAGTCACTCTTAGACTTTGCATAGCTTAAGGGTGGAGTCATACCTTAATAGTTTCAGTCAGTTCTGCCTTAGACATCTTTTGTTGTGTTTTGCATAAAGTACATATCTTTACAAACCTGAAGGCTTTAGGCCTCTTCCCCTATGGGCTCCACACCCTCTCATATCTGTAATTAAGGAGACCCTTAGTTCAGTTCAGTGTTGTAGCATCAGCAACTGTACAAATCAATGTCAGAACAATCACTTTGGTTGTAGTACTTTAGGATTCAACTTGTTTTCTCTGTACTGCTTATTCACCTTTCAGACTGTGTTTGTCATTTTCTTGTCAGTATGAGCTGTTCTTGAAAGATTCTGGTTCAAAGAAAGGAGCAACTCGTTATCTGGATGTTAAGACTCATTGGGTTGAATGTGAAAATGGGGATCAGAGTAATTTATTTTCAGAGCGCACCTGTAGTGCAATAAAATAATTTGCATAGAGTGCACTGTACAGTGTTCAAGGTTCAAGGATTCGTAAATATGCTTTTCTGCAACGCTGGATTTGCTCCATGGGCAGGACATGGCTCCTTGCTCTTTCCATTACCGCTGTTTGCTCAGAGTGGTCAGGTGGTCAAGGAAGACAAAAAGAACACAACAAATGACCTCCTGTGACTGCCAAGTTGCTGGGTTATGGCTCAGTCAAAACTGTTCCTGACTCCAGTGAGAGCTTTGAGTAGGAGAGGCCTTCAGGGTTTCGTCTTTGAATACCACCTTTTGACTACCGTTCCTATGAATGTGGGCAAAAGATAGGTTTTTTTGATTCATTGGTCCCTTCTCATAAGGCTCTCTCTAGAAAGAGCATTGCTGAACACCAGTGCACCACTGTATTTAACCTTGCTGACTGAGCAAGGTGTTTGCTTCCTCTCATAACTGTGTAATGTTCCTAGTAAATTAATAAGATTATAATAGTAATAAGATTATACTCCAGAGATGGTTCCTCTTCAGTGGAAAACAATGGAAATGTGTGTACAGATACCTGCAATGCGCACACAGTGGCAGTATGTGTATGTAAATGCATGTGCTTATATACATGTATGATATTCATGTGTGCTTTCATTTATGTTGTACCATGTCTTAGTAAAGAGACAGATCCCAATATATTTATATTGTTTTCTGAAATCTCAGCTCAGCTAGAATCCCTTATTAACGTGGTTTCCTGAGGAAATGAGGCTTTTGTGGTTATTCTGTCTATGTGTTGGCTTTTGCTTTTGGCCTCTAACAATCTTTAGGTCCCATCGCTAATTTTAATTAAATTTGATATGGGGGTAGGAGTCTCAAAGATATGAAGTTCTTACAGGATTAATGAAAACTGGCTGCCAACGTATGGCAGGAAAACCTATTAATACACCATCTGAAAGAAAGAGTGAAGCTTGAGCTCACTCCTTTGAGACAATGAGATATTATGAATGCCCCAACCGTGGGAAAAACTTCAATCAGCGCTCACATCTTACTAGACACTAGAGAATCCAACCACAAGATACACATTCATAGGAAACCAGGCTTCATTAGTTCCACCATTCGCTTTGATACATGGCATATGATTAAGAGAAAATTGAACGTATTATGTGTCCTTCCCCTTGAGGCTTCACACCCTTTAACCAGGTTTGTCTGTACACAAGCGAGATTTGAGGATTTGGCCCTAAAGTAATGGAGACCACGCCCCTTCCAATATCCTGACTCAAAATCTTTCCAAGTATGGAATGAGACACTGCTATAAGCATAATCTTCCATGAACTTGTATCAAAGAAAGGCATATGCAGGATGAAATGGAGAAAATCACAGTTTAGTTTTTACGGGGAGAACATTCTTGAGCGTGATGCTGTACACTTCCAAGCAAAGGCGTGGAAGTTATGTTAGTAGGACTTTATACTCCCCCTGAACAAAGAACTAGAATGATTTCCAAATAAAGAACACCCTTGCATTAAGATAAAGGAGGTGACTTGACAATTTTCAAGTCGCCAAAAAAGCAGTACCTTGAATAATACACAGAACTTTGGGAAAGTTTGGGTTCATCATAGAGTCACATAATGGTTTGGGTTGGAAGGGATCTTAAAGCTTATCCAGTTCCAACCCCCTGATGCGGGCTGGGACACCTTCCACTAGACCAGGCTACTTAAAGCTAAATCCAGACTTGTTACTGTGATTAATGTCATATTCCTAACTCTTCCTTCCATGCACAATTGCCCCCATAGGTGATACTAGAAATTAATTGTTATTCTGGTTGAGATAACTTATATAGCTTTCAAAACTGGGATGTATTGACTGATTAATTTATAAAGCAAGTTCCATGCACATTATCTGCAAATACTGTTAATGTTGTTTAGGAATACTGTAGAGAGTAACTATCTGCTAGACCATAACAGGGAAGAAGATTTTAAAGGAAAAAAATGAAATCCAAATTTCGGGAAAAGCTGTCAGAACGCTTCTTCTCAGATCTCTAACTTCTATTGGGTTTGGTTACTGCTGAGGTGGGAAAACTGCACAAAACGTGATTTGGTTTATTTAACTATCCATAGCTTCAGTTGCTGAATTAGTGTCATAGGATAGTTTGGTTTGGAAATTCACTGGATTAATTATAAAGAAGGAAAAATGGGAGTTTACCTGAACTGAATTTTCAGGCTGAAATTACATAGGAGCTTGAATACGGAAATCATTTCAGTTCATATGCACACATATTCCCAGACCTATTTTTATTTGCACAAGTATCAGGCATGAAAACTATGTCGAATTCCAGAAACTGAAGAAGCTGCAGAAGACAAAACTACGTAACACAGTACCTGAAATTCTGAGGTGGCTTCTGAACTTCTGATTGACTTCAGATCATTGAGTTGAAATTCAATATTAAGAACTTATTTTAATTTTTAAAAAGAAGTAAATTTAACAAACTGAATTCCTAAGGGTGTTTTGTTAATCCTCCAGTTTCATAGTTTTCCCCTAATATCTGGTATTCTATCTCACCTCTGTTTGATACTGCAATAGTGTCTTTATCATAAATACTTCATTCATTCATACGTGCCTATTTGTTTTAATGATTAAACCCAACTTAAATAAATAACTTAATATATCATTAGCAACCTCAGAAGTGTGTGTATTAATTGTCAAACATGCATTACTGCTTTAAATTTGTTATATATCAAGTGTGTGAGATAAATTATATTCATGTTATATGCTGAACATCTTTATAATCAGTATTATGTATTTAAATGCTTCCTTAGACCTTCTCCCTTACAATACTAAGTCACTTGGCTTTAATATGGGACTAGAAATAGTCTTCTCTTCTAACTTGGAAAAAATTCACCCACTGATATGACAGTCATCTTTTACTTGGCCAAAATGGAACACTAGGTAACTCTCTTAACTGTTAATATTTTATACCCCCACATACCTGCTATGAGAAATTAAATTCTCCTTGTTGATAGTCACTGAGTCACACATTGGCTTGAATTGAGAGGGGAAAGTGACTGTTAAGACATCTATGGTTTGATTTTGCCTGTTTTGCTATAGCTACAAAATCCCTGAACCAGGTTATACTGTAAAGTACTATTGCTAGTGCTTTTCAAGGGATGTAAATTAGCAAAACACTTTTAGGAACTTGGTTTTGTAAATTCACTTCTCTTTTAGAAATTACAATATGTACTTAATGTTGAATTTCAATTTATTGATCTGAAGTCACTGATAAACTTCCTAAGGCTTTTTAAGAGATTCTCAGTAACTCATCTCTCCCCCTATCCCTCTCTAAACGTATACACAGGGGGAAGGGAAGAGGAGAAACTTTTGAAAGCTACATAATTTAGTTTCATTGACAGAGGAAAATACCAAACCAGGTAACTTTCAGGCTGGTCTTTAAAACCAAGGCTGTGAGTATTACAGTTGAGTCCTTTTCTCCTACCAAGAAAAAGTTGCCGGTCTCAGCTTGTAGGGGCTCGGGCTGTGCCCTCGATGGAAGTTGTTTCATTGGCCTCAGTGGGTGAACAGCCAAGACCAGTGACTTTAACTTTCGCATGTCCGTTTTGTATTTCATTCTCTTTTTAACTCAAGGTGAAGTCCTGGCTGCGTGCAGATGCCACCCCCACAGCAACATTTTGTTTTTACGGATGTTTTGGCTTTCAATTTAGAATATTTTTTAAACAACATTTGGGGGGTTTGTGTTGTTCTGGAGTTTTTGTTTTGTTTGGGGCATTTTTGTTTTGGTTTTTGTTTGGTTTTTTCCCCCCGTGCATTAATGTAAGAATAACAATCCGAAGCCTTGCAGCATTTGACAAATACCTTTCCCAAACTCTTGAAGAGTGTCTATGGTTATAATGTATACTTTTACATTTTGCAACTTCAAACCACGGAAGGGTAATGTAAAGCATCAAGGATACATGTAACTGGGGAACTGTGTAAACCTTCACTGGAGTGATTAAGCATGTGATAAATATGTGACATTTTTCTAATATATCATATAAGGATTTTGTTGGGGGGGTTTAAGTATAAATAAAATAAAGACCAGTTTTACTCGTGGTGCTACTGCTACGATTTAAGTAGAAAGGAAAGTTTATGTCACTTATATAAGGAAATGCTATCTTGGAGGTGGTGTCGCTCCAAAATGCTGTTTCTGTTACAATGGATGTCTCATAAGATCTTTGACCATCTGGTTTTCGATGGTTTGAAATGTATGATCTGTGATATTTGCTACTGAGAAGTGTTATAGACACTGCTGACACAGATCAGATAAGAAACTGGGTCAGCTGACAAGATATTTCCTGTAACATTAACTCTCTGTGGCATTAACATGTGCATCCTTCTGTGTGAGGGAGTTTCTGGACATGGGTTGTTGACAACTATATAGTTTCATTTGCAATTATTGAAAAGTATATTCTCTTTCCTAAAAAAATACCCAAAACAAACAAACAAACAAAAAAAAACTGAAAAAAAAAAAAGAAAAATATTTAAACCACATTTCTCTTTAAATCAGGAAGAAAAAAAATAGTATTTAATTTCTCAATGCTTGGCAATTTTCCTGTATTGCTCTGTCAGGAGCCTTGTCTTTTTATTCGGCTTCATTTCTGATTACACATTATGCATTTATGGATGGGCAGCTGTAGAAACTTGCTTCCTGCATATGCAAATCAATCATGGTAATGTTTATCATAAGGAGATTTTGTGGCAGTGGAAAAGGGGTTGTGGCAACATGTTCTTGATTTCAATTGTATCTTCTACAAATGGAATTGGCTTCCTCACTTCATCTTCAGTGGATTTTTTTTGTTGTTTGCCACTTACCTCTTGGACTAGACACCACTCACTAAGCAAGCTGTTTGATTCACTTACAGATCATGATTTTGGAAGGAGCTGGCAGAATGAGTATCAATTCCAGCAGCAATCTACTTCACCAGCAGCCTTCCTGGACAGACGGATATTCCACATGCAATGGTAGGAGGAATTTGAATGTTCTAAGCCATCTTTTTTGGGGGGGAGGTAGGGAAGGGGTTTCTACACCTTCCAGCATGCACAAGTATTATTTTTCAGCAATGCTAGTTTCCTGGGTTTCAGTTCTGATGCGAACGATTCCCATTTATTTCTTTATTTGTGAAAAGCTGAACTCACAACACTGTTTCTGAAAGTGACCATTTAATGGTTCATTCCTTTACTGGTTCTTTTTCTTAAAATTTATTTAGTGGTGCTGCAAGTGCCAAAATTTCTCCTCCGTCCAGAATTGTTTCTGTCTTATCTTTACTCCTCACACCTTCTCTGAACCAACATTAATTTTCAATGCTAGCCACCCCTCTGGCTTTCCATTGGAATAGCCCTCTTACTCCTTTACTGTATTTGCTTTTTCAGCTCAAATGACAAGATAACTTTCTAATTAGACTGGCATTAGAGCACTAGATAGCTTGGGATCTGAGAGCTTTTTTTTTTCTTAGCGTTTTCTGATTATATAGCTATATATAAAAATGTGTTCGTATATATTCTCTTCCTTAATATAAAAATATAGTAACAGACATATCTCTATACGTAGGGTTTAACACAACATCAAAATCCTTTTAATCACTCAGTCGACAGGTAGACTTGAAATCTAAGCAAACATACTGCAGTTGTCCTTCTAAGCCAAATAATCCTGCAACAAAACTTACAATGAAAGTTCCTACTGAATGAAATTCCTGTTCTTTTTTATGTGTAATTTCTGCATACACAGGAGTACATAAGCATGCACTTAATAAATGTGCCGGCCTGTCTCTAACAGATTAGTGGGGAAAAGAAGTCCTGGCAGAGTGTCCTTTAGCACATGACTTCATGAAGGGTAATGTGGGGGGTCTATTTTCAGGTTTCCAGTGTGAAAATTCTTAGGATTCACTTGTATTTTAGGGACACAAGAAGCCAAAAGCTCAAACCATCCTCTGCAATCATTCCCCACTTTTATCTTGCTACCCTTTCCTTTCACTTAAAGGCTCTCCTTTGCATGAGGAGTCTAGTGGCCTCTGGAGTTCCTTTACCCTTCTGAAGTGATGGGAATAAATATCGGCTTCCTTTTCAGGGAATACTTGATGGCTCCATCAAACATTTATTCTCTGACATACTGCACTCAATCATTTCCACACTCATTCCCCAAATCCTTCAACAGGAGGATGAGACACAGTCCTGCAAACTCCCTAAGTTACTGACACAGACCTTCTTGGCAAATCCTGATAAACGAACCTAAGTAACTGTGGGGCTTTTTTTTGTGTTTAACTGGAAACTAGCACTGCACCCTGTATCTCGACTGAAGAGACATGAGGTCTAGTGGGGCCTGATGGAAGAAGGTGGTTTCCTAAAGTATGCCAACTCTGTTGCTTGTGGTCCTCTAGCAATATCCACAGTTACCACCATTTCTCACAGCTGTGTATGTAGTCTTTTTCTTGCGGAGAACAGACTAATGCCATACCCTGAAGTGGAGCTACTGTGGAGCTCGGCCATGGCAGTCTTTCCTCCTCCTGTAAATAACTCAACCACCTCTTCAATCTCCCTTTCCCCCATCATTAAACCTGCCATGCACTTGTGAGCATTTTATCAAGCTGCTGTCTCTGCCTGGCATACTGCATTGTCCTCCTTTCCCAAGGAATAAATTGCACTGAACTCCTCCTGTGAGGGGAGACTAAAGCAATGCTGTCTTTGCCCTTATATAATTATTGTATCCCCCACATACAATTTCTTTCATTTGCATACATTAATTATTGTCACGCAATGACATACAAGTAACTGAGAGCAGTTTCATAGATCGTCAAGAGAAGATTCAGGCATCCTAACAAGAACATTACACAGCCTCTGTAGCTAAAAATGACTTTTACAACTGCATTCAGCAATCACCTTACCTGACTACAGAGATAACATGCATTCATCAGAATGCAAGCTCTATCATAAAGCTGCCAGCCATACTGGTCGGCTTTTACTGGCAAACAATATGTGAGTGCCTTGGCTTTTACCCTTCCTTGGTTGAATCTCACAATTCATATCTACTTCTTATCCAAAGAAAATTTCCACATCACATTATGAGAATTTTGCAAGGCTTTTCCATCATTTTTCTGATACACTAAAATGATTTTCTCCCATAAGGATCAATATCCCTTTTCAACAGTACTTCTGTAACGTATCTTCCATCAATTTCAGTGTATTCAGCCAAAATTAATAGATAAATCCCTACATAATCTGCCAAGAGGTATAATATAACAATTCTCAGGTTTTAATAAGAAAACAGGCAAAGAAAACCCTACAACCCAAGCCCAAACAACCCAGTACCTTCTCCAGCAATAGCTACTGAACTAGTGTTAAAGACTGAGAAAACAATACAGATCTGTAGACTTCCAGGGCATATAATTCAGCTATAGACCTTTCTTATTGTTGACATAATCCCATGGTGTTAACAGAGACAGTAAACTACTTATTTTATTTTCCAGTGTCCGGCAGCTTCTATGGGACACAGTGGCATGAAATACACCCACAGTACTGGACTAAGTTTCAAGTCTGGGAATGGCTGCAGCATCTCCTTGATACCAACCAACTGGATGCCAACTGCATACCTTTCCAGGAGTTTGATATCAACGGGGAACATCTATGCAGTATGAGCCTGCAAGAATTCACTCAGGCAGCGGGGACAGCAGGGCAACTGCTTTACAGCAACCTTCAGCACCTAAAATGGAATGGTAAATAGATAGTAGGCAGAGATGCACGGATGGTGATCTGAATTCTGGGATCTTCAGAAGTTGCTTGTGTTTCCCAGGCACCTGCCTGGGAGATCTCATTTGCTATGTTTGATAAGCTGCTTATAACTCAGTTCACTGTACTGGTAAATTGCTTAATATGAGAGAAGGCAGAAGTGTGAAGGACCAGGGGAAACTGGATGTTTCCCACTCCAGGATTAGCCCTCTGGATCAGCTGTAGCACTTGCTGCTTGGAGCTAATACTTTTGATCCTCTGTGCTCTTTGTCATACTGCCTATCTGCCATATGCTTTCTTGCAGGCCAGTGTGGAAGTGACATGTACCAACCTCATAATGTTATTGTGAAGACAGAGCAAACAGGTGAGTAACAGTTGGTTAACTTGTCTTTTGATAGTGAGAAAAATGGGAAACTCTCCACTACGAGAGAGACATATCAAAATGGTGTGAAATAAAATGGAAGGTGCATCATGCAGAATAAAAGAAGTAACACAAATATTAGTCAGTGTCTACTTTTTGAATTTTGGGTAGTACCACCACATCTTAGTTTGCATGTGGCCACTTCTCCTGGGAGACATCTGCAGTATCAGCAGTCTATACTGATGTTCAGAGTTGGAATAGTTTGCAGTGCTCAGCAAGTGCAGCTTTGGAGAGGACTTCATTCTAAACTTCATTCAGCAGATTTCAGAACAACTGTTTTCATGGTATTCCCAGTTTATAAAATAAAAAAAAAATAAAAATATTTTGTTGTGAAGTTTGAAACATGAAGAAATTTCCAAACAAGGCAACTTTGAGAGAAAAAAAACGTTATTTTAATTTTTTCACATGTTTCAATGAGACTGAAACCTAAGCAGTATTTTGCTTTGACCAAAACTTCATTTTTCCTGTTACAGTCTTTTTTCCCCCACTGGGTTCATAGCTAAATCCCTTTCCTCCCAGGGCTTTGTTTCACCGAGAAAAGGAACTTCAGCTTGGTTCAGTCCTCCTCTTCAAGCACAATTATTTTCCTGGTTCATTTGCACTTCTGTCCCTCTTCATGCATTCTTTACCCCAATAGTCCCAGTCTCTTTATATGTTGGTGTATTCATGAGCCACATTTTAGTACCTGCCATCAGAAAGAATACAGATTCGTAGCATGCAATGTCTCTGACAAGTCTTGCCGGTGTATGTATTCATCTAATGCAGAGGAGCTGAGCCTTCCTGGACAGGACACTATTAATCTTCCCGCTGCAGTGGGCAAGCATTGCAATCTGCAATCCACTCCTTGCCTGTGCCCATGCAGTATGAGTAACGTGCCTGCACCAGCCTTGATGCTTGCCCGATAGAAAACTAAAGTAATCCTTTAAGTCCTGACTTAGAAGATCTTGGTATTATATTAGTTCCTCCTCCCAGTAGAGATACACAGTGCAGTGCACATCCCAGAAAGGTCAGAGCCCAGGACTAAAGGATGGTTCTTCAACCTGCGCTGATCAGGAGTGGCATGGTGGGGCTTTGGCAATGCCAATCACAGGCAGTAGGAGTGGGTTTAGTTCCTGCATGGGGAGGGTCGGGGCTGCTGGTTAAGGGACTCCTTGTGGGGCAGCAGGGATAGGGAGGGGGATTTAGAGGGGAAGTTGGTCTCATTCAAGTAGGCTGTAGCAGTTACAAAGACATGGGTACTGAAAATGGACAAATGGGATCACAAGTTGTATCCCCATGTTTGGCTAGGTTAGGCCTGTCTTCAGAGGCAACATTAGGCAGATCAGGTGTCAAAGCAAACAAAGGGTGTGTGATATTATAGGAACGCAAGCTCTGGGTGCCCAAACATGCAGCTATTACTTCGCATGCCTGCTAAATTCCTGTCATAAGAGTTAACTCAGCCAAACATGATGATTTAGCTATAACTCATTTTTGTTTTTTCTTCAATTTTGTTTGTATGGACATGAAAAAAGTTAAGTAAAACCTAGATTTGAACCTTCTATCTCATCCTTTCTGACCTGGATTCAAATGAAAAAGAGATTTTTAAGGCTTCCGATCTCAAAAAATGCACTGCAAAGAGAATGATTTCCTGGTTAATGTAGGGGTCATGAAGACAGTACTTCAGTTCTGCTTACATTGATCCATCTGACTAGAAGGTTGCTAAAAAATATTCTGTTTTAATCATGAAGGTGGTTTTCAGGTTAAGGATGGGGACATGACGTACCTGGAGCAGAATGGCCCTTCATCTAGGATAGGGCTTTGATGTTTCTCACTGTATGCTTACACATGAAGCTCTGTTTCAGAGGGGACTTTTGAATTCTAGCACTGTAGATATAAATACTCATGTTAAGCATCCTCCTGTTTACTAGACATTTGAGAATACTTTCATCTCTAGGGGACCAAAGCACTGTCATAATCACCAGGGGCTGAGCTGGGTAGAATTAGAGTTGACTTGGCATAAGACATCCCCTTCAAGGGCAGGCATAAATGACATGGCAAGGGGGTTGGAACTAGATGACCTCAAGGTCCTTTCCAACCCAAACCATTCCATGATTCTATGATTAAAAGGAAGAGCCTACTACATTATTTCAAAAAGTCAGTGCTTTCTGTAAGTAAATTTGCCTGAATATGCAAAAACCCATCCATAATTTGAGTGAAAGGAAATAATTTCTTTCGTAGCCCCTTCATTTCTTTCTTCCCTTCACAGCTTTGTTTTTGAACGTTTGTTATTTTCTCAGTGCTCAATATTCACCTCTGTGCTAAAAAAAAAGGTCTTCTAGTGATTTTCCTTTTGGTCCTTCACCTTCAGATCCATCGTTAATGGTGTCCTGGAAAGAAGAGAATTACCTGTACGACAGTGGCTATGGTAGCACAGTAGGTAACTAAGATCACAATACCTCATGTATTTCTGAGATGGTTTTATTGTTGTCTGAGGCTATTGCTTTAAATGTCTTCTCTTTAATTCCCAGAGCTACTGGACAGTAAAACATTCTGTCGTTCTCAGATTTCTATGACAACACCTAGTCACCAGCCTCCTGGTAAGGAACTTGTAATTATATTGTTAATTGTTTTGTCGCTTGTCCCAGAGCTACTGACATGTAATAGTTTGTGTGGTCTTCTGTTGCAGAATTGAATCTGAGCCTCCAGTAATTCTGAATTAAGCAATGCCCCATCCCTGGCAGTGTTCAGGGCCAGGCTGGACGGGGCTTTGAGCAGCCCGGTCTAGTGGAAGCTGCCCCTGCCCACGGCAGGGGGTTGGAACTGAATGAGCTTTAAGGTCCCCTCCAACCCAAACCATTCTGTGATTCTATGAATACTGATTCTGATCGTTCTTTTAGCTATAATTTGTGCAATAGCTTGCTTTAAAGAAATGCTTCTCTCTTCTCTCTGTCAAAAAAAGGAAGATCAAATAATCTGCAATCTCCACTTGTCTTTTAAAGTGACTGAGTCAAAGGGAAAGGTTAGTGTCAGAGAGACAGGACGTTCCAGCTCCACCACACTTTTCTGTGGCGTAGCTGAGTGTGGGTAAATGAATGCCCTGTTCCTCCCCAGTAGTGGCTGTGTTTCCCTAGTGAGCGAGTGGTTCATGCTTATTAGATTGCTAGGTTTGGGGCTGGGCTTGGGGAGCCATAGGGCTGGCACCAAACCCTCTGCCCAGCTGCACCAGCAGAAGGGATTCCTGCTTGTGCCTGTCTCAGTGGAGAGCAGGGCAGGTACCCCATGCCCCTTCACCCACACGCTGTGCTTCCACGAGGCACAGATACAATCTGCCTGCCAAAGGGCAAGAGAAAGCAAACCTGTTTGCTATAGTGCCCAGCGGAAGGTAGGTCCTTCTTAGAAGGCTGAGTGAACAGACCTGGGAGAGAAAGCAGTTAGAATCATGGGAGGATGAGAAAGACAAGTACTGCAGTAGATACAGCCTCGCAAGTGCTATCTCTGCGTTGAGGGCAGACCTCTACCTCTGCAGCACAGCCTCTGTGCCTGCTGTTTGCTGCATCCCCTGGCCTCCAGCAACAGCCAGACTTGCCGAGTGACATACAGTTTAAACCAGTGCACTCAGCCACACATTTGAAAATAAATAAGAGAAAACCTGAGCAGAAAAAGAAAAGCACCAAGACTTAAAATACCTTAAGCACTCTGTTTGCTCTCCCTGCCACCTCCACCCACTCTCACAAGATGGCTACGAGGATTTTGGAGCTCTCCGACAGGACTGGGGACCTGTCAAGATCTTAGCACCGTGTGTTTACCTGCTGACTGCTTAAGCCTAGAGCTAGGGTGGCACGCCAAGGGCACAGCCTCCTGTAAAAACTGAATTTGTATATCCTGTAAAAAAAATGGCTCATTCCTGAATCATATGCAAATACTGTGCAACCTTTTGTCAAGAGTTTTGCAAGACGTCTTTGTTGAAACTGCATCGTAACTCTTTTCATCTGTCAGGCCCCAGCCTCCTAACAAGGCGTGTTTGAAACTGGCCTCCACTTAGGAGCGGAGGCAGAGCGGGAGGCTATTTACGCAGCTGAAATCCAGAATAAATCACCAACTAGGCAGAAGGCAACTGAACTTCCAAGAATAAATCTCCAGCTAAGTGGAGCATAACAAACATTTGCAGGCGAACTGTGGGATTTTAAAATGAGGCAGATTTATATAAAAGGGCAAATAAAGGACTGGTTCTGCTTGGGGGTTCCACAGATTTTGATAACATCAGGGGAATTATAATCTGAGGAAAGGCAATAAAATAAACCTCATTTTGCTTTCCCCCTCCAAGCTGAGCGAGGTTCAGGCTATTCCCTGCTCTTTGAGAGTGGGAAGACAAAATGGCTCAGAGTGAGGTTGCTGCTTAGGGGTCAAGGGCAATAATTATGTCAGGCTCAGAATAGTGGAGATTAGGCTTATCCTCACTGACCTGTTCAGTTTATGTTTCCAGTTATGTATGAATAAAGTGAGTGCGTGAACAGCTTTGCATCTACCTTTTCACATGCAGTCTTTGCAGTTGCTTGTGCAAATCCGACAAGTTTCTATGCAAATGAATGTTTCCTGTGAGTCATTTTCCCATGCAAATTCCCAGTTTCCATGAAAAGTATGATAATCATGCATTCATAGAAGCTGGGAAAACATGCGTGGGACCTTAAGCTTCACTTCACAGAATTCAGGCACAAAGTATGCTGAAAAGCAAACACAGAACGGGCTCCCTCTCAGGACTATCCCACAGATTTTGCGAGACGTGGAGCGATCAGATGAAAGCTATGCATTAATGACAAGAGCAGAGGCAGTCTGTGGTGGTTCGAGGGCAGGAGGGTTGAACGTGCAGACTGCGAGGTAGGTTACAGTCATGAGCAGGTGGAACTTTTTTTTCCCCTTCATTTCTGCAGAAGTGCTTGTGCCAGAAACCCTACTCCTCCTCTGTCTGGCTGCAGGTGATAAAGTACTATCTATGAGAAATGGCTTGTTCCTATGGCTCTGATCCATGGAACAACATATGCATGTCCAGCTGCCAAAAACTCCCACCAGCGCAGCCCTGTTCCCCCATCCTACCTCCACCCCCAAACAACAATGCTTTGCCAGTTCATTACGTTTTAGTCAGGTAGGTGTTCTGTGCATTGGTACCAGCACATACATTTTGCATTAGATCACCACTTCAGAAACAAATAAGCCCCCAAAGATACATGCTTCTGCAAAGCCTAAGACATAATGGGACAATTCAGGATTCCTTTTATGGACGTGATCGTCTTATTTTTCTCTCTCACACACATAACATAAGGCGAGCTATTTGTTAATCAAATTTAGGTTTCAAAAGCCAAATGTTTACCTCTGGATTCATTCTTCATTCATCAATGGTCTTTTTATGAAGTGTGCTGATTAACATATAGTACAGAAAACAAAACTCTCCCCCTTCTTTTTCGCTTAGATTACCTTCTGAAAAGTTGATTATCTTTAAAAGAGATATTTGTTCTTTTTTTGTGGTTATATTTCTTTCAACCTGCGGAAAGCCTTTAATCAAACTTACAAATAGGTTTCATTTTCCTTCTCTGCAGAGTCTTCAGATGTGAAAAAATCACAAGATCATATACCGAAGTCCCACACCAAGAAGCACAGTAAGTTGACATCTGTGTTTAAAATGGTTGATTGGCTGAAAGAAAAGAAACACACTGAAAGCAAATCCCCTTCAAGAGGGAAAAAGGTGCATTTCAAAAGCAAAAGTGGTTAGATTGTTACTGTAATTGAATTGTCCGACGATCTGACTGTTTCTGGTACCGTTTGCTTATCATGATTTTTGCGTCAGTATTGTTATGCTTTTAAAATTTTTATCAGTAAGGGCTTATGGGGAAGCAATCAGAAACCAGTTGCCTCTGCCCTATGTTGAGCTGGGCTGGTGGACTGGAGTAACAGAAGGATGAAGGAGACCCAGGACTAAATCAGGAAGGTCTGTGTGCTCACGGCCGTCCTCGTTTCTGTTCCTGCTGGGTGCAGCATGTCCCAGAGACCCTGCTTAGAATCTCCTTTCAGAACTTCTCATGCATGTCATAACAAGCAAGCACCTGCCCCTGTCATGGGTTCAGCAGCAGCAGTCATTTTTCTCTTTCTTGGTAGCTGGTGCAGCGCTGTGTTTTTGATTTTGGGCCTGGGAACAGCACTGATAACACCAGTGTTTTCAGTTACTGCTTGGTAGTGTTTTGTCTGGCCAAGGACTTTCTGAGTCTCATGCTCTGCCAGGGAGGAGGAGAGCCGGGAGGAAGCAGAGACAGGACACCTGACCCAAACTGACCAAAGAGGTTATTCCATACCACAGCACGTCATGTCCAGGATGTGAAACTGGAGGGCAGAGACCCGGAAGGGTGTGGTGGTGCACTGGGGGTGCATGGCATGGTCAGGTTTTTGGTACTGGGGGGTTCGCTGCTGGGGGGTGCACTGGCTGGGTCGGGCTTGGTGAGCAGTTGTATTCTCTTTCTTTGTATTTCTCTTGTATTATTACTGGTGGTAGCAGTAGTGATTTGTGTTATACTTTAGTTACTAAACTATTCTTATCTCAACCCGTGAGAGTTGCATTCTTTTGATTCTCCTCCCCATCCCCCCTGGGACTGGGGGAAGAAAGAGGGGGAGTGAGTGAGTGAGAGAGCGACTTTCGTGAGTTTTAGAGACTTAAACCACGACAGCCCCTCAATCCTGCCGCTTTCTTCCCCTCTGATCTGACAGTCATTCCGCTCCCCTCATCTGCTAGTTTTGATTCAACTTGATTCTGAATACATGTTGCCGTAACTGTGATTTCTGGACATGGTTCTATTATGTACTTTGCTGAGATTTTAATGCTGAAAATATCTTGTCTATGTCTTTTGCATCCTACATCATTTATCTGTGTCAGAAGATGTTAATATTGAATCTTTGCTGCATTTTGTACTAATTGATTTAATCCTGTTTCAATTTGGTCTCCAGATTATCTATCTCTTTCTGACTCCTCTTCTTACCCTGCTCTGTGTCTTTGCCCAGCTAGAACTCCCAAATTTTTTCTCTGCAGACATATATCTTGCTTCTTCTTTTTTTTGTGTGTTTGTATGTCAAGATTGCTAATGAAAGAATTAGGTAGGACTCTTCTGAAGACAGGCCTGTGAAGATCTGAGGTCTCTTGGTTTGTGCAGCTTAGAGAAGGCCAAGAGGTGACCTCTTCATAGTCTACAGCTTCCTCAAGGAGGGCAGTGGAAGAGCAGGTGCTGATCTCTCTGCTGACCAGTGGTAGGACACAAGCAAATAGAATGAAGCTGCATCAGGGGAAGTTCAGATTGGACATTAGGAAAAGTTTCTTCACTGAGAGGGTGGACAGTCACTGGAACAATCTCCCCAACGAAGTAGTTAGAGCACCAAGCCTCTCAGAGTTCAAGGAGCGTTTGGACGAAGCTCTTAGTCACATGGTTTAGTTTTAGGTAGTCCTGTGTGGAGTGGGAAGTTGGACTCTATAATCCTTATGAGTCTCTTCCAATTTGAGATAGTCTATGATTCTAAGAACTCAATCACAGCCTTGTCATATGGAAAAGGTCACCTTGCCGTGATGGCCTAACAATTTCCGGTTTCATCATTACTGCTCTTTATCATGATCTATTGATTAAGTCACACATGTCCAGACAGAGCAGGTCCACCACAAGTTGGTTCTAGAAAACAATTTTAATAAAGAAACATAGTGATTTAATTGATGTTGCACTGTCTGCCATTTTCTATTTACCTTCACACCTTTGACTAGCTTGTTTTCTTCTTAATTTGGTCTAAATACCCTTGCATGCTTTTGAAGTCAGACCAAACAACTGCTATCTTTCTGGCCCACCTCCTCACTATGTTTGTTATTCTTCATTTGTAAACTACTACATCTGACTTTTTTGATTTATTTAATATTTTTCTTTTTGACCTGGGCTTTCTGGTGCCATCTCTACAGAAACTGGGGGAGAGATTTGCACTTAAACTGGGAGGTCTACTTGCTGAACTTAGAGATCTGGTTTTGCCTTTTCTAATATCATGGTCAAACTTTTTGAAACCCCTTTCACATGCAATATTGGCTGGCCACTTTTGTCACTATCCCTCTATCTATTCTACACCTTCTTACTTCTTTAAGCCTATCTAAGAGATGGGGGACCAATACTCATTGATATCAGATTAATACTCATTGATGTTGAACCGCATTTCACCTCCTTTGCCTTCTATCTGTCTTCTAAAAAGATTATCTTGGCTCTTTCACATACCACACAATAATATCAGGTTATATGACATGCTGTAGAAGAATATCAGGAAAAATGGGCGAATGAGATGAGGGGGAGTCTTGAACGTGTTATCTCCAGGGCAGAAACAATGCCAAAGGCAGAAGGAAGCAGTGGGTGGTTTGGATGCTGCTTCTCCTGGTTGTTGGGGCTCCTGTCTGCCACCACGGGGCTCAGACTGCCGAAGGCTGACACTTACCTCCAACCTCAGTGTAAAGGCTGTTAGTGGTTTTTGGCTATCTATCTCTGAGGTAGGGGTCCTGCACTCCAAAACTATGGCCTGTCCCTGCCAAACAGTGACCATCTGTAGTTTACACACTGTAAGAAAATTACATAAAAATGGCAAGCATATGCTGAAAGCCTCTTTAGGTACTCCTTCCTCTTGACCCTTTTCCTCTTTCAGACCCTCGAGGAACTCACCTTTGGGAATTTATTCGAGATATTCTTCTCAATCCTGAGAAAAACCCAGGATTAATCAAGTGGGAAGATCGGTCAGAAGGTGTCTTCAGATTTTTAAAATCCGAAGCTGTGGCTCAGCTCTGGGGAAAGAAGAAAAACAACAGCAGCATGACTTACGAGAAACTCAGCCGGGCTATGAGGTGAGCAGAGATGTTGCTGCAGAAGACTGGGGCATGTAAAGACGCTACCTGAATGGAGAATTTGGTTGACTTACTTTAAAAAATAAATATTCAGCAGCACCAATTGCTTTCTTTGACAACTGTTTCTCGATAATTTTGAGATTGTAACATTATATTCTTCCATGTCTTTTTTTTTCCCTCATGTTTCTGTATGCTATAATATATATAACATATATACATTGTGAATGCTCCATCGCTGGCGGTGTTCAAGGCTGGGTTGGACATACCCTTGGGTGGCATGGCTTAGTGGGAGGTGTCCCTGCCCATGGCAGGGGGTTTGGAACTTGATGATCTTAAGGTCCTTTCCAGCCCTAACTATTCTATGATTCTATGTGATATGTATAAAATATATATTCTGTTGCTCACCACCCTAACAACCAGTGTAGGAAGGAAACATGGATGTAGCAAGCCAGAAGTGCACATGCTGCTAAACTGGGAAGGCTTAAATGGCCCAGTAATGGCTGGAGACCTTGTTATTTCCATCAGTGTTCAGAAACTAGGCATACCACCATCCATTACCTTAAAATAGTTTTACAAAATCCGTGTGAGGATTTTCTTTGCTCTCTGCTTTAACATTTTGAGCATTTTTCCACACTCTATAAAAGTTCAAAACGTATTTTTAAGTGGAAACTGACATTCTCTCCTGGTCGGATTTCAGGTCCTGACTTATCTGGAAAAAAACCCCATGAAATCTCATAAGAATGTGTAATAAATATAGCTATATGCTATGACCTGAAATATAGTGAAATTCCAACTCAGAAGATAACTAATATAAAGTAAAAAGAAAATATTTTTTTCTTCTCTGTCTTTCTCTTATAATAATCTTATGTATTATATGTATCAATAGAAAATAAAGACTTTTCAGCTAGCTGAGGGATTGCCTAGTTGCCAATGGCCTCTTAGGATCATAGGTGAATTCAATGTTGAATCTTTCTCTATGTTTTTATTTCAACAGATACTATTATAAAAGAGAAATCCTGGAACGTGTGGATGGTCGGAGATTAGTGTACAAATTTGGAAAGAATGCCCGTGGCTGGAGAGAAAATGAGAATTAAATATGTTAAGAAATAACATTTAAAACACCTGGATGTAAATATTCAAAGACTATTTTCATATATTTATGTACCAAACTAGGGTGAAAAACCAATTCTACTTCTGTCGGGAAGAAGGAACATTATCATTATTGGTGTTAAAATTATTTTATTTGAAGTATGTCCTGTATGGGGAAAAAATGTACACAGTTTTCTGTGATATAAGTTAACATTATAGAATTATGATTATTTTTCCCTTCTTGTGAAGTTCTTCTCTTTTTTTCTTTTATTTTTTTTTTTTAATCATACAGGCATAATGTGATTTACGACTCATGCAAAGAAAGGGAAGGAGCTAAATACTAGGGCATTTAGGGAGTACGATAACCTACTTTGGAAAGCAACCGTAAGTGGAGGAAACAGTACAGCATCTCTGAGCCAAGTAGTCTTCTTCCATAGTCAGCTGGTATATAGCTTCCATTAGCCGATATTACTTGTTCCTCTCTTCTGATTTCTAAATGTTTTGCTGGCTTCTAGTTGCTTTTGTTGAATCAGATGATGGGCTCCTCTTCAGCTAGTTTAACCTAGCTACTGAAAACAGTGGTGCTGCAATGTGAGCATTTATTTGGAGAACCCATCCTTCTTCCACTGGCACCTTCTTTTGTAGGCAGAAGTTTAGGATCTGAGCTTACCTGGTACTGAGTATCCTCCCTAACCTCCAAAGGGCATTCAGCTCATCCCAGGAAAAGAGTTATTTGTTTTTAACTAACATCTTTGAGGTGAACTGCAGGAAAAGAGTCAGTCTCAGGACCAGAAGCTATTGAAGGAAGATGACTGTTTTCCGACTAGGCAAACTTACTAAAAGACACCGATTTCCCAGCAGAAATATTAATACTCCTTCCACCTTCTTATATGCCTAATTAAAGCATTCACACCCATGCAATATGAAACAGTGAGGAGGTGGGCAAGCAGAACTCATATTAATCCCATGGCATGACAAAGAGTCTCCCCAGTTCCTTCAAGTCATATGGTCCTCCTGGCAGGTCAGGTCTCACTTGGACAGATAGTTTCAAAAAACCTTTGATAAATGCATAGCTCTATTGCACGTAAAATATTAGTTCCCCCTACTTTTCTCAAGTCTAACTGTATATTGTATTTGTATTTGGCAACTGTGCTTGGGATTCTTAGTTTGAGGAAAACCCGCCAACATGAAGACATTGAGATTTTGGGAACATTCAGATCTGGGTCAGTATTTTGGGCTCATCTCTAGCAGTCCTATGTGGAGACTGAATGTTCACTGGCAGCTTTTTTTTCCTCCAAGTCACAAATGCTTCCTGCTGGTACCAAGTACATGTAGAACATGGGGAAATGAAAACTAGAGGAGGCAGCACTTCACTAGGTTACTGAGGACATGAGATGTGGGAGTGGAGAAACAGAATTTTCTTGGTGATGTTAACAGGGGTGAAACCAAGATCAATTCCAACCCACTTTTTCAGGAATGGGGAATTTAGAAAACAGAACAGAGGCTGAGAAGTCCAGGACAAAAAAAAACCAACAAACAAGAAACCAAAAAAAACCCCAAAACAACAGCAACAAAAAAAACCAATTAAGAATATTAAGGCCATCCAATATCCATTTCCACAGGTGTCCTCTGGATTTGAATGCATATTAGCTAGAAATACTGCAAGGTGCAGCTGGAGGTTGTAGGATATTCCATTTTTTGTTTGTCTTAAAAGGAAAGAGATGAAACCAAGGAGACAACAGAATTATCAATATAAAGGGTATCAAATGTGCTTAGAAACAATTTATAGGCAAACATGAGAGCCTAACTTGTTATCTACGCATGTAGGGCATGTCAAACAATAACACCACCTCCTACACTGTGTTTGCCAGAGCTGTCACCGACAATTACCCATACACGACAATTTTTACTTTTCATAACCTGGGTGGAGAGAGGTTCATCTTATTTACAAATCAAATAATAAGCCTCTGTACTTCAAAGCATTTCTTCTCTCAGTCTGTCTCTCTCTCTTGTTTTTTTTCTGGACCGACTGTGCTCACCTTGCTTGCTTTTGCGCAACTCAAAAATTTCCTTTTTTTTAGATTGATTAGCTACATTCCACTTCCTTTACCATCATTTTGTAGTGCATATAACAAGAACCAGGATACCAGACAAGGAGAGCACCTTCTCTCTGCTTTAAAGACTGTTCCTTCCCCCCACCCCATGGTTATTTGCAGCCCTTTGCTCCATGCTCTTCACACCCCACCACCCCCCTCCACACCTGGGTGAAATCTGAAATCACTGGGACCATCAAAAATCCACAATACTGTTGTACCTTATCTCAGGAACATACATCTTACAGCAACTGATTGTAATATCTTCATAAAGCTGCTTTCTATCAGACCTCTCACCAGACTTCTAGGGAGAAAAAATGAAGTTGTGATAGGCACGTGTCACCACTTGCTTACAGAGCAGCTGCTAAACCTGCTTTTAAAAGTTTTGAAAGGTAAAGCTTTATTTAGAAGCATACTGTATAAATCTAGAGGGTGATTTACGTTGAGCGCACTATAAATATCAGTCTTCCACTGTCACGTCGTTCAGCGCATGGAAATTGTGCAAGTTTCTATTCCCATTCTGCAGGACTTTTCAGATTAGGTATTTGTCATTCAGCATTACAATAGCACAAAGTTGGTATAGAAGCCAGCCAACATTTACTCTGTTTTACAAACATATTAATCTTTGCCGAAGACAAACACAAAGGGCTTTTCAAAACTACAGTTCTTGCCAAGGACAGATCCAACCAGCCAGAGGGAGGTTTTTTTTTTTTACCAGACCTAAGCAAATGGAGAAAATGAAGAGACGAATGTTTATGTAAACTACTATTTAAACAAAAAGCATTTCTGATTGCTCTTTTATATTTCAGAAGCTGAGCAATCATATTTTTAGATGTATCCTTTGAGTTAGCAGCTGCTGAACTGGTAGCACCATGTGTATAGATTTTTATTGTACCATAATTTTTCATATGTATAAAGGTCTAGATTGGAAAGTATATTATATTTATATAGTTACATGCAAATCACAATGTTAAACGTGTTGGCATGAGAGCTCTCAAACTTATATTTTCTGCACAAAAATAGAGCAACTAACGCTGAAAACATCCTGAGAAACTGTATGTAGGCTGGTGAACCACCCAGACATTAAAATGTTCAGTTACATTTTCATCTTCCTTTCTGCAGCACATTGCATAATTCCTGCTTGCTTCTCACAACATCATCTTCAATGTATACGTGTGGAAACAAATCCAAGTTAGATATTTCACTATTGCCACTGTAAACCTCAGCTCGGAGACTATGTATCACAAAATGGTTCTAAAGAATGTTTCTATTTTTGTGGATGTGATATAAATTCAAATAAAACATAAAAGAAATTTTCTGATTCAGATTTATCTTCACCTATTTATGTCTTGAGATGGGAAGTGACTAATACAAATTCTTTCTATCCTGGAAAACATTTTAATATTGTTGAAACAACTGATGTAACTACCACAAAATCTAAAAGCTTAAATTTACTAATATGCTGCATAACCCATTAGTTGTGAAGGTACTGGATTTCCAAACCTGTTTTATGTCTCACAGGCCTTGCTGGAATACTCAATTATGTCGACACAGCTAGATTGCATTTCTTGTTTGGCTGCTAAAGGTCTTACTTCAGCACTGATTTAACTTTAAGGTGTTTTGAAGTGTGTGCAAGGGCTAGGCTGATTAAGGATGCCATTACTCACCCTGAGCATTTCCTTTGCTGAATCAAAGCAGCTAAAACTATGAAATCCTGTCCTTCATGTTATTTTTCCATCTAAGTGGTGGCTACAAGAACACTCAGAAAGGTCAAGGGGAGGGATTCTCCACTTC
This sequence comes from Myiopsitta monachus, assembly GCA_017639245.1. Classification (NCBI taxonomy): domain Eukaryota; kingdom Metazoa; phylum Chordata; class Aves; order Psittaciformes; family Psittacidae; genus Myiopsitta; species Myiopsitta monachus. The sequence goes on from CM029924.1 coordinate 16,950,861, forward strand.
TACTCCACTCTGGTGAGATCCCCACTGCAGCCTTGTGTCCAGCTGTGGTGCCCCCAAAACAGAGGGATGTGGAGCTGTTGGAGTGAGTCCTGAGGAGGCCACAAAGACGATCCAAGGGCTGGAGCACCTCTGCTATGGAGACAGGCTGAGAGAGTTGGGCTTGTACAGCCTGGAGAAGAGAAGGCGCTGGGGAGACCTTAGAGCAGCTCCCAGTGCCTAAAGGGGCCAACTGGAAATCTGGAGAGGGGCTTTTGACAAGGGCCTGTAGGTGACAGGACAAGGGGTGTTTGCTTTGAACTGATAGAGGGAAGATTTGGATTGGATGTTAAGAAGAAGTGAGGGTGGTGAGGCCCTGGCACAGGTTGCCCAGAGAAGCTGTGGCTGCCTCATCCCTGACGGTGTTCAAGGCCAGGTTGGACATGGCTTGGAGCAACCTGGTCTAGTGGAAGGTGTCCCTGCCCATGGCAGGGGGGTTGGAACTGGATGAGCTTTAATGTCCCTTCCAACCCAAACCATTCTGTTTGTCTATGAACATCTCTCCTGATTTGGTCTGCAGCTTGAGGAAAAAAGTAAAAATCCCTATATTTAATAGGAATTCAGTGAACCCGCATGGCATTTACACTAGGGTGGGGGCTGTGGCTGCATTAGTACAGTGCAGGAGTGCAGTGAATGGGCCAGCAATGATCCAAGCTGTAACCCCGCCTCTCTGGATATCCCAGGCTGGTTGATAGCGTGGGGCAGTGTGGTGTGCCTGCTGGGATAACAGCGCCTGTTGCTCTGCCAGCATGTCTGAAGTTGGGCTTGAATTGCAAACCATAAACTTCATTGCAATGGGATAAATCACATTGTCATGGTCTATAATCTGCAAATGTGCTCTAATGTTAAGCAAGTGATTCCACTACACTTTGAAATTGTATATGGGGATGTCAATAAGGATGGTGGCTCTAAGTGTTAGGTCTATGTTGAATCATTCTATATTTGGACCCAGAGAGACTCCAATGTTTTGTCTACCTAAATAGAAAAACTTGTTCCAATTTTAAACACAGGCACAACCCCCACAGTAAGCATGAGAAACCAGGCCTGTGCCCTGAAACAGTGGTTATAGTCTGAAAACCTCAGAGGCCCAAAGAAGTTTCCAGAAGGAACTGGAACCAGATTTCAAGCAAGTTCAGGCTGTATTTTAAGCAAGCACACCTCTGGTTCCCCAGTAAATCACCAGGCCTTTCGTTTGAAGCAAGCTGAGGCCAATATTTGAGAAAATGACAAATAAGAATATTTTTTGGAAACATGCAACTAAACACACCCTTAAAAAACTCCAAACTCTTCTTTTGTTGTGACTTAAAATGAAGGAAAACTTCATCTTTCAGCTGCATTCTAAAGCCATATGAAATGAAAATTCAAGACCAAATTCAGAGCTTTCAAATCCTATGTAAACTGAGAATAAGTAAGAGGAATACTGTAAACGGTCTACCAAGCAACATTTAAACCTGATTGATAGAAATTTGAGGACATGTCTGCATCAAGGACAAGTACGAATTGCTGCAAGTGACTGAAATCTGGCACTGAAGAAAGATGAGCAATTAGAAGTTACCAAAACTAATAGCTTCCAAGAAGTGTAAGTGGTATATTAGAATAGTTTGAAAGATAGATTATCCATCACGGTTTTCAGCATTTGCTCCCTTGCTGATAGAGCTTTCCACAATGAAGTCAAAGTCTTGCGCTTTGTGCCAGCCAAGAATTTCTTGTGACGATTGCTTTTACTGCTTTTCTCCAGAAGTTTAGCACGTTCACACAACATTTTCATATGGAAATGTTAGAGAAAATAAGAGGGAATAAAACCCCAGCAACACCAGGAGAAAGAGAACGAGTAGATGGCCAGGTCTTACTGAACCAAACGATGGTAATGGAAATGCAAAGGCTGTATGCACCAAAAACCTTTATGCCATCCAAGTCAGTCTATTTATAGTATTTCCATCAGAGGCTGGTTGCAAAAATTATACATAAATTAGTGTTTACAAGTCTAATTATAACTGTAAGGAGAACAAGAAATTAAGAGCAATATGCCTATGTGCATTACATAATCGTGTGAGCCTAAAAATACTTCATTATGAAAGCAAAATGACTGAAGCACTATTTCTCCCCTCTGTCTTCAGAATGGTGTGACATCCTCCCCTGCTTTCATCTAGTTTTGAATTTTCAACTGTAAGATTCAGTCTTAACACAGGGAATGAAGAAGGGAGCAGGATGCTCTGTAATATGGTAGCAGGCATTGCGAAACAAATAGGCAAACCACAGCTGCTTCTTCCTATGCTTTTTAAGTCCTTATTCAGCATGTATACTGCTCCTGGGAACAAGGCGCTTTGTATGAGGTTGGGGATAAATTTTGTCTGTGAGATGTCACTGAAATGAAAAATAGAATTATTTTTAAGATTGCAAATGTTTCTTTTTCTACAGCTGAGGTTCTGACACATCTGCCCCAATCAGTTAACATACTGCGCAGTATTATTTCTCTTGAGATGAGGCTGTTGAATAGCTAAATGTGGTTTAAAAGGGCTGATTATTTCTGTGAGAAATTTAAAACAGGCTCAAGTATCTACATTTTAATTTCAGTAACCCTGTATTATTTCTGCAGGAAGAGCCTAATGCCAAGGTTTATTTTACAAGAGTATTTTCATGTTCAAAAGCTCTCATTGGCAAATTTTGTTACTGAAAACCAGGCAGATTTCCACCAGAGCAGGAAAACAAACACCACAAAATAAATCAGGATAATATTTTTCTTTTACCATTTTATTTTTAACTTTTGAGAAAAGGTTGTGTAGTAATCTTCCTTTTATAATTGTATTACTGCCTTTTACGTTAGAGTCATTGCATCGGCAGTGATTCTAATTTAATAGATGGAGTCACCCTTTAAAAAATATTTTCTTTATCCTATCGAGCAGATGGAGACACAGGGAAATTTTAATTACTGACAGCAGCTGTTGAATATATTTCTCTGTAAAGTAGACACATATGCCTGGGACATACGCAGGTAGACATACCCTGCTGGATGGGATGCTCCCACAGGAACTGGCTTGACTGAATCTCTTTCAGAAACTGTTACATTAATAAGATTCGACAGAAGATTGGTTAAGCAAACCATTCAGCAGCAGTAAATGTAAATTCAAACCTGGTGAGAAGCCCCAAAAGCAGACAAACTGTCCAAGGAAGCTCCAAGAGGGATGCTCGTGACACTTCAGTACTTCTCCAGTGACTTACCTGGTTTTAGGAGTTACAAAGATCAATGTGCAGTTGTGAGCAACTTAAAGCACAAAGCGCAAGAATCTATGAAAACTCTGCACTCACTATATTGGCATCAGTAGCTTAGCATTCATCTGCCCCTCACTGGAAAGTTTGTTCTGGTTTGAGGTTTTTCTAGGAGAACCTTATAAATGAAAATTTCTGGGTGAAAATCACCTGCAGCTGGCAGCTGGAATTATATTTTGCTTTAAGTGTTACTGTTGACAGCAGATCTGACATAAACAATTTTATTTTTTCATGAAAATTAAACTAATTAAGGATCTGCGCCATGAATTTTGCATCCTGATGCGTAATTGCTGCTACCTTGCTTACCTTCCTTTCTGTCACAGGACCTGCATCACATTACTCTGTCGTCCCTGATGCATGACCTTAATATCTGTTTGGTGCAGAGCATTTGATCTAACATGCTCCATTGAATCACACAATCTACAAAAATCTCAGCACTGCCTGCCCTCAAATCTTATCAAGGAACAGGGACACAGCCTGTGCCAAAAGTGCAGTTTCTGTTCCTAGAGATGGCCTGAAAGGCGAGTGCAAGAGCAACACATTGGGTTTTGCCCTGTGCTTTTACAAGCAAGGCTTATGCATATGCAGTAATTTTTGGCCCTGGAGAAGTAGGAATGCTTCATAGCTATTTGCCAACTGGTGTTAAAGGTTCTGTTTCTGTCTTGTATTTGTTTCTGTCTATATTTGTATCTTTATTTGTATCTGAGTCTGCAGTTTTGTGCCAGTCTAGAAGCTGAGATAGATTCTTCTTCCAGGGATTTAGATCAAGTCAATCAGACCACAAAATGAGATTAGCAGGCAGACTATTTATTGCAGATATCACTCATTGTGAAAATCACTTTATTTCCATTGGCAGACATTTCCTGACTGATCCCAGATTTTTACCTAAGTATAGATATACGCTAGGATTTCCTCATTTCAGTCTATTTCAGTGAGGAGCAAATGCCCTTTTAAGCTTCTTTTTTAATCTCCTTTCTGAATCTTGAAAACTTTGGGCAGTAAGCGACCTGCAGCGTTGTGTGACAAGGAGATCCTTGCACTTCACAGCTCTTTATGGAAGGCTTCAGGACAGCTCTGTAGCAATCAATGGGTAAGAAGTGCGTTACCGCTCTCACAGTAAAGAATTTCTTCATAATATCTCATCTCAATCTCCCCTCTGTCAGTTCAAAGCCGCTCCCCCTTGTCCTGTCACTACAGGCCCTTGTCAAAAGCCCCTCTCCAGATTTCTTGTTGGCCCCTTTAGGCACTGGAAGCTGCTCTAAGTTCTCCCTGAAGCCTTCCCTTCTCCAGGCTGAGCAAGCCCAGCTCTCTAAGGATGATGAGACACAGCTCATGAAGTGAGATCATGAAGTGCTTTGGGAAAGCGAACTGCATCGTCTCCTTCAAGTTTTGCCAGCTTTGCTCACTATTTCTCAGCTCCTGCCTTCGACCTTTTCTCCCATCCCCCTTTCACAAATGGGGCAGTTTTAGCACTGCTGGCTGTACCAACAGAAACTGTTCTTTCCCTGAAGGGAATGCGAAGAGTTTGTCCATCAGCCCCTTGGTCTTCTGAGTCTGCTATCATAGGCTAAGACCAACCTATCCCTTTGGCTCTAGCTCACATGGCTATAGGCTCTGAATTTGCAAGTCAGGGAACTGTAAAAGATCAGGGGCTCTCTTACTGAGTCATTTCAGTTTGGAGAGAACAGAGGACCACACCACGGGTATGATGTTGCCTTGTTTCCTATGGACTACAGAACTTCTCAGCACAGTCATCCCACTAAGCCTGTGCACAAACACTGGCAGGAGGAGAAACAACATTTGCCGCCACAGACTCGCAGGCTGCAGTCTTATGCTGTCTAAGATCCCTGTATTTTCAAAGAAAGCTTAAATTAATTAAAAAGAAAAGGGGGGGGGGGGGAGGAAATGCTTGGAATTTCATCCTTCTCATGGCAGATACAATCATAATGTCTTAGGTAATTAGCTGTGCCTGAAATGATGATCTCTCATTTTAGGAGTATATAAAATCTATGAGTTGCAATGTGAGGCAACCTGCAAGCCTCCATGCATCCCTCCAGAGTTCCCGCTGTACTCTTGTATCTCTCTCTAAATCGTACCTCCTCTCCTGGGTGAAGGCTCACCAGAGCTTATCAGATTCAATTACTGCTGTTTCATATCAATGTTCTCATGTGAAACCAGAAAACAAATAAGCCAAGACTACCTCCATACCCCCAAACAATTACAAATGCCGATGATTCACCAGTTATTCATGCCAAACCAATATTTTTCAGTATTTTATAGTTCATGACTGAAACATTTCAGCATGTTCAGGCTGAAATCATTGGCACGCCAGGAGGCATCTAATGGAGAAGGGCACCCTGTACAGAGATATATGGCATACTCAGCAGCTGTCATGCAATCACATATGGCTTATAGACATTCTTTGCTTTCCCAGTAGTTTTGGGGGTGAGGGGATAATAAAAGTTATATTTGCTTTCAAGGAAATTCAGGGTTAGGTGATAAAGCTAATCTAATCTATTACCTTGCTGCCACTGGCAAAGTGGCGCATGCTGCCCTTCCATGTCCCCAGATTTACCCCAGGCACAGCTTGGCTCTTGCTCACTGCTATGCCCCCAGCCAGCCATGGCAGTGCCCATGGCTCAGGGGCTGTCTGATGGCCCTGCGAGCTGACACAGTTCTGTAGAGCTCTGACCAACCTGCAGTTGGTAAGGGAGCAAACCTGCTATTGTGTCATCCCAGCTCATACCCACCACCGCTGGCAGCTGGCAGCTGGCAGCATGTCAGGTGGAGCATTTGGTTTATTTTACTATAAAAACGGAGATCAGGGTGGGCAGTGCTTAAAATGTGAAATATTGGAGGACTCCAATAAATTTTGAGGCTGCCAATCACCCTTTGGATCCCTAAAACCTGAACTCACTATGTCAATGAAGGAAAGTAATTCACACGCTGGGCTGTGTGCTTATACTGGTGAAGAGCAACCCAGTGCTATCAAATTTAAGGGGACAGAATACAAAGGCCCATTGTCAGTGTTCCAGGATCTGAGCAAGCACCATCTCATCCCAAGTATGTTCTAGGTGCCATGAAGTTTGGTCTCTGTAAATAGTTGTAATGAGACCTGCCTTTTATCTTGGGGTCTATCAGGTGTAATTTTTCAAAACACATAGAATGAAAAGTTATGTGCTGGGGCTTAAACCCCTTTTTTCTGGTGTGTAGAAAGAATTTAATTCACTATGCATGGATAACCCATTTGTTTATACTCAAGTTAAGAACAAAGCCAGCTAATAAGCTTTGCTGTCACCTTTAATAAGTGGTTTCACAAGATAATAACTTCATGTGGCTACGCCCAAGGGCCATCAGTGTTTTTAAAGCCTCTTCACATTTCAAGCAAAAGTCACACTGTAACAGCCAGCAACACTGTGAGAGAAATATTGCATGTTGGTATTTTGGCTCAACATTAAGGTGACAAGTTACAGGGGACATGTGGGAAGAGAACCTTTAAGAAGAACCCCCACCTCAAAAAGTACATACACCATCAAGCCTTTCACCAGCTTGGAAAAAGGCAAGGCTGGAAAGCAAAGTCTTATGAGGAACATATGTCCCAGCTTAGCTGCCATGTGAAATACCTTAAGCTTGATTGCAGCTTAATTTAGTCATAGCCTATTTAAGCATATAAGATGCTCCCTGAAAGGATAGTTTTGATTCCCATTTCTTGTTGCTGTGTGCCTTTTGTGTTGGTCTCAGCACTGGTGCATAGGCTAGGCTCTGCTGACTGATCAATTCCAAAAGAAATCTGAAATGAGGAATGTTAAGCTTTTTGGTTCGTCTACGCATCCTGGGGTCACAGAATCATCAGTTTCAACTCAAGGGAGAAGGCAGGAACCTGCAAGTAGTCAGAGCAGGAGAGAGAGATGGCTTCCTATCTCTTCAGCAGCTATTTCCAGTTAGAAGGGCATAAGCCAATTTGTGAAACAGCAAGTGATCACCCGCTTCATGGAGAGGACTGGTGGATAAACATAGCAAAACCTTTCCTTAAATTTTGCATGGTAAATTTTGTGTTTTACTTTCACCACAATGTTTCTCTGGCCTCTAGAGTGTTTTTGTGTGCTTATGAAAGCACAGGTCTCTAGGGACCAGTGAGTTGGGCAGTGTGAAACTGGAGAATTGTCCCCTGGCCTCACCTCTTAACACAAAGCATGGGAATCTGGGATGACTGCAAGCTTTCCCTACTAAGTGGCAAGGGTGAGTTTTTTGAGGAGCTAGTAACGCAAGGCGTTAGTTTGGGAAAAATACCTCCCACTGGTGAGTGCTCTCAGGGTGATGAAGAGGTCATATGAGTCACAGGGATCTCTGCAACTCTGACATCCATGCTGCCCGGGGAGTATGCATGGTCTGGGATTAAGGGAAGAAAGAGGATCAAACCTACTGATATATGGGTTTGGGTGGGGGAGTGGGATAGGGAAGTATATCACCAAGCAGAAGAGATCTGTTAAAAGTGGTGGAATATAATGAAGAGAAGGAGAAACTATGAAGATGAGATTTGGGAAGGACTTTGCTGTGCAGTTTGTCCTTCTGAGGGGCTGGTTGTGTAGTTGGAGGTGCTTGGGCTGCAAAGCTGTGCTGTGCTCATCCTGCTGCAGTGCACGATCAGAATTAAAAACCATTATGTCTAATGACTGAAATTGCAGCATGATGCATCTAGTCCTTTTGAACTCTGGATGCTGCATTTGCATATTAATATCTGAGAACAATTACCTCATGTCTCCTGAGGGCAGCGGTTGAGGCCCAATCACCAAGCACCAGTAGGGCCTGATTTTCAGAGGTAGTGAGCAATCGCCTAACCCATGAAAAAATGAGATGCAAAATAAACTGCAGATAACAATCTGATACCGGCAGAGGGATGGGGTAGGTGTGACCTAAGATGTTTTTTTCCATCTCAAACTTTTATGATTTGGCTGTATGTGTTCAGCTGATATGCTAGCTATTATTATAAAATAAAATACTGTGTGATCAACCCACACAGCTCCTTTCCTCAGTCAGTTCCCACACCTTCGTTCCCCAGTCCATTCAAAGGGCTTGGTTGAAAGAAAACCCAAAGAAACCACAAGCGGAGAGGATCATCACAACACTGCAAAGGCTCGATTGCAGACACTTCATTTCTTTGGGTTAGATTATTCCTTGGGTTTGCAAATCTGTCCCAAGGAGCAGGGCAGAATGACACACATTGCATCTAATGGTGAGCAGCAACTATAGGTCTGTGTTCAGGTGTGATGCCTGGGTCAGGCATTTGTTCTGCCTACATGCCTTCCCAAAAGCAAGGGCACAGGGGTCAAGTGGAGTCATGGCAATGCTTCTCTGATTCAGGTGGTAAAAAAGGGGAGATGGAAACTGCTCTGTGAGGAGTCAAAGATGTTACTTGCTTTCAGGAAATAAAATATGACTCTTGCTGAGTGAATTTGGCAGGGGTTGTTAAAGCAAGAGAGCTACAATTATCCTTTCAGTCTAGCCCCACATAAGAAGTGCAAAGCTGTAAGAGACCTGTGGTCCAAATATTTGGTTAACAGAAAGTGGTCTTCTTTATAGCTAGAGAGTCTGAGGTATTGTAGTAACTGTCTCCATGCTCATGTATCTGCCACGCTCTGGTGGAAAAGCAGACAAGTGCACTGAGGGTGCCTTGCAGTGGAAAGGGATAACATTAAAACAGTTAATGTTTTTGTATTTGGAGATGTTCTTGAGTATCTTGTTTTCTATCTGCCAAATGGAATAAAGCATAAATCATAAATATGACCTGGATCATTACCTGTATGTGAAAATGTACCCATGTGACCAATATACAATTTGTTTCCCAGAGAAAGCCTATTATCTTAATTCTGAAGTCCAAAAGTGTTAATCCCTCCAGCATGTGACCTCTCATTTTCTCATTGGCAATGTCTGATTTATTTTATTTTTTATTTTTTCTTTCTCCAGTTGTTACCATAGAATCCCAGACTGGTTTGGGTTGGAAGGTGCCTTAAAGCTCATCTAGTTCCAACCTCCATGCACAGGCATGGACAGCCTTCCACTAGACCAGCTTGCTCAAAGCCCTGTCCAACCGGGGTGCCAGCGCCTTGCCGCCCTCACAGTGAAGAAATTCTTCCTATTGTCTAATCTAATTCTCCCTCTTCCACCTTAAATCATTAAAACCCCTTCTACCAATACATCATAGCTAGGCCTGTAGCAGGAGCCCACTCTAAAACCCCCTGTTCCCGCCCTCCCTTTAATCCTGACCCTCTGAGTTGGCTCCTCATTCATCCCCAGGTGGAGCTCTGTGCACTGCAGCTAGTCATTGACATAGACAGCAACACCCCCTCGTCATCTCCCCTGCTTTTCTTTCCTCAAGAGTCTGTATCCTTCCATTCTAACACTCTAGTCATAGGAGGTGTCCCACCATATCTCTGTGATGCCAATGAGGTTGTAGCCCTTCAGGCGTGCACACGCCTCTAACTCCACTTGCTTATTCCCCATGCTATGTGCATTAAGATAATGTAACTGTTGCCTTAAGATTATGGAACTGGAGGCTTTATTCTTTTTTCCTTTAGTGTAATTGTAAATATGCTTCTTCTAAACAGATCCTGCTTTTGATAAACAGGTCAGTACACTCATACCGCTGTGAAGCGCTATGTAGTTACTTATGATGGGACTTGTGTGGGAATGTAAAATGTGTCATGTTGGTTTTCATCACTTGCAGGGATCTTGCAGTGGTTGCTATCACCCATTTCAGACAGAGGCTCTCCTTATTTATCACTATGCCATGCTGTATTCCAGACACAAATCTTTCTTAATGCCTCAAGTAATTGCATCTGAAGCGCTGGATGCAGAAAGCTGACTTATGACAAATGTATGTGTGTCAGAGATCTAGTTGCAACACCTCGTCTCAGTAAATTATTTCTGGAGTGTGATATGTTTGAAGACATTTCTGTAATGTCTTGAAATTAATATGGATTAATGCTTTTCTCGTTTATTATACATCTTTATTTTCTGCACTAATACGGAGAAAGCAATAGTTTCCCAAAGGGAAACAGTATAATCCACAGATGAGACAGCTCAGGTAGTGGTGTTCGGAGCTGTTTGCTCATAAACCTTTAACTCTACTTTGCGCCTGTCAGTTTTATTCCACCAACGTGTCCCTGCCCATGGCAAGGGGGCTGGAACACCAATTTACTGAGTTTGCAGGTCATGCCAGACATCAAAACGATGATGCCACATTAGAGATGAAATAAGTGAAAGCCATTCCAGATGGGCAAAAGCGTGATCAATGGCTCAATACACTGGAGAAACAGTTACACAAGTATGTGGTGGTGAATGACTTACTGGGTGCTTGTTTGTAGAAAAAAGGAATATAGCATTACAGGTTAAACATGAGTTGGCAGTACCACGCTGTTGTGAAAAAATAGATGAGAATACAAGTAGGTGTGACAACTGTGAGATAACAGTACTGACCTTCCAGCCTACTCAGCAGCAGTCAGACTCGCTTAGCTATAGTATCATGTCCAGCTTTGGACACTGGACTTTAAAAAACTGAAAATGTAAATCCACACAAAACAAAACCAGGAGCCTGGAAGTGTAACAAGAAGGGCCAGAGATCTAGTAATGTGTTTTACGAGGAAAGATTAGAAAATTGGGGTTTTTTTTACAGAAAGATGCTAACAGTCTTCAAATACACAAAAAGTTGCAAGAAACGAGATAAACTTTTCCCCATTTCCAGTTAGACCAAACGAGAAATAACAAGCCTAAACTATACCAAATGAAATCCGGGTTAGATGTGCGCAAGAGATTTTTGATGGTAGGGGTAGGAATCCCAACAGTAGACATCTGTAAGAACAAGTTAGACCAATGTCTTTGGGGGTTTACACAAGTGCAGCTGAGCTGATATTTCCTTTGTGTGAGGGATGCACTGGCATGATTTTAGATCCCTTCTTTGTTTGGGGTTTTCTTAAAAAAAAACAAACAAAAGTAACCCAACCTCATGAAAACTCTTTACTGTAGTCCATTTTACATAGAGCAAAGGAACAGTGCAAGATTTTAACAAAATAGTCATTAAAAAAATGAAAAAACCTGTAAAATGCAAAATGACATAGGCATTTTTGGTTTGACACAGAATCATAGAATCACAAAATAGTTAGGGTTGGAAAGGACCTTAAGATCATCTAGTTCCAACCCCCCTGCCATGGCCAGGGACACTTCACACTAAATCACGCCACCCAAGACCCTGTCTAACCCAGCCTTGAACACTGCCAGTGATGGAGCATTCACAACTTCCCTGGGCAACCCATTCCAGTGCTTCACCACCCTTACAGGAAAGAATTTCTTTCTCATATCCAATCTAAACTTCCCCTGTTTAAGTTTGAACCCATTACCCTTTGTCCTCTCACTACAGTCCCTCATGAAGAGTCCCTCCCCAGCATCCCTATAGGCCCCCTTCAGATACTGGAAGGCTGCTATGAGGTCTCCACGCAGCCTTTTCTTCTCCAGGCTCAACAGCCCCAACTTTCTCAGCCTATCTTCATATGGGAGGTGCTCCAGTCCCCTGATCATCTTCGTGGCCCTCTTCTGGACTTGTTCCAACAGTTCCGTGTCCTTTTTATGTTGAGGACACCAGAACTGCACACAATACTCCAAGTGAGGTCTCAATGAAAGCTTTTTGTTTGCCGTTAGGTTCGTGATAAGCAGAATATGTGATGCCTATGTTGGGAGTGTCAGCAGACAAACTGTTCATGGCTAAGCAGCACACTGCACAGCACTCCAGGAGTAAAAGACCTATGCAAAACACGCTGGCTCTGGTGTCAGACCAGATATGTTTGTAGCAACTACAGATAAGTTCTAATGACTGATTTACTTAGTACTTACGAAGTTGGTCCTACTACCTAGAACAAACCTTTCCTTACCTTGGTGTCTGGAGAATTTCAGCGCAAAATCAAAAGAGAGAAGATGACCCAAGAGTTAACAAGATGGAAATGTCATACTGAGCTTGCTAGACCACAGTGTCGTGGTTTAAGCCTGAACCCATGACACACAGTAAGAAGGATTTTGGGTACCTAGAGTGACTTGGCACCTGCTACTGTCATCCTCAGGCACATGAAATTATGTGGGATTTGGATGTGTCAGGAAGCAAGCACTGATCCTCACTATCTTCTAAGGATAACTTGCTTTCTTCCTGATGCCTAATAGGAACCAGGATATGCCTAATCAGACCAACGAAAAGATGTGGAGATTAAACTGCATTAATGAGATGACTGGAGAAGATTTCTCACATGCAACAGCTTCATTTCCATGCTTAAATGATTTACTTCTTTATGAAGTCCACTTGAATCAGCATTTCATCCAGGCAAATTAAATGTATGTAGAAGAACAGTTGGCATCTCGACCACAAGTTATGCTAGGGATGTGGATTTAAATATACAAGGCTGCAGAGTTAGATATTACTAATTAATGAAATAGAGCAGAAATTTTTGCATATGCTTACTCTTGCCAAAAACATTACAGAAATCCTCAAAGGTACATGAAGAGTATTTAAAAGATGTAAGAAAGAACAATCACCGAATATAATTTCTCACAGCACTGCTATTTCATTTCACAAATAGACTACTGACTTCAGCGATGTGGTTCCTGCACTGGAGGTGTACACCAGAATGCAAACCGTGAAGATGGGGGGCTCTAGGGAATGTAACCTAAACCTGGTGGTTTACACCAAAGGGAAGCACAAAGCCTGGCAAGCTGTTGTGTTATGCAGTGCAGTCAGGCCCTTTCACAGCATGCATCACACACATCTCCCCCAAAATGAGCAGAAAATGTGAGGATCCTGGTGATGCCAATAAGTGTTTTAGAAAAGCACTGTGGTGTGCTGAGGTTCTGTGTCAGAGCCAGCAGGTTCAACTTGGCTGCAGCTCAGGGCAGGGTGCAGTGCTGGGGTGCCCTGGGTCATCATGAGCAGCCAGGCTGGGTGCTGGAAGCAGGCTAGATGCAAAATTGGCACAGCCTCTCTGCTGAACTGTCTGTGCATGGCACCCAGTAAAAATGTCTCACAGGTGGTTTTACCCTTGCTGCCCAAGGTTGCTGTAGCTCCCTAATGATCAGGGTTCATCTCTTACATTGTTAGGTGGATCACTGCTCTGAGAGCCATGTTTTGTGAGCAGCCCTGAGGAAAGGACTTCAGGGTGTTCCTGAAGCTCCCAAGAAGCTCCCCATGACCCAGCAGTATGCCCTTGCAGCCCAGAAACCACCCGTGTCCTGGACTGCATCACCAGCAGAGTGAGCAGCAGGTCAAGGGAGGGGATTCTCCCCCTCTGCTCTGCTCTGGTGAGACCCCCACTGCATCCCTGTATCCAGCACAGGTGGCAACACCATAAGAGGGACGTGGAGCTGTTGGAGAAAGTCCAGAGGAGGCCACAGAGATGCTGTGAGGCCTGGAGCATCTCTGCTCTAGAGACAGGCTGAGAGAGCTGTGCTTGTTCATCCTGGAGAAGAGAAGGCTCTGGGGAGACCTTAGAGCAGCTCCCAGTACCTGAATGGGCCATAAGGAAATCTGTAGAGGGGCTTTGACAAGGGTCTGTAGTGACAGGACAAGGGGAAATGGCTTTAACCTGACAGAGGGGAGATTTAGATGAGATCATAGGCAGAAGTTTTTTACCATGAATGTGGCGAGGCCCTGGCACAGGTTGCCCAGAGAAGCTGTGGCTGCACCATCCCTGGCAGTATTCAAGGCCAGGTTGGACATGGCTTGGAGCAACCTGGTCTAATGGAAGGTGTCCCCTTGCCTGTGGCAGGGGTTTGGGACTAGATAAGCTTTAGGTCCCTTCCAACCCAAACTATTCTGTGATTCTCTTATTTCAGGTGGCATTTGAACTGGGAGTGTGTGGCCAAACCTGCCTGGGAAGTGGGCTAAACCCCTGGGGCAATTAGTCCATGTAGCGCTCTGTGCAACCACAGCCGTACCTGCCAGCCCCAGGGAAAACAGCTTGGGTCCATCTGCACTGTGCTGCCTGTTCTCATCCTTGGGATGCATCCAATGTCTATGGTGTTCCTGGTGCTGACACCCATGCAGAAAGATGAGGGATGGCTGCAGCACTGGTGAGCTGCCTCTCTTCAACACTGATGGCCAAAGCTCAGCCTGACCCTCTACAGCTGCTCTCCCAGTGGTGCACTCCACATTCTCCCTTAATGAGTTCCTTCCTCATTGGAAGGGACATATGAAACCATGTTAATCCATATGGTGGATGTTAAGCCTCTGATGGCTGCTTATCCATGTGTGTGTGCCTCTCAGCTCCTGGCAGAGCTGGACAAGTCAGTCCTATGCTGAAGGTCTCCCAGGAGGCACTCCCAAAAAACCAAGATGCTGTGTGGTCCTTCTGCCTGAGGGAGAAGCTGGGTAAGTCCATTCTGTGGCATTTCTGAGAGTGAAAGGAGCATAGGTCTTCAAGTTCACGATATTTCAGCCTGAGAGGCTGGTCCCTATGCCTGTTGAGTTAAGAGCAGTGCTGCAGAGGGAGAATGGAACTGCTGAGCTTTTTTCTCTGTTAATGAGGACAGACTGTACCCTATATTTCTTCCCTGTATTGACTTTATCAGATTGAAATCTGATGGGTCTGGTGCATTTGCAAGAGCCTTGTGTGCATTGTTCTGCTGTTTGATTTTGATAAAATGCGGTATTGTACTTGATGTTCTTTAGCTACGTCAAACCTTGCTTCATGGCTAATGCATGGCATTAGTCCATACCACAAGTTGTGCAACACTTTGCAGCAAAAATATTGATGCTTCTTGGGGATTAAGAATGTTATTTCAGTGTTATTTCAATGAAAGAAGGGAAGGTAGAATTGGAGGAAGAATAATTTCACTGCAAAATGTATTTTGGCAAGTAGTTTATAACGAAAAAAAGGTCTTTCTCAGCTGTTTAAGCATTATGCAGTCCTTTATTTCTAGAGGAAAATCCTTTTCTTTCCTTTTTTGTAACTTTTCAGATTTAATTTCAAGTTGAAACAAAACAGTAATAATAAAAATGCAATTGGGGGTGCCAATGTGGCAGAGTATCTGCTTCCAACACTCTCATTGGCTGAAATATGCACATAGATTGGTCTTTCGCTTTTGGTTTGTGTTACTCTGCCTTGAAACTTAGCAGTGTGTGGTGGTGATTCATGACCCCCTCAGCTGCCACTAAATACAATTTCGAATTATACATTTTAGATGTTATGTCTAGTGTAAACTCTTTGAGACTGATCGTGGCTTTTGATTTTTTTTCCCACAAAGATCAGTCCCTACTAAAACTGGCAGCTGCTTCTCTGGATATTAGCACTACTACTATTAACCACAATAACAAATAACAGTGCATGCTTATGTGAACCCGACAGTGAGTTTATTAGATGCCAAAACCACTTTTTATCGTGCACTGCAAGTGCTTGCATCATGCAGCCCGAATGCCTTGACTCCAGCTAAAAACTGGACCATCTGTTTTTTTCCAGAGTGTTTCTCGGTATTCGCAGAATAGCTTCAGGGTCGGTGCTGCATGTCAGCCCATGAACCTGCTGTCCAAATTCAACAAGTCAAAGAGGGATGTTCCATGCTTAGGCAATAATTTATGCCAATGAGATCACTCCATCTTACTCTAAAACCAACACTCATACATATTAGAGGAATCTCTCTACCCACCAGAGTTTGCATGTGGTATTTTTGCTTATTAAGTTCCCCGAGTCCTCCAGTCATCATTTGCATTGTTTATCTTCCTCTCTTGGGCTGACAATGTTGCAGTATGAAAAGACTGAGGCTAATTGTTCTGCTATTACAAAGGCCTCTTGAAACAAAGCCGGTTTGGAGGATAATTCAGAGCAGGTGCTCAGTACACGGGAAGTTCAGTTGTCCAAATAACAGATACCACATGAGGTTAGTGGCTCTGGAATTGGTTATATTAGTCTCTAGATGCTTCAGAGACAGGCAGCTTGGACAACCTCCACAAATTTATTCCATATCTAATGCTATGAGCATACCATTAATTTGTTTTGCATAAGTATGCATGTTTTTCTGGTCTGCCTTTATATTGGTGACACTGTTTTACAGCTGTTAGTATCTTTAGGGATTCAAAACTGTGTTTAAGCATTGAGGATAAGTTGCGTTTGAAAGATGAAGTGATGAAATCCTGCAAAGGCCAGTAGAAAACTTTTCAAGTTGCCCATAAATACTTTTGCAAGTTGTAATCCATCCTACCGAATTTAAAAGAATGATGTTGCTGTAGCAGAGCTCATAGGTTTTTTTAAGTTGTTACACAGCAGTTAGCTGCGACATATGACAGAATTTCCAGGAGGAAAACGGGAATATATACCTTTATTATGACTACTTATCCCTGGGCTGTAGTAAGAGAAACAAAAACTTTAGCCAGTGAAAGGAGAGAAAGCTGAACTCCCCATAGAAGAGTCCTTGTAAAATCTGTCCTTTTCCTTTAGCTGCAGCTGCTAATTGGTGGCAAAGAAAAGTAAGCAAGACCGAAGTGGAGTTACATATAGCAGCAACCATATAAGGGGCCACTGCATTTTTAAAAGTAACTTCTATATGCATGTGTCATAAAGGAATTTTAGATATAAACTTCTATTTGTTTCTGGGAACTTTGTAGTTGCAATCACAACAAATCTAGGAATGTCAGAAATAGTGCTGCAAATTATTCATAAAACACTGGAGCAAAAAGTGATGGAAAATAATTGTAGAAGTCAATGTGAAGGTGTTTTAGACTGTTGGGGTTTGTTTTTTTTTTGGTTGGTTGGTTTGTTTGGGTTTTGCGGTTTTTTTCTTTCTTGTCTTGGTCTTTTTTTTGTGCTTGCATACTTTAAAGATACCTCTTCCTTCTGCAATAAAATGTGAGTAACAAAGGATGAAGGAAAGCCTAAAGACAATGGGACAATTCTGAAACGGATCCTGCAGAGGTTGTGCTGTGATTTTATCCTGAAAGAAAACCTACAATATCCATGTTTAAGCTAGTTTGAGAAATTTATTGTTTGATGCATCTGGAAATTCCAGGAAAATTACTTCCACGTAACACCTGAATAGTTCAACTGCAAATAAACCGGCAACTGTAGCAACATCCATGAGAGCATTTCATAGTCAAGCAACATGATTACAAAACCTTTGATAGCAATTCCTTGGTGGTTATGTTATGTTACTTAAAAGCTTACAACAAAGCATGCTTATAATGGTATGATTTTTTTATAATTACATGTATTTGCATACGGTACCTCTTCAATGCAGAACAACCAGCAAACCAAGATAAATAGCCATGCTTAGAATGGGTAGAGGAAATGAAAAATAAATATTTAACAAAAAACCCAAAATCACATGGAAACGAACCTTTACCTCTCTTCCTGCTGTGATGCCCAGATGAATAAAAAAGAATTATTTGGGTTTTTTTTTTTGCTAACAGATTGTTTTGTGGGATTATATCTGTTTGGTTCATTATTGAATCCTGAGCTGTAATTAGGGATTTCCAAGATGTTACGCAATGACTTGGTAGTTCATAGTGTAGTTAACCCCCCTCACATTAAACCCCCACTTATATCCACTTACATTTCAGTATTAGCAGCTAACTGATGGAGTAAATGAGCTGCAATTACTGCATGTGAAGAGTTAGTGAAGAATTAATGAAGAGTTGATAAGACACTCTACAGTCATCATTTAGTATACTATTCAATGACCGTATCTGTGAAGAGGAGCTTTCGGCCTGATCAGAGAATAATTTTGGACGTAACTTCTCCTTTGTAAAGACCTGCTAATTTAGTATTACTTAGGTGATAGAATTGATCTGCATAAACATACATGGTAAGAATTTGGTAAAAAATATAACTACTTGAAAATGCATTTGGAATATGTGGTTAGATTTCATAAATCAGTGTCCTTTTTCTAACCGCTAGTTAGGAAATATAGGTATGTATATATATGTGCACTATGTGAATGGGTGGATTCATTTTAAGAATGTTTTAAGAAGGGAATTCACATGTTTATACTAGTTTTAGGAACACCATAAATTTAGGTTTCTTCATAAATACCTTGTTTTCTTTCTAGAGGTTATTAATCACATTTTATATTTCTTAACTACCTAGGAGTACTTCATGAATAATCAGTCATGCAAAGCTGTCACACTCGGTTGAATAGCTCGGTCCTGGTTTTACCGCTTCAGTCCTTTGTATCTTTAATTACCTTTATTTAGCTGATATCAGTCACCCTAGAACACATGCTCTTTAAAGCAGCCCTATTTCTGCATTAATTCTGCAAAATGCAATAGTCGTGTCTTTTTTTCTTTGGTTATGGAAATCTTTTCCATACTTCTTAATAATTTCATTTAGAAAAAACTCGTAGTTCCCCCTTTCCCTTCTTTCTTAGTCATATTTCACTGCATTTGTATTCTTGCTCAGTTGCCTTCTCATATAGGTGCACATATTTCTTGTTTTATGCAAAGTCCCTTGTAAGAATATGTCACCTTTTCCAGTACCTTCACTATTGGAACAGATTTCCCTGGATATTGCCACCCAAAATGCTCTAATGAATTCTTCTCCCCTTTGCAATTGGATCTGTACTCCTCCCTGCCTAAAGAGCTTTGACTCCAAAACTGCCCCACGCAGCCTGTCTCTAGGTAACAGTAAGATACTCTGTATTTAAGAAAGCAATTCACTCAGAAGGGGTTTGATAACTTCAAACATAAGCAACGTTACTGTCATAATAAATGTCTGGAAAAGCCACTTGGCAACCTAACCCACTCAACTACTTTGGTATTTGTAATGAAAAAGTGATGATGGGTTAAAGTCATAGTAACTAGAAAAGCCAGTCAATTGCTGCCAAAAACACTCTCAGGCTAATGTGAATGTCACTTTCCATTTATTTTCTCATAATCTATTTGTCATGATGGACAGACAGATTTGCTATAATGGCTAGTGTCTGCAGATTAAATGTGATTAATTCCCCCAAATTAAAGGAGTGCATCTTCATGCAAAATGTTAATTAGGCTCTAAAAATTGTCTTGTCTCCAAAGGAAAGACAGACACAAAAAAAACCCCAACCAACCGAAACAAAGAAGATAAACTAGTCAGATTATTTCAGGATGATAATTTAGTTAGATCTATTACTTCAAATTCTCTCCTCTTTTTTTGAATATGTTTCAACCTCTGTTCAAGGACTACATCTGATTACATATATATGTATACATGAATATAAACAAATGACTGTGGCTGAGAAGATGAAGTCAGGTGTCCTATATTTCTGATTCTGTAAATGCTTGTGACCAGGGACAAGGTATTTTAGGTTTCTGCGTATTGGACTAAGCATATGCGAGGCTTCAGACAAGATTTCCCTTGAAACTTCTTCCCTGTCCCCTCCAGCTTTCATCCTGTTTTCAAAATTTTCCCTTGAAACTTCCAGCTCGTGAGGAATACAACATTTATAAAAACAGTACCTACCATGAAAATATCTGCTAAGGGATAGCTGCATAATGTCAAACACATCAACAAGTCATTAGCACCTTAAGCTCCTGATGCATCATCTGACATCAGCAATGCCTGCAATCAGACTGGCAGAGGCTGCTGTTCTGGCTGGTCTTGCTTTTTGAAATTCCTCTTTGCATGTTCACTGCCAACTGTACAAAACTGATACACCTTTTTGATGAAACAAAGAAAATGTTATTGGACAAGCTGCTGATAACAATGTGTTGGTATTTGCATATCTAAATGCTGGCTTGTGAGTAAGAGCTGTAGGCCTGGGAATGGGTGGGTTTCTGTTAAGGTGACTCACTCTGTACCTTTGCCTTGTACAGGAGCTTTAGTGAATAATAATCACTAAGTATCCTCCCATTTTATGTACACAGAAAGGCAGGAGCCACTCTTTCAAGCCCAGGGAAACCTTCATTATTAGGTATATATAGGAAAAAGTAAGCTTTTTCTCTACAGTGATTTTTTCTTGGTGTTCCATGGAACCATCAATAATTGTCATCACAGAAAGTTCCATGAAATTTTCACAGAAGTTTTTAACCAAGTTTGGTGTTTCTGATACCCAAAATTGTATGACAGCGTATGAGTCTGTTCCTTCGATTTTTCTAATGCAAATGCGTCATCTTTTCCAGGTCTCAGACAGTGCAGCTAACAAGGTCATTTATGCCCCAGTGATGATTATATTACCCCTTTAATTGGGCTTTAGCTCCAATGTTTTCCCCTTTTTTCTCTTCCCTACCTTCCTATTTATCTTACCTGCCTTTTATAGCATTGTCCTTCCACCTTCTTAGTGATAAATATCTATGACCCCTCCAGCTCTACTCCTCCAGTTCCTGTTGTGCTTCCAACATTTGATCTATTTTACTAACTAGATGATGAAGCTGCTCGGGCACATTATAGTGGGTACACAGTGCTAATAGTGCAGGGTAGGGGCGCTACACATCTTCTGCTTATTTATTCCCTCCAAACTAAAGCATGCACTTGGGAGTCAGCCTGAATAGAACTGCTCCAGGTACCTACCCTTTGAAGTGAAAACCCCAGGTAAAAATCAAAATGCCACAAACTCTTTATGACCTGTAGACCTGTTCCTGTATAACAGGTGTTTCCAACATCGGAACTTCAGGTGCTTTTTTGCACTGCTCCAGGCTTTGGAGATGGTCCAAAGCTGCTCTTGGAAGACCCTGGAGAGACACAGGTGTATTTTGTATGCAATGGGCCATCATGTCACTTGCCCGTGGACTCTGCGCACTCCATTATTTCCTGAAAAAAGGGGTGCTTCCTTCCATGTCCTCTGAGGGATGAAGACCTTTCTCAAGGCATTACAGCTCTTCACCCACAGAAGAAACTGATTTGGAAAATGTAGGCAGTGCAACATGAGAGGAAACTCTCCTGCCCTGCATTTAGCTGAGACAGGGGAATGTGACACCTGTGGCCCCAGCATGCTCACACCACTCCCAGGTGGTGGGGCTGGGACACGGTGGTGGTACGCAGGGGGTAACAAGTACCTCAGTGTGAATTTGTATGTGTGTAGCAGTGTCTGTAATCAGATTCAAGGGCTCAGAAGCTCCCAGTTTGTATGTACACATTTTACCTCTAGCAAAGCTTCCAAGCAGTGATGTTATTAAGCAATCCTGTTGTGCTCATGGAGATGAATACCAAACCATGGAGATGACCCACCGGGGACTTTCTAGGAAGCACGAGAAGCAAGAGAGAACAGGATAAAGAATAGGAATAAAGCAGCTGCGTGCAAATGCTCCAGTGAGTGACTGGGCCTTCCCCCTTCTGTTTGTAGTTCATGGAACACTCAGACCTTTCCACTGTCATGCTTGCTGTAAGAGTGTTAGTGTATAAATGAGACCTAGGTTATTGTACAAGTGTTGCAGAGCAGACATGTTTATGATGAATCTGTGGGACATTATTCTTGCCCTCAGTCTAACAAATCAACTTCTTGTGCTCTATTCAGCATTCATGTTCCCAAATTGCCTGGCAATTTTGAAAACTCACTATGTGACCTTTTTTTACAGATAACCCTACAAAGAAGTGAGAGTGTCAAGCAGTTGATAGGCATCTCTGTTCAGCAGTGCCGTTTTTAAAGAGAGAGTTTAGAGGGAGCTGCTGTGCAAGGGTGGTTACAAAGCAGATGATTACTTTAACCATGTGAGTGCTCCAGGCTCCTCTGGTGTGTGTTAAATGTTAAAGGGTGCTGAGAGGCAAATACTCTTGCATTCCCCTCTCTGCTTTGATCCAGTGTAGTCCGTTTTCCTGGTGCCTTGCAAGTCCCCCTCTGCTACGGCTGTGGAGCAACTGGAAAGATGAGTTTTCAGTGCTCTCCACAGGGCAAACCTACAGGCAACAGCACAGGTGTACCCATCGTGTTCACTGGCAAGCTTTTGGAGGGTAGGGTACGAAAGCTCGGACCTGGTCTGCAGGCAAGATTGGGTAGGTGACGATGCCCTCTAGTGACTTCCCATAGAGAAAATAGGATGGTGCAACTAAAAAGGGAGTGGTTTTGATCTAGTCTAAGAACTACGACGATAAAGAATTCAGGTCCTTGGTCTTAGTTTTGTTCTGTCTGACTGAGTACAAATATTTTATATATTGCTAGCAGCATGTTAAGTTGTTTCAACGTAACAAGAGCTCTGTGAAGTATTTGGCTTGGTACAGTTTGAGTTTTATCTCTCAAGCCTTTCTGTTAGAGAATTCTGCTCTAGTAGAGTAAGGTTTGCATAAAAGCAAATACACAGCTAAACTAGTCCTCTTTAAATAAAGACTTTTTTATAATAAGAGGGCTATGTTTTCATACAAACCTGCTTAGTCATACTATGGCTGTTTCCTTGCCATGGAAATAATCGAAATTCAGGTTAAAGTACAGTAACTGGATTTATTTCCTACATTCACGTAGTGGACCTTACTTAACTTTTGGAGATGTCTTCACAATTTCTTTATTTGTTCCAGCTGAGTTAGGTGGAATTTGGATCCTCACATGCAATGTGAGAAGCAAGTACTACTGAAGATGAAAGAAGTGATGCAAAAGGTGAAGGGACACAGGAGAGCAGAGGCAATAAATTGAAAAATGTAGGGAAAAGGGATACACTGACTGGGTTTTCAATTCAAACAGGTTCTTTGTATCTCGATACTACTTCTAAATACTTCTCAAGGTGCTGCTTCCAAGGAAGCAGAGGCACCCTGTTTGCAAGGGGTGAACAGTGAGGAGGAAAGAAACAAAAGAAAGTGTGTAGGAGATGGGTCAGAAAAAATGCAGGTACACGTCAGGAGATACTCAAGCATTTTCTCTTTTCTGTCACTTGCCAAGTGACCATCTGAAAAAGAGACAGAGGGTATTAATTAGATTAGCAACAGGAATTCAGTGGGTGGAAAAGTGGGACAATCTGCTTGCATTACACGTCAGCACGTATGACTGCTGTGCTAATTCAAGGCGTTTCTTTTGCCAGTCCTGGGTGTTCCTTCAAGCTGACAGAAAAGTGCTCTGTGTGGAAACAGATGTACTTAATTAGGAACAACAACAATCTGTATTTTACTAC
Organism: Myiopsitta monachus; assembly: GCA_017639245.1. Classification (NCBI taxonomy): domain Eukaryota; kingdom Metazoa; phylum Chordata; class Aves; order Psittaciformes; family Psittacidae; genus Myiopsitta; species Myiopsitta monachus. Next base: position 16,974,190 of record CM029924.1, read on the forward strand.
TTACAGATCTCAATTAAAAGAGGATAGAAAATGTGCTAGACCCTGTGCTAATAGGTCCTATATGAACAGGGCACCATGCCTGCAGAACCTCCCCTCTTGGGAGGAAGAAGTGAGGACTGAACAGGGAGGTGTCTTTATTCATTTGGTGTTCTCAAGTAAGACTGTCAATTATCAAAGTTGCCTTATGCTTTGATCGTACTTTTGTTTTTTGATGTAGTGGCTGTCTCTCTGTTATGTACACATATCCTTTAAAAAACTAAGGTCCTACCTTGTTGGTGTTACTATAATTCTTTTTTTTTTTTATTAGTCACTTTTTTGTGCCCAGGTTATTTTTATATATACAGATAATGTTTCTGAAAAATAGAGTGAGCTCATACCATGCTCGAGGAGGAGCAAGCAAGCCTCTCCTGATGAGTTTGAATGAGCAGCTCTCTTTAGGACATGCACTGCACAAGCTTTGGCTGTATTATATGGCCTTACTGGTCTTTCTGTCTGCACGTGTGGACATCCTTTCAGCAATCACTGTGCCTGATTTTCCTCTGGAAAATCGGTCCTTAAGGGTGTGCCTTGCCGTCATAGAGGTCTATTTTGATACATTTGCTGTTTTGACACATACGCAGTAATTACAGAGGGTACAGGCGCAGGGCCCTACACTAGTATGCCCACATGGGGTGAGGAAGAAGAAGAAAGGTTTTTTTCCCAGACAGACAAAGTGATGCAGAAGCAGAAAGACTTTCCTAGATATAGGCTAAGTATTGGAGCAGGGATTAAGAACAGAACTGGGGAATGCCTTACTGTTATGTCCTTTTTGTCTGGGGGGGATATTAAATTAATTAGTAATTGACTTCCATTAGAAATTGTTGGTGTTATGTGTTTATTTTATCCCAGTATAAGGGTTTACTGTGGACTTCGAAAATTTTATTTCTGAGCACTCACAGTCTTTGTGTGCTTATGTGGCATGGTTCTTGTTTGTTTGGGATGCTTTAGTATCAAGTGGCCATCTCTGAAAATCAGGTCTTTAAAATACCTCAGTGCACATATTCAAGTCACAGGGCTTCCAAGTCCCCAGTTTTCCCTTGGTTTTCCTTGGTTCCTGGATGCTGTGTTTTTGATGGATCAGGATCAACCTTCAAGTTTTCTTAAAGGCTACTGCCTACACTGCCTCAGTTAAGTTTTAACCAGAATACTGTTTACTGCTGTTCTAGTCATCAGCTAGAGAACCACTCCCAGACCTCAGTTAGGAATTACTGTTCTAACGTATGCAACAAAAATAATGTAAGCTCCCCAAATACTGCAAAACAGAATTACAACTGTTGATCTTGGCTTTGGGCTTATCAGAAGTTCAGTCCCTGAGTTACCAGCACAGAACCAGGACAGCTTCTCTTTTTAAGGACCATTGCTTTTTACTTTTTGTTTCCTTTCATCCTTTGAATGTCAGGAAAGTAACTCTTTTTTTGCATTACAGTGATTATTTAGTTACCAATTCATGACACATCTTTTCCCCTACTGTTTGTATTGTATTTTGATTTGCTTACTTTTTTGGGTCTTTGCTACTTCCTGCACAGGGTAACTCTGATATCAGTTTTAATCTTTAGCATTTTATGCTTTTGGATCTATAGTTACTTTTACTGGTTAAAGTTCCTTTGATTATTTCAGCTGAGTGCTACGCTCTGCCAATGTAAAATAGCATAGGAAATAAATAAACTCAAAATGTTTGAAGCTAGGAGAGGTCCAGCTGTCCATGTTGTTTTCATACTACTGTACTTTTTCAGGATACACTTTAAATACCACCTAGTCTTCCAGATACTTCTGGTTTGTTGTTGTTGTCTTTTTTTTTAAGTGATTTCTTCCTGTTCTTGCTCTGGTTATAATGATGGAGGAATACAGAACGATATGGCGACGCTTGCTCTAGAGAGTGTATATTATAAGCCTGAGATAAAAAAATGCCAAAAGGAAGACAAATCATAAGATGCCAGCAATGTAAACATTGTTTCCTTCAGTAGGCATTGCAGCTAAGGAGGATAAATGAAACTTCTGTGAATGAGTGAATGAATGAATGACTTTTTTATATATGCATTTTCTTCATGTTGTATCTGAAAAAGTAGAATAGATAAGAGGCGTTTATCACCTTTCCAAGAGAATCAACACTTGGGAGTGGATGGCTTCTACATTTAAGCAAGTTTTTCTTTGCCTGTCGTTGATATATCCCAGCAAGATTGAAAGGAATAGGTCTGTGCAGGTAGAAGAGGGAGTAGAGTTTGGCTGCAAAGCCTGGTGACTGGTGAGGCTACACAGAAGAGCATGGACCCGTGTTGTACTTGCATAACTGACAGTTGAAAAAACCAACACTTTTCATTATAAACTGAAAAGCGCACAAGAAACACTGGATAGTGATTCCTTTAATCCTGCACTTTCAGTCACATGATGGGACAGGACCACACTTTGAGGTAATCTGATTTTCTTCCCATAGATTTAGGATTCTGCCATGATTCCCTAATTGCTGTGGAATGTTGGTAATAACAAGCAGGGCATTATCACTTCATCTGGATTGTACAGCACTAGAATAGTTTACATTTCTTTAGTCTCATTTACCATGGGGAATTTAGACATAGCCTGACTGGTGAACCTGCATATTCCTTTTTTAGGAGCGCAGAAATTAAGACATATGGTGCTGGTACTTTTTTTCCCTCCATGCTGTACAGACCAGGAAAGCCTGAGACCAGAATATAGTCTTCAAATCCTTAAAGGGTTAATTGTTTTAACCCCTAAACTGTATGTACAGCTTGCACAAAAATCTTCATTGTCATCTTCAGTGTGTTGGGCATACTCTGAAGAAATTCATAGTAGAAGTTTTTAATGGTGTAACATAAAAGTTCAGGTTTTCTCAGGCTTCCAAAATATATTGAATTCTTAAGAAATAGGTCAGAATTCATATGAATACTGAGAACACACATAATCTCTTATTTCTGGGATCTGCTTTGCGAATACTCTTACGGCTAGCATGGGTATTTGAGTGGTCAGATCATAGTTCTACCCTTCCTTCCAGGCTCTATTTCTGTAACACACAGAATTCACATGCTGCTTAGCTGACGGTTTTGTCAGCTTATTCAAACCTAGTCAAACTTTTAATGCTGTGAAATCTATACAGATTGTTTCTAAATACCTCTTTATTCTGAGCAAAATATAGGATCTTTAAAGCAAAATACAGGATTCTGTTTCTCAGAACTAAGATTTAAGAAAGGCGTCAGCTTTTCCACTCTTTTGACAGGTGGGATTTACAATTTAAGTGAAAGTGTGTCATGCTGACTACTTTTAAATGCTTTATTACTCATAGCTCCTTTTTTTCCCACTCACTGTGGGGAAATCCATGTAATAAAACAGAGTGGCCCGTATAGTGATTACTGGATAGTGGCAGAGAAAGAACTGAATATATAGCAGACAAGAGGACCGTGTGTGTGTGTGTGTGTGTGTGTGTGTGTGTGTGTGTGCTGGTTTTGGCTGGCGTAATTTTCTTCATAGTAGTTGCTATAGGGCTGTGTTTTGGATTTGTGCTGCTTACACAGAGCCAAGACTTTTTCTGCCTCTCACCCCACCTCACCAGTGAGCAGGCTGGGGATGCAGAAGGTGTTGGGAGAGGGCACAGCCAGGACAGCTGACCTCAGCTGACCAGAGCGTTATCCCCGACAAATCTGGGGAAGAAGAAGAAAGGGGGAGGAAGTTCAGAGTGAAGCCTTTTGTCTTACATGTGATGGAACCCTGCTGTCCTGGGGATGGCTGATCAGAAGTAGTGAATGGGTTCTTAATTTCGCTTTCCTTGTGTCCACAACTTTTGCTTTACCTGTTAAACTGCATTTATCTCCAGGCAAAAAGTTTTCCCACTTTTGCCTTTGCCATTCTCTACCCCATCTCACTGAGGAGGGAGGGGAAATGAGTGAGCTGATGCATGGGGCTTAGCTGGGTTAAGCTAAGTTAACCCAGCTTGGTTAACTGGGGTTAAACCATGACAGTGTGGCTTGAACACTCTCTGTGAAACGCTCTTACTGTGTCAAGGTGCAAAGCACGAGAAGCAAAATGAGTCTCCCCCTTGCATGCAAGTGTGCAACCAACCGCATACCCTGTGTTTAAGAGCAAGTGAAATTTCATGATTACGTGGGTATTCTGTTTCCTAGGAGCACAGTTACCAGAACTTCTAATAGCACATTATACATTATGACCCTAAAAGTATAAAAGCAGACTCACAAAGCAGCAGCTTTTTGTCTGAATTAGCTAGTGAGAGCCCAGGATCCTGGCGGTGCCTACGTTTTGCATCCCCTCCTCCCCTCCTTGTTATTCTGAAGGATGTGTACTGAAGTGACCAGCCCATTTCCCAGTCTATCAGCCATCTGATGACTGCTACTGACCTTGACTAGACTGGAATGATTATTTAGCCATTTAACTGTGGGAGATAACATGAGTCCAAGTTCTTTGCCATAATTTATCAGTTTCCAGGCTAGTGCATGTAGGCATGATGAGCCTATCACAGCTATGGTTTAATGGGTATAAATAATTAAGTAATTATAAATCAATGAGCTCTGTAACTTTGGTATTATAATAATTACATTTTAAAAGGCACTACTTAGTTACAACTGAGGGATTATTTACAGGCAACAATTAGGTCAAACTGACTTCCTTCTGTTACAAGAGTATTTGTATAAGCAGCATGTCAAACAATAATTAATTTCAGGCAAACCTAATTGCCTACTGTACTGAAGTGTGTCATTACCCTAGATAATATGCTCTTGCGCCTATCACTGCTTATATTTTAAAGAGAAAATATGGGTTTTTTTTAAATAAAAATGCAAATTGTCTGAAGTTACTTTTCAGTTAGGATGGTATAATTTCCTTCAGGGTTTTTTTTACTCAGCCCACAGGAAAGGGAATAAAGTAACAGGAAAAAGAGTATGGCACATTCCACATATGAAGCAATCCTATGAAGAAACAACAGATGGGAAAAATTAGTGCAATCATTTTACAGGATTGTTCCCCACAGTATATTTCCCAGTGCTTTGTCTGGTCTAGTTTGCAAAGATGCAAATGATGTAGGTTTTATTGCTTCCCTTAGGGGAGATTATTCCAGTCTAATAACACTCGCAGTTAGGAAATTTTACTGATGTTCAAGCTGTTTTTCTTTACCTGACTTTACCCCATTGCTCCTAGTTGTCAACTCCCTCAGGCAATTTGGAATAGTTCCTCTCCTTCCTGGGTGTTCTGAGCCAAGCAATACTCAACTATTTCTTTTATTATTTCATCAAAATCTATATAAATGATGGACGTTTGGGCCTTGGAAAGCCTCCAAGTTTGAACACAGTCTCTGACTGCTGCCGTGTGTCCATGCGTACATCTGTGCGTGCACGCACTCATGTGCAGAGACATGTGTCCTCATGAAATGCATACCTCAGACAATGCTCCCATGGTATCCACTGACCAGTGAAATGTTCCCTTGCAAATGGATTTCTTCTCCCGCTAGAAGAAAAGTCACCTCCAAGGCTGGTAGCCTTGAGGAAAGATGAATTCATAGGATCAGCAGAGAATCATAAAGGTGGGAAAGGGACCTCAGGAGGACTCTGGTCTGACCCCCATTGCAGAGAAGGATGGACTACGAATGCAGACCATGTTGTACAGGACTTTGTCCAGTTGAGGCTCAAAAGCTCTCAAGGACCTATGTTCTCCAACCTTTTTTGGTGACCTGTTTGAGTGCTTCATTTTCTCATTGAAATATTTTTTCCTTTCTACCCAGTCAGAAACTAATCTTGTACTTGATAGTCTTCTGGCATTCATTTTAGGTCTGATGTACACTTTTCAGCAGAAACAGCAGCTGTGAGAGGTGGCAAAATGAAAAGTGTCTCTTGAGCTTTGAAAGGCAGCACAGACTTCTCCAGTTTTGGGTCAGATGAACGTTGCCATGTTACCTTCCCTCTCTGGGTTGCTGAAATACCTAACGTTACATGACCATTTGTAGTCACACTGTGCAGTCTTTCTGCATTATCCCTATGAAACAGGGTTTTTGACAGAAAATTACCTTCCCAGTGATGGTGCCTACACATCTGTGTAAGTGTAGCATCTTCAACTTGACTTTTATTAAACTGTATTCTATTTCTCTTCCAGTTTATTGAGTTTCCTTTCTGGTAACTACAACAGTCAACACCCTTTTCTGAGGCTGTTCTCCGTATTTGATTCAGGAGAAAGGATTTAGTAAGATGTACTTGCAGTACTCCCAAAAAACAACAGTACATTTTGATTAACACATGTCAGATGTAATTCTGTTTTATGAAAGTCACAGAATTTGTAGTGGAGAAAATAAGCGTTAGTTTAGGAAGATATATATGTGTAAAGGGAACAAAATAGAATGCTTTTATAATGCCGTTTCCATTGCTTTATAAATTGATGCAATAGGTGGAAAAATGACATGCCCTTATGATACAAAGTTTCCAAAAAACAATCATGAGGTGTTTCATGCAAAGGCTGCCTATGAAGCCATTTCGAAAACAACAGGCATTGTTCCAAAGTGACTGTGTTTGTTTTTCATTTAGCAAAAAATTGGGATTACAATAAGATTATTTTCTAGAGATCTACAGATATGTATCGAACCCAAAATAATAACTTTAGGGATACTGTAATATCCTTTAGCAGAAATATTTCAAAGGGGACAGGCTGTTCAAAAAGCTTGGCTTCTTTTATGAAGCAAAACAAGTAGCAGCATTCTTAAAGACTTTTAGCATGCATGGCTTTGAGCACTTCTGAAAATTTGCCTATAGAGGTGGATGCTGAACTTGAAAAAATTATCCTTGAGCTCTTTGGAATATCTGGCTACATTTTAGACAAATGCCTGTTCTATGATCTCTCGCCCTTTGATACACCAAAGCTTCACACTGCTATTTGATGAACTGCTTGTTGACAGATATTTATCAGGTTTTAGATGGCTTAAAGAAAAAAAACATGGGGTGGAGAAGAATCTTGGATTTTGTGGAGCTGTAGCTAAACTTTATATTTAGAGAGAAGGTCAAACAGCCACCCAAGCAATCAATCAGATTTCTTAGTCCCTTGAGAGGACCTGGAACATACGGTCCAACTGCAGGCCTGGAGAGTTTTTCTTGCACTCCATTCCTTAGTTATATCAAGGCTTTATGTATGGTTTTACTAATGTTACTGAGAAAGGTTTGCCCATATTTTTCTACCACCAAATGGAGAAAATACAGCAACCTTTCATGCTAATGCAGGGAATGATTGGCTGGTTTGGAAGGTATGTTACGGTTAAATACTGTAACTAATCTTACTGCAGAATAAATTCTTCCTAATAAAATACATTATAAGAGTATGTATAACTTGGATGTATCCAGTATTTCACAAACAGCTGATTTTAAATATCACAGATAATTCCTGTATTAGTCTAAGTTTAGTGTAGTACCCATTTACTAAGATGTCTGGATTGCATTCATGTTTTTCAGGTATACATTTTGACACAACACAACATTCCTACTTTCAGTCCTGCTAGTGCTAGTGTTTACCTGAGAGCTCTTTCCCAGCCTCCCACCCTCTGAAGAGCATCTAAAGTAAATGTACAGAATACCCATTCCTGGAAAACTACTTGTGCATTTAACTGACAATTAAAATCTTGCCATGGCTTTCCTGCATTTCTGAATATGTAACTGCCAATATGCAACGTGATGCAAATCCATATTGGATCGGCAGGAATATCTTGGCTGGCCCGAAAGTGTCCTAGGTGAAACTGTAAGGCTACCTGTTGACTTATACATTCACTGTTACATGGGCAGTAGCCAATGCCTGACAGACTGCCTGGAAGAACACTGTTGCATTGTTTTTCATCCATCTATATAAAAATGGCCCAGGTTTTGAACATATGACTCTCTTTCTGTACTTGTGGATGTTAAATTTACTAGAGTAGTAATTATTTACAGCACCAGGTGGTTAAGTTGCTCTTGTATCAACTACCAGTCCTATCCTGATTAATCAGTATTTAATTCTGCATTCCACATCTCTATTGACCTTTAAAAATATGTTTTGCTACCTATCAGAAAATTGTATAAAGTAGGAATTACTTTAGATCTTATTTGGATGATTAATTCTTTGGTTTTCACCTTGGTGGGAATGATAGACTTGTTCAATGCACTTCGCAAAGTTACATGAAAGTAGTTTCTAAGCAATAGAAGCTGCAGAACTATGCCATGGGTGCAGTAATCAGGGCTACATGCTAGAAGATGACATTAATATTTCTTCTTTAGAAGTTATTTGTTTGCTTATTCCCCATAGTCTCTTTCCAAAGTTTGTACAAGGGATGCTTAGCTATAGCAGCAAGGTAAAGACATGATTGCATAAGAGATATGGTTTAGGATGACTTTTAATCTTCACTGAATCTTCTCACTAAAGTGAGAATGATATGCAGCTGATGGAAGAGATACAGAAGAGAAAGAGCAGCTGGTGTTTTGACTGATTTTATGATATTGTAATTACTTTTCTAAACCTGTGCCAGGTGCTTTAACAGCTCTAGCTAGGTTTTATTTTATGTCGGATGTAAATAAATATAGTGGTTAATTTTCCCATTTCCTGAAATAAGACTTTATAGGTGTCAGTGAAAACAATGTAATTGAGGCCTAGAAAAGTAGGAGACTTAATTATTGGAACTGTGCAGCTAAAGTAATGGGGTGTTTGAGACGTTGATTGGGTACCTAGGGAGATACTGATTTAGCAGGCTATTTATAGTCCATCAAAAGGTCTTTATTTGTCTTTTAATAAGGACTGAAAGCCAGGAAGTGACCAAATATATGCTTTGAATACTTAGTAGCAAGAACACATGGTGCAGACAATGACTGGAGCTTGCACGGGTGCATATTGTATGGATAAGCCATTAATCAGTTGAAAAAGATTGATGACAGAAGCTAAGCAGTAGGAAATACATGGCAAAATGTAAAAGGAATGGATTAGATGTAAATAAAGGGGAGGGGGAGAAGAGATTTGCATACACATTTTTAGACTCAGCGGCTTGAAAGCTTGACCAGTATCATGCTTTGTTACTTACTTTGATGCATTAGTAAAGGGAACCTGAGCCAAAAATCTGGTCTTGATTTAAATATGTGGTTAAAGGCAAATGGGTGAGTGAAAGTACCTGACTAGTGGGAGAGGAAAGCTTTTGTCAGGTCTAAGGGATGGACTAGTCAGCCTGGAATAGCATCCAGGGACCCTGGAGAGGTAGTGGGAATGGAGAAAGGCAAGGAAGAAAGGATTTCAAGCTGCCAATGGCACACAGATCAACTCCAGGAGAGCTTAACTATTATATTCTTAAGAATTCAACTTGATTTAATTTAGATGGTTTAGTGCAACATGAATCAGATAACAGTTAATAATAATAATGTCATATTCTCATCTCCCAAGCACAACTGTATTTAACACATATTGCAATTGTCTCCACTGAAAACATGAAACTAACTGGATAAGAAAAATGTTGTTCAGCACATGATGGAAAACACTTGAGATATTTGTGAAATGCAGTCATATTTTCTGTTTCAGAAAATAATTTTTTTATTAGCTGGTTTAAAATGTCCTGTAAAACCATACAAGATTATAACAAATCCCATAATTTTCCCTTTAAATCTCTATGATGGTGATTATTGCGCAATTTGCATTTCGACATGCAGTTATGTTTTCTGGACTCCAGCCCTACTGGAGCATGATCAACTTCAGGATAAACAACAAGGAGAGGATGTAATTATGTGTACTCACAGGAGATGAAAATTAAAACTGTTTTCCAGTTTATAGTTGTTAAATAGGCTTGAGCCAATTAGCAAAATCATCTTTCACCATACGGTTGCGGCAATTAATTTATTAAAGCGACGGGTGGTCACCTAGTGCAACTTCTTAAGCAGTTGCGCTCCTTTCAGTGACAGACAGAAGTCTTAAATCTTTTCTTTGCTGCAGTACCTAGCAGCAGAAACTGGTCCTTGCCAAAATCCATAAAGCTGATGTCTTATCCTCCTCTAAATCCCTCCTCAAATCCTTTTTCTGCTGTGATGCTCATGAAACATGCCCATCGGTTAGGCAAGTAGGGAGCTGTAGCGAAGTCTGTTTGCTTTACAGTTATTCAGTGTTTCCAATCCACTCCTACCTTGTGGTTTATCTGTTCCATCCATCGCTTTTATCCTGGCCGGTAATGCTGTTAGATCTCTGATGCAGGAGCTCTTTCTTATTATTGTTTGCAAAACATCTAATTGAAATTAAATCCTTTCATTTGGGGTTTCTAGGTGCAACTATAATATAAATAGTAAATAATGACTTTGTAAGATAAGCATTATCTCTAACCCAAAAATCTGAAAATAAGACTTCAGTAGTAGGTGGTTTGCAGTGCACTGTGGGGAACTAAGCAGTGGGGAAGGCACTGGGATGCTTCAACAGAATCTCATCACCAGACAAATCCTGCCCAGTAATGTAAAGGAGTGCTAATAGATTTGGGGAACTGTATATGTACAAGTCTACACAGCTTGTTCTCAAAACACCATCCGGATGAGGAACTTAGAACAAAAGGTATTTCCATTGTAAGATATTTCTTAGTATGTAACAAAGTGATGTATCCATCTGATACATCAGGTCTGATTTATTAGTTGTTACTAACCTCTGGTCAGCCGCTTGAGCAAAAAAGAGCTTCCCACATTAATGGAGCTTGGGAATAAAATGTAACCTGCGAGTCCTCATGTTGGAACTACAGTAACACACCTTGTCCTGAAGTGAAAAGTGTTTCATCACAGAAGAGAGGAGATCCTTAGTTAAACCTTACAGGAGAGGTTACAGGTGAAAGTCCTGGGTGACTCATAACCTCAGTGTGACTTGGATCTCTTAGCATGTCACCTTGGCTGTGAGATTGATAATTGGGTCAAAACCAGCAATAAAAATGAATACACAGTGCATCACTAAGCCAGGAGGAGAGCGCTGTGTCTTTTGAGACCTCTGTGTAACTGGTCATACCTGTTCTAAAATGAGTACATTCCTTGAGAAACTTTACTGACCTTACTTTAGTGTCTAATCGTAATAAATGACAGGCTGGGTTAATTATTACTTGGTAATTCTTTATTTAAACTTTGTACTGAGATTCATTTGCAGTATATTCTTTCATGCAGAACATAAAAGATGTAATTGTGTGCAGAGTGGGAGTGGTGTTTCCCTAGGTCAAATAAGGAATAATTTGTTTATATACTTGCTCTTTATGAAAAATCCATGCATGCTGTACATGAATATCCTGGTTTAGAGTTTCTATTAGTTGTTTGCACAAACTGAGCACAGTAGCTTTCTTAATGCTTGGGGGTCACTTTTCTTCCTACCCTGATACAGTATAGCAAGGCATAGATGTGTTTACACAGCGCAGCAGTAACTTAGTAAATCCTTCCAGACCCAGGCTAAACCGTCATCCTTCCCCACTCCATACAGCAGTAATTTTAAATGAGCTGATCTGATTACTCCTTCTTGTAGGACTTGTTAAAAAAACAGGGTTCAGACTTTGCTTCCAGGCTGTTGATGGAATTTGGATGTTTCTGGATGATGGATGTTGATGTTTCTTCCCTTCATCCCCAGGGAAGAAACAAAATAATTTGTACCGAACCTTTTTAAACTCAGCTGACTGAAACTGGTGTTCTGCCTTCAAGAAATCTGTTACAGACAGTACCTCGCTGGGTCACTTTTTTGAACCAAACCATATGTGCAGCTTTTGTATGTGCTTCACATGTATAGATATTGCATCAAGGAATTTGTGTGAATTAGCGGGGGCACTGGACATGTGGAATGAGATATGGGCAGATAAAAGTAGATGTAATTTTGGAAAGTGTTAATGTAATTACAAAACAATGCAGCATCCTGGCAAAGGGGGAATGAAGGCTGATCCTCATGGGGTTTCCTTATCCATCTCCAAAATAAGATTCTTTTCATTTAATTGCCGCCTGAAAAAAACCTCAAAAAAAAAAAAAAAAATAAAACCAAAATAATAAAACCAAAGAAACCCAAACCCAAAAGCAAAGCCGAAGTCCCAGTCCTCTGAAAGGTTCTGAGCCTGACTTCCTCGGATTGCCGTCAAGTTTCTTCCAAAACCAACAGGATCCTGTTGAGATTGAGATAATTCAATGTCAACATTGTAGATAATTCCCAGCCAGGCATGAAAGACGTTTTCCAGGAGACTGCTCCTCACAGCTGCTGCCCTTTCTCCCAAAGGTGGCTCTCCTCTTTTCTTTTCATCTCTTCGTATAGCTCTCACCGATTTTTTGTGCTGGAAGCCCCTGGCCATTCCCTACCTCAGGAACTGGTGTCAGACTGGTATCATCTCTCTCTATTTATTCGGGATTTTTTAGAATAGCGTGAGGCAGGATGAATGAGCTGAGTCAGCATCAACACAGAGGTTAAGAAAGAAAGTCAAAACCAGTCACTTCAGTCATTGCTGGCTGATGTTTGTTCCTAGTATCTAGGCCATGATAGGTGAATAACAGAAGACCAACAAAATCCTAAAGTGCATTGAATGCCAGTTTAATCTCAGAAGTTTCCATAGAGAGGGAAAAGGAAAAAAAGTAATCGCCTTTGTTCCAGGGGATTGGGAATGATGTGCTAACTACACTACATACACTGAAACAATCCGCAAAAGTCATCTCTGACAGTCCTGTGGAAGACTAGAGCCACACTTCTCAAAGCTGCTGATCAGCCACTTTAATTAGTGCTAAATTTACTGGCTCTCAAGGCAAGTTTCTTTATGAGTAGCAGTTCTCTGCAAGTACTTTGTGTTCACAGGCATCTGCTCTGCTCCTTAGCGATTTCTGTGTTGAGGAGCTCTCATTATCTCAGAGTCCAGAACGTTTGGCTATACCACAGGGAAGTGTAAGCAATTACAGAGGAAAGGAACTTGTTCTTCCAGCATGGGAAAAGGGATGGTCTGCCACAGGGTACTAACTGTTTAATGACACAGCCACTGTTTTATCTATCAGCCATATTTAGAAAGTAAATGTTCTTCTAAGCTCTGCTAGTTTTCTGTCGTTTGGATACTCGTGTTCTAAATCATTTGCCCTATAGTTTTTCCAAGTGTTTTCTTTTTTTTGTGTCTGTATGTCTTAGTATCCTCTTGATATCTTTAAGTCTTTGTCATGTTTGACTTTTTCAATAGGCTTGCTTTTTCCTTTATAATTTCCTTCCTTTATTTTCTCCTGCATATTCCTCTCCCTTTACCCCACTATTATTTTATTTATTTATTAACTGTATTTAAGCAGTCTCAATAGAGTATGAGGACCCATTCTGTTGGTCACAATCTACAGAGCATAGCAGAAAGGAATTTTATCCTCCTTTCACAGATAAGGAGAACATGGCTTTGCCCAGTCAGTGTCTTGACCTAACTCATGTAAGGAAGCCAGATGCTTTGAGTCTTGAAATGGAATAGAATAACTCACCACACTGTAACCCTGCCCATATCAGAGCTGGACTTGTCCAGAAGGATGCTGTGAGACACAGTATCAAAAGCCTTAGCAAAGTCCAGAAAACCCGGAATTGTCATGAGTCTCACTGATACAAGGCTATCAGTCATCTCTCTGGTTTTTTTAACACTCCTTTTCACTCTGTGCTCTCTCTCTTTTCTCTTTTCTTCTGTACTTTTCCAGAGAGAACAGTTTATTCTCTACGGTTACTCACCCTTGGCCACTTTGCTGAGTGGATATCTTTCGACCCAAATCAGTGGCAATGATCTCAGGTTACAGGATGTTTCATCAACTGCAGAACACCTGTATTGCATAACTCAAGTAAGTTGAACAGTATACCTATCTTGAAATAACACTATGCACGCAAGTTAATTGCATAGTTACTGTGGAAAAAAAAAGCCCATGAAAATTAATTATTTGGTGGTAACTGTTCAGTGACTATCAGCAATGGCAGTAACTTGCTTCTTTAACTTAAGATAACACTTTCAGTGGTTGCTGTTTTACAGGAATCATGCAGATTAATCTATTAATCTACTGGTGTGCAAACAAAGTGACATTGTGGAAAAATGCTTGCACATAACATCCCAAGCTAACACAGCAAGATAAGGTTACTCCTACTGCCTCCATGAACATTACTGACAACAGTATTCATAGCTTATTCAAAAATAAAAGGGGGAAAATAGCATAAGGGTCTTAATTGAATTCTACCCATGTTCTGCTGCAGGGCAATAGGGAAAGATGAACAACTGGGGGAAAAGGAGGAAAAAAAAGGTGCATGTTTGACATGTAGAGATGAAGATCAAATAGTCGCTTTGGTTTTGTTGTCCTTGTCTGTGGCAAATTATTTGGGTAAGGAAGATTAGTTGAATTACATGGTGAAACCATGTAATTATATACGTTTCAATTTCATGTAAAACAATGAAATATGTTCAATGTCGTTATCTAAGCAAAAGGACTACTTTCCTGTTTCTTTGAGTTATTATTACCTCCAACTCTCCAAACCTAAACTTCAAATTCTGAGAGCAAGATAGAATCAGGTTCTCTTAATGGGGGTGGAAATTAAATAATCAATGCATCTAATAATTAGGTTGTAAGTCTTTAACATGGAAATGAATAGTTGGTTGGAAAAAGAGAAAGCTGAACTTCAGACTTTCTGACATTAAAGAAAGAAGCATATTTTGGTAATTTTTCTGAAAACAGTTTTGAATCAATAGGTTTTCTTGATGGATTTTAGCATCCATGCTTACATGTGGACATAAAGAACCACAGTTCATCTACATAAGGATCAACAACAGAATAAAACACAGCTTGAATAAAAGACTGTTTATTCAAGACAGAAAGTGGATACTCCTATTCCAAGATAAAAGCTTATCAGTGCTAAGTCAGTTCTTTAGGCTAGACAGCTCCACCAGTTACAATGATGCTGTTACACAGTACAACAAACTTTCTTCTTCTGATTTGCCATGCTCAAAAGGGTTTTTTTCTGCTTTTACTTCAGTTGAGCTTAACCACTTTCTGGTCAGACCAATGCAGTATTTAATACAGTAACAATATCATATTTGCAAAGGCACAGTATATCAACGTCACCGTACTGTTGAAATCCCATTTACTCATTTGTACACATGTCAGCATTTGAATTTGGCCCGTTACTGTTTTCCCTGGGTGTCTGGAAGATTGGGATGCAGTGTCTTGAGTGCTAGCGTAATAGGGACCTTGCAGAAAGAGTATCTACTAGAAGTTCACAGCAGCTGTTGCTCTGTATGTATTTTGTTAAGGTGCTTCATCATTAATGAAAATTTTAAGGGAGTTGTTATCCTATATTAACGCATAACAAGAGATTTGAATCTATTATTGAGTCATAATAGCTACTGGCATGGTGCTTTTTTCAGTAGTAACTGGTTGGAGAGCAACCTTTGGACATGTTCCTGCAGCAACACCCACTCTTCTAGGGAAAAGGATTATCAATGCAAATTACAGGGGTGTGTTTATTAAAGGTTACTAATTTGAAAAATAAAAAATTTGCCGAGATGAATGACTGGTAAAAGCATCTGTCATCCATTTTGGGACCAAAAGAATATTATAAGAAACGTGGAAAGTAAAAGAAGTTTCTGATAAAAGTGAGGCCTGGAAGCTGTAATTGCTTATTTCTTTAGATTTGTTCAAAATTTCCTATCCAAACCTCAATATCAATAACTATTCTCAGCCTCTTACATATTTCTATTAGAGGTATCTAGTCCATAGGTTTTTCCCTTGTCATCTAAATTTCTCCTAGAATTGTGCACAGTCACCAAAAGCCTTGAGTAGCCAAGAGCCTACATCAAACCTAAGCCCTTTCAGGAACCAATCTTGATAATCTTTGGAGGATGTGAGCACATTTGGGTCGGGCTGTGAATAAAATATTTCTCACAACGAAATGACTTTTTATATCCTATGTTATCTAAATGACATTCATTCAAAAATCTTCAATACATTTTAATTCCTTCTGCTAGAGAGCCCTCCTATCTCCCATGACAAAAGCTTTGCTGATTGACAGTACTTTAACTTCCTTCTGCTGACTCATCTTTCTCTAGCTCAAGCTAAAAAAAATGGAACACAAGTATCTATAAATTAAACACAGATTAGAATTCAGGGCTTCCCTTTCCCATGTAAATGATCTTTTGATTGCTCGAGGATTCATAGTTGCCCGCTGCTATCTCTTTCTGAGCCAATGGAACTATTCACAGTATCTTCAGCAAGAAGGAAGAGAGTACTCCCTCCAAATTTAGAGTAACTGAAGATTTAGCTCTCTTCATGGAGATGGGAGAAACCTGGTTGCACCTCCTAGTTATGAAAAGGTACCAGGTTTTCCTCATTCTGAATGAAATCATTAACAATTTGGGTACAATCTGAAGGAGCTGGTACTTCCTCCTCCTCAGGAATGAATTGATAATCCTTGGTTTCATTTTTTTTTTGGTCAAAAATAGTGGTTAGGCATCCATCTTTAAGAATGCATTCTAGACTGAGATTTCTCAAACAGGAGGAGGCCGCTGTCTCTTGTATTCAATCTAACACCCAGATATCACTTCAAGATTAACGACTAGTTTTACTCATGTTGTTTGCTACTGGTTGCTTATTCTACTTCACATACAGCTTGTATTTTAAATATGTAAATATTCTTATATCTTTGAATCCTGAAGTTTTCAAGGAAGCCCATTACAATGACAGGATCCTACTTTCTCTTTTGGGATAGCACTTTCAAGCTTTAAGTGCTTGAAAGACGCTTAAGGAAGATCAGTACCTTTACAGAGCTTAGGCTGATCATAAATGAGTCAAAGACCTGATTTTACTTCTCTGAACAGGACCTGATTTTTATCCAACTGGGAAATCCCGCCTTTATCCTCTTAAGAACTCAAGCATGGAAGTCATAGTTTGGGAGAGGGTGTTGTGATTTTGAACTGCTGCCGTGTTCACTTGAAGCTGAAATGACCAAATAAGGTAGGTTAGATAGTTCCAAGAGACTATTTGGGTTATAGAAGCTAATTCCCAAGGACATCTACAAATCCTTAAGAAATGTTACACCCTCTGCTCCTGAAATCAGTCTTATGCTCAGCCCCTAATGGAAAGCTTACAAGAGTTCTGCAAGGAAGGATTCAGTTTCTATGTTATTCTCCATCGTGTTGAAGGGATCTCTGGCCTGATAATAACTTTTTTGACATTTTAGTGTTTCTACTGAATTGAAGACAGTGAGAATTTCCTCTACAGACATTAGAAAGTGCAATTTCAGTTCAGAACTGACAAAGTGTAGACATATAACTCATGAGACTATCTTGATCTTTACATGTGCAGGCTAACAGCATTTCAGCGATCCCTGCTGCACCTCAGCTCTCTGTCTTTTATTTATCGGAAAACAAGTTTATTCACTTATTTGCAGAATCTGAGCTCTGTCATTTCCTCTGGACTGATATTTCAGGATGAAGCAGGATGAAAACATTCTCCGAAAAAAAACCCCAAACCCTACAGAAAAATGTCAACTGTAATTCAAAACGGCAGCTTAAGGATTTAAACAAAATATGCAAATGAGAAATATCCTGGAACAGTTATTAGAAACTTTTTTTTAAGGAGAGGATAATTACAACTGTAACTAAGCTGATGCTACTAGAAAGGACCAGAAAGTTCTTATCTCTCTATCAGCTTCTGAGCACACTTAATTTGCATCTGTCTTACAGCTTTTTGTGTGATAAACAGTCCCGTAATGGGAAACCTTCTGACCTAGCTGACACCTGTAGCACAAGGCTAAGTCTGGCTACTTGGCAATTTAACTTTGTCAACTTTATGAGGCTTCTCCTGAGCTTTTCATGGCTGCTATTCTCTAAGGTGTGTTTTCTCTATTTTTTTTTTTCTTGTGCAAGATAATTTTTATGTTACATTCCTTGCCATAGTACTTTGAATTTTCTGGGATTTTAACACCCATTCCTTGTGGTTATTAGCTTTCTCCTTCGTGTTCATCTGCTCCATATTCCTCAGTTCAGGAATCCTGTGCTCATTTCTTGTGCTCATGATGGAGGCTTCTTACTGCATATGAATATTTTGTATTCCTTCTCCCATCCTGAAGTGTTTCTTCTGTGTGGACACTTTGTCCATGGAAAAATCTTTGTAAAACTATCCTCAGTGTTGTTAGAATCAATTTTGAAGATGATATGAGGAAAGAAAAAATCAGAGACCTATAAAGATAGGCAAGGCAGGCAGGAGCATTACAGAGATTTATAGAGCTTTGGAGGATTTGTGGAAGTGAAGCTGTGAATGGACTATCACTAATAGTAGAGGAAGTAAGCAAAGAAGTTTCGGGATTATTTTTTTTCCCCAGAGGTTAAACCTTCTGATAAATTTCTTCATCTAGATTTCTGCATGGATTTTCACATACAGAGAAGCATGACTAGGGAAAGCTTGTGACTTGTGTAATACTGGTTTATGGCATAACGCCACGGATTTGGTCTCAGTGTTGCAGCCTGGAAACCTTCATGAAGGTAGAGTTCAACTCATATGGAGAGACCTTAAACTTCAGTATAACTTGGATGACTGTGTCACATCCTTTGTCTCCCCATGGGAACAGGTTGCAATGTACTGTCATTTCACGTATTTGGTAATTAATTTTGTGCAATGTGAGTTTCGGGTTACGCTACATTATTGAGTATTTACTACTTGATTGATCATTATTCTCTTCTGATCTAATTAGAATTACTTCCACGTTTTCAGTATGTGATAATTTTATTTTTAACATTTCTAATATTTAGAAGGAATTTGCATTGTGTTACCTACTTAAAATGTCTAGACCTCCCCTTTCAAGTATAGGAGTCCTTCTTACTGGGGACTAGAGATTCCAAACAGCACAATGCACCTTAATGTAGGTTCATGTAGAACTTTTTCATTAATAGTATTGGACTAACTATTCAGACTACTAGGACTCTGCTGTTTTAAACATAGTTAAAGTATAGTATAAAGTACAGTAAAACATGATACTATTTTCTAGTACAATGAAAGTGTTTTATTAGTGCATCAGTCACAGTAGACAATGGTCATCGTCCTGTTCATTTAACTGTGCTCATCTATGAATGTTGCTACCCTTGCTACTAAATGTTGTTTTATTGAGGTGTCTGAGACTTTAATTATATTCTCTCTTATTGCCTTTACTACAATTAAATAATTTGTTATCATAATGTTTTCCTTTCCCTCACTTGAAACATTATTCCCCTCTTGGGCTATGGCTTGAGGCTTGATAGACTGATCTGTCACTAAAATGTTATTGAACGGGTTCTCCTCCCTCTATTGCTTTTCAGAAACAGCAGCTGCCCTCTTCCTTACTCCTACACATCTCTTTGTATCCTCATTTGCTTTAACCATGGCAAGCAAACATGACAGTAGCCTTGAGGTTTTTTGGTTTGGTTGTTGGTGTTTTGTGTCTGGTTGTTTGGGTTATTTTTTTCTGTCAACTGGACTTCCAGGTTCAAATAACTCATCCAAGTTGAGTAACAAATAAGCAGTCTTTCAGATACCTCTAGAGCACCCCAGCATCTAAGCAAGTTTACATGGAGGAAGTATCAGGTGACGAGTGTGACAAATTCTGTACTTTGGCGATGGGATTATCCAAAAAATAATCTAGAGCGTGCAACTGGATTTAAAACACAAGTCAGGGACAGGGACTTCCGGAGCTGACTGACTATTAACCTGTTTAGAAACATTTAAGTGCCTTGATTTTTAATTTCTAGTGTACTTTTTCTTTAGTCCTTCCACTAGACTCCCGTATAGACACTCCTTTGTTTACGTACAGGTTGAAAAACCTACCTGCATTATGAAATCCCATTGGTTTTGGCTACTTTTTTCATAGGTGTCATCCTGAACCCTTGTTTTTGTGGTGCATGTGCTATTTCAGAAGTTATTGTAACCTGAAGGTGAGGGCATTAAATGAAATGATGACCCAAGAAGATGTGGTAGCTTGATTTGAAAACATGACACAGGTCATAAAAGGAATAATTTTTTCATTGTATGAATTAAGTTGCAGGGCTACTGTGAAGTTAAACTTAAAATAACCCTTTTAAAAGTTGTTGAGGATAATGAATTAGCCAGGAGGAGTTAGAGTCTACAGCTGCCAACTAAAGCGCTTGGGGACTTGAGATAGAAGTGAACGATAAGACGTAACTTTCATGCATTCAAATAAATTACATGTTGGGCTTGGCTTAATCCTGGCATCAGAATGATCTCTGGGGTTTTCCCTACATTATCTGAGTCTATGATTATGCAAATATCCTTTTAATGTAGCGACTCCTTAACAGGAAATTAGTCTCATACTTGCTCATAGGCTCTTGCAACCAACAGACATTTGCTTGCAAAATCCTAGTCTGTCTGAGGTACAAAAGGCACGTTAACCCTTGAAGTACCAAAATTTTGCAAACATGCAAATAACAGGGCATGCTCGGATATGTCGGGGATGTAGCAGATGAATCACCAAAGAGATAAGTTTCCTAACACAAAAATATTACTGGGTTTGAAAGTTCACCCAGCATACAAATGGTATTAAGTCTCCATTTTGTTTCATAAGGAAAACAGGGGAATGAGAAAAACCTTACAGAAAAGCAGGGTGAAAACTGCGTAAGACATGGAAATGACACAAAGCATGAAGACAAGAGAAATGTGACCATTAGTATTAAATGCACAGCAAACCTGCTGAGCCCAGGTAGTCTACAACCTCATCCACTGACGGAGATGCACTCTGATTCATTGCAGTGGTGTTTTCAGGAACTGCACAAAAATGGGGACTGTGAGGGCAGCTTGCTTTGTCTGGATAACAGGAACTCAGAAACGGGAATCAGACGCTTCATCTGGAAAGACAGAGAGCTGGTATCCATTGGGAGGGATGGAATCTGAATTCACAGAAATTGCATTGTGTTACTTATAGTATTCATGTGTATCTCTGAATAAGCAGAAAAGTTGTTTTTCATTTCTTCTTTTTGTAAATCTCTGACAGGTGAAATTGTATCTTTCTCAGACTAAGGGTTTCTAGTATAAGAGGTCATATTTGCTTTTAGGACAAAAAATACCAGTTAAGCATTTGAGGTCAGTCTTGGTTATGCTAGTGACAAATTGGCAGCTAGTATTCGAGGTGCCCCCCCCCCCCCCCCTTTTCTTTTTTCAGTCCTGATTAACCACAGACAGCTAAATCCTCGGAGTTACAGGGGAACCTAATGAAATTAAGCACCTAAGTTTCCAATGGGATTTAAGGTAGTACCTGATTCATTCAAGCTCTTTTGAAACTCCCATCAAAGTGAACTGTTCAAGGCATGACCTTCAGGTAACACTTGAATCAGCCACAAAATCTAGACTTCCAGCTCTGTGCTTTAAATGTAAGATCTATTCTTTCTTCTATATCCAGTGTATTCTGCTTGTAATTACCAGAAATTACCATTAGAGAATTCAGAGTTAATCTGAGACTCATTAAAGAGCGAGAATTTATGCTTAATTATTTAAATAAATCCTTGTTGATCTGGTTTCTGGAGATTAAACTCTGTAATTCTATCTGTCACAAATGGGAGAAACTCGCTAGTACAACAGCATGGTATCTCAGGGTAAAAAAACCCAACACACATACGTAAGTATACCAACAGTGAGTGTTTGAAAATGCTGTATAGGCAATATGAAGTTCCATGACTCCCCATTAAATCCCATCTGGCCAAACACAGCCCATTTCTGGTATTGAGCCCTGTTTTTTTCTGACTGCTCTAGCAGAATCTAGTGAATGCCAGATTAAGTCTGAAGACACACAGAAAAAAAGAAAAATTTGCTATTTGGAATTGATTTTGTTTTCAATAGATTAAAATCATAAGAAACAGCCAACTGCGGAGGTTCCACTAGCGGTTTCACCCCCACAATGATTCTGCACTGCTGGATGCAGCATGCTGAACCACTAGCATCCTAATCTAGCAGAAACAGGTCCCTGTGCTAATTATGTTATCCAGAGAATTGTGAGATTTTATTTACCATCTGATCTATATAGTGACCCCTTGGGTAGTACAGCGGCTGCAAAACCAAAACATTCTCCTAATTTCTTCATTGCTTATGAATCTGTAGAGTACACAGCTGGTTCTCCCCTTCAGCAGGAATATAGTAACTAGCATCAGCTCACAGTTTTTATACCAATTTTGAAATTAAGATGCATGAATATCAAACTGTATAATTTGCTTCTGTTCCTTGATACAGCCATATAAAATGACCCAGGGTTTGGTGGGTTTTTTTGCCAATTTGCTATCTTCTGTGAAAAGGCAAGTAAAATTGTTACAAACTCGCCAAAAATGAATTTAGAGGAAGGTTACTGGTTTATTTGTATTGTTCTACTAGCCAGTAGGCTATTCTAAATGTCAGTTTTTAACTGATGATTTCAGAGTTAAAGGAAATAATGCCAGTTGTTCAGGCACTACAGCATTCACTAGAGGACCTGTATTGGCATCGTAACTGCTTACTGCAAATTAGAGCTCTCTCTCTTCATGTTTCAAGATGCTGTATTCTGCAGTTTTATTTCCTTCTTGGAAAGCAAGCAAGACATTCACTAGGAAAATACTTTTATTGGGAAATATTGGAACTTATTTAACTTTTTGGATGACCCACTTGAAATAGGAATTATGTCATTTTAACCTAAGCCTATCTGGTGATACTAAACCCAGATAATCAGCTTTGAAGGAGATCGTCTTTGTTGCAAACGTATAAAAATACCTATCTGCCTTATTTAGCCTTACAGTTCACATCAGAAAACTGTCCAGTATTAAAGTTTAGAAGCTTTAAATCCTATGAGAAATTTTCATATTTTTGCTCAACATAATTTGAGCTAAACTGTACGGGCTTTCTGAACACTTTGGGAAGTACTAATTGCGCCACAGGTTTATTGAAGCCACCAAAGCTGTGAGGGCATTGATTTCTTTGTTGAGAATTCGCACGCAACCAGATGTGTGAAGAGTGTATTTAGCTCATTTCCATTCCACTGAATGGGGCTCTGAGCATCTCGGAATCCTATATGAAAGAACTTACCAATTACTACAGAAATTTGATATTTCACAGAGATTTTAGAAAGCCTCCAGAGTGGCAAATTGTAGTTGGATGAGGAAGTGAGTATTTGTAATTAACATGACTGCAGAGGAATATATCTAGCAAAAAATACCCTTCCTTCTGAGTATTCTTTTGTAGTTTGCCATTGCACATGCAGAATAAAGTATCACCAAATGTAAAATCATCTTTATCCTTACAAAATATCAGTATTATGGAATGACACAATTACATCCTATTCTGACAGCATCATCAGAATGCTGATGAATAAATGGGAATTTACTTTTTACAGAAATATTGCAGTTTAAATGAAGAATTAAAGGTCACAGTTGCTGACAACTAGATTCCAAGATGAAGTGGATTGTCACATCAAGAAGTATCGCTGTTAGCATGCCCATAGAGAAAAAAACTGAGGGAAATGCAATCTGCTTTCCCTTCATGGCAGTTGCACCTCTGAAATCTTGAAAGTAATTAGAGATGTATTTTGTGCTTAAGTGGAGCACAGGAGTATGCAGGCTGTGCAAACTCACTCTGATGTAAAAAAAATAACGTTTTCCATCCATGTTCTTACTACTGTTCACATCCACTCACAAGATGTGGAATCACTGCAAAAAATTTGTCACTGACAAACAAGTGTCTAGTAATGCCAAAATGGATCATAGAGTAACAGAATGGTTTGAGTTAGAAGGGACCTTTGCTGTCTAACTTCACACCTGGGACTAGAGTCTCAATACGCAATCAGAAAGTTGGGCAATTGGCGCTTAGACTGATGTCACTGGGGGCAAGTCTCTAGCCCAGGGGATTTTGAAAGAAGACACTAAGACACAGAAATTTGTGAGAATGTGTTTTAATGAGCAGTTTGATGAAATCTATCTTTGGCTGGCTAATCATAGGTCATAAAAACGCTGTTTTAAAGTTGCAATAAACAAAATCTTTCTTACTGAAAGGGAATGAACTTAAATAAGTAAAAACCAGACAAGACCCAGAGCAGTCAGTCAGTAACAACTTCCAAATGCACACTATAAAATTGTTTCCTACTCATTATAATGACAGTTGAATTAAAAAATATACATGATACAGGCTTAAATTTAGAAAAAGCTCCTACTAATATGGCAACAAATCACCAGTTCAAACAATGCTTTCAACTTCTAATTAAGGGGTTGCCCTCACTTTCTTCTCAAGAATGAAAGCTACTATAACTTTCAGAAATGGAGACTTAGAACAAGTTCAGTGTTGCTGCAGTAGAGCAGGATCAACAAATGCAGGTTGTTGAAATATGAATTTCTAAAGCACACCAACAAAATGTCCCATTAGTTGTCAGTCTTTTTTCAAAATCAATTTTGCATCTGAATTTTCATTCCTCCCACTGTAGCATTTGCTAGAATAAATAGCAATGATTGTTCAGCTGTTTGTTTCTTTGCTTGTTTTAACTCTCCTTTTCTTCTTGGGTGTGTTTACAATAAAAACTGCTAACATCTGTCAATCAGCTGAGAATAACAGCACCCCCTTCTGGTTTTAACAGCGTGAGGTCGAACCTGGAACTCCCATCATCATGTAAGAAACCTGCGTAGGAGAAACAAGATAAAAGTCAAAATATCCCAAAACTAGACATTGGGTCATAAGAAATAGGCAAAGGAATATTAGTGCCACTATATTAGCCCAATCAATTGCAGGGGCTGAGGAGGAGCAGTTTTCGGATGGTTCTCGTGGGCCAAGAGGTAGCTCTGTGCAGGTGTGGTAACCAGCATGTCTTCATCACTGTATGCAGTGGCAGCACTCCAAATACCTGTTCATGCAGAGACTCACTTGACAGCAAGGCTCCTGTCCCACTGCTTCCTCCTGTAGTGTGGGCATACATACTTACGATTCCAGTACCTGTCTGTTCTGGGCTCATACTGCCTGTGCAGCCATTTTTCATCTCTTCTGATGCAACCATGGTGGGTGGAGAGGATTACCTGATGGGCCAACTGTGCAACAGGTGGCCTATCCTGTTTAATTAAATCACTGCTTTGGCCTAACAACTCCTTTATAATCTCAGAGCTGGTATCTTTAAACTTGCTTAGATTTTCAGGAAGAAGTGTCCAAGAATTTGAAATGTTATGCTACTGCTGTGTTTTGTCATACCAAGTAATATATTGTTTATGTGAGACTTCAGGGACCCTTCATGTAGAGAACTGCCTGACACATAATCTGTACACATTACGTTTGATCAGTACTTCAAACTTCACAGAATCACAGAATGGTTTGAGCTGGAAGGGACCTTACAGATCATGCAGTTCCATCTACCTGCTATGCGGGAGGTCAAGGGCAGGGACACCTTCCACTAGACCAAGTTACTCCAAGTCCCGTCCAACCTGGCCTTGAACACTGCCAGGGAGACTGGGCAGCCACAGCTTTCTGGGCAACCTGTGCCAGGGCCTCACCACCCTCACAGGGAAGAACTTCTTGATATCTCATCTGAATCTCCCCTCTGTCAGTTTAAAGCCATTCCACCTTGTCCTGTCACTACAGGCCCTTTTCAAAGCCCCTCTCCAGATTTTCTGATGGCCCCTTTAGGCACTGGAAGCTGCTCTAAAGGTCTCCATGGAGCCTTCTCTTCTCCAGGCTGAACAAGCACAGCTCTCTCAGCCTGTCTCCAAAGGAACGCTTGGTACAATTATGTTTTAAAAAGCAATTGCACTCCATGCAGTACATAGATACTAAAATACACACGGCACATACTTAAATATTAATACATATCTTTTTGATGCATTTGTGATAAATAAACATTATTTCAGGCACAAATACAATTGCAGCAGAAATGGAGCAGAGTGGGGGAGATGTGCACGGCTGAAGTTTCCTAAGTGGGAAAGCAAGCTGAAGTAATGGTGTCATGTGTAGTCTCTCCCTCCAAACAGATCATTTCTATAAATAAATTCACACCTGAATATAAATGTTGCAGTCATTTACAAGATTCCATTTTCTCCTGTTGGATGTTTTGAAGGATCTAGCCCATGCTGCTTCATCTGCACTGCGATATCAAACAAGTAGTCATAACACTCGCACCTAGAATTAAAAGGAAAACAGAAACAAAATGCAAAGTAAGGCCCAAATCTTGCCATGTTTTTCAAAAAGTAGTGATTTACTTCCTTGAGCTTTACATCGTCAGTGTAAAAGTCTGAATGCACTGCTCCATTACCATTTATTTCCATTAATGCTGTAAGTGAAGTGCCCACCATTTTTGCTACATGATTTTGATTTGCTGCATTTCCATCAGCAAATGAGGAAGTAAATTCCAAAAATGGGACTAGGGAAGACAAATCAAACAGTATTGGCCGGTGTCATATAAAAGCACAGATTGCCTGCACGTATCATAGGAGGAAGGACTTGTCCATATGAAAGGAAAATGTTGGCAACCCTATCAGCCAGCATTGATATGAAAGGAAAACCATGTGGTGGTATCATGAATGATCCCATTGCCAAAAGCTCCTTATACATTCAGTGAGGCCAGAACTTAACGTTCTGAATCACTGTCCATGGGTTGGAAATACACAATATTAAGGTCATTATTAAGATTTTGAGGTAAAATGGCAAAAGACAGCATATTCCTAAATTGTACTCACATTGTTTTGGCTTTTTCCCATGTTTCTCCCCACACGTAAACCCCATGACGTCTGACCAATACAGCACACGAGTCTGGGTATTTTTCCAGTGCATGTGCCATTCTTCCCTTGAGATCCTTCTCTTCCGGTGTGTTCTCAATAATGGGAACCACTAGTGTATCATCATATCTAAAAGAAAAAATAATGATCATGTATTTAAATAAAATGCTGTGTCTGGATGCACAAAGCTTTTCCCTAAGAAACAGATTCTCTGCATGTGTAAAGATGCTAAATTCTCAGCACTAGTGACTTTATGCTCTTCTGAGTCATGCTGTAACCTAAGAACTCTCAGGAACACCTCTCACTCCCAAACCTATGTTATTCTGGCAATACCTAAGCTGTACTTGAGGCACAAAAAGAAAAAAATACTTTAATGTATAAGGTGCAGCTATTCAGATATATCACTTTGTAGCTGAGTCCCTTTACAACTTTTTCAGACTCTTCATCCTGTATTGGCATCACCTACAAGTTTTATCTCAGATTAAATTATTTAAAGGAATCACATCATGAAGAAGGAAATGAAATTGTTTGCTGGAGAGCAGAAAAAAATTAATTTCAGCAGTCCAAAAAGCCCCTGGAAATAAGATCGTCTTGCTAAGGCATATAAATAGAAAGTAGAGTTAACACATGAAAAATAAATTCTCTGTAATGGACTCATTGGTGGGCTACATGTAAACTTAAGAGAGCCTGAGAACCCTAGTTCCAAAGACAAGATGATGCACGTTACTCAGTGGAACTTGCCTAAGAGTTTCTTCTGAAGGAGGACTATGATATTTGGCATTGCTTGAGTCTTAATTAACACTGGCAGAAACTTGTTTAAATAGTTTTAGTAAGTCCCCAGCTCAAGTTCAGATTTACCATTGAGATCACACAGGTATTTCATAAGTGGATGCTAGTAGTAGTTTTATAAAACAGAGAGGAAGCAATGGTAAAAATAATACAGCTTGTACTTCAATTCAGATGTTCAGAAAATTAAGAAGTTTCAGCTCTTACATTTTTCAATGCTGATGCTTTCCCAAGGAAGTCTATACAAACAGTGAATGAAGAAAATTAAGTGTCTCTTGTAAGTTTACTTGGACTCATACATATTCTGATCATTAAAATTGGATTTGGAGTGTTTACTACTAGAGAGGCCAAATGAGCTAAGACACTGGTCTCCTAGGTTGTTTTCTACTCAAATATGAGTTTGGAAGCAGGTATAAATACCATGGCTGATAATTAATCATAACCATAAACTTTTTATCACAAACCATTATCTGTAAACCCCCATGGAGACTCTGAATGACTAAAATACTTGGTATCTCTTTAGTTTTCCTCAAATATAAGCAGCCTACCTTTAGCCAAACCTTCATATAAAATACTGTCAGACAGTCCAAGACTTTCAAAGCTATTTACTTCAGATCTAGTTCTCTTTCTACTGAAGTCAAAGGTATAACTATCCTGGCATCGCTAGGATCATATTTAGGCTAACAAATACTTCTGATTATCCTACCTGTAGCATTTTCCTGGACAGCTCTCAGAAAAGGTTAATGTAATTAGAAACAATATATTGTCAATCCTTTCTTTGAAAGGTCCTATTCTGTACAATCAAATTTCTTCTGAATTCAATGGGGAGCTTTGTGTGAGGCAAGACAGTGCAGTCAGCCTAGTATAGACATATATATCCTTAGGAACCATGTAATCTGGAACTTTATTTCTTTAGTTTTTCTGGTAAATTAACAGCATGACTCAGGATAACTCAGAGATATGGAACCTAATAAATACAATGTCTCCTGATTAACATTTAGGAATTTTTGAGAATTCAAACAAGAAAATTGTTGTGGATGTTTTTTAAAAACAGCGTTGTTCGACAGTTTGTTATGAGGGGTGTATTTTGCCACATTAAAAATACAAATGCTCATGCTGACCAGAAAGTATAGCTGGCAAGTCAACCAAAACTGAGTAAAATGTGGTATAAAATCACATGCCAGACAAATGGCTTGCTCCCTTGCCAAAGGGCAATCAATAAGCAAAAAAATAAACATAAGGGGAAAGAATTTAACATTTCAATTTTTCATCTAATTGTCACATATTATATAAATGTTGTTTACAGATCCCAATTCAACACTCTGTGGGTGGAGTCCTCAAAACAAGCCATCACAGATAACTGTGAGTTTGGAATAACTCTGCACTTACCTCAGGGCTCATCCTTGAAAAATTAGTAACATTAATAAGCTGTTTATTCTGAATTTTCTTTCTAAGTCTGTCAAGTAAAATTTCAAATCCTCCACCCAACATATCCCCAACTAGCAGAGGCAGTGATATGTGAAGTCCACCCAAAGGTAGTTTGCACATCATCAATCCAACCTAACGTCGGTTGGCTCCAGTTTCAGTTTAACACTGTAGAGATGTGTTCACGTTTCTGTTCTTGAGATGTTTGTCAGGACACAGCTCTTAATTTGGCTTGTTTCTGTAGTTCAACACATGGTTGTAGCCTTGACATTACAAGATTATATCTCAGATCCCTTCCATAGGCTTGAGACCTTCTTATGGAAAGCCAATGACTGATTTATTCCAGACATGCTTTTACTTCTTATTCCTAATACTTTGTATTACATACTTTTAACACATGTAACTCAAATGACTTGCCATCTACTTATATTTCTGAAAACACACAATCAAACAGCATGCCTCTTTTCTTAAATATAGAGAAGTACCGGTAATAGCCTCCTGAAGTACACTTCTGGATTCCTTTTATCATCTCCTGATGGGTAATAGTGAACTCACTCCCTGGGTAAAGAAGGGTAGCCATAACAGCAGCCTTGGAATGAGTATGGATCACTGCCCCTGCCCCTAAGAACAGAAAAAGAAGATAAAAACATATTTTTAGAATTAATTATAAAATGTGTGCATTAACAACATTTTTTTCACATCCTTGATTAATTTCAAGTATTCACCATTATTCCGATAACAATAAATATTTGAAGTGAACGGAAATGATGGAAAGACAGGTAGATAATAACTCATTTACTTACAAAGTTGCAATGTTGCCAAAAATACGAAATGAGGTTTCCTTGGGTACACGTTAAGTTTCTTGTGTGGGAAGGTCAGAAGAGACTCTAACTCCTTTCTAAAGTAACAGAAGTAAATCTCAGCCAACAGCAAAAGCTGTCTATTACTGTCTGCTTGCAGAAAAAGTTTTGTATTTTTTCACCTGCCCATAATTCAGAACCTTTGATCCCAGCCAAGTGTTGTAGAAGGATCTAAACCATAGTTGCTGAAAGGGCAGAACTACTGGTATAAAAATGCTGTAAATCCTCCAGCTCCTTGCCCAACCTACCAATATACTGCACTAAAAATCAGTGCCAAAAGACGATCACAGGTACAGCTACATGAGAAGATTAAAATATAAATGACACTCACAGGGTGTTACCATGGATTACTTTCCACTGTACATACTCCTTTGCAAATTAATCTATTTTATGGTTTCATATTTATTTCATTGTAACTTCCATGTATAAAGAATACAATGAATATCGATTTTGTGGATGTGTAGATACAGTGTTTCAGTCATCAGGGAACTAAAAGCATTTGCTACGCACCTCTCATAGTGTAAGCATTCATAAAAAGAGGTGTGCACTGGCTCTTCTTCAGTTTCTTGTGCGGTGGAGGACCACTAATGTCCCGTTCATTCATGTCACAAACAAACATATCTTCTGGCTGTATGAAAGAAGAAATCATTTTGAGGTGTGATGACCCCTCTACAGAGATAAAACATATATACACCATGTATTTAACACAGAATGTGATTTTAACTTTGCAAAAGTGCTGTAACATACCATATTTATCTTAGCTTCTAATACTATTTACTGAAAGCACGAATTAATATTAGGTCTTTTTATTCAGACTGCTGCCAAGTAGATATTCGTAAAACTAGAATTTTCTCAGAAAGCCTGTTTTTAAATAACAGACAACAGATAAAAAGGAAAAGTAGTAACTGATAAAGGAAATGTAGATGTACTTTTCCTTTCCCCCTTAAAGAACCAACAGAGGACATGATTTAAACCTTCATATGATATATTGAACTTGATAAACTATTTTTAAAAATCTCACTTTTAGTAATTGTACATGAATGTTACCTTTGCCTCAAACAGCTACTCAGAATAGTACAAAGAATTGTACAGGGCAGCAATAAAACTTTCTTCTTTAACGTTATTTTAAGTACCACCAGGAATAAAATTGTAAGAGATTTCCTTACTGTGCTGAATTCACTGCTACTGCTAGCAAAGAACAGACCACCACAATCTTGCCGTATCATCTTAAGTGCCTTCACCTGCCTCACTTGATAACATCCCCAACGAGGACTGCTGCAAAGCTTCAAGTTTCTATCAGTGAAGAGATTCTTTTAACTTCTCATTGTATTTACCCTCAGACCTATAAAACAACAAAGTCCTTTCACATATTGTTCTACTCTGGGGCAGTTCCTGCCGTCATAAAATAGTTACCGTTTACCATTTTCCCCTCCACTTACATGTTGGGGTTTTTTTTTTGGACAGGAGGCAGACAGACAAGGTCACCTTTTCATGGGCAGAGCCCATACATTTACTGGGAATATTAAGACAGATTTGTAATCCCTCAAATGAAAATAAATATATATGAGGTGTTAATGCTTAATTATGTATGTGCCACTGTAACTTGACACTGCAGCTAGACAGCTAGAAAGCTTTTCAAGCTTGATGAAGAATAAAGATGGCCTTTAATGATGTTCAAATCTCACAGTCTTCTGCATTAATTTAAAGCAAAGAGGCCATCAGGACTAATCTACACTGGCCACTGAAACATGTTGGCTTGCTATGCTAGTGGAGTACTGGGTGAAACCCTCAGTTGTTTCAATAAGACAGTCAATAGTATAACAAGTTTCTAACTTTACATAGGGAAAAATGAAACTCTGAACAAAGGTACTTTCATCTATTTCAAGATGAACTCTGTGGTAGAAATACAGTTGAACTTACCTGTATTCTTTCCTTTTGGACTCCTGAAGGAGCGATGTAGATTTCATTCCTATGAAGAGTTACAGACAGGGAAAAATGATCAAGACAGGGTTGTTCAACTGCATGGGCACTGGAGCTCTCAATCCACTGAAAAGTAAACAGTAAATCTGGCTCCTCGAACCGTAACAACTTTCTTGCTCCTTCTATAGGTTGACATGTAGATGGTTTTCAAAACAGAACCAAATCATACAAGGGCATATGAAATCTCTAACTTGAAGGAGTACAAAACTGCTTTCAACAAGATGAGATCCAAAATGCACACAGGAAAAGCAGCTTTGTTTTTCCTACAAACACCTAGCCTCCACCTGCAATAATTCCAAACTCAAATCCCTAGAATTCAGAATAAAAAAGGAACTAGAGAAATTGCAAGCAGATAGTCATTTGACAAAGCAGGTGACAAAACTACTACTTAAAAATCCACAGGCTACCTATAAACAATATTATCTGTAGCATTCTGCAACATAAATAATTTACATTTTTGTTGTAACTGTATAGTTTAGGTTTTTAATGCATTTATATTACCTGTATTGATAAAAAGAACACTAATTCAATGCAAATAAATGACTGAAATTTAATTCCAATTGCAACAGTTCTTTCAAAGACTTTAAAATACTTATTTAAATGAAGATGATTTTAAGATGTAATCTGAAATTATTTTGATACTAGCAACCTTCCCCTTCCTCATGTCTGTCCCCTACAACTCACGCCTTTATCTCTCTTGATTGTAATCACTGTTTGCTTTCAACAGTAACATACTAAATTCAGGAGCACAGAGACACCTAGTGAATAATAAGTCAAGTTACAGACACACTTTCTAAGGAACATGAGATGTTTTGTATTTCTGGACAAGAGCACTTGCAGAGCAACGAAGCTGGTGAAGGGTCTGGAGCACAAGTCTTATGAGGGGAGCTGCTGAGGGAAATGGGGTTGTTCAGCCTGGAGAAAAGGAAGCTGAGGGGAGACCTTATCACTCTTTACCACTACCTGACAAGAGGTTGTAGTGAGGTGGGATCAGTCTCTTTTCACAAGTATGAAGTGATAGACCAAGAGGAAATGGCCTCAAGTTGTGCCAGGGAAGGTTTAGACTGGATATTAGGAAAAAAATCTTCACTGAAAAGGTTGTCAAGCATAGGAACAGGCTGCCCACAGAACTGGTGGTCACCATCCCTGGAGGTATTTAAAAAACATGCAGACATGGTGCTTAGGGACATGGTTTAGTGGTGCACTTGGCAGTGTTAGGTTTATGCCTGGACTCGATAATCTTAAGGGTCTTTTGCAATTTAATTGATTCTAGTGATTCTAACTCTTCAAAAAATACAACTTTTTAGGATGATTTACTCTTCACAGTGGTAAAATGGCTGAGAATCACATAAAAATGTGGCTTTATATGTGTAGGTATTAGCATTCATGAATTAACACTGCCAACATCGCATTAATTTAGTCTTAAATTCTTTGCATAAGCAAAATGAATGAAAGTGCAACATACCGAGAAATCAGATGGTGATTTGGTTTCTAAGGAAAGACATGCATTTTTTTCCTTAAAATTACTGTTTTCCTTTTTAGATATTAAAAAATTTAGAAATTAAATCACAGAATCATAGAATAGTTAGGGTTGGCAAGGACCTTAAGATCATCTAGCTCCAACCCCTCTGCCACGGGCAGGGACACCTCACACTAAACCATGCCACCCATATCATACATGGAAAATCTGATGATGAAATATAGCTTTCAAAACACATGATACCTTTCAAATATAGGACACCTGACACAGAATTCTAGATCCATTTTTAATATGCTTTCCCACGTCTGAACTGTCGTTTTTGTTCTGGGTAGTTGATACAAACTGCACAGCGAGTAATGCTGATTAGAATTAGCTGAGAAGACCAGTTGTTAGAATTTCAATCAGATTTCAATCATTCTTTCACTATTTCCAATGCAACAATTCTAAGCCAGTCTGATCTCTGCCTTATAGCTATTAATTTTGAAACATTTATGTTATTGTAGGTATAGAACAGTACAGCCACACAGATTCCAAGACCATGTACAGTATTGGTACTGACTCAGATACGTATTTGGGTGTAGTCTGCGCAACCAAGTTTTAGAACTGCTGGGGGAAACTGTACTATGTCAGTGTGTTCTCTGCTGATACACTTTGTCTTGCCACGATCAACATCAATCACATTAAAATTACAAAGAACATAGGCTACATTTATCTACTGATGAGAAATTAGTGCCAGAAATGTATTTTCATAGACAAAGAACTTTAAAAAAAGAATAAAATCTTCATCATTCCTGTCATTACTACTGCTGCTGCTATGCTTGCAAAATCAAGCAGGGAAGTGAAATGACCTGCACAAAGCCATCAGAATAGCACAAATACTAGCATTTAGAGCCTTTCCTTCATATGTATCTCTCTGACAGATTTGAATAGCAATGGCTGTATGTGTCTGCATGCAAGCGTACCTCAGAAAAATGAGAGGTCGGGCACTTTCAAGCTAGAGTGTCACTACACCCTGTGACTGGGAACAGAACTGCAGGCACTGTGCAAGGTGTTTTGAAGAATGAGGACTCCTTTTTCAATGGCCACTGAGAGGAGCTCTGTCTCCATTGAAAGCCTGGAAAGTATGAACACGGGGAACTAGCAACTTAGAAAGCAAAGTGGTGCTTCTCAGTAGTGGATACAGACCAAAAATTATTTTGCTGTTACCTGTTCTGCTTTAGTAATATTTTCAGAATATCTCCTTAGAAATTAACTCAGTAGAACAGTAATTTCCTCCTTGAAGGAAATGTCCTGAGTGCAAAATGTCTAGGGTGGGATCCATCTCATCTAACTGCAGGCATTTGAAAGCCAGCTGTGTGCCAGGTATAACCCACTCTAAACTCCATAGTCAATGAAATTAAGAAGGGGGAATGCATCTTCCCTTAAAGACAATACATCTACCTTAAACTAAATAGGAAAAAGACAGAAAAAAAAGACATTCTGTGGAGATTATCTCTACTGAAGAGACTGCAGTGACTAATTTAGACTAGCTACCACCATTTTATATATGGCAAAATTTGGCATACTGTTCATTTCCCCTCTACCTCCTTGCTCACTCTTGACTTTCAAACATTTTTCATGCAACTGAAATGCCCTCAGCAATTACTAAATCCCCCTCTAACCATGACATTCTTTTTCTTCTATCTTTACTCACCCATGTTTCAAGCTGATTCCTCCGCCAGTTCCTGTTACCCAGCCTAAACCATAAAACAGTCTACAAAGTTCTGGGATAAGATTTCTTGGATGCAACTTGTCCTAAAAATAAATAAATTAAAACTCATCAGAAACATCATAATCTAAGCATTTCTAAGTTGAATTTAAGTTTAAGGGGGTAGTACTTCCATACTGCAGGATGACAGTCTGATTTATGCTTATGAACGTCAGTTGCAACATGACCGCGTGTTTGTACAATGTCCTTTATGCTTTGCAGGAGCCATTCACACCTTGAAAGGAACAAACAAAAGCCCTCCCACTCCCCGAAATACATGTATGATAATCCTTCACAGGAAAGATTTCATCTCAAATTTATTTAAGTGCAGTGGCCCACAGGTCATATCCCAGCAAGGTTAAGCCATAGACTACTGCTATTAAAAAAGAAAAATAAATGCAACTAACATTATATATCTTGAAAAGTTCAACTAATTTTATTTTTTTTTAATTTAATCAGTTTTCTGTAGGTTTATTTTGCTTGATTTACAAATTTCAGTAGAACAGACTTTATTTGTTCTGTTCTATATTTTTACATAGCAGTCAAAAATACCATAGAAAACATAAGCAAATTATTTGATGAAGTTCACATTCCTACATTTTTACAATGTGAGATTACCTCACATGCAGTTTAGCCAGAAGGCAAATTTCATTTTTTAATATTTCTTTCAGAAGGGAAAAAAGTTCTTAATTTTTTCAATATTCCACTGTTCAGTACATCAATAAATATCTATTAACCAAAGTATCTGCAGTGTCACAGATTAATGACACAGTTCATCTAAACCAGAATGGGTTTACAGTACAAGACAACACTATTTATTGGAAATTCTAAACATTACTCTGTACTGATCATCCAAACAAAAAAGTTGTACCTAACAGGCAGTGGTCTTTGATGCAGTGCTACATTGCAAAATAAACATCTTTAATGTTGTGTTCATTCACGTAAGAAATATAACCAGTATACACGGAGAAAACCGTGAGAAGTTACTTTAATTCATGCTATGAGCTTGAATATATGCATTTGCATGTTGTTTGAAGTATTTCTTTAGGTTATCTGAAAGAATAAAAAGCGAGATTCCCCTTCCCACCCCTGCATTTACCAGTGTAAAGATAAAAACCATATGTTCTTTCACAAAGATCCTGATATGACTGAATCCATCAAGTAACAAATTAAACAGCGAAACAAAGCAGCAGTTTTATTTATGACAATTTATTTCCCTGGGATAGAGTAAAATTACCACCCCTTTACCACAGCAATACAGATGGATTTGTGTCTTATATGGGTGTGTGACAGAAATCAGCAATTAAGCACAACAGAGGTGCTTCTTGCATTAAACCCTTAGGTCACCAGACACAGTCCCCTGCTACTGCAGACAACACTCACATAATTCTTTTTTATATACATTACACTTGATCAATACTTCAAACTTCACAGAATCCCAGAACGGTTTGAGCTGGAAGGGACCTTAAAGCTGAGTTAGTTCCAACCCCCTGCCACAGGCATTAATGAACATGTTGTATGTTTACAAACACAAACCAAGCACAGCTGTGTGTAAATTATAGGTCCGTTTCATTGTTCTGATTTATTGATACAGAATTAATAGCTGTACCTAATTTACCTGTCACAAAACTGAGTCCCACAGTATCTTGTTTAATTCGTATTCAAAATAACATTGCTGTCTATTTCTAACCTAGGTACTACCACCACTATTTTTTATTTCAAAGAAAAATTATGTCTCTGAACTGGCCCACTAGTTTCTATATGTTGTTATATATCAACGAAAACTCCACAGATTTCCATGAACTAAAAGAAGTGATGAATTTTTCAACCCATTATTCTTTTGAAAAGAAATTTGCTGGTAAATCTCTAAACAGAAACCAGAAGTATTCTCAGAAAAATTAGAATCTATTTCCAGCAGTCAAGTCTTTTTTAAAAAATATAGTATTGTATTCTGGAAGACTGTGGGTGCTCAAGGAAAATGAGCTTTTTTCTATGTTATTCAAATCACTGTACCTAATACAATTTCAACACACAAACAAACCCACCCTCCTGACCCAAAACCCCAGAACAGAGTGTGCATCTAATACAACAAAAATCAAGGTGCACCCAGGCTACTTGTCGAACAAACACAATTTGTAAAGGTTTTAGGATAATTTTCAAAAGGCATAAAGCTGAACTACAGTGTGGATATTTTAAGATATTACAGTAAATGTAAAGTGTCTGAAATATGTACTTGCCTTTCCTAAATTGCTTAGGAATCATAGATTTTTGTCAGAAGTAAGCACAAGCTGCACAGATGAAATCATACTGTTGATATTTCATACTGACAGGTAGTAAATAATGATGAGGTTTCTCTGAATAGCCATGTAGTGATAAGTCTGATGTACTAAACCAGATTTGTGCTACGCTGTATTCATGAAGTGAAAAAAAGCACCAATAATAAGCTGGTGGATTTCTGTTTAAAATCTGTCCCTTGGAATCACAGGGAGCAGGGGTTTTGTTTAACGCAGCCCCTCTGAACTGACAGCACACAGACAGACAACTTACATCTTAGCGATGTTGCTACAGGGGGCTGCATGCCACAAGAAAGTGCTTCCAGTTGGTGTTGAACCGATAGCTGGGAAGATGAAGCGATGGAAATGGCAGCCTGGGGCGAGTTTGACACGGTTTGGAAGCTCCTACTTTAACCTCACCTCACATGAGGTTTTAACCTCATGAGTCACAAACTCCACAGGCAATTTGTTTAGCTGCCCCAAGTTAGAAATATTTTCCTAAGGTCTAACGTAAACACTGCTCGCTAAAACTTAAGCTTGCTGTCTCTTATCAGACAGTTTCTGGCATAAAGATAAGGTTCTTTCACCTCTGTAACAAGATTTTATGTATTTACAGGTTGCCTAGAGAAGCTGGGGCTGACCCATCCCTGGCAGTGTTCAAGGCCAGGTTGGATGCAGCTTGGAGCAATCTGGTCTAGCGTAAGGTGTCCTTGCCTGTGGCAGGCAGCTGGAACCAGATGGGGTTTAAAGTCCCTTCCAACAAAAACCATTCTGTGGCTCAGTGGAAAAACAAACAAACCCAATCAGAAAGGCCAAACTAAACCAAACTTAACTCCCCAGAGTTATCACAACTAGAAGGGCCATAAGCCCTATAACTGCAGGCAGACTGTCAGGTGGCAGCACTTTGAGAGGTGTAATACATTTCCTAACAGCTCCGTGGTCTCTGATAAGTAACAACAAGGAGCGCGCCTGATGGGCAGAGTGCGAAGCCCTCAGCAGCGCCCAAGCGCCACGGCGGGGCCCGGGCACGCCGGTACGGCTTGTGCCGGTTCAGTGTCGCACGTCAGGCAGCCAGCAGTCCCTCCCAGCCGGCGAGGGGACCCTGGGCTGCCGGCAGGGGGCAAGGGGCGGCTCTGCGTTACCTGGGCGGCAGGGGTAGGGGACAGCCCAGCGTTACCTGCGCGGCGTCCCGGTCGTTGGCGGCGATGCCGTTGGCTGCCATGGCGCCCGTGTGGGAGGACGGAGAGTGAGGGGGGCCCCGGGAGGGGGGTGTGTCTCTTTCCCGGGGCCTGCCTGCTGCGCGCCTGTCTACCGCAGCTGTGTGGCACCGAGCCGGGCGATATCCTAGTGGACGGGGCGTGATGGAATGTACAGACAAGTCCCCCCTCGGGTCGGGTGTGCTGAAGGGGCTGTACCGGGTGAGGGGCGGGCCGATCCTTTTTCTGCTTAGGCAGTGAGAGAGACAGCCCCGGCGCTGGGGAAGGCAGGGACGCGAGGAGAAGCAAGATGGCGGCTTCCTTGTGGGTGAGCTGCGGTGGCAGAGTGGCGCGGCTGCTGCTGGGGCGGCCGCCAGCTCTGGGCGCTGGCGTGGCCTTCGCCCGAGGGGACTGGAGGTGTCTGCACGGGACCCGGGAGCTGCTGGGTGAGTGATGGGTGCATCCTGCGCTCGTCGTTGTTAGTCTGGTGCCTGTGCCCATGGCCCGGTGGAGGGGTGTGTGTATGAAAGTTAAGTGAGGGGTGAGGATAGGCGGTGCTGGGGAGAAGTAAAAGCTGCGTGCAAGGTGGCAGAGAGATAGGGGTGTCTGGTGCTACCAGGCAGGTAGCTTTCTGGGCTTTGAGTACGCATTGCTGGCTAATGTCCAGCTCTTCATCTAGCACTGTCCCCAAGTCCTTGTCCTCAAGTTTGCTCTCAGTCTCTTCACCCCCAGCCTGTGTTGATACCAGGGGTTGTCCCATTAAACCCACGTGTGGGACACCTTGCTCTTGGCCTTGTTGAACCTCATGAGGTTCACATGGGCCCACCTCTCCAGCCTGTCCAGGTCCCTCTGAATTGTATTCTGACCCTCAATTGCATGTCAGTTGCACCACTCAGCTTGGTGTTGTCTGCAGACTTTGAAATTGCACTCGATCCTACAGTGCATGTCATTGATGAAGGTATTGGGCAGTACTGGTCCCAGTATGGATCCTTGTGGAACACCACTCATCACTCATCTCCATCTGGACATTG
Source organism: Myiopsitta monachus (assembly GCA_017639245.1). Taxonomy (NCBI): domain Eukaryota; kingdom Metazoa; phylum Chordata; class Aves; order Psittaciformes; family Psittacidae; genus Myiopsitta; species Myiopsitta monachus. Next base: position 17,013,657 of record CM029924.1, read on the forward strand.
AGCTGTTTAGCACTGCCCTCTGGATGTGACCATAACCAGTTCCTCATCTACTGAATAATCCTCCCGTTATAATACTCCATCTCTCTCCAATTTATAGAGAAAAATGTTGTGGGGGACCATATCAAAAGCCTTAGAGAAGTCCAGATAGATGGGATCCATAGCTCTTTCTCTTTCTATGGTCTAGTCACTCCATCATAGAAAGGCCAATAGGCTGGTCAGGCAGGACTTGCCCTTGGTGAAGCCATGCTGGCTGTCTCAAATGACCCACTTGTCTTCCATGTGCTATAGCAGAGCTCCTAGGAGGATCTGTTCCATGATCTTCCCAGGCACAGAGGTGAGGCTGACAGGTCAGTAGTTTCCAGGGTCCTCTTTTCTACCTTCTCTAAAAAGGGCTGCAATGTGGCCCTTTTTCCAGTCACCAGGGACTTTCACCTGACTGCCATGGCTTTTCACATATCATGGAGAGTGGCTTAGCAACTACATCAGCCAATTCCCTCAGGAACCTGGGATGCATCTTGTCAGGTCTCATAGAGTTACGGATGTTCAGGTTCCTTGGGTGGTCAGATCCAGATCTCTTACAGTGGGAGGTGCTTTGCGCCAAGAATGGGCCTTGAGGTCCATCCACTAGAGAGGTGAGGGAAGAGAGATTAAATAACAATGGAAGTAATGGAAAAAATGTGTAATGTCTTTACCTTATCTCTGAAATATGGTTGAGTACCAGTAGTCTTCTACAAATGTAATGATTTATTCCTTCATAATCCTGTAGCAATGTGACAGACAAGGTCAGTTTTATCGTATATATTAATATTAGTGAATTACAGAACATGGGTGGACAATTAATTCTCTTAAAGCATTGTGCATTAATTGAAGTTTCAGTACTGTCTTTGTCTTCTCTGAATTCTTCACCATAGTGACTTTTAGGACTTGGAAGTAAAGATGAGAAACACTTTCACTCCAGGTGACGTGCTTTTCAGCTCAGAATTCTTCTAGGTTCTTTCCTTGCCCTGTTTCTTCTGGATAGTGAGGAGAGAGGGAAGGGGTTAATTTTTGAGTTTTCAAAGCTACTTGCTGTAAGCAGTATGGCAACTGGTAGAAATGTGGTGGTGTTTCCTATGGAATGATAATAAGCCTTAATGCTGGCTATCAGAGAAGCAGAATTGATTCTTGTTGTTGTATACTACGTACTTTCTACATGTCTACTTCTGTTCTCTAACTGATAGAGATTCAGATATACTAGCTCAAGAAAGAGCCTCAAAAATCTGTTAGGTTCTGGGAAACTACTCATACAGGACAGTATCTAGAAAGATATATTTATTTGGCTTCAGAAGTAACCTTAAAAGCTCAGAAAGGTAATATCTCTTGTATTACAAGCTGTATGACAGAATGCTACTTGGGTATACTGGATCAAATTACAAGAGATACAGTGTGCCTGGCCAAGGCTTGGATTGTATCATGAGCCCTGTCCTTGGAAGAACCCCCTGCCATGGCATGGGTCTTGCTGCTGTGTAGTGCCACTTTTCCAGGTCTCGGTTTACTAAATAGAATCAATCAGCTAGCAAGTTGAAGTGATCTGCTGCCTAGCTGTGCCTAGCATTTGGTGCTGCACGGCCTGAGAGGTTGTGGTGGTGTGTTGCTTGCCTGCACTGAACTTCTCAGATCTTTTTATTTTGTTAGTAAAGGAAAGGCTAAGAATTGTCTCCATATATAGGCAGTCGTAAGGAGGGATTCTGTAACAAGAAATCTTTCAAGCTTTGCAGCAAAGACGTGAGATTCAACCATGGAAACTTGAAATTGGTCAGTTTCAGCCTGAAAAGTAAATATGGTTTCCCAACTGAAAGAATAAGTATACATGGGAAATGTTCATCAGTGAAAGAGGTGGATCATCAGTGTTTGGAGTACTAGAATCAGGGGGGCTTTATTAATTTCAAAGATACACTTTAATCCTGAAAAAAATTCCACAGCCTGTGGCCAAGAGGAGGAGAAAGGAGTATGTAGTGTTTGTACTGGATTTTAATAAGACCAACAAAGCCTATGGTCTAGGAATTCATGACTCTGAAATCTCATTTCTTTTTTTAGTGTTTGAATTTTGGGGAAATAGGATTACATGCTTTGCCTTGGTATGCTCTTAATGTTGCAGTTCAGCATTGAGACAGAGGTCATAATCAGGGCATGAGTATCTAGCCCTTGGTAAAGAGTCAGAAAGGATTCTAACAAGTGACTAGATATGTTCTGCACAGTTACACGCCATTCATGCCTGCAAGCCCATGACTAGAAGCCTGAGGATGGAGAAGTCCTCTTGAGACAGAAGATGCTCACCTGTCTGGTACATCCATAATCGTACTGCTGGCATACTGCATAACTAGGAAGAAGAACTATGGTAGATACCACTATGGAATTTGTGAGTGCAGTTAGTTACACTGTCCTCTAGTGCATCATGGTTCATCAGCAGGTAACATATCAATGCCTCTAATCCAATTTCTTTTGAGTACAGCAGTTTTTTCCTCTCTTGAGGACTGAGGTATGTGTGTGTGTGTTCTCCTCTGGGCTTGTATCTGAGAAGTCTTATGTTCAGCCTTCCATTCCTGACAAGCAGGAAATGAGAGGACAGGTCATAGAATCATATCCTATGAAGTAATCACAGCTTCAAATAGCTGCTGGTTTGTTTGTTTGTTTTATTTTTTTCATGTTTGTATTTTATAGCTGCTTTTTCATTCTACACACAGTAGGGCTCCAGCTATGCACAAGCTAAGCTGTGGTTTTTTTCTGTTTACATCTCTGTTGACCAAGTTATGTAACACTGTTTCACTTCAATCTGCTGAAGAATGGTTCAGTAGGTCAGGCTGAACTGCGGGGTACTTGGAAACGCTGGTTTGTATGTTTTTAATAATGTACAAAAACTTGGTCATGGAGAGAGTTTCTGTTAAAAATTGCATCAAAGCTTAAGCAGGTAAGTATCTGAAGTCATCTTCAGCAGAGCCAAAGTTTATATATCATATTTTTACTTAAGAGAGAGTTTAATTTGCTTGATATTTTGTATTATTGAAGACTGCATACTGAAGTTGGCCTTGTTCTCTGTGTAACGTGCAGGTTCTATACTGAGTGCCTTGTTTTCTTTGGTGCTCTTGAGTGTTCATGCTCATATGAAAGCCTAAAAGAGCATCATAGTGAAACTTTTGTCAAATGTCTTTCAGATTCATGCACTTTTAGTTTCATTTGTGTTAAGCAGTTAACTGAGAACATAGTTATGCTGAAAAAGTATTTAGTCTACATAATCATGTGCTTATTTTACAGGTATACCTGGTATTAAAGTCCTCATGCCTGCACTGTCTCCTACCATGGAAGAAGGAAACATTGTGAAATGGTTAAAAAAGGAAGGTAAGATTGTATTTTCCATAGCTACATTTGTTGTAACTCTTCAGCTATATAAATCTATTTTGTAAGAATAATGTCATTCTGGGTGGATCGTAGTATCTTGAAGCAACGTGTTTGGTACATGGATGGATGCTGTCTATTTGAACAATGCCCACTTTGAAATTTTTAGTTAATGAAACATTTTCCCTTTCATTTTCTTTCAAAATGTTGCATTTGGGCATATTTTTGAAACATTTCATTAGGTTGTTCCAGGGTGTGAGATTGTGTGTGTTATTTTTAATTCCCAGTGTTGTCATGCTGAACTTTGGCAGTTCAAGAGCCTTTGACTTTGTGGAGGGTCTCTGTTTCATTATGCCTCTGTGTTAGAAAATTACATGAAAGATGTGGTATTTCTATAGTTGCTATTCAGGGCTTACTTTTTCTTCTCTAAATTATAGTCTACAATTAAAGCTGATAAAAAAAAAAAGAAAAAGCTTTAATAATTCAAATTCCAAATGGGGAAATCTCTTTCCAAAAATAAGAAAATTAACCCCAAATCAAAACCCAAACTACTCTTCCACAAAAAGCTCTACCAGCTGTGGTTCTCTTGAGTTTTCTTTGCTTGGACAACTGAAAAGTAATGTACTTGTGTTTAAAATATGTTGGAGCAGCTAGATAAGTAGTCTGAGTCTATGTTTTGTCTTCACATCAGTTGTATGTAAGTCAAAGATGATCTGCAGAAGAATTGGTAGTCCCTGTTCTGTTGGGAGACCTTTCCACCCTACCATTCTGTCTCTCCAATTACCATTAAAACTGGATTTTGACTGTACTTTTGGATCCCAGGTAGCAGTTGTCCATTGGTATATATCTTATTCTCAGACAATTTAGGTGTCTAAAATGCTGAATAAATTTCAGAGAAAAGAAAATCCCTTAAAGCAAATTATTTTTGACAGACACAGTTTGGTGAGTGAAACCTGTGTTTTGACCATTCTGCCTTTATAAGCCATTTCCTCTAAGTGTTGACCCGGCCTCCATCATTGTGCTACTAGGAGTACTTTGCTTTTACACATTTTTTTAATACATTTTGAGAGTTGTCTGGAAGGCAACTTGTCACTCCAGTAGTGGACACGACCTTTTGCTTGTAAGACTTCTAGTAAGAATTTCTGCAGAATTTACTAGAAGCAATATGGCTGTCTGTCTGCAGGGAGGGGCCTTAGCAGAGTGGGGCTCTCACCAGAGTGGAGTAGAAGGGATCATAAAAAGATCTTAGGATGCAGCAGCTATACAATGTCTTTTTCTTTTTCCACTCTTCTTTCCACTACTCCTACCCCAACACAAAAAGAAAAGAAAAAGCTCCACAACTTGTTTTAATCAAATTAAAATAAAATCTGAATTGATAGTTGGACTTTGAGAGAAAATGACTTTAGGATTTCATTGCTCTACTTCCTATTTAGAAACAAGCTCAAAACTGACTCGTATATTCTCTTACTTGGACCATTCGTGGCCTTAATTAGTTCCTATGGATATTTTTTTCCCCCTCAGTCTGGAAAATAAACGTAATTGTAAAAGAAGTTAAGCTAAATTTTGAAGAAAAAGCAAAGTGATTTAATGCTTATACTCCTGTCTGCAAGGGATGCTCGTAACTACAGAATCTTCCAGTGAGTTGGCCATCTAAGTGTAGTGGCATTACTGAATATAAATATTTATTTCCGTGGGTATAGATTATCAGATATTTTAGTGTAATTGACAGAAGCAAGCTGTTGATTGCATAGGAAATGGTTTTCTCACTGTTTAACCAGCAGGGGTCAGAAGAATACCATATTGATAATTTTTCTGCTCTTTGTGTAAGTATAAAATGTTTTCATTTTTATGCCTTCAGAGGATGGACAGTACTGCAGAAGGAAAAATTAATTTAATTGACAGTTTGACTCTTTCCTTCACTCTGTTAATGCAGTTTTATATTGATTCCCTGAGAGGATAAAGTCCTCATAAAAATACAACTGTATTTCTGAAAACTTATTTTCATTATGTATGAATTCTGTGTTCGTGAAAGATGTTAGACTGACAGCCCAGGAGACCGAAATCCTTTTGTTATTGTGGGCAGGAAACAGAATAGGTGACAGTGCTAGCAGCTTCCTGCACTGTAACTCACACAGAGTCGCTCTGCAGTGCAGTGTAACTCTGCTGCCTTCTGAGACACCCCCTCCAGGGACTTCAGGTGTCTCTGCTCAGTGAATTTTGATTTGATTTCCAGAGTACAGCGAGGAATGAAGTTTATATCATGTGATTATATCATGTTCAATTACTGGTCTGTCAGTAATTGAACAGAGAATCACAGGCTGGTTTGGGTTGGAAGGCACCTTAAAGCTCATCTAGCTCCAGCCCTCTGCCATGGGCAAGGACACCTTCCACTAGGCAGGGTTGCTTCAAGCCCTGTCCAGCCTGGGCTTCAACACTTCCAGGGCAGCTGCAGCTAGGGCAGCTGCAGCTTCAGCAGAGATCCTAATCATTCAGCCTAGCTATAAGAACTTAGTAATTTGAAGGAAGAAAACCCAAACTAACCAACCAAACAGCAAAAAAAACCCCACAACATAAACCACCATAAAACCAAATAACCTCCCTCCCCCAAAACCCAAACCCCACAAAACACACCGTGGTTTTTCAAGGTGCATTATATATAATCTTGGAGAGCTGCATTCAAGCAACTTCTGTTGCAAATACTGCTCTCTCATTACAAAGCAGAAGAGCAAAAATACGGTCTGCCAAAGTGTTCTTTCCAGTCTCATCTATTGGAAAATGTACTGTGCAGCATAAATCTTGGCATTTTTATTTGGAAGTGAAAGATACAATATGATAAATAATTATGGGTCATAAGCTAGCTATCGAGTATGTTAAAGAATGTAAAATGGCTGTGTTATATGGAGAAGTATCTATCATCCATGGTTAAATATATCTGAAAGGAAGTTTAAGTATTCATTTTTTCTGATATATTTTGCAGGTGAAACAGTGAGTATTGGAGATGCCTTGTGTGAAATTGAAACGGACAAAGCAGTGGTCACCATGGAGTCAAGTGAAGATGGCATTTTGGCTAAAATACTGGTAGGGGTTCTGCCTGTCTGATAAGCATGGTATCACTTCTCTTCAGACTGTCATTCAGTGCTTTGGCTCAAAACTTAGGTAGCTCAGTTTCCTGCTGCTCAGCTTTCAGTTATGTATTTACTTGCATTCTTAATGAGAAATAATTGCTCTATTTATTTTGTACATGTACCAGACTACCGGTACATGGTACATGATTCTATATTGATTGGTTTTTCAGCTGACCCAATTTGAATTATGTTGCTTTTTATACTTTACACCTTATTAATTATGTCTGGAAATGTTTCATTTAATGACATCTTTCTCAGAGTTACGGAAAAATGAGTTGCAATCAGGTAGGAATATGGAATTTTGGGTGGTACTTTACCCAGGCTGTGTGATCTCTGTGCTAGATTATCTCGTGTTGGCTATTCATGATGAAACTTTATACAAGGTGGGCTGACCCAGAGGACAATTCTTAGGATTATTAATTTCCTTTATGCTTGAAATTATATTGACTAGGCTTAACTAAAACAAGGAGAGGTGGGATGAATGTCCTCTGAACATCATTTTGGAGTACCTGTATGTATGTGAATATACAGCAGAGATAATAATCAGCTTTTTGGGTTTTTTTTTGTATGTTTGGCTTTAAATCCTTTTCTGTACTAAGGTGGAAGCAATAACAACCAGAATACAGGGATCAGGAGGAAGGGCATAGTTCTAACCCTGCATTGCTTAAGGTCTGCTTGCAAGTTCTGTGCTATGCTTTATATTCTGTATTCTAAAAATACAAGTAAAATTCTATGTCTTGTCCTTTCTCTTCCTCTTCTTTTCTAATATTTTTAAAAAATATTTCTGATTTCAAAATGACCCAATGTTAATTCTCATTAGAATTTAGAGGGGGGAAGCTAAAACTGCACAGCCTTCTATTGCTGCTTCTGTGTAAAAGTAAATACTGCATTTTCTCCAAGCTCATGTTTGACACTTAAAAATGAAGCGAGACTTTATTTTTCCTGTAATGGAATATAAATGTGTATAATGGGAAATGTATTTTAGAGTATATTTTCTTTAAGGAGGGGATGGAAAGTTGTTACTAATTGTGTGTAAGGGCAGAGAAAGTATTTTCCCTTCCTTTCAGTATTTTTTTTCTTTTTCCCCCTAAGATTTTCCCTAAGCACTATTCAAATTTGTGGAGTTTCCTAATGTATCATGTGAAGGCTTGAACTATCACTAGCCTCCCTCGCTTCCAGCAATGCTGGTTTTTATGTTTTCTTTTTTTCCCCGGTTAGAAATTGGGTTGATAAACATGGATAATAGGATTTTGCACTGTAAGTAGCATTTCAGAATCTGTGTTTTTCCTATTTCCTGCCATGTATTCCAAATGCATTCCAAAATGTCTTTGTGTGAATTGCTGTCATGGCACGGATTTTGATGGATTAAACCCAGACTCTCCAGCAATTACATGGTATCAGTATCATGGAGCAGTGACACTCAGATGTCTACATCACCTGATAACAATCATATGCCAAGAGCTGAGTCTGAGAAGGAAGTGCCAGGATGTGGAAAATAACTACAGTGCCTTTCAGATTAAGGGAAGAGGGGCAGCTTTAATGGAGTAACATTAACAGATTATTGTGCAATCCCAATCTTTAATGGATTCTATGATTCTAGTAATGCCCCTTTTTGGAATCTAGAAATGGTGGGCTCAAGTATTACAGTACAGAATAGATTCCCAAATAGGCTTTTGTGACAGTCTCCTAAAAAGTACAGAAGAAACCTGATGTTTTGAAAACTGAAATAATAGGGGAGCAGTAAGACCAGATATTTTCTGCTTGTTTTTTTTTCTTTTTTTCTTCCTAGCTCAGTTATGATCCTTAGTGTTTCTGCAGTATCCTGTGGGTATTTCTGCACTGTGTTTAGTGTTCAGTGGATGGTCGTGTCAGGTTTTAACATGAGGCTGCCTCAGCTTTGTGGGAGATGGGGAGATGATTTCTTATTGAGAAGACTGTCCTTTCAAGGTTGATGGGAAATTAAGAATGTTTGATCTGAGTTATCAGCATCTGTCTGAAGTTCACTCCCTTGATAAAAGAAACGAGGCAAAAGTTTTACGTTCGTTGATGCCAGCTACAATTCTGTACCATCTTGACTGAGTTCAGCATGGAAAAGTGAGTCAAGTTAAGCACAGTCTGCCTAACGCTTTGTTTTTTACCTCTAAAGATACAAGGCTCATTAGATGAAATTAATTCAACTTCTGTAACCTTTTGTGTGTTTCTTGACTGTATAATGTAAGTATATATGGTGTAAGAGCAGGCCAAAAGTAAAGTAGATACTTGGGCATGATTTTTTTTTTCTGTCTGAATAGGTGTTTTAATGATCACTTCTAATTCAGTGTAAAATGCCTTCAGAATTAAATGGCTAGGAGTATCGGAAGGGTGATTTCACAATGGTGATTATTCTTTCAGTAGAGCTGCTTCTTAAATTAACACAGTCTTTTTTCCTTAAAATACTTATTCATTCTATCTGGACCAAAACCAGATGATGAATGCTTGTTGAAGATCTGGAGTTAATATCCATTTTATCATTCATGACCTAAATAAGAATTTGTATGATCTGAGACTGTGTTTTGTATAAAATTTCCACTGCAGAGTGAGCTTTTCAGGGTATTAACGGAGAAGAATGCATCAAGAGATTAGTGGTGTACATATCAGCCTAAGCGCTATCACTTTCTGGGGTGGACAGACTTGTTATTTGGCACCAGTTATGTTAAAATAGACAATCTTGGAGGTGAAAGTTAGTGGAAAAGGAATGTTACCTTCTTAAAAAAAGCAGTAATGGGGCGCTGCTGTTGTGGGGTTTTGGTCTCCTTTTGTTTCATTTGTGTCTAAATTTACAAGATTCTATGTACTTTAAGAAGTAACACTGCTGGATACAGAGGAGATATGTCGAAGTACATCTGCTCAATGTGTCCAGCAAAATTTTCAGTCTCTGTTTGCGAAGATTAGGCACCCCTATTTTTTTTCAATAGCCAATGTGACTTTATTCTTGGAGTTACTCAGTTGTCTGTAACTTACTTTGATTTTTGATTACTATCTTTCCGTGTATAGGATTCTGGGTCATGAATTAATATTCCTCACCTTATAATAGCAACTAATTCATTTCAGTCATGAATCATCTTATTAATAGTAGGAATAAAATGTGTTCTATTTCCTTGATAAAGTGTCATTAATATGCCTGAAATTTTCCCATCTACCATTTTTAGTCATATTAGTCTAGACAGCACAGTATGTAACACTATTCTCATTGCCTTAAATTTAGGTTCAAGAAGGAAGCAAAAATATACGCTTGGGCTCAGTAATTGGTCTGCTGGTAGAGGAAGGGCAGGACTGGAAGCAAGTTGAAATACCAGCTGATGGTGGTGCTCCATCTTCTGCTCCACCAGCACCTGCACTTACCTCAAGTCCTGCAGGTCCTTCAGTTTCAGCCCCTCCTAAGCTAGAGCATCAACCTGGAAAATTGCCGTAAGTTTTCTGTGTTTTTTGTAAAATGGAACTCTTATCTACATCAGTGGAGCTGAACCAAGAAGAGTCTTTTCCTCTTTCTACCTGCTATTAAACTTTTAGTTTAAGAGGGTGTTTCAGGATGTGTGAGGTAAAAACACTTGCCTGCCCAGAATATTTCTCTGTTTGGAATCCCAGTAAGTCAATTTGAACAATGTAGTTTTATTAGAGCACCTTCTATGGCTGTGTCTTTATTTTGACATGCAATTGCTTTGTGAAGGATTTTAAGCTTAAATTAGGAACAAGTTATCTTTATATACAGCAGACACTAATGCTTATGCATCAGATTCTCAGTTTACCCACAGCTTGTTTTGTTTCTTTTTCAGGAAAAAACCCAAACAAATTACACACTCCAGAACCCTTCCAAGTTCTTGCACTTTTGATATTAGAAAAATTTTCTTCTTTTCATAGCAGTGGAATGCAAAAAACCTCAAACCTGTGGATTTTTGTGCTCTTTGTTAGTTTTGTTTTGATTAGTTAGGGTACTCTGAAGCATTCCAAACATCTCAAATGGGAGAGTAAATTAACCCCTAAATGTTAGTCAGGTATAGTAATCTGTCACTGGTTTAGGTTGCAGGATGCACTTTATTTGAAGGTGTTGCTCCTTGTTTGAAGTCAATTGTGGTAAAACTAAAGCTTTAAAGTTACAACCTATGAAAGAAAAGAATAGGAAACTAATTTTGATAGCATGTGCTATGCAAACTGTTTGGTTTTCTTTATTTGGGGTTGGGTTTTTTTATTTTCATTTGTGGGTGGGTTTTTTGTTGGTTGGTTGGTTGTTTGTTTTCCAGTCCTCACTGGATTTTCTATCTGGTTTGCTATGTTTGGTTTTGCTGTCATCATTTAGACTCTTCTCATACAAGTGGAAGACAACTAATTGAGGTTATCATTGCCAAAATATTACCTGTAGCAGGTGGATCATTCACAGAAAGGATCCTTTCAAGGATTGTGACTTGCATTTCAGTGCAATAGAACATCGGATGTGCCTCTCTTTCACTGCAGCTGTTAATTAGAAATGTATCCGAATCTTGGAATCAGTTGATCATTTAAGACTTTTTTTCTGGCATGGGCTTATGGACAGTTCTTAAAACTTAGTGTGGTGCAAATATAGTCTCCTTAGAAAATAATGGGTTTGAGGTTTTGTGGAAAGTCTTGAAACCAAGTGTTAACACTTTTATGAAAATGTTGCTGCTTTTGTATTTAAGAATTCTGAAATTTCTCTTCGAAATGTTTGTTTTTTCCCCTCATTTCAGAGAGCAAATCATGCTGGGGTGCACAGGGCACTCTGTAGCAACGTCCTGTGCTTTGTAGTTGATCACTGTTCCTGTTTCCAGTCAGAAGTTTAATTGTTGACTGATCTAGGTCAAGATGGCAGATAAAGGTTTACTAGTACTGTAGCATAATTTGGGTATATGCTGATTAAAATGTATGCATGTGGGAAGGCTTAATATTTAGTCTTCTAAAGCAGACACTGAATTATGCGACTACATCTGTATGGCTTTTGCTTTCCAAAAAAGTAGCCATTTCATCAGTCCGACAAAATAAAATTAAAGCTAGGGCAAAGGTAATGTTATAATTAGAACTAAGCTGCATTAATGATGCAATTACAGCTGGCCAAACAAGAGGTGAGCAACACTCTTGTCTGAGCTCCTAAAATGCATGTTTTAATATTACTAAAACAAGCTTGTCTTAAAATATATTTGGTTCTTCACTGATGACCCTTTTCCAGAAGAATCCACCAGAATATTGCATCAGTACTGTAAGAGGAAAACTTACAGCCTTGGTACAGAACTCCTTCCCTGGCTGTTGCTTCTGAAATAGAGGACATATTTTGTAGTTTCCCCTGATATACATTAAATTAACTAAATTAATCTTATTGTTTAAATAGTGTATTTTTTCTCCTTGTTTCTTTAGGGTTCGCCTAAGTCCTGCAGCTCGCATCATTTTGGAGACGCATGGACTAGATACAACCAATCTTATACCTACTGGGCCTCGAGGAATCTTCACTAAAGAGTATGTAGATATTTCAGTAATGCTTTAACCTCATATTCTGTTATTTCTTCCTTTGAACCTAGAGCAATCTCCATGAACTTGAAAAAGCCAACATTTTCTTCCATTTTTTTCTAAAGGGAAATGGCTTATTTGCATTTGAAAAGCCTGTTGAGAAGATGTGAAGAATAGGTTAGAAACTATTGTACAGAGCCTTTGATTAAAAAACTCCATCTCTTTTTGTTTTTATATCCAGTCTGAGCTACATGGTACTGCTATTACATTTCTTGCAGCTCAGCCTAATGGTGGCTATGAACTCCTAGGCATCGTTAGCTGCCATTGTGGATCTTGCAAATTTTGCTACTCCGAGATGCATTCAGAGCTAAAATAAAATATCAGTGTCATATTTTCTTCACCTCCTTTCCTTTGGGGAGTTCAGATCTTCTCCTTCTTTCACTGTAGTTCAGTTATGAAGTCTGTCAGGTTTTAACTTATTCCCTTTTTTATTAGGGTGAGGAGAGCATTAAGTATGATGGCAAGAAATCCTGAGCTCTGTTTTTTCTCCTATCTTTGTTTTGGTTTTTTTTTTCCCCATCATTGATTTAAAGGGCTTTTATATACAAACCTGTGGTTTGTTATGATCAGGCTTCTTGTAGTTTAGTACACTTTTTGACTATTCTGATGTAAAGATTGGCACTCAGCCCTTGGAGTGATGAACTTCTGTATAAAAACATGTTGTGGTAGGTCCAGACCGCTTAGTATCAAAATGGTGCGTTACCTTTACATGCTATTGGAAGTGAAGATTTTGGCAGGAATATTATTTTTGTTCTCAGTAAAATTATTCCTTTTGACAGATGTTATCATTCACCTACACAGACCTTGTTAGCTACTGTAATTCTAGTTCTGTTCAAAGACAACCAGGTCAGCAAAACTTGGAATTGAACCCAGAGAAGCAGACAGTAGAAGTCTGCTTTTTTTAGAGAAAAGCAGATTTTTTCTTTTTTTTTCTTTTTTTTTTTTTTTTTTTTTTTTTACAATTTCCTATGGTCTTTGGCTGAGTTGAGTTAAAATAAGGAGTTGACTAGGTAAAATATCCTATGTAACATCGAATTATAAGAATTGTACTCTTAATTATGTAAGTGTAGTGGTAATTTATGGTTTGTTACTAGGCAATGGCAGGTGGAAACTCTCTAGGACTTTGAGCTACCTCATTACCATTCCATAGTTGTCATGGAGATGTAGCAAAGATTTTTCAGTAGCTATAGAATTATCTAACAAAATCTTTTTGCAAAACTGCTTTCTCCTATGCAAAAGATATGACTTTGAAATGTCACTTTCCTCACCACCCTGAGAAGAATTTCTTCCTAATATCTAGTCTTAATCTCCCCTCTGTCAGTTTAAAGCCATTCCCCCTTGTCCTGTAACTACCTGCCCTTGTCAAAGCCCCTCCCCAGATTTCTTTCTGATTTCTTTTTGACCCCTTTAAGCACTGGGAGCTGCTCCTAGGTGTCCCTGGAGCCTTCTCTTCTCCAGGCTGAACAAGTCCAGCTCTCTCAGCCTGCCTCCACTGCAGAGGTGCTCCAGCCTTTGGAGCATCTCCGAGGTCCCCTCTGGACTTGCTCCAACAGCTCCATGTCCCCTCTTGTGTTGGGAGCACCAGAGCTGAATGTAGTAGTTAGGTCAGGTCTCACCAGAGCAGAGGAGAAACCTCAACCTGCTGGTCATGCTGCTGGTGATACAGTGCAGGACATGGTTGGTTTCTGGGCAGCATGCACACACTGCAACGTCATGGTGAGCTTCTGTTTATCTTGGGTGTAGGATTCAGACTTGTTATGAGAACTAGAGTAGCCAGGTGATCTGACTGATACAGCTCTTCTAACAAATCGCTGGTATAGATGCAGTTAAAACTGCAAAACTGAAATTTTACTATAGCTTATTTCCCTTGAAATCTGGTGAAGGGGGTGTAATTGGCAGTCTTCTCTTCGGCCTTGTAGGTGCTAATCTTTAGCATGTTGTTCTGTAAATACCGTGCGCCTGGGCTGGATGTAGCGTTACATCTTAAAGATGGGAGTTTACTTATGTCTGTCATACTGTGCCCACAAGAGGGAAGTCTTGTAGTGGTAGCTATATCAATATAAAGACCCTGAGAGGAGTCTAGGTTAGACAAGGTTCGGTCACACCAGGGTCTGTTAGATGTTACTCAGTTTTTGATTTATTACGGTGGTGCTGTCTTTCAAATTGCTTATGAAGTATGGATGTGTATGCTGTTTATGCTTTTTGTACATCTTTGTCAGAAGGGTACAGTGAAAAATTATTCTCTGTGAGGGTGGTGAGGCACTGGCACAGGTTGCCCAGAGAAGCTGTGGCTGCCCCATCCCTGGCCGTATTCAAGGCCAGGTTGGACATGGCTTGGAGCAACCTGGCCTAATGGAAGGTGTCCCTGCCTGAGGCATGGGTTTGGAACTGGGTGAGCTTAAAGGTCCCTTCCAACCCAAACCATTCTGTGATTCTATGGTAACAGGTGAAATAGCTATTATTTGAGACATTATAGCCTGAGTTAAGGGTACTCTGGTATCTTTAGAAGAATCATTGGTGTAATTAGTAATGATGAATGTTACACTTCTAACACAAATGTTTTCAGTTACTGCATATTCAAGCCCCTTTATTCACAAAAGTTATTGAGATTTACTGAAAAGACATCACAAAAGAGACAACAAGGTTAATGTTGATTAATGATCGTGTTCTTAATGTTTGGTTTGAGTGCAGATAAAATGCACGTAAATGACATTGGTTAAAAATTGGTTAAATTAGTTAAAATAACCCAGACAGAAGTGGCTATAACTAATTAAAACAAGTGATGGTTTAGTAATACTTGGAGAATTTTTGAAATAGTTTCTTTGTTGTCAGTATTTTGCTCTGTTTAATCACCAGGGATGCTCTCAAACTTCTGCAAGAGAAGCAGAAGGGCAAACCCACTGAATTGAAACCTGTGGTTTCTTCAGCTCCTCCCCAGCCTACTGCAGTGCCTTCTCAAGCAACAGCTGTGCCTCCTGCTTACCCAAGGCCAGCAGTTCCACCACTTTCAACACCAGGACAACCTGCTGCACCGGTAAGGGTTCTGTTTGGTCCTTAACATTGTTATTGCTATGTATTGCCATTACTACTTCAGTAACTTTATGAGATTTCCAGAACTGGAGGGACTAGGGAAACTATGGCCACCCAGATGCCAAGCCCAGACATGTGTGGTTTGAGTATGTTTGAGTGAATCTAAAGCAGTATAATTCAAACTGCAGAGCTCTCAAAATCATGGTCTGCATACCACTTTGTGTAATTTGCAAATCAAAGCCATGAAAAACTTTACATTGCGTGCCTGGGAAAGGGGGAAGTCAGAGAGGCAACACTTTTATTTCAGTCCCCAAACAAAAAGATGCCACTAGTTAGGAAATCAACAATACATCTTTTCCCTGCAGGATCAGTATATCCGTATGTATTTCCAAACTCACAGTCAAAATAAATCAGGCTTTGAGTTTCTTTACTTCCATTTCCTTTCCTTTCCTGCAATGTAAGTATAGGTAGATGTCCACCGAGTTGTCTGGAAGTGAAAGGGAAAGGTCCTAATGGTTGCTTTAAAGAGTAATTTTGCAAACTGTAGCACCTAAACAGTTTCTATGTTAATTTGAAATGTTAGAGTAATTGCCTGTGTTTAAATCCGCATTAGTAGCAATTGAAAGGCTTTTGTGAAAAATTGAGAGAAAAACATTTCTGGGTCTAGAACTAAATTTGAAGTATCTTTACAGGTTGAAGTTTGCGATGTCACTACACTTCATAATATTCCAAAAATAATGCTGCTCTTTTTTTTTTTTTTTCATTGTACAGAGAACTAAACAAAGTACATAAAGCTCAAACTTAGATATTTTTCCATTACAGAAAAAAATGGTTCTGTGATTGCGCCAGAATATCCATATTTTAATTTATTGTGTTGAGTACTACTCAGATTGTAGCATACATGCTATAGATAAGGTGTACAAAAAATGTTTTGCAAAATCATGTATTTCTCTGGTCACTTGTATTTCAAGAGATTCTTTAAAAGTTGACTTGCTTCTGTGAAGATGGTGGGAGAACTTCTACATTGAAACACTACTGTATATATATCTGAAAGGAGAGAGGAGAATAACGAAAAAGATATGCAGTAAAGCGTGTCCTAAGGAACCATTGAAAAAGCAGTAGCTTACTGAGAAAACACTCAGTTTTAACACTCTGTAAAAGTTTAAATTTGAGAAACACTCAGTAAAAGTTTAAATGGAGCAGAACTTATGAGCAATATGCCAGATCTGCCAGACGGAACAGTATAGTGTAATAGTCTAGGACATTCAGTGGTCTTAATCGTATTGATTTCAGTAGTTGAAATTTATTGGTTTTTGATACCTAGCAGATTTTTAAAGTGAGCAGTAGTCACTTCATCTACTTCATCAGTACATCTTCTACTTCATCTACTACATCACTTCATCAGTATCACTGATGATAACACATCAGTGTTGAGGCCTGTTTCAGCAAAGGGGATGCATGCTTGCTCTCTCAATATTTAATATGCAACATATAATTTCTTTCAGGGCACATTCACAGAAATCCCTGCTAGCAACATTCGAAGAGTTATTGCTAAGAGATTAACAGAGTCTAAGACTACAATACCTCATGCCTATGCTGCTACTGACTGTGACATTGATGCTATTTTGAGATTAAGAAAAGAATTGGCCAAAGGTCAGTGATTAAGCTGATTTACTATAACATGTGGTACTAACACATAGTTTGCCTTGTATCTTTAATCTTGCTCAGGAGGTGTAGATTTTTGTATAGGCGGAACACCATGCATTCGAAGAATCCTTTTCAATTTTCTGTACACTGGACTCAAGCTGTACTTCACTGTGATTATTGAGTTGGACGGCGTAGCAAGATACAGGAAGACAGAGGTAGAATGGAAACCTGTCCCACAGAAAAGTGAATAATTTTAAAATATACGTGGAGAATTGCTTTAAAAGCTTTAGATCTCAATATTCATATAAATATCAGTATTTATGTGTAAATCCCAATTTCTGTGTTTGCCATGTCTTATACAGAAATATTTATGTGTAAGATTAAGAAATTAGATTTTGCCATTTTGTCTCAACTTGTATTCAACAGAAGTGACTTATTTAGCAAAAGTTCTTGAAGTTTAAGGTCATAATCAAAGATTATTTTTGCTAATACTGTTTTTGATTTTGCTAAAATCAACTCAGTGTATTTTGCAATAGGATGATTAATAATGTAAAAATTAACTCTGCAGGTTAGAATCTTCTTTCCAAACTCTGGATTCAACGAAGTGTATATGACATGCATTTAAAAAAAAAACAGTAGGATTTTTTAATGGAACATTTTTCAGACAGGCATTTCCATTTTCATGCAAAATATCACGAAAGTGTTGTTTGCTTAGTGTCCTTTTTCTTTTTTTTAAGGACTTTTAGTTAGTTGGGTAAAGAACCTAAGTGAAAGCTTTTATTGCTTTAACATTATAATCTTCTTAATTTTTATTTTATTATATTTAGAAATATTTGGTGGATATACTTGATAAATCAGTAGAGATCGTGTAGTATGCTTGACTGCAATATTTGTAAGTGATTATTCCAGTCTTAAATTTCTCAAAAAATGTGGAATATTCTTCAAAAAGAATAATAATTATTTTTAGTGTCTGAGGTTAGCGATATTTTTTTCTGATAAAATTGATGGTGGTCTCTACTATGTGATGAAGCGTAATGTGGAAGTTTTAATGCAGCATTCCCTACTGTAAGCTGCACCTGAATCCACTCGGTCCACCTCACGTACAGTCTTCATGACCTAAAACCCAAACAAACAGAAAAACCCTAGGTCCTTATATATATGAGAATTCAGATCAGCCTTCCGGTGAAAAGAATAAAAAAGAGGTAATTAAAAACCCCAGAAGAAATCAAACTTAATAGCAGAAGGCCTGTGCAATCACTTGCTCTATCATCCCTGAGAATCCTCAAGATGTGTCCAAGCTGTGGTCAGCCTTGGAGCAGCATCACCCTCTTCCAACACTACCTTTGCTTCTGACTAGTGCTCATCTCTTCCTTCCCTTCCTTTCAGTAATTTACAAATAGTTTCTGAAAATACACACACATAATTTCCACCCAGAGTCATCTTTTGCCGTGAGTACAGGTAATTTCTCCTATAGGTTCCAATAAGCTGATCATGTAAGAGCTGTTAATCGCTCTTGCTAGACCTGGGCATCTGAGATATCTTATGGCAAGTATTGATTCACTCTAAGCCAGTGCACATGTTTGCTGTTTCCTTACTTTCTACACTAGCCCCCTCATCCAACACTATTGGTGTTTCCAAATCTGCTATTAGATAAAATGCTGCTTAAACATGTAACTTTGGGGGTAAAATATAGCAGTTTTCACTACGGTAAACATCAATGAGGGTAAAATGTTATCAGACATATTTCATTTAACTGTACTCCTGTATTTTCACTGTATTCCTGCCCCCCCAGTGGAATGTGACATTTTTGCCAAGGGTGAGGAACGTAATACAGAAATCATAACATGAAAAAACAAGATATATTTGATGACCAAGATGCAGGTTTGTCTGATGTGAAATTCTGTCAATGCAACATAGTGCTTGCAAGTTCCATTATGTTACATTCGAATTCTGGTCCTCTCAGGTATAGATTGCAGGTCAGTTATGTGCTAAGTGGGTACTTGTTTCGTTCCTCCAAATTTATGATCACTTAAGATGATTTCACTTAATGATCTCTAAATTTCCCTCTACAAAATCATTTTGAAAGGTATGGGTGTTACATGCCATGTGGTGATAAAATACTGGCACAGGTTGCCCAGAGAAGGTGGTGGATGCACCATCCCTGGAGAAGTTAAAGGCCAGGCTGGATGTGGTTTGGGGCCACCTGATCTAGTTGAAGCTGTATGAAGATAGGCTGAGAAAGTTGGGGCTGTTCAGCCTGGAGAAGTGAAGGCTGCGTGAAGACCTCATAGCAGCCTTCCAGTATCTGAAGGGGGCCTATAGGGATGCTGGGGAGGGACTCTTCATGAGGGACTGTAGTGATAGGACAAGGGGTTATGGGTTCAAACTTAAACAGGGGAAGTTTAGATTGGATATGAGGAAGAAATTCTTTCCTGTAAGGGTGGTGAGGCACTGGAATGGGTTGCCCAGGGAAGTTGTGAATGCTCCACCACTGGCAGTGTTCAAGGCCAGGTTGGACAGAGCCTTGGGTGGCATGATTTAGTGTGAGGAACTAGATGATCTTAAGGTCCTTTCCAGCCCTAACTATTCTATGATTCTATGTCGCTGCTCACTGCAGGGGGGTTGGACTGGATGACCTTTGAAGGTCCCTTCCAGCCCAAACTATTCTATGATTCTATGATTCTTTATCTTTACTACTTGATCTGTTCAGCTGACAGTAGTGATGATGGTAGCAGAGTAATGGAGCACTTTTATTGTGAGATGATACATTTGATATCGTGCAAATATCGTGTATCTTTAGGATAATTTTATAGCAACTGTGGCATATTCTGCATTGTATCTATAGTCTTCACTTCTGCTGATGGCCTGATTTTAGTTAGTGCTGTGGGTCTCCCAAAACTTGAAATAAAATAATGCAGAGCAAATATAGCCATTGTTTCTATCCTTCCTCTCTCGCAAGCTTTTGGGGACAGAAAGCAGGTGTCTGAAGTGTTATGCAGTATTTCTTAGGGTCACATAAAAAAAAATCCTGTCCTCTCAAGGTTACTTTGTCTGTTTCTGGCTGATGCTGCCTTTTTAGTATGAAGCTCTGCTTTTAATTTAACAACTTTACCACTTGCATTATTTTGCAGCCTGCTTTAGAATATATTGTTAACCCATTTTAAGGATTGACAGATGCCTTCACCTTGCTAATTCTTACATTATGAGGCTCCAGGTGTCACTGGACAATAACATTCTTCTGACTTGCGGCTGAATAAAAGCTGATCTCTGCAATTATTCCAGTTAATGCGTCACACTACGTAAAGAATAATACTCTCCAGTATTGTTTCTATATATTTAGATCCTACAATAGATTTCTACATAGGCAGTAAGTATGTAAAGCATAAACATATATGTACTGCTGCTTATAAGAATGAGTAATAATACATAAGTTTGCAGCTCTTTTGACCTTCTAGTTACAGTTAGTTTCTGCTCAGGAGACTTTTCCTTGATGATACTCCTTTTGCCCCAAAGGAGAGAAAAGTTTTCTTGCTTTTGTGATTGTAGTTTGTCTTTTCTTTGCGCTAATGATCATTGTCTTTTTTACTTTTTTCTTTCAGCAGATGACATTAAAGTATCGGTAAATGATTTTATTATAAAAGCAACTGCAGTTACTCTGAAGGTAAGTGAATAATTGTCTTAAAAAATACATTTTATAGCAAACTGACAAGGAGATGAGAAGTATTTTGTGAGCCAACATGGAGATACGAATATGATCATAGCAAAGCTTGTAATTCTTTATCAGCCATTGTTAGGGTTTTTTAAGCTCTCCAGGTGAAATTTTCTACACTGTATATATGCTGTAAAAATAAGAACTTAATAAAGACGCACTTACTACAGGTAATGGCAAGTGCTTTGTCAGCAGGCTAAAGCAGTTGGCAGGGTGAGTCTTCTGTTCTTTGCTCTTGCCTTTTATTTTCTCTTGCAGTTATGAACAAATTTTCATCCAAGTCTTACAGCAGTCTTGTGTATTACCTCAGATACATACTGATGGCACATTTAGTAAGTCCTGTTTTGAATTAAAAATTCTTCAGGCAACCAATCTTCCGCTTATTCAGGATTGCCGTCTTTCCATCTGTCAATATAGAAGTTAAATGATTGCAATATACCCTGAAGTTAAGATCTTAAATTTCATAAGGGTCTACTTACTCCATCCCAAACTATAGAGCTTTTACTGTCTGTTTGCATGTTCTCTGGCTAGAGCTGGTTACATTACTTCCCAATTTCTGTTGATTGCTCTGCTTGGAATACACTCTCGGTGTTACTTAATTTTTTAAAACTGAAAGGCTTCAGAGATCCTTATTTAAGAGTACTCTCCTCTTAGTCTAGAGTGTCTCAAATATAATCACACGGAAAACATATTGTGAAATTAATTTTATTTTCAAACGTAAAAGAACTGTGGTGGTTTTGGTTTAGATGTGGAATGGTTTTAATTTAAATTCGGTTTGCACTTAATTTTTGAATAAGTCATAGGTGGGAGCTCTGAGCAGCATAAGGACTAATATGTTTAAGGAGGAAATAAGTGTCTTAGAGTGATCACTAACAGTTGCAAAAGATCTTTGTCATGTAGAAAGATAATTAAAGAGGACACAGGCTTGACCGTTAAAATATCCTGTGGAGTTTCCCTTGTCATGACTTCTGTGGGAATGATTGCAGATTTTGAAGCAGTTTGGTAGTGCCATGGATTTGTTGCCTATGCGTTCTTGATTGCACAGTGATCACACTTTCTAGCTCTATGGTAAATGCCTAGAAAAGCTAAACTTTTCTGTTACTATTGCATTGTTTAAGCAGCAGCTACAAACAGACAAGATAACACAGAACAAAGATCCAGACTAGTTGCATGATGTCACTGCAATATAAAAGCATCAGAAAGGGAGTGAGAGACATTTTTCTTATTTGAGAAGATTATTTGAAATATTCAAAAGCTGAAGGAGGAAGTTACATTTCAGTTGGGGAATTATTCCCATGGATGTATGGAATTACACTGGAAACTGACCCGAGAAGTGTCTACGCAAACATAACGTAAATATTAATATGTAATTGCTAGAAATACAGATTTTGATAGAAAATAGACAGAATTCTAGGCAGTTCTATAGCAAATGCTTGAGAGAAATTCTGGGCTTTATATAGACTGGAAAGAACTTCACAAGTTATTCTCTACCAGAAGCAGGAGGAGCTAAACTTGCTATGCACTTGTTAGATGTGAACACAGCAAGAAACTTTTTTTTGTGGCCTAATGAAACCTTAGGTGAGAAAACTGGTGACAGCCAGAAATTCCTGTGAACTGCTAGCTGTGGGGATGGGATCACAGATCTCTGTACCACAGAGCAGGTGTAAGGAACATGAGACAGAGGGAAATAGGAATGAAAGATTAGGTTTTGTGGGTTTTCTGTTACACATAAATAAAGCCAGGTTAAGGAAGATAATGGGATATAATCCTAGTTTACAGGATGCAAGCTTTCGATGTACTTGCTATTACTTCTGCTTATATAATTAAAGGGTTTTTGTTGTTACTTGTGGTTTCCTTTAATTTGCTGCCTGAAACAAAAGATGAGTGCCTTCCAGTCCATTTAACTGTGAGGCTGTTTTACCGTACTTTGAGCATACATGGGGATTATGCATGTTGTTCATTGCTAGTATTTAAAACAAGATTTCCTTATCTGCCATTGCAAAGTGACCTAACCAGTGAGTTCTGTAAATGTCTTCTCTTTCTGATATACAAATAAAAATATTTCGTCTGTGATTAGATTTGTATTCTTTTTCCTAGTATTTTCCATTGACATAGTACAGAATTTGAATCTTGAATTTAAGGATTAGCTAGTTCTACGCTGAAAACTTTTTAAAAAGTCATCTATACCATGTCAGTTTTAAAGGAAATTCAATACGCAAGCCTAGTAAATTTTAACGCATACAGCTTTGTAAAGTCAGTGCATCTTTGGTTATAAATGAATTGGTGCTCAAGTCAGATATTGAGAAGGTGGAGTTCTTGTTTGTTGAGTTAAAAGAAATTCAGGTGTTTTGCTTTCAGGGATTTTTGTTTGGTTGGGTTTTTTTAATGAGACATGAATACTGTGTTTGTATGGAAGTAATCATTAAGCTACTTTGTCCTGTCCTATTGCTTTGTTACAAATCTATGCTAGCATATGTTTGACTTTTAAAATAGTAAAAGAACCCCAAACCAAATGAACGAACAAACAACCCAAACAGATTTAACTCAGTATACCAGGAAATAAGTTAATGATCAAGCTGATGTCTCAACTACTTCCTGTCAGTGTTTCAGGGAAACATGTGGCCTACTAGTTTAAAAAAGAAAATCTGCCTCCACCTGCTCCTCCCCTCCCAAAATTTGGTGGTATGAATACATCTGGAAGTTCAAATTCAAGACAGTTTTATTGACTCGTTTCTGGGCACTGTTCAAGTCTTATGTTGTTAATGTCTTCTCAAACAAGGCAAGACATGTTCTTCTAGCTTTAATGAATTGATAGTGAATGGTTTGACAGTTTGCGATTGGTTGGGAAACACCTCAAGATGCTACTTGTATTGGTTCTTTAACATGTAAAATTTCTCCTCCACAATTATTAGGATCACTAGTCCAATTATGAATTCTGCTTTTCAGCTTGGTCTCACCATTTGACAGCCAGAAGTTTGTGAACGTGTCAGTGGGCTCACCAGGTGGTAGCCTATTAGAACAGTTCTGGCTTTCTGGAACAAGAGGGGAGGAAGGAATGAAGGATTCCAGGTTTATGGCCTTAAGCAAGTGGTTAGGCTTAGTAATAGCAGCCACTGCAGCAGCTGTCCTTTAAAAGTAAACAGCCTTTCATTGCTGAAATGATGGGAGAAATAATACTGTCTGATTTACATCAAAATTAAGATTATTTGAATGAAATTGATAGGAAAAATTACTTGTCTTTACTGTCTCTTTTGGATAACTTATAGAGAGAGTCATACTTGCACAGCACCCACTTGAAGGCATCTTACAGCTGTGTGTACTGTGGGGCTTTCCCAAAGTTAATATTTAATTTGCAAAGAGGAGTACAGCCCATTCTTGTTTTGATTTTTTTTTTTTTTTGTTTGTTTTTCAAAATATACATTCTGGTATTGAAGAATAGTTGGAAGGCTGGGTTGGACAAAGCCTTGGGCTATATGGTTTTTCCTGAGGTGTCCGTGCCCATTGGAGGGGGTTGGAACTAGACGGTCTTAGGTTCCTTTCCAACCCAAACCATTCTATGATTCTACAATAGGAACTGAGAGTACTGTTACATCTGCTGCTTCTAGGAACTGAGTTAGTTTAGATAGATAAATTGTAGATTCATTGGACTTGGGAGGAGAGTCATTAGTTCCAACCCTCCTGTCATGGGCAGGGACACCTTCCACTAGACCAGGTTGTTCCAAGCCCCATTCAACCTATCCTTGAACCCTGCCAGGGATGGGGTAGCCACAGCTTCTCTGGACAACCTGTGCCAGTGTCTCACCACCCTCACAGAGAAGAACTTCCTCCTAGTATCTAATCTAAATGTCCCCTCTAAATGTCAGGTTAAAGCCATTCCCCCTTGTCCTGTCACTACATCCCTTCGTTTGTGTCCCTACACACAAAAAATTCTGCAATGCGTTCTAGGAGAGCATTATCTGAATAACAGTGAGTGTACCTGCAGCATATCCTATTTGTAGCTTCCTTTGTTAAGAGTCCTGCTTGAAGCATGAGTGGAAATAAAAACACATGAATGTAGTAGTGTGTCTGTTTCCATGCTTTTTAAGTAAATATCCTGTGATTTATTTGGGGGGAAGAAACGACACTGCTTTGTACCTTTGTATGCTGGGCATCTGTGAGGTGGTATCCGTGACTCCTGAAGGATTTTGTAGCTTTTGTTAATTTTTACCAGCAGTACCAAAACCCCTTCTGTCTGCCCTGCTGTTTTCAGTTTCTGGAGCATACATTCATGCTTTTTGACAGAATAAGTTTAAATATTATCAATGCAAGCTTAATCATGTGTTGCTGCTCTTAGACCCTCACAAGGATTTATTTTCTGTCTTGCTTGTAGCAATCCTAATGACAGATGTGACCTCTTCTTTTGCCTTCATTTGCAGACAGTAGTCCGTGATGCACTAAGTAATTTGATAAATGCCTGTATGTAACTGTGTGTCTTAAAGGATTTTCCTTTTTTTGTTGATAATTGATTGCACTATGATTTTTTTTTTTAACAGCTGTCTTTTTTTATTGTCCCTCTTCCAGCAAATGCCAGATGTGAACGCAACCTGGAATGGAGAAGTCTGCAGGCAGCTGCATTCCATTGATGTATCTATTGCTGTAGCAACAGACCGAGGTCTCATTACACCTATCATAAAAGATGCTGCTTCCAAAGGAATAAAGGAAATTGCTGCCTCTGCAAAGGTAGGTCTTAAATGTTCTGTATGCTGAGGAATATAGTCGCTGTAGAGTTTTCTGTAGCAGAAAATGTAGCATGACCTAGATACACATCAGTAAGAACAAAGGCAGAATGGATGTAAAGCAGTTTCAACATTCCTTACACTTCAAAATTATTATTAATTTTGCAAGGCTTTTCATTTTTAATGAACAGTAACTTAGCCATCATGTTATTCATTTGGATGCTGACTAAACTGAAAAATAACCCTGCACAGACTTCTGCAAATTAATATAATTGTATTTCTTTACTCCTCATGAGAAAACTTGATAATGTTAATTTCTTTAGTATTACTGATATTTTGGTTTGGAGTTGGTTTATTTGTTTGTTGTTTTTTTTAAAGGGGCTTTTTCTCCCCTTTTTTTTTTAAAGGGTTTTTTTTTAAAGGGTTTTTTTTCCCCTTTTCCAGAACTTTGCTTGTAGCTGCTTGTGTTATCCTCTGTGCAGTTACATTATGGCAGTTATTTCTGTCTGTGCTTTTTTAATATGCAGTTCAGTTGGGAACATCACCTGATAAATAACATTAAACTCTTCAGACTAATGAGCAGCATTTTGCATAGTCCAGGTGCCAGGTAAAGTGACTTGGATCTGTGGCAGTTGTTGCCAGCCACAGATGTATCCTGTGCAGGTAAAAATATAATGAATGATGAAATGCCTCAACACTGGCTTTTTTCTATTTTTTTTGTAATTTAATGAGTGCTTGTCAAAGGCCTGCAGTATCTGAGGAACGCAGTGGAAGTAGATGCTAGGGTATAAAAGTGTTCCAAAACTGGGCACAAACTGCACTTTGTAAATGTTTGTCTTTTACCAAAAACTACGGAAATCATGATAGTCTGTGTTGGCAGAGGGGAACAACCAACAAAGTTGTAGCAGAAGGTGTATCATGCTACAAAGCATTCATAATTGTATGTTTTTAAGATCTTTCCAGTCCGTATCACTTGCTTCATGTTGACTGTGTTGTGAAAGCAAATCCTTTAGCTAATACAACAGCCAGCCAAAGAAGGTGGTTAGCTGAGATTGTTACATTATTCAGTGATTAGTCATAGAATGACAAGAAGAAAAATATTATGGGAAGTGAAGTATATCACATATGGGAAGTTCATTATCTTCCCCAGTATCTGTGATACTGGGATGCAGTATTACAGACCTTTCTTTACCATAAATTGCAGCATCCTGCTGTTCCTATGATAGGAATATACACTTGCATTATGTTTAATAGGGCCTCAATAAAATAAGCGTTCCCCTTTTATTTCAAATGGAATGTGTGTAACAGGGCACAGTGCTGAATATGAAAGTCGTCGGGTCACATAGATGTAGGTGTCCATACCAGCATATGTTTGCTTTTCAGCTTCTTCACTGAATTACTGAAATAAATATGTATTTGTTGTGCACATGTGAAAGGCATAAATTGAAAGTGCAGCTGCTTCTCTACCAGTCTCTCTGTAGTTTGGCAGGCACTTTCTTTGTGTAGACTGCTTATATGTCCCCTTCTACTGCATGTTAATTTTGACTTCTTTCCCGGTCATGTGCATCCTAGCACCATATTTTCGTCATTCAAATAATGCAATTGCACATACGCAGTATGCTCATTAATGACCCTGTTGTGTGAATGTTGTTCCCATGGCTATTGTCTTCTAGTTCACTAATTATTCAAGGATGGATAAAAGCCTGAAATAAAATTCAGTGTATGCTTTTAACTTTTTAATTCATCATCATGATTTTAAATTCACAGGTTTTGTGAAGTTTGGTACAAGCTTCAATTGTTTAGTGGGCAATTGATTAGAATGAGATTCTCTTCAACTTCTTGGTGTTTATTTCCAAGCTGGTCACTGGTGTCATTCAGCTGCTGTGGCCTTTCAGAACTCTTGCCTGAAAGAAGTTTAGAAATGTATACTGGGAAGACAGTTATTTACCATGGCCAAGAGAGATATAACATGAAAGGGGATTAATCCATGTCACAACTATAGCTTATGAGCCTCTGTTGTTATCTGTGAGGAAGTTTATCTTGTAATGACTCTACCTCCACCCACATGCAAACAAAAAGAAGTCAATTCAGTCATAGTTTCCACTTGTTGACTCTGGTCCTTAAAGGCAGGGGTGAGGTTTCATAGCAATTGCCTCTTGGTAGATTGAATTGACTGGTAGGTGGGATATTTATAGAACACATGTAGAAAATCCCTGGGAAGCAGAATGGGTAGCTCCTGGAAAGCAACCTAGGAATTAAAACACAAAAAAAAAATGGATGGGGAAAAAAAAAGTCAATTCCTACAGAAGGACCTGGGAAAATCCTAGAAAACAGTGGTAGAATTCCTAAATAGGGAGTGGAAGATTCCTAGGGTGATTCATGGAATAATTATCTCCAAGAAAGTTTCGCAAATGTGATCTATCACTTTTTTCATGTTGTGATAAAGTAGATCTTTTGAGGTTTTGTTCACTTCCACCAGCATTGCCCTAACATAAGTAAATTATTGGAAACTTATTAGTTTTACGTTTTTTACCAGAAGAAGGAAAATGTAAACAGACTGTGTTGCTTCTGTCATTTTTCCCAGAGCAAATCTGAGTCTTATTTCCCTGAGTATGCTTTTGGAAACAGTTATTTTTATCTTAAAATGTCATAATGTTGCAATTGTCACAACGTGACATTTTCCATGTGTTTTTCCACCTGCAGAATAAATACAAGACAAGCCCAAACCACTGAATATGTTCTGTATGAACAGGACTGTTCACCTGTCCTGCATATATTCCCATTTCAGTGTCTGCTGTCAGTTGAAGAGTTACTGATTTTGAAAAGGTTGCTACTAATGGAGAAGTCATCTGACACATTGCCAGTCACCACCTTTTCAGTTGGGTGCGACGAATGGATTGGTGGCTGAATTGGCTCTTGATCCACCAAGGAGTGCCATTTCTCTTGAGGTCCACACAGTCCTTTCTTCCCACTGTAAGAATTATTCTTCCTGAATCCCATTGCTTCCATCTAAGGAGACCTCTGAGCTAGAAAGATCCTAGATGGGAATAAGACTCTTTTTCTCTGTGGTCTTCCCTTGGAATATAGCTTGAACTTCTTGAGCTGTATTTTGAATAGACATTTGTGGACAGTTTCATCTGTTATATTTAGAAGTAGAAAAGCATCACTAATGAAATGGAGGTCACAAGGTGGTCCTTAAGGTAGTTGTATGCTTAGCTGGACAAAACGCATTCTCTCAATCTGCTAGAAAGTTCTGAAGTGATACATGGCAGTTTGTTTAAACAGCTGTGTTTAGAATACTCTGAATTTGTCTCATCAGCATTTTGCTAAATATTTTTGTCATCTAAAAACACCAGGAAGAATGGTGGTTCCATTGTAAAAACTGGAACAAGGTTTTTAAGGTGAGAGAACAGCATTTATTGAACAGCCAATATTGCTGGGAAAACAAAACTTTCTCTTTGCCAAGTCATTGCAATACAACAGTGTCGCTAAGGTACTTCACTAAATCCAAAAGCAGGTGACTTTTTAATGGCTGTATGGACATAATAATGTGTCACTGAAGTAAAAAGAATTAGTGTATTACAACACCTGTATTTTTTTCCTTTCTCCTGTTCTTTCACTTCTTTCATTTTCCTTAGGCTTTAGCAAAGAAAGCAAGAGATGGAAAACTGTTACCAGAAGAATACCAGGGAGGATCTTTCAGGTAAAGCTCTCTGGCAGCATTTAATACATGCACTGTGGATTCAGAATTATTTTATCCTCAGCTATTCCACTGTGTTAATGTGTTGCTTTTTAAAATCTTCCATGTCATGATTCTGAGAGCCAAACCCAGGCCAAGTGTCCTGTATCCGGGGGAAACAAGTATCTTGATACAGGTTTATTTCACCTGAGCCTGGTGTGAAATTAATGGTATTTTTGTACCTATTTTTTTCCCCATTGCAGAAGAATATTGGTTTTGTTGTGGCTTGTTTTGGGGGGGCGATTGCTGTATGTTTGGTTTGGGGTTTTTTTTTCCCCCTTTTGGGAGGAACGGAGGGTCCAATATGCCAGACAGACCCTCTCCTTTGGTAAGTTTGCTGCCTCCATGGGCCCTGGGTTAAGGATATCACTAGGAAACTTTCTAGCCTGTATGGCTCTTGAGCTATTACCAATTAGTGCTGTTCCATGCTGGTGGTGATAAAGCTGCAATGCGTAGTCCAGGGGCGATCAAAAGAGAGCTCAGGGCCTTAGGATGATTCGTAAGGGAATCTGAAGCACAGGTTATTTTTTCTTCTATCCTTCCAGTTGTGGGTAGTGACATTGGAAGAAGCAAGCACAAAGTTCCTCCCGCTGTAAGAGAAGATCAGGGTAGTAACCACCTGAGGAACCTGAACATCCATAACTCTATGGAACCTGATGAGTTGCTTCCCAGAGTCCTGAGGGAATTGGCTGATGTAGTTGCCAAGCCGCTCTCCAGGATACATGAAAAGTCATGGCAGTCAGGTGAAGTCCCTGGTGACTGGAAAAAGGGCTGCATTGCAGCCCTTTTTAGAGAAGGTGGAAAGGAGGACCCTGGGAACTACTGAGCTGTCAACAGCTATTGAAACTTCAAAGTTGTCAGGCTTGGAACATAGATAGGCAAAGTTTCTTTGGAGATTCTGATTTCCTGCCCTAATTTCTGCTTTAGTACATGCAATGCAAGCATATATTACTGTAAAGAAATTGGACTTTTAAAAGGGTGCATCGGTTGTAGTTGCAAAAAAATCCCAGACCCTTGAGAGTGTAAAGGTGCCCAACTGAAATCCAGTTTAGATATATTCTAAAGTTAATGGGTTTGGCCTTGGGAGAGAACTAGGTCATAGTAGTCACTGAATATACATAATTTCTTCTAGGTGTTACATAATTTCTGACATTACTGGTGACCCTTTTCTCTTTTATTTAGCATCTCTAATCTGGGCATGTTTGGCATCAGTGATTTCACTGCAGTCATAAACCCTCCCCAGGCCTGCATCCTCGCTGTGGGCCGAGCAAGAACAGAGCTCAAGCTTGTGGAAGATGAAGAAGGAAATGAGAAACTTGAGCAGCGCCAGCTCATGACAGTGACTCTTTCAAGCGATGGTCGGGTGGTAGATGATGAACTGGCTTCAAAGTTTCTGAAGACTTTGAAAGCCAACATAGAGAATCCAATACGACTTGCCTTATGTTAAACTTAAAGATTTCTTCTTGTTTTGACAACATAGAAAATTGTTACGTTCTTGGGTTGTTTTCCTTTATTGAGGAGTAAATAGTTACTGTGAGATGGACAATTAAAATACTTAATTTATTGAATTACTGTGAAAAACTACTAATGTTCATGCTTTTAGTCTTTTGAAATGACCGGGCTTTATACTGTAAAGTTAAAAGACTTTAAGTTGAGCATACTACTTTTCTTTAAACACTTAGTACTAATGTCACGTGTTTGTATAGAAAAGTTGGTCTTGTCTGCATAGGAAAATTCAGTAAAACTTTATGAAATTTAAAAAGGGAACCATAGAATGATATGGATTGGAAATAACCTTTAAAGGTCACCTAGTCCAACCCCCATGCAATGAGTAGGGCCATCTTCAAGTAGATCAGGTTGCTCAGAGGAAACCTGTCCAAACCTGACCTTGAATGTTTCCAGAGATGGGACATCTGCCATCTCTCTGGACAACCTGTTCCAGTGCATCACTATCCTCATTGTAAGAAACTCCTTCCTGATACTTAGTCTGAATCTACCCTCTTGTAGTTTAAAAGCATTACCTCTTGTCCTGTTGCTATAGGCCTTGTTAAAAGTTTGTTCCCATCTTATAACCCCCTTGAAGTATTGGAAGACTATAATAAAGTCACACTGAAGCCTTCTCCAGGCTGAACAAGCCAAACTCCTTCAGAGATTCTTCATAGGAGAGGTGTTCTAACTGCTGATCATTTTTGTGGCTGCCTTCTGGACCCATTCCAACAAGACCAGGTTTGTCTTGTACTGAGGGCTCCAGAGCTGGATGCAGGACTGCAGTTAGGGTCTTGCCTCTACTAAGATGGGATGCTTTTTTTCTTTAAGGATGAAACATCAAGCCTTTAGAATGAGGCAAGCACGAGTCATAAGTGAGCAAAGTGCTGCATGGTCAATACTGAGATAGAAATGAATAGCTAAATTATACTGCTGCAGCAGAAAGCTTGTTAGTCTTCAGAAGACTTTCCTGGCATATTGTGCCGTAGAAATTAGACTGAAATAAGGTTTATAAGATTTCTGTTAGATATTTCAATGGCTTCGTACATAACAGGAAAGACATTACAAACCAAAAAAGTTTTAATTTAATTTCACTTAGATTTAACTATTCTTTATCTTCTCCTTCACTACATTGAAGAAAGCAAGATGGCTGTGGAGATGAATGGGGAAAAGAACAGGAAATTCTGAGAAAGGTGAAATTAGATCATAGATCAAAAAAAAAATTCTCAAAATATTGAGTAATTTAGTGACATCTGCAACTTCATTTAATTAGAACTCATTAAAACTCATTTATACTGTAGGAGCATATATTTTTCCCAGTATTTTAATATAACTGCATAATCTAATGCCTTGCAAAGGTGTGGAGTAGAGAATGAATTTGTCTGAATAAACATATTCTACAGAAAGGGTTAAATTTCTGCATTGCTGATTTTCAGGTTTTGATGGAGCCAACATTTAGTAAAAACATTGTGTAAATAGGAAAACCCCAAAGATTTTATTTTACTTAATTTGGGGTCAATTACATTTTTTAAGTTTAGAATTTGCCACAATTCAGATATTTTCTTCAGTACCACAAAATATATAAAATATCTTTTTTTCAGGTGCTCTTCTTAACTTGAAACCCAAGTTAATTGTACCAGCAGTATTGTGATGAAAAACTAGCTGTGATCCCTTAATCTTATAGAGGTTCCATTATGAAAGGTCGGATTTTGCACCCTGAATATTGCTGGTTAATGCTGTTCTTTGCATGGATGGAATAAAGATGTAAGTAGAAAGTGTTTCATCATCAGTATATATTGAATTG
Organism: Myiopsitta monachus; assembly: GCA_017639245.1. NCBI lineage: Eukaryota > Metazoa > Chordata > Aves > Psittaciformes > Psittacidae > Myiopsitta > Myiopsitta monachus. Next base: position 17,045,833 of record CM029924.1, read on the forward strand.
TAACTGAGAGGCTTAAGTGCAGTGGCGTCAAGTTTAAATTGTAAAGAAGTAGATTGCTCTCTTGTAAATAAATATGGAACCACATATTCTGTGTGTCTGTAATGAAGTAGTTGCATTTACAGGACCTGGTGAGAATACAAATTGTGAGTAGAAATCTAGGGGTTGTCTTCTAGTTTGTGCAAGTACTTCTTTTGTTTTTAAGATTTGGAGGACTTGTTTGTTTAGCTGCTGCCTTAATTAAAAAGCAAACTGCAAGACAAAAACCTTTAGTTAATACTGAGTTGAGAGTTTTTACTGAGATCCTTTCTTTGGTTTGTTTTGCTACAATAAATTTCATAAACTACTAATCTAGCAGTAGGGAGAGATTTTGATTACCAAATCTAGCTTACTGTGCAATAATGGGCATATCCATCGTGTATTTGCAGGAATTCGTCACTGATAAATTATATTCAAGGCTGGCTTCTGAGGATCAATTTGCAATTTTAAATGGTTAACCATGAATTTTTCCAAAGTCATTTTCAATCCCATATTTGAAGGAAAAAACAAAAAAAGAACAAAACCGTACCAATGTATCTGTTGTCCTTGATGTTCAAGAAACTGTCATTGTTTTCATAGCTGAATCTGCTCTGCCCAAGAGAATTTGTAGGATAAATTAAAATCTGATATACTCTTCTTTATTTCTGTACTTGGTGCTCTAGTGTTGTTTTGTGCTCCCCAGCGTTTGTATTTTCTGTTCTTTAGCTGGCTAAAGAGCTGTATGACTGATGTGTATGACTACAGTTTTCTGAGCGTGCATGTTCATGGCGTGCGAGTCAGTAAGTTTTGGTTTTGGAGCCACTAGAAGGTGCTATGGTATGTAAGTAAAGAATGTGTATTGTGGTTTTTTTTTCTGTCGATACTGATACATCCACTCTACTTTGCTCAACACAATCAGGTGAAGACAATGTAATGTTTTCAAGGATACAAAAATCTGTGGCATAGAATTAAAAAACTTAGCATAGGAAAAGACACTTGTGGCCAAAGAGCTGACAAGTACCCCAGTGTTGTCTTTGCAGAAGGAAGCCATATTACATTACATTATACTCCTCTTACCAAGCAGGCATTTTTCCCATAAGCAAGTAGGTTATATGACACTGACAAATGTATAGGTTACTGAACTGGTAGCTCATGCTATAATTTGTTTTTTAATTCAACTATTTTTGTTTTAAATTAGGCCTATTTTGTCTCTGTTATTGGTTATGGTTCCCCCACCCACCCTCTTCCCTAAAACATAAAATTATTGCCTTCAGAAGAATGCATGTCAGTGACTTGCTTATCAAGGAATGTAGTGTCTGTGTGTTCAAAATCCTCTTTTACCAGTTTCCAGACCCCATGCACTACGTAGAAATGCATGTGCTAGGAAAGAATACAGGAGATGGGTTGAGATGAGAGGTGCTCTTCTGGTGTTCAGCTGAGCTGCCCTTTTCTGTAACTCACACAACTGTTTCTTGCGGTAGTGCTAGATCAAGAGCAAACATTTTTTGAAATGTGGAGTAGTGTTGGTGATGTCATTTGCAGACTAATACATTCAGTGGCCCTCTGTCTCACACAGCTGGATAATCCTAGATGGATTGAATGGAGGATTGAAAATTGACATTGAATGTTACTGCAAGTTAAGTGCTTTTTTTCCCCTTTTTTTTTAAAAAAAGAAACCTATTAGGACTCAGACCACAGGAGGAATTTGAATAGAACTGCTGACTGTACACGAGTGATTTCCAAGAGCATCGCAAGAGATTGTCCTTCACTGGGTTAGGACACCTTGTCATTTATCTGGACTTCTGTAAGGCCTTTGTCATGGTTCCCCACAGCATCCTTCTCTCTAAATGAGAGAAAAGTGGATTTGATGGGTGGACTGCTCAGTGGGTGAGGAGTTTATTGGGTGGATGCTTCCAAATGGCAGTGGTCAACAGCTCCATATCCAGATGGATATTGGTGATGAGTGGTGTCCCGCAGGGGTCCATTCTGGGTCCAGTACTGCTTAATACTTTCATCAATGACAGACAGTGGGATTGAGTACGCTCTCAGTGAGTTTGCCCAACAACACCGAGCTGAGTGGTGCAGTTGGCATGGACAAGGGACAGGATGCGATTGAGGGGGACCTGGGCAAGAACAGTAACTTCTGCCTTTTATATAGGTAATATTTCAACTGATGTTCTGTACTGTGTTCATGTTGTGGAAGGGCTGTTCTTCAGCCTCTTCTTCGTGGCTGATTTGCCTTAACTGCTCCAATTCCTGCTCACTCTTTATTGAAATTGGAGAATAATTTTTTATTTTCCATGGCCTTGAAATAAATTATTCCTTAACTTCTTACGAAGTACTGCAGCATAACTAACAAAATTTACCTGCTCTTAGTATTTTTCTGAGTTTTCCAGAATGGGGGAGATTCTTATCTAGTACTATAGTGCATCGTATATCAGAAATAAATATTATTTCCCTCACCCTGAAGGTTGCTATTGAGCCTAGATAACAACTGTCCTAGCACCACCAATTTCCTGTTTCCCAGTGCTTCTGTGTAGACTGCTGTTTGTATTTCCTTTTTGTTTAAAGAGGTATTGGATTTTAGATGAATAATCATATAGTGCTTTGCAAGTAAGATGCAAACAGTATGGTTGTTCAGTGTTGTCGTGGTTTAAGCCCAGCCAGCAGCCCAGAACCATGCCGCTGCTCGCTCACTACCCCCCTCCCTCTTCCTCCCCCTGCTCCCAGAAGGATGGGGAGGAGAATCGAAAGAATGTAGCTCCCATGAGTTAAGAAAAGTTCGATAACTAAGGTATAACACAAACCACTGCTGCTACCACCAATAATAATAATGATAGGGAAATAACAAGGGAAGAGAAAACAACCGCTCACCATCCGCTGACCGATACCCAGCCCGACCTGAGCAGTGATCTAACCCTTCTGGGTAACTTATATACTGGGCATGACACACTGTGGTATGGAATACCTCTTTGGTCAGTTTGGGTCAGGTGTCCTGTCTCTGCTTCTTCCTGGCTTCCCCTCCTCCCTGGCAGAGCATGAGGCTCAAAAAGTCCTTGTTCAGAGTAAACATTACTGAGCAGCAACTAAAAACATCGGTGTTATCAGCTCTGTTCCCAGGCTGAAAGTCGAAAACACAGCACTGCACCAGCTACTAAGAAGGAGAAAAATGACTGCTCCTGCTGAACCCAGGACAAGTGTATGTTCTTGTTTGTATGCTTATGATGGTGATGGTATTTAATTTTCCTTATTTTTTCCAAGTATTAGCTAAATGATAGTCCACTAAGATGAGCTTAATGTTTTGGTAAGCCTTCCTAAGTAACTTTAACATTCTGGTCCTTCTCTTTTAGTCTTTGTATACTAGGTTAAATTTCAGAAACTTCTAATTCATGATTGTTTTCTTTTTTAAACTCAGCCAAATGGCAGAGTTTAATAGAGCTTTCTTTGTCGGTTTTAAGAGGCAAAGCCAAACCCTTTGAGACTGTGTCATTTAAATTGCAGTCCTATCAATCATTTAAAAAATACGCCAGCTAGGTATTGTTCTTGCAAAAGTGGCCTAAAGTGGGCATGACATTGATCTCACAATGCAAGGAAGATGAGCATTGCTGCAGTAGTAATGTTAATAGTATGATTTTAGCATAACAGAGAGGTATCTTTAGTGTATCTCCGATCAGTTTCCTTTCTGACTATAGTAATGTAGCCTGAAAAGCAATGTTCTACAGGCAAATACGTGAAGTGTGCTTTTTTTCTTTTGCTGTATTTTATATATCAGCAGAAATACATGCATACTTACCCAAAATTTGTTTCCAAGCAAGTATATTGATCAATCTATTAATCTCTGCCCGTAGAGCTGTTCAGTGAATCATTCTTCAGAAAGAAGAATCAAGGTACTGATGTACTCCTCACTGGTAAATTTGCTTGACGTAAGCCTTGATTGTACCAGAGTTTTCAGTCATTTCAGTGAGACTTGTTTTAAGGTGGAAACTGAAATACAGAAGGGCCAGCAGAGGGCAAACCTGGATTTCTGACTCTCCGGATGCCTTTAAGTGTCACCAAACTATTTGAGTATGTAGCTAGTCTTTAATCTATAGCTTGATAATTTGGTGTTTGGTTTTGAAGTGTTTCAGAAAGCACCTGAGAAGAATAAGTAAGGAATAGTAAACACTAACATGCCTTGACCTGTTGGAATTAGGATCGCACAGAAATCTTGGTCATTGTAAGGCACTTACTACAGATCTGGATTGTGGAAGCGTAGAATATCTCAAATTAGAAGGATCATTGAGTCCAATTCCCTGCTTCTTGCAGTGCCACCTAAAACTAAACCATGTGACTACGAGGCATCATCCAAATGCTCGTCGAACTATGACAAGCTTAGTGCTTCTGGGGGGAGCCTCTTCTAGTGATTGTCCAGCTTCTCAGCGAAGAAAGATCAGCACCTGCCCCTCTGTTGCCCCTCTTGAGGAAGCTGGGCAATAAGCGCACCCCTCAGCCTTCTCTAAACTGAAAATGCCTAGTGACCTTGGCTGCTTCTCGTAAGTCTTGCCTTCAAGAAGTTTTACCATTCCCTCCTCTGGACGTACATTGTTGTCCTCCTTATATCGAGGTACCCAAAAATGCACATAGTACTTGAGGTGGGGCTGCACCACTTCACACGGCTATGCTGTCTTTGATGCACCTGGACACAGATGGCCCTTTTGGCTGCCAGGGCACATTGAAGGCTCATATTCAATGATGTTTTATTTCATTTGTCCCTAAAATGTTGTAGGCATAGAGAGCAGATCCCTCTAAGTCAGTGTGGCAATTACGTCATAATAGATTAATAGAAAACAATTGATAAGTTGAAAGTGCTTTTCAGTATGTTCTTTGTTTAGCATAAATTTTAAACTTATGACCTCTTCTGATTTCTTTCATTGTGATCATGCTTGAGTAAAGCAGGAGGATGTTCATGGTTGCTGCTGGAGATTTGTAGAAGAGCACTAGCCAGTAAATGTTCCAAGAAACAGAGAAATGTAGGATTTGTGTGAAGAACCATGTGTTGATTTGGGCTCCAATTCATTTACTGGCTATTTTGCATGGTCACTTTACAAAATTTGCCTAGACTGTACCAGGGAAAAGCCATCTGTTTGCTTGAATTCTGTTTGTGCTCCTTCCCTTTGATGTCAGTTTTGCTTTAACTTGTAGGTATCGCATTATTCAGATACAATAACCATATTGTTCTTCCCTCTCTCCACAGTAATCGTTCTGCCTGGCAAGTTGAACATTTGTGTCATTGTGAGAAATAACTGGCTGGAAATTGACAGACTTTTCTGTTTGTTCCTTACCTGTTCTAAGGAAAATGATTCATGCTATGTTAATGAATACTATTAGTTATCTCCTTCAAGGTTAGAGATCAAGAGAAGATTTTCTCTTATACCTGAAAAGTTTCTCTCATATGGCCTAGACTTAGGGAGGATGAAAGTGCAATTGTGAATGCTTTTATTTGTATTCATTGTAGTATGAGGAATATACTGAATTACTAGTTCAGCAGATCTCTATCCTACAGTTACATGATTTTGGCGTCATCATTGTAACATTCATTACAGTGTGCTGTTCACTTCCTTTTCCAGGGATCCAAGCAATTGAACATTGTGGGATTCTGTTGACCTAGACAGCAATCAATTCTTGTTTCAGCTGCCTAACTTATGAAAATACGTGTAATTATGTTTCATTTTGCATTTTTGGGGCACTTTTAATTTCTTCCATGCCAAACTAATTATAAGCTTAAATATCCATGGAGGCTGTTTGCTTGTGCAGATGCTTAGATTTGCTGTGTCATTCCCAGTCTACTTTAGCAGCATGGCTTTCTTTGGGTTTCAGCAGACATCATCACGGTGTTTCCTCTTCCTTGTGCAGAAGATATGAACTATAACAGATCCCTTGGTTGATCAAGAAAGAAATGCTTCTTACACTCTTCTGAAGTGTGAGACTTCTGGCTTAGAGTATAAATTGCAGCCACATACTCTCAATGCATTGTGTTGCTTACCCACTTGTTCATTTTGGCAAGGATTCTAGAGCACCAAAACCATTCACTTTATAGTACAAGCAATACACAGATTCAAATGAAAATAATATTCACAGACACCTCCCAAGAGTATTTAGAAAGACAAGTTACGTACAGAATTATTTTGGAGTCAGTTCGTGAACAAATTGGTTGTGCCTACAGAAATTTATCAGATGTTATAGCATCTTGCACTTCCCTGCTGACAAGTGTAGAAGAGTCACATCTTTTTCATTCAGGTTAGGAGTCCTTCCTCTGCCCATTCCTGTTTTGAACCTGATCTAGCTATTATACTCTTCAAAGCAGGTGATGTCTTACTCAAGCTTGTAGCAGGGGCAAATGATTCCAAGTGACTTCCAGTCTGGAGCAGGAGAGATATTTTTGGGATGTGCTAAATTATCCAAAGTAATGCTCTAAGACACCTTCCTGTATCTTTGTATAGGAAGATATACTTCCTATCCATATGCGTATCTTATCATATATATAAGATAAGATACAAATATATATTTATTTTTATCTTTAGATGCTCTTCCTATATCTCTGTATGCTATCTGACAAGCTTCAACCACTCTGAAGCTTCAGGCCACAAACAGAGCATCTAGGCCCTTTTACTGAAATGTCTAATACTAATCAGAAGAAATCTGATTATTCAAATTGACCAATTATGAGTGTCTTAAATATTATTCACATGGCTTAAATATTAAGTGAGATCTGAGCTGTGAGGGAGGTGTTTTAGCCAAAAACTTCAGTTCAGCAATTGCAGGAAGTCAACTTTATTTTGCAAGACAGTCCCTGTTGTGCATAATAGAAAAGATGAAAGAAAGTGAAAACGAAGTATTTTTTTTTTACCTGTACTTGAACATCTTTCTTTCTATAGCATAATATCTATTTTATTGACTATCAAGGCATGTCCGTATTGTTTTTAAGCCATAAAGTATAAACAGATGATCTCTGTCTGTGTAAATGTATTAAGTAAGCTGTAAAGGAAATAATACTTCAAAACTATAATATTCCACAACACATTAAAGAAAATGAATTTTACTTCTTGGACCTCCTTTTACAGCATGTGTGCATACTTGGTGTATGTGCCTGTGCATATGTGTATCTCTGTATGTCCTGCAATGGACTGGTAAAGAGGGCCAGCTGCTATTTCAACCACATCTTTTAAAGGCTTTCAGATTTAGGCTACAGGATAAATGGAGAGGCAGGCTTCTGAATTCTCCTTCAGCATTTCTGCTTTAATGTGTGTGTGTCAATGTATGTATGTATAGGTGCAACACTAGGGGAGGCCTAAGGGAAACCTGCCCTGATTATATCTGAAGAAAATAATTGCAGCATTGCATCTGTTGCTCAAACACATGACAGTTGAAATGATAGCTAAGAGCAAATTCTCCTGGCTCAGAGAGATACCATGGAGAATCTATGAAGCAATCTTTGTGTGAGAAGGCAGCTTTCCCTTATACATTACTCATCACAGTAGTTTTGGAGGGATGTGGCAGTCAGGAGAGTTGTCTTGTGTGAGAATAATGTGTACAGTGCTCTTGGAGATGTTTTAAATAATAGTTTTGTTTAAAAAAAAGAAAAAGGCAGTCAACTAACCAAAACCTGCAACTGTTGCAGAGAACTTATATGAAGTTTGTTGATAAATCTATGAATCTAGAAAGGGATATTCTAGAAGTCGTGTGGAATTAGGACTGATGAAGGCACAGCTTAAACCACTATTTTTTCTGCACTTTTCTAAACCTAGGTCCTATATAATTTTTAAACTGTTTAATGTGGTGGTTGTCTGCTTGTGGGTGTGCACTATATCCAGCTGGGTAGTGTGTGTGTATACCGTTTATATCAAAGTAAATAGTCATGGATGGTAACTACCAATTTACTTTAAATTTTAGAATTTACTAGATAGTCATCAATGCCACAGAAAATGCCATCTTTAAAACCAGAACCCCAAACAAATACGGAATAGCCATATCTGTGGGTACTGCTTGCCCCACTGAGACAACAGTTTGCCTAACTAGTGACAAAGCAAGAGAGATCAGGACAGGAAAACAGTAACTGTAGAGAGGATGGTGGCAAAAGAACTCTGGATTCTTACATAGCTAAGCTCTAGGGGTGGGTGTTGTTTGTTTTGGGTTTGGGGGTGTCATGGGTTCAGCAGTAGCCCAGATAGCTCAGTTGGTAGAGCATGAGACTCTTCATCTCAGGGTTGTGGTTTGAGCCCCACTATAACTCACCCAGTTCCCTCACTCCCCTCTTTTTCTTCCCCCCAGCTCCCCAGGCGGATGGGGAGGAGAATCAAAAGAATGCAACTCCCACAGGTTGAGATAAGAACAGTTTAGTTACTAAAGGTGTAACACAAACCGCTACTGCTACCACCAATAATAATAATGACCAGGGAAATACAAGGAAAGAGAATACAACTGCTCACCACCTGATATCAAGCCTGACCCAGCAGAGAACCCCCCTCTTCTGGGTCCCTGCCCTCTTTTTTTACATCCTGTTCAGGATGTGCTGTGGTATGTAATCCCTCTTTGGTCAGTTTGGGTCAGGTGTCCTGTCTCTGCTTCCTCCCGGCTTCTCCTCCTCCCTGGCAGAGCATGAGGCTCAGAAAGTCCTTGGCCAAACCAAAATATTCTAAGCAGTAACTGAAAACATCGGTATTATGAGCATTGTTCCCAGGCTGAAAATCGAAAACACAGCGCTGCACCAGCTACTAAGAAGGAGAAAAATGACTGCTACTGCTGAACCCAGGACAGTGTGTTTTTTCTTCTTTTTTTTTTCCCCTCCCATTTTCAGATTAATTTTCACAGAAACGTTTAACTTTGTCTTGTTCTTTGCCATATGAACCATGAGATTCTAATTAAAAACTCTAGAATATGTTTTTCTGACTCCGGAAGTTTTTGGGGTTTCTGCTGAAGTTTTTGTGACATTAAAACCAGATGTTTTCATGTGGTTTGTTCTTATTCTTGTGCTTATTTAGAATGCTTGACTGGAGTTTAATATGCAAACAGCAGGTTAAAGAATTGTTGATTGCAGGGTTTGTTTTTTTTTCTTAAGGTACACTACTGCTAGGTAAGTTTTCGGGAGTGGATCTGCATGTCGCCAATGGCAGGAAATGTAAAGATGGGCTTTTTTTAGGCTCTCAACCAAGTGAGAAGAGCATCTGATTTTTCTTTTACTCAAGTTTTGGTTGTTTGGGGTTGGATTGGTTTATTTTGTTTTGGTTTTTTTTTTTGTTGTTTTTCAGTATTAGGGGCCTAGTTTACAAAATCATTTGTAAATGCACTGATGTTTTCACAAAACCATGAATCTATATAATTAAATCTGTGTTTGTTAGCACCACTATGAACATTTCAAAGGTGTTCTTTTACAGGAGTTCTTATTTGGATATGGATTTATATAAATGATTAAACTATGCCTAAAGATTATTTTAGTACTGCCCACCACTCTTGAAAATAAGAAGTTATGTATGTATTGGTTCTTTAAATCATTTGAAGAATTTTTTTATCTGGTAATGCTTAAACAGTTTTTCCAGTAATCCCAGGTAGCCTTGGCTCACTTTAGCATGGGGTCAGTTTCTTTTCCCAAGTTACAAGTGACAGAACAGGGGGAAATGGCCCCCAGTTGCGCCAGGGGAGGTTGGAATGGATATTTAGGAAAAAGTTCTTCATTGGAAAGATTTGTCAAACACTGGAACAGGCTCTCTGGGGTAGTAATGGAGTCACCATTCCTGGAGGTATTTAAAAACTGCGTAGATGTGGTGCTTAGGGACATGGTTTAGTGGTGGACTTGGCAGTGTTAGGTTTATGGTTGGACTTGATGATTTTAAGGGTTTTTTCCAACCTAAATGATTCTGTAATCTATGAATGTACGATTAGTTTAGTACTTGGAGACATTAAAAAGATTTGAGAAATTAAAGGTGAGAGAAATTTTAACAGAGATAGAGATTTAGATTTACTTTTCTCTTGTGATGATTTCAACAGTGCTCCTGCACATTTAAGATAACAGTTTCTCCACCACCATAAATGTGAACGCTGGGTATTCTGGTGTGGAGCTTAATCTGTCTGTGGTAGAGATATTCTAGAGGCACTTTGTTCTTGTTTGTTAGAAGTTAAGTCTTGAAATCTCAGCCAGTTTGTGAGTCATATGCTTAAAGCAAAAAAAAACCCAGAGCCTTACTACCTACATTTCTGTCAGCTTGGGTTGCCATCCTTTCTCAGGTGTTGTTAGCTCATCTTCCCACCGGCTTTAATAATCCCTGCTAGTGCTGCTTCTCCTTGAAGCTGTCTTCTTTGCTTACCAACCCTATGTCAGGAACTGGTTGACATTTATCTTCACAGATTCTGAGAATAGAAAAAAGCAGAAGCTTTAAGTAAAAATTTGTGACTATTATATGCATATATATATATATACACACATAAACAGACAAACATATATACACACATATATATGTATTTGTGAATGTTGTATTCATCTGTCTATCCAGAAAACTCTGAATGGTTTCTTTTGAAGTAACTACTGAAGGCCTATGAAACAAGAGGAAATATTTAATTAAGATTACTGTATTTCCTCCTTGATAAACTTTCTTCTTTTTTGCAGCTGGAAACCACGTGAGATATCCAAAGGAACCTAATGAGGCTTGTGCATAAATAATGAACTCTCATTTGAAATTACATCACTGAGTAAGTATGGAGAGAAACCACTGCTAGGTTTTGACATGCTGCTTCTTGTTTCCCTAGAAAAAGAACTTGAATGTGGTGGCGGTTTTGTTTTGTTGCGGTTTTTTTTTTTAATTGAATATGTGTTTTTTTTCAGGACCTTTCGTACTTTCACTGTGATGTATGATATAAAAAGAAAGCTTTTTCCTTAGACTTGGAGACAAAACTTGATGTTTCTAACAACATAGTAGCTGTGCGTAGTCCTGAAGATCAAGATATACACGCTACAAGCAACTTCAGCATTTGTCTCAGAGAGCCACCTCATACACAGGTAAAAATCAACTTGCAAGCTACTCTCAAAATGAGAAGCAAAGGACGTACTGGAGAGCAGCTTGATGTGATTATCTTTCTGATAGATTTCAGATCATTTATAGCAGTGAATTAAGTTCAATGAACAACAGGAAAGAGACACTTTAATCTTTCCTTTTGACTAAATCTGATCCAGTTTCTAGCATTAACTATAGTTATCTGTAATTTGGAGATTTGGATCATAAATCAAAGAGGAGGGAAGTTCTGTTTAGTAACTCTTGGCACAAAGCTAAATGTTTACAGATGATCCTTGAGTTTTGAGTGTAGGTGCCTAGGAATTTCCAATCTGCAAACACAATCTCACCCCAGATTTCCAGGCGGCCTGCTTACCGGATGCTTACCAAGCGATTTACTGAGGCATATGAAAGAAAATACAGAAACTTTTTAAAATCAGAAACAGAAAACCATGTAACTGCCACTGAAACTGTGTAAGATGTATGTAAACAATAAATTACAAGTATGCTCTAATTTCATATTGAACACATCCAGCCAAGGCAACATCTGGACTACTTTATTATTTAGAGTGGAAATAAAAATTGAAGAGTGCTCCTCAGGATAACTGCATTGCGTAGTAAATCAACATAAAACATAGCTACTTCCTCTGAATACATGCTTTGATTTATTTTTTAATGAAATAGTAACCTAGACATAAACAGAGAAGAAAATCCTACTATAAGTATATGAACTTTTCCCAGCACACGACTTTCCAAAACCTAGGAATAATTAAGTATGCATCTTCCAAATACTTTGCACATTCACAGTAAAACATTTTTTTAATGAATATTAGGCTGAAACTATACCAAGAGAACAGTAGGGAAAAAAGCAAAAGATGATGTTACATATGGATGCTTATTACAACACAGGATGTTTGTTGTCTTAAACCAAAAGCATGACATAATCAATCCAATGCCTTTGTTCCCAGATTCAAAGGCAAATGAATAAAAGGATTTTTTCACAGTACTGTTCCAACTGATTACTTGGAATGAGAAGTAAAAATTAATTAATATGATTGTAACTTATACAAACAGTCATGTAATTAAGTCTGCAATTAGCCCTGAGTTTTAGAATAAATGAACATGTGATTCCTATTATATTCTAAGGCAGATAAATCTTCTGGAGGAAGAGTATGTGCCAGCAGGTGAGACAGAAGCTTACAGAAGGAGACCATGCTGAAGAGGGTTATGGAGTTTCCAAGGAGAGGAACATATGTCAGAGACTAAAGATGGGTATGGAAAATGGAGGTGCAAGTCAACTGGCTAGCACTGTAGGAAGCAGGTCTGGTGGATGGAGGAAGAAGTGAATTGTCCAGTGACTCACAGCCAACCCTTCTGTGTTTCAGGAACTGCTCAATGAGCTCCAGAACAGAGCACTTACATTCCATGCCTGTTTTGCATCACGAGTTTTTATCCATGATAAAAGTTAACATTTATACAGCCATTGTGAGTATGTAATGCAACAAGTACTTGAGATTTCTTATGTGGACTATCTTGAGTGCATGTGTGATCACCGGGACAGAGATGGAGTTATTGAATGGCATGTCTGGCCTAGTTGAAGCATCCAGCAAGGACAATTTTTGCCTGGGATGCCAGCCAGGTGCTTTTTCAGTTCTTGTTGATGGAAAACAATGCCTCCTTGACTACAATGTAGTTAGTAAAAATAAAACCATTTCAGTTCCGAAGAAAATAGCTCTGATTAACCATATCTTTTCTGCTCTGTAAAATGGTGTCACTGTGTGAGTGCTGTGGCTCTCTGCTGTCACACTGTAGAGCATCATGAGAGGTTACTCTGACCTGGCTCAGAGGAAGAAGACGGTGAGTTACTTAGTGCAGATACTCAGTTATTTTTTTTTTTTACTCTGCTGCTGCTGCACTTCAGCTGTTTTGGTGCTTTGTGTGTAAATGCATGAGGCGTAAGTATTGTATTGCGTAAAAGGTAACTTCCACCAGGAATCAATGGAGGTCTTCCTAAGATGCCTTGTCTTCTTGTCCTGGGTTCATCAGTAGCAGTCATTTTTCTCCTTAGTAGCTGGTGCAGCGCTGTGTTTTTGACTTTCGGCCTGGGAACAGTGCTGATAACACCGATGTTTTTAGTTGCTGCTCAGTAATGTTTACTCTGAACAAGGACTTTCTGAGCATCATGCTCTGCCAGGGAGGAGGGGAAGCCGGGAGGAAGCAGAGACAGGACACCTGACCCAAACTGACCAAAGAGGGATTACATACCACAGCATGTCATGCCCAGTCTATAAACTGGAGGCAGTTACCCAGAAGGGTTAGATCACTACTCGGTCAGGCTGAGTATCGATCAGTGGGTGGTGAGCGGTTGCATTTTCTTCCCTTGTTATTTCCCTATCATTATTATTATTGGTGGTAGCAGCAGTGGTTTGTGTTATACCTTAGTTACTGGACTGTTCTTATCTCAACCCGTGGGAGTCACATTCTTTCGATTCTCCTCCCCATCCCTCTGGGAGCAGGGGCAGGAAGAGGGGAGTTGGGGTAGTGAGCGAGCCGCTGCACGGTTCTGGGCTGCTGGCTAGGCTTAAACCATGACACCTCTGAACACTGCCATGAACATATGCTATTCATTCCAGATGTTATGGGCCTGTTAGTGTGTGGAAATGAACAGATAAGCAAATATGAATTCCAAAGCATTTACTTAAAAACCCAGAAGAATCAGGCCACAACTTTATGCCTCAAACATACTCAAGAGATACAAGCACTTTGTCTGTATCATTTGCATGAAATGTTTTAGAAAATTATGAGCAGTGAGGGTCTATAAGGCCTATGTACATGTGTGATGTGGTAAGCAAGGACACAAGAAGCTTCCTCAGTTTCTCTCAGTCTAAAGAAGTATAGTTTTGTCTTCCACGCCACTCTGAGGTGTCTGCAGTATGGGACATCACCTCCACATGTGAAGGACTAACCTGCAACAGCAGATACACTGCTTTCTGTAATACACTATTTTGCATGGTTTAAGAAGCAAAGATTCTCCCAGGTAAGCAGTTCTTGCACTTCTTTTAAATGAGCTATAGACAACGAAACCATGATTTATTTTCATAGAATCACAGAATGGTTCGTGTTGGAAGAGAGCATAAAGCTCATCCAGTTCCAACCCACTGCCATGAGCAGGGACATCTTCCACTAGACCAGGTTGTTCCAAGCCCCGTTCAACCTGGCCTTGAACACTCCTGTCATTCATCATTCTCTTTCTATTTTTAACAGCTAGTGAACCTAAATGAGTTTCTGCTCACAGTATCGCATGTTGATGCCACTGCTACATGCTAGTAACCATCTAACCTGGCTTTCCTTTAACAGAAAAGATATCTGCTCCAGTGGTCTTGATGAAAAGTTGTTTGCTATAGTGTAGTTTGCTGTATATTCACCAGGAGAATACTCTACTGATTCTCTGCCTTTACTCTCTCTAACAATTTTATTCAGTTCTGACATTTCACAGGGTCAATTCTGTCACCCAGACATCAACCCCTTCTACAGCAGATGATTTTATAAATTTGTATTGCTCTTTAGTTAGAGGGGAAAAAGAAAATCTGGGTTTTACACAGAAGATCATTTCAGGTTTATTAGCAGTAGGGTGAGTTCTTGAGAAGGAAAGAGTTTACTCTATAATAAATATGTTATTGTACATCATTCCTAAGCATGATTAAACCCCAGTGGGAGTATCAGTCGTTCCTCTCAGAGCTTTGAAAACAGTTGTAACTTTCCAGGCTCCGTTTCCACCGTGTTTGGTTTATCATGAATCTGCCAGGGTTTTAAGGATGTGTACCCTAGCATTCTGATGTTAAAATATTCTATAGCATCTATTTCACCAAGCAAGTTCAGTTCAATTTACCGTAAAGTAAGCTTTGTTTTCAAGAATGCATCAAAGGGTGTGGAAAACTGTCTAATTTGCCTGCACTGGAGACAGAAGGCAGAATGACATAGGAGGAAGAGAATTCCAAAGACTGATTTAAAAAAAAAATGCACACATTAGCTTACTGTGTTTCCTTATTAACAGCTGGAGTGATGCAGAACAGGATGGTTGGAAAATGAGAGCCATTTACAACTAAGTATGGGGATAGGATTCAGACACATCACTTGCAAGTTGAAGTTCCAGTATGGGGATAAAAGGGAACAGGAGTCAAAACTTGTGTAACACAACTGTCTCCTAGGTTTTAAAGAAATTTTCTTCTTACTGTGTGACCTGCATTTTCCAACAGACATATTTTTTTTATCTTCAGTGTGTAATAGAATAAGACATTTATTATCCTTAAACTTTAAGAAAGTCAGGATTTCCATCCTTGATGTTTAGATCCACTGCCAGATCACAACAGCAACTGTTATCTTCACAGCAGCACATTTATTTCTATGGCAGTGAGTAAACTAAAGAAAAATGATCAGGGTATTAGAGAGAGGGTAAACATTGCTATTTCTTATTGAGAAAAGTTCTGCTTCATAACTAATAGACTTTATCTCTACTGTTTACTACAGTGTTACTGCATCTCAAGGAGTCATTAATTACAGTTTGTTTTAAGAAAGGAAGATGATGTCATTGCTCTTTTCTCAGCAGCAGAATTATTCCAATAGGCCAATACGTTTCACAGCATGCTAGCAATTCCTGATGTCAAAGAATGCTATGACCTACAAACAGCAGGCTCTTTGTAGTTTTCATAGACTCCAGAAGGATCAGAAGCTTGGTTTGCTGTGCCTGCTGGGTAAACATGTAATGGTCAACCATAGCACTGTGGCTGTTGACTACAACTAAAATAAGGCAAGAGCCATCAACTCAGTCTTCTACCCAGGGGTCATCAAGTTTAGGGGTAGAAAGCTGGGACAAGGGGCACATTTCTGCTGAAAGCAGAAAATAATCCTGTTGGGTGTGTTACTTGAAGCAAAATCCTTACCTGGAGAAATAGCTCCAGAATTATGCAAATTGCATAACTGTTCCTCATGAAGCTTCTCAGACTGTAGAAAGCCATTTGTTAAGAAAAGTGAATTACAGATATCAGACCATGGCTGTCGGCTACATGTCTCCTGGAACAGACTGTTTGGAAGTAGGTTATAGCCTTGTTTCTGACCCTGTCTTCCTGCTCCTGACTGGACTCCCTGGACGGACTCTGTACCTGGTTTATCACTTGCCTTGTCTGGGAGTGTTGATCAGTCCTTATTAGCAGCATCTGGCTCTGCCCTCCATTTTCAGTTCCTGTGGGGCTGTTCTGGCACTTGCTGCTTCCATAAATGAGTCACTTTTTGGTGCAGCTTTTGAAGACCTCAATGCACTATGGCTTCCATATGCAACCCCCCCTTGCTGCACCTTTACCAAGATGAAAATGTGTTCTCATTTCCAGATCAGCCTCTTTCAGTTCTAGTCTTTCTTAATCTCAGTATTTGTCTTTGTTTGTTTAAGTTTATCTCAACTTGTATTGAAGATTAATCTTTGTATTTTCATAGATACATTTTCCCAGCAGAATGTCAGCCTTCCAGCTCATCTTTTGCAGAGACTTCTTTTTGCTTTTCAAAATTACTGTTGTATTCATTTCTTACATCCTGCTTTACTAGATGGGAAGTATAGTCTCAGAGATCCATTTATAAAATACCCACCTTTTCACTTGACAAATGAGTTGTCATTTTTGCCCTAATTGCCTGTGTGTACTTAGTATTCTAGAGCCAGTTTAATTTTATCTCAGCATTAGAACTCTGTTCTAGAAGCCAGAGGTATAGTAAATTCAGGATGCTGTTACTTTCTGCCTTGCTAGGTTTTCTGTTCAAAACTTTGTTTGAGAAATATTAGGCCACACAGAACTGGCCTAAATAAGAAGAAATAAACTGAGTTGCCAAAGGCAAAATAAATCCGAAATGATTTTTAGGGCATTACAGCAGGAGTTCATCCTGAGTGACCAGTTTCCAGACTTTATCAGATTCTACAAACTTCTGACTTATCGATTGACATGGCACAGGGCCACCTGCATCTCCACTGAAGTGGGGGGTTGAGATTCCTGAATCTGTGGGATCTCTGCAAATATCCTCTCTCTTTCTTGCTCACCTTCATGGAATGCTATGCTGCCTGCTTGCTTCTTCCTGTAATTCCTTGACCTGTGCATGTAGCTCATCATCACCACCACACCTCCTGCAGAAGAGAGTCAGCCCCAGCTTCATGAAGAGGCACCAGGCACTCCCTGCAACCCAAGACCTGCAGAGCTACCTCTATTGTCAGAAGGTCTGTCCAGTGAATGATATACAATATACATTTACAGTAATTTAGTTGGTAGATTGCACAGCTTCACTGTAGTAGAGATTAATCTGCTTTGTGGTGACCGCAGTTTTATAATGTCAGATTCACTTGGTAGTCAGCCAGCTAAATAATTAAGCTGGGAAAATAATGCATAGAAGGTTTAATAGAAGTTTTTGCACTTTCAGTAGAACAAGTGTACCTATTAGTGTTCACAAAACTTGCAGGTGACCCATTAGGAAGACCAGGGTCTTCAAGGTGATGTTTTCTTTGTCTTACTCAACCCTAGTGCCTTATCTTGTGCTTTCCTTCCCCCATGGTCTTGCTTTGTTTTCTTGATCTCTCTTTTCCTTCTTCTTCCCCTTAGTGTGTCTCATTTTATTTCTTTTCTTTTTCTGTTCTCCAGTTTTACCTCCCTGCACGCTCACATCCACTGGTTCTTCCATCCTTCTTGAAATTTTCCATTCTCATATTCTTCTGTTTTAATTTTTGAAGTCTTTTTTCCTCACTCTTATTTTAGACCTCATCTTTGCCATTAGTCATGTGTTGCCTATTTAGATATTTTGTATGAAATATGAAAAGATTTGAACAGAACCAAGTGGTCTTTCACTGATTTCAAAAATAAGCATAGTTATCCTTGGTTCTCTGCCGTTTTAATAATGTTTTCTTTTTTTCTCCAGTTGTTTCCATGGGTTATTAGATTTTTCGTACTTGGAAGAGATTTAAAACTAACATTCAAGTTGAACATCTGGCCAGGATTTAAGTATACTGTCCTATGTAAACGGAAAGGACAAGTTCCCTCTCTCTGCACAGTGCAAATAATAGTATTGAATAGTTTTCAAACATGTATAATATACTACATTGGTTGGCTTTTCAGACTGTGCTGGAAAGTCAGCAATGATAGTCACAACAGAATAGTGGATTCAGCAGAGGGCTAGGAAGGGGCTGCATAATGGACTGTGTTGTGGGAAATGTTCCAGGTTGACTGATTGCCTCCAGCCTCCCTAGGAAGCTCCTTGTACAGCTTCAAGTTGGATTGTTTCAAACTCATTGTGCTGTGTTCCTGCATGCTGTTGAGCAGCTGCTGAGATCCTTCTTGGAGTCTACTGCACTTGAAAAAAAGAAAACAAACCAAAGGAACTCTTTTTTCCTCTTTCCCAAAGAGATAGTTGCTTGCATGCTATTTACTGGTATGAAAATGTACTTCTGGGGACTTTTTTTTGAAGCACCGAGTGTAGACTGCAACACAGAAACTATGAATTTTGAAAACATCCATTACTATAGCAATCCAATAATAGTATCTAGGCAGTGCTGTGATTTCATGATATAGAAGCATATTATGATCTCTTTTTTACATTCATTAATTTTACTTTTTCTTTTTTTGACTTGTTCAAGTAAATAATAGCTTGTCTACCCTAAGTTAACAGGCAGTCCATGAGCTGTCATGTATAACTCCCTCTTTACAGTCTGACAAAGGGTTGGTCCTCCACTAGTCTCAGCTTGTGCAGCTCCATTGTCTTCACGTTGAGCTTTCAGCCTAAATTCTTGTTCTAATTACATGTTTGGCAATATGTAGTAGAAAGACTCTGATGAACAGTCAATTTAAGCACATTGGTAGTGTTCAAGGCCAGGTTGGATGGCACTTTAAACAACCTGGTCTAGTGGAAGGTGCTCCTGCCCATGGCAGGAGGATGGAACTAGAGGAGCTTTGAGCTCCCTTCCAACCCAAACCATTCTGTAATAATTCTTATTAGTTGGCAGGTTCATGAAGGGTTTGCCCTAGCCATGTTTTCTAGAATGCTCTGAATTAAAAAGGATTTTTAGCTCATTATGAACATACAAAATGGTATTATAAAAAGGGAAATATTTTAGGGATTTTACATTTTTTTACGCATCAGCTGGTCCATCACAAGACTCTCTGCTTTGTCACCCCTAGATGCAGTTTCTAGCTGCATTTTTTCTTTCGTAATATTCTTTGGGCTTGCTAATTTTTGAAAGGGAGCAACATGTTACATACTTGGTGTCTTTGAATCTCTGAAGTTCAAGGCATTGGGGAAGAGGTTCTTCCTAGCTACTTTTGCTTGATGACTCAGTGGCAGCTGCCCTTAGAAAAAGTACTCCAGGCAGGTTGTTCCTTTATTGGGCTCCTCTGACTGCTTGAAAGCCTGAGCTTTTATGAAGGGCCATTAGTGTCTGAATTGACTTTGCTACAACTCACAAAGTCTATTAAATCTGGGGATGTGCTATAGATGCTGGTACAGAGAGGCGTAAGGAATATGTTTATTGCAATATAAATCAATTAAAGCTGTAAGATTAATCAGAAAGTTAGTGTAATATTGATTTAAATAAGAGAAACATTATTAAACATTATTTAGGGCTATTGTGTCAAGGATGCTTACTTTTGCATTGTAAGTTTACTTAGAAATTAAATGAAGTTAGTAATAAAATCAGATAAAAATAAAGGGAGCATATCTTTGGCTCTGACTTTCTCAGCTATCAAGCTGTAGAATTTCTAGCCTGTTTTTTTTCTTATCTGTTTCAACAGAAACACTCTTGCGAAGTTATTAATGCTGAGGAAATATTGGGTTTGGTTAGCGAACCGGTGAGAATTACTCATATACTTTTTGTTCTTTTCTCCCTTTGTGGGGACTGATGCCACATTTGACTTTTTTCATTTCTCTTCGAAATCTGCTGGTAATGATCTAATATCACAACTGTAGTTAGGAAAATGTATTTCTAATACTGCATCTACTTTACTGTCCTAATCTTTTACAGTTCTTATTGTTTTTTTTAATCCTGTATTCATTTGTCAGGGTAGATCTAGTCCAGAGTTGGATGTCTTTTTAAATGCATTATTATCCAACGCTCCAAGTCAGAACAGGGTTTTTCCTTCACTGATTTTCTGTTGTTAGGGCATATTTTTCTAAAACCAAGTGTTTCAAGGTCTCTTTATTAACTATGGATTTTGAAATAGAAATGTGAACACAGCAAAGTCCCAGAGTTCTGCCTGATGTTCTTTTTTACTTAGGCTCATTAGCTGGTGAAAGATGAACAAGTTTTTTAAGCTTCCTGCAGACACAGCTGCCTTGAAGATAGCCACAGTAACCCTACAACATCTTTGGGGATTTCCCTATCTAGTCAGTCACACAAGTTTGTGGTTATTGTTTTATGCTCTCTCCATTACCTCCTTTTCCGACACCTGTCTTTGGTGCCTGGCAACTGGGTCTGTTTCCAGAACTGCTGTCATTCAAAGCACTATTTTTCTAACTCTGATCCACAGGAAATGGTCAGCAACCTTCCACTGTGTTGCAACTCACCCATGGTCTCAGTTAAGAGCGTGATGCAATGACCTGCCTGTTTGTCTGCAGCACGTCTACCCACTGACCAAAACCTGTGGTGACTTTCATCTACATGGCACTAGAGCTGTACTCTGGTTTCTTCTGTGGCTTCAAGCCTCTGGGCATAAAGTTTAATTAAGTTGTCTTTGAGGAGTCTTTTCAGGGTACAAAAATCTTCAGGTGCAGAGAGCAGAAATTCACTGGGATGGGAGCTGCAGTCTCTCATTTACAGTCTAACAATTTAACCTGGGAGATAACGATTCACCTCTGCATCCTGCTTTCAGTAGTGTTGCATGATACATGAGCTACCGTAAAACAGAAATAAGACAAATGAGAAATCTATTCAAAGTTATACACAGAGGTGGGGAGAGAGTGGGAACTTTACAGTGATTACTTTTAATTATCCCAAACAGTCTGATAACTAATGAAATTTGTTTGCATAGCTAACTCTCCTGGTTAGTTCTGGGGAGGTGTGTGGCTTTCTTTCCACTTCAGAGAGTTGCTTTATCATTTTCTTCCAAAGGTGAATAATGTCATGTTCCCCTAAATGCATATGGCTTTGAGAATAAAACTCCATATTCAGATCTAAATTTTCAATCTCAAATGGTTTGATGGTTGCATCTGCTACAGGAGTTTCTTTCTCCATTTCAATATGTACCTTATATAAGTTTCTAGCTCACACTTCAGCCTATGCCATAGCATCTTTAAATTACACCTTTTTTCAGAGTAAACCCATTCAGATGTCACACCTGATTCTATAATTTATCTATGTAAGTGTCTGGCAGTGTGTAAGAAAATACCGAATTATCGCAACCACAGGTTTAAATGCAAAACTCCTCTGAAATCCAGTATTTCCAGAAAGATTTCTGAACATCTACATTTGGGTTTGTTTTTTAGCGGTTCAGCGAGCCGTAGTGTTCATGAATGGTGATCTAACTTATAAGTTCTTCTGTACAGAGAATAGTTCATCATTTGGCAGCACCAAATTCCACAGGTCAGTTACTGTCAAATCTCTTTGATCAAGTAATTTTCAGGACCTTCTTTTTTGGTGTTTGTTCTGATCATCTGGACACATTTATAAAGATATCAGAGTATTGCAGGGAAGCTGGCAAAGCACAGAAACTTTTTTTCCTTCTCAAAGGCATGAAAAGGAAGAGCCCTGTCCTCATGAGGAGAATAGGAAGTGAGGTTTCCCACTCTCTGTGATCAGAGGTGCATGCAAGGAGGTTTCTAATTCCAAAGAAATTAGAGTGGAGTAAATGTAAGCTACATATGACAGAAGACTACAGGTTTTTATCAGATTGTTATGATTGTAATGGTCTTGCCTGGTGAACTCTGAATTCAGAAGTAATTTTTTCTTGGCAGCCAGCATGTGAGCATTATAAAGAGGCAAATGAGGCACCTCTTGACTTGCACTACTCTGCCTTAAAGATTGCAAGAGAATATGCCATTACAAACAGGGAAATCTAATTCACTGTTTCTTTCAGAAGGGAGTGACTGAGAGACTATGGTGCATGTTTTTATGAGAGGTTTTCCCACATATCTTTTGCACATTGCCGTCCCAGTACCAGCATTTATATTCCTAATCACACCCTGGGACATCTGAAAAAAGGAACCTATGGATGTTAAGTATCTTGCAATGCATAGAGAACCGGGCTAGAATCCAGCCTGGTTGTTCAAGGCAGGTTGATGGAGGCCAGTAGAGTTGTAATTCTTAAATCTGGCCTTTTTCCTGGGTTTGGAATTCTACTTTAGTCATGGCTTAATGCATTTGAAAACCTGAAATTCCCTGTAAGAAAACCCCTTCTAGAGTTCAGAGGCATAATTTGTCCTTTCAGTCAGGATGCTGGCTCAGTGGTGGTGGCGTTTTTAGCATGCATTCCTCTGAAAGGAAGTCTGACAGGCTTGCTCAGAAAGTAAAAGACCCTGATTCAGTGCTTTCCTCTGACAAGGGCTCACCCTTCCAGGAAAAAAAGCCATAGAGAGACAAGAGGGTAAACTGGCACCTGGTTATCTTTACCTGTTTCATGAGAGTGAGCCGCTATGTAACAAAGAACACAACATTAAAAAGCTAAGACAGACAGGGGCTACTGCGGAATGGTGTCCTGGAGTCATGATTCTTAGAAGTATACCAATGGCTTATTAATAATTACTTCCCATAAATGATTACCTTACTGTTCAGGGTTAGGTGGACAGTAATCACTATTTCCTGTCAATGATAAGAGGCCTGATCACACTTGTTAGCTCTTCTAATCTCGGTGCATTTTGGGCTTTCTGAGCATATTCATTATTAGAATTAAAAAGAATTTTACTGATGCAAACCGTACATCTACATAAAATCAGAGTCACAGAATCACAGAATAGTTTGGGTTGGAAGGGACCTTTAAGCTCATCCAGTTCCAAACCCTTGCCTCAGGGCAGGAACACCTTCCACTAGACCAGGTTGCTCCAAGCCCCATCCAGCCTGTCCTTGAACGCTGCCAGGGATGGGGCAGCCACAGCTTCTCTGGGTAACCTGTGCCAGGGCCTCACCACCCTCACATGGAAGAACTTCTTCCTAATATCTCATCTCAATCTCCCCTCTATCAGGTTAAAGCCATTCCCCTTGTCCTGTCACTGCATATCCTTGTCAAAAGCCCCTCTCCACATTTCTTGTTGGCCTCTTTAGGCACTGGAAGCTGCTCTAAAGTCCCCTCAGAGTCTTCTCTTTTCCAGGCTGAACAAGCTCAGCTCTCTCAGCCTGTCTCCAGAGCAGAAGAGCATCTTTGTGTCGAGATAAGACTGTTAATGGTCACAGCCTTGAGCTAAGACCCCCTGAATCTTTCTGGTTTATCCTTGAAATATGTATGAGTCTATGTTTGGTCTAGTTCTTTTTAGGCATCCATTTCTCTTGCTGTCTCACAATGACTCAGTGCTCTACCTTTTCAGGTGTCAGAGAAAGGAAATGCCAAATATTTATCAGTGAAACTGGACTAAACCTCCTGCCTGCAGCATGTTTAGAGAGGAAAGTGATGTCTCCTGCAAATGACAGGTGTAAATATCTTATTTTCTTCCTGTCAGGCTACTTGTTGGGAGAGAGTGAAAGTGCTGTCTTCTAAAAAATTGATGCTGTTTTCTGCAGGTGTTCCCTTTTTTTAAGTGTAGCAATGGAGAAGTTGACAATTGAAAATGTCAGAGGAATTCCACTGCACGATGGCTTCCCTGTCTGTCTTTCTGGGAGGAATACTCAAGACCAGAGATGTGATATGTGCCAGAAGACTTCAAGGGAATTCTTGAATTGTGTACAGCTAGACTGAGATAATAGCAAAGCCTGTAAGCATAAGCTACACGAGCATGATTATCCCCTTCTCACAAAGTTTTCCATGGTTGTACTACTTAGCTACGATTCATGCAAACATTGTCCTGCTATAGCAACATGACTCATTTGTTCTTTTTAAGATACTTATATTACATCAGGGGGATCGTTTCTGGAAATTGGATAATTTTCACTGAGTCAGTTAACTGTCGTTCCATATGTGCCTGGTTATCTTCTGAGTAAGCTTGGAGAATGTGAGGCTGAATGACTGTTGGTGGGGTCTGTCTGTCTACAGGCAAAAAATACCCTGCATGGCTTCTACATCACGCCAGTATTACTCACACACATGCTATCTCTAAGAAAAAGCAATTTAGCTAACCAGTAGTTTGGGGTTTTTTTTTAAGATAGTAAACTGAAGAGTGTGCTCGAAGGGAGAGAGAACTCCTGTTTCTCCGAGGACTTTCCCAGTTGTTTTGTCTTGCACAAATAAATCTGAAGTTGTTACAGAATAGCTCCATAAACAAACCCCAAATCCTTCTCTGTGTTATACGAACTACACTTTTATGAAAAAGCAGCTTTGTAACACAGTTAATAAATCACAGGTAGTAAGATTTTAAAGGACTTTAAATGTTGATATAATAAAAATATGATGTTGCCTATTGTCATGTTTTCTATTTCAAAATTATGTCTGTTTAGACTATATGGTCCAAAGTATTTTCACTGAATTTCAGGAAACTTCTTAACTGCACACTTTCATCTAAAGTGATAAAAAGAAATCAGGTTTATACTCCCTTCTATTTATGTATAATCTTATTGGACAAGCTTATAATAGAAAGGTATGCCAGTGTAAGAGCATATTGATGTGTATGCTACTTAATAGAAGAGCCAGAATTTCTTTTTTATGAGACATTGAGTCTGCAATATTCATTTGATATAAACCAAAAGGAAGAAAAGCCTTGCTGGGTAAGTTGCAAAAAATCCTGCCTGCATCCTGTCCATATGATTTGTGTGTAAATGGACGATGATATACCCTTGTCTGCTGAATATATGAAAATTAGAGTGAGGCAGAGCTAGGTTTATAAAAACATAAAACTTTTCTAGAAATGGCTGTAAGGAGAACATAGACATTACTTTTTAAATCCTGAGGTGGTTTTGCTGTTTCATTGACATAACTGTGCAGAAAAAAACAAATCTTGTCTGTTTACTACAGACATGGTGTGCTCAAGAAGAATACAGACAGTGCTTGTTCTCTCAGATTTGGGTAGATCTCAGCCTAAGTACTTGTGAAATGGCTGAGTGTCTTGAAGCTAGTGAGAGTTACTGGATGGAAACCGAACAGCAGGGATTCTCCAGGCTTGGTGCTTGTTAACTTAGAAACACTGAATTCCCTCATTTAATTTGCTTAAAAAACATCTCCCCCATCTCTGGAAAACTGAGTTGTGCAAACTGGAAGGCTGGCAGACCACCGCTGCCTTTACATGTAGTCTGATCTGCTGCCAGCCCCATGAACATTCCTGTGACATGAGTGGAGAGGTACACACTAGGAGGTATGCTCAGCATCACAGCAGGCAGAGGCAGCCAAATTAGCAACTTCTTAATTATTAATTCTACTCTTACAGGATCACCATAACCAGCTTGTGAGAAATAACAAGCCTCAGCTCGATGGGTTGCCTTTAGTTTTATTTTCCTGCTTGTACAGGCAGCTCTTGCTGCAGCCAACAGGAGCATTCTGGGCTTTTGATTCATCATAAAGTACTCATAAATTTTGTAATGAAATGATTCAGGAGGCATCAACATAGAGACTTTCAGTCTTTACAGCTCTTACTCTATTCTAGGACACTTTCATATTTTTATTAACCCTGTACTTTGCTTGCTTTTAGGCAAAATGAGGCAAACTGAACACCTGTGCAAACTGGAACAGAAATTGCAACAGGACACAGTTATATGATATGTACTTGGTATTACACTGCAGGTGTGTCAAGAGGTCCTAATTAACGCATGTACACCGTTTTGGCAACCAGCAGCTTTTGAAACCTAAATTCACTGGATCAGTTTCTAATTTTGTCTCCATTGTACTCCAACTGTATATGAAACACATTTGCAATTTGTTTTCTGCATTTATTCACTTTGTTTTAACACGTAATATATCTGATCTCTCCAGAGAAGTTTGCATGCAAGTGATAATCTAAGATTCTGTTTTTCTAGGCACTGATTGATTACTTTTGGCTGGTGTCTGAACAAAGAGCAATTCAAAGAGCAAAGCAAGAGTTACATCACCCTGGGTTTTATTCCAAGCAGAGTACCACATACTTTAACCCTGCTGATGCAAGCCAAAAAACTATGTACAAGCCTACAAGAGAATACAGAAACAACCTCGAAAAAACTACAATAAGGAGCTGCAGGCACAAAAATGTCTCTGTATGTATTGGGGGGTTGGGTTTGTATTTCTGCGAAGCAAACTTGACTTTAAAGTTTTCTGCGGCAGGAAAAGACCAGTTATGTTCTTCAGCACTTGAGGAAATAACCACTTGCTTCCTACATACTTTCTCTGTTTTTCCCCCTCAATGCAACATAAACTTATTTTGGGGAAAAGGGCTAGCTGGAAAATGATGGGAACTGCCAGAAACTAGCAATACTCATAGTAATGTATTACAAAATAAGGTAATGTTGGAACCAGAAAAGCAACAAAGCAACCTGCTTGTTGCTTGTTTCCTGGGTGACAGAAACAGCTCAGGGTGTGACTGGGAAGAGGAGATTTATGCCATGGAAATGTAGTAATCGCCACCCATAATTGGTTGACTAATGGGCAGTACATTTTTGGGATGCAGTTGACTAACCGGGGACCTACTTTCATTCTCTGCATCCTGCCATGACTCTGACAAAGGCTCTCCAACTTTATGGCCAACCCAGCTGTGCATTTAGCTTTAGTCAGTATTAAATCAACTGCATACAGGTAGAGTGCTGACTACCTTGCTGTAACTGTGACTATGAACATTCCTTTACATTTAGAACAGGACCCAGAACTCTGGTCAGATGCCAAGCCATTCCAAGGGTTCTTCCTCCTTAAATTCCTGCATGTATTCATTTGAAAGAAACAACTGTCAAAATATTATGCTCTCAATCAATTGCTGTATTGCAGTGTCAGAGAGATTTATCCTTAAATGTAGCCTGCAGTTGGAGTCAAGGATGATGATGGACTGCTAAATAAACAGCAATTGTTGCCCATTATAAGTACCCATATAATAACCATCAACTAGATATTGCTGGAGATGGTGGATTGGTAGCTGGACAAAATGAAATTGATGGGGTTTATGTTTTACTTTTTAGTTTTAAAGTTGAGATGTAAATTATACAGTGTATCTGACACAAAAGCCAGACAACATCATAAGATCATTGGTTTCATACCAGTCAAAAGATAACAGCAAAATCATGTGAATCAGACACAAAGGGTACTAAAATAAAGTTCTTGTCTCCTAAAGAGGCAAAACTGGCAGTGCTGGGAACATCACGATCAGGAAATAAAAAGTAAAATGCTGTGAGAATGGAAAGTACACTTAACAGAGAAGTGAGCTTCACTATTAGAGGCTACTACGTTAATTAAGTTTCTGTTGAATGATGCTGGATTAGCAGCTTGGAATACGAAGTCCTTTTAAATAATAACGAAAAAAATCGCACTCCCTTGAAAAGTGTTTTAGAAATGTCATTAGTTGAGTTGGCTTGCGTTCTTTAAGTAGAGCAGTTAATTAGCTTAATTCCTGGTATTTGAAGGATGTGGCGATACATGTGGCCAGGATTTTGTCTTTTGACTCTTAAAGTGTCACAACTTGCTCACTTGAGGAAAAGATATTACACTGGATGGTCCTCTAACCTAATTCCTTAATTGCTTTACAGCTTCCAATTTCTATATCCCCTTCAGGATTTTATTTGAAAGCCCATGTATGTCTGAATCATAGGAAATTTTACTAGTTCACGTTTAGTGTGGGTTGTATATAACATGATTGCTCTGCCTTTAGTGGATGCTAATTAAGGGAAAAACATTTAAAGCACCTTCAGAAGCTAAGATTTTCCTAGTCGGGTGTAATTTCCCATTCTCACATTAAGAGAGTACTAGTTACAATCTGCTATGGTGTAGTAACTATTGGCTGGATCTGCACTCAGATGAAATTGTTGTGTTATTAACAGTCTACAGAGCCTGCTTTGGTTTCTCTCTTAGCCCATGTGATCTGCTGCTTCAGAAGTTGTGACTTCCCACTAATTGTTTCAGGGCATTCCCCAGTTTGATATGGGAACTGAAAATGTCCTCTGTGGAACAGGAGTGGAAAATCTCCCAGTGAGCTCCAGGAGATTTAAAGCATGGGTGTTTTTCTTTGGCAAGGATTTCATCATACCAAACATTACAGGAGGAATATTTTTACTGGATTTACATTTTAAAGAGCCCAGATACTGTCTAAAGAAAAGCTGTAGCTGAGGTATTAAGGTTGCATTTTAATTTGAAAGGGTCCCTGTTGCTCTGCCCATCGGTGGTGCCTTAGAATGAAATTCGTCTTTGGAGGAGAAAATCACAGCAGGATTTCCTGAGATTGCTTGGAGATGGGTGAGTGCAGGCAGAACAGTTTTAGCACTTTAGCAAGAGGGCATACTGTACTCAGGAGGGGGAAGATAAGAGGTTTGCTGGTGAGAGATGCTCCAAAGAATGAAAGTGGTGTCTGTTCAGAGGTTCTAGAGGTCAGCCACTGCGGCTGGTACAGATTGCTTTGCTCAAATGTGAAGTTGGTAAATAATCAGGAAATTCCTGGGGAAACGGGGTCAAATTGAGGTGTTTGCTTTCTCTTTCCTTACCCTAGGTCGTCTGTGAATGTGGTCATCTCTGAATGTGCTCAATAGCTTAAGACTCAGTGCTCTGTCTCCCTGCTGCTTATTGGCTGCCTCCCCCACAGAGCCACTGCCTTTAACCTGGTGATAGATATCCACAGGTGCTCCACTAAGGATGGTAAGAAACAATTTGATCAAACCATTTAAAATTTAAGAAAGGAAAAAAGCCCTGATAATGGCATAGATATGCAGCTTGAAGAGAACAGTCTGACAGTTCTGGAATCATACTTTCAAAAGGTACAAAATAGCAGAAGCAGATGTGTCTGCATTTCCTCAATTTTGTCTTTAAGCATCTGATTACAACGCTTTCTTCAATGCATGGTCACATGCTTCCTCCCCTCCTCACCCTTCTGGGACCTCAGCCTCACTTAGTGCATGACACAGTGCTCACTTAACAAGCATCTACCCAGTTTTTTGTCTATGCCTCATTGGCATTTAGGGCCTGTCTGATGACCAAAAAGCCACATGCTTTGAGGTCACTTGTGCTTTGCTATAGTGCTTGAATAGCAAAACATTTGTTTGTCTTTATGAAGGCCCCTGAGACAAGCAAATCTTGTCACCTCCAGGAGGTTTTGTGATTAAAAGAAACAATTAGCTTGATTTAAGACTGTACAGTCCTATTTATTAATGCCATGTGCAGTTCTGACAAAACTGAGACGTGCAGGAAATCATGTTCTAGAATATGTAGGAGCAAAGTGAACTTCCTAACTTCAAAGTGCAGGTCTCTCTAGCTTCACTTACAGCTATGAATCAACGAAATTTCTGGTACTGGAGCTGGAGCTGAATCTTCAGTTCAGACATCCAGAAGCTAACATGTGTCCTTCACTTGATTAAAAGAAATTGTATTAGCTCAAGTCACCTCTCCAGTTTCAGGTAGAAAATATGCAGCAGAGACAGGAATTCAGTTTAGCCTTTAACCTCAGCCCTGACCACACCTTTTTCTCCTGCAGTCTCTAACTGCTATACATCTGCCAGTCCCTATGAGGATTGCGGGTGCTAGCAGCAATTACCACTTTTAGTTCAGAGCATTCCTGCCTTCTCAGTGTTTCATAGCATGCATGCTGAATAAGGTATTGCAAAGGAGGAAAATATATATTCGTGAAGTTGTCTTCCTTATGCATGTAGCAGGACTGAATTGATTATGCACTGATGAATGCTGATATTTCCTCATTTTGGAATCTTAGCCTTGCAACCAAAGAAAAGAGATGTTCTATGCAACCTGCTTGGTTTTCAAGAAGCAAAATCAAAAAAAGGCTCTGGCAGTGCTGCCTTGTGGAGAACTATCTTGAGCTGTGTCGTGGTTTCAGCCTCTAACCCACGCAGTTTTCTCGCTCACTCACCTCTCTTTCTTCCCCCAGTCCCGGGAGGATGGGGAGGAGAATCAAAAGAATGCAACTCCCACAGGTTGAGATAAGAACAGTTTAGTAACTAAGGTATAACACAAATCACTGCTGCTACCACCAGTAATAATACAAGAGAAATGCAAGGAAAGAGAATACAACTGCTCACCCCCCGATACCAAAAGCCCAACCATGCCGTGCACCCCCACCCTTCCGAGTCTCTGCTCTCCGTTTTTACATCCTGGGCATGGTGTGCTGTGGTATGGAATACCTCTTTGGTCAGTTTGGGTCAGGTGTCCTGTCTCTGCTTCCTCCTGGCTTCCCCTTCTCCCTGGCAGAGCATAAGGCTCAGAAAGTCCTTGGTCAGACCAAAACATTACCAAGCAGTAATGTTTTAAAATCAATTAATTAAAATTTAAATTTAAATTTAAATTTAAATTGAATGTAAAGTACCAAGGACAAAAATGACTGCTGCTGCTGAACCCATGACAAGCTGTTATGACAGTCTTTGCATCAGTTAACAGTGATGTTTATCTGGTAGGTTGATGCTTACAACAGGACCATCACTGGAGAAAAAGTGAGGGAGTGGTAGATGACAGCTCCCACATAGAGTGACCGTATTTCTGGGATTGTATTTACTGTACATCTAGTTGGACAATGCTTCTGGCAGGAGAAAGGGATATGTCTTGGGAGAAATGGTATGAGTTTGAACACAGCTGCCATTTTTATTTCTTTCAGCACAAAGCTGAGCTTTTCTATTGCTCCTATTCTACACTGCAATTTCTCTCTTGCTTTCTGCCCCGTATACTTACTGAGTCAGCCCAGGTCTTCTCTCCCTGCCAGGCCTTTCAACAGTCATCTTTCTGCAGTCCACTTGTATATAGGTCAAGTCTTGTCCTTTCCTCAACTCTGACAGCTTCTTTATTTCTCTGGGTTTGTGTGGCTACATGGAATTTGGCAGTTTCAGCTTAGCCCTATGCTTGGGCATGCCCTATGGAGGTGGAATATTTGATAATCATAGCTGCAAAGAGCCACTGGGTGTACATGAGATGCAGTTGCACTTAGAATGTTAGCAGCACTCATCGGATTGGAATATGGCATGCTCTTGATGCAGCAACCACTCCCATGCAAAACTGCAAAATATGTGGGTGTTAGAAGGGTTGAAAGAAAAAAGTGTCAGAAGTATGGATATTTAAATAAAACAATATATTATTAATTTCATATTTTGAAAAGACCAAACTATTCTGGTTGAAATTTTCAGAACCACTAGATTTACCTTATAGAGTAGACATCCAGAAAGATTTTGTTTCAAATTTAGCAGACCTTTAAAATATGATTTTTTAAACAGATATTTTTACATAGCTTTAATAGGCAGAGGAGCCGGTAATAGTACTAAGCCGCCATCAAGTGGAAATATTTTTCTGTCTATATAAGACTGACCTGGAACCCAAGCAGCAATCTAAAATTATATGACTTGGTGTTTTATTTCCAATCTCAGAGCCTTAACTTATTTATTGAAGGATTTTTTTCCTCACTAGAAGGCATTTCTCTACATAGTCTCTTGCTCTTTTTTTCTCCTTTTCTTGCATGTAATAAAATGTTTTTCTTGATTTAAAATATTGAAATGAAATGGAGCCCAATATGTCATCCTTTCAAGAAGATAAAGAAGTAGGGAGCATATTCGAGCTCTTAGCTAAACCTTGTATATAAAATTTTCCATTCTATTTTAATAATGCTTTGGCATTCTCCTACTGCTTTTCTTTCTTCATAAAAAACATGACCTAAAAATACTTCATGCAAACCTGAACCAGATCCTTGAATGGAAGAAGAAAAAGGAAAGATTTCTTGCAGGGCTCTGGAACAGTCAGGGAGGGAAATGAGCCAATTTCACTCTGCTTCAGTAGATTTTGTTTCAAAATGGCTGGCAAAGACAAAAAAATAATTAAAAATCCTGTGATTTCTGTGAGTAACCAGTGGTTCACTTGAATTGCCTGAAGTCATTTCAAGGGGCAGCTGTACACTCTTGCAACAAAAAACGTCCATTTTGCCACAGTGCTCAAAGTGCCAGTGCTCCGGTGTCTCTTGCAGTTATTTGTACATACATGTACTCCAGTATCAGAACTCACCAAGAAGACTTCATAACCCACTCTTTCTCCCCTTCATTTCCTCCCTCCCCGCAGCCTTGTTTTATGTTTATCCTTTTTAATTTTCTCTCTTTCCCACAACTCTTCGGTTGCCCTCTACAACTCATTTTTATTACTCATATTGAAGCACAGGCTAGGTTGCTAAATTTCTATGTCATTATTTGCAAGGCAAAAGATGGCCTCTTTGTTTAAAAGAAAAAGAAAAAAGAAGAGGGAAGGAACCCCCAACTCTCCACCGATAAAAATTCCATGTAGAGCTCTTGAAGAATTTATATGCTTCCATCACATTCACGGAGAAGCACATGCCAAATCTGTTTTCATGTCCATGAAGGAAAACTTGGACTTGTTTGGAAGAAAAATATTAACAATGCTCCATTTGTATTTTCTCAGCTGATGACCACACATGTCATGGTGAATATGTTAGGTTCTGCCTTTCCAAGTCTGGGTGCATGGTAATAAAACTCCAAAGAAATTCATAACATCAAATGCTGTGTGAGAAGAGGACAGAGTCCCTTTCTAATACTCTCCCTCTTCCCATGCCTCTGCAAAAGAAAATTAACTGCAGTTTGTAGTCTGCTTTCTGAGACTAAGAAACTTGGAATGTTTCCTCTGTAAATCAACACTGCAATTGGACGTTAATGCAAGCCCATAGGACCTATTTTTCTAAGCCGAATGGTCTTCATCAAACACTGCTGAAAGCAATTTTCTCACACAGTGGTGACTTTTCATTCAGATACCTAGTGTTTGTGTTTGAGCCTTCATGCTGATAATTATTCAGAACTTCATGATAAGAACAAGTTTAGGGTCCAGTTTCTTTGCTTCAGAATGCACATTTATGCAGTTGTAGTTAATCTGTGATTTGAAGGGTAAATTCAGAAACTTCGGATAATTGTGCAGTAACAAACTGTTCAAGATTGACTGTACTTTCTTGGTTTCTGCAGAATCCTTTGCTACCTTTTTCCATGTCAAAGAGTTGAAAAGAAAAAAAAAAAACAAAACCAAGAACAAAATAGAGTATTTGATTTTCTACTTTCATACAAGATGATGGTCATTATATGTTCTTTTGTGGTTAATGCTTGTGATCAACATCATGTTTATGATGTTGTCCTGGGTTCACCAGTAGCAGTCATTTTTCTCCCTCTTAGTAGCTGGTCCAGTGCTGTGTTTTTGACTTTTGGCCTGGGAACAGTGCTGATAACACCGATGTTTTTAGCTGCTGCTCAGTACTGTTTACCCTGACCAAGGACTTTCTGAGTCTCATGCTTTGCCAGGGAGGAGGGGAAGGTATTCCATACCACAGCACATCATGCCCAGTATACAAACTGGAGGCAGTTACCCAGAAGGGTTAGATCACTGCTTAGGTCGGGATGGGTATCAGTCGGCGGGTGATGAGCAGTTGCATTTTCTTCCCTTGTGATTTCTCTATCATTATTATTATTGGTGGTAGCAGCAGTGGTTTGTGTTATACCTTAGTTACTGGACTGTTCTTATCTCAACCCATGGGAGTTATATTCTTTTGGTTCTCCTCCCCATCCCTCTGGGAGCAGGGTGGGGAGGAAGGGGGGAGAGTGAGCAAGGGCTGCGTGGCTGATTTGCCGACTGGGTTTAAACCATGACAGAGATTGCTGCACAGAGACGACATAGAAAAAAAAATGTTTCCTCATCCTCAGAAAGGTGTACTATACAATAAAAGCAAAAGTAAGACAAAAGCCAGAGAAACAATCAATGTGGTTAAGTTGGTTGTCAGCATGAAAAGTATTATAATATCATGACTTCATTCAATAACGAGATTGTAAATCAGAGATATGACAATGGACAAAAATATCAGTTCTATTTTTAGATAGTGCCTGTTAGGTAAGGCAGAATGAATATTATGTGTAAGTTGAGGGCTCGCATAAAGAAGCGGCTGATAAACAGCAAAACTTCTAGAGCAAGGCATAGCAACAAAATGATTATGGTCTGGATAGGCTGACTTGGGAGGAAAATGTGAAATGATAACTCAGAGGGAATCATGATAGCAGTCTGCAAAAGCTGAAGTGTGTGAATGCAAAGAAAGAGAGGAATTTACTGTGGCGCAAAGGAAGTACTACAAGAATTAATGAGTGCAAAAATCTTGAGGAAGTATGACTATAAGACTGAAAAATGCCTTAAAGTAGGCTTAAAAAATAACAGTGGACAAATATCTAAAAAATATTGTGAAGGAACCAGCTCGAATGTTGGAACTGGGTAACCTGCTGTTACATCCAAGCCAGTCTTTTGTTTGGATACAACTAAACACAAAGGAGTATGATAGGTGGACAGAAAGTCAGCAAAGGGAATCATGTAGATTAAAAGAAGGAACAGTAGAGACAACTGAAGGAACTACACCTCTTCTCAGAGACTGGGTGTGGCCAATGGAAAACCAAATATTTATATACTAATATGCAGCCTGGTAACACAATTGAGGAAGTTAAGTTGGTAGGGGAAATGAAACTAGACGGGGTGGGGATAAAAGGAATGAGGTGGAATAAGAATTGTGACTGAGCTGTAGGTACTGAGAGGAATGCCACATCCAAAACCACTATTGATATGTCTAGCTGGTATTAAGGAAGATGGATAATGCAACACACTCGAGACATAAACAAACAAGCAAACAAAATCCAAACAAGAAAGAGGTAAGATAGGTTAATGAGTATAGGCTGGGAAATCTAGTTAAGAATAATAAAATAAGTTATGGTAGGACAATCCTGAAACCTGTATAGATGTTTTCAGATTCCTAATGGTGTTTAGAGATACTTTCAGGAATCATCATCATCATAGAATGGTTTGGGTTGGAAGGGCCCTTAAAGCTCATCCAGTTCCAACCCCCTGCCATGGGCAGGGACACCTCCCCCTAGACCAGGTTGCTCCAAGCTCCATTCAACCTGGTCTGAAACACTGCCATGGATGGGGCAGCCACATCTCACTGGGCAACCTGTGCCAGTGCATCACCACCACATAACTCTTCCATTTTTAAATTCAGAATTGCATGATTGTGAGATTTCTAGCTTTGTTGATAAGAGTTAGAAAATAAGTGCAATTTACAGTGATGAACCTTAGATAATTAATATGTTCATTACCAGATTTGATAAGTAACGTATTTCTTCATGGATTGTTCTCTGAACTAGAAAGGGACGATGTTATTTAGCTTGGCTTGGGTGTATAATAAAACATGCTTCAAAGATGATATGGAAGAGTTAGCCACAGAAAATAGTTATGACTTGAATGGTGCCGGTTTGATCCTCTATAAATTAAGGGAAGGATAATCAAAAGCAAATATTTTAATAAGGCCTTCAGTTTTGAGAGAGAAAACCAAATCATTATCTCATGTAAAGGACGGGGTTTAATTAGTGAAGTCACTTGAGCAGGAAAGCTGAGAAGCTTGCACGTAGACAGTACTGACACTTGCTTAATCAGAATGTTGTGGAACTGTCAGGAATCTCATGGAAGGGAAAACTTACTCAAGGCACTCTGTGCCTAAGTAGATAATAGGTACATCCAAAGTGCTATTGCCATAAGTGGAGAGCTGGGAATGAATGGGAAATGGTCTGCTTACCAAAAATACCCCATGTCTTGGACATGAAATATACGGCTACAGTAAGAACTGACAGAAACCCAGTTCAGACAGACCTTGTTAAGGGCATAAAAAGCAGATTTCAAGAGGCCCGTTAGCCATATAAACTGAAATGTTTATAAGGAAAAATATTCAATGTAGTAAGGATGTGATTTGGAGTAAAGACATTTATTCATTATGATTCAAAACCTAAATCAGTGTCAACATCTTTCCCAGGTTTCCAAGTTAGCTGGCATGCAAAAATTTGCAGGGACAAGTTGTGTTTATTTATTATACAGATTTATTTATTATACAATGCTCAGATTACCATTGAAGCAAAGCAAATATTTTATCAACGCTTACAAAGGAAGGGATACGTTTGCACACCTGTAAGTGCATTAGTTCAACCTTAAGAAGAAAGAAGCCTTCAGAGCAAATTGGAAGGACAGGATTACTCAAAGACTGAAACAGAGATGCATTCAAGCAATGATTTTGCAGACAGAAGTTTGTGACACTCAAATCTTTTATCTCTTTTTCGAGAAAATCAAGGAATTATCTGGCAGTGGGGGAGAATCTTATTGATTGAATTAAATGCATCATCTATATATATCACATTAGAAATTATTGTGTAAGAATGGAATGAGTGCAAGAATTGTGAAATGGAGCAGAAGTTCGTAAAGGAGAAAAGAGGTAAAGAAGCTCCTTGGGAGTGGAGTGTTGGACTGGTGATGACAAAGATGGTGATCCATTGTCATTGCATGGTAGAACTGGATCATCACACAGGAAGATTTAAATGAATAGAGGACTGGAATAGTAGAAATGAGACGAAATTCGGCGGTACAGTAGAGAAAATCACTTAATGGAGAGACTAATCACAAAATTTTGGCTTGGGACTACCAGAGGGGAAGGCAGCATGGAAAGGAGGTGAATTTGAGTGACAGAATGGACAACTATCAGTTGCAAACAAGACATATATCCATGGGAAAAGACAAAGAAGGGCAAGTAGGATAGGGAATGGAGACGGGAGAAATTTGTATTCTTGGCTTAAAAAAGCAAATGGAAAAGGTGATATTACTCTCTGCTCATGAAAAAGAAGGAGAACTACTAGCAAGAGATATTAAACCAGAGAATAGAAGATCAAACAGATAGATATGCTTTGACTGTATAGAGTCTGAAAATGGCAACAAGAAGGCTCTGGAGGAGCCCTCAATTAGAAACAGTCCATAATACGCATGGGACTTTAAAGATAGAGATCAGAATAACACACAAAGTCACATTTGTGACTAGGTGGTTATTTGAACAGGGAATTGCTTTGGGTGATCTTGGGAAATATCTCTAAACTTACAGTCTAAATGTAATCATTTCAGTCTTTGTGAACCGTTAGTCCCTGGTTTCTCTCCATTTCCCTTGATCTACAATGCAGGAACTATTTAGCTCTTCCATATAAACACACTTCTAGTAAATGCTTCCCAAGACTTATCTGTCTGAGCACAGCAGTGAACTTAATCACAAGCTGAGTGTGTTAAGTAGCATTTCCAGTAGTAGCCAAGGAGAAAAACTACTCTTTTTTCGTCTCTATCACTTCTATGGAAAAGCCTGCAGGTAAAATAAACCTTTCATTTACTTTCTTCAGAAGGTAAGATTAAAATGGCCTGTCATCATTTTACACGGTATAAACCACCAAAACACTGGCTATACAGAGAACTGCTGGCTAGCCTTATCTGAGGAGCTGTATAGATGGAAGTTTGAGAAATGGAAGGTAACATGAAAATGTCATACTGTTGAGCTTATTTAAATTGCAAGCAGAAAAATGTCCATCCAGACTAAGTATTTAATTTTACAGCACTCTATTGTTGCTCTCCTCCTCCCCCCATCTCCCAACTGGAAATACAGTTTTATAGAATCATAAATAGTTAGGGTTGGAAAGGACCTTGCGATCATGTCAGTTCCAACCCTCCTGCCATGTCACCCAAGGCTCTGTCCAAGCCTCACCTTGAACACTGCCAGGGATGAAGCATTTATCACTTCTTTGGACAACCTGTTCCAGTGCCTCACTACCCTCACAGTAAAGAACTTTACTCCTACAAAAAGTCAGTAATGTGGCACAACAAGACACCACAGGGCACAAGAAGACACCACGTGGCACCCAAGCAGAAATTGCACAGATGATGAAATAGCTGAGTTTTCTACACCACGGTATCTGTTCTGAGCGGCTGAAGTATGCAGAAGTTCTACTGTAAACACTTCCCTCCAGAAACCAAACTCTCTGTCACCTCTTTGATGTACTTATCTTGCCTAGTGTAGGTATTTACATTATCACTTGGAGACAGTTTGCCAGTCTTAGCGTCTGAGTTAATGGCCTCTCTGGAGTTGCTAAGTCTGCCTGGAATTTTGATTTGTAAATAATGTATACAAAGATACATCATACAGATAGCCACAGTCGAATTTTGCTGTGGGGAATGTTGAATAGGGAAGAGAATTGTGTGAGAGGATGCTGAATTGTGTGTGAGGTAAAATGAGAAAGTGGTAGGATTGCATGGTACTGTGTAACCCCTTCAATGTAGGAAAAAATGATCAAAAGGAAACCATCTAGGGTGGTTGTGAGAAGGCTTGAAATAAGCCTGTATAGTTCTGTAATCTCCCTATACACTGCACTCAGGCTAGCCTGCTCTGAATTTTCCCTTAATGTATCCTAGTATGTTGAGAGATTGTTCCAACTCACTGCTGATGTTTTCAGCTCAAATTCTAGGCTAGTAAAATAAAAAAGAGGAAGTAGCTTCATTGTCATAAGGCATTGTACTTCTGCAAGTGTTAACAACAGAATATATCTTGCAAGAAGTTTTGCAATTTAACTTCCTGACCATTTCATAAAGATTATGAATTGTCACAAAACTTGCTTTTTTCTCCATGAAAGTGAAAACCCTGAGATTCATCAGGTTTCAATGTAAAAGATTTCATACAGGAGGACAAATTATATTTTATGGCTGAAAAGAGAAAAGCTATATTGAGAATTCAGTTATTTTTTCATGTAGCTACTAAAAATTTTTTGGAAAATGCTGGAGACCATTCACAAAATGTGAGCATTTGAGATGTTTGGAAATCTAAGCAATCAACTTTCTGCCCATGGGAAACTTTTCCAAAGGATGCATGCATAATACCAGCTAAAATAATGCAATTCTTGTCTGGAAGGAACGTATCCAGATCAGTATGTAAAGCCCAGAAAGTACTTTTTTGCATGCAGCTTTGTTTTGGTAGATATGAAGAATGATGCAAGGGTATTCCTAGTGGACCAATGATGAATAAACGTAAGTGGAAGAATAAAAAGTAACAGTTCAGGCAGTGACAAAACCCAGTACTTCCTTGTTTTTTGTCTCTGATTACCATTCTAGTAAGCAGTCTAGTGGTAGGACCAGATGGTGATTCTATGTAGATGTGGCAACAAACTGGGGAATGGAAGATGAAGTACTTGCAGATGTATGCATCTGATGCTCTCAGATTTTCTAAGTGGAGAGGGTTTGATGTAGTAAGAAAAATATCCAGTCTGTTCATTTTACATTACTCTTCATTAAAAATTGCAACACCTTTTCTGGAAAACCCCCTGAAATCTGTTGCTTTTAGTACTTATGCAAGTTGGTTTCATTGAGAGCAGGAAGTTGGACCATATTTAGTGAGAGGAACGCAAAAATAAATGAAATGTTCTTTGCGTGACTTGCTACAATGGACGTTTCAGTGGGTTTGTATTTATAAATAGTGCTTGAATTCTTTTCATGAATCTGCATAGCAGCAGGGTTTGATCATACTTACAGCTGCTGCATTCAGACCAGAAAATGTTTATTGGTTTTGTTTTGAAAGCAATTGTGTTAGTTCTCCGAAGGACAAGTAAAAAGTTGTGTTTTAAGTCTGACCTTCAGTCACTTTTTAGGTCCAGGAAAAGAGTTGATAGATTTATTTTTTTTTTAATTATTATATATTTTTAACAGAATATACCCATATTCTTTCTGGCCTTGTTATGTCACATGAACTTGTTTTTAAAGTCCAGGTTTAAACCTGCCTTAGTTGCATGCTATCTGATCGAGGAAGGAATTTCTCTCCCTCTATGCTGCATTCGTGAGAACCCCCCTGCAGTCCTGCGTCCAGCTCTGGGGGCAACAGAACAAGAGGGACATGATTCTCTTGGAGCAAGGCCAGAGGAGGCCATGATGATGATCCGAGGGCTGGAGCAGCTCTGCTATGGAGACTGGCTGAGAGAGCTGGGCTTGTTCAGGCAGGAGAAGAGAAGGCTCCAGGGAGACCTTAGAGCAGCTCCCAGTGCCTAAAGGGACCATCAGGAAAGCTGGAGAGGGGCTTTTGACAAGGGCCTGTAGTGACAGGACAAGGGGAATGGCTTTGAACTGATGGAGGGGAGATTGGGATGAGCTCTTAGGCAGAAGTTCTTTACTGTGAGGGTAGGTGAGGCCCTGGCAGAGGTTGCCCAGGGAAGCTGTGGCTGCCCCATACCTGGCAGTGTTCAAGGCCAGGTTGGACGGGGCTTGGAGCAACCCGGTCTAGTGGAAGGTAGTCACTGCCCATGTTAGGGAGTTGGAACTGAATGAGCTTTAAGGTTGCTTCCAACCCAAGCCAGTCTAGGATTCTAGGATCAGTGATTATGTCTGTGTACCTTTGGACTGCTCTTTGCACAGCGCCTGCTCTCCAGAAGGACATCCCAGAAGTGATGGAACATACATGCAGTGTGGAAGACAAAGGCAGCAGGATCCTTGAAAGAAACTGGCAGTATAGATATCCCTAAAATGTAACAAAATAGACTGAGTAAAATGTTAAAGCTGGCGCTACGTTCTGCTGCTTACCACTGAGAGCAGCCAGAATTTAAGCCAGAAGCGAGAGGGGTTCCTAGTTTCCAGACATGGTACTGAGTATCTGTTAAAGAAGAGTTTTCAGACAACATCTAGTCTTGATCTCTACCCAATTTTTAATATAATTTATTTGAAGGAGTTTTACATTCAAACTTTCTTTTGGTAGCTGCAATAGTTTTTAAAAGAACATTTGGGATACTATTTAATGCTATTTGGAATACTATTAATTGAAGTTCAAAGCATATTTAGTTTTGGTGCAGATTTGGTAAACAATTATTACATGCTAACAATTCTGCACTTAACCCTCTGCTGCTTTTGGGGTGGGTATATTTCTTGGTTTT
Source organism: Myiopsitta monachus (assembly GCA_017639245.1). Classification (NCBI taxonomy): domain Eukaryota; kingdom Metazoa; phylum Chordata; class Aves; order Psittaciformes; family Psittacidae; genus Myiopsitta; species Myiopsitta monachus. Next base: position 17,086,882 of record CM029924.1, read on the forward strand.
AATGTGACTGTGGAAAAGAGCTTCTGATCTGTTGCAGAATATTGCAGTGTGTTCCTCTTCGGGATAGTAATTCTTTAGTTTATGTAGCTGGTTATATTTTCGGATAAACAATTCATCAGTTGCAGAAAGTGCACAAGCGTAGCCATTAAAATCTGGCTAATACAGGGCAATTTAATGTGCGAGGCTAAACCAGCTTGTGGTTACAGAAGATAACATAGATGTACTGTAGAAATGAAAATACAGCATAAAGCTTTGTTTTTCCTTTGTCAGTTTCTTAGTAACCTAATCCCATTTAATGAGACCTAATAGAGTAAGTAACACTTTTCACTCGCGATTTCTAAATAGCAACAACTTCTATAGTATACATAAACGTTATGGTCTCAAACCACTGAAGGTCAAAGACATATATTATTTTCTTCCTTGGCACAGCACTTGATAGGATGAACAGCTCTTTCATGCATTTGCAGAGTGAAAACAGAAAGACTACTGACAGAATGGTGAAATATGGTCTGTCTTCCTTTAGACCATTGGCTGCCATTATTTAAATCTCAGCTGCATCTTTGTACCCCAACCAGTGCTTCATGGAAAAAGAACTTAGTTCTCAGAATGGGAAAGACTGCAGTGACATAGTCCTGACTACTACACATTTACTGCATTTCTACTTGGAAATCTGGCAGAAAGTGTGTCTTCAGGTGTGTCAGTACTGTTCCGTCTTCTTCAAGCATTTGTAAATTGCTGCTAAGCATTTCAATCAAATACTAATATGAATTCTAGACCTTCTTTGGTGTATAGGCATGAGAGGGGTGAGAGGAACTAAAACCCAAACTTTCAAGAATCAGGGATTATCGACCTTTTAACCTGTTAGCATTAAAGAGCCTTTGGCTGGTATGGCAAAGTAGATTATTTGAGGAAAACTTGTGTGGGTTCTTTTCCCTCCCTTTCTTTATAGTGGAAGCAAATGGCCTTTACGTAATTTAGCTTCCTTTTTCTTGGTACTTTCTGTCCAGCCTTCCAAACCACAGAAGTCTTCAGCTGAACAAATGGGAAGTCCAAAATCTAAAAGCTCTTTGTTCAAGATAAGAGGGTTCTTTGTGAGATCATATTAAACATTGTAAATAATACACATTGTAAAGCAAACCATCTGAATTATCTCCTCAAATGCATTACATTAAGTTTGACATTTCTTGAAAGGAATTTTCAGTGGATTGAACAATTTAAGAGAACAAATAAAAAAAAAAGGAAGGAAAGGGTGGGGAACTGAAACAAAAATCAGTCAAAGAGGAAAAGGTTTAGTTAAATCATCTCTGCTTAGTGTAATAGATGAACTGCATGAATGAAGCAGCTTGCTTTAATAGTGGGAGGGAAAAAGTTGGTCCGCATCACTTTCACATAAACAGTATTTAAGGACAATTTAATTGAGAACTTGCTGAAGGCCTGGAAGCATTAAAAAAAGTCATAAATTGTTTGAAAATGTTTTTAATCTATACTATTACAATGTTTTAATAAAATGCCACTGTCGATTTTCAGATTGATTTCTCAATTCCTTTCATTAAATTTGAATATGATCTTTGCTAACCTTTTTCAATTGACTTTTAGAGTGAAAGAATCTGCTACATCTTCCATGGATATTTGCTGAGTTTTCTGGAAGAGAGCCGGGTCTGTAGCATTCTTATGTTAGCAGCTGGTAATGAGTCTTGAAAATAACAAAACCAGCATAAAAGCACATAAAGTTGAGAATCTGTACGAATCACTTCAGCAAAAGCTGGAAACACAAAGGAGAAAAAGAATAGAAGGGATTTTGCATTTAGATGCAGCTCATGCATGTTCATTGTATGCATGCGTATTCTAACTGAAATTGTGCATATTCAGTCAGTGTTACATCAGAAAATGAAACAAAATCTGACTAATTGAGAGATTAGAAAAAAGTACCAGCAATAAGGGAATCATTTGGAACATGGAAAAGTTTCTAGAGGAGCCTCTTTTCTTGGCTTAATTATTATTTAACATTTTCCTCTTTAACGTGTAGGAGAATATAAAGTCATTTCCAATAATGTTTATGTAAAACATGGCGCAGTAAAAAAGTGATCAGACAGATCAGTTATGCACAGCAGCATAGTTCACATGGTTGGTCTGCATCTTGTATTTTAGTACAGCTGCCTGTAATATTTCACAACTGTGAACAGTTCTTTAGGCAGGAAACTAAATCCCACAAAGAGCAAATGGCATGTGCGTTTCTTTTTTTACGATTGATAACTAACTGGAAATGAGATTGTGGTACACATATGTTATTATTTATGTCTTAGACACATTTATATATGAACTATTCTTTTTTCTGTTTTTTTTTTCTTTTTTGCTCCTGTTGCTTTGATAATAGGATCTTCCAAACAAAAAATTTACGCGATTACATTTGTGTTCTGTTTCTTCCCTCCAAATGTAAATATTCTCATTTTTCCCATCCTATTTCAACCAATACATTGATCCAGACTGATTCAGCTGTTTCAATTTGCTCAATGTCTCGCTTAGTTAAGGATTAGCTTTGCTTCCAAGGCAAAATCAGCACTTTATTAGAAGTGAGTACGTAACTTTTCATTCTTAGAGTTGAACCATTAAAATTGTTTTTTCCTGATCACTTGCATAGAAGCAAGACCAAAATCTTGGTAGCTTTTAAAGACCCTCTGGTATAAATTCTTGTAGATGCTTGATGCACTGTTTGACAATCTAGATGGGATTAAGCCAATCTTAGTATTTTGTAGTATTTTCTCTGGTAATCACAACAGAAAAGAAAGACTGAAAATGCTGATTGGACACGATCAATGAGAGGATCCCTCTATGCTGACTTCAAACTAGGGAAAACATTATTTTCAGAGACATATTCAGGGCTAAATTCGAGACTCCTGGAAAGCTGCTTGGAATCTCCATTTGAAAGGTATTTTGTTTACTGGGAGGTATTGTCAAGCTTACACTCACCAGCTGCTGCACTTTATAACTACAGTAGTGAAATATGATCAAGCTGAGTACATCAAACGCTGAGTTAGGCATTCTGAACCTCCAGTGCATGGGGTCTACATCTCTTCATCGCTGCTAAGTTACCAGTTTTCTTCCAAGATTGTGCAATAACTATGAAATGCAGTGGAAAAGCCCATGATTATGTTATCATAAAATTAATGGCTAAAAAGGCTGTGTAGATGTTCCAGATTTAGATGTAATATACTTATATATTGGGGGCCAACCAACTGGAAAGCAGCTTGGCAGAAAAGGACCTGGAGGGGCCTGGTGGACACCAAGTTGAGCATAAGCCAGTAATGTGCCCTGGCTCCACAAAAGGCTAGCAGTATCCTTGGCTGAAGAGTATTGCCGGCAAGTCAAGGGAGGTGATCCTTCCCCTCTGCTCAGCATAAGAAAACACTATCATTGTGGGTTATCAAGCGCCGGCACAGGTTGCCCACAGCAGTTGTGGAGTCTCCGGGGTTATTTAAAAGCTTTCTGGACATAATCCTGCATAACTGGCTTTAGATAGCCCTACTTGTGGAGGGAGTTTGGACCAGATCCTGCCAGAGGTCCCTTCCAGCCTCAGCCATTCTGTGATACTGTGACTGAGTTTGGGGAATGATGGGAGTTCAGTCATGACGGAGTAGATTGAAAGAAACAACTAAACAAACACACCTTAACCTTTACCCAGCCTGCTGGTATTACTGCCATGGCCAAGATATTTCAATAGGTGTAGAACTATTGAACCCTGGGGGTCATGTACCATACATCCTAATAAGGTTCATGTAGGTGGACCTCCCACAATGCATCTTTATTTCTTTATTTGCTGTCTTTGTTTTCTTCTTCAGGTCAAGTGGTCTTCAGCAAACTCTTTGCCACTTTTGATTTCCCACTTTATTCACTCAAGCTGCTTAAACAGAGGCTTCAATTACGAGTTTGTTTCCTCGTGTAGCTTGCTGAAAGTAGCTAACAGTGTTGATGTGTGCTTTTTTCACTCTGCGCTCCCAGAACCAATGGACTGATCTTTTGTTCATCAATCAAACTGACTGATCTTGCAGTAAGGCTCAGTAATATACAATAAACTCTTATTCAGTGCTTATTTTCAATGGCTTTTCTCCTCAGGCTCATCTGAGACACCACGATGCCTGGCTTGCTTCTGTCCTCAGTGCTGTTGGTGATATCATCAGTGTGAATTCCAGTTAAGTTCATAATGAGTACCACACAGTGTGTGCATTAAACATGTATCACATCCCTAAGAGAGCCTGTCCATTTTGTATGCAAAATGAAGAATTTGTAACCATGGCAGATAACAACTTTGAAATATCGGACATCAGAAGGTGTTCTGGAAGAAAACAAAACAAGACAAAACAACTTTTCTTTTCACGGTTGCTTCTGGTTATTTGCTTTTTGCATTTGACTTAGTGAAGAATGAAAATACCCTGGATTCATTTTTGCATTTACTGCGTTCAAGCCAGTTTAATTTTTAGTTGGTTCTACGTTTTCTTTGTAAACATCAGAAGAGGCTCTTTAAGTGCTTTTACGAAAAAGTTTTCTTCTTGTCATGTGAAAAGACAATTAGAGCAGCTCCTGGTAATGTCCTTGCCTTCATGAAAAATTATTCCCTTGCCCCAATATTTTATTCAGTGTCAATTAAAGCTGACAAATTTTATAAGGTAATATGTTTTCCCAGACTAACAGATGCAATTAATGAGGTTCAGAAAATCAACATCTATATATCAAAACCAAGGAGCAATGCATTATGCATCCAGTTTGTAGCAAGTGATAGGAAAATAAATAAGCTGGCATAAATTAATCTAAAGAAGAAATACAGAAGCCCTGAAATCAAGCGTGTAAGTAGAGATCATTTTCATCCATACTATTTTTAAGTTCAGGTAGATAGATCCTAATAGTCCTTTGTGATGTTCTACTAGAATGACCACATAAAACTTTATGAATTATCTCTTGTTTTATTGTTGCTGATATGTTTAAAATTACTAAAAGCAAAGGTGGTGCAATTGCTGCAGTTGGTTAAACTTGTAACTTCAATAATTTCCTGGGAAAATGAATGCATCAATATCATGCACAAGTATTATTTAGCCAAATACAAGAGTGCTAAATAAACATAATCAGAGAGCAAAAATATAGCTATAGGTTATGAGAGTTACTTTGAGGCAGTAATTCTACTGCTCCTCCCTTTCTGGATGACTTAGCATCTTTTGACTAAAATCAAAAGCTTTGATTCTGGAATTCAAGAGCCCAGATGGAGGTATAGTAAAAACGACTTGTTCTGGATGGCAACAACTTTACTTCTGAGATCAGAAAAGTGTGATGGAATTGATGACAGCATCAGATTTCTCTGTGAAACCTGCTTATTCTGGACTTATGCAAATTTTTGTGAAGTTGTTTTTTGTTCTTCATGAGATGAACATAAGAAAGGTTATCAAGGGTATTAGTGTACAACATACTGAATGTGTGAATCGTTACTGACTGTTGTTATTTAGAAAAAATACCAGCTAACTCCAAAGACATCTTACTGTGGAAGCACCAGTTTTGTTCCTGAGACTTTCTTTCTAAATAATGGCTGCATTCTTGGTCATTAAATTAATTTAGGGCTTCACTTACTGTAGGCTGGCAGAAAAAGTGCATGAAGATTGTCAAAGTGGTCTTGCATTAGTATTTATGTAGATAGTATTGTCTGTTTATAACCCCCTGATCTCTGCCCCTGTAGAAGTATTTTTCTTTATTGCCATGGAGGTAATCATGCATAAACCGTGCAAAATTCCTATGAGCGCTCCAATGCATCTTCAACTCCTCCCAGCACAGTACTGTATCTATTTAAGCTCATTTCTGAATTTAGCTAATCTGTGTACATTCAAGGTGATATGGCTTAAATATACAAATTAGTCTGTTGGTCCTTGCAACAAAAATATATTTCAGCATTCTGTGTTACCCACTGCTTTGTTGTATTGTTGTTGTCATTCTCTTTAGGAGTGATTGCGTAGGAAAACAAGCCCCATTTCTCACAGGCTGTAAAATTCTGATCACTACGCACACTCCCTTCTCAAGCCGCTGTGACCCCACATATCAGTACAGAGCACTGATTAGTTACATCTAATTGCAGTAGAACATAAATTACTTTCTCTGGCCAACATAGTAAGAAAGAAAGGATGAATAAGTATTTTAACTTCATTTCATCAAATGGGAAAACTTATTTTTAAGGAATTGTTTTTTTGCATTACACAGATGGCTATCCATTTTGACCCTTTGAAGGAGAAACTATTAGGCCCAACACAAACATTTCTGCTGTGATTAGCACAGCTTCACTTTCTTGCTTATCTAATAATTTCTTCATTAAGATCTGAATAGGCATAAATGAGAACATAAATGTAAACACATATTCTTATAAATATGCACTCAATTAAATTTCTCAGTCAGAATTGCAAAGTTCTTTAAAATACAGAGTTCTAACCTCAGAGCTGGGCAGGATGGTAACCACTTAGCTTGAAATGCTGAGAGAAATAGTTTATGATCAGGTTTTGTGTTTTTAGGACAGAAGGGCTGGGGAAAAAGAGACAATAAAAAGATACAACATCATATGCAATGGAGGAGAAAATTCTTTAATTCTAGTTGTGATCTCATTGAAGGTGGAAAAGCTGCAGTCATTGCTGCTTTGGGAGCACATCTTGCAATCTGCTAAGCATGCAGGGAAAAAAATGTCACCAGCATCAGTAACTCTCTCTGTCCATGTATTCTACGCAAATATAGTGAATACGTACGCTCTGAAGTGCAGTGGGGAAAAAAACTGTCTTTCTAAAAATTATTCTGAACATGGTGGTAAAGTAGGGATGCAATCCCATACTATGCAATACATAAACAAATACAGAAGTCAGAAGTCATAAAGACGTACTCTTATGTATTTCTTTGAAGAAAAGTTGCAGCATCTTAGAACATTCTTCCTCTTAATTTTTATTCAACCAAAACAATAAAAGGGCAACAAACTAGGCAGAAATTTTCCCTGAACTGACATGTTCATTCAACCCCCTTTTTTTTCCCTCTTTTGGCATAATTCTCATTAGTCAAATGAGTAAAACAGAATAAAAAGAAAATGTTCCTTTGTTGAATGAGCGGATGTACAGGCAAATACACCTTGTACTAAGTGTTGTTATGAAAGATGGTAAAGAGTTGTGTTTCAGAGATTTGGTAGCAGCTAAACATCTTTCTCTTTGGGAATTTTTGTTTTGGGCACTTTTATTTGAACAAAATGAGGAATCATTTGATAGTTTCTGAGCAGCAGTTAGGAACAATTGAAGCAGCCTGGAGTATGAAATAGACAATTGATGAGCCAGTATCATGAGCCACTGGTGACTGTACAATGACAGGGGAACTTGCATTCAAGAGGGAATGTGATAGAACATGTCTCTGTATCCAATATCTTCAACCATGTGCTGTCAGCCGTTACAGATTTTCTAAGAATTACCGAGTTTCTTACTCTGTGAATGCAACAGAGAATATGGGTAGCTCACTGCCAAACACACCTTCTACTTAATGTTTTAAAGAATCTTCCAAAAAGAACTTATAGGGACTCAATTTTTTACCTAATATCCTACCAGATAAAAATTGGTTTAACAAGAGTTTTGTAAAACTTAATTAAAGACTGAAAAAGTGTGAAATACCTGCTTCTTAAAATTAGGTGAGAAGGTTGGGAAATACTTGTGATTGAAGAGGTGAGATTACTCATAGCAGGGGAAAAGAGGGACTTTGGATGACTGTATCAAATATTAAAATAGTGAGATGTCAGAAGTTTCTTCAGTGACTTCTTAAGAGGGGACTCTGCACAAAGATGCAGATTTTAGATCTTACACAAAAGGAAAAAACCAACCCAACAAACACTTGTTAATATTGTTACTGTGGCATTATAGATTCTAGTGAGACAGATATAAAATCTTTCACAAATTCAACTCTCTTACTTCCTTGTAAGTGGGCAGGTAAATCTATCTATCTTTTGAAATGTTCACCTGGAATCACATTTTAAGTTTACATTCCTTATTTACAGTTTCTTTTCCTGTTTCATTTAATTGCCAGTTTGCTTTGCTCCCTCCCAGCTCAGCTCCCCATCTCTTTGTTCCTACAGTCTATCTGATATTTCCTAAGCAAAACAGGGTGTACTCCATGCCTCCCACAGTGCTAAACACTTTCTTTCTGGCTGCAGGGAAATGCAATAATGTGGTGTTATAGAGGAAAACTTATTTTACTGTATTTTGATGCCTTGGCAGAAATAAAGACTTTAATGTTTGTTCTGGTTTCAGCTGGGATATAGTTAGTTTTCTTGCTATTAGCTGGTGAAGTGCTGTGTTTTGACTTCAGTCTGAGAACAATGCTGATAACACACCAATGTTTTAGTTGTTGCTCAGTACCACCCTGATCAAGGACTTTTCAGTCTCTCCTGCTCTGCCAATGAGGAGGGGCATGAGAAGCTGGGAGGGAACAGAGACAGGACAGCCAACCCAAATTAGCCAAAGGGGTATTCCATGCCACAGCATGTCATGCCCAGGACATAAACTGGGGGCAGTTACTCGGCAGCAGACCAATCACTGCTTGGGGCTGGGCATCGGTCAGTGGGTGGTGAGCAACTGTATTGCGCATCACTTATTTATACCTTCCTCTCTATTTATAATAATAATAATAACAATAATAATAATGATAATAATAAATTTGACTTTTGTTTCAATTATTAAAAATGTTCTTATTTCAACCCATGGGTTTTTTTACATGTTTTCCCAATTTTTCTCCCCATTCCACTGTGGAGTGGGGTAGGGAGAATGAGCAAGCGGCTGTGTGGTGTTTAGTTGCTGGCTGGGATTAAATCACAACACAGTTATAAATACTTGCCTACACTTTTGAGCTATATAGAGCTGAACTAACCTCTGAGCATGAACTTTTCATTCCATTTACAAGATGTGAGGAATCTAATAGTATTTATCTGATTTGGTCAAGTAAGTCTGCATTTCAAATCATACTCCTGGTCCCCTAAGGATAATTTAGGATTATATAAATCAATTAGAATACATATTGCAATTTCATTTTTTCATGCCTTAAACATGTAGGATCAATGCCTTTTTGCTTGTTCTTCCTGCAATAAACAGTCATGTTTCTCTTAGAGTTGTTTGGAAAAAAATTGAAGTTGATTCTTCAAAACATCAAAGAAATCTCTTAATTCATAATTTCCTCTCTTACATATCAGTCTTCCATATCTTACTAGTTGAAGGTGTGATTTGCCTGGGCAGAATTTAGACTACAAAGTTCAGGAAAACAACACAGAAAACTTGTTTTGCCATTGCCTCACATCCGAAGTAGGCAATTTGGGGGGTTTAAAGCTATGTACAGTAATCAACAAATACAATGGCAGCAGTTCAAATTAATTTTCCCTAGTTACAAATAACAGAAACAGGAACTTGGTATATGATAATGTCTCTGTGGTAATCAGGGATCGGTTAGCGACATGAGCTCTCATTCAGCAGAAGTCCCATTGAAACAAGTCAGAATCACTGACATAATTTCCAAGGAATGTACTTTTTTAGATTAAATCCAGTAAAGCACTTGAATACCTAATAATTAGGTGTGTCAGCCCTGTGGCTGCCCAAATAGAAGCCAGAACCTCACCCAGAATTCCCTAGAGAGTGGACAAGCCAAGTCAAGTATCTCTAAACGGGATCTATAAAGGGCATTTCCTATAGCTATGGCAGGAAATGTTGAGAGGAATAGGCTATTTCTAAAATCTCACATTCATCTATTCTGTTTTCTAAGGAAATATTTCCATTCACACAGCATCACAGCTCTGAACAACTGCTTGAATGTCGGTAACTAACATCAAAAGTATACAGGTAGTTGTCTATGTAAAGTAGTACCTGAAAGAATAAATTCCTACTCTCCCACACCAAACTGGGACATTCAGGACAAGAGAGCAAACTTGGTTGTTCTCTTTTAAAATATGTTTGATAGTAGTAGTAGTGAACTTGCACTGGAATTTCCTTTCTCTCTAAAGACCTGATCAGTTTTAGTACCTGCCTTATTTAAACCTGATCAGAATTAAGAATCTCAAGGAAATCACAAAAAAATCAGAACCAAGTTATCGTGGAGAGATCCTGAGGAGTGGTTCCTTGATTTGGGTTAATGCCAGACTTGAATTCTACTGAAGTCCTTCAGGAACTCTCTTTGCATGTAGTCTCGTAGTTTTGTTCCTTAAGTCTGTGATGACTGATTCATAAAGTTTCTTGTGTTACTCACACACACACATATAATACTATAAGCTCATATATATATATATTCTTCATATATATATATTCACACATACAACTGTCTTTGATTGACTACATGCTACTGTAGAGGTTTCAGCCTTCATTTTTTATGTCAAAATAAAAAGAGATACAAAGAAGTCTGATATAACAACTTTATTTGTTTCCTTCTTTTTAAAGGCATACTTAAGAGAACCGAATGTGCTGGACATTAACGACCAACTCAGAAATTATATTTCTGCTACAGTTCCTCTCCTTAAGGAGAAAAAAAAGTATTTCTACAAAAGCCAACACCATTTGTAGTTGCATGGGAATCCAAACAGCAGGGCAACTGTGCAGAAATACAGAGGAATATTTAAACCAAGCAATCCTTGAATGCCGGTTTGGTATTTTCTATAATCTACTTGCATAGCTGAGACCTTTATTTCCCTCAAGAGGATGTTTAGGACTTCTGCAAGTTTAAAACAAATTGTAACTAAAAAAAAACCAACCAAAAAAACCCCAAATCCCAAACAAAACCAAAACCACCAAACACAGACGCACGCAAAAAAAAGCACACTGTAACAAACTCTGTAACTGTGTTTCCTTTTAATTAAGTTCTGCAGCTTTTCATCTGATGTGCAGTTTCTTGACTATTATAGAGAGTTCATTGCCAAATACTTGACATGGTTATTTATGTCTTCGCTCCTCATGTAGCCACATGCAGAGGGAAGAAATGATTGGGCTAAGGTGGATGTTGAGAAATATGTGTGTGTTCATTTGGAAAGTGGCGTTTATTTATAAACCCCCACAGATGGCTTCTGATTCCATTTCAAAACCTCTTGAAATTAATTAAACAAATGTGTTTGATGCTGAATTAAAAAAGAAATTTAAGAAGTGAATTTCTGTTTATTCAGACAGTGTGTGAGTGGGTGGTGATTACGTGCAAATGATTACTGACTGAGACAACATGGTCTTAATTGCTCATGGAAATGAGTTCTCTGTATCATGGCTCATGCATCCTTTCTCAAGTTTGTATCTGGTTTGAGATTACAGCTTAAAGTAGGTTTCTGAATTTTCTCCAGGCTCACATTTTCTATGCTATTTACACCTCTTTTCACCTCATAGCAATCATCAGAGATGCAAATTCTGGTGTGCTTTTAATTCAATAGAAGCTGGGGTTTATAAAAATTCTTGAGACTTCAGTGTTTCCTTTCCCTTCTAAAATCTATTGGGGTTTAGGGTATGCATGGGGAGAAAAGTCAACACAGTATTTGGCCTAGTGAAGCATATTGGTTTCCTGGAAATAGTCCTACATCTGTAAGTGTTCAGACTTAGAGATAGGTTTTGATTTCTAACCAAAGCTAAACTTGATAACCAAACTGGGGAAATCAAAGCTTCTTGTATTTCAATTCTTCAAGCATGGAACAAACCAGATTTCTAAGACTTTCTTTATTATTTTCCTGTTCTTGTACTGTTAAGTTTGAGGTCACTGAGAGATATACCTGAATGCCGTTTGGGTTGTATGTTAATTCTTCTGCAGGTGGGCTGAACATCTGAATGCATACTGCTTTCCATGCAAACTTGCAGGCTGGCTGATAGATAGTACTTAGACCTCGAACTGTCAATTGTGCTTGTGTTTGGAAAAAGTATTTTTACACTTAAATGGAAAAGGAATTTCTATTCAGATCAAGAAATTATTTTTCTATGTCTAAAAAGACAACTCCATTTTAGATTTTCTACATTCAGGACAAGGGGTCAAAACCTATGTATCAAATCATAGCTCATGATCCTTTGCAGAGCTTCATTCTGGGACTACTTATCAGTGGGGGAGACTCGGCTTGGACCAAAGCTTCTGGTGAATTTCAGTTGCTGCCTGTAGGAAGGAATGGCTGAGGCCAGTGCTGCTGGATTGCCCTGTGAGTCCATCTCAACTCTTCTCTAGAAAGCAAAAGGAGCCATCATCTTGTGAACCTCTCCTAGAAATCCCCTCTTTTCCCCCAGCTTTCTATAACTTGTCTTGTGACCCAGAATTATAAAGATTTTTTAGTGTTGCTTGTATGGCCAATGTTACATGACTTAAACCATGCACATGAATAAGCATTGTGAAGAGTCTTCTGAAGGACAGTATATAAATACATTTTTCTTGAGATCTCTATCTCTCGAGAGTTGGCATTTTCAGAGACAAAGTACATATCTCCTGACAGATCTTATACTTGTTCCTTACTCTACTACCATGTTTATAGGAAGAGGGCATTATATTTCATGCTTCTGAGCTGCAGCTTAGAAATAATTAATTGACCACATTAAAATAATGCCAACCAGAAAAGAAAGTGTTTAGCCCAGTTCTAGGACCCATGTTTCAGATCCTGTGTTTCTTTCTTACAGGATTTCTTTCCCTCTGTGCAACTCGTATGAATTTATTAAATCAGAGCTGCACAGTTATTTCCAGTATTCATTAGTACTGCCTACCTTTCTAAAAAGTGACTGCTATTTGCAAAGTAATAGCTCAGTGGGGAAAGCACTGAAGAATGTGCAATAGCATGGCAATGAGAGTGTACTTGATCTAGAAGAGCATTGTATATATCTTTTGGAGAACTCTTTAGGCATCAAACTATATGTTTTCTTTTGTTTAGTTAAAGCAGTTACTGAATCTGTGAAGCAGTAGAAATTATTTTAACATCTTGATCCTGTGAGGCTCTAATTGTATTGCACAACCCTGAATGTGGTGCCATCTTTCCATGATAAAGGAACTGAGTGGAGGAAAGTATAAGTTGGTGTTTCTTTTGGACAAAAAGTAAAAGACTATTAAGAATGAATCTCATGAATTCATGCTAGGACTGCTCCCCATTTTTCACCTAGTAATTGTCCATCTACCAGTAATCTGTCAGGGACGGTAAAATGGACTCTTGAGGAATGTAAAGTCCAGAATGTCTGTGAGATGGCCAGTAACATGAATAGAGATGAATCAGGTTAAATCACAAAAGTCCTTTCCCTAAAAGTAATTAACCTGTGTTCAAAGAAACAGAGGAAGTTACAAGCTGAGTTTCAGCCTGAAAGCTGTGTGACTGAAAGTATCCCTGGTCTGCAGTAAAGTCTCTGAGGAGTGGAAGATCCCACCATGATGTGATTACTTCCTAATGCTTGTTTCAGTGAGTGTTCAGGCATTTCAAATATAGTACTCGAAACATGAGATCCTCTTAAGTGAATCACAGACTCATAGTTAAAAATGTCTAGTCATCTTATCCATCACTCAACAAGGATGAGCATGTTCTCAGAAGCTATTCCACTATGTAGCTTCTATCATAGCAGAACCTTCCTAACATTGAGCTTATTGTTTTTCCTGACTGAATTTTATTGCTTACTCCAGTTCAGTCTCAGGAGGAATTTTTCCTAGTCTTACTTGGCCAGACTTCCTGCTTGGCAAAGAGCTTCTTATTTGGCAAGGCTAAAATCTGTTACTGAATAGGCTATTGCTTCAGCCTAAATTCATACCAGCAAAATCTGAAATCCTGCAGAGCCTTGAGAAAGAAAGAAGGGAGGCGAGGAAAGGACAGGCTGCCCCAGCCTTCAGTGGGAAGATGCCCCCTTTCTTAGCTGAAAGGCCACAGTGTTACTGGTGACTTATGACTGAATCCCACGATGTGCTATTTTATAGGTAAGCGCACCTCAATGGACTAGGGACATGATGTTAGCATTCAGAAGGTAGGAGAGGATGAAGAGATGTACCCAGCTGGTATTTCCATATGATGTAATGCCAAGCTATGTGCAGGCATAGAATCACAGAACAATTTGCATTGGAAGAGACCTTAAGGTTCATGCAGTTCCAACATCCTGACATGGGCAGGGACACCTTCCACTAGCCCAGGTTGCTCCAAGACCCATCCAACCTGGCCTTGAGCACTGCCAGGGATGGGGCAGCCATGGCTTCTCTGAATAACCTGCGCCAGTGCCTCAACACCCACACAGGGAAGAACTTCTTCCTAATATCTCATCTCAATCTCCTATCTGTCAGTTTAAGGCCATTCCCCCTTGCCCCATCACTGCAAGACCTTGTCAAAAGCCCCTCTCCACATTTCTTGTAGGCCCTCTTAACATATTGAAAGGTAAAGTACTAGGGCATGAGTTCCTGACAGCTGTAGATCACTACCAGAATGCAGATGATCCGAGCTAGTTAGGTTTATCTGCAATGCTAATTAGCTCAGTGAATGCAATGCCACCCAACTGTGGCTGCAGCATTTTCAGCTCTGAAGCAGGCTCAGCTGACAGCAGGCTGGATATTTTTTTTAGCTATGCAGGTGTGCAAATATATGCTAAACTGCTTGCTCCCCAAGGCAATAAAAGGACCTTGATTCACCCAAAGGAGTGTCAAGCGAAGCTATTGAGGCATAGGTTCAACTTCTCTCTCTCTGGCCTAATATTTCAATAACTGGCTAAGTAAAATGAAGCCACTTCAACAGAAATGCTTGAGATACCATATCAAGAGGACCAACCTGTCTAGTAGCTAGTGCACACTCCTGGGAGAGCAGCTGTGGTTGAAATGGTTATATCAGGTGAAGGACTGAAATCTGCCTTCCACATCTCAAGCAAAAGAGCCAGTGCGATCAAATACTCTGGTATTACTCTCGTATAGATGTGTGTTTAGTGTTACATCCTCGGCTGCATTCTAATTTAGATAATCATAATATCAGTAATAAAGGCTGTAAATTGTATTTGCAGTTAGAGAAAAGAAATATTTCTATCCACTGAATTATATTTCTATTCTCTGAAATTATCATGCTTAACAACACTGTGCAAAAGATCTGCTGCGGCCTGTACTAAATGAACCTACTTCTTGGACAAAAACGAGTAATCACTTGAGAGATGCAGCCTGAACCAACTCAGACATTTAGTAAGAGTTTCTGGCTGCATGTATCTAGCAGCATATGGTATATTTTTACCTTTTTATTTTAGTTTTCTATGCGTGCTTCAATTAATTCTCTAATGGGCTAAGCTAGAAAAAGTGTGAAGTATTCTGGAACTGTGAAGTTCATCAAGGACTGGGCCATGAGAACTAGGTTTCAGATATCTGTCTGTGGAGAAATTTGTGATTAAGAAGAGAGGAAAAACTAGCTAGGCTGGGATTGAATATCTGAATTTAAATACGGGAGGGAGAAGTTAAAAAGGAATCCTTAAATAGTTGAGATAAGCTTTAGTATCCTTATCTCTTTATTTGAACTACACTGTTGAACATTCATAGCCTGTCTATCTCACATCTATGCCCCTTAAGATATGCCTTGTATAATATATCACTTGGGGAGTAATGCATTTATAAGAGTTGATGCTGATGTAGATCTACCTTTCCTGGGCTAGCTAATACCAAACAGCGACTTTCCTCCTGTTCAAGAGAAAGACGGTTTTCAGAAGTGCACTCAACACATTCCATTTTGTCCCAAGACACCCAAAAACCTATTTAGTATGATACACTTTTTATGGTTCTGGCTTGCTAGATAGTGGTGTGCAGAGTGTATTATAGTACCAGATCTATCAGACTAACAGGACAGTTTTTTCTTTCTTCTTTTATCTCTGTCTCTCCTACTCATTCCCCTAGGGAAACCTTTCATTACCTTCTTGTAACAATTAAAGAAGGTTTGGTTATAGAAAGCAAACTGGGTGGAGTATGAATCCCAGATAAATCTTTATGTGTATAAACATCTTTATCTCAATGTATCTTGCAAAGGATAGGAAGAAGGGCTTTTTACTTGTGACTTCCAGGCACAATGGACAACAGATAACTGCAGACTCTAGTTCTTATATCCGTTTGTATAACACTGAATTTGATCTTGTATCATATCTTTGAAATCTCAGATGACTCAGACATAGAACATTTCTTGTAAATTCAGTGCAAGTTGGCTGAAATGTTAACATCTCAAGGAGTCTTAATAGCTTTCCAGATCTGACTTGTTCAAAGTGCTGTTCAGACATGACCTGCTTAATCCTTCCAACGTTCCAATTAAATGTTTATTGTATACAAGTAATGGCTTAGAGGTGAAAAAATAACTCCTAGTACTTTATTTACTGCAAGTTGTACGTTTCTGCAAACGAAAATTTTGTGAACAAATTGCAGATGTTGTAGACATGTGTTATTCAGAAGGCTCTGGTGAGTTCCTGAACAAATGTTTTCTTCACCAATGAATCATAAATGACTGAAAAAGTAGTATGCCAGCACCAAAAAATAATATAGGGTCAATTAGCAATTATGATCGTAGAATACTGTGTCATTCACAGCGCACAAATCACCAGCATACTGCAAATTTAGTAATTTAGAATTGCATGAAATGCTGCATTTCTTTTTTTCTGTGTAGAATTTCTGTCCACATAATCGCTCTTGCTGGTAAATCCTGTCACCTCAAACATCACTCAGAAGGCAACCTGAAAGGACTGCGACTGAATGCAAGCACATTTTCAAAATCAGAACTAATATAATGGTTTTGTCCTTAACTTCAGTAAGTTGTTGTCTCTCAATATTTCTAAACAAAAGACAAATAAGCACAAGTAATATCAGCTTTTGGTCAGTAAGAAACACGCTTTCTCAAACGCAGCTGTGTTATTCTATGTAATTAAAGGAAATTCAACGCACAGCTGAACTCTTACCGACTATGTAAGTGTTTATCTTTCATTTCTAAAAGATTGGCTTTCATTGTTACTGTTTCAGTTTTACACTTACTTCCAAGTTATTGTATAGGCAATGGATGTGTTGTCTAGTGTGACAGTTTCCGGTTCTAAGACAAACTCACTGTATTGCAATAGCATTATCCTCCTCTTATCCATTTCTCTACCAGAAATTTAGGAACATAGAAATGGGCAAAACCAGAGCTTCTGTGTCACTAATTTTATGAGATCTATTTCTCTGCATCTGTTCAAGCCTCCTGCACAGTCACCCAGACTTACCTTCTTCTGCTTACTTATATAGAAAAAGCAATTTACCTCAGAAGTCATAGTTATTATTATGGTTTATTACAAGGGTGGTGAGGCCCTGGCACAGGTTGCCCAGAGAAGCTGTGGCTACCCCATCCCTGGCAGTGTTCAAGGCCAGGTTGGATGGGGCTTGGAGCAACCTGGTCTAGTGGGAAGTGTTCCTGCCTGTGGCAGGGGGTTGGAACTGGATGAGCTTAAGATCCCTTTCAACCCAAACTGTTCCTTGATTTATGATGCCTGACTATGTTTAACCTGCAGAAGTAACAGGGTTTAAAAATATTTTGTGAGGTATGGGTGAAGGGAAATGATATTGGCTGCTAATGTCTGCACACCCATAAGGCAAAAGGACTGCCCGTTTGAAGAAGATGCTACTGCTGTAGCGATATATTACCAAACGCCGTATAAGACGGGCGGACCACTTAGTGTGTAATTTACCCAGTAAGTTTAGCAGTCTAAAACCTAGCCTTTCAGCCTCCTCATCCTCCTTTTTGTGTGATGTGCACGCACCTGCACCTTCCCTCCAGACTGGAACCAGCTATTATCTTTGTGTCTGAAAACAAACATGCCTATTACGGTCTAAAATTAGGATACTTTTCCTTCCCTTCCACCTTTCACAGGGTTCATAAAGTGACTAACAGTGAGACTGCTGAAATTCAGTAAGTTTCTGTTTATATACAGGCCAGGTCTGGTTTTAATGCTCTTTATAACTGGAAAAGGTGGGCTTAACAATTCATTCCCACACAGCTATGTTTAGGGCACAGCCTAAATGTAGTTATGCTATATGTGGGTATGACGAGACTGGCACAAACAGACCTGGTGTGAACAGAAATCGTTCCATGAATGAATTAAAATAAAATTTGGTTTTCACTTTCTTTAGATAGGAAAATATCAGTGGCTATAAATCTGGCACAATCCCTCTGTCCTCTCAGGCTATATACATATATATCTAAATGTATATACACATGGGGAAAAGTGTAACACGGTAGGCAGTGTTATCATAACACATACACTGGGACTAAACCAAATACTGTTCACAGCTGGATTGATTCAAATTCCTTAAAATTAATAGAAAATGTCCCTTGACTCTGACCAGCTCTGGTCAGGTCCATAACAGGCATAAGAGCCCCTGAGGATTTATCTATAGGTACGGTTAACAGTTTGCTTATGCAAATATCAAGTTTTTCCTGAGTTGTATGAATTTTTGCATTTTATAAAGCTCTCATGCTCTTCTGGAACTTTAAATGTTTGATGTAATTATTCCAACATGCTGCATAAATAGGAAAGTGGATGAGAAAGGAGGGGGACTAAGAAAAAGAAGAAATGAGTGGAGATGAGAGAAGAAGTTGAGGTAGAAGTCAAGAAGCAAAATCAAAAAGAAGAGAATGGAGATGGTTCTGTGGTTGAATGGAAGGACAGTGGGGAGGAGAGCGAGGTAGACAAGGGAGCGCATCCTGGAGAGAGCCTGCTACAAGCTTGATTTACCTATTGGTTAACTGCAAATGAAAGAAAGTGTGAATATAGAACGCTTCACGTGAAGATGAAGCATTCATCATACTCTGGTACATCAGTTCCCAGGTTCTTGTCGTGTGGGCAGTGTTGGGAGGACCAGCCAGGGGCAGGGATGGGCTGAAAACTCCTACAGAGCAAGTGTCTCGCCTTCTCTCCTCAGTTCCCCCTGTACTCCCCCCACCCCTCAGCACTACACAGCTGCTTGTGGTGCAATTAGTCACTAATGTGTTCAGCATGTCTGTGCTGGTGCTTGGACATCTGGCAGCAGCTGCTGTGTGCAGGTTTCCTGCCCCATCTCTGACAGCCATGTAACCACTGACTGGGTACAGCGACGTGAAAGTTGCCAGCGGGGCCTGGCACTGATTTCCTGCCTGTGCTCTGGTGGAAGCCCCAGGAGTCAGCTGGGGACAGAGTACTTTGGGAAGGTGCTAGGAACAAGAAAGTTGATGGGGCCACATGGTCTACTGCAGGAGAAACTGCTAAGGGTTTCCTGTGGTCTACTTGAGCGATTCTGGCTGTTAAGCTTCTTGCCTGTATTGGATTAGTGAGTTGTTTAGGGATCTGGGGCAAACCAGTAAAACAGGCTGATGAATCCACATGGTAGGTGCCAATCTGGGTTGCTGCCTTTTTCAGAAGTAAACAACTAAGAGCCATTGTTCATCTTCCTAACTCTCTGTAGGATGCAGGCTGTAAATTACATCTAGGAACAAAAGGCTGATGGGAGAAGAACCGGGTGCCCAACTTCCCAAGGGAGTGCTTTGCCCTGCAGCCAAAAGAGTAGCTTTTCTGGCTTAAACCAGCATGGGCTCTTCTTAAGCCTTCCCACCAGCACTCAGTGCCCAAGAAAAGTGTGCAGCGCAGGATTTGCTACACTGATTTACTACAGCTGTTTCCATCACAAAACCTGGTTTCAGGGTTAATCATGGAAATTAAATCTGGTCTGAAATACAGGAAACAAGATTGCAGTCTAGGGACACAGGAGGAAATCTTATTAAAAATACTGTATCTCAGTGAGATTACAGTTAAATGGGTATAAAGTCCTCCCTCCGCCCCCAAATCTGACTTCCAGCCAGTCTCGCAGAACAGATCTAGAATATACAGAATGCGTGCTGCTATGACCAGCATTACCTAATGAGATTTGTGCTTTTTATATTAACCAACACTATTTTCTTCAACTCCCTATAACAAGCTTGAAATTTTCAGCAAAATATGTTCTGAAGAGGATTTTATTTTTGTATGGATGTATTTATTTTTATATATATATATAAGGCTTTCTGCTGATAATAGTGGGTGGAAAGTGTTCACATTAAGATCTTCATTTTTAAAGTTTCTGTGCTTGGTTTGTTTGTTTGTTTATTTGGGTTTATTTGGTTTTTTACAATAGAAATGTAACAGAAACAAAATTTCATTTTTCCACCTTCTCAGTTGTTCCCAATTGATAGTGAAACCAATCTTGATTGGTGTCATTTTTGTCACCGTAAGTTCAGGTATGCTCACCTTCTGGGCTGTCCACATAACAAATGCAAATGCATGAACATTACGGGGAGAGGCCGTCCCGGTGAATTCAATGGCATTTTGGCCTTTGACTTCATGTAGGCCAGAATTTCATCCTCTGTGAGGATTCCCACAAAAACATCTCTTTATGTTGCTGTAAGCCATGCATGTTCCTTTTCTAGGGCTCCAACATGTGTACTCCCTAATAGGACTTCTATCAAAATTAATTGGTGATGGCTACAGTTCATGTACGTGATAAAAGCACAAATGAGTTATTTTGGTGTTCCTGTATTGTACCGCACCATCATAGTTTCAGTATCCGCTATGTCAAAGGCTTCACAGAAGTTTAAATGCTGGAGGTTTATCATTTTTAGTTGCATTTTTTGTTCCCTTTTGAAAATTTATTTGGTACCATTTATTATTTTACGTATTTCTAGTGCCAGTAATGTATCTGCTTGTGGCCAAGGGAGTAAGCCAATTACAAACTCTCAAACATTTAACGATGTGGTTTGTGTTAACAATCATGTCATGGAAACAAATCCATAATGAGAATAAATGGATAGGCACAATTTAAAGTGGTGCTCTGCTGCACTTCCTCAGCTGAAGATTTGCGTTAGGATTTTTCTGTTCCTATAGACTAAGATTATCCCAAGTTAAAGGAGAAGTTATGGATTTCTCACAGGGAAACCTCCAAAACAAACAAACAAACAGTTTTCTCAGAGCTATACATCTCCTCTGAGTAGTTTCCTGGGTAGAATCAGGTCTTGCACCCAGACTAAATTTGGACTGCTTTCCACCTAAGGCCAACATCTTTCAGGGGAGAAATTCCATGTTTGGATGGGAAAGAAGGAAATACTTTTGTCAGCTTTTTTTATTTATTAGTGTCAGCTCCTTGAAGTACTCAGTGTGTTGGAATGCAAGTGTGTGTCCTTGTCTCAGCTCGGATATAGTTAATTTTCTCCCTAGTAGCTGGTAAAGTGCTATGTTTTGGCTTTAGAATAATGCTGATAACACACCAATGTTTTAAGTTGTTGCTCAGTAACACTTACCTTAATCAAGGACTTTCCAGTCTCTCATGCTCTGCCAGTGAAGAGGGGCACAAGAACCCAGGAGGGAGCAGAGACAGGACATTCGACCCAAACTAGCCAAAGGGGTATTCCATACCATAGCACGTCGTGCCCAATATATGAACTGGGGGGAGTTAGGGGAGCAGACTGCTTCTCAGGGATGAGCTGGGCATGCTCAATGGGTAGTGAGGAACTGTACTGTGCATCACTTGTTTCTTGAGGTTTATTCCTCTCTCTTCCCCACTCCCACTCTCTCTTTCACTCCTGTTGCTGTTATAGTTTATTTCAAATATTAAACTGTTCTTATCTCAACTCATGGGTTTTACCTTTTTCCAGCTCTCCTCCTGTCCCACTGCTGGTAGCAACCCAGCTGCTGCATTGTATTTAGTTGCTTGCTGGGGTTAATCCATGACAGAATCCTAGGCTGGTGTGTAAGCAGGCAGGTGGTATGTGAAATGGACAAACTTACATGTCATATGCATACATTTTACTAATTACTTCCATATTTTATCCCAGGAAATTACCTACTGTGATGAACTATTTCTCTTGTATACATCTGTCTTCCTTTTACATTAGCTACTAGCAATTCCGTGCACTTGGTCTAAACATACCTAATCTTAGCCCATGTTTATAGGGCAACAAGCAAGAGTCTTTCCAAAGAGCAATACCACCCATCCCCACCAAGCATACACAGAAATACTGAGAAGAAGTATATCAAATAATATTCAGTATTGAGAAAACAGCCTGCTCATAAGCTGGTGTCAGAAGGGCTAGAATTAGAAACTTCAGACCATTAAAAGACTAGGACTTTCCACTCCTGGTAAAATCAGACTTTTGCCTCTGTCGTATTTACTGTACACACACAGAGCCCCAGACTTTTGCCTCTGCCCACATCCCAGAAATGGACATCATCCTTCATTTACCTGTGCCAAAGAAAACATATTTCCATACTCTCATTTCATATAATTCAGAATGCAGGAAATTAATAGAAAGGGATTTTATGTTCATTAAGGAAATAAGACTCAAATTTTAATGAAAGATTCCATTCCTTTGTTTCATCCATAGAGGTGAATTTCATAAGTAATTTAGCAATTGAAGAAAAGGTTATGCTTATTAAACTTAAAACATGCATTAACTGTGCACCAGAATTTTAAATCTCACTAAATTTGATTCATATATTTCGATGCCAAAATATCTATAGCTATCAGCATATGGGTACTGGCAGAACTATTTCATTTCCACTACTACTAATGTCAAGATGTATAGGAGATGGCTTTTTCCTTTCTTTTAAATCCATTTGTTTCAAAAGGAAATCTAGCGTGTTCACTAAATGAAACGTTTTATCTGTAGCTTCAAAGTTGCTAGCTTCTTAATAGAAAGGAAATATTTTCACTTTAACCCTGTCCCATCAGATATCCTAGACTGGTAGGAAAAGCCTGTTGGAACCTGTTGCTAAAACTTTGGCTGGTTGAGGGAAGGATAGCCAGCCATTCGTAAGTCAAGAGTCAAAGAAAAGGCAAAGTCCTGAAAACCTCGTTGTGTAAAGTTCTTGTGCCGGCGACTGGAAAGACCTGTCTGTATTTTTCCATTGTTTGTGTTAACAGAGATTAAAAATTAATGAGAAAATTCTTTCAAGTGGGAGGATCAACAAAATGGTAATCTGATATAGAACTACTCATTTCAAATTTGCCGAGGGAAACTGAAATCGGGGCATTACTGGCTGCCAGTCATCGCCACATGCTGGTTGTTAAAGGCGAGATGTACTGGCTTTGGTGGTCTTTGACCACTCCACGGCGCACAAACCGCTGTCACAACTCTGCAGCTCTGTAGAGAGGCCTGTGTGTAGAGACAACATGG
This sequence comes from Myiopsitta monachus, assembly GCA_017639245.1. Taxonomy (NCBI): domain Eukaryota; kingdom Metazoa; phylum Chordata; class Aves; order Psittaciformes; family Psittacidae; genus Myiopsitta; species Myiopsitta monachus. Next base: position 17,110,025 of record CM029924.1, read on the forward strand.
GAAATGGCTAAGGTACACAACAGGCGTGAGTTTTGCTTACCTAAACAGGCTTTGAGGTTTTCACCAGGGATTTCATGTGGCATCTAGAGGCACACAAAACCCAGCACCACAATGGATATATGTCCCTTGGGAACTGACCTCTTGTTTGAGTGCTAGGCTGCTGTATGGTCTCATCTTGTTTCTCTGCTTTGTGAACTGGGAATTGGAGGAGCAATTCCTTCTGCACCTTATACCATCAATACAATAAAATACCAGCCTTGGTCCTCATTGTCACAGCTGACACTTGCATTAATTACCACTTCTGTTGGAGCACCCTGTGCAGAAAAGCCAAGGGCAGAATGAGCTGTGGGAGACTGAACTGCCTTGATTCACCTTCTGCAGTTTATCCTCTAGGGAAGGAGGATATACATTTTAAACAGGTTCATTGCAGAGCAAGCATTTTGCTTGCTCTTAATTAAACAGCAAAAAAAGAGAAAGCAGTGAAATGGGACAAAATAAGCAATATTTTGGGGAAATATCCAGTCAGTTTTAAATGCTTTGTTGGGCTTTAGAAACTCTAGTGCTTTATATTCACCTAGTTTGCAACAATGAGGAGATATTTGATGCAAGAGGGGAAGCTTATAAGCAGTGCCTTTCTGAGCTAAGTCACAAGAGATTACACAAACTTTCCCGCAAGCGCAATAAGTATAACTTCTGACTCTACTTGTGTAAGACGAGGAGGCTTAGTGCCTCTTTAAAACTCCACTGCGGCTGCTTAGTCAGTACTGGCTCCCCCCCTACACCCCCTTCTTCCACTGCTGGGTTGAAGTCACACCCATTTTTTCTACAATATGGGTGTGACTTTTGATGGAGCTCCCCCTCCCAGTTATGTCATTACTTCAGTTCCTTTGAATCAGAATAAAAAGTGCAGCAAACTTCAGACTCATTGACTGCAGGCTCGGCGAGCGTCGGGGCTTTTCTTTTTTGTGCAGCTTGCAAGGATCTCTGGTTTTTGCAAAACAGCTCTGAGAAAACAATGGCCAGTTTCTCCTTATGGGCAGCTTTTGGATTATGCTTGCTGAAGCTTTGTTTGACAGAAACACGTAAGTTTTTTATGAATTAAAACACTTATGGTTGCCAACAAGTTGTATGTTTCTGACAGCAAGAGTTCTGCTAGGTAGCTAACAGCTTTCTTGTGCCTGTATAAAGTATTATTATTTGTAAGAGTTACGAGAGATGTTTTAGAACAGTAACCTCAGCTGTGCTGGTCTGTAACAACCTCAGACAGTTAAGTATTGCTTGTAAAGGGCAATTCCAGATCTATAAAAAGTGGATTTTAGATCGTTAATTTTAAACGAAGCACAGAAGTACATCAGTTGATTTAGACCAGCACTGGTAAGCCTCTGTTCGACAGCATGACTGCTGTTACACACTTAGTTTGCCCTCCCAGCTCCATCCCAGGCAGTAGAGAAAAGGGGGTGGTGGTGATGGGATTGTGATGAATGGAGAGGGACACACAGCCCCCACTTCTCCCCCCCAGCATACATGAAGTGCATTCTTCAGTTTACATGGGCTGAACCAACAGTTAATCTGTACTGCATTTGGGCATAGCCTTGCTGAACAGAAGCAAACCTGCAGTGATCTGTGATCGAAATTTGGAGAGCTTTTATGCCAAGGATGCTTGCTTCTGACTTCCTACAGTTTCATTGGGGTTGACTGATGACATTTTGGAACAAAGAGGGTTAGAAGTGACTGCAAAATTCAGTTGTTTGTCAATTAACTCTCTATGGCTTGGTTACCTGCTTCAAATAATTGTATTTGAAAATGAAACATTAATGGGGGGTTGGGGGGAGAAGGGGTGTATATCCAAAATGACAAAATGCTTCTGAAATTTCATATGGTGCAGTTTCAACCATGCTTGAGGTAAATGGCCATGCTTTTAACAGACTCTCCCTGTGACAGCAACCGCCTTGAGGCATTTTGTGGTTAGGGATAGCAATTACCCTTCTGCATTATTTTTCTACTTATCGGTGCCAGAAGTCTAACAAAATGCATTTTTCATGGCCATCGTCACCCAAGGGCTCTGTGTGTGTACAGTAAATATATTTGAACAGCATTTGTTTGAGCAGCAGTGGATACTTCTGGAATGGTCGCAGCTCTGACGGGCTGTGAATGGGTGTGTTGAACAGTTCCTAGCTCACCTGTGGTAACTGAAGCACTCTCATTGCTTTTCTGTCTAAAATTGTCTGTCTATAGTACCAAAATGCCCTTGCTGAAATCAGCTATATGCATAAAGCCTTAGAGAAAGGGGAGGGGTACTGTGGGCTAATAAAGTGAGTCTGAGATGTGCTTAAAACCTTGGCTTGGTCCAAGTCTGTATGCTGTATGAGTATTATAATTATTTGGTTACCGCCTGCTCAACTGATTTCTCCTTTCATGAGCTGCCAGAGCGTCCTGAAGAAACAGGGTCTGCCCTGACTCTGGGAGTAATGCATTTTTACAGTGAGGCATAGCAGAAAACCCCATCATCTACTCTTCAGCATAGTTACAAAAAGTACGCCAAACTTCACATATGCCCCACAAGGAAGTTTCTTTAGTGGCTTAGCAAGGTATTAGACTATAGCTACAATATGTTTTTGTTGGTATGCGGTACATTCCAGCATGACTTTGTAGTCGGTAATGACTTCAGAAGAGCATTTTATGGTGGCTTTATGTTCTTTCTTGAGCCAGTGACTTTGCTGTGGAGTAGGGGTTATTGCTGTCAGGAGACAGCTGGCTTGAAGGCAAAATTCAGATCTGGTCCTGAATTGGAATTTCGATTCTTTCAGTACAGAATGTTGCAGAATTAGAAAGGACCTGGAACTACTGTTGATGTGATTATTAAAGAAAAGATGAGATATAAAGTGCAGTTGAAAATCTTGTTCATCGTGAATTCTGTACTGTCGTGACCATACTGTCACTGACACGAGTGAGGTATACTCATGCTATTGATGTGACTTTTGCTGTCTAGAGAGTGTAGATCTAGCAGGATATAAATACTGACATCTTGGTTAATGATGATTCTGGGGGAGATTTTCTCCTGTGAGCATTATGAGTTGTAAAAATATTTCTCTCAAAGTTTTCCTTGATTGACTAAAAGTGCATCATAGAATTCTGACCCCCAAGCTGGAGAAGCTGGAATAGAAGCAGTAGTAAAGATGAAATGAAAAGAGTGAGAATGAGTCCACCAGTGGGAGGGAAGAGCTTAGGTATTAGCGCTGGAAAGGTTGCCAGAGTGCTGGCACGAGGTAAGACTTCTAAGACAGAGCCACTATAGCTATCAGTAAGTCACAAAGGAAGGGACCTACCTGCCTCTTGGCTTATATATTCATCATGAAAATTGGTAAATAAAGCAGTTTAAAGGAGTTTTTTGTTAGTTTATTTTCATTTAGTCATTGCAGTGTGTATCTTGGCTATTTTCCCAAAGCTGCAAAGTAACTAGACTTTATTAAAGTTCACCTGAACTTCCGTCATTGTTTAATGGAAAGGTTATGTGCCTGCCCTTGAAATACCTTGAATCCGCAAAGAGCCAACAAACCATGGCAGGGGGTTGTCTTGCAGTCTTTGGAGAAATGTGTGTTGATTCTTCAGTTACTGGTGTTCACCAAAATGTAGAACCATCATCTTGAAAACAGGAAGTCAGAGAAAGGCTTAGATACCATCATACAATTGAGGAAGAACTTGTAAAACTAAACGCTTTTAAAAATACCATTAGCTCTAGCCAAGGTTAAATGAAATGTTCCCTCACATCTGGTGTGTCTCTCTTTCCAGAGCATGGAAAGAAAGACATATGACTTCTATAGGCCAGGACTTGAAGTATTAATTTTGCAGTTATTTGCCCAGAATCTAACCATGCATAAGGTCCTACTGTAGCCAGAGTGTTCCTGCAGGATGAAAGGTCCTGAGGTGCTTGTAGACAGGTAAGAACAGCAGAAAGAATCATGACCTAAGTACTGCTGAAATAGTTGTAGAAAAGATTGGTTCTCAAGAATTCAGTGACGGGCTAGTAAAATGCGGTTGGTGAAGGACAACAGCCATTTCAAATTAAAGAACTTAAAGAAGAGAAAAGGAAAATATAGTGAGGAAAAATATAGATCTCAAAGGGATGTTTGGCGCATGGCAAGGAGCATGGTGGATTGCAAGAAGCAATTAAAATTAGTTATATAGGCAGCATGAAGTCTTGAAGAATTTAAGTTAGAGAAGAAATCTGAAATGTGTCCAAGCAAGAAAATAGTGTAAACCTCTGCAGACATTTCCACTAATTTGGATAGCAATTGTCAGGAACAGGGGAAAATAAATAGGGAATAAGTCAAATTAAAAAAGATAGTAGCAATCAAATCAACGTATAATAATAGTGGAGCCTACACATTTGTGAAAAATTAGAAAAGTTAAGAACTGCATTGCTGACATGACAGAGGAAGAAGCTCTGGTGAGATCTGTGGGATACGAGTTAATTAAAAAGCAAAGGGCAAACAGTGCAAGGTGGCAATGTTCTTGCCAGAGAAGAGATGGCATTCAGAGGGAGTGGCTAGACAGCAGCAGTAATTAGGTTTGAAAATGGGTTGCTAACAGACACTGTTTTTTAAGAACAGACTAGATAAGGACAGACTAGATGAACATCTTTAAAGGACAGTTTGGGTATTAGTGATTATGCTGCGATCAGGTTATCAGACTGAATGGAAGACCTCTGTTAACTCTGCTTTTACTTTGATAAAAGGGTAATTTTAGTTCTGATTCTACTAGTAGAGAAGCAGGAAAAATATTACATAGAACTTCTCATATAAGAAGAAGAGGATAAGTTAGTCCAAGAATTTTTTCATAATTCCAGAGATGCTGTAAGAAAGTGTCTCCATTTGCACTCAGGTCGTCTTGCCTCGCATTTCTCTTCCTGCATTAATGGATAAGTGTTTGAAAATAGAGACAACATAGATGATAATTCTCAACATCAAATGATGTGTATTTAATTATTTACAAAACATTGATAATTTTTTTGAAAGAGAACTCTATGTGAGAGAGTGAGGGAGAATGTTCTGCCAAACTGTCCTCTTAAGTTGTTTTTTGCAGGACCAAGATTAAACGTACATAGTTACCTGTGAACTGAAACCGCACAGGATAATTGTGAAACAAACATGACCCACCACAGAAATCTTGCCTACTTTGAAAACAATGCAACATTGTACTGGAACAATTCATGGTGTTCAAAACACACGGTATTTTAGCATCAGTTGGTAACTGAGAGCATGCTTTATGAAATCTCATTTTTCCCCACTAAATTGAATTCTTAGACTAGAGAAGTTCAAACTTCCAACTGAAGACCAGCCGAGTGAGAGGAGCAATGCAGAGGCTGAGTTTCATTGAATAACAGAATGGTTTGGGTTGGAAGGGACCTTAAAGTTCATCCTGTTCCAACCCCTTGCCACAGGCAGGGACACCTTCCAGTAGACCAGGTTGCTCTAAGCCCCGTCCAACCTGGCCTTCAGCCCTGCCAGGGACGGGGTAGCCGCAGCTTCTCTGGGCAGCCTGTTCCAATGTCATGTCTCTGATACTTATGGTTACTACCAAGCTAAACCCAGATCCACAGTCTATTTTGTTCTTTGCCTTTACCTGTAAGGGTTTCTTTGTGATATGTCTGGTGGTTTGCACTGTTCTCTGTGGAGAACTGGTGGTGTGAAGCCAGTTTGGAGTAGCTGCTAGTCATTCTCCAGACTAGACCAGAAGTTCATCAGCTGTTAACATGCAGTTGTTTCTCACTCCCTGGGAGGTAATAATCATTTTGAAGCCATCAGACACTGTAATTATCAGTGACCATTATGGCTGCTTCTAATAGTGGTGGCAGAGGAGATTGTGTCAGTTCTGGATGTTTATCAGTTTCCTCCCTGCCAAATCACAGGCCTCCCTACAGTTGCATCAGCAGCAGTTATCGGTAGCAGCTGGCTGTGATTTTCCTCCCTTGCTCAGAGCTCATCCAGCCCAAGAGACGACAGAGCAGCTTGTCATATGAATGAGTTTGCAGGCAGTAATGTGAAATGGCAGCTGAGAGAAAGAGGGGTTTTCCTTGGAGAATCTTTTCAGTCAGCCTGAAAGTTCAGCTAATTGAGATTTAAAGTTCAAACCTCCGTGACTGTTTCCTGCCTAACGAAACCTGCAGTCATATTTGGAGTCTGTGCTTCCAATTAAGAACATAATTGAATTCTCTTTTGTACATGCTGGCTTTGGGACTTTCCAGTTCCTCTGCATGACAACACTGGCTGCATTATATAATGCAGCAATCTAATTTCAGTACAATAACCTTCAACCCTCATACTGTGAAACATTTAAAAAAGGAAAAAAAAAAACCCAAAAAACAACAGAAAGATGCTGAAGAATAATCCACAATTTTAGCAATTGCTAAGATGGAAAATCAAGCAACCATGCCAATTCCAAGTAAAAATCACAGAGGAGACTTGAATTTTACTTACGTTTGCAGTTTGAAAACTACATGGCTTCACTTTTGTCTTTTGTTCTGTTGGTGGCTGAGCTGGGCTCAGTCGCTGGAAGCCCCAAGAGACTCTGTTGTGTGTTTGCAAAGAGAAAAAGAAAAAAAAAAAAGGGAAAAACTCAGACACGCAGCAGCTGTGGTAAAACTTCTGTCTCTGTTTCTGCTAATGAATCTGTTCCAAAAGCAATGCGAGATTGTTTTAAAAGAGGTTGCCAGGGGACAGGCTGACAGCTGCCTAGGAAGACGGCATTAGCCGGCGATCATGTACTGCACGGTTGATGTCTGTTTTATTAAATACCTGATTTTGTAAATAAGAAGGTGCCCTAGACAGAACATATAATAGTAAAAAAAACTCTGTTGTGACATAGCCCTTGTTGATTATATACGTCTCACAGTGGCAGCGTGTCAGCAAAACAGGTTCTCAGAAGCGTATTTCCCTAGGGGGCTTTTTTATTGTTATTTTTGTTAATGGATAGGTGTCTGTAAAGAAGCAGGGTGTGGTATGTGTGGGTAGATGTAAAGAATAGTTTCTTGCAGTGTTCCCATACAGAAGTGAAAGGCTAGCTAGAGCTCAGCATATGGTCTATGGCCATCCAGAGCAGATGTGAATGAGCTCTGTCCAGGCAGCAAAAAAGCTGCTATCCAAATCTGGGTCTAAAAGTCAAGCACCAGCCTTAAATTGGCAGCCTCTATGAGAGAAAGTATCTTGCCATCTTATCAGGGAGGCTTATCAGCAAGGGATTGCTATCACACTTGCTAGAGCTGCATGACTGCAGCCCCCATGCCCACTTAAAACAGACTAAGCAAGCTGGCAGCTGCTCTTTCTATCACATGTAAATGCAATAGTCTGGTGATTGTGATGGTACTGATTAGTTGTTTACCTACCTACTCTTTGCCCTCAGCCAATGCACATCTTATAGATAAGATGGAGTATCCCTATCACAGAATTAGGAGACTAAAGCACTGAGAGGAACGGTTACATTGCTGGTAAGGAGAGTCAGGTCTTCCTAACTCCATCACGGTGCTCTAGTGATGCTCCTGCATGAGGAATACGGAATAGTTAACTGAGCAGGTTCAAGGGAAAGTAGTATTTGCCAATTATAAAGATGCAAGATTCATTAATAATGAAGACACCAAGGGTGAGGCCTGAACTCATCTTAATGTTTTGCTTTCACTCACTTCCTTATTCTTCTTCCTCATGCTTGATTAGGTGTCATCCATTTATTTACATGTCCTTTCCCTTTTCCATCATTCACTCAGGCATGCAAATGTAGAAAAAAACCCACTGGTGCTAGAGTCTTTATATTTATAAATGTCGGGTTTTGTTCTTTATATTTATAAATGTAGGGTTTTGTTCTCCTTTCCTATGTATTGCTTATGCATAAGTTAGACATAAAGGAACATTTAGAATATGTAAGTGAAATAATATGTATTCTGTGCAAATCAATTTCTCCAGTAACTGTGGTATAAAAATCAGATAAAACTTTTCTTTGTTGCTCTGACCATTTTATCCTGTTTCCTTGTGTGTGTACTATTTATAAGCACACTGAAGACTGTCACCTATATTCAATTCAATAGTGCATGGCTCCTGTTAAACAACAGCAAATACTAAGCATAGATTTCTTAAAAAGTTCTTATTCAAGACTTAGCTTTTTATGATGTTTGAAGCTGTTTGGCAAATGAGAACTGACTTAAACCTTTTGCTCTACTATCAGACTTAACACTTCAAGAACTTAAAAATTCATGTAATTATCAACTGAAGAATAATGTCTTACATTTAGTCAAGTTTCTCCTCTATTTGTAGCAATGCTTCCTAGTGATAATTGTCGGCTATCTTCTTGTGATCTTGGAGGTATTTGTACATAAAGACATTATAGTCTGAGAAAGCAGAGTGCTAGAAGATGTATATTGACGAGCAAGACAGATCCCAAAGGTGGTCCACCTGGTCACGATGCCAGAAGTCCAATGGCCAGAACATTACAAGTCTAGGCAATTTTGAGTGTCAATGAGCCAACTATGTGTAACGAGGTGGTACCCAGGAATATCTTTTAAAAGGCCATGCCTTCTTTTGAACAACTTTGTTTCTCACACTTACTGTTTTCATAGAGTCACAGAATGGGTTGGGTTGGAAGGGACGCTAAAGCTCATCTAGTTGCACCCCCCTGCTGCAGACAGGGATACCTTCCAATAGGCCAGGTTGCTCCAAGCCCTGTCCAACCTGGCCTTGAACACTGCCAGGGACAGGGCAGCCACAGCTTCCCTGGGCAGCCTGAGCCAGCACCTCACCACCCTCACAAGGAAGAACTTCTTCCTAAGATCTCATCTCAATCTCCCCTCAGTCAGTTTAAAGCCATTCCACCTTGTCCTGTCACTACAGGCCCTTGTCCAAAGCCCCTCTCCAGATTTCCTGATGGTTCCTTTAGGCACTGGGAGCTGCTCTAAGGTCTCCCCAGAGCCTTCTCTTCTCCAGGATGAACAAGCCCAGCTCCCTCAGCCTGTCTCTATAGCAGAGCTGCTCCAGCCCTCAGATCATCATCCTGGCCTCCACTAGATTCGCTCCAACAGCTCCACGTCCCTCTTGTGTTGGGGGCTCCAGAGCTGGATGCAGCACTGCAGGGGGGGATCTCTCTGGGACATCTGGCCAAAGCTGTCCAATAAATCTGATAGACTCTTGTCAGCCTTTGTCTGATAGAAGATTATATTTTATCCAGTAAAACTTCTGCTCACCAGTCTAATCATTCTTAGATGAAATGAAATGTAGAGACCAAGTTCTTCCAAGAGACAGGCCTCAGAAGATTTTAATAACAAGAAAATTCTCATTAATATTTGTAATTATTTTGATTTCAGCCTACAGTGTTGGCAGCTGACTTATTGTCACTGTGTTCAACATCAGGCAAATAGGGCAGGAGCATCCAGTGACTTCAGAAGATTGATACTAAGAGAATACCATTAATATTGCACTTGCAATAGGAAAGTCACTTTGTGTTCTTGGGAGGAGCAAAAACTCTTTTAGCACAGAAAGTAAAAATACTTTTCTTGAAATCTCACTGGGGTTTAAACTTTTAAACTCTTATTTTCCACAGTGTAACAAAATCATTCTAGAGCCTACAGGGAATGGATACTTGGTGGTTTGATTTCATCAGTGAATGGGCATAGTAGGTTTTAGACATGCAGCTATCCGATTCACAATATTTGTATTAAGAAGCAGTAACAGGCAGACATTGTGACAGCTTCCTACAGTGGCTGCCTAGAGAGAAGTTTCTTTCCTCTTTTTTTATGGCTTGCCTCAGAAAACATTTGAAGATGTCTGAAGATACAGAAATTATTCCAGCTAGTGAGAAAGAAGCGAACTGACAAACTTGTTCATAGCAGGTTTTTTTTTAGTCCCTTGGAATTCAATGATTTTTAGCCCCACCTCACAGGTAGGGAAACGGAGAGAAAGCAAAAAAGTCACCCAGCAACGTAGCTGTAAAAAGAACATGTTCTCCTAGGCTGTAGCCTGATCTAATCAACAGGATTAGTGCTTCTTTCAGTAGTTTCAGAAAGCGGCTATGATTTCACATACAGGGCTATTTCAACTGAAAAAAGCATTATTATTATTATTTTAATAAGAAAAAAGAAATTCTCGTGCAAGGACTGGTGCAGAAGTGAACAAGAGTATAGAGGACTGGGAAGAGACAACGAACTCAGGAAACTCTCTTCAGTTGCTAAGTGTTTGGTAATCCATCACAGGCCCTGGCTGTGCAGTCTTTCAGCTGGATAATCCATATAAGAAGATCCATGTAAGAAAAGTTTCCTAATTTTTGAAACACCCTTAAAACCATTGTTTGCAGACCTGCACTGAATTTATCAATAGTATTGGTCAAATACCTTAATCTGACTATTACTCATAGTACTCAAGTCATTTCCCTTTATCAACACCAGGCACAGTCATATTACTGCTGACTCACAGCAATTGTTAGGCAACATATGAACACCTTTTTTCCACCCTTGACGTGGTACAAATATATATCCATAATGTTGATCATAGCAACATGTTGGAATCCTAATACAAGTCTTTCTTTTGCTTTTTTACTTACTGGTTTGGTCAGCAGATTGCTATATTGGGAGTTATCCCAGTATCTCCCACCCTTCCAAAGCAAACAGTTTTAAGAGTCAGATGAATTATCAGTGTTTCAGGAATTGATATGGTAATGACTGGTAGCAGATCATCTGGAAAAGTGGTTCCACTCTATGTAAGCTACTTCTGCTGTTCCTAAGAGAAATCTCTGCTTTCTTTAAAGAACTTCACACTTCTATTTGTTTGCAAGTGTGTTATGAGATCTTACTTCCCATTTCAAAGTCCTTTACTCGCTTGCTTTCTTTTTCAGCTCTGATACAAGCTTACTGTTCTCAATCAGTACTGTGTATACATGGAAATAATGGGACGCACACAACCAGTTTTTGCTTTGTCTGGTGCACTTGACAGACAACTCCTGAAGCAAAGAGTTTTGCTTCAAGAATGCAAATAATTTCTTTGGGGGGGGGGGGGGGGGTTGGTGGGAAATCCTGTGGCGCTTTATTAATGATAAGTTATCACCTGTTTAGGATTTTCTATTTATTAAGATGGCTGAGTTCTGATTTGCTATTTGAATTGACCCTTGCTCAGAGCGAATCAGACATCAGGATTCTCTCTAATGGCATGAAACGCACCTTCATTGAGGTCTGTCACTGTGCGATTTGCCATTCAAACAGCAATTTAATTCTGTACCTTTTTAAAAATCCAGTTTTATTTCATTAAAATCGAAGATTACTAGAACCAGTGATCATCACAGCAAAATCACTGATTTCACAATGATTCCAGCAGTTTTGGGAAACAATGGTGCTTCCCTATTTCAGGATGGTTGTATGCAAACAGGAATGTACTGCCCTTACTTATCTTCAACACCTAAATATATGTAGGATTTAATACAGTATTTGAATTCACAGACTACTGAGGCCATGCTGTCAATGCCTCTTACCCATTCTTCCCCCACAGTAATGAATCTTCACTACCTCTTGGGAAGTGTTGACTTTAAATAAACTTTTTTTTTAATAGGAAAAAATATAATAACCCAAGGCATGTAATTATTCTCACTACAGCTGAGATAGCAACAGTATTGTGTACTTATTAATGTTAACTGCAAACTCTAGGTATTAAACATGTCTTTTTACTAAGCCAATTAGAAAATATTCGAAACTAAGACTGTAAGAATTCTTAAAGAAATTTAACTGAACATCTAGCTTGGGATACAGCAGACAAAAAAGAAGGGTTCATTTCATGAGTTTAAGTTCTTTCAATAGTGTGTAGTATGACTCCCAGTTGCTCCTAAGAGCGTAATGGTTGCCAATCCCTCTATTGAAAATATACTTGTATCTGGGTACCTCTTTGATTTTTATGGAGAGGAACACATTGAGATTAACCCACTTTCCATATCTCAAACTGCAGTAGTTTCTACACACAGCTGAATTAGCAACTTTCATCTTTCATATTGCCTGTGAATTAAGCCCTTCAGATGCCTTCCATGACCTACTCTTCAGAGAATGCTTTGTTCCAAGATTTTTTCCTTATTTTCTCTATCATATTCAGCATTTCTGGTCTCTTCAAAACACACTATTTGTAAGGTGTTGGTGGATAACAATGACCAGACAGCACTGCTAGCAGAAGTTACTCAAAATCCGTTACTCAAAAGCAGGATTTCAGTGTAGCATCACTGGAGAGAGTCAGCTGCTTTTTGCTTATCCATTGATTCCAGTAAGTAACTTTCTTCAGCTTTTGTTTTTGGTTTGATCATTCATTGAGCAATTTTTAGGCCTTAGAACTCTTCATATAACTCTTCATAATGCAGATGATGCTGTACCTTATTCTGCTTTTTTATGAAAAACACGAATAATCAAAAGTAATGTTTTATCCATGTTTAAAGCTGCAAAGTTATGTAAAAAAGTTGCAGCTATTTTCTTAATCTAAGAAATGTGAATTTAGTATACTCCATTAAGTCACGCATTACATTGGAGGTTTCAGTTCTCCAATCTGATTTGTAGCAGGCCAAATTCAATGGATTATTGGATAATATTTTGATCAATATGCAGTTAACAATGATGATCCCTAATTTAAGTGTGAATGTAGAATGTGCTACATTCTACATTTCTATAAGGTACCTCTGTGTAAATTTGTACATATAACTTCTACAAGAAGCTTGGGTTTCATCTCAATTTTAGCAAACAATGGAGAGGGGTTGTGAAAGAAACTGGAAATGGGTTCATCTGCATTCTGGGGAAAGCTGAGTTTGGAATAAGTACTGATAGGTCTTCTGTTTGGGCAGTCCTCTCCTGCCATTACTTGTTACTGGGAAGTCTGTAGGGGTCATTTGTCCTTTGACATGTCTTGCATTGTGAGGCCTATTCTAAACAGCCTTCTTTTTATTCTGTCTGCCATACTAATGTTATCTTTGTTTTAACTGGCTGGGGCTTAGAGCTCTTAAAAAGATTCTTGGGGTTCCTTTCTCTGTCGTTTTCTTGTGAAGTGGCCTTTCTTAAAGTCAATAGATGTTCCACTCATTCAATGTCTTTTTTTTTTTTCTCTTTTTCACTTTTGATCTTCGCTTGCAATTCCTTAATGAGTTTATTATGCAAAATGTGTTTTAAATCAAAATACTTTAAAAAGAGTTTAAAATCAAAACCCCTTATTAGAGATTTTCCTGTATAACTCAGAGGAAAAGAAGAAATATTAAAAGCATAGATTTTAGTCTAGAAATTGTTTGCAAACAGAAAAAATCAATATAAGGGGAAAACCAAAATCAAATCAGAGCTGGTATTATTATTAACAAATTAAAAATCTGTCATTTAGTTGGACTTAATCATAGGTCTGATTTTGTATTAATTTCTTATCTAAATAGCCATAGCACTTAAATCAGGCTTCACATGACTTGTCAAACTTCGGTGGAGGCTGAATATAAAATCACTAAGAACACAATAAAATAATAATGTAATAGTTCTTTGCTCTTACAGCATTCTTTATCAGTAAATCAAAATTGCTTTATTAAGGAGGGTAGTTGCAGACTAAGGAGATAGAGAAAGATGGCTTGGCTTATCCAAGTTACATCAGTGGGTAAATGAGATAGAAAGGAATAGGCATAAGGCCCTTGGAGCTTCAGGCTGGGGTCTGTCTGCTGAGCAACACCTCATCTCACCTGATTTTATCCCAAGTGACTAAACGATTTGATTTCAGTGAATGAAAATGAGCTTCCAACTATTATTCACTAGCTTTGTTTCATGTGTGTTTCTTCACCTGGATTGCATGGAACTGATCCCAACTGATTTGCTTCACAGTCCCTGTTACTCAGCCTTTGGGGTTAGACTACTCATTGTACAGTCTGAAGTTTTCCTGGTATCGACAATGATGATTATGTTTTCATCATCTTGAGGAGTACATATCTGATAACTGTCTAATTCCACATCTATGATTTCACTGCCTGCAGTTTTTCCACCGAGATGCTGCACAACTGTACCATGTTCTAGTACAGCCTGAAAGCTTTCAGCTCGCTTATGGGTGAAACTGTTACAAAAAGAATAATATTAAGGTCAGCAGCAAGGAAGTTTACCATATGTGATGACACTGTATGGGCTCACTCAGGATGTTTACCAGAGCAACCGTTGCCAAGCAGATAAACTAGGTTTGGAAGATGCATTAGCAGACTCTTTTTTTTTCCTTGCTGCAGCAGCTGCTGAGGAATGAAACATATTTCTTGTACTCACTTGCATTTCGAGTGGCTCTGTGAATGCTTGATTCATTAATGAATAAAGCCACCCTCTCTCTTCCCCCCCTACTTTTTAAAATTAGCAGCCAGTAAAGCTACCAGATTAAGAGACTGAACATTTTTGCCCTTTGTTAAACAGACACAGAGACAATGGCTTCCATGACCAATAGCCAGATTTGTTAAGAAGAAAAATTTAGAAGGGAGTCAGCAGCTTGAGCTTTGTCCTTCATCCCATTTCCGATGTGCATTTACTGAAACAACACAGAAATGTGAGGAATACTTGTTAACATTTGGTGGAGGAAGGACATCCTACTGCAATATATCCCTCTCTGGCTGCTGTGTATCCCCATCCTACTGCTGTCTATCCTCTTTTATTTTCATTTCAGAAACTCACTTGAGCCCACTTGAATCACACGGTTAGCATGGCTATGTCATGACTTTTTTTGTAGTTAAGAACATACAGGAGAGTGAGGAAGCTACTATCTTGCTTGCCTTTTCAGCCGAAATTACTAGGTACACAAATATAACTGGGTAGTTGAAACAGCTTTGGCACAACTTCAAAGAAAGGTCTGATTTTATACCTTTGGATCTTTGGAAAGGCATCTTCATTTTCTTGTCACCACACCCAGCTCCTGAGAATATGTTGTCCCTATTTATAGCAGGCACTCCTTGCAGCAAGCAGGTAAATTCCTTTTAAATTGTTTTCCTGTATTTTAAAAAGCTAGATGTGCAGAGGTTTCCCCTATTCCCCCTCCTCCTACCCTCTCCCACCCCACCACCACTACCCCCCCCAGTATCAGTAATCTAATATGGATATAACTATTGGGCTTTTTCTCTCCTAAGATAATTTTTAATACTTGGAACATCTTCCTATGCCATACTGAAATGAAAATATCAAAACAAAAAATCTACAGGGAAATTCTGGACTGGGTTCTTAAACAACTTAACTGGTATTGCAACCATGTAACCACTTACCCTTAACTTACTTAAACTGATTTATTTTACTCTGTGCAAACTAAGATCCAAAATGCAAGACATGAATTGACAAACAAATCCCTTATTTTACTTAAGTATCCACAGGAGATACTTTGAAAGCCAAAAAAAATACACTTTATTCCCACTAAATCTGGACATTTATTTCCTAACAATAATTTTAGGTTTCACAACTAGGCAATAACCCAATCTTAATCCTTGGTGCTTTTTTTTTGTGATGGTAAAGGACTGCAGCCTCATAGGCACATGCTTGCTTAACTCATGTGGATCCTACAAAATCTGACTTCTAAATTTTGATCAGTGTGTAGTCATCCCTGTCTAGAGCCCAATTTTCCCAGTGCAATTTTCCTTTCCCCATCAAGCCCTGAGGGATTCAGGTATAGGTGTGTTTTAATGATGTCGACACGTGTCTATTAGTTACTGTGGCCGGGATTAATGAATCACTTTACATAACCTAGAAAACAGCTATCCAGTGGTTTTTCATCACAGGCTGACCTGGGCTTTAGTCCAACACCTGACATAAAAGTGGAAGCCTTTGTATCCTATTACAGTTGTCTAAGCTGTAAATTGCTTTAGTGAATGGTTCTAACTAATAGCCTCTACAGAAATGGTGGAATACTCAGCAAATAGTAATGCCATCCAGTCCCCTGTGTGTTGTAGGGTATCAGCTAATTACTGAATGGTGTTTTTGTACATTCAAGTTCTCCCAGATGTCAAAATGGTGGAAATTGGGCTATCTTAGTACATCTGTTGGCAAAATGTCTTGGATCCCGAAAAGTTTCATAAATCCATCCCATATGAAATTCTGTATTCAGAGGGCATTTCCTCTAGTCAGCAGTAAAATATGCACTCTTATTTAGCCATGCAGTTGTTTTCTTGAGAAACATTTAAAAAAGCTACACATCAACTGGAGAAAGGCCTGAACTGAGAGTTGCGATCTGACCTGTCCAGACTTCCTCAGACGTTGGGGCTCATATGACTCAAATTCTAGATTTGCCTGGAGGGGAACCGTAGTTACTAGGAGTCTCTTTAAACGGGTGTTAATCTGTTTCAATATATGACTTTTCTCTACTCCATTACTAGCATGCTGTAAAGCAGATGCTAATATTAACAATGTAGATACGAGTGCTCAGATAATGGTTACTCCTGTTTAGAAGTGTCAGTACAAGATTATTTAACCTGCGATTACAAAGAAACTTTTACCTACATATATCTGCCTAGAGCTTGAGATCTGTTTAATAAATTTAGAGCAAACTTCTTCCAATAAACTTAATAACTATATTCTATTAAAACAGAGAACAAAAACTGTCTGCGCTGTCAAACCCCTAGTTCTGTCCCTGTTTCAGCCCCAGTTTATCACATCCTGGTGGCCTATCAATCATCTTGAACCACAAACTGAAAACGAAAATCCCCATGTTAACAACACACCAACATTTCCGGTTGCCATGCTGTGGTTTTACCAAGAAGTCTGTTAGCAGCCTTGTGTCTAAGTATTCTACAGTTTTTTTGTTTAAAGAGGCAGGATTTTGCAAATCTTTCACTTCCTTTGATGTATCTCTGCAGTTTTCAAACTAACAGGGTTTTTCTAATATAAGACACCATCCACCCTGAGAATAAAGCCATCAAGTATTGTCTTGAAAACAATGAAAAGTAGGGAGCAGTGCATGAAACATCCATATACTGGATCAAATATCTTTATGGAAAATCAACTCCAATGGGAAGAGTTAGCGTGAGTCAGTGTTACTCATTATATGTAAGGATTGCAGAACCAGGGTGGAAATAGAGATTGCACCTGGCTTCTTACTGTGACAGCTTCTAACAAGCCTCTAGTATTAATAATCAGGGTGTAACTCACACTCTCATGAAAGGACAATGCTCTATAGTCTGTTTCAGCTGATACTATTACAGCAGTGGGCTCTAGTTTGCAAATTGCTGTGGCACTGGAGTTTGTGATTTTGACTGAAAAGTATTAATAGGGCCTGGTTTAGAACCATGAATGGTAATAGCAGGGAAAGGCTTACATGCAGTGATTGAGACAGAGCACCAGAAATCCCAGGACAGAGAGGGAGAAATGTCCCGTGTAAATGTTAATGTTTTCCATGCTCATAAAACTCAGCGCAGGCTTAGGGGCATTCCGTGGCTTTGGGTTGAGTCAACCAAATCTCATGGTCTGGATGAGAATAATGATGACAGCGCAGGCATGTCTGGTGCTTCTTGCCTTCTTTGAGAGCTATTATTAAACAAGTTTGTCTTTCAGCTCTAGTGAATCATGTGGATGCCCGGGAAAGATCACAGCTTGTCAGCCCCCTAAAGCCTGACAGCTGTTAAGAGGGGGGAGAAGGGAAGGTTTGAGTGCTGCTTGTGTGTTCACTCTGAATCAGCTCCTCTGAAACTTCAGGAGGGTTAAAGGGATCTATGACAGTTTGGCACACAGTATGAGTTTCGCATTGCCTCGTTCCTTGAAACAAACTAAAAAATCCATCTTTTGCATAACTGCGTTAAAGCCAGCTAAATAACGTCAACATTAAGTTAATGGATTTGACCTTCCCGCACAAAGGGAAAAGGTGGAAGATGTATTTAGACTTGGATTTTGCAATCATGCTTATTCCTTAACTCAAAATTAGTCTATAAACCTCAGCATAGAAAAAAAGAATTTAAGGTGTTAATTTAGACTTCATCTTTAATTTTTATAAGCTTTGTATTGATATGACTGGAAATATTTTACATCAGTTAAGGGTCCTCGTTGTCTGGATGTTAAAGTGGGAGACCATAAAGTAACAACTCCTGGTTCCCTGGCAGATCTGTGCAGTAGGCTCTGCATCCGTATTTCGCCATTTTCAAAATGTGTTAATTAACTGTCTTCACAGAGGCAATGCTTGGGTTTATGCAATTTGCTTAGGCTGTGAAATGTCATGTGAGTTTTAGGTACTGCTGTAGTTCTTTTTCCACACTCACTGCTTCACGATCAGCACGTCTATACTGAAGCAATGTTACAAGCATCTTTAGCAATACAAGATATAATCAAAGTGAAAAAAAGCATACTGTCTCAGTTTTCATTTAGGGCAAATGGCCAACTAACTGGATGGCTTCAAACCCAGTACTGAGAATTGGATTGCCACATTTTTGTCCAGGGTTTCCTGGACACACATGTGCGTGAGCGAAGCTTCCTGTGTATGCACACAGTGCAGTTGATCAGCACATGTGCAATAAGCCTGATACTTCCCACTTCACCGCTGTCCCGGTGTACAGTATGTATGCTGTACAGCCAGGCTGAGCATTTCCATAGAAAATATACGTGCGTGTAACTGTAGCCCATAAGTAGTTCCATTAAATCTGTTTGTACAAATAAGCCTATTTATTTTCAACATTTGGAATGTAAAGAATTGGGTGCCTAATAAGTGGGATTTGGACTATGACTGGATCACTGGATGGTCATGTAGAAATGCTGTAGCTTTTAGAACCATGAGTAGGCTGAGGTTTGATGACAGCTGCATCAAATTCACTCTAAAAAGTTAACTTCACTTAATACTTCAGTGTATCTGGAATGAGCTGTGAGATTTGGCTGCAACCCGAAACAAGTGGATGTTGCATTTTCTTCAGAAATTAGCCTAAATTTATTGGAAGAGATGTTGATGTGCCGAACAAATCTAGACCCCAAAATCACTGAGCTTGTTACTTCTCAATTATCAAATCGATCTTTGTGCTCTGATCCCAAATTTAACATTAAGTCTTGGGCTTCACAGAATATGTTTAATTATTAACAAATTTAGGTCTGTCTAGTTCTACAGGGAAGAGACAATCAAGAAGGGAAAACAAAAGAGAAGATTTTTTCCTGTATAGGTCATTTATGTTTAATACAGCTACTAACTGGACACCTTCCAAATAATGACAGGCTTTGAATACAGAACATTTGGAGCCAAAGTAGAAGTCACTCACACGGCAACTGTCAGAGCAGCTCTGTCCCACAGCACTAATTGTGGGCCATATCCTTCTGTGCAGAGTAGCTATTGTGTTGTCTCAAGAAAACATCTATTGGGATCTGCAACCTGAATGTCTGTTGACTGTACTTGTGACACTGTGTACAAGTGGCGATGTGTTTTGTGTATGTGGTGCTGTTCAGTGAGGAGCGTGGCTGCGGAAGGTCTCTAGTCCTTCAGCTGTACCCAGGACCAGCGCTGTGCACGTCTGTGTCTGACACTTGTGTAAACAGCGTGACTATTTCAGAATCACGGGTGGGAACTTGCTGAGACTGTCATTCTGTGTTAATCCACCAGCTTCTCCTCAGACTGTGAAACTCAGGCCTGTTGCAAGACATTAAGTCTTCCAGGAAAGAAAAATGTATTTGTTAGCGTCCTCTAGCATACGAGGATGCTAACAAATGAGGTTCCTCATTCTTGCCTTCAAAGCCTCTCATGACATTTCAGAGAGATTTTAATAGAATTATTTTTCCCTGGAAGAGAAGAGCTTTTTTTCAAAATAAAGGCATTTTGAGAAAACATGTTAGTCTTGCATAAATTTTATAAAGCTAAAAATTGTGTCTTCTTGACATTTTTTCATTCCATGGTAATAAAAATGCTAAGAACTGTAATCAAGACTGTTAATCAGCTATGCAGTGTATATCAATTTTTGACTACATTTAATGTTTTTGTCAGACTGAATAATTGGGGGGTAGGTGAGAGAAGAGGTATTTTTTTCAGATTCTTTTTGTGGAAAGGCAATCCAAATAACCATAATGATGAATTCTGTTGCCAACCTGATGAAGTTTAACCATGCCAAGTGCAAGGTCCTATACCTGGGTCGGAGCAATCCCAGGCACAGCTACGGGTTGGGCAGGGAAGAGATTCAGAGCAGCCCTGAGGAAAAGGACTTGAGGGTGTTGGTCGATGAAAAAATGAAGATGAGCCGGCTTCAGTGTGCGCTCTCAGCCCAGAAAGCCAACTGTATCCTGGGCTGCATCAAAAGGAGCGTGACCAGCAGGTTGAGGGAGGTGATCCTGCCCCTCTACTCTGCTCTTGTGAGACCTCACTTGGAGTATTGTGTGCAGTTTTGGTGTCCTCAACATAAAAAGGACATGGAAGTGCTGGAACAAGTGCAGAGGAGGGCCACGAGGACAATCAGGGGACTGGAGCACCTCACGTATGAAGATAGGCTGAGAAAGTTGGGGCTGTTGAGCCTGGAGAAGAGAAGGCTGCGTGGAGACCTCATAGCAGCCTTCCAGTATCTGAAGGGGGCCTATAGGGATGCTGGGGAGTAACTCTTCATGAGGGACTGTAGTGATAGGACAAGGGGTAACGGGTTAAAACTTAAACAGGGGAAGTTTAGCTTGGATATGAGGAAGAAATTCTTTCCTGTAAGGGTGGTGAGGCACTGGAATGTGTTGCCCAGGGAAGTTGTGAATGCTCTATCTCTGGTGGTATTCAAGGCTGGGTTGGACAGAGCCTTGGGTGGCATGGTTTAGTGTGAGGTATCCCTGCCCATGGTCGGGGGTGTTGGAATTAGATGATCTTAAGGTCCTTTCCAGCCCTAACTATTCTATGATTCTATGATTCTAAGTATTTAAGATTGGATGCAAAGCTTTTGAGCTCCTTTGGACATGCAGGCATCAATACTATCAGACTTCTTGCTATGTTGCAAATAATGGTTGTCTTCTCACACACCATGCAGTCTGGATCCAGTCTGGTATTTTATGTCCTTGATCGTTTCCTGTTACCTGTGGAAAGGAACATTCCTTGCAGTTTACACTGAGCAGATACACTGTAGATAGTATAACCTTAGTTTATCAAGGAACGAAGGCAACTGAAGGAAGGGTGTACACCTTGATGGCTGTTATATGCTTTTACATCTATACTGTAGAATAAAGTAGATCATCAAGCAAAAATGGCATTAGGAGAATTGTTTGTTATTTGTATAGAATGTGTCAATGCAAATGTGCGTGAATTGCATCTCAGGTTTTTTAGGAAAGCAATTATTATATGTTATCTTTTATTTCAAATAGATGATATAGACACCGCCATTTAATATTTGGAGAACACTGGTCTATTTTTTCCCTTTTTTACACATGGAACTTCCAAGAAAATTAAGATAATAATGAGTCATGCTCCTCTTTTCACTGGGTATAATCGGCTACTCCAATTAAGTGTGCTTTGCACTTGTAATTCTAGTCTTGAGCTGCAACCACTTTCTTCTCTTGAGGGAAAGATGGGGCAGGAGCCAAATTAATTCACGTTGCTTTGAAGAATCCTGATCTTTCCCTGCTTTCTCCACACATTATTGTTATTTTTGTTATTATTCACTCTTTCTTAGCTGTTTTTGTTAAAAAAATGATAAATGTTCATTTTTTTTCTCTCATTTTACTTAGTCACAGGCTTTCCTTGCGTTATATTGTTTTCCCACAGTTGCATTCTTCAGGCAGTATCTTTACAACGTAAAGAATAATGGAGCGTGATCTCTTCAGAGCTTCTAGCCCTTATGCCTTTCATTCAGTGTCTGTAGTGAATCATATGAGGTACTCCCCTCCTGTAGGCATTGCATGTACTGCTTGTTAAGGGTTCCCAGGCTGCAGGCCAGAAAACAAATTGCACAATGTTACTGTGGTACCTAGAATTTTTCTTTATTCAATAATTTTATCCTCATCCTGCTTACCATTGAAAGTTACTTCCATGTGCAAGCCTTTAGAGTATTACTAAATTAAAATCCATCTAAGACATCCATCTACTTCAGAATATCTTTGCAGCTTACTTAGTTTTTGTCTCAGGTAGATCATACAACATCAAACCAATGCAAGCTATTGGCTTTTTTCTAGCTAGTAATGTTACATGAACTAGTTCTGAAACTGGGGATTGGCATACATTTTTATTTAAAAGGATTCATTGTGAAGGGATCATAGTAAGATAATTAAAGAAACTTATGAACATAAAGGCTCTGATTATACATCATTTAATCTTCTAAATTTCTGTCATGAATAAAATATTTTGTTTTCAAATACATTTGAATATTCAGTTCGTTTTGCAGTAAGGTGGCTGCCCAGACTTTCACATGTCGTTACACTTTCTGAGCATTATTGTTACTGATATGTTAAAAGTACTAGATACCTAGCAAAAACATGTTATGTTGCTATTTTTGGAAAGGCTGAAGATATGGCTTGTGTCTCAGCCCAATGAAGGGAAGCATGAGGAAGGCTGAAGGTGCTAGTGCTCTTTCTGAACAAATCGGTAGCTGCTACTTGTTGCTGGTCTGCATTGAAAGCGCTATACTTGAAAATAAATAATTTCCAGGTCTTTAGTGAAGTATCAAGTCGAACAATTTGTAATTACTTTTTTCCTTTTCTTTTGATAATAGAATTCAACATTAGTTGCAGATATGGAGGAGTTTTTCATGTTGAGAAAAACGGTCGTTACAGTCTCACACGGTCTGAAGCAGTTGAACTCTGCAGAGCTCTCAACAGTACCTTGTCGACACTAGAGCAGTTGAATAAAGCTCATGAACTCGGATTTGAAACTTGCAGGTAAAGAAATTCTTGAAAAAAATAGCATGTAATCTCAAGTTCCTCCATCCATGCTATTGTGTAATAGTTCCAGTTGTCTTTATATAGATGTTAATTAATGGCTGTATCAGTCCTCAAGTAAATGATATTCTGTGATGAATAAAACATCTTTGTGCATGTGTACGTTTTCTGTGGGTCCACTAATAAGTATGTCCTTGACTGCATATATATTTTACCAGTTGTCCTTAAAAACTCATTTAGATTTTATCTGTAAGAGGTTAATATAACAAAAGATTGACAGTATAAAAACTAGTTAGGAAATGTTCAGATTATGCCGTATTGCTGAATAATTGGTAAGATAAGCATATAGAAAGTATTTATGTTTTTAATGATCTAAAGTAAGGTTAAAGACTGAAGGTGGCATATGCAGCATAGGGAAACCTGTCTGTCAAGGAACAGCAAAAAGCAGCAAGTGGCAATGTGAGGGGTAAGCTGTGGATATCACAGTCTAAAGATGGTCACAGTATTCGTGCATTCTTATAATCAGTGAATGGAGAAGTTTCAGGAGACAGCAATAAAAAACCCAAAACCATATTATGAAGTGACTTACCCTCTGTAATTAATAATGTATAGGGCAAAAAATATGCATAATACAGACTCTTCAGTTTAGAAAAAAAACCTCCAAGACACTGGAAGCTAGAGAAAATTTTGTGTTCTAAAAATTGAGTATGAATACAACAAAATATGTAAGGATAATAATTATTGGCTGAAACAATTTAAAAGGACTGTAGCAGAATTCTTTGTCACACCGGATTTCATCAAGATGAAATATTTTCCTCAAGGATGCCCTCTGCTCAAGCGTTAATCAGGTCAGGATAGTGCTACAGTCTGTAAATATGTCAGAATAGATAATTATGTGGTCTTGCTTTACAAAAAACATAGTGCATTTATTATGCAAGTCATCTTAGACATTCATTCAATGAGATTGATCTCAGCTGCAAATTTGAAGTTTTGTTTGTTATTTGTGTTTTGGTGTTTTGTTGTTTGGGGATTTTTTTTGTTGCTTTGTTTGGTTTTTTAATCAATAATTATGATCCATGTTGGTAAACCATTAGAGTTGAAAGAAATTTCAGTATATTTTCAACTTTATTACAGTCTAAAATAAATAGCAAATATAGAGAAGTGGAATTTATCTTCTAACTGGGGTGGAAAAGTTCTGTGGACTTTTCTCCAAGACCTCAAGGCTTCCATTCTAGTACCATAAGAAATAGGACTAGCATTTATACAACTTGTCACTATTTCCCATGAATCATTTCAGTCCAGTTGTTTTGCATGAATGTTCTCTCCTACTGGCTTACAAGCCCCTGAGAATAGAATAAAGCTCCTTTCAGATTAATAGTATCTATGCAAAGTAACTTTAATCATGGAAAGCTGCATATGCAGCACCTTGAAATAATTTTAATACATTTAAATATCATACACATGGCACATCCATTTTCACAAACAGTAGTGAAAGAGGTGGACAAAAGTGCCAAGGGAGAATGGACACAAAATTATTTGAATAGTCTTCCATGAGAAGTGGGAATAATATTTTGAATAGTACTACATACAAACTAGAGATGATTCTTTACTTTGACAGAAAATTGCTGCCTAACACAGCAAGCATGTTCTTTCTCTAACATTAACATATGAACATACTGAATTGTTCAGCGCTACAAAACATGTATAGAATCGTAGAACGGTTTGGGTTAGACGGGACCTTAAAACTCATCCAATTCCAACCCCCTGGCACAGGCAGGGACACCTTCCACCCAGTTGCAGACCAGGTTACTCCAAGCCCCATCCAACCTGGCCTTGAACACTGCCAGGGATGGGGCAGCCACAGCTTCCCTGGGCAACCTGTGCCAAAGCTTCACTGCCCTCACAAGGAAGAACTTCTTCCTAAGATCTCATCTAGATCTCCCCTCTGTCAGGTTAAAGCCATTCCCCCTTGTCCTGTCCCTACAGGCCCTTGTCAAAAGCCCCTC
The DNA here is from genome assembly GCA_017639245.1 of Myiopsitta monachus. Lineage (NCBI taxonomy): Eukaryota > Metazoa > Chordata > Aves > Psittaciformes > Psittacidae > Myiopsitta > Myiopsitta monachus. The sequence goes on from CM029924.1 coordinate 17,134,799, forward strand.
TCCACATTTCCTGATGGTCCCTTTAGGCACTGGAAGCTGTTCTAAGTTCTCCCTGGAGCCTTCTCTTCTCCGGGATGAACAAGCCCAGCTCCCTCAGCCTGTTTCCAGAGCAGAGCTGCTCCAGCCCTCGTTGCATCTCTATGGCCTCCACTGGACTAGCTTTAACAGCTCCATATCCCTCTTGTGTTGCTGCTCTGGATCTAGGTACAAGACTGCAGGGAGGGGGTGTTTCCCCAGAGCAGAGTGGGGGAAGAAAATCCACACCCTTTGTCTGCTGGTCATGCTCCTTTTGATGAAGAGACGAAGGATCAAATCCTTGCTAGCCTAGGGGTAGCGATTTCTAGTGCTAGCAGTTATAAGTATTCTGCAATGTGGAAAGTCTTTTCTGAAGTTAAAATATTAAGACATTTGGAAGAAGGAGTACAGGGAACTGTTCTTTGCAGTAAGGAACTGTATTTTTTATTAATATTGCAATTCTCCCTAATTCACAGTTTAGCAGAGGACAAATTTGGACATGTGAGGCATGGAGATAGGATTTCTTCCTCCCTTCCTTCTGGCCAGCCCTCCCATACTCTTTCATTTGTTGATCCTGTGCTAGAAGTCCTTGTCAGTAAGGCTAGGCTAGTATCAAGCTTGAGTAGATGAGAAAAAATATACTGCATGTAATCATCAATATACATGTGGAATGGTGAGTGAAAAAGATGAATCAACTGACTATAGCACAAGTAAGCAATTAATGGATTATAAAGTGTCAACATCATAGCCTTACTTGGAAGTGTAAAGCAGTTTACAATTCCACCCACTAGAGTTTCAGAGTTGCGTGCCTTAGACGTCACTAGAATGGGGCTCGCAGCTAGAAAACCTGCAAAGCTATGAAGTTTGCTCCTCCCTGATAAGTTATACCACTCAAGAAGTCAAACAAAACCCAAAGCAAACTCCAGTTCTTGTTACCGTTCTATCACACCTCCCAGCTAAATACATTGGAATTAATCAGGTGTTACAGGATTGCGAAATAGTAGTAACACATTGTGCATTGCGCAGCTGTGTTAACCGCAGTCTTCACTGAAATGTATCAGTTCTGTACACAATAACTGCATTGTTTGACTGGAAGATCCAGCGGTTGAATGAGTATTGTATCTGAATATTTTAATAAACTGCCAGATTTTGCAGAAAGTGATGCGTCTTGCAAACAATTCCTAAATTTGCTCAGGTAGAATAAATCAAGCCCCCAACATTTCTGTGTGACATGTCACTGAGCAGTATGTTATGCTCAATACAATGAAAATGTAACTCCCTGAAAAAAAGGCAAAGCCAGTCTGTAGTGTCAGGTAATACAGACTCAAGCTGTATAAAAAGTGCACTTGCTTTCCAGTCCCTCACTTTCTGTGCCTTGCTCTGGAACCAACCATCCTAGCTAATAAAATGTTCACCCAATTAAAATGGGTTTAGCTCTAGAAATTACATGAAAAATGGTGTTGAGTGGCTGGAAACTAGTGTAGCTACATGTGAGAAAGGAACACCTTTCATGCATAAACAGTACTCATAAATGCATTCACTTCTAAAAGAAATAATGTAAGATAAAATAATGACTTCTTCTTCATGTTCAAGATATGTAGAGCACTTATGCCATCTGCCATAATATGCAATATGGTGTATTTTCCTCTGTTCTTCACAGGTATGGTTTTGTAGTGGGCTATGTTGTTATCCCACGAATCAATCCCTATCATCTTTGTGCAGCAAATCATACTGGCGTTTACAAACTTTCAGCAAACACAAGTGATCGGTATGATGCATACTGTTACAACGTGACAGGTACGTATATGTTTTTATGACATATTAACAAAAACATATAATCTTCTACTTAAGGTCCTGGAATGAGAGCTTCTGGATTAAATGTCATCTGGTTTTCAGCTGAGAAGAAATACCACCCTCTAGAAGAGTGTGTCTATAATGCCAGCAATGCATTTGACCAGTTTTGTCATTAGAATGTTTTGAACTAAACTATTTTCTACACCTAGGACTTAGTAGCTTCAAAACAGTTCATCATAATAGCTTAGTGCGGTGAACCTCTGCAACAGTGAGTCTTAATGACAAAACTGTTGCAGGCAATGGTGATCAGCTCTTATGCTCATTCACGCCTGAGCTTCTATGGTGAACCAGTTATTTGTGGTAAGGGGTGCTAGAAGTGGCTGCCACCTGCAGTTAGGTTCATTCAGTATTTGCTTTCAGGCAAATACACATGCAGATATTAGGCAGTTAGATAGCGATGTGGGCCGGAAGCAGATCACTTTCTTCTAAGGTTTTGAACTTTTTAACAGTTGGAAATATTTCACTATATTATTAGGAAAATGTAGCTAACCTTGTGACAGCTCCTGAACACTTCAAATACATGCTCATATTTGAAGATCAAATATTGACTAATTTAAAATGTCTTGAATTGTAGTAGATTATTACATTCACAGTGGAAACATCCTACAGAAAGCTGTAGGCAAATTTCATTGATGATTTGGATGGCAGTGCCATTTTTTTATTTTGATCTTGATGGTCATATAATTAAAAATAAATTTTGCATTGGCATAACATCAGATGAGCTGCATCTTCTGTCACCCATGGATGACGCTTTTGCTGCAGCGATGTCCACGCCTACCAAAGCTGTATAACTTCTCCAAGTCTTAGAGACCCTCATAGAGGGCTTTTAGCCCTCTGGCTAAAAAAGATTAGGTTAGAGCTGCCACTGATGCCAAGACAGTGGAGCTGTCTGGGTAGAAACTGGGTAATAAGGCTACTTTATGTCGATGGCAATAATTTTCTGGATTGATTATGGAAATGGAAAACCTTGTCGTCAGCTGACAAAGCTATCTTAAAGTGCTTCACCTGGGAAGGGACAAAAAGGGAATGTAGGTAGATCAGTGAATAACGTTTGATTTGGAAATTTGTTTTCAATTTTCTACATCTGAAGGTGATGTTTTGTAATTCTGTACAATTAATATGGGTATACACATGACTTGTTTCTCAATTTTCTCAAATTAATATTTTCTATTTTCCTTCCTTTACAGAAACAAGGGAGAAAACATGTGAACCAATTGAAGGACTAGATACTTCTGTCCTTGATAATCAGGGTGAAATAGGTACTGTATTGATTAGAAAGACCTGCCACATGTTTCATTTTTAGGATCTGTTTATTTTTTTCTACATAAACAATTGAAACTATTAAAAATCAAGCCAAACATAAGAAAAAGAAGTCGAGAGATGTTCAAAGCAATTAGTCATTTGCCTTTCCCTAAATCCGATGGAGCTTGGTTTGTCTTTAGGTGCTACCAAACATTTTTTACATAGTTATTTGACATTAATTGACACCTCAGAGCTGCTAGTATTTCTTCGACGTATAAGACTTTGCAGAAGAAGCAACCTCTCTACATCTCATGTCAGCTGCTGGTTAGAAAAGCAGCTGGAAGTGGAAGAAAACTCTCATAACAAATTATTCTTACGAATTCTAAAACTAAAATTGACATTGCAGAGGATAAGATTTCATGTTTAAAATCAGCCCTGTAGATCAATACATTTGTTGCAGAATAGGCCCTATATGTTGGACAAATATATATTAGCATATATACAGTAGACGTAATTTAACAATGTATGATCTGGGCAGATTAGATAGGATGGCAAAAATGGATGAACTGATATTAATCCACAACTGTTTCTCTTTATTTTGTTTTGTTATAGGATTTAAACTGTTTAGCATTACTGAAATACAGCTTGTAACCCCCTGATATTATTAGCTGCTTCATTTCTTCTTTCCAACAGTCATTGACAATGCAGATGGCTCGCGTTATAATGCAGATGGCATCCGTCTTAGCGGAGAGTCCTCAACCTCAGGTGCAGATGATGAAAATGTAGGTAGCGGATCAACACACGACACAACTCCCATGGATACCTCCATCAAGAGATCCAGCCCCTCCTATTATGGAAGTACTACTTCAGTCTCACATCTGCCAGATTATTCTTCTGGAGGGGGTAATAAAGAAAGTCCTAAGCAGGATTCTGGTAAGGACAGTACGTTGCCACTATTATCTTCTTTAAAATAACTGCATGAAAGATTACGTTGCTAGTTAAGTGATATCCTGAGAGAATGAGAAGCACTGTCTCTAATTTGTATCCTGAAGAAGCAAAAAGAGAATGTGTGTCTTTGAAAGAAAACAGAAGCATTCTGATTTTCTAAGAATTTTTCTTTTTTCTTTCTTATTGCATGGGAATACAAAGCAGCCACACATCAACACAGTTTCCACATGAACTTTCCCAGGATGTTGAGAATAGATGGTCCTAAGAATTTGGTCTTGTTCTTATTAAAAATATGTAGTTTGTAAAGTCTCAAGAACATTTCTTGAAGGGAACACAGAGGTTTGTGAGGCAGAGTTTAGGAGTATATAGAGATAAGGATAACATTCTTATCTCTTCTCTAAAAGGATGAGTTGACTTTTCAACCCTAACTATTCTATGACAAGAAGGAGTTTAGAGTACAAGTGATTTCTCTTTGTACAAATATGGGTCTGGGGTTTAGGAGATCTTCTACATATTACAGAATGCACAGGGGGTTAAAAATGTCAGATTAAAATATTATTAATACCTTCCTTTTTGTGGTAAAACCAAATTCTGTTTTATGGAGCCCTACCAAATATAAATGCCATAGGATGTCCTGCAGAGTAGCAAATTAGAATGCCTCACCTGGATCTTGATTTCTTGTGAGAGGGGCATGTATTTCATTTCATATTTCATGTTGCTTGTGCAGCTGAAATTATCAGAGGTCTAAAAGATTACCTCTAACTACAGGCTTTTTATTAAATAGCCAGTAATTTACCAGTGAAGGATACCAGTAGTTTGCATCATTATCTTCAATAAATACTGGAATTTAAAACAAACAAAAAAATTGATCAGAAGCATTAGGATTGTAAAACTACTTTTCACTGGTGGGTATGCTCTTGATGTGTTATGCTTGTTTTTCCGTATAGTTAGAGTAGAATCAGAGAGTGGTTTGGGTTGGAAGGGACTTTAATGTCAGTTTAGTTCCAATTGCTGTCATGGGCAGGGACACCTTCCACTAGACCAGGCTGCATCATTAAAAGTAAATCCTAACATCCTCTTCCTAATGACCCAGAATCAGAGCCATTCCCTATGGTATATGCAATGTATTTCAATCGCTTGCCATGAGAACTGTTGTCAATTCCGCTTACATGCAGAGTTAAGGTTTTTGGACTAAATCTCAGAATATACCCGAGTAAAGAATGGAATACAAATAACTTCACTTGTTGCTCTAGGATCCCTGTTCCTGGTATTCAAGTACTGTCAGAGGTTGTATCACATGAACAGATCATTGTCTGAATATTTGTTATCACTCTAATACATATTCATCTTGAAATAATCTGTTTTCTGATATCCTTACTATGGGGTTGAATTATATGAGGAACCTAGTTTATATCTTTCTCTCTTGGGCCAATAAATGAAGGGATGAAGCTTGCAATAGAGAATAATTGAAGTAGTTGTGAGTTGCAACTTAGCTAAGGAGGTAGTAATGATTCATCTGTCACCATACAGATAATGAAGTTTCTTCTGTATCACCTGACATCTCTTTGGTGACAACAGCTGATGATTTCCCTGAAAAAGATGGTGGACGCTATTCTGCGAGTACTAGTAAGATTTATGCATTATAATAACTACATGAAATATAGATTGCATTAAAACTGCTTTCTTTTTCCAGCAGGACATTCTGGTAAGTGGTGAAGTATACATCATCTCCAGTTTTTGAAAGACATTGAAAGACAGTACTTTCCAGACTGGTTGAATCAGAAAAAAAACTTCACTCTTAGTGACAATGGGAGCAAAAATATTTACTGTGTATTTACATCAGTGCTTATACGTGAGATCAGAATGATTGTTGTGTGTTTCCTACCGTTCTTTTTATCATATGTGTTTACACTCTGAGGCACAAATCAGTGCAACTGGTTATTACTTGAAGTCAGTTTATTTCTGAGGTAGAAAAAGGCATTTTTATCAATTTGTGAGGGAAGTCTGTATATTATTATAATATGCTTCTGGTTGTGAATGTGGGTAATCCATGTCAAAATCATGGCCTTGCTCGTCAAAGTAGTGCTTTAACTGGCAGTTCCAATTGCCAAACCACTTGTGCACTGCAAAAACTAGTTTTGTCCTTGCTGGCAATATGCATGAGAAAAAAATGGGGCCTGTGGTGACTCCACAGGCTCTGAGGGCTCAAAAAACCAGAAGCCATTTTCTCTGCTTTGTCCTTAAGTAGCTGTACTCAGTTGGAAAAAGTTTCTTCCTGCTGACTTTTTTTTCCCTAACATGGAAGCCTGTGATAGTGACGGATTTGCTTAATTGTTTGTTGGTTGCTGATAGATGATCAAATGGTCTATATGACTTGAAGGACGGTGCCCTTATAACTCTGTTTAGAAATCACAGGATAAAGTAAGAATGGTTATATGTCTTTCACAGTTAGAAAAAGCTTTACTGAAAGACAGAAATCATTCAGCCAAGCATCTTTTATGAGGGGATGTGAAGATTAGTAGCACCTTATAAATATGTGCGCATGGCGGGAGGGTTGGAAGTAGATGATCTTAAGGTCGTTTCCAACCCTAGTTATTCTATGATTCTTTGTGGATGGAAAAAAGAAGTATCAGGTTGATTTTCCCTCAGATCTGGAAAGCAAGTGGAGAATTTTCTGGAGCTTGTTTCAGGTGAAAGGCTTTCCTACAAAGCATTGTCTGTAAGGGATAGGGGGTGAAATCCCACTCAGTAACATTGGGGACCTTGGTTATCTCTGGTAGTGATTTTTCCTTCATATTTGTTTACTTTTGTATTCATGTGTGACTCAGTGCTTCTCTGTACAGATGTTTCTGTTCCCATTGCAAAAATCTGTGAATTGTTTCTACGCAGGAAAGCTTCAAAGTTTTATTTTGCTACTTGATTACCAAACGCATTGAAAGTCAGTAGATATGTCCCTATTGTTAACAGTTCTTTCTCATGGACATTACTATTTTGCAGAGGGAAATCTAGAGGTATGTAAGATTTTAAAAGATCAAAAAAACTATAAAGCTATGTATTAAAAGATGTCAATACTGATAGACATGTGTCACGAAAGTGTTAGCATTGATATGATTGCATATTGGCTTAGGGTTCATAAATTAATTCTCTGGAAAAAAGAATTATGAAGGTACTGCACCTGGACTTTTCTGAAAGCTTTAGTTATTACTCAGCAACATCACTTTAAAGCCAATCAGACCCACTTCATTTAATTTTATTTCATTATAAATAAATCAATAATTTAGCACTCCTATCAGAAGTTAAATATAAGCTATGAATCTCCATGAGAAGTAATCAAATGTTCAGTAGTATAGGAGAAAGTTGCATGGAGAACAAACAAAAATGAAGGTAAAGCCATGCCCCAATGTCTGCTATTTACATTGAGCAACAGTGCAGGCTCATTGGAATATCCTGGCCACAATTTAATTTGCCAGATAAAAGTCACAGACAGGAACATAGAAAATTAATTAAGTAAGGAAAACTATTAGGCATATATTTCCAGATAGAAGGCTAAAAATATATCTGTCTAATTCGATACTTTGTGAAGGTGAGAAACAAAACCGGTGGCTCTCCATCTATGCTACACACCATTTGTAAATCTAAATTTGGTGAAAAGTTCTCCAGCTTGGTCGAATCTCTTCTTTGCTATGGGTTTGAAGTGAACAACTGCTACAGCTCCTTGTTCTACAGATGATCCCCTTTCATTATTTGTCTGGCTTTGGATGTCATTGTTGATGCTCTCCACCAGTTTCACAGTTCAGATTAATACATTGCCAGCACTTTGCCATTGACTTTCTCTCCTGGCTGTAACAAGTTTTTCTCTTTGTTATTAAGAAGTTATGATTCATCTGTAGATGTGCCATGGACCAAATGTCATAAAATTCTGTTGCTGATCAATGAGATACTTTCCTAAGTTATTAGAGCTAGTTACTCAAACATTAACTGTGACTGTGATGAATTGTGCTCATCCATATACATACACATTTTGATACTCCAAAAGGATTTTCCTTTTACTTGGTTCAGAGCATTCCCTGAAAAAATATCTCATCAATGAACAATGTCTTATGTCCATACTTTGGCTGGTCTGAAAAGAAAACATCTTCATTGGTATTTTTTACATGCAAGGATGTCATGAATGCATATTAATCACTTAAGCAAATTAGCTCCTAGGGCTTGTTGTAGAAAGAAGGAAGAGGTGAGTTTTGCTGTGATTACATCAAGACAGGTGCCAATTACTTTCTTATTCAGTTATTCTCTTATTAACCACTTTTTTAGGCATTATCATTTTGTTCACAGTTTCATCCCAAAGCTCCAAATCTGAGACCACCTGGGTTTTGATAGTCTGTCACTCAGATCAGATTGTGAATGTCCAGATTTCTCATTTTCTGACACCAGTGACGAATAGTATAAGTAGTACTAAGTTTAGGAGCAATTAGTGACAATGGAAAAAGACAGTATTTATTCAGGCAAGGACAGCTTTTCAGAAAGACAAAATCTGTTAGGTTTTGCTGCCAAAATAGCTACACCTTAAAGTTCAGTTCTAATTTCAATTCCATACGCCTTGTACACTTCACATACTTCGCAGTTTACAGATAAGTGGAACATGACTACTGAAGACTGAAGAACATCAGGTTATCCTCTGATCATTAGAACTTTGGTTCCTAAGTCTTGAATTTTCCAGCGCTTTCATACATTTCACAAAAATTGATCAAAACTAGTGTCCTTCATGTGAGTCAAGGAATATTTCTGACTTACTTATTTAAATTCTCTATTTGGAATTAAAAGAGTACATTATAACTTTTCTTCCTCTTCATCTATAGAGGTGTAATATTCTAAATGCTTTTTGAAAATATTGCTTATGAGGAATTGCATAAAAATATTTCCAGAGAAATATCTTTTAAGTAAATTATGCTTGCAAATGGTGAATGTATGATTTCAAGGGCAATTCTTCTTCCAAACTCTGCTTCTCAGTCTATTGATGAATAGCTTAGCAGAGAGAAAGGTTAAAATATCATCTGGCTTGCCTGAGGGATTTCTAAGGTGTGCATAATTCTATTAGATTAGACTGCTTTTTGTCAAATTACTGGAGCGTATTTCACAGACAGTATACATTTTGATTGTCAACTTTAAAATGCTTTCCAGAATTTATTCACTTTACTGGACTTTCTAACTTCCCTTACAATAAAGCATTGGATATACTTGCTGCTGGATGAATGCATTGATACCACAGGTTCATTCATTTGCCTTGCATGCGTATCAGTGCGATGAACATGTTTAGGGTGCTGGTGCCAGTGGACTTGACTATGCTGGATGAAAAGTGCTTCTCAAGAAGTAATAACAAGATCCTGGTTGAATGAACCATGTCCTAACAGCTCCAGGGCCTCATCGTGACGACCTGGAGAAAGCCACCACCCCAGCTTGGTGGAATCCATTCTCAAACCACTGGTGGTGGTCAAATCCTGGAGAGAAGACGCAAGAACCCACACAAACATCCAAGGGTAAAGAATATAGTGCTAAGAGAGCTCTGTGATTAGGGCCTGAACAACCAGAGCACAAGGGCAGCAAGCTTTGGAGGAGTTAAGTGGAGGGGTGTTGAATGTGTGCTCTATGTCACTCCTTTTCATTATCACGTATTTGAAGTGGGAAAGGCAAATTACTGGGATTTCTTTCACTGACTGTACATTTGGTAGTGAGCAAGCAGTTGTCCGCATTGTTCATGTGCCGTGGAGGTAATTCTGCATGTCTGAAAGGGATGAGTGTGTGAGCCATTTTACAAGGGATATAGATGGGTTTTCTCTTTTTCCTGATGGGAAGCAATTTAGAAGTTGATTCTTTCAGTGAGAGGGGCCTGTGGGATAAAGGAAGGAAATATTTTCAAGCCGGTACACTATACTCACTTTGCTAGCAGAGGGCAGGGTTTGATTAGTGCTGCGTGCATGCACAGGGCACCAAAATGTAGCCACGAGCCACTCTGGGGCAGGTTTGGTGGGTGAATCGAGTGGAGGTCTGGACAGTGGGAAATATGGTGCTGGTCACTCTCCTCTGTGATCGTAAGGACTGCATATAGGGGGCAGATGGGAAAGCATAGCTGTGATCAGCAGAAGACCTTATGGGTTAGGGCTTCATGGCAGATTTAACATCATCACAGCAGATGTGACCTCAAGTGGCAATGGTTCAGATGATGAAGACTCTTCAGAGATGGGTTACGCAACAGTGTTTCCAGACTGGGACGGGAGTGTGGCCAAGGACGAGTATGCTCCAAGTACTAGTAAGGAAATAGCTTTTGCTTCAGATGCTTTCTTTCTTCTTTTCTCTTCCCTACAAGAAGTTTCTCCTTCTTTTCCACACATATATTATGTGGAGACTGGACGGTTTCCCCTTCAGCTCTTGTTTCAAAGACCTCTCCCATGTCTCACGGAAAAACTTTTTAGATCTTGTGGGTCTGGTACCTTTAGAAGCGCCTTCTTCCAGTGCTTCTAGAATAAATGTCTCATATTGATTCATACTGGATCTTTGGGTTTCCCTCATGTCATTTTTTATGTCATGGGATAGTTCCTCTTTGGAGAGAGTTTCCAGCCACTCTGTGAGTGTCACAATTAATACTTGTTTTCATGCCAATAGCTATTTGGCTTGCTTGGCATTGCATACAAAAGGCCTGTAAATTCCTGTAACTTTTCTATAATGAAAAAAAATCTCCCTGTACATCCTTAGATGCCTATCGCAAACCTACAGGAAAATTACTGTTTAAAATGCAATGTTGTTAGTAGATATTGTGCTTTCGTATTAGCATAGGGGTAAACTTCCACCTCCCTCTGTGTGTGCGCTGACTCATAACCGGAAAGTGTTTCTGGTGCAGGCTTTGCTGACCGCATCAGGCCAATGGGAGTGCATGTGTCTCTTGTGTGGATTGGCCATCGTTCTGAGCCCTGGACCTTGGCAGCGTTGGCTTCCTGGGGTTGTCAGTGGAAGAGAAGGCTTAACTAACAGGTGTGCTTATCTCTGGGTGTCTTTTTTACCTGTCATGGATACTTCTTTCACCTTTTTTACGTCATGGTATGTTGTCTTGGTGGATGTTTCACATTCCGGAATCTACATCAGTCCTCCTGCTCTCTGCTGTTGGCAACACCTGTGAGGAACACATTAACCTTGTAGAATGTGAAGCGCCAGCAAAGACCCACCGGGCTCTTCAATGTTTCCTCTCAAGGAAGCAGGCTTTTTCTTGGACTGTCACTAGTGCTTGCATGTGGCTAGGTGTCCGAGGAATGTAATGATACCATGGGTTCATTCATTCTCCTTGCACTCGCATCAGCCTCAGTGGGATGAGCATGCTCAAGGTGCTGGTGGACTTGACTATGCTGGATGAAAAGTGCTTCTCAAGAAGTAATAACAAGATCCTGGTTGAATGAACCATGTCCTAACAGCTCCAGGGCCTCATCGTGATGACCTGGAGAAAGCCACCACCCCAGCTCAGTGGAATCCATTCTTAAACCACTGGTGGTTGTCAAATCCTGGAGAGAAGACGCAAGAACCCACACAAACATCCAAGGGTAAAGAATATAGTGCTAAGAGAGTTCTTTGATGAGGGCCTGAACAACCAGAGCACAAGGGCAGCAAGCTTTGGAGGAGTTAAGTGGAGGGGTGTTGAATGTGTGCTCTATGTCACTCCTTTTCATTATCACGTATTTGAAGTGGGAAAGGCAAATTACTGGGATTTCTTTCACTGACTGTACATTTGGTAGTGAGCAAGCAGTTGTCCGCATTGTTCATGTGCCGTGGAGGTAATTCTGCATGTCTGAAAGGGATGAGTGTGTGAGTCATTTTACAAGGGATATAGATGGGTTTTCTCTTTTTCCTGATGGGAAGCAATTTAGAAGTTGATTCTTTCAGTGAGAAGGACCTGTGGGATAAAGGAAGGAAATATTTTCAAGCCGGCACGCTATACTCACTCTGCTAGTACTTTGTCTTCCTGGTGTGAGCACGCACAGAGCACCAAATGTAGCCCACAGCTACACTGCGGTAGCTTCAGAAGGGCGATGGCAGAGTGATGATTCCTTTGTTGGGGGGAGAACAAGGAAGAGATAGAGACTGTGGAAATATGGAAGCATGGTGCTGGTCACTCTCCTCTGTGATCGTGAGGACTGCATATAGGGGGCAGATGGGAAAGCATAGCTGTGATCAGCAGAAGACCTTATGGGTTAGGGCTTCATGGCAGATTTAACATCATCACAGCAGATGTGACCTCAAGTGGCAATGGTTCAGATGATGAAGACTCTTCAGAGATGGGTTACCCAACAGTGTTTCCAGACTGGGACGGGAGTGTGGCCAAGGACGAGCATGCTCCAAGTACTAGTAAGGAAATAGCTTTTGCTTCAGATGCTTTCTTTCTTCTTTTCCCTTCCCTTCACCATGTTTCTTCTCCTTTTCCACTCATACTGTGTGAAAACTGGTTGCCCTCCCCATCAGTGCTTGTTTCAAAGACATCTCCCATGTCTCACAAAGAAACATTTAGATGTTTTGGGGTTGGTGTTCTTAGAAGCCCCTTCTTCCAGTGCTTCAAGAATTTATGTCTTCTACTGTTTTATGTATGATCTTTGGTTTCCTTCGGCTATTGTGTCTCAAGGGATAGTTTCTCATTGGAGAATTTCCAGCGTCAGTGTAGGTGTCACAATTAATACTTGTTTTCATGCCAATAGCTGTTTTGCCCACCTGCACTGCAGACAAAAACCCTGCAAATTCCTGTAATTTTTCTGTAAAGAAAAAAATCTCTCCTCTTGTGTCCATGACTGCCTGACACAAACTTATAGGACCATTCCTGATTGAAGTGAGATGTTAGTAAATATTGTGCATTGGTATTAGGATTGGGGTAAAGCTGCTCTTTGCTCTCTGTGTACGCTGACACCTAACTGGGAAGTGTTTCTGGTACAGGCTTTGCTGACAGCATCAGGCCAATGGGAGTGCATGTGCTTATCTCTGGGTGTCTTTTTTACCTGTCATGGATACTTCTTTCACCTTTTTTACATCATGGTATGTTGTCTTGGTGGATGTTTCACATTCCGGAATCTACATCAGTCCTTCTGCTCTCTGCTGTTGGCAACACCTGTGAGGAACACATTAACCTTGTAGAATGTGAAGCGCCAGCAAAGACCCACCGGGCTCTTCAATGTTTCCTCTCAAGGAAGCAGGCTTTTTCTTGGACTGTCACTAGTGCTTGCATGTGGCTAGGTGTCCGAGGAATGTAATGATACCATGGGTTCATTCATTCTCCTTGCACTCGCATCAGCCTCAGTGGGATGAGCATGCTCAAGGTGCTGGTGGACTTGACTATGCTGGATGAAAAGTGCTTCTCAAGAAGTAATAACAAGATCCTGGTTGAATGAACCATGTCCTAACAGCTCCAGGGCCTCATCGTGACGACCTGGAGAAAGCCACCACCCCAGCTCAGTGGAATCCATTCTTAAACCACTGGTGGTTGTCAAATCCTGGAGAGAAGACGCAAGAACCCACACAAACATCCAAGGGTAAAGAATATAGTGCTAAGAGAGTTCTTTGATGAGGGCCTGAACAACCAGAGCACAAGGGCAGCAAGCTTTGGAGGAGTTAAGTGGAGGGGTGTTGAATGTGTGCTCTATGTCACTCCTTTTCATTATCACGTATTTGAAGTGGGAAAGGCAAATTACTGGGATTTCTTTCACTGACTGTACATTTGGTAGTGAGCAAGCAGTTGTCCGCATTGTTCATGTGCCGTGGAGGTAATTCTGCATGTCTGAAAGGGATGAGTGTGTGAGCCATTTTACAAGGGATATAGATGGGTTTTCTCTTTTTCCTGATGGGAAGCAATTTAGAAGTTGATTCTTTCAGTGAGAGGGGCCTGTGGGATAAAGGAAGGAAGTATTTTCAAGCCGGTACACTATACTCACTTTGCTAGCAGAGGGCAGGGTTTGATTAGTGCTGCGTGCATGCACAGGGCACCAAAATGTAGCCACGAGCCACTCTGGGGCAGGTTTGGTGGGTGAATCGAGTGGAGGTCTGGACAGTGGGAAATATGGTGCTGGTCACTCTCCTCTGTGATCGTAAGGACTGCATATAGGGGGCAGATGGGAAAGCATAGCTGTGATCAGCAGAAGACCTTATGGGTTAGGGCTTCATGGCAGATTTAACATCATCACAGCAGATGTGACCTCAAGTGGCAATGGTTCAGATGACGAAGACTCTTCAGAGATGGGTTACCCAACAGTGTTTCCAGACTGGGACGGGAGTGTGGCCAAGGACGAGTATGCTCCAAGTACTAGTAAGGAAATAGCTTTCACCTGGGATGCTTGCTTTCTTTTCTTTTTCCATGATATTCCTCCTCTTTTTCCACGACATTCCTCCTCTTTTTCCACACATGCAGTGTGTGAAAATTGGATGCTGTTACCATTTCCTTTAGAAATGTCTTTGTAATTGGAAGATTTTGATTTTCCAAAGATTATTTTTTTCCCTTGTTCTTTTTTTGTTTGGACATGATATGTTAAATCCATTCCAATTCATTTTATTTATAATCTACATCTATGCACTTGAAACTTCCTGCCTGTGGAAGATGATGTTCAGGCATGATATGAGATGGCTAAACCCTAAGTGTTCTTTTCATTGGGGAATGTCAACAAAACAGTTTCATAGCTGTTACCTTCCATGTTTACCATACAGTGTTCTAACTCAATGTCATCTGTTTTGTGACTTCAGATGTTTAGGCATAATTGAATAATAGAAGTCCGATATTTTAATACTTAGTCTGATTTTCCTGATATGAATAGTTGCACTGTGATCATCCAACAGCTCTTTTTTAACTAAAAAACTATCCATATCTTAAATAATTCTATCTTGAAACCTGAAAACCAGCATGTATGGGAATTGAATCCAAATGCTGTGCTTCATCGAAGCACACAGTCTGCTACTTGGCCTTATGATCAGGGAATGGCACCCAGCCCTGGGTTGGTTTTGTTTACAGTAAAGGCGTAGCCATTACTGATTATACTCTGTCTTATTTGTGCAAAGATAACAATCTATTCCCTTTTCGTAATTTAATTTGAGCATATCTTTGTGTCTTTTGCTGTGCACTTATATACTCAGTAGTGTTTATAAGTCAGTGTTCATAAGCTTTTTTTTTTTTTTTTAAATCCCCCTGAATATTGTGGAGTATTTGTGGGGTTGTTTTCAGCAGCGTTCTTTATTTTTAGAAGAAAGCAGAAAATGAGCAAGTCATCTTGCTTTGGAATTTTTTATTCTTTTCCCTAATTTGGGGGCATTTCTGGTGTTTGTTTATCTTTGAGATACTGCACTGGTGACTTGCATTCCAACTGCCTTCTAGGGCCTAATGTTTTCTGCATGCTCCATGGGTGAAAATGTGTAGAGTCTCTGATCATAGACTCTTGCAGAAGTTTTATTTTATCTGTTCAATTGTATTACAACTTTCTTGACTAGAATTGTCTTCCTGGTCTCTGTGCTTTGGGGTTTTTGCTGACCATAGCTTTTGAGCTCAGTGGTGAGTATTCTAACATGAATTTGAGCATTTCTTGAGTACTCGGCATGTATTCAGATATCTATCATATCTGTAGGTCTAGCGTTATTCTTCAAACTTGAGTCTGAAAGTCTGTAACTGCTGTAATGGTTTTACACTACTTCTGGTATGCATTATTCTTCTTTTGCTTGTTTCCCCCATTCTTCCTGGGAAACTTTGCATCTGTCCAATGCAAAGAGAAGAACTGGTTTGATGTAAAGGGATTTGATAAGAAAATACTATAGTTAAGCTGTGCATGAATTTCTGTTCTCCATCACCCTTATGGCACACATTAACGGTAGAGTAATAGTGGTAGATGTGTGGAGCATGGTCAGTATTGAATACCCCCCTGTCCTAACAGCTACGGACTCGCAACATGAAACACTTCTGGAAATCTCCACACAAGATCACTGGAACCCTGTTCGTAAAGATGAAGAGGAGCAGTATCCTAGCTCTGCTGGCAGGGGTAAAGCAATTAAGCATTTCAGATAATATTTAGATTTGTGACATAATTTGGTGAAGTATAACATTGTTATGAAGCAGCTGGTTGCAATTCCCATGCCATTAACCTCAGTTAGTATAATACTTTTCTAGTTATTTACACTTTCTAGTTATTTATACTAGAGCCTGAGAGGTAGCATCTACAACATTCATCTGTCATTCCAAGCCTATCTTTGCTCTATCCCTCTATAAAACCAAACATTTTCTACCTCCTGTGGATTTAGACATTCTTTGGATTTCTACAATTTGTTTTCAGCCGCTAGATAGAGGTGTCTTTCTGTTTCTGAGATTGTTCTGAACAGTGAAAGTTTACACAATTGGCATCAAAACAGGTGATACAATCACTTGTCAGCCAGAAATAATTTTTGTGATAACTTTCTTTTCCTTCTGAAGTATTGTTAATCAGTTGTATTTATACATTAGTTAAAATTAACTTTGCTTTTTTTACAAGAAAATCTGCAAGGAATTGATTTAATTGCAAAAATAATGAGTAATATTTGCATGAGTGCCCTCTTTATGAACATTTCATTGCCTGAATGTGAACAAAGCCTTCAGCTTTGCTCTCTTTGGGAAATAGCATAGATTTCTCTAGCTGGTGACATGTCATATCTACTAGGTCTTTGTTTCTTTGTTCTTTGTATGCTCTGCTTAAAGACCTTTGTCATTAATACATTGCTCATGAAAACATCTGATACTTCAGGCATATGTAATTCAAACTGAGTCTTAATGATCATTTTAGTGCTATAGGTATTCTTTTTTTTTTTTTACTGTATCTTTTATAAGCCTTTTAATGTGTATTAGAAAATCTCTTATGGTGGTGGTACTTCAAGTGATTTCTGGCTGCACCTTCTACTATGTAAACACTGATAAATCTATCAGTGAGAGCTTTAATTATACTGAGTTCAAAACAAGTATGCTTTTCAACTTTGAATGGATATATACACTTATTTCACTCATCCAGTCCCAGAAGAAATGACAATTTCATTGGAGCCAGCCTGGTGACTCAAAAGAGAAAGTGCATCATCTTTTTTACTTTTAAAAATATAGAATACATAGACTCAACAGTTAAGTTCGTATTAATAATTATGAACTAGAGATGCAAGTTCTTCTTTATTTGTGTTCTTCCACTGTTTCTCTTATAGCTTTTCTCTGCCATTGGTGGTTGGGATAATTTCTAGCACACTTTAATCTTCTTCTCATCCTGATGATGCTTTTGTGTGATAGGTTTTCCAAAGGACTTCCCTTTTCTTTCATCTTTCATTTCATATTGAATGCAACACTGGAAGGAAAAGACAAAATACAAAAGCCAAGCACCCTTCTTGTGTAGACAATGAAAGTGAGAATAATAGGACTGGTGTTGGCTATTTTGATCATTACTGATCTAATCATCATCTTATCAACACTAGTTACAAGTGAAAATGAAAAGCATCAAGGACCAACCCAACATCCACTATTGCACAGCGCTCATTCTGGATGGGTCAGCCAAGAACAAAATCCTGCAAATACCACTGGGAGTATTAAACAACATGAAATTACTGTTGCAGGTGAAAATTATATTGAAAATGAATCTTCACATACAGGTAATATTACAGGTCACATTTTAGTTAACTATGAGGGTTTACTAAAGGTTTAGGCTTAGGATTTATTTTTTTTTACTAACAATTTTGCATTCTGAGGCCATATGGAGGTTCTGTGAATAAACCTGAGCAATTCTGATGTTTGGGGGTTTTTGTTTAATTATTCTACAGATCTTTTCCTGGAGGTTTGCTTTCTCTTCTACTTGGATTGTGTGTAGAGACCTATAGTAAATTAATTCTGTAACAGTCTCTTAAGTTTTGCATTGTGTTATGCAGGCACAAGGTTTTAACAGGCTATCTACCAGGATTGTATCTGTAGGAAACAGTGAATGCTTAAACAGAGAAAGAATAATGTCTGTCCTATTTTCACTTATTTGGGATGTGTGTTAACTCCCTTCTTGAAAGTCACTATTGGACCTGAGGGGATTTTTGCTCAGTTTTTGTTAATACAGCAATTATATCTATAACTTATCTAAAAGTTGTTTAGCTGAATTATTTCAAATTAATCTTATCTTACCTAAAATGTCTACTCACTCTGCTTTTGAGCTATGGCAAGATACTGGTGATGAAGGGAAAACAAAGCATAGTGTAGAATCAAAGAGAGACTTCTCTCACCTATTGATTGAAGCAACTGAAATGTAAAAGATCAAATTACACTATAAAGCTAGTAACTTAAAATGGATGTATATTAGTTTCTGTTCCTGTGAGTGTACTAAGATTACTACTGGCGTGCTGTGCTAAGTACTGCCAGCAGTGGATTTAACAAAGTCAGCATCAGCTCTTGCACATTATCAAACACAGATCACTGAAAACAAGCATATCATAAATATTATTTGAGATGATGTATAATGTGGATTTATTCCTTCAACTGAATGTAATCTTGTTAGCAAAAGTTTGTGTAGGTCACTGCATTAACTGTCCCTAAGTCCACATCCCTCTAAGATATCAACCCCAGGGGTTTCATCAACATCTTTTAAAAATCTGGTGATGCAGTACTGTAGTACAGTGTATTACTGATATATGAAAATACTATACTATATTACTATAACAATATAATTTGACATAGTTGCAATTAAAATTTTGACATACTGAGGCAATTTTCTTGGGTTTTTGATTGAGTTGGGGGGGTAAGGAGGGTAATGGTAATTATACAATTTGGGTACTCTTTTGCTGTGACTGTCTAATAAAAGCTATAGAGTGGTTGATAAGGATATTTTAATATTTTTCTAAATAAGTGCAATGTCGAAAATTCTCTAGTTGGATGCTGTCTTGTTCTGTGCAGCATTTGCAAATCTGCAGCATGTGCTAGCCTTCCCCTCTATCAGACTCCTTTGTCTATTTTCCTAGAGGTGATACAGCTAATAAAATGTGAGATTCTGAGGGGAAAAAAAAATTATCTAATCAATACAGTCAATTTCTGTGATTAAAATCTTACAGATGGGTCAAATTCTTGCAGTTATTTCTGCTTTTGCTGCTCTTAATTCTGCATCAGTTTATTCTGGTTTGATATTCAAGCAATATAAAGCCAACAGCATGAGTTGGGAAAATACTTTTGAAAAACAATGTGATATCTTGATTCTGAAAAGTGTATGTTCAAGGAGTCAGTCTTATTGGTGACAGTAGGCAGCTTTTCTAAACATAAACTAGAATGAGAAGCAAATCTGCTTTACTTCTCTTTGCCATTAAATGTAGTAGAAATGTGAGCAAGGCCTGTCATAGAGACAAGAACCGAAGAGGAGAATAATATGAGAAATGGATCTTTATATACTGGGTTCATAATTGCTTCACCATCATCATAACAGCTATGCCCTCAAACCATGGGGCCAAACAGAACAACTCAGTGGAAGACCCAATGGTGTATCCAGGTTGGGACAAGGGAGAGAATTATACCACACAAGCTACTGTAATGGATAGAATTATTCCCTCCAGAAAGAATAGTAATGAAAAAGAGTCACCCGCTACAGGTACTAGTCAATCATGTATATTTCATAACTTCTGTCTCTCAGATGGTCTGTCTTGGAAAGATATTGGAAGAACTTGTAGTGAGGAGTAACTTAAGACAGTGATATAAATTATAGAGTGATTAATTTTCTCTGAGCTCTGCTTGGGTGGTGGTGAGATAGAAGCTTTCAATTTTAGCTCTATATAAAATGTTCATTATTTTTAGTTATGGACACCACTTTCAGTACTTCCTGTTCCTGAGCGAAGAATGATGGTGTTGAATTTGGAATTGCATCCATCTCACTACATACGTTACATTATTTGGTGTTACACAACCTTTTTTACTATACATATTTATGCATATAGGTTAATATAGGTTAATGCTTTTAATTTGTGAATATTAGTCCAGGGAAAGAGTGTTTTTTTCATGCATTTTATTGAAGCATTTGTTCTTCTGGTGCATAGAATTATGCAAGTAATTTATAAAACTGGCATGACACAATATCATGATGCAGTCTCATATAACACATCTAGGACATCAAAATAAAGTTCTAAAAACATGATATGAGAAACATAACTTACTCCTGAAATAAGAGGAAAGGTAATTTAATCATTGAAGTAGATGAGAATAGCAAATAAAAATGTCTGATAGATAAACTGAGAGAGAAGCAGTAACGTATGGGAGGACAGAAGGTCTCCCTTGTTTTGTGGTGAGGAAAGGGTAGCTGTGGTTTAAAGTGAACAGGAGACTAGGACTTGGCGGGAATGGGAGGGCACAGCAGTACACACATGGAATTCACAGCGGATTAAATCACCCTAATCACAGCTGTTGCCTCTCCTGATGGTACCCACCACGAAGACCGAACTCATTCACCTCTGCCTTCAGATAATGAACCAGGACAGGGCGCCGAAGGCATCACACATCCCACAGACGCCCCTGGGGATGAGGTCCTCCACAGGACCACAGCTAGTACAAACAAAGCTGGTGATGATGCTCCTCTGACCGGTACCAGTAAGAATAATGGCTCATCCTCATTTCTCATGCGTGGTGTGAAATGAGGCATTAATTCTTCTGAGATTGGCTCCTTTCCCTGTCTTTTTCATCCTGAGAGTCTACATTCTTGGTGTGGACTTGCCGTGCAGTCTTTTTTATGATTTTGTTGCATGTGAGCATCTCAACAAGAATTTCTATTTGCTTAAAGGTATTCTATTTTTTTTTCCTGGGTGCCCTGTCTCTTCTGTCCCCCAGCTTTTCTCAGGTTTATTTTTAGTAGAACATGATACTGAGAAAGCAATTGCTTTGTGGCAGTGGCGGGTGCTGTAAATGATTCATAGACTTAAAAATAGTTTTTCATGTCTTATTTTTCATGATCTTGGTGTTGCCACAGCTTCTCTTACTACTTTGAACTCTGACATAACTTACTGCAGTTTGTGCATGTAGTTCAGCAAGGTTCTAACTCTGACTCCCAAGCTTTGCATGTTATCCAATTAAAATTTTCCCAAATCAAAATGTTGCTTTTTTATTCTAATACTTTTATTGTTTAATAATGGATTTTTATGGCATTGTAGTGCTTTGGAACTTTTTGCATCTTTCTTGCATTTTCTAAAAAAAAAAAAAAATCTAAAGGAAAATTAGTGTTTGTGCTTTCTCTTTTCTACTTCAAAATCCAATTTTATCAGGATTATTTAATTTGCAGCATATGGGGTTTGCCAAAGAGCTGTAAAAACCGAAAGCTGTATGGTTTGAAATACAGTTCTTTACTCCCTACTCCTGTTTTCTAAGTGTGGAAAAGATCCTGTAAAGCTTTGCACTGAATTTTCCTCAGTCCTTCAAGCTTTATGCCACTTGACAGACCAATTGTAAATATGAAAACCCAGCTACAATTCTGCAATTAATTCAAATATTTTCCATCAATTTGAATCTTATTCCTGTGTATTGATGGGAATCCTTATACTCATTTTTTTCTGAAAATACTGTTATTTTTTTCACCCTTCTAAATACTAATTAGTAGGTATTTTTAAACTAACACTTCAGGCCACTGTTTGGAAATGCATCTTTTGGTTTTGCTTATTAATATTAACTTTTGGTTGTGTAATTTTAAACAAATATTAACGTTTATTATTCAGTTAATATTTTTGAATACTTGGAAATTCTGACAGTGCATTTAGTTAAGTTGTCCCAATTTCTTAGCATGGTTTTGTGACATGCTTACTTTTTTGCATCAGTAGCAGTCTCAGCACTGCCAGAATGATGGGTGAAAGATGTTCATTAAATAATTCTGTGCCTTAATTTTCCAATTGAATAATTTTTCAGTTCTCCTCGTGGGAGACCAGCTCATATTTTTATGATCATCTCATGGAAAAAGAGAGATGCTTATCTAAACTTAAAATACCCCATTTTTTAACATGGCACTATTTTCAAGATCAAATAGTCGAAGCAGCTGTATGCTTTTTGCGTTATATGCTTAATTCACACTGAAAGTTAAGAAATGAATAAGCAACTATTATATTAATGTGATCAGTAGAGTATTAGTGAAGGAAGAGACAAAAAACAATGTGGCATATATAGAAGATCTTGTTTACTTGTGGCTATTTTGTTTGCTGTTTTGGTTTTGGGTGGGTTTTTTTTGGTTGGTTTGGAGTATTTTTTATGTATATTTTACATTGCCTAACAAATTAAAAATAAAGCTTGCTAGATAAAATAGAGGGGGAAAAATACGTAAGGTGAGGATTTGTAAATGTCTTTGAAGTTAACTTAGCCATCATCGCAACAGTCACAGCCTCCATGGGTGTTCTGAAACCGGAAGATATAACCCAAGAAGCGTGGGCACCTCACACTGTGGTAACAGCTGTTGCCTCTCCTGATGGTACCCACCATGAAGACCGAACTCATTCACCTCTGCCTTCAGATAATGAACCAGGACAGGGCGCCGAAGGCATCACGCATCCCACAGACGCCCCTGGGGATGAGGTCCTTCACAGGACCACAGCTAGTACAAACAAAGCTGGTGATGATGCTCCTCTGACCGGTACCAGTAAGAATAATGGCTCATCCTCATTTCTCATGCGTGGTGTGAAATGAGGCATTAATTCTTCTGAGATTGGCTCCTTTCCCTGTCTTTTTCGTCCTGAGAGTCTACATTCTTGGTGTGGACTTGCCGTGCAAAAATCTGTGGTGGGATCTGTGCTGTTGATAGAATTATCTTCTTGCTGGTAGACTTTGTGGTTTACGTCTTTTGCTGAAGCATGTTTCACTTTGCACTTTGGTGATCTGAATCCCCAGTCCCGTCTTTCCTTCTTGCACATCAGTGGGTTCAGGCTTGATATGCTTTGGCACCATCTTTGGTGTGGTGGAGGCGCTACGGTGGGTTAAGCAGATGCCTTGCTCCTGTGGCTCAGCAGCAGCACCATCATTGAGGAGCCCCAGTGGTGAGGGCAAGGCAATCACAGAAGAATTATGTCCCATAAAATCTGCCTTCGATTCCTTACTCCTCCTCACCAGTGGATTGCCAGGCAAGATGACCATACATCTGGCTGCAGCATGGCTGCTCACTCCTGAGTCACAGGGTTAGGTTTTGCTGCTGTGGTCTCTTCTTCTGAAGGTCTTCCCTCTCCAACTGTCACTGGAATCTCTACGTGTAGTCAACACCTCCCTCCAATGTGGTAAGCGTGTATGTGGTGTTTAAGGGTCTCGCAGAAGCCAGTGACTGTTGAAGAAGGGGAGGTCTTCATGTCTTCTCTCCTTCTGTGCTTCGAATAAGGAGGATGGACATGCTTTCTGGCTTACTGTGGCACAGGAAAGAGAAATAACATGGGTGGTGGTTTTGTGAGTGCTCACTTTTAAAACTGATCATCCCATCATCATGGCAGTCACACAGTCCATGGATGATGTTAAACAAGAAAAAACAACCAAGGAGCCACTGGCACCTGGGTCTCCACCTGGAAGTGGCAATGAACAAACAGCCACCACAGATGGATCGCATGTCGATTGGATACCTGGATTTTTCCCAGACATTGAAGATCATCTTAACCAATTGCAGACCCCTCTTCCTACTAGTAAGAACTATAAATTGCAAGCATTTTCATTTATCAATCATTTAGTTGTTATTTTGGACAGTGACAATTGTCAAAAAGCATATGTACTGACTATAATTGTGAATTGTTATCATATTATTTCCTTTTTGGGTTTGACTTTTGGGGTTTTTTTTGTTTTCATTTTTCACTACAACCATATTGTAAAATGCCATCAAAGGGAATCTCTTTCTTTGCAAAGCAGAGGTTATTTGCTAAAAGGCTTAAAATAGTGGTCTGCATGCAACCTCTTCTAATATGCAGTTATCTGCATGTGTTAACTATTACAGTGAGAAAGTGTGAATTTTCTCCTCAGTCCCATACCTATGTGATAGCAGTTTGTCTTTCTTTTCTGATGAGCACAAATGATAGCAACGTTACACTTAACTGTCACTTTTTCCTGTATTTATATTCCCTCTGCATTGACTGAACACTTATCAAAAAGAAAAACCAAGTAATTCTCTGTGGAACTTTTTTTATCTCTCCCCCCCCCCCCCCCCATGTATTTTCTGTTGGTGTCATGCCAGTGATTATAATTATAGATGCGTTACTGGGCTGTAACTGGCATTTCATTTGGGAACAAGTCCTTTTTCTTTAAAGGGCTATTCTTCAGGTAGAGTTAGTGCTGTCAGCAGTAAGTGTGTTTGTTTTTTCTACTACGTACAATCTTTCTTTATGTGTTTGTGTCCTCACTTGCTAATAAGTATGGGAAATGAAGGGACTTATTCCCAAACGCAGCTTCCATCCAAATAATCATCTTCACAGAAAGATTTTTATCAAAATGCTGCTTCTCATGCACAATAATCAAAATAGGGTTCTCATACACGTTCAAGAAAGTCAGTGGAAGGATCTCAGGGTAGATCTTGGCCAATGGTCTGTGCACATTCTTTGCCCATAAGCAACGTTAGGCAATTGTATTATTTTTTTTTAAGATAATTCTTCTATTAATCAATTAATGTTAATTCATAGTCAGAATTTGGCGCTTTTTCTTTTTTTCAGAATCTTATATAAATCCAGTAAAACCAACCCTACCAAAATTGCCTGAGTTACAGTACATCAACATAGGCACAGCAGTATAAATGCAAAGCATGTATTTGATAGAGTTTTATTGGAAAGATGAATATAATTTTAGTAATGGTTTCCTATTGCAACAAATTCATTTCTTGTCTTTTGCAGCCCTGTTCACTTAATGAATAAAAGGTGCCTCAATTTCATTTGCTGACATTATATGCTATGAAAAAATGATTTCTAGCTTTCTGTTCTGAGCACTTAAAACCTGTAAGAACACTTTGGAAGATAATTTTCTAAGTACGTGTCTGTGTGAAATCTTTACACTGTCAGTGTCCTGGCAAAGGCTCATAAGGCCATATACCTTTTTCATTTATCATCTCCTGTTGCTTTTAAAAACCACAATACAGGGGAATTACTTGGACACCGCCATCATCACAAAAGAGTTTATTTACTGAAGGCTTCATTCATTTGTAATGCTGCCCCATATATCTGTAATGGAACGGAAAAATTCATGAATGTGTCAGCAGATGTATTGTTGATGGCTTTCTCTGAACGAATGAGTGGCTTGAAGTGTTATGATACTTTCTTTCACTTGCTTTTTCTCTACAGCAAAGTTTAAGCTGTGGTCTGACATCACACTAATGACTTATGTGTTGTCCAAGTGTCCATGGAATGACAAATCAGCCCACTGAAGAAACAAACAAAAAAAACCTGTTAAAAAGAAAAAATCTAGTATGTCATCGGAATGAAATGTAGAAAACTTTTGAGGATCCCTCCCTTCCACTTGCAAGCACCTCCCTGGAGCCAGAACAGCAGGAGATATGACTGAATCCTGTTTCTTTTCAGTGCTCAGGGGAGGGGTGAAGTAGCAGTTCTCTCCTAATAAATAGTTGAGTGCCTTTATAAGGGGCTTTATGGTAGAAAAGCTCTGCCATTTCTCAAAGATTATGCACCTTAAAACAAAATCTGCTGAGGTGTGGCATAGACAAACATGCTCTTCTTGGTCAGCTTTCCTGGGGGCTAGATCAGGACTCTTAGTTGCTGAATTTGTGCTCTGTCCTTTGTGGTGGGCTTGCGCAAAACAACTCGCCAGTCAATAACTTTCTTGTTAATAAAAATAATGAGAACATCTGGAAGATTCATGAACTGGCTCAACTTAACAGGGGAAAAAAATGCACTTTTCAGTTTTGTGTTTGCCAGCTGCTATGAGGAAATGAGGTCAGAAATATATTGCAATATGTGCTACAGAAAAAGAACTTCACAGCTGATTAGAATAAGCGCACAATTTGCTCTGTTACAGTCTGGAAGAAATCAGTGAGGTGGAGATTTGTAATATCTTTTTTTGTAGCGATAATGAAGTAGTTGTCCCAAATGGAATCACAGTATCTGTAATTGCTCATAATTTTAGACTTGGGATAGCCATACAGTAACAGCACGGGCCAGAAATGTAATTGCATAGCAAATGCTTGAGACTGGAAATATGCATTTTGATTCGAATGTCTTAGAACCAAATTACACAACTTATTAAAAAGGATGAGGATCCACCTCCAACTTTAAGGAGAGCACTTTTTTTCTATTAGAAAAAGGAGTTTAAATTTTTAAGGTTCCTCTCTATATGTAGCTATTGGATCTAAAACCATTCAGAGAACTAACTTCTATTTTATGAAATTGTTTTATCCTGTGTAGGGATAAAATCCGAAGTTTAAAAATTTCTCCATAATGGTCATTTTAGGTTTAAATAAAAAAGTAAACTTCTTTTTCTGTCTCTCTTCTGTTCTCACTCTCTTTTCCCCATAAAACAGACAAGATATTTGACTTGGATGACAAAAGCCTCTTCAAAAAGTTGCCAACATTTGCATGTCTTTACATTTTCTTGAGAACATTTCCAGGCAATTGTAATTACATTTTGGTTCACAAAAGTATAGCATAATCAAAATAGATACATAAGAGAGAGACAGAAGGGAAAACCCATGAGTTTTGTTATTCAAAATACTGAAACTAGCCATATTTCAGATGATCATGAGGATTATAATGTATGGAGTAGTTTTCAGTATAAATACTTTATAATTACCTCAGCATGAACTTTCTAGAATACCTATTTTTAACTGTGAAAGTCATAGTCTTTGTGCCTCACTGTCAGATATTCACTAAGCGTATTTGACCTAATGGATTGTCTCATTCTTTAGGATCTACCCCCAGTACATATGGTAATCAAGGACCACACAAAGGACATTATGAAACCACTACTTCCCCTGGACAGACCACAACAACAAAAATAGATTCAAAACCAAGGTCGGCCCAGGTGCCAGGTGGGTTTTTGAAGTCATATGTTTTAATAGTTTACAGAATTATATTAATACGAACTGAAGTAGGAGATGAATATGTAGGTCAATTACAGCTGTTCAGGCTTTGCTCTGAATCAGGTGATATTCAGCATTTTCACTAGTAGTCAGAAAAATGGAGCATATGGTAATTCATATAATTTTCCAGCAGTACAAGATGAGAGGAATCAAGCATTTGGAGAATGGGATTAAGATCCAAATAAACTTTATAAATTGACATGGAATCAGGCAAAATTCAGTGAAGGTATATGCAAAGAAGCCAACACCGTGATACAACCGCAGAAGAATGCGAATACATTCTGGAATGTATTAACAATAATTTTTAAAACAGAGAAAGTAATTATCCCACTCTACTTAGGCCAAAATATCCAGAGCTGAAGCTCTGTGTTCAGTTCAAGGCATTACATTAATCACATATAAAAAAAGAAAAAAAGCAAAACCTGAAGAAGATCACAAAGAAAATTTTGGAAATGTAACCCTTGAAGCACCTTTGGAAGAACTCATTATTTTCAGTGAAAATTGAAGGGAGATTTGAGAAGAGTATGCTACAAAGAGAATGGTTATCAGTTTTTCATTATGGAGTAATCATAATTAGCTAACTAGAAGCAGTCATTTGCTTCAAATGAAATGTAGGATACTTGTTAAACAATGGAGATTCATTTCAAACACACAAAACAGCTCTTAGGAGGCGATCTCTATAGTCGTAGTACAGCAAAAAGAATAGGCTACAGCAGAGGTGGTGGAATCTCCTTTACTAAAGATGAAATCTACTTTACTTCTTACTGACCCGTTTCACTGGATTTAAATGTAGCTGATATGATTTCTTAGGTTCCCTCCCAATTTTGTATTTAGAAACATTTTTATATATTATAATAATAATAATAATTTATTTTTTTAAGAATTTACCTCATACATACCCCTTAAAGTAAGATTTTATTGGGGGGGGGGGTAGGAGCATGGGTGAGGAGGGGGTAAGAGAAAAGACTCTACATGAAAGCCATCCTGCTTTTGTGCCTGGGATTGAAGGTGTATAATTTCTAAGCCTTTTCTTTTGTTCTTGGAGTAAATCAGTGATATGGCTTATCTTCACCTAAGCCCAGTGAAGTACAGTGCTTGTAGGTGTTAATAGTGATGGGGTATATCATCTGAGTTGGCATCATAGCTGAATGATGAAAATATATTGGATTTGCACAGAAGCAGTTTGTAAAATGAACATGAAAATGTTCATGCAAGCTAGGAAAAAAGGCTGAAGTTTAAAGAACATAAAAAAAGCTTGTGTTATAGAATCACAGAACGGTTTAGGTCGAAAGGGACCTTAAAGATTATTTATATCAAACCCCGTGCTATGGGCAGTTCTTGCCATGAGTGGTTCTCGCAGTTCTGCAAAATGGCAAAACTACATGAGACACTAACATGCTCTCCTCCCCTCACTCTGCCCACAGAATGGGTGATCGTAGTTGCTTCCCTTGTGGCACTTGCATTGATTCTTGCGGTGTGCATTGCTGTCAGCAGTCGGAGAAGGTAAGGTAGCCCCTTTACTTTTTCAGAACACACTTCCTTGCTGTTTTCTTCATTGAGAGGCTTCAAACCTTCACAGAAGAGCCAAGTAGCATAACACAGGAAGCAGCTTCTTCTGCAAAGCTCTGTGACTTAGGGTGTGAGGGCCCAGATCACTGTGTATCACACATCATCCTTCACACTTAGGTCGAACCACACAAAGTCAGTACCTGCGTACAACACTTTGTCTCTACTTGTAGATGCAAACTAACTGCATGTAGATCACAGAGAATTAATTATTCTCTAGTCATTATTTATTAATAGGAAAATCCCATCCACTGAGCGTAAAAACTATATGAGACAGACAGCAGCAACCACAGGATGAGCTGAGTATAATCCTCCACCGTTAACAGTGTTGTCTATGTACAATGTGAAGGGCTGTATTAGACGATAGCTGTCACAGGATTAAATTGTTCCTTCCAAACAAAAGGCAGTATCACAGCTGGCAGTCGCAGAGATATAAAGCAGAGCACTCAATAGCTTTACAGATTTATTTCACTTTACAGATGAAAAAGCTGAGGAATAGAAAGTTGCAATGGCCTGTGCAAAGTTAGCTGTGAAGTTTGGAAATAGTCTGAAGGATAAGCTCTAATGTTCTTCACTCACTCTTCTGCATTCTGCATTCACTCTTGTGAATACTCCATCGCTGGTGGTGTTCAAGGCCAGGCTGGACAGAGCCTTGGGTGGCGTGGTTTAGTGGGAAGTGTCCCTGCCCATGGCAGGGGGGTTGGAACTAGATGATCTTAAGGTCCTTTCCAACCCTAACTATTCTATGATTCTATGATTCTCTGGGAGCTGTTCTGAGGTTACTTCTCAATTGTCCCAAACAGGTTTTTTTTTGCAGCTTGAATGTTAAAGTTGAACCTTTTAACAGAGTATCTGTTTTCTACTTGAATGCTGAATTTGAACTATTGCATATTATGTATATTATGTACTGCATAATACGTGGAGGTATTTGTTCAGGAAGCAGTGAGCAAATTTATTCCTAGTCTGCTCGTTGCAGAAAAGCACATGTTCATGCTTCTGTAACAGTGTCAAGGTCCTCCAAAGCATGACATGGGTGCTAGAATAAATCACTGCCACTGTGGTGAGGGAGCGACCCAGGCAGTCCCTGCCCATAATGCAGAAGGCTTCTAGGAGACAAAATACTGCAAACAAAGTACCAAATTGTCAGACAGAGAAAACTGATTACAGTTTTGCTGAAGCCAGTGCTGAGATGTCACTTGCTATGTTTGGCCAATGACTGTTATCTATGATATCAGTGCTTCTCTGACAATATTATTAGAGATCTGTTGAAATGAGAAAGCTGTCAAGCATATAGTGAGACAGAAAACTCTACAACTTTCTTTCGGTGAAGTGATTTTGGAGTTACATGGACTGAACTGCATGGCCTATTGATTTATATGTTACTCTGTTATGCCTTTAAAAGTGGAGACTGACATTGTTTTCTCCCTTTTAACCCAGAGTCACCACAGAAGCAAACAGGCCCACTATGGCTAATTACAAATTGCATCTGACAAGAAATTAAACAATCTCAGAGCTGTAAATTATACCCTATATACTGTTAATGAAGAACATATCTCTTACTTAGAGCTTCCATGAAGCTGAGAGTGAGTTGCAAAGAGAGAAAGTGGATGTGGCCTCATGCATGCATATGAACGTATGCATTAGACCCTAGTAATAGGTGTTAATCATAGAATCATAGACTAGTTAGGGTTGGAAAGGACCTTAAGATCATCTAATTCCAACACCCCCGACCATGGGCAGGGACACCTCACACTAAACCATGTCACCCAAGGCTCTGTCCAACCCGGCCTTGAACACTGCCAGCGATGGAGCATTCACAACTTCCCTGGGCAACCCATTCCAGTGCCTCACCACCCTTACAGGAAAGAATTTCTTCCTCATATCCAAGCTAAACTTCCCCTGTTGAAGTTTGAACCCATTACCCCTTGTCCTATCACTACAGTCCCTCATGAAGAATTACTCCCCAGCATCCCTATAGGTCCCCTTCAGATACTGCAAAAGCTGCTACGAGGTCTCCACGCAGCCTTCTCTTCTCCAGGCTCAACAGCCCCAACTTTCTCAGCCTATCTTCATACGTGAGGTGCTCCGGTCCCCTCATCATCCTCGTGGCCCTCCTCTGCACTTGTTCCAACACTTCCATGTCCTTTTTATGTTGAGGACACCAGAACTGCACACAATACTCCAAGTGAGGTCTCATAAGAGCAGAGTAGAGGGGCAGGATCACCTCCCTCAACCTGCTGGTCACGCTCCTTTTGATGCAGCCCAGGATACAGTTGGCTTTCTGGGCTGTGAGTGCACACTGAAGCCGGCTCATGTTCATTTTCTCATTGACCAACACTCCCAAGTCCTTCTCTGCAGGGCTGCTCTCAATCTCTTCCCTGCCCAACCCGTAGCTGTGCCTGGGATTGCTCTGACTCAGGTGTAAGACCTTGCACATGGCATGGTTAAACTTCACCAGGTTGGCATCAGCCCACCTCATAAGCGTGTCAGGGTCCCTCTGGATGGCATCCCTTCCCTCCTGTGTATCAACCGAACCACACAGCTTGGTGTCATCAGCAAATTTGCTGAGGGTGCACTCAATCCCACTGTCCATGTCACCCACAAAGATGTTGAACAAGACCGGTCCCAACACCCATCCCTGAGGGACACCACTCGTTACTGGTCTCCAGCTGGACATTCAGCCATTGAGCACAACTCTTTGCATGCAGCCATCCAGCCAGTTCTTTATCCACCGAGTGGTCCACCTATCAAATTGATGTCTCTCCAACTTAAAGACAAGGATGTCATGTGGGACAGTGTTGAACACTGTGCACAAGTGTGAGGAAATCTTTTCGAAGCTGGGGTGTACTCTGGTATGCCTGAAACAGGGGGTTTGTTTTGTTGGTTTTTTTAATTCCCCCACTCTAGTAGGATCCAAATGATAACATGAACAAGTCAAGAATCCTTTCCATATATTCTCTTCTAATACATTTCAAATTCATAGACAGGTAGTTACTGTGCCATCAGTGTACTGCAAGTAAATGCCAACTAATCCAAAACACATGAGTGCGTGTGTGCATGTTCATTCAAATCTACATACCAAGTTTATTGGGCAGCTCTGTAGAAAGTGTAACTTTAAAAGTGCAGTCGTCATTTCTTACTTTAACTTCACAAGGAACCAAGCTGTTGATAGCAGCAAGAATAGTAATCTGTATTTCCTTGCTGTTGGCAGGCTTCCAGGCCGGACACGCTAATACAAAGAAGGGAAAAGTTACCTTGTATAATGACAGCTTAATCCAAATTTACTGCTATCTCAAGAACTTGAGCATTTTCAAAGGTGTGGTCCAAAGTCTAGATTTAGAATGACCCACAGGGTATGTACGAAGTTCATAAATGTGTTTAGGATAGCAAATCTTTTCTAACTGCCAGTAATGAATGTTATTCCTATCTGTAGTAGTGGTAGATACAAATCAGATAAGTTAGCTTCTGCCAATTTTTTTGCATATTATGGTGGATGCTTTCAAAAATGAAATATGCAATATAGAGGAACTTTACACTTCATATTGTATTAAGTCCACACTGGCAGGCACAGGTTTCATTTCCAAACATCTTCTCAGAAATACTGACTTTCATTTTGTAACTTATTTCTGTTAGTCTCCATATAGAGTACTTCTTTTTATTTCTTTCTAGATGTGGGCAGAAGAAAAAGCTGGTGATTAACAATGGCAAAGGGGCAGTGGAGGACAGGAAGACAAGCGGATTAAATGGAGATGCCAGCAAATCACAAGAAATGGTGCACTTGGTTCATAAAGAACAGTCAAATGACCAAACGGGAGCATGTGATGAATTCCTGACGGTTAATGAAACACAAAATCACCAGGAGCTTGACATGAAGAGTGGTGTATAATGGTACCAAGTTGCTGAGTAGATCAGAGCTGGGGAAATCACAATTGATCACATGGAACTCGGACAGGAATTCAGAGATGCACTGTGCTACTGATGTGTTTTGAACACAATTAAGTTTTATTCATTTTTAACCACTTTAAAATTCTCCGAGTTAAAAAATTTACATTTGCTTCCTGAAAAAAGCCCCCAAGAGTTTTCAGTTCCCAGTTCCTGCACAGAGGACCCTCACTGTGTTTTGGGCTTTAGGAGGGATAAAAGTTTATGTCATTGTTCCCCAGATGGAGGGTCTTCACTGTGCAAAGGTACAGAAGTGTCCAGTCACT
The DNA here is from genome assembly GCA_017639245.1 of Myiopsitta monachus. NCBI lineage: Eukaryota > Metazoa > Chordata > Aves > Psittaciformes > Psittacidae > Myiopsitta > Myiopsitta monachus. The sequence continues at coordinate 17,167,662 of CM029924.1, forward strand.
CCATCTTGCAGGCATTTAAAGGTGCTAAACATGCCACGGTACAAGAGTAAGTAAAGAACAAACGTCAACAGCAAAAATCAAGTTTAAACCAAAAAGTCCTTCTATACAATGTGTAAAACTTAGGAATCCTTCAGAAATGCCTTCCAGGCAGGAAGAGCAGTGAGTACATTCAGAGTATAAACAAAAAGTGACCTTTTGTGATGATTTATGGCTTGGTTTGCAATGAGGGAAACCCAGAAGGACAGAATCTATTTATCCCTCTTTTAAATGTCTATGGCCATAGAGCAAGTGCTCTCAGGAGTCGGAATACACAGATGAAAACATGAGAGAATACACAATAAACTTTTGTATTTTACTATCCTAACAATCTGTACAGTTACCCTTGAGTTTTTCAAGGATTCATTGATCTTCCTCCTCCCTCCTTCATTGGTCACAATTTGTGCATGTTTTCAAGGAGTCTGTTAGGATAATGAATAAAACCAAATGACCCCAGCTCTATCACACATACACAAATCAAGCTGATGGAGATCGTTAGGGAAGATGACAGTATTTTACTCCGGAAGAGCAGGTCTCCGTCTTCTGCAGTTTTACTTAGGAGATGCTGGGTCTTGTAAAACTTGTTTCCCCTGTAACTATTATGTTACACCAGTTTGCTGGGATTTTAAAAGTTGCCTTTCTGTGATCGTGCTCACTTTGTCTGAATTCTATTTCATCCATGGTTTTCCCGCTGCTTTTTGAAATACCAAAAGAAACATTACTTGCTTATGGTACCAGAAGTTCAAATTCAATAGAAAACATCAAAGAAAATAAAAGGAAACTCTCCTAGCTGTGTAATATAGTAAAGTAACTGCAGCTGCATCATTATATGCTTTTGTTTGTCCTTATGTGTCTGTAATGTAAAGTATTTGTATTAAGCTATGATGCTGTGCATTATATTTGTCTGAGTTGTCAGAAAGAAAATTATTTGCTGCCAGTAAATAAGAATAAAAAAAGTACCATTTTTTAAGAAAGCGCATTGGAACAGAGGGGAAATAACTTCTAATAGGGCTGCCTCTAGAAAATGCAAGTAAAAACCGTCTGTGGTAGTTCAACCAGTGGTCTGTGTCGGTTGTAGTAGGGTCGGTCAGAACCCTGTTCCCTGACCACAGCACCTGTCTTTGGAAATATTCTGCTTAGGCATGTTATTTTACGTTCTCTGTCTAAAGCAATTTGGAAGACAAATATGCAGCTGGCTAAATACTGGCATTAGCTATCACTGATCTTTACTAGAATGTAAAGCACAAGACTGTTGATCATATTTCTCGCTTGCATCCCTCCAGCAGTTTCCCGTGTGTTTTGTTGAGTTGCTCAGTGCCTTAGTATCTGCAGGCAGATCTCAGGGGCAGTTTATGCCTGAGCAAATATCCCAAGACGAGGTGTGATTTAAAAGTACACATAGGATGGTTTTGGACTTTATGTAGGTCAACATGTTTCACCTATGTACAGCCACAGAGCTCATGGTCCAAGCTAATGGGGTCAATGTGATTTTACATCAGTACTTGTGGTCCACTGTCAAACTTCTCAGTCCTTTCATGTATTTTCATACTGAACTGTGTAATGGGAAGTTTGTTGACTCTGTGCATTGATTTTTTGTTTATTTCCTGTAATGTTTTTAAGTAAGCTTTTCTATTGGTCATTATAAGTCAAAATGATCTGTTGAAGGCTGTGTTTAAACTGTTGTTAGGTACTCATTTCACTAAGTATGGAGATCCAGAATAAGAATTATTCCTTTCTTTAAATCCTAATTGAATATAGGTCTCAATCAAAAGGAGATATTTCATTGTCTTGAAGGGTATTTTTTTCTTTAAAAAGAAAAAAGAAAGATGTGGCATGTATTTTGTCTCCCTGTTCAGATGTTTAATGGTGAAATCCACAAACTCCTTTCTAATTTATCTAACATTCAGTGGCTATAAATACACAGACAAGACTGGTTGGCTTCTTTTTATATTTTTAAACAGGAGATGCTCAATTTGTCTTTACAGGGGCAATGCCATTATTCTATATATGCTGATTCTTTTTAGATTATCATCTGATTCATGTGTAAATCTTTCATTATAGTTTCAAAACTAGATGTGTAAAATAGTATATATTTTTATTAATCTTGGTTTTATTATTTGAGGGGTTGTTTGTTGTGTGTATGTCTTTTTTATAGAGAGCACTTGATATATTTGCATATTTATTTAACAGATTAATCAGAGTGAAAGTAAATATCTTCTCTAAATTGTAACTAGGAATAGTATTGCTAAAACCACATTGAACTGTAAAATAAGCTTCCAAAAATAAACTTGATTCCACATTGAGGGTAAAAAGTAAGACTGGCATTATTAGTGCTAGAGACCAGTCCGGACCCAGAGCAGACACTGTGATCAACTTGTGTTATTCATTTGCCTTGAACAGTTTTGAACAAATATAATCCAGACCACCCTTCATGGAAATTCTGTCTAAAGCAATAAGCAGAATTAAAAGCAGGATTGTATGTGTTATGAAAATGTAATATTTTCATCTAACAACCCAGGGTGTGTTTTTTACCTGCATTTTCTTGAAGACCTTACAACGAGTGTTTGATTAAAGCAAAGAAAGGACATGCAGCTGTCACGTCTACCTGTGTGGTTGTTTCAAACCCTTTCCGCAACACCAGTTCCACAGCATATATCTCTGCACAATGTTTTTCATGGGACAGGGATGGATAGGAAAGATGTCTTTTATGCGTCCTTTGTCAACTACAGCAACATCTTCTGTTTTACGTAGTTTGAAGCAAGTTGCCTGGAATATTATTAGGAGACAATTACCAAGTGTCTCTTTAGGACACAGAAACTGCTCGGTGGCTACAGAGGTCACTACATCATTTTGGTTAGGGCTGGTCCTAATTTCTTTTTCCATGGAAGTCGAGAAGAAATTAAATCCTCTGATCACTGCGTTCTGCCTCAGCATACACAGACACCAGAATATTTTGTAAACAGGTAGTTAATCTGTTTATTTTATGCTACATTAAGCCATTAGCCAATAGTTATTTCTTAGCCTTATTAAACAGTTCAAGGTTCTGACTTCCCTGGTTGCAAGAGATTTCGTTAGTCAAATACAAACCCTTTGGATAAACACAGGTGCTGATGAGTTTTCCTCCACAGAGCAGAAAAGGACAAAAAGGTGGGCAGGAAAAGCACGGTGCTGGGCTGTTGCTTGGGGTGCAGTTTCATCTGTGTGGGACTGGTGAAAAAGGGGAGATTTAGATTACATATAGGAAGAAATTGTTCCCCGTGCAGGTGGTGAGGCGCTGGCAGAGGTTGCCCAGAGAAGCTGTGGCTGCCCCATCTGTGACAGTGTTCAAGGCCAGGTTGGATGAGGCTTGGCGCAACCTGGTCTAGTGGAAGGGGTCCTCGCCCGTGGCAGGCGGTTAGAACTGGATGAGCTTAAAGGTGCCTTCCAACTCAAGCTGTTCAGTGGTTCTGTGAAAACTCTTGTTCCTTACGGGGGGCAAGAATTGTGCAAAGGTGTTTTGGAGGCGGGGGCTCCAGGGAGCTGAGGGCAGAGGGAGGACAGAGATGGTGGGAGAACAAGTAAAGGAGGAGTGAAATTTTCTGTGCTATCGCTGGAAATGTCCCTTCAGCACCCCCAGGACTTTGGTACTTGAAAGTTTCACAGCTCTGAGAAGGAAAAAAGAATTGGCCTTTTCCTGTGAACTCCCCCACCTCCAAGTCTACGTTCCCCCACCTCTACATTCCCCACCTCATTTTCAAACTTGTTTTGAACGATTTTCCCCTGGTAGCTTATTTCTCATTATTACTATGCTGTTCTGCATGTGGCATCCACCAGCACCATGCTGAGAGCAAGCAGCTGTGACGGTGAGAAAGGAGAGGCAAAGAGCAAATCTAGCAGAGATGAGTAACGGTGCCTTTCGTACAGCACGCTGTACTTTTTGTCTTCCCCATCTCACCCATCTGGAGTAAGATTAGCAACAGCAAGGTTTCAAGAACATTTATCTTCTTGCTCATCTTCCTGTTTTTAAGGGACCAGACTGACATGGATCTTCACATAGGTCAAACTCGCGGCTGCACAGCGGTTTTGAAAAGTTTGAATTGAAGAAATGAATCTATCATCAAGGAGCCTTTCCTGACCTCAAAGGGGCTGTATTTGTTAGAGTGTAAGTAAAGCAGAGGCAGTGGAAGCTTTACATATGCTTTGCACACATCCTTCTGTCAATTTTGTCTGCATGCTTCCAGGAAGCATTAGAAAGGTTTTGCATGAGTGACAGCTTCAAGGAGCATCAAACATCTTTTTAAACCTTCTTACTCGACAGGAAAAGAGGGGTTTGGATGAGCAAGTGGATGGATGAAATCCATTTTCATGTATTCTCTACCAGACAGATTGTGCATTGAACACTGATGTGAATGCTCTTAGTTTGGTGTTTTCCTTGAGGATAAAAAAAGAAAAAAAATAATCTTTGGATCAAAGCAAGTCCACAAATGAGAAGATGGCCATTTTTGTTTTCAGAAACAGGCATAGCGTGAGCTAGTTTCAATATCCCGAACAGGAGATCTAACTGTGTAAAACTACTTTTTTGGGGGGGAAGATTCACATGCACAATTCATGTTACAGCCTGCCCTTTATAATAAATGAGATCCTTACGAGAAATCTATTTCCTGTTGGCAAAATATCTGTAAATTTACAGTAAACCAGGATTTGTCAAGTCAAATAGAATCTGACCTAAATTTAAGTACATCTATTGGAAACCCCCCAGGCCTTTTTTAGAATATCAGGGAAGAGTCTCACTTGGCTGCCTTGTAAGCGATGTCATGGGCACAGCTGAAGTCAGGGGTGTGTAGGCTGGCAGCGGGAAATCAGCATATGGCTCATAGGCAGTGGAGGCTCTGTACATCAAACAGGTTCCAGGTCTGCTAAATTTGGTCCTGAAGTCCTTCAGACTCTCAGAGCAACCCAGGACAGAGGAGGATGCAACAAGTCATATACCACCCCTTCCCCAGAGGCTGTAAGTTTTGTAACTGAAAGCCTTTCCTCAGGCAATCGTGTTGGGATGGGGGCAGCTTTGGCGCCCATACGCTAGTTCTGTGTTGCGGTGTACAAATGGTGTGGTTACAGCAGAATTTTAGCTTTAAGCCTAAATTTACTTGCAGTCAGCAGCTTTTGGCACCATGTACTCAAAAGGTTTCTTTTCTTTTTTTCCCCCTGGGTTAATCTGAGAACAAAAAAAGGTTTAGATACTTTTCATGACTACATTTCATCGCACGAATCGGGACCCCAAGCTTTCATTTCGCCCAGAGCAGACTGTAACAAACTGGGTATGTTCCGCAGTGACTGGGTGTTAAGTGTGAGTTTCTATCCATCACTTTTTATCAGCTTACTTATTTTAATAACAAGCATCTGTTTCTGGGCTACTGCTGCTGCAGATTGCTGGCAGCACCCTCACCGGAGCCAGCTCAGCGAGACCGCTTTCAGCATCTTTCAGCCTGAGCCTGTAAGATCACTTTTTCTAAGCCGAGCTGAGCCCTGTATCCAACGCAGAGTGATTTCAGCTGACAACACCACAGCAAGGAAGAGAGAAGTCTTCAGGAGGGCTCTCTGGACTACAGCTGTCAATGATACAAGCCTCACAGCAAAAAGGATGTTGGGTTCGTTTCACTTTTTGGACCTACAAATGATTCACTGTTTTGGCTTTGTTTAGGCACTGGCAATGTACCTCTAAATGCTGCCTGTCTAGCTGTACCCTAGCGCGCCAGTACGCGGAGTTTGTTTTGCTGTAAAACTGCTTTGAAGCCATCCAGTCAATTAAGGATGTTTTGTTTTGCAGCAGTAAGTCATTAGACTCACCGGTGGATACAAGTTTATAGCTACTGGGCACTTCCCTGAAACTCCCTTGCAGTTCATTTTCTAGTTAACGACTCTCATTCACCAAGAGAAAGTCTGAAATGAACTCTAGGTAAGGACGCTTGCTTGGTCAGCAAGGGACTTCAAAACCAAACTTACCCTTTGTTCAAGAAGGGTGACTCACCCCTGTGCAGAGGGCAGGTCTAAAGCCTACATGCCAGTCAAAAATGGGAGAAGCCAGGTTCAGAGATGGGTCAGAGGGTCAGCCTGCTGCTGTTTAACTGCAAAGATGCGGGTCCTCCTCAGGGAGCCTTTTTTAGAGCAGTCTTCACTCTTATGGAGCAGTGCCTTCAGAAAACATTGCTGAAAAGTAAGCTAATAAAGCTTCCTTGATCCTCACTTGAATTTAGACAATACTGGTAACTTGGGTGAAAGTGGGATAACTTCTGAATGAATTTCCTAGCCCAGTTCCTCTTCTTGTCCCTTCACAGAGCTGGGAGTCACTTGTCTTTCTCACTTGCATGTCACCGCATCAGCATTTCACAAGACACCTCTTGGGATGGAACCATGGTGCACCTTTGGGCATCCCCGTAAAGAAACCAACTAAGCAGAGGTAGATCAGCCTGACAAATCAGTATGGCAAATGTATTTTTAGTTCAGTCACAAGTGACAATGAATAGCATTACACTGTGAAAGACAGACCCCAGGTTGCTTTCCTAAATACTAGTCCTTGTACTACAGAGGCACCACAGGCAGCGTGTGGGCTCGTTCCTCTGGATCACATCACTGTGAGATGCAGTGGGTTCTTAATTTATCTGTCTCTGCAGACACATTTTGCTTATTGCCACAGAACCTGCCTGCTTCGCTAACTGTCGCGACCGCAAAACCTGATCTTGCATGCAATCTTGTTTCCTCCCTGTGCCTGCTGCAGGAGAACAGCCCTTTTGTTGCGTGCTACCCACAAGAGACAGTAGACAGTGTAAGGACTTGCTGCAAATAACTGGGTGTCATTTTTAATGTTCTTTTCCTTCTAAAGCGCTGTAAGTTGGGGCCGTCTGTTTCTTTCATGTCCTTGTCCTGTGTACATTTACTATCTAATACAAAGGAGAAGACTGTTTGAGGTTTAGCAGCCCTGAAGTGTTCTCTTGGTTTTGCTCTCATGCCTGAGAAGGGCTATAGAAATATCTTTTAAGATGGGTCAGTGATTCATGACTCAGTGTTGTTTATAGAACCTTATAGCAGATGCTATAAGATTACCAGGTTGGATGGGGCTTAGAGCAACCCCGTATAGTAGAGGGTGTCCCTGCCTGTGGCAGGGGCTGGAACTTGGTGAGCCTTAAGGTCCCTTCCAACCCAAACCATTTGTGATTCTATGCTTTCCTGCAGGGAGGGATGCACTCCACGTACAAAGACACTCCTGAAATCATCTCTTTTTTTTAAGGCTGAGGACATGGAAAAACAGGGACATGCAAGGGACTTGCAAGGGTTTAGAGTCAGTCTTTGGTGTGTGTATTTTCAGAAGGGACACCATCATATAACTGCAGAATTGGCTCCTGCATGGGTTGGGGTTTTCCTTAGGTCATTGCAGAAAGATTGACTTAAAAAAGAAATAAACACAAGTCACAGCATTGAGACTTTCATTTCAAACTTTTTGACATGATGTGTAGCCAAAGAAGAGCCACCTTTTAAGGAGGGAATTTGAACGTAAAACATGGGTGGTGTGGAATCCTGAGCGCAACGAGCTTCCCTGGGGAACGTCAGCAGCGTTCATTTATCATCAGTGCTTGCTGATGGGGCCACGTAAGGATGTTTCTGCCCCTGGCAGAAAGCAGCAGCATGGCACAGAAATGGCAGCAGATAGCCGGGGACTCAGACTTATCTTTAGCCCAAAGATCTTCCTAGGAGTTGGTCTGTTACTGACTCAGAGGGCAGACCGCCAGCTGAAGCGCTGCCAAAGCCACTTCCTGCCGCGCCTGGATTTTCTTTGGAAACCACTGAAGTGGATGCTGGCTTTGGTTAGATTAGTAAGAACTAAGCCCAGGGCTGTGCAGACTGTTAAACCTCACAGCCTGGGTTTCAGTTATGAGTCTTGATCACACAACGGTAGGTATGCTATTTCCATCTGAGCATAAATGTCAGAGCTTTCTTTCCATACTTACCAACTGCCAGTCCTGTGGACCACGGTGCACTCCATGAGCATCTCTAAATGCATGTATTACATAGAGTCGATTTCTTTACAAGGTGCTCCAGGGGTTCAGCTACGGGTTTTATTTTTATTTTATTTTTTACTGTTTTGAAAGGCTGTAAGATTTATTTTTTAGCATCCAGGGCAGGGAAGTAAGTTTCTAAAGCAACAGCAGCCACGGCATTGTATCATCCTACTCTTCTAACATCTCTTCCCACTTCTCTAGACTTCATTGCCAAGAACTGTAGTTAGTGCATTCTGGCCTTTGTGGTAAATGATCGCAATTGCAGCCAGCACCCTGGAGGATTCAGAGGATACAGTGGTGAGGGGTGAGATTTCTAACACTTTGGCAGTCAGGCACATCTTCCACCCTGCCTGCAGTTTTCAGAACTGGCAGCCTCTCACATCAGACTGCTTTATCTAAACCCAAAGCACTCCCATACTGAGCCCAGGCTGACATCAAAACTCAGACAAAAAAGCCATGAAAATTATGAATTGACATTTATTGGTATGTACAGAAGAGGTACAACACTTAGTGAAATACTATATTCATGACTATTTCCAGTATAGAAAGAATATCTAGTTTGTTTTATACATGTAAGTTACAGAAATCAGTTCACACCATAAGAAAGCATTAAAAACAAATGACTACCAATTGTTGAACAAAAAAACCCAGACTCAGTCTATGAGGCATTCCAGCTACAATTTACAAGAACAGAGCCCAGAGTTGGGAGAAATTTTATCATCTGCGTTCAAGATTCTGTGATTCAATACAGATTTCATCCTTCTGTGACAAGTTCCAGTTCCTGGTTGTTCAAAGAATGACAAGTGCAGAGTTTCTGGAAGAGCAGGACTGAAAATCAAGCGCTATTTTTCTGTCTTTATGTTAATTATCAGAGTGACAGAGTGTCTGCAGAAAAGACTGTTTTTAGAAAACAGTGTACTTCTGCAGTGGTGAGAGGAAAGAGAAGCTGATAAAAACCAAGCAACTACTTTCAAATCTTATAGTATTAGTTGCAACTGATTACTGGTAGTGGCTTTATCTCCAATTGTCTTCCACTACTTAAACACTATAATAATACTGTTACCAAAATGAAATTCATTCGTGTAGGTATGTGGGCATCTTACAATAAGTTTTCAGAATTTCAGTACTTTTTCCACCTTTTTCTTTGCAAAAATGTCATTGATAAAAGCTGTTTATAGCAATTAGTCAAAACCATTGTATCTTACTAAAACAAATAACTTACACTTAAAGGATGATATCGTTTTTCCTCTTACACTGATGCAAAATGTAAGTAGTTTCATTGTTGTAAATAGAGAAAATCAATGCAGATGAGAACATAATCAGTACTAAAACATCTGAATTATTTGTATGGATGCTAAATACAATCAAGGCAATTTTTGTGCTGCATAATAGCTTAGGGAAAAATATTATGCTTAAATTATCTTTGTTCAGTTTTCCTAAATTCAGCGTTTTCTTTGTAATAACATCATCATCTTGCTATTAACAGATAGCAAAATAGCAATTTTCCCCTACAATAATAGAATTGAAACATAAGCTTTAACTATTATCACCTTACTCATACCCCCTGTGCCTTTTATTTCCTGTGATGTAAAGAAGTTGTACAATGGTTGGACTTGATGATCTTAAGGGTCTTTTCCAACCTAAATGACTTTATGATAAATTTTAAAATAAGCTCCGCTACAGATACTGTACAGTATGCAATTTCAAAAGCTGGGGAACTTTTTGAGTGTAAGCAAAAGACCAACCTTACTCTTTTTCCTTTCATTCTTTTGACATGAAACATCAGACAACATTCCAGCTCATAACTGGTCACTTTTAAGAGGGGGCAAGGGATAATGAATAGGCAGCACATAGTACTGCAGTGTATTATTAATACTGAAGCACCGTAAAGTGACGGTTCATCAAGCGGGATGCTTCACCAAGCAGGATGCTTCCAGTGCTTTGGGGCCTAATTTTATCTCTTTCCACTCACAGAGGATGATTATGAGATTGAGGCCCAGGGTATCTAGGAATGAACCAGCTTCTCCTTGCTGTCCCAAGCTCCTTCAGAACCACCAGAAAAGTCTTGTTTTTTCACATATCTGAACTGTAGCCCTGATTTCAGAAAATTTTTGCCACAGACTATATCCTTCATATGTCTGTTTTATGATCAGAGATACCTTTTGTGACTAACAGAGAGGCCTGTACAACCACCACAGTAACTTGAGAAGTATTTAGCTTTGCATTTCATTTCCAAATAACTATTAATACACTTTTTTATCAACGAAAGAAATAGTGCACCTTTTGTCTATGAGTGTATTCACCTTTCACAGGGACTGCTCCTGCCAAGGGAATGAAGCAGAGGTTCCTACTTTGAGCCCTCAGGCACTCTGGAGAGAACAGGCAGCCACATGTAGCCTTTCCCTGTCCCAGCCAGGTGACCGCACTTGATTTCCTGGCATGTGTAGTCAAGGAAGACCTGGAAGCGACTCAGAGGGATCCTGTGATGCCATGATGTGACTAAGGGCTGAACAGTGCACAGAGTTAAAAGCAGCCAGGGCATCCTGCAGGAATGTAGTTAATTTGATTTCCCCTTATTCACTGTGCCAATTTAAACAGTGACTTAACTTATGGTGACAGAGTCCCAACATTTCAAGCAAACAAGAATAAAACAAAACAAAACCTAATCATTCTAGGTAAACACTAATTCTTAATGATGTCGTAACAACTGCATTCACAATGCTGCGAACACTTTCACTCACTGCCAGGGAACTACACGCATGCAGATACTAACACATACCACACTGGCTAGATAGCTGAAAACTAAAAATAACATTTTTACCATAAGTTGGCTGCATACATTACTCTGAATGTTATCAGAACAGGATACTCCATAATAGACAGATAAAGCAGTCACTAAGCAGCTGGAAACTAATGAGTTGAATGGCCAAAAGGAAACAAACCCAGATACAAATGACAAACAGGAAGTAGAACAGGATCTTAAAAGACAGCCTAATTTTCTACTATGACTCAATACACAGAAACCAGTTAAATGAAATTAGAGCACTGCTACACATACTGTATACACCATTTCACTGAAATTACATGTCGATAGCTACGTTATCTACACTAAGTGCAGAGAGGCACTGGACATCACGCTTCAACAAAATGTCAAAACTGGTATCAATAAAGGTTCACAACTATTAGTAACTCAGAACTATTCTACCTGCAGTTCCTATTAAGATAATACCTGGTACATCTGATTCAAAGTACAAGAAAGAGAGTAAACCACAAGGATATATCAACACATTTCCTACATATACATCTACTAGGAATTTAGACTCCAAAACCTCAGCAGAATAACATGGCCCCAGGGATTTCTTAAGAGTTGAAGACATACCCAGTATCAGTCATACCGGGACAGCAGTAATTCCTATTCGATGTTTTCCTTGTTTTAAATGACAGTCAGGAGCTAGTAGGCCACAAAAAGATTTTTAGTGATATAATTGTTACTGAATATTTATACTAATTTATTTTTATTCATCTAAACACAGTTCCTTTTCAATTAACCAGAAATTATTATAGCCACAGCCTTAATGTCAACAGGCTTTTGCCTAATGGGAACAGGTGACCATAACAGAGAAGCAACTGTCACTTGTCCCGGTCAAAAGATATAGTAGCTGTTCTCTCTAAAATACGTAAGAAAGCAGGAGGTATTTATAGAGATGCCACCCAGTTAAACTGGTCCCAAAGTGGCGCTGTCGGTCCTTTTCAAGAGGGAGAAGTTTGGTGGCCAAATCATGAGCTCTTTCCACAGGCTGAACTCATATACAATGTAGTGTAGCAAGATAGGCTGGGTACCTGATAACATACTTTTTGCTAATGCAGATCTCCAGTTCTCTTTAGCTGTATTCTGAGTCAGCCAATTATATCTGATCACCTCCTAAGAAAGAATTGCAGGATTTGGCAAAGGTAACACCAGGAATAATGACAAAAATGAGGGACAATTGCCCAAGACAGTTAATCCAGAAGATTGTTCAGATTACTACAACATTGTTCTGTAATGAACTGCAGCATTTAAGGACATCTCAGGCTGACAGCTGGGCTTGCTCAGCCTGGAGAAGGGAAGGCTCTGAGGAGACCTTAGAGCAGCTCCCAGTGCCTAAGAGAATCAGGAAAGCTGAAGGGGGACTTTTTACAGGGGCTTGTAGTGACAGGACAGTGGGAATGACTTTAACGCGACAGAGGGGAGATTTAGATGAGACCTTAGGAAGAAGTTCTTCCCTGTGAGGGTGGCTGAGGCCCTGGCACAGGTTGCCCAGAGAAGCTGCGGCTGCCCCATCCCTGGCAGTGCTCAAGGCCAGGTTGGACGGGGCTTGGAGCAACCTGGTCTAGTGGAAGGTGTCCCTGCCCGCTGGCAGGGGGTTGGAACTGGATGAGTTTTAAGGTCCCTTCCAACCCAAACCAGTCTGTGATTCTATGATTCTATGATCTTGAAATTCCTATTTGCTTCTTGCATTTTGTGCTTTGTTTATAATTCATCACTAAACATAACACAAAAACATTTCACCCATCCTAAATGTTATAAGAAAACTGGTTTTGTTCTAAGGTACAAATTGCCTATAAAGGATTACCCCTTACCTTATATGGGTATATAGAAAACAGTTCTAAGAAAATATTAGTGTGTCTGTAAAGTACAGATACTAAGTAATTTAGTTCAGCCTACACTGTAGTTTCCAGAGAACAAGTATAAACTCCTAAAACCTGCATTAATAACTAGATCAATACTGAGCATGTCATATTTAACAATATAAATACTTATGCAGCTTTTTCTGATGCATTCTACAAGCGAGAGTTCACACCAGATCCTAGGAAATGTGATTGATATATTGAGGAAGGAAGCAAGATATGTTGGATGGAAGTGTATAAAATGGTCTTTAAGAAGGAAGGTCAACCTGTAGTACTCATGAACTCTCAAGCCCATACAAAACACCAAAATGGAAATGCTACAATCTACAGTACTGACTGCAAAATCAATTTGTAAACACAGTTTGCATCCAGTCTTTGAAAAACTGTAGGAAAAAAAAATATAAAAGAATGATATAAAAATCCCTGTGAAATATCCTATTTATGTACAAAGCAATATACAGGTTCCAGACAATCCAGGTTGTGTGATGCTGCCTATGATGGTTTCCCTTCATGTAATGCTGTGGGCCACAGAGCATCATTAATAACAATTGCAGGACTCCCTGAATTTTGACAAATCAGACTAGAGGGATTGGACACTCTGGCACTGATCAGCATCAGCTCTGCAGCAGATGCAGTTGGATGTGAAAGGGGATCAAAATTTGAGTGAAATGAGAAATCTCACAAGTCTTTTTGCCTCCCCAAATCCTGCACTTACTTAGCCTGTTGGTTATCCCCATCCTGAACTAGTAGAGACTGAAACAGTAGTTCAGTGGCTCCATCACATACTCTATAGTGTTTTCAGTGTTTGGAGCCTGGGTTTTCCATAAAACTCAGTTGCAAGTGCACAAACACCTTCTCCATTAGGATTTGCATCAATCCCATATTGAGGTCACCAGATTTCCCTCAGGCAGGGGAAAAAGTCTCTGGACAGGTGGGCACATGCAAGGTTCTTCAGAGCCTTGTGCCAGGGAGCTCACCCAAACAAGATGTAAAAGAATTATCAGCACCTGGGCATCAGCAGTGGTTTGACTCATTCATAGCAGCAGATTTCAATTTAACTTCCAACATGATCAGGAGAAAAAAATGAGAGAGGCACCCATTGCACAGACTGTACCCAGGCTGGTACCACAGAGAGACAAACCCTAGTGCCTATGTGGGAAGAAAAGTCATCTATATGATTGGAGGGAAGAAAATAACTCATCTTCCCAAGCATGCAGGAAAAGGAGCTTCTACATAGTCTTATATGGTGAATTATTGCCAAGGCGAACTGTCCCAGTGGACTATACACCTATCATAATAACTACTAAGAAAAATACCTTCATCGTGGCCTTAGAAGTAACAGTAAAAAAATCAAGGATAGTCTTCTGGCTCATACCAGGATAATATTACAGTACAGTTTTATAAAGTGCCCTTATTTATCCTTCTGTAAATTAATTCAAATGCATCGATAAAAATAGATAATGGAACTTAATGACATGAGAAACAGTTATATCTTTACATTTCCACAAAAGGATTCTTCTGAGCCCAGTACTAAAGATAAAGCTCATTGCAGAACTGAATGTCAGAGGTGAGGTTTAATGCTGCCTATGGTTTTGGGGATTTGTGCGATTGCTGCTATGTTGCCACAACAGGGCTGCATCAACACAAGCGAAAGAGAGGAAACGAAGAAAATCCAGGCAGTTGCCAGAATAAATTTGTTCAAACACTGTCACTGCAGTTTCTCGACAAGCAGCCTGCTCTTCTGAGTATCTACTGCCGGAAGACTGAGTCGAGGAGTGATGGAAAACAAATCAGAAATCTAAACTATATGCTTTAAAGTGGCACAAAGTTTGGAATTCCATGTGCTTTAAGAAAGAAATGGAGATCAGCTGTATCTCCAGGAAGAAATGGAAAAACCCTTTTTTTTTGTGCTGAGTTTTAAAACTCATTGCTGGGCTTGTAGCATAGAAACAATTAGGCAAAAAAGCAGCATCTTGACAGAAATCTTTTGGATGTGATAATCAACGCGATTATAAATAGCAGACAAAGACTATTCCCTGGGATGGGATTGTGAAATGCCTTATAACTTAACGGAGCCAGGAAGTGACTTGACCTTTCCTGGAAGCCCGTGACTCCCATAGATTTCAGTGGGGCTTTCATGTAGTCAGAGCATTGAAGACACAGGTTTTACTTCAACAAACACAGTTTTTCAAAGACATACTGAGTTTCTCGCCAATTCAGATGGAAAAAGCATGTCCCATAATACGGTTCAAATGGCTTATCTCCTAACTCTCTGAAGCATCTTCATCTTTCTTACAATGCTGGTACAGCCTTTGTCTTTTAAGGGAAGCAATGAAGAAATAAATTCACTAACAAAGTGCTCCATCACACTAACAAAGTGCTCCATCTCTTCCATAGTTTCAATGTTCAGTGTGCTTTAGTTTCAATGGACAGATTCCAACTTAGCTTCAGCAGTAAATGAAGAAAGCAAATGCATAAGCATGCACTTAATTAAGCATGTAATTAACTTGAGTCTTTGCCTGATCTAGACTTATCCATGTGCCAGCGTACTGTCAGCAAGACAAAGGGCAAAAGGTATCGCAGTTGCACAGACAAGGAAAGGGGGTAGAGCAGCAAACGAGACAAATGTACGAAGAAATGTGTATTTGCTTAGGAACTACACAGAAAACACGGTCACTATCCACTGTGCTTTTCCTTTAACTTTGCCAGCACTGTGAACAAATACAAAAGGTTTGCCAGATCCAAATCAGTGCATCCACACTCCTACTGAAGGTAAAAAGAGACTGGCCAGTAACCAGCATGGTCTGCTGGAATGTGAGCCTTGTATTAGCTGAAGTGGCCGGCCCCTGTGTTATTTTCTGTTTGTTTAGTTAAGTAGCAACCCAGCCCCTTGTGGAATGAGCAAATCAAGAAATGCAAGCCAAGAGTGAGTTACATCTTCCCAGAGAAATGGAAAGCTTTTTGATGGTTAAATACAGTGCTGCACCAGAGTAACAGTATATTAAATATTCCATCAGGCTAAAAGCAGAAGAGTATACCAAACCCAACATTTCCTCTTCTCCCACATCCACATTTAAATAGAGAAATACCATCACAATTATCTTTTGAAATATCCCTGAGTTACTGTTTCTACATAATTATTATTTCAAAATCACAGTCTGCTATTCTAGTCCTATCAAAAGACCCAGATTTATTCTCCCTTATGTGGGTGGGGTCTCTCTAACATCATGACTTCCTCCCCTAGTCTCCATCCAAAGAAGCATTCTTCAAAGGACAATCTGTCCCAGGTGGATAAGTGTAAGCATATTCTTTCTTCATATGCAATTTTGTGGAGTTGCCGAGTCACACGTTGCTGGCATTCCTATTCGTTTCCGACTGCTAAACAGTTTCAAATGACAGCTAAAAGTACATGGGCCAGTTTTCTAAAGCTACTTGCAAGGCAAGAAATCAGAGGCACTGCTCCTAAGAAACTGCTTCAGTTATGAGGATGGAAAGTCATCTCTTAATGGGCAAGCTGTGCTGTGAAACCTCTCAAGAATACTGGATATAAACCGGGGTAAACACTGTGTGTTATTCTTGGATATAACTATGACTCAAGCCACAGCAAATTTCACTTGATGTGAGCCAGCACCCTCAGAGTAGAGCACATTTTAGAGCACCTACACACCATCCCAGGCACATTTCTGGCACATAACCCAGTGGTAAAAATGTCTTCTGATGCAAATTATGAGAAGCACCAGCCAGCTCTATAGGTTAACTCTGGATATGCCAATACCAAGGACTACAGAAATGAGAAGGCAACCTGCCTACCACTTCTCTGAATATCCTATAGTTTTATCCCTCACAAAAAAAAAAATAAATGCTTAAGATGCTTCAGGAGGCCTCTGGAAAAGGTCTCCACATCTGATGCATGTTAAAGGCCTACAGAATTCACAGTGGTTCAATATTTGTTAAATTATATAGGCCATTTTGCTTAGGATTGTACCCCTGCCATGCAAATGAGGACAAAATACAATGGCGAGAAAAATACTTCATGACAACAAATGCTTAAATGAGGGATACCCTGGCAATGGACTTGATCTTGCACATTAGTAACCATGCAAGTAGCCTTGGCTGGCAAAGGTTTGTGTGCATTTTGGGGGATATCTATATGAATGCAGATGAGCAAAAGCATATTATGTTTACATTTTAATAGCTTCTACATAGCCAAATACCACTCTATAGTTAAAAGTATTATTCCTGTTTAAACCCATGACAGGTCTGAGCACAGACACTGAATGGCCTATTTCCGTAAATGTTTCAACTCTGTTTTCTACCATTTTGAAGTTCACGCTCATGTTCTGATTCTTTCTGAGAACCTCTGAGAGCTTTCCCCAAAATTGCACAAAACTTGTTCTGTGGCTCAGCTTTGCTATAGAACATAGTATAATGGCATTCATCAGTGTCTAAAAATTGCTGAGTATTAACAAGCACCTTTAAAAACATTTCACAGGGTGATTATTGTGACTGTAATTTCTTCTGACTAGATCAATCAGCTATACTATGTTGGCAAACACCAACTCATTAATTCAAATGCCACGTGCTCTAAAAACATTTCTCTGACATTAGAGAGTAACATGAACTGTTACTTTGAAAAAGAGAGAAATGTATATTCAATGTACTGGACTAAATCTTGAAATTCTGCTTTATTCTTCATTTAGTCCTAACACTGGCCAAATTCTATTTAACTTACATGGAATTTGCCTTAGCAATGAATTCAGGATTTAGCCATTCTCTGAAATACGACATATATTTGAAAGATGGCTTTCAATTCATCCCAGATGTTACAGATGATCACATTCAAAACCTCCCAGTTTCTTAGACTAATGGATCCAGAATTTGCTTATAGCTCATTATCAAGTACTCAATCATGACATCCATGAGCAGTCTTAGTAGTACCTTACTTGACTAGTCCTGTCCACATGAGGAATCCCTCTGACATCAGTGGAGTAGGCTGAATAGTAAGCTGCTACATGCTTTGATTAAAAATGGAATAACAGAGCCCATGGTATTCTGGATTTTGTACACCAGGCATAGATTTAGTAAAGGAACTTCCACCCCTCCAATAATACTGCCTTGCAGTGTATGACGCATTGTGGTCACAAAGCAGCACAGCCCCATCATAATATAAAGACTGCACCTGCCCTGGGACAGCTGATAAAAAAAACCATCACGTGCACATACAAATCTAAGGTCTTGTCTTGATGCTAAGTATTAGTTGTACAGATCTAACAAAATGTCTGAGATACTTTATTGTCTACTATACACTAATCTTGCCCCAGGATCTAAGTTCAGTTTGAAGTGCAACTGGACATAAAAATACAGTGCTTGTTGTTATTAAAACAAACAGAAATCTTTATGGAGATTTTCAAAAGATATTTTAGCTATACAGAGCTAAATAGATCAGGTATGCCACAAGAGTCACCAAAACACTTGAAGGCTTACGTGGTGTTATGTTTCTCCTGTATGTGTGACCCT
This sequence comes from Myiopsitta monachus, assembly GCA_017639245.1. NCBI lineage: Eukaryota > Metazoa > Chordata > Aves > Psittaciformes > Psittacidae > Myiopsitta > Myiopsitta monachus. The sequence goes on from CM029924.1 coordinate 17,185,916, forward strand.
GAGTCCCTACAGTGAACTGTACTGGCACTTCGATCTTCCCATTGTGCAGCATTGACATTCTCCGTGTCTTGAATGAAAGGGGAGGTGGGTGAGAGCACATTGCATTGCATGGAGTGTTCTCCAGCTGCATCATCCAAACAGTAACTCAAGGGAGACAGATGGTTATGGATCATTGCTTGGCAAAGACACTACAATGACTTGATGAGATCTTTGCTAAGTTTCAGTTAAGAAATTAAGTAAGCTGAAACTGTAGATGTTAAATAGGAAAAAAAAAAAAGATAAATCTTCTTGGATCATGGTATCTTTTGCCAGAAGACAGCTTCAGGGCTTATTAAAGATGGAGCTAGAAATCTCTTCACTCAGTTTTCACGTTTCCAAGGCTCTTCTTCAACAATACTGAAGTCTGCAGATTTGCCATTGGTTGCCAGTGTTACCTGCAAGCAATTATCATCAACAACTGACTTAAAAGCCAAGGCACTTCGACAAGTCATGAGTTTTACATGGAAGATCATGACATTTACAGGAATTACATACACCATGACTTATTAGATATGCAAAATGTATTTATTCAGAATTCACAATACTCCCAAATAGTGAAACTCCTGTTCACTTATCACACTGACTAGAGAACAGTAGTAGTAGAAAAGCAGTTCCACATATTCTTAGCCTTTGTTGTAAGGTTTTGGTTTTGGGGGTTTTTTTGTTTGGTTTTTGTTTTGTTTTTTTTCAATAAATGCTTCAGATTCTACACTTTTCTATCTCCTATAGTTTCCTCTAGATTATTTCAAAAACAGACCACTTTTTTCTTTTCCTTTTTTTTAATGAAGAAATCCATATTTTTTTCGGTGGAATTTGCTAGCAAAGCAGAATAGCTGATGCAGGGACATGAAAAATATGCAAGGCCAGAATAATCATGGAAACTCACCTATAATTACACCACCTTTAAAGAAATTAAGGAAAAGATATGCTGTAAAAGCATTGCTCATCATACCATTCTTTCTAACAACGTAGTGAAAGATTTTAAACGCAGCCAGACCACAAATTCATAGTAATACTATGTTTGTCTCACCCAAAATACAGCAAACCATCACTCTTGCTGTGAAGATATCTGCTAATTTTTTTAGGTTTTAAGTATGGTAGAAGACCAATAGTGATCTACCAACTCACAGTATACACTGGCCAATATGTCCCAGAAATAACTGAAAATAAATCCATGCTTCAAGAAAGATAACTCCAGCCAAATGACTTTAAAAGTTCTAATAAGCTAAAATGTCAATTTAATTTTACAAAAATGATCTAGAGCTTTATAACTGTGAAAGAACCTTTCACTTAATTCCAAAGGATGGCTCATTCTTTCCTAACTTACCTTGTAAGTTAACATCCTCAGCTTCAAATGAAAACTTAAAGACAGAGCTGAAATTCCCCATGCTGGACAAACTGGATGCATGGAAGCATTGGGACACGGAAACATGACAAAATGCACTGGTTTTTGAAACAAAGTCAAGCTTTTTCTTAGATAATTGAAAGGGGGAAGCATGCAAATACAGGAATGAGCAGCTTATTCAGAAATGAAAATCACACAGAGTCATGCGAAATATGGTAATTAAAAAAATACAAAAATATCGTGCAATATCAACCACTCTACCCCCATATAAACTACTTATTAATAATATGCATTGACCATGCAAAATTATAAACTACTAGAGTTATACATGGAATATATTACAGAAAGTAAATAGAAAGGGCATGCTAGTAGATTAGCTTTCCCAAAGTCCGACCAGAGTTGCAGTAAGCTTTTCAACCCACCAGTGCATTTGACAGAATGAAGAGATGTCTCTTCAGATTTAACAGCTGGCTGTTTTGAAGCACCAAACCCTACACTCTGTTGCCTTTGCTACTTTAACACTTGGGAGCTGTGACCTCTCCAATGTGATCCAAAAGCTCTGCAAATATCAGCATATATTCTATTCATAGCTTATAAAGTAGACCATAACATCACATCCTTTTGGCAGGTTGCAGATAGACACACGGACAAGACTAATGATCTTCTGAAAGTCAGTCTTGTGCCCAATCCAGTAAGCCCTGGCTCTTTCCATGAGTTTTAAAGTGCAAAATGATACCACACTCAGAGCAAACCTAAAACAATGAAAAAGGACAAATACCTTCAGCTAATAAATCACTGGTCCCAAATTTTAATTAAAGGGTGTGCTTAGGATGACCTACCACACCATTAATTCAAATTTTTGATGTAAGCTACTATCTCGACTGAAGGAAATGAGAAACTGAAGGAGGAAAGAAAGTGCAGCAAGTATTGCATCAAGAGGCTACTACTTTCTAGCTTACTTTTATCTCTGTGCAAATCTGAGTGGAAGGAGATAAAATTATCAGTACTCAGTTCCATGAACCTGATTCAGATAGAATAGCTGACTTTGTATAAAACTCACTGAAGTTAGCATAGCCTATTTACTGAAAAACAGTTTTCCAAAAATTCCCTGAGACATTAACCAAAAAGTGTGTGTGCATGCATGCTTATTTTAATGAAAAAAATTAAAGAATCAAATGAGGTCTTTCTTTTCAGTGAGTTTCCTTTTTCCTTCAAATTTTTCTCTTCCTTTTTGAGAAAGACATTATTTTTTTAAGTTTTTGTAAGCATGTATTCTCTTCCCATTTCAAAATTCTTTTTCTTTTTTTTATTTTTCTCATGGAAAAAGAGTGGGTGACGAGGAAAGGAGAGCCATATCAGATTAAAATGTCTGTTTTAATTGTAAAAACTAATTTTATTAAAAACTCAGAAGATTCAGGGAAAAAAAAATAAAGAAAAGATGAAATGGTTTTATTTCCTGAATTCAGTATTAAATTTCCCCATGAAAATTCAGGTTTGGCCTGATATTATCTCAAAGTAAGCATCAGGAAAAAATATTCTGGAAAACGTTTCCATCCAGGTTGGAGACAGGTCAAAGTGATAGAACAGGAAAATAACATTCCCAATACATATGGTGATCTTCTAATGGACTTAGTGTAGGCATTTATAGTTAGATACTGACTCAGTTGTGGCAATTGGAAGACGCAAGAGAATCTGTCTGAATAAATGGTTGAGGTAGGCTCATTGGCAAATTCACCATGTCGAAGACAGTGTACAGGACCAGATCAAGGTATTAATAAATAATAGAAAAAAACCCTCTATGAAATCAGAATTTCCGCTTTGTTCTACTCTCTTTCTCCCCCCCTTTCAAAAACTCTCCTGGTTTTAAACTGCTCTGTCCTAACAGTGGGTGCTTTGTAAGTTTTAAACCACTGACCTCCCCAGCTGTTTTCTCATTCAACTGGTGGGGTTTCTCAAGCTCACTTTCCTCTGACCAAGATGTTATTATTACTACTAATAATCCATGTTAGTTACAGCAAGGATTAGAGAGAGAATACAACATTTGTGACTTAATGATTCAGGAATGATGACGAAAGCAAAGTGTAAGCATGCTGTATGAGTGCAGGAGCATTCTGATGCTAAAGTGCATTCAACATGTCCATCTCTGAATAGCATATCATGAAGGCAGTCAGCAAATGAAAACACCTGTATCAGAATTGCAGCTATCCTTCATTTGGGTTGGCAATTAAGTTCTCTGTTGCCATAGAAAATTAAGTAAATGTCCACAGAAGGTGATGCCATATTCTCTGTGTTGGCATATTCCATAACACGCTGCATCTTGCCTTTTGATATGTAAACAATGTACATGATTTTTCCCCCTCAAATGACAACTTTTAAGAAGAGTGCAAAAACCATCTTTTAAACTGCTCAAATTCATTCAAAACATCAAGTTCATGGACCTTGTTGTCACATTGTTATTTGCAGAACGATTTGAAAAATACATGCAGGTTAAAAAATAAGATAAAGCATGCAGTGCTATATACATGTCTCAATATCCATAAACGTGAAAGGTACCTTGCACTCATCTACTATGACTGAGTTGTGAGCTGCAAAAACACATTGGTTTGAGTTGTTTTCCCTATGATTTTTCATGTCGTCATAGATTGACTGAGTCTTGGTCATTTCAATGTCTTCGTGACCTTTATGGTGGGAATCAATGTTGTCAAGTTCTGCCTTGGAAAGGTGGTAGACAATGCCAGCACCAAAAGAATCCCCCACCACATTGACTGACGTTCTCATCCGGTCCCTACAAAAGAAGCAAAAGGCAGAGACTGAATGGCGTGAGAGGAAGAAAAAGTAGGGCATGGCAGCCCTGTTCATGTTACAGTTACTGCATTTATTCCAGAGAGTTTAAGGCATCTTTAGAACAGAAAGATGGGAGTTTTTCAAGCCTGTTTTCTCAGGGGATTTGTTCAGATGGAGGATGTGCAAACTCCCATGTCCCAGCTGCTCATACTCGTGGATTTTGGCAAAGAACTTGTGCTAGAGACACAGCCAAACTGCAGTTGTGCTTGCCAATTTCTCCAGCTTCTGGAGCTGAAGTATTCAATGTCAGGGTGCCAGGCTCACATCACTGCCCTTGGTTTAATCAGAACTTATCAGAGCACAGAACTTAATGTAGACAAGGGGAAAGGATTTTGGATCCTGAACACTTCATCAAAGCTGTTCTCATTTCTGGGACAGATTAACAAATGGTCTCTCCCTTTATTCTCAGTGAGCAAACTACAGGTTTAAAAATGCCTGAAATATCTCCATGAAGCTCAGATGACCAAAGCTCCTCTCCTGGCACCATCATTGCAGATGGTCATCTGGTAGTGTGGCACCATGCCCACTCACACTACCATATGCCAGAGCCTGGCATATGAGACGACCAAATATAAGCCATGGCCTACAAAATTATGAGCCTGTGACAAGTAACAAGTGCCCTTTGCTGTAGGAGGATGCCAACAGAGGCACTACAAATGCTTCATTACAAAGAGGTGTATTTGTTGGCACTTCCTATACAGGATGCCATTAGACAGACATACTGTCTTTCTCCTGTCTTCTTTTTAGAGTGCGGCTCAATCTGTCAGCAGTGAACTCACGGTTGTGGATTTTCCCTGATCTCACAATTCTGCCCCAAACCTGCCCCAAATTCTGCTAAAAATGAATATCCTACAGAGCACAGAAGTACTATGGGCTCCTGCTATCTTTCCTAATGACCATGTATTGCACATATTGAAATAATTTACAATCTATTTTGCCTCTTCGTATCTGAACTAAACAAGACTCCTAAAAAACTTCTGACTGAGGTTTCAATTTTGAGCTACTGCAGCTACTAAAACTACTCCAACAACTATGTCTAGCTTTTTCAAATAGGTCAGGGAAGTGATTACACTGATTAATTCTCACAGGTATATCCATGAAGACTCATTTACACAAACGGGCAGGTTGAACAGTGTGGACATTTGCCAAGTGTCAGAAAACCCAGAATTTAGGACCTCATTTTCCAAGACAGTGATCAATTAGTAAACACCCTTTCTAATATTTTTGGTACTAGATTTGTGTGGCATCTCATTTTCCTGTAGAACACCAAGGGAAAATACCAAAATATATAAACCCCAAACTGAAAAACATTACTTACACATGCCTAGTTTATGGCCATACAAAATTTTGAGCCCTTTTTAACATTCTTTCTCTAAGTATCTGTAAATCTGCCTTTTTCCAGCTGTGGAACTGCATTCCCTTTTAAGTTTCTCCTTTCCCTCTCTACATTATCATGCTTATATGTTTGAAGTTCATGGTGTAATAACTTAGTTGAAACAGCTCCTTTATATATTTTTTTTGTCATCAAAAGGATACCCAGAAGGAAAAAACTCCTCCAATAACTCTCCCAAAAACCAAACAAACCAACAACCCATAGGAGGAAATCATCCTTCTATGAAATGTGTGAACCACTTCTGTTCCATGCCTGTGAAGGATGCTTTAAACCTGGTCAGAGTGGCATAAGAGGAAAAGATGAATTTCTGAGTGTAATTTTGAGTTAAGACCATCAAATATACTGAACCTAGCAATACAGTTCCACAAAAAGAAAACTTGCTTAATATTTGATTTTGTACGGGTGGCATTAAATGTTGAAAGGTCTCACGGATGCCACATGATGGAGGGATAGTACAGGATGTCAAAAACCCAAGGTGAACAGAATATATAACTGAAGCGCGATACAAATTCCAAAAGGATCATTTGAGGAGATGCTCCAGCCCCTATGCATGCACTACTAGCCAAGTGGTTCAGTGCTACAAACTGCCCACTCTGCAGAACATGCCATACTTCGTGAAGGAAAGCACACAAGTAAGTTCCTTACAGAACAGAAAGGACAAAGTCCCGGCTGTCAGGAATCAGTAACAAAGTGTCACTGACCTCTTTTGGGGCCAAAGAGCACCCTAAGAAGAACAAAGAAGATTGTATGTACTCTTCTGTTAAAAAAACCCAACCAGTAATTCCAGCTATGCTGGAACACTGTAAACAAAATCAATATAGGAAAGTTGTAGTCTAGTAAACAACTTGCCCCAACATAGCTATATCAGCACTGTCCATAGCAGCTTCTGAGAGAAATAATGGGACTGAAAGTCAAAGTTCTCTCTCAAAAGCCAACTCAATATCTGGTAAGAATGGGTTTTGGAATAATCTTTAAATCTTGGTAAGATTTAATTTCCTTAAACTGGCATAAATCAGAAGAACTGGAAGCTTAACAATGTAGATGAAAGGGCTAAAAATGAGAACTAAATCAAGCCACCTTGTCATTAATGTCATTATGCCTACATAGCATGCTAGTATGCAAAAGTTACTCCTGTTCCCTGAAAGCTTGAAAACCCAGTATATTAACCGTACTAGATTTTAACAAGGAGACAAAATCTCAGCTAATTCAAAGAACAGGTGGCATGTTTAACTTGCCTTACCTCTCATCATAGGGAAGAGCTCCTGTTTTCTATAGTTTAATTCAATTTATACAAGGCCCTGTCTATAACATCCAGATGTCCACTGTTTCTGAATATTCTGAATTTAGATCTAAGCCAAGGAACAGAGTCAGAAGTCAAGCAGTCTATTTCTGAGACACTGAATGAAGGTTTAAACAGTGGATCAGCCAGTCAAGCTCATTTTCTCTAATTCCTCTCCTCACCTGCAAAATCCCACTGTATTTGAGTTTGTGCTATGATACTTTTCTGAGCATGTCAGTCTTACAGCTGGAAAGTAGCCATCTTCTGGCTACAGCAAAAGAAGCTGGTTTTATTCCAGCTGTTGGCATGTCTTTACAGTCCTATTAAATGTCACTGCTGTGTGGTTTTAAACTGAGAAACGATGAGAATTGTAAAATCTTGGGAAACTTGCCTGGTGAAAGCTCACACTGTGCATGCATGCATGGGAAGGGGAAAGGTTGAGCAACTTAACCTCCAGATATTGGAGTGACTTGAGAGCAATTGATACGAAAACTTTTTGGCTCAAATTTGAAGGACAGAGTGCCAAGTTTAAGGACAATCAACAGGCAGCTCTGTGTTACACCATGACCAAATCATGCAAAACTGGTTTCAGGTGACAGTAGTACTGTAAAATCACTTGATGTTCTGACATTTTCTTTCATCAAGAATATTGAAAAACCTCATAGAATAGGACATTTCTTAAAAGCTTTCATTATCTGGAACTGAAACGTTATAGATTTCTCCATGGCTGTTTGCATTTGCACACTGGTTCCAGAAAAGTGGCTGTAATTGTTTCTTACATATTTTATTAGCTTTCTCTTCTACATTCCTGTTAGAAATACGGTTGTAATGTTACTTGATGATCCACAGAAATAAAAGAAGACAATGTCTGTAAGTATATAAAATATCTTTTTATATCCTTTCACTTCAGATTGTTTTAGGTCTGGTTTATGTACCCAAAAGCTTGCCCAAAACTTGCTTGCCTTTTCTTAATATCGCGATGTCAGTAACATCGTTTTCCATATCTCATAAGATTATTGTGGCTACCACACAATCACTAGAAGATGGAAAATAAAACTATTAGCTGCTGAACATAATGCTAATTGGCACAACATGCTCACCAACAAACTCTGTCTTGACTTCGGAGCACTAGTGGCATGACACAGAACTTGTGATCTCCTTTTTCATCTTTTCCCTTTTCCCTACACCTTTCAATTTGAAATCATGCTGCAATTGCGCTACCAATCATTAGGTCTGAAGGACCCAACCATTTGTGCTGAAAGATTCTTCCTATACTTAGATTCATCACTGCTACAGCTCCACAGCCTTGTCCTGGGCTACATCACCAGCAGTGTGATAACCAGCATGAGGGAGGGGATTCTCCCCCTCAACTCCAGTTTGGTGGGACCCCGCACTGCAGTCCTGCATCCAGCTGCAGAGCAACAACACAAGAGAGATGTGGAGCTGTTGGAGCAAGTCCAGAGGAGACCACGGAGATGCTCTGAGGGCTGGAGCAGCTCTGCCCTGGAGACAGGCTGAGAGAGCTGAGCTTGGTCAGCCTGGAGAAGGCTCCTTAAGGGGAGACCTTAGAGCAGCTTCCAGTGCCTAAAGGGGTTGACAAGAAATCTGGAGAGGGACTTTGACAAGGGCCTGTAGTGACAGGACAAGGGGAATGGCTTTGAACTGACAGAGGGGAGATTGAGATGAAATATCCAGAGGAAGCTGTTCCCTGTGAGGGTGGTGAGGCACTGGCACGAGGTTGCCCAGGGAAGCTGTGGCTGTCTCATCCCTGGCAGTGTTCAAGGCCAGCTTGGATGAGGCTTGGAGCAACCTGGTCTAGTGGAAGGTGTCCCCTGCCTATGGCAGGGGTTTGGAACTGGATGAGCTTTACGGTCCCTTCCATCCCAGACCATTCTATAACTCTATGATTTCCTAAGCAAGGTTAGATGAGTAGTGGTAACAATAATGCTGAAGCTGAGCCTGAAATGCAACACCTACTAGCGGATCAGAACTGCTGGTAAACTTACATCTCTGAGGCTTGCTAGTGTGGGCAGAGCTTTTCAGTCCCCAGAAACATTTTTAAATGACATTTCCCAAAAAAACCAAACAAGCCACATGCTCTTTTTGCACATCCTCCTACCAGCTGCAGAAACCTACCTATTTATCCTTAACTTTGAGAGCCAGCAAAACATATATTTGAAGTGACTGTGCACCTCCTACTCCCAGCTGCAGATTCCTATGCCACTTTCCCATTTTCAACTATGACCTCATAAATATAGTCACAGAATATCACATTTTTCCCTACTCCAGCTGTACTCTGACTGCTGAACCTTGCCTCATTTCACTATTCTGAGTCATGATATCTTGATATTCAGTTATATATAAAATATGTAAGTCATCTTTTCCCTCTGCCTTCCCAAGCAGTCAACTCCTCTTTCATTTTTCCCTGAAGCAGAAATTGGAGCTGTGTGCTATTCTTAACTCTTAGTGACAAATAGGTAATAACAGAGTACAGAAGTAGCTCCAAAATACATGTCAGAGGATTGATCATGATCTTAAATTCTTCTCGTTAAGCAGAAGAGATGACAGATTTTACCTTCACATTCCCAGCTCTGCTATTCCTTCTTGCACAATTTTAATACTGTATCTTGGACTGGAAGCTACCACAGGTTGGCAGCTGAGGCTACTGGTGCAGGAGGAGATAGTACAGAGTGGTACTTACATCTCCCCTTCCAGGCACCACAGCTGGCACAACAGAAACGTCTGTCTTTACTGCATAAAAGAGTATTAGGCAAGATGGCTGTTGACCAGAATATACTGTGCTGCAGCAGTACAGAACAATATAAAAGCCTCTAGAGACTGATACAACTTAGAGGACTACTATGTCCCTGTCACCTCTGCACAGGTGACAGAAAGATATGAAGGTTGCCAAATGACAACATGGGAAATCCTGTGGCTTGGTATATGCTCTACATTTACAGCTTCTGTATTGAACTGTAGAAGAACAAAAGCCTTGGGAAACTATCAGAGGACCTGCAATCACACTGAAGGACTCTAATTTCATATCCTTGAAAATAAAAGTCAGTCTTTCCAATTTGAGGGATGTGCCAGTAAAATCAAACTAGGAAACAACCTCTCTCTTTCAGTTTTCTTTCTCATTTGTCTTTGGTTTATATCTTGCTCTAGAACAGTTTCTTTTTAAAAGTATTTAACCTCTTATGTAAAAAAAAAAAAATTCCCACTGAAATATTTGATTCTACAAATGCCCAAATCACCCTGTAACTTCCCGACAACATCCTGACGGAACCTGCATTTTCAGCATTCGTTCTTTTTTTTTTGGACCACAGCTATAAGAAACTGAAATATGAAAGCAAAGATTGGAAAACTGCTCTTGGGCTATGTCTGTGATGGAGAGGCATCATTAGGAAGAAGAAAATACATAAGCATGAGCCCAAGGGTCTTACAAGAACATCCTTGTCTCATAGAAACTGACTTCAGTAGCTCTGAAACAATTTGCACCAGCTGAGAAGCTGCTTTCCATGTCATCAAGTAGCCTATTTTCTCCTTTGCTTTAACCGTAGAGAAGAATCTTATTGTTTTATAAGAATAGCAGCTGAAAAGTGCTATGGATAAGCATTACTTCACTACTTTTTCTGCCCTGAGCAGTGGAGTCATCATAACTTACAAAAGCCAGTCAACAGCAACAAGCAAACTGATGTCCTGGGTAGGGAGACCCACTGCAGTAAGGATCAGCAGCATAGTGACAAGTCCCGCGCTGGGAATACTGGCAGCTCCAACACTTGCAAGGGTAGCAGTCAAACTGCAAAAACAAAAGTCAAAGGTGGGTAGCAGGAAGAGGAACATACACTTTCATTGCATGGTTATGTGATCATTAGGAAGCTCTTATTTTTAATGAGTTCCCCAAAAAACTAATGACTATATGAGAGACCACGGTAATGTCAGGCCACAGTTTTCATGCTTCTGTTTCTCAGAAAATACTTATTTGGGAAGGCCAGATCTATGGGGTTTATTTTGAGACTTGTAAGAGAGTTGTCTGAGGTTGAACTCTAAGTTGGTTATGATACTCAAATCTTTTGCCTGACAGATGCCCGGGACTGACCCAGACAATCCAGGTTGTGGTGTGTTTCTCAGGTGTCTGGGTTAGAGTACAACCTGGGCTACTGAACACCTGGGTAGGTCAAGCAGATAGGCGGGCAGGATGGTCTGCTCTGCGGTCAGGCTTTGCAGACGGTGCCAGCTCCTCAGGCACTTCCAGCTTGAACTGGTAAGGGGTTGCTTCTGCCTTCCCACAGCAGCACTTAAAGGCCTGCAGGGGAATGAAGCTAGCGCTGTTAAGGTCTAACCATTCTGGCTTAGCTACCATTTCCAGCATCATCCTCTCCCAAAGGAGAGGAAATCAGAGGATCTACATGACAAATATGAAGTACCTAAGGCTAGCTTAAAGGCTACTTAAGTCTTTGTGAGTCTGTGTCTGGGTGATGTGAATATCCTCAGTATCACAGACTGGATCTGACAGAAAACACCTAACAACCTTTCATTTATTTGTATTGCCACCTCAAGAGACAGTTCTTGTGATATTGTTGTAGCAAAAATGGTATAGAGCATGAAGAGGAAAACCAATTGTTTTCTTACAGTTAGCTCAAAGTTGCCACCTGCTTAGTAAGTATAAGTCACAAAGCTGGCTACACCAGCCTTGAAATGGTTGATCAGGAAGAGCTAACAGGTCAGTCCCTCAGAGGAGGGTGATGAGACACTGGCACAGGTTGCCCAGAGAAGCTGTGCATGCCCCATCCCTGGCAGTGTTCAAGGCCAGGCTGGACAGGGCTTGGAGCAACCTGGTCTAGTGGAAGGTGTCCCTGCCCATGGCAGGGGATGAGCTCTAAGGTCCCTTCCAACCCAAACCATTCCAGGATTCTATGAAGAGAAGTAACTTGGGCTCAAGCCTACCAGATTTCCCGGACAACAGACGATTCCTGACTTGAATTTCTATGGCCTTAATTTAGCTTAATATGTGGCAACTCTGAAATGACTGTTTTCAGTCTTAGCAACAAATACATAACACGCAGGCCTCTCATCTGCCTTCATTAGAAGCAGCCTTGAACCTTCTACAAACCTTGGCTTTACTATTTCAGGGGTTGGGGTAAGAAGTAAAAAAAAAAGGAAAATGTGGAACTAATACAGCTGTGCAAGAAACATGGAATTAGACATACCTTTGCAGGAGTTTCTTTAGTGTTAAAAGGATTTAATAAAAGAAAGGTGGGTGGGTGGAAACTACAGGAAGAAGGCAAACTTGGCAGCTTTTACTTGTGGTTTCCCTTGTAACTATTCAAAATGTTAGGCCTGGCGTCTTCATCAAGTTTTCCACAGTAAATTAACTTTAGCTGTAGCAGTCATAACTGCCATTTTTTTTTATTAGTCACTCTACCTAATAGATCTTAAAATTACAGTAAACAGTCTTCAATCATTTATCCATTTTCAATGGTTACTTTCCTTTGTCCTTCCAGATATTCAGTTGACTTAGATATGGTAATTTGATATGAAAAGACTAGAGCTAGCACTTGCTGGGTTAGAGATAAAAAGTCTGGGAGTATCCAGACCACACTGCAGACAATCTCATTCTCAGACTGGGCTATTCTCAGCCAGTTTGTTTGCTGTTCACCAAGGTCACAGTAAAAGTACAGGCAAACATAAATATATGGGTACGTTTTTAGGTGTACTTTCTTTTTCCTTTCAGTGTATATAAACAGATATAGTCTAGAACGTTAATGCCCCACGTATCACTTGTAGCATTCCTCTACACTAAAAAAGGCACTGCATTGGGCAGAGAATTAAGTATTTCCCATTGTATTGTCAACTGCAAGACTCTGTGAAACACCACCAGCATGCACTAAGGTTGCAGATGACAGAAAAAGTGTGTCACCAGAGAGCCAGGACCTATGTATATGACATTCCTTTGCATATTTTATTAGAAATCTATGGATTTCAAAGTGAATACCACAGCTACTGAGAAGACATCCAACCCAAAGCTTCACATTTTACAGCCTGTAGAAACAAAGCCTACAAGTATTTTGAACTGACCTCACAGTAACTATCTGGCCTCCATCCAGCTCAATTCCATTCATCTGTGCTATAAAGATTGCAGCCACAGCTTCATAAAGGGCAGTTCCATCCATGTTAATAGTTGCTCCAACCGGAAGAACAAACCTTGTTACACGCTTATCAATGCCTAGATTTTCTTCAAGGCACCGGAATGTGACAGGTAATGTTCCAGCACTGAAGGACAGAAAGCAAAAGAGTAGAAAAGGCATAATTACAGTATAATACACATACATAAGGGAGGAAAGTCAGATATTCTGCTATCATTGCCTACACTAATTCCACTTTCTGCTGTGATTCAAGTGTTTTTTAGCCAATTTTTAAATTAAGCCTTCGTTTAGCTGGAGGTGGGCCCACACATGAACATGACTTGAAGTAGGGATGAGAGCTTGAGAGAGTGTACATGAACTTTTCAGACTCATTTATGGATTATTTCTTTTATTTTGTTCAAAACGACAAGTTGCAGATGTTTTCTGATGGACAGAACCATAAGCACAGGGACAAATCCTAAATTTCTTTGATTGTGAATTTGCTCTGACTGGAGAAAACAGTGTTGCCTTAAGGAATGAAAAGCCAGGCAAAAAGATACAACCCATCAAGTTCCCAGACACTGGAGGACAGGAAGGACATAAAACACAGCTGGAGGACAGGAAAAGATGTGAAAGACGTCTGGAAGAGGGGAACAGCTCCTTATACAGATCCACAGTGCTTTGCTGGATTTAAAATGAAAGAGGGAAGATTTAGGTTCAACATAAGGAAGAAGTTCTTCACTATGAGGGTGGTGAGGTGCTGGCACGGGTTGCCCAGAGAAGCTGTGGCTGCCTAATCCCTGGCAGCGTCCAAGGCCAGGTTGGACGCGGCTTGGAGCAGCCTGGTCTAGTGGAAGGTGTCCCTGCCTGTGACAGAGGGTTGGAACTGGATGAGCTTTAAGGTCCCTTCCAACCCAAGCCAGTCTATCATTCAATGAATAGTTCGGGCTATTAAATGCACTTCCTCAAAAATTCACTTTCATCAAAAATTACTGCTGAAAACAAACATATTTTCCCGTAGATTCAAATATCTCCTGCTTTCTTCATTATCAGGTCTGCCTGCCTCAGGCAAAGGACTTGCTGCAACAAGCATGAAACTCGACATAGGAACATGTTTTGGTTTCTTACTTTTTTGTATTCTCTCTCCACTTGGTGGAGCAAATCTATTGTGGTTGAGTTGCTTCAGTTGGCAGAATTTCTCAAAGGTCTTCATTACTGTATCCCACTCATTCTGGTGCCATTGCCCCTATAAAAATACTAATTTGCTCATAGAAGAGTAAAGGACTAGACTCACCATATTTTCTCACATAAATACTTACAGCATATTCTTGTTAGTGCCTTGCAACTTCAGGGTCTTTCCAACTCATTCATTCATCCACTACCATAGAGATGCTAATTGGGTACAAAAAAATGCAATCTTTCCATTTTACAGATAATTAAACCATGGAAAAGGGAGATTAAGGAATGATTGAGATACCTAACTATATATAACTATATAGTGTTATAATAAACGTCCTAGGTTATCAGGAAGAAGCACATGAGGCTGACCTATCTCACATGGGATCTATGGAAAACTCAAACCATTCTGGGCTGGCAGATACCCAAATCACTGCTCTTGTCCCACATTTATGGAAACATGAGTTAGAAGATACAAAATTTTAGATCCCCATCTTGTGCTCAAATGATTGGACCATTCTCTGTTCACAGACGTGTTTTTTTTAACAGGCTTTGATAAGCCAGATACACGGTACCAAACACTTGTGGTTTAGCATTTTTATAAATATATTAGTATTTTTTTACTGTGGTTTTAATCATAGATAATCAAAAGCTTAATATTCTGTGCATTTAGCTAAATCAGAGAGAATTCATACTTTCTAATATCAGTGCAATATATTCTCTCAAGAGATACTCTAGCACCTATATTTATAGCAGATAGCAGAGAATATCTAGTGAGTCATTAATCAATAATTAGTAGGCAGGTTTCAAGTCAGTTTCAGGATCACTTTGCCTCCTACAGAAAAGATATTCTCATATCTTGCCAACAGAAAAATAGAATAGAAAATGTAGTTCATGGACACACACTGAAACTCAGCCAGATACAGTTCTTTTTCTTCAGAGATACAAGTCCCATCTTACGTTTACTGTCACAAATCAGATCATCAGCACAAAATGCGTACCAGCCATGGCCTACCATTGTTGCAATGAACCCCAGCTGGCTCAGGAAGCAGAGACTATGCAAATATCTTTCCCCTTCAGTTCTGCCACCATAAGCAAGGACAGGTGAACAGGCCATGGAGACAAGGTTTCTTTATTGGAAGAGCAAAATACATAGCTGCCTTCCATGATTCCTCAGCCTGGCCAAAGAGCTTTGATAGTTCCTATTCAGCAACCTATCTGCAACTTCCAGAGGTGCCAGGTTAGACCATATGATGGTGATAATTGTCCTGTGGTCATAACGTCTGTGGTGCTATGTCCACATCTGTTTGGCCAGTAATTCAGATCTGGATAGTAGTCAGGTGGTAAAGGTAGTGTCCAGGTAAATCTGTAAGCTGGAAACACAATCTCTTGCATCTTTCCACTTTGGTGCTCCAGCAAGAAAACATTACTTCATGCTAATAAAACCCCATGAATGTTGCGTATGGACACTGTAAATCTGGTAATGAAAATCTAAGTGGAAACTCAAACACTTCAATGAACAAAAAGGGAAATTGTGGTTTAGTGAAGCTCCTGGCCAGACTATATCTCCTATAATCTGCATTGTTTATCACAGAGCCACAGAATTATTGAAGTTGGAAGGCACCTCTGGAGGTCATGATTCCAACCCCTTTACTTGAGGCAGAGGCAGGTAGGGCAGGTTACTGAGGCCCATACTTAGACAGGTTTTGTGTATCTCCAGGGACAGAGACTCCATGACTGCTCTGGGCAACCTGCGCCAGCATTCAACCAGTCACAGTAAATCACAGTAAAGAGATTATTCTTGTATTCAGATGGAATTTCATGTGTTTCAATTTATGCCTACTGCCTCTTGTCCTGTTGCTGGGCATCACTGAGAGTCATGCTTCATCTTCTCTACACTGTCCCATTGGATATTTATGCATGTGAGTAAGATCCCCTCAGAGTCTCTTGTTCATCAGGGCAGAAGTCATGCAGTAGAGTGATTTGGGTTGGCAAAAAGAGGCAGATGACTGACAATTTTTTCAAGGCACTCCTGAAATCATAATGCTACTTTTCTGATGGTCAGTTTTGAACTAGGCTTTTTTGTTTTCACCATTTTAATTAAAATGGGAGATTATATTTTCTTCACAAATCATTTATTGAAGAAAAACACTTTAAAATACGGTGTTTAACTGGAAAATATTTTTAACACAAGATCGACTGACTGCCCCGATGCAAAACATCAACCTATTACTGACAGGTAAGTTGCCTACATACTCTGTTGAGTCTGCTCTGTTCATTAGCAATGAGTCTAAAAGTGCTCAGCTTTTCAATAAAGTCCCCTGACTCTGCCAAAACAGATAAAAGAATGAGGGATTTTTTTTTTCTTTCTTGAAACCTAGCACTGTTTATTTTTTCCCCCCAATGCCATGAGACTGGTATTAACATGCTTTCAAAATAAATAGAATTATCATCATTTCCTAGGTGAGGTGCAAGTACAGGGTAACATAACTCACACAAGTCATTTGTTCAGTGCCAGAATGGAAAACAAAGAGTGTGTCTCTCAACTCTCTGCAGCTGGATGTTCAACCTCTCTATAAAATCCTGAAGCTGTGTGGTTATTTTCATTTATTTCAACATGCTGAATTAAAACAGTTTTTATTTAATGGCATAAGATGATTTTGCAGCAAAGGCCAGAACAGCACATGTACTATCTCTAAACAGCAGCTAAGAATCTGCTAAAAAATAAAGCAAGACATTATTTCTCAATTGTACCTGGAAGCTGTGCCTAGTGCTGTGATCCATGCCTGGAAAATCCCAGCAAGGAAGGAAAATGGGCTTTTCCTTGTTATCACAAAGTAGAGCAGAGGCAGGAAGATCCCTCCATGGATGACAAGACCCACAATCACAGTGACCATGTACATGCCAAGTTGTCTAGCAACTACTTCTAAGTCCTTGATTGCAATGATTTTTCCACAAATGAGGCAAGCAATGCCCAAAGGGGAGTACCTGGAGAAAGAGAACAAGCATAAACAAGAACCAGTCTTTGCCTTGTAGTCATAATAATAGTGCTCAACAGAGTAGAGACTGGAGGAAGAGTAGGCAGCTCTCAGGCTCAACACTGAGATGCAGTTCAGGAATTGATGGAAATTCAGTGGATAGCTTTCACATCTTTTAAAAAATAATGGCTATCTTCAGCAAATGCCCCATCTACTTTATTTTATTCAATCCCATTGAATGGAATATGCATTTCCTGAAAAGTCTTCGATCCTGGAATAACATCGTACAAAAATACTATAATGTTACACAGGCTTGGATCACTACGAAGATTGGTTTAGTCTTTGTTTTTAACACATAACTTTTACAACCCATTGCTTATCTGGTTTCAGAGAGTTGCATTATTTGCTTCAGTTAAATTATTTGTTGAAATGAATCACTTATTCCTGAAGGCTGCAAAAGTTTCTGTTATGTTCTTTAAATAATTTGGAAGCTTTTTAGTTCATGGATTCTTCATTAATTATGTGCTTTCTTTACTTAGGGTAGGGTTTTTGTCACCTCAGCCATGTGACTCCCCAATGGCATAAACAGAACTTTTAAATAGGGTGATAATAGCAGCACAGGTTGGTAATAAAAAGATTTTAAATTAATGAATATTCTTTAAAAAATGTAATAGTGAGAAATGCCTGCAAGTGCATGGATAGAATATTTATACATACATTGATAAAGATTACTGCCTTATAAATGACATTCACTTTATCTGTTTGAGAAAACGTAAGCGGAAAGTAAAGTGTGCAACAGTGGAGAAACAGTAAACAAAATGGTTCTCTGAAAATAAATGGTAATGTATCTTTTCAAAAGGAATTAGTGATTTGGGTCCTTCATTAAAAACCATACAAGGGAAACTGACTTTCAGAATAAAGATGCTTCATGTTTTATGTAAGAAACATCTTAAGAAACATCTCATGGTCTCTCGAACAATGCGCCCCAAACCTTGAAAGCACGCTTGAAATGCAAGGCCAGCTGTTATAGCAGTTATCATAAAAACCATGTTTCAATGAACTTGGCAAAACATATATCTTATAAAGAATTACATGGTGTCAGAGCCAGACGTCTGCTTTGGTTTATGTTCATGTAGCAATGCCATACTCCTGAGAGTCTGGAGTTGCCAAGGGGGTTACAGTTTTCTGTGCAGAGAAATCATAAACCAAACAGAATGTAACCCTGCATAAAAAGTGCATTTGTCTTTATAAACACACTTTTAGAAAACTGCTTTTGGCCACAACAGTTCTTTAAAAATTGTAGACACAGATGAACAAGTGGAATTCTTAACATCAGCCTCCTTTCTCAAGAGGAATAAAAAGCACATCAGTAAAAAACCCACATTTATAGTGAATATCTTGAATCTTGCATGATTTCCTGCTATTGCAACACTACTAGAGACAATTTAATACTGTAGGCAAGGTATTGTGTCTTGGGTGTACCAATTGGTGCTAAGTAAGAGTAAATTCTAGCTCTTGAAGTGTTACGAGTATAGTCACCATCTCTCTACAGACTTGAGAACAGCAGGGTTTTGTAAATAAAACCAACTGCATTTTTATGCAGCAAGATTGCCTACGGAAACGCAGAAACACAACAGGAATGAAAGTAATTGCTTCACATTCTTTGTTTTGCCCGAGACATTTCCACATCACTGTCACTATCTGCATCGCTCTTGCAAAACAGTCTCCCTTTGAAACACTGATGATGCTGGATACTTGCACCTTAGGCACCCTGCTTCCTTTTCTACCAACTGTGTCCATCTGGAGCCTCAGGGAAGAGGCGTACTGCAGGCCTGAAACTCAGGAAACCTCTTCCAGGGCCACCAGGGAATCATGGGCAGCAATGAGCTACAACACGTTGTAGTAGAGTGCCTATTTCTGCTCTCAAAGACCTGGGAGATATGAAACAGCAGTATAATGCCTTTTTATGTTCTGAAAAACTGGATTTGTGTGATATGGCCACACTTGGCCTGTGCATAAAGAGCTCTGGGGAAGCCCTTGGAAGAAACACCTCAAGAAAAGAGGGAAAAAAAAAAAAAAAAAAAAAAAGGAGAGAATCCCCTTCCAGAAATGTGAACAAAGGCTCGGTCTTAACTGAGTAAAATCATCCCCTTGAAGGCAAGCAACGCCCCGTTATTACGAATGGGTATACTTCCAGTGACCCCATCGTGGCAAGGCTGTAAAACATAGATTCTGCAGAAACCATGGATGGAGGGACTACGCATCACTGAAAACTGCTGGAATTTTATTTGGTGGTAAAGTATTTTTACTACAGAAGACTGAATAAAGTGTGTCTCCAGGATTCTTTGTAATCGTACCTCCTAGCTAATACTCTGCTAGCTTCCCAGGAAGAACTGGATATTCTGATGTGGGGTGTTCTTGCTTGCTTACGTGTCTTTCTGTGTAATGAACTTCCATAATCAATGTGGTATTTGAAGGCTTTTGATGGTACCTGCATGCCTTGGATTTAATTAATAATAATTCAAAAATTTTTCAAATTGAGTCCTAAATACTCCTCACCCACTAGAAATAATGCTGCTATGGTTTTAACACACCTGTTAAGGCTTTAAAAAAGGAACTATTTCATTACATTGTTGTCTTGGGTTCAGCAGTAGCAGTCATTTTTTCTCCTTCTCAGTAGCTGGTGCAGTGCTGTGTTTTTGACTTTCAGCCTGGGAACAGCACTGATAACACCGATGGTTTTAGTTGCTGCTCAGTAATGCTTATTCTGACCAAGGCAGTCTTACGCTCTGCCAGGGGGGAGGGGAAGCCGGGAGGAAGCAGAGACAGGACACCTGACCCAAACTAACCAAAGAGGTATTCCATAGCACAGCATAGTCATGCCCAGTATATAAACTGGGGTAGTTACCAGGAAGCGTTAGGTCACTGCTCAGGTCGGGTTGGGTATTGGTCGGTGGGTGGTGAGCGGTTGTATTCTCTTCCCTTGTTATTTCCCTGGTCATTATTATTATTGGTGGTAGCAGCAGTGGTTTGTGTTATACCTCAGTTACTGGACTGTTCTTATCTCAACCCGCGGGAGTTACAGTCTTTCGAATCTCCCTCCCCATCCCTCTGGGAGCCGGGGGGGGGGGGGGGGGAGCGGAGGAGTGAGGGAGAGGCTGAGTGGTTCTGAGTTATGGTTGGGCTTAAACCATTACAATTGTTTACTAACAAACTGTGGTCACTATATGCTATAATAAGGGTTTATAAGGTTGTTTCAAATATTTTTTTGTCCTAGAAGTGAAAACTTCAAACTTACCACATGATCATAGTTACCAACTTCATTACAATCTCATTTAGGATGTTGAAGAAATCCACCATCATCTTGGCCTGTTCTCCCATTTTCCCCATAGCAATGCCAAAAGCAATAAAGAATCCTATCAAACCTATTGGCAAAAAATCACAGGACACAAAAAGAAGCACAAGTAAATCCATGGGTTTTAGGAAGGTTTTGAACCTGGTCAATGCCTTGATACTACTTGCTAATACAGTTTTCAGAACTATAAAGTATTACACACCTCTTGGGAGTTTTTAATATGAAGTCACTCTCCCCTTACATGATCATAATCAGAACATCTTTTATTCTTCACTATTTTACGAACTTCCAATTTCACAGCCCAAATACGTGGTGCTCTTTTTTTCTATTTCCTGAATTGATCCAATCATCAAAGGTATACCTACACCCCAATCTTCTCAGTGCCATGCAACTGTTAGAAATCTCATAGCCCCTGGCAAATGGGAGAGGCAGTACACTGCTGTACTCTGATGTACTCAATGATGACTCTTCCTTGTTGTTAAAACAGTCACTAGAGACCAAGAGTGTTTTTCTAAAGCTTTACAAAAGCTTCTTGACAGATTCAACCTACAGACTAGTTAATCAGCCTTGGAGTACAGGGAAAGGCAAAAGCAGCCCTGGAACATAAATTTCACAGGCCAGGAGCATTCCAGTTAAATGAAGAAAGTGGGGGTGGGAGGAGAAGGCAGGGGAACGGATAGGGACAAGAGCATGAAGTGACAGAAGAAGAAGGAATGCCTTTGAACTGACAGAGAGATTTAGATTAGTTATCACGAAGACGTTCTTCTGATTGATTCAGAGAAATCTCCAGGAACTCGCCAACAAAGTTTAAGTTGACAAGCAGATATTCTTTATGGCGGCACCAGGACCTGGGCTTGTTCAGCCTGGAAGAAGGAGAAGAGAAGAAGAGAAGGCTCCTTAAGGGGAGACCTTAGAGAGGCTTCCAGTGCCTAAAGGGGATGACAAAAAATCTGGAGAGGGGCTTTTGACAAGGGCCTGTAGGGACAGGGCAAGGGGGAATGGCTTTAACCTGACAGAGGGGAGATTTAGATGAGATCTTAGGCAGTTCTTCCCTGTGAGGGTGGTGAGGCCCTCTCGCAGGGTGCCCAGAGAAGCTGTGGCTGCCCCATCTCTGGCAGTGCTCACGGCCAGGTTGGATGGGGCTTGTAGCAACCTGGTCTAGTGGGAGGTGTCCCTGCGCATGGCAAGGGGTTGGAACTGGATGAGCTTTAAGGTCTCTTCCAATCCAAACTGTTCAAGGATTCTAAGATTCTGTTATTTTACTTTAAGCTAAACCACAGAACTCCCATTAAGCAGATTAATCTCATTGAAACCAGCTATCAGGGGATGCATAATCACAGAATTTAGTAAGAGCAACATTTGCCTCCTAAATCTAAATGCTTAGGTGTGAAAGTCTGAAGCATTGGACTATCAGTGTGAAAAAAACGTGAGTACATCTGTCATATATTACTTTGGTGCTGTATCTCCAATGCCAACCTTTAACATCCAGTAATTTTCAGTGGGATTAGTAACTGATACTGAAACAGTTTGAATCTTCAGCCACCCTTTGAGGCTAGATAGTCTGTCATAATACGATTTCAGCATTTAAAATATGTGTGAACTCAACTGGGAAATTCCTAAGGAAAAACCCATCAGGATGTAAAAGTATTTAAGAGAAGGGAATTTCAGCTACTGGTACTCTGGGAAAAGACAAGCTGTCCCATATCCTCACACTGGGTTTAGCAACCAGATTCTTTTCTTCTTCCTTTTTAATCCAATCTCCTGGATATGAAGTAATTTCTTAGCACTAAGCTATCTTTGTTGAGTCACTTGAATAGGGAAGTGAAGCGTATGTTTGTGTGCTGTGGAGCACAGAGAAATTATTAAAAGCTTTACAGTCAAAGACCAAGTAACTTCCTGGAATTCAGACACTGCACCAGAATATGTTAGTAGGTGGTTTTGTTCGTTAATTCCAAATGAGCTGCTGTATTAGTCATAAGAGTCAAGTTGGTTCACATTTGCAGGAATTTGCCTGGCTGGTACAGTTTATGCAAGCTGGCTGGCAATTCCCCAGTTTTCACTTCTTCATTCAAAACCAAACAAAACTCTGGAACATTTGAGTCATTGGTCAAAATACTACAGCAAATCTCCCACCTAAACTATATATTTCCTTTATGTGGGAATTGTATTCAGCCTTCTATGCCTTTTCTTATCCATAACAGTTCCTGTGCAAAAATGTCCAGCACTAAATGCAATGCATTTCTCACATGAGAAATATTGTTTCATTTTAATGCATAAGCTCTGGGAAAGAAAAAAAGCAGGTGAGGATAACAGCCCGAACAATGATTTGCTGCCTCATGCAGGGCGCAATTTGCAGCTTTGAAAGAAAGCAGCTCCTCTGCCCACAGACATTGAATGAAAGGAGGAGCTGTGGAGCCAGCTGAAACAGTGGCTCTTGTAAAGCCAGCTGCTGCACAGAGAAACAAATCACCTCTAATCAGCTCTTGACAAGGGCCTGTAGCGACAGGACAAGTGGGGAATGGCTTTAAACTGACAGAGGGGAGATTTAGATGAGATCTTAGGAAGTTGTTCACTGTGAGGGTGGTGAGGCACTGGCACAGGTTACTCAGAGAAGCTGTGGCTGCCCCATCCCTGGCACTGTTCAAGGCCAGGTTGGATGGGGCTTGGAGCAGCCTGGTCTAGTGGAAGGTGTCCCTGCCCATGGCAGGGGGGTTGGAACTGGATGAGCTTTTAGGTCCCTTCTAGTCCAGACCATCCTATGGTTCTATGAGCTTGATGGTGCTGCCTCCCCTATGTCTAAACAAAGCAGCTGCTGCCAACTGTCTCGCCAACACCTGGAGAAGCTCTGCACGCACAGCAGCCACTGTGGCAGCAGGAGCAGCACATCAGCTGCAAGGAATCTGTAAGGGGCCATTTATTTGCCTAAATCTAAATCACTAAAAAGTGACGGCCCAGTGGCGAGATTAAGCAGTGGTTGAGATACTGCCACATACTGTTCCACTTTGAGGATGACACTATAAACAGAGGTGTCAGCCTGTAGGCATGCTACCACAGAGCATGTGTGTCTTTAAGTGTAGACATGTCAATGAGGCTACAAATTGAGGGCTAATTTGTGCCCGAGTTCATCCACATCCATAAAGTAAGAAGGGGAATGAGGAGCACTCCCTTCTGGGCTGACAAAACAGTGAGTCTACACACAGAGGAGAAAACAGAAACGCTGTAGTGACTCTTCGTTCCCGTGTGCCCCAGCCCCAGCTCAAGCAGGTACCTCAGGAAGGGGCGGGAGGTGGCAAAGCCTTCATACCACCCCCCCTTGCTGGCTCATCTAGCCAAGATGGCATGATGTCAGTCGTTCATCATTTGCAGCTGGTAAAGGTCAGTAGGCGAGATGAAAAGAGGGAGCTGTGACTCAGAGACGTGTCAAGTCTCCCTGGATTTTTTTTTGGTGGTGTGGTTCACAGCCCACCTCTCATTACAGGCTCGACCTCAAGCGGAGTTCTAGTTCAGAGTGCCCGAGACACCTACTGGAAACAGCTGAGCTCGAATTCCTCAGGGGGTGGACAGAGGTGGCTCTGGAACCTCTCCCCGTACTGTTCAGCCACTAAGTGTTAGTTTTCGTCTAGGTAGGCTACTTCTAGGATGAAAGGATACCTCCTGCATGCTTCTCCACCGTACTCCAATACCTGCAAAGCTACGGAATAATTCACTTGCTTGTTTCTGTGACACAGTCATATTTCTCAGAAGACCATTAGATTTTTATCTCAGAGATCAGTGAGCAGCCCAGTAGGTGATAATATTTGCTGATTATCTGGGGAGATTAAACTTGCACTGAAGAGGAAATCAGAAAACACTGGTTACCCAGTCACAGCCAAAAGCTGTGTCATACAATATGATGTACGTATTTGACAGGCAAAAAGTTTTCCTACCCAGGACATTCATGCCATCCTTAAATTCAAGTCCCTTCTTAATGACCAGCTGGGCTTCTGGTGGTGCTTCGCGCACTGTCTCGTTCATCAGAGCAAAAGCAGAGTCAGTGACATTAGGCGTTTCTTCTATGGGTGGTGGCACCAGCACTTTCTTGGTGACAGTTTGTATCTGAAGGCAATAAAAAGGGAGGATGAGAATGGAAACAGACTGAATGTAATTCATATGGGAGATCAGGAAAAAAATGATAAAAGCAGTCTTCACTTGAAATTCCAAGGAACTGTATTTTTTAAGGATTAGACATGCATTCTAGAATCTCTTACCCCTCTTCCAAAAATATGTTTGCTTTCCAATCGTTCCAAGTGTCACAAAGTCCTGGGAGTCTTTCTCATGACTTTAGTGTGAAAAGGATGGCAAATACTTGTTCCTTACCACTACATTGTAATCTTTTACAGCTAGTTATCCCCTTTGTCCCAATGGCACACATATGGTGCTTCACAGATTGTATGTTACACATTGATACCATTTACTTAGAACCAAAAGACAGGCTCCTCTAAGATCAGTCACAGCAGCAAATCTGCAGTAAGGCTTGTTATTCAGCTTGGTCTGCCCAGCTAAAGTTACCATAGTTTGATTGTTAAGCCAAATCAAAAACTTAGGGCATTTCCAACACTTCACTTGGTGACTGCAAGAGCTCAAAACGGAATATACAGTCCCCTGAGCTCTCTAATTAAAATACTGTGAGAGACAGATAAAAAGAAAGATTATCAAAGCTGGCAGATACCTATTAAATCAAATCTGACCACCTCAAAAAGAGACAACATTAGCATCTGAATGGATCTGCAACCTTCCTGTCACATGAAAGACAGAGTCAAGGGAAAGCTAGGAATGAATGGTAGTGGAGAAATGGGCTTGAATTTACAGCTAGGAAAAAAGGGAGAAGTGGATAAAAGAGAGATCTGCGACTTGCTGCTTTTGGAAGGGATACTTTCCTCCTACTTCACACCTAGAGCCTTTCCTGCCTCTTCATGGCTTTGGGACCGGCAAAATGGTTAGAAAGCTATGACTGGTTTGCCATGGTTTCCCATCTGCTCCCTACTTCCCGTGTTCCTAGGAACATGTTTGAGCAAGGCATCAGAAATGGTACATTAGCTTTTCACAGAACATGCACATCTCTTACCTCTTGAGTTGGACATTTTAGCTCTAAGGAGGATGATCCAGACTCGATCCATATATTTTAAAACCTTATGGTTGTTTGGATTATTTTTGCTTTTTTTTGTATGCTTTTAGTTTTGGGGTTTTTTTCTGGATTTTTTGTTTGTTTTTTTTTTAAAAAAAGGTTTTAAAACCCTTGTGGTTTAAAACTCTTGCAGTTTTTAAAATACCTTACATCCCTCCTTTCAAACCCTGCTGTCTAAATCTAGAAAGGGGGATATAGACAGAAATTCTACACACCTTTGTATGAGAAACTCTACAGTTGTCCTGAAACAACCCAACATTCCTGCATGTTTACATTTTTTCAGAGTTAAATTTTATCTGAGGGATGTTGTCAACACTTTTTTATGTGAGGTATCCAGAACGTAAGAACAGAGTCCCAGAAATTAAACTTAAAACATTAAACTCTACATACTCACAAATTCCACAACAGTCAAAGGTCCTCAGCCCTTCTTTGCAAAAGGCCAGTCACTAAAAATGCTAAGCTAGATATCAAATATGGATTCTGACAACAAGGTCTGAGGACAGAAAACCATTTAAATGCCATAGTCATATTTATAGACGATAGTCCCATTCTCTTTCATGGCACATAAGATCTTATGTCTCTGATGGAACAGCCCTTCGCATTATAAATAAGATTTTCGTATGGATCATACAAAAATTCAAGAGATACTGAAAAGCCATGATGGTCCAGAGTGCAGTTTGCAAATGAACAGTCTCAAAATTGCAAGTGAATCCCTTCATTGCTTCCTGCCTGGCTGCAAGGGAAGGTGTGTAAAACTCCCCACAGACCACAGCTAAACAGTACCATTGCTGTGAGCTCCTCAAAATCATTCTTCACAGGATTTCTGCAACAAATGGCTTCCTCCTAAGGCAACCTGGCAACCCTGAATGCTCATGGAGAGACACTGTACACATGTAGGTAGGGAAAACATATGCTGACACCATTAAAAGCAGTTAATTTTCCTCCTAAATAAACAGAGAGAGAAGTAAAGTCTAATGCCTTAAGAAGAAGTTAAGGGCTAATAGAAGGCACAAGTTCCACATGGAAAGGAGTGTGACTTTGCAAATGAAATGTGGCTTTGTGGCAGAGGTTTTCACTGGCAATTAGA
The DNA here is from genome assembly GCA_017639245.1 of Myiopsitta monachus. NCBI lineage: Eukaryota > Metazoa > Chordata > Aves > Psittaciformes > Psittacidae > Myiopsitta > Myiopsitta monachus. The sequence goes on from CM029924.1 coordinate 17,212,701, forward strand.
TTGGAATCAGATAAAATTAAAGACTGGGAAGACAAAAAGCTCAGTGACTTTCTTGGCTAAGTTTAAAAAACCTGCAATGGACTTGCTGATCAAGTCCATTGTGAAATGACCTGAACATTGACATTACACACCCCAAAAAAGTCAATATGAAGGTTCCAAGAAACTATCAGACACAGGTAGCTTAGTTCCTCATTCTCCTGCTTTTAGACCCTTTGTTGAGATATTTGACCACTTTCAACTGACCAGAAATTTAATTCTCTCTTCCACAGTTCAAATGAGGGAAAGGAAGAAAAAAAAACCATAAGCACCCTGCTCTCCCTCACTCCATTTTGCAGAGTAGTATTTGACATTACATGTGATGTTTAGCCACCCACAGTTTGATCGCATAACTGACATTCCCATTATGATTTGGACATACTGAGAATGTTCTCTCTTTAAACCCCCAAGGACTACGTGTTTTTATGTGGAAGCCCAAAGAAGTGAAGCAATCCAAGCCCTTTTGGCAGCTTAGGTTGCCCTCCATTCTTCCATTCCCCCAGGCCTCTTCTCCCATCCCCTCTTCACTTTATTCTTCGGCCATAACCACAGCTCCAGCTATCATGCCATTTCACATAGGAACATTTATGAGCAGGTTTGGCAACAAACCCTGTTCCATCAAAAAAAAAAAAAAGGAAAAAGAAAAGAAGTCTGCATTATTGCGAAACAAATTAGCTGTAGGAAAAAACAGCTTACATAGAAGAAATATGTATAAGCAGAAATTAGGAATCAGGCACTGATCACTTATTTTACCCCTTGAAGTGAAGCTGTTTTAATTAAGCATTGGTGAAAGCCTTTTTGGCAAAATTATCCACCCTCAAGAGCAAGCAGCACATGCTGCAACCATCCTAGCCTGATGGAGCCACCTGTAGGTGGCTCAAACACTTCACTGTATAATCCCCACCTAGTCTGGACTCTAATACAGCGATAGAAGTTATGAGAGGTTGAGTTTTGGGGTACATTTCCACTGGCAATGAGCAGAAATGAGGATCATCCATGTATTAAAAACAGGGCATTGCAAAACCATCAGCTCTGTAACTAACAACCAAGATCAAATCAACCTCGGTGAAAGATCTCACAATGCATCAGCTGCTCAGTCCCAAATCAGAATTCATGATCATATATATTGTATAAAAGTGAGGGGAGAAAATTAAGTTTATTTAATAACAAACTTAAAATCATCTTCTTAAAAAATATCTATGAATTTAAATAAAAACCAAAGCAGCTATAAATAACATCCTTTCATTTACCTGCTCAAGAATTAAGACCTGTATACCTGTTTGCTTCACCATTTCTGTCATTTATCTAAACAACAACATAGACAACTCTTGTGAGTAAAAGAAATAAAAAACATTACCAAGGATTAGAAGGATTTACCTGCTGAAAGCATGCTTGGACTAAATTTTCGGGGAACAGGTTTCGGATCAGATCCAAGAAAGCATCCAGACTAGATACTTCATCATTCTTCTTCCCTTGACCAAGCTGTTTCCTGAGTTTTGGATTCCCTGGGTGGATGGCTAAAACCAAAATCACACCCAGCACAGCAGCAATAATAGTGGTGGACATGTAGTAGACCATGGCTCTTGTACCCAATCGGCCACTTGCTTTAGCATCTAAACCAGACAGTCCTGCAGGTGTTTTATTTTAAGAAACAAACAAATATATTGAGGCTCAATATTCAACTCAATAATCATCAAATAAAGTCTGTTATACTTTGTGAAGTTTAATGACTGCCTACAGGTGCCTACTTTTGTCCTTGTAAAATTCTCACCACTGGGTAGATTCCCCCTCCAGTTCTTCTGTGAACAATGTCTGCTGCTACTAATTTGAGGAAAACCATTTAAGAGGAGACATTGAATAAAGAAGATAAAGAATAAAGAAGAAATAAAGAAGATATCCTACTATCTTTGCCCTTGTTTGCCCTTGACTGCTGCAAACTTAAAGCTGAAACCACAGCTTTAAGAAGGCTAGGCTCGTTAGTGTCATGCCATCTTATTTGCAAGGTCCAACCCGGGAATTAGGTGAAACAGCACATTAAGAAATTTCTAATGTTCAAGAAGGTAGCATGTGTACATGTATTTGAAAATAAATTCACTAGAGCATCTACATAGTAAGACAAATGAAGTTAATCAGAAATTAACTCTGAAATACACACTGGAACTGCAAAATCCCTGACAGGATCACACTACTACTCTTCTTACATTGGAAAAAGCAAACCAGGTGGTATCTGTAGCAAGCATCTTAAAGTATTTATGGCTAATAGATCTTACCTGTGATTAAACTGGAGATAATTAAAGGGAGGATCAGCATTTTTAGCATCCTCATAAGTATATCTCCTGGGAAGGCTATTAACATGACGATGTCAGGGTCAATAGGAGTTGCTAGACGAAGAAGACCCCCACAGACTGCACCCAGGATGACACCTAGAAGTAAAAGTAAAAGAGAGCAGCTAGGTAACATAAATATACCTGAACATACATCAATTACTCATAAGAAAAGCCTGGAAGAAAAATGGTTACATGAGGCAGTAATGAGGCAGATTTTTGGTATAGAAACAGATTTTGGAAGGCTTATCCCCCTGATTAATACGAAGCCATAACACGCTTATCATGTATCTCATGATTAAAGAGAAGCTGTAGTGATGTAGAATCTTCTGCCAGCTGAGCTTGCACCTGGTGCACTATCCTACAATACAAATTTCCTGCAAACCACAATGTTATTAATACCGTGTAGGCCTTGCAATATGTTGAGGGATAGTCACGGATAATTCATATCACTGTTCTACAGGCACCAAGATGTGATTTCTGTAAGTCTACAGAGAACTGATAAGAAAGCAGGGTTAGGACCCAGCTCATCAGAGTATGACATCTAGCTCTCAATATAAGAATAGTACCACCTGAAAACAAGGTCAGCATGAGTAGCTATTTTGCAGCCTAAGAAAAACCCTGCAGGAAAGCTTGTCTTGAGCAGGAAATCGTCTTGTGAGAGAAACAGATTCAAGTTTCACTTGGGGGGTTTTAGAAGGGAGTGCCTGATCTGGAGTAAGTTGAAGAAAACATATCATAGTATCACAGAATGGTTTTGATTGGAAGGGACCTTCAAAGGTCATCTAGTCCAATCCCCCTGCAATGAGGAGGGACTTCTTCAGTTAGATCCAGTTGCCCAGAACCACATCCAGCCTCACCTTGAATGTCTTCAGGGCTGGCGCATCCATCACCTCCCTGGGAAACCTGTACCAGTATTTTACCCTCGTTGTAAAAAATTTCTTCCTCTTGATTCTTAGTACTCATTTATTACTCCTTCCCTTTAATGGTCTGCATCCTTTTCCATGTGCTCGCATTCTCAAATCACAAACAGTAATCTTCCATAACATGGTCTTTGTGAATGGATATTTTATGTTTACATCCAGAATGCCTTTATTTTCCTGGTCCCAAGTCAAATTCTCAAATGTAATAAAACCTGACAGCAAAGCCTAAATTATGATTTGCAGCAACTATGACTCTTCGAAGAATCAGTTTGATACAGTGGAAAATACATATGTATTTGAAATATTCTCTGGAACTGCATCAGGCACCTTCTAAAGATGATTCAATGCAAATACTGTCTAAATACTTCAGTCGTATGAGCTTCGAAGGCTGAAAATGATGGATGTGAAATTTGAAGCTCAAGACCAGCTGCAACTGGTCTTTCAAACAATAACAATATAGCGTATGTCTATGAATTTGCTGCATTTGGCTGTTAGTCTTTCAGTGAAAAAGAAACAGGCAAAGAGCCAGTGAACCACAGCAAAATGTCAAACCATTCCACATTTGGAAGCTGCTAAAGCCAGAGGCAACATTCAGGATGAGATCACGGAGTGCTGGCTTACAAATACAAAGAGGGGACAAACCTTAAAAGCAGCAGAGGATGAACGGAGAGATAAAAGATGAAAGGAAGAAAATTTTGAAGAGTTTTGTCTTCCCCCACCAACTCCCCAAATGATTTAGAAAAAGAAATGTGTAGTGCATTTAGTTCTACTGAATGACATTGATCTGACTGGCCTTGGGACTTAGATGACACTCCATTCAACACCAGATGCAGAAGGCATTGCAGTGGCATGGGTTCGCTCCATGTTGTGTCGGTAACACTCTGCACACCTGAACTAAAGGGGCAGTGGAGAATTTCTGCTGGAGAAGGCTGCAGGGAGACCTTAGAGCAGCTTCCAGTGCCTAAAGGGGCCAACAAGAAATCTGGAGAGGGGCTTTTGACAAGGGCCTGTAGGGACAGGACAAGGGAGAATGGCTTTAAACTGATAGAGGGGAGATTGAGATGAGATAAGGAAGTACTTTACTGTGAGGGTGGTGAGGCACTGGCACAGGTTGCCCAGAGAAGCTGTGGCTGCCCCATCCCTGGCAGTGCTCAAGGCCAGGTTGGACCTGGTTCAGGTTGCTTGGAGCAACCTGATCTAGTGGAAGGAGTCCCTGCCCGTGGCAGGGGTTTGGAACTGGATGAGCTTTAAAGTCCCTTCCAACTCAAACCAGTCTGTGATTCTACGATAATGCCTGTGGGCATTATCTACTCTCTGGCTGTTCAGCGGTTCCAACTGGGTCTGTGGGACTACATAGACAAATACAGGCGCATACTGCATATCCAGACCAGCAGAAGTAGCTTACCAAAGACAGTTAGAGTCAGGAGCAGATTCCTGTGGAGTGACTGGCAGAACTGCACACATATGTTCCTGGATCTGTGCTCCACGGGGCTTAAATGACTTTCATGCATCCGCACTTCTACTTGCTTAGGCATATTGTTGGCACTAGAATAAAAAAAGGAAGTTAAGCAAAAGTTATAGCACATGATGCCAGAAGTGAGAGGAAAGTCTGGATTATTTCCTCCGTATATAACTGGGGAACCTGATGCAGGTTCCATCGCTTTCCACATTTCACAAACACTGTATATTAACTGCTATGGAGAAGCCTTTGAAATGGCAATGGCTTGTCCCTCCAAAGGTGTAGCCTTTAATGTATTTTTTTGTTGTTGTCTCTTAAAGGGTGGGGATATAAACGGAACCAATTCACTGGACACATCATCCCAACTTTTTCATGGACTCAACTATTGGGTTTGAGCTGGAAAATTCACTTTCTCCCAAAATAATGGCTGTCTACTTAATAGTAGGAGGGATGGCTGGAGAACGAAGTTTCTATTAGCAGGAAAATGCAGATTTTAATACATTATGTAATTCTAATTCAGAAAAATAGTTTTAAAACGAGGACTTATTTGCAAAATAACACATTCCATAATATTTTGCTTCAACTTCCCAAAACATTCCATTTCAGTATTAACATTCTATTGTAATACAATCAGAATGATCTCAAAAGAATCTTTTTCAACTTTGTTCCAATGAGACTTGAACAACACCTACTGAAAATTAGTCAGAAAACAACACATCCCCCAAGAAATACTTTGATTTTATTAAATTGTCAGGGTGACAGAAAAAAGGTTTTTGACTAACACTGGTTTATGTTTGAGTAAGTGATATGGACATGAGTGCATGACTTCAAAAGCCATGCCTCTAACTTTCTCAATACCTGAGAAATCATTAGCAAGATTCCCTTTTTATAGAGAAAATGTTAACATGTACTACTACAAATAAAACATAGTTTCCCCACAAGTTAAGACTGTCTACTTCAATATGAGAAGTGGGTAAATAACAAATTCTTTCATCACCAAGAAAATATACATTTTAAGATCTGTTATTATGCCAGATTAGGATGAGATTTTAGAAAGAAAGAAACCAAATCTTTCTCTACAACAGTAGAATGAGGTCTACAGACCTAAACCAAACCTAAACAGGTCTGAAAGATACATAAAGTTTCAAATAAAACCACTTCCAGGAATCAAAACATTTTTTGTTATATATAGTTGTCTTCATAAAGTTTCTCAACAGAAAATTATTAGTAGACCTGTAATAAGAATTCTGCCATTCTGATGCAAATAGTTCCATGATTTTCCCTTTCAAAGTGAAATGGCATTTCTTTCCAATATTAAAAAAGTAGCACCAGCAGAAAATGCACAGGAGGCTATGTTTTGCTTTGGGGGTTTTCGTTTGGGGTTTTTTTCATGTGGAAAAAAAAATCCTCTAAGTCTTGTGATTTTTATTTCGTGCCTTTTAAAATATTTTACAGTGGTGGTTGCAATGAAATGTCCTCCTTTTGGTGGAATAACAAACAAGAACATCAGTGCACCTTCTGACAACTTAAATGTGAGGCATGTCTGCTTCTTGAAGACTTACGAATGCAAGTAGCAGAGATACATGAGGATTAGCCAGGGGATAATAGGCATAGCAGTTATCCAAGGAATTATGAGAAAGATGAGACAGTCCACAGTACTCATGCTACGCAGGCTACAAAGCTGTGAAATCACCTGTGGAAGTGTGCCACAAAATCAAGGAACTTGGGACCCCAACTTTGCAACTAGGGATTACATCTAGTTTCTCTTGCACTCTGAACACAAATGTATAACTTGTTTAGACCTACAGGTTTATTCTATATTCTTCTGAAACTCTGAAATACGGACAGCTGAAAGTACTTCAGAGGAAAACCTTAGAGGTTCCTCCATTAGCAATTAATTACACTAATTCATTAATGGAATGGATCAGTAAACAGAAGTCGCTGATGATGTTAAATGTCTTCCGAGGCTGTTGCTAGGTTTAGTCTGGTTTCCTGGACGCTTTCCCACCTGACACCATGCCAAATGAAAGCCACCTCACATGTATCTGCTTTCTAAGCAGTGGGTCTTTTCTATAACTCACAGACAACAGAAGCACATCGCTCCCCTGGCACCATTGCTGAAATAAGTCCTCCTATGCAGAAGCAAGCCTCTGGTCCTACTCTTGTATTCAAGCCTTATTTCTATTCCCAACCATTTCTATGTGACAGTATAGTTTGCTGGCCAGATGCCCCATCCACTCCAAGTCTGGTCAGCATACAAACCAAGGTTCATGAGGGGAGGGGATGGTGCACCTACTCGTACAGCTGCAGGGACTGCTTCAGGATTATACCCCAAAGTGTAGATGGTGGTCAAACAACACAGACCTTCTACATGATAGCAACAGTTCAGCCATGTACCCTCTGAGAAGATAAGGAAATGAGGACACAAAACTCTTCAAGAACATTCCTAAATTTCCAGAAACTTAATAATGTATTGTGTGCTTCCCTCAAGATATGGGTTTTAACACTCTCCGGCTCTTCAAGACTGTAAGTGAACCTTCAGCATGAACCTAAATTCTGATTGGTATGAGTTTTTTAAAGAAGAAAAGACCCAGAACTAAAACATGCCAACCATGTGGACCTGTTACAAAAAGTGATGACATCTGAATATCATCACATGAAAAATGGTACCCCAAAGAATAATAATTCAGTATTTGCACTGTTAACACTGCCCTTCACAATGAGATTTTTATCACCACACCAGAGGCAAAGTATTGTTCCAGGCTTTTGAGTAAACTGAAGAGGGAGAGGAGAGTAAATAACAGAGAAATAAAAACTTTCTTCAAAGGATAATGAAGCTTCTTGTGTAGCACTTGATAAATCCAGATTTTGCCCCAGAAATTATCCACCCAATGACTAGAAGATGAAAATAAGTTTGACCTCTGACTCATGGAAATGAACTGCTGCCTTATGAACGTACTATGCACAAGGTACAAGGAAAAAAAAAAGTCTGTCCATAAGCATTTGATTTTAGTTTATCTAAATATTTACAGCTAGTTTTGCATGTGAGATATACAGTGTTATATGAAACAATATTAAACTGCAAATTTCAAGCTGTATTTTCCTTCTCTTGTTGGTTGCTATGCATAATGGTGTCAAAATGCAGGAACACACTTTCTTAAAACACCAAGGTCTCTGGGATTCTTTGTTCCTATTTCCTCCAAGCATTTCTCTTAGGTTTCATTTTACCTCCCCCTGGGAAACTCTGCTGTTCTATTGCTTTTCGACTTGCTTCTTTCTCATTTTCCCACTGACATTTCTAGGCCTAAGAGGCTGGAAAAACAGTTTGCTTCTTTTCCTTGACTACCAAATATAACGCCTTTCCTCACAAAAGTTAAGGGTTAACAATTCACAGAGTGCTGCAGTGACAATGCCCTTTTGTTTTCAGTCAGTTATGGGGAAAGAACTCTCCATCTCCCAAATACAAAGTTTGGCATAAACCTGGAGTAGAGACTTGAGGGGAAAAAATAATCTTTCATCTAAAAGAAAAATGTAGGCAAAGACAAGTCTAATGAAAACAGATACTGTGGACAGGGTAAATTAGCAGAGACTGTGTTTAATCTGTATAAGATATTTTAGCTGTGTCAAACAAGCAGGTAATTCTCCGTATAAAAGTCTGCTTTTCATAATACTGCTGGGAGGTTAATTTGGTCTCTTCAGGTTTGAGAGTTAGTAAGCTGTTTAGAGGAGAGGCAGTTGTTAGCAAACCAAATGGCTATTTTGGAGTAGGACAACAGAATGAGGATAATGATATTTTTGGGATCTGGCAAAATAGCTCTTAGGTGTTTATTAAGGGTTATTTAGTAGAGACTCAGGGTTTCAGCCAAATAGGAAGGATTTCGGGAAATAGAATTTTCTTCCTTGAATAAAGCACCCATTTATGTTATGCAGCAATTACTTCAATCTAGGCAGCAAAAGTTATTCTTGAGAAAACAAACTCAAACTGGCTTAAGTTGAGTTAAGGGTCTAAAAGAACTCTTGAGCTAGATGCTTGCTGTCAAACCAAACACTGTTCTCTTCCAAAGCAAGAAGTAAACAGCAAGTGTCAATGCCAGTACTTCATAGAATCACAGAGTGATTTGGGTTGGAAGGGACCTTCGAGCTCATCCAGTTCCAACATCCTGCCACGTGTGGGGACTCCTTCCACTAGACCAGGTTGCTCAAAGCCCCATCCAGCCTGGTCTTGAACACTGCCAGGGATGGAGCAGCCACAGCTTCTCTGGGCAACCTGTGCCAGGGCCTCACCACCCTCACAGGGAAGAACTTCTTCCTAATGTCTAATCTCAATCTACCCACTTTCAATTTAAAGCCATTACAACTTGTGCAGTTTTTCCTAGGAAGAGTGGCCTTCTTAAGGAGAAGGGAAAATAAAAAAAGATGGGGTATCACGAAGTTTGATGCATATCAATCTTGGTGGATCCTCACTGACAGAGCTTGTCCTAGCGACCAGTAGAATTGCATGGGAGTAAATGAGAGCTTAACCTGCCCTGAAGAATATCTCTTAGCAGCTAGGCTTGAAGCAGGGTTGTATCTCTTCCCCTTTTCCCTGGAGAGACAGCGTAACACCGATGATTTGGAATCACATGCTGTGTTCGTGACATAAAGAGGGAGTCTGGATCTCCTCCACCCCACATGATCAGCTTAGTCCTATCCCTTATGAAAGGGATAGAGTCTATTCTGGTTGCTAGATAAAAGATGAGCAATGGGAAAGAACATATGGAACATCACCAGGACAAAAGGAAATTCACAAGCAGGATGTGAGGACTGCAGATTGTCTGTCACAACTCTTGTGGAACTAGGGCTCAAGCATCAGCTTACCAAGAAACTGCCAGTTTGAGTGGAAATAACTGTCTGCTGCTTAAATTAGTTACATCAAGACAAGAATTAATTATACCAAGACAACATCTGCTCAGCTTCTTCTGGGAGACAGTCTGGGACTATACTGTTCCACAGTGCCATGGCATGTGCTGTAGCATGGGGGGGTATTTTCTTAGATTAGATGTATTTTTCAAACCACAGTGGAGCTGATAAAGTTCACCACATACAGCCACAACATAAGAGGCCATGCAAGGGAAACAGCTAAAATACTTTTATTGGGCAAAAGCATGTTAGCTTTGGCATCACTCCTGCTATGTGATGCCCAGTTGTTAAATGTTGCATTTTATATCAATGAAACATTCTGGTCAGGTCTCAGCCTCTTAAAATAAATAAAAAAACAAATGAATAAATAAAAAGCAAAACCAAACACACAAACCTACTACAAACAAGTATCATGAGCTTTAGTCTCCATTAACAAGGGGTTTATTTTAAGCCTGTTGCTGTCACTAAGCCCTTCTATTGAATTTTAACTGCGTTATGTAGGCTATTTTTTGTTATTTGTAAGACATTAATGAATTCTGAGTGGAGATTTAGTCATTTACCATGGAGCCTGATTTGGCCAAGGGAGTAATATTACAAACAATGCCCTGAAGCATGGATCGCCTTTTTGCAATGGGAGTAGAACTTTTCTCCCTGGATCATTTCAAAACCACGTTTCCTCCGAATTAGCATTTAGTTCACATCCTGTGAGTTTAACATAATCATATGAGTGAGTTTAATCACAATCATATCGGTGCAGCCAGGTGACCAGGCCCTATCAACATGGGTTTATGAAAGGCAGGTCCTGCTTGACTAACCTGGTTTCTTTCTATGACGAGATGACCCGCTTAGTGAACGAGAAAAAGGCTGTAAATGATGTGGTAGCTGTGGATGGACTTTTGTAAAGCATTTGACACTGCTTCCCACAACATTCCGCTGGAGGAACTGGCTGCTTATGGCCTGGATAGGTGTATTCTTCACTGGGTAAAAGAAATGTCCTTACGGCCAGGCCCAAAGAATGGTGATGAATGGAGTTAAATCCAACAGCTGGTGACAAGAGGTGTCCCTCAGGGCTTGGAACTGGAACAGAGACATCTTATGTATTGGTTTGGGTTTTTTTTCCTGTTTTGTTGAGGTTTTTTGTTGGTTTTCTTTGTTTTTTTTTTTCATGTCTGTATTGATTTACATATTAACTGGGCCACAGCAATACATCTGGACAATAAGGAAGACAAGTAAAGGTGACGGATTTGCTGGGAAGGAAGGAAGTTCTACTCACAATCACACATCCTGTGTGCGTCCACATACATGGCTTTGAATAATCTCTTAAGACAAACTGCAGTGTGTGGATAAAGCTTCTTCCTGCGCTAAATTTTTCCTATAAACTTGCAACTTAGATTTTATACTGCATTTTATGTCTCACTATAAGGAAAAGAAATGAGTCTCTATGGAGAGCTTGCGAACAAAACTTCATTTTTAATGGAATCCTGCACCATAAACTCCATGAAGCCAACAGGTCATACTGAATCACACTGGTTCTGTTAGAGAGAAGATTGTATTGTAATTGCATTTTACACAACTGCATACCTAGAAATGCCTCAGGAGTGTCAGACAGGCAGGGGAGAAGCAGTCAGGATAGCTCCTAAGTGTCTGAAAGGGAGACATAGGCATTTCTGCAGTAAGTTGCAAAAATGAGATCTGTAACTGCCTGCCCACTGGTGGGTGCATTTGATGGTAGAGCAGCTACAGGGAGACTTACAGGTATCCTTCCATCAGGCAGCCGCCCACCCACCAGTTGCCAGACCCCACAAAACAGCGCCTTCAGGCACCTCTTACCTAGTCGTATGAAACCCTGATTTTAACACCTCGAAGAGACTATGTGTTCGGGGTGTCTGTGTGGGCATGTTAGTGAGTTAACTAACTTTCTAATTCTGTGGCATGACAAAGCCTGAGAGAAAGAGATTAAGTTACAGTTCCTAAGAACAAGGTCCAGGTAGTTATCCAAACCTCACACAAGACAGGTGTCGCATGAACTTCCATAGTGCTTGGCAATGAAGATCCCCAAGACTTTACTGGGACAAAAGTTTTAGTGACTGGAAATCCACTCCTGGCAGAAACAACTGAAAAACCTGAAGGTGCTTCTTGTGTCTGCATGTGCTGACCAGTCTACAAAGTGGAGTAGCGGCCAAAGCCTTGCGTTATGCTCCTCTCCTTGTCAGCATCTCCAGGGTGAAATAACACTGTCTTGGTAGAGATTAGCTGCTGCTTGTAGGAAGACAGAATTTGTAATGTAGCTCACATTTTAGCAGACAAAGAAAAACCTTCTGTAATTCTTCCTATTTGCCAAGTCCTCTGATTCACACCAGCTGAGGACCTGGACATGAACTTTTTTTTTTAACAAGCCTAAATTTGGCACTACCATGTTTACATGGAGCTCTGGCTCCATCTGTTTATACCTGTGTATCCTGAATTTCTAGCCTCATCAACCTAAATCCTACTATGACATATTAAAGATTCAGATTTACTCTAAATTTCAGAACTTTTTTGTGGAAGGAGGGCTTCTGGTTTATTTCTTGCTTGGAACCAACAAGGTGCATTTCTATCTACAGGGATTGTATTCTATCTGTCATTCTGAGTATAAAGTAAAAAGGTGTGTTTTAAACCATACAAACAGTATGGTATAGTATAATGCCTATCATAAGGCCTATATATAATACCTATCAGTATAGTATAATGCCTATCATAAGGCCTATATATAATACCTATCAGTATAGTATAACGCCTATCATAAAGTTTATAATTTGTTTATGTAATGATGTACGTGCGGAATATCTTTTTTTAGCTGTCAAATTTCTGATAGGGCTTTATAGTGGTGTAATAATCTGGGAACTCGCATGCTTCGTTACCCTAGAATTATGTACTGAGGCTAAGATGAAAAGTAATAGAATTAAGGATGAATCATGCTATTATGGCAAATAATATACTAATAGCGTGCTTTGTGCAAAAAAATTATCCACATACATGCTCAGGAACTCAGAGACAAGTAAAATCATGATCTTGCATTTGCTTCCACCATGGGTGTGCCAGGTAGCACGTAGAAAAAGGCTATGAAATGATAGGAGATCAATGTAGTTTTCAAGGGCACTGAGCAAAGATTAAGCCAGTGAGAATGTGAGAAGATCAGAAATGCAGCAGCTCCTAGACATGCTGGCTAGGTGTAGAAATGTGTGGGGTGTTCTTTATATAACTCAGAGCAGTTCACAGAAAGGCGCACTGAACAAGTCTGTGATTGAGATAGTAAGAATGAATCTTATCATGACAATGGGAAACAAAATGCGAGTTCTCCTGTGAATTTACTTTTTGAGTGATGTCTCCTGAAATGCTTTTTTGTTGGTAAATTCTCCATGGTTTGTCACTGAAAGCAGCGGTACAGTGATTTTAGACCACATCACCTGTACAGAAGAAATTTCTAGTGGCCATGGCTGAACTGGTGCATCAGAGCTCCACAGTTGAGCCTTAATTAAATCGGAACACAATTATTAGCAATCATCTAGGCACTTTTAGGCATAAAAAGACCCAAATTTATTTGCTTAATAATTTCTTACCAAATCTGTGTATTAACTATTCATTAACAAATGCATGATATGTGACAATGAGCTAAAAAAATACAAAAATGATGAAAACTTACCTGCCCTGTAATGATTACTGTTCTTGGTATCCACTTTGAAAATTCCCTATAGCTTTGACAGCATCATGGAAGTACCCATCAGACACATTAGGAGTCTTACTAATGCTGTGCTGTAATGATGTGCTGAAAACTTCTAGGTGATTTCAAGAAATACAGTCTCAAAGTGTCTTTCAACCAAAACCAGTCACCACAGATGATACTGCTTTAACCTGCAAATAGAAGTGCCCTCTCATCTTTTTTTTCAAGTATACTCTGGAAGCTATACATCCAACCAGTTGCTTCTCAAAGGACTGAAAAACAACTTTAGTTTGTAAACATTTTTGGAGAAGTGACTGGATCACAGAATCACAGAATGGCTTGGGTTGGAAGAGACTCTAAGGATTATGCAGTTTCAACCCCCTGCCACGGGCAGGGGCACCTTCCACTAGACCAGGTTCCTCCAAGCCCCGTCCAACCTGGCCTTGAGCACTATCAGGGATGGGGCAGCCACAGCTTCTCTGGACAACCTGTGCCAACTCCTCACCACCCTCACAGGGAAGAACTTCTGCCTAAGATCTCATCTAAATCTCCTCTCTGTCAGTTCAAAGCCATTCCCCCTTGTCCTGCCACTACAGGCCCTTGTTAAAAGCCCCTCTCCACATTTCTTGTTGTCCTCTTCAGGCACTGGAAGCTGCTCTAAGGTCTCCCTTAAGGAGCCTTCTCTTCTCCATGCTGAACAAGCTCAGCTCTCTCAGCCTGTCTCCGTGGCAGAGCTGCTCCAGCCCTCGGAGCATCTTTGTGGCCTCCTCTTGCCTTGCTCCAACAGCTCCACATCCCTCTTGTGTTGAGGTCCCCAGAGCTGGACACAGCACTACTGGGGGGTCTCACCAGAGCACAGCAGAGGAGGAGCATCCCCTGCCTTGACCTGCTGCTCACTCTGCTGGTGATGCAGTCCAGGCAAGGCTGCCAGCACACACGGCTGGGTCATGGGGAGCTTCTCATCACCCAACAGCGCTAGACAGTGCTGGATAGTGCCAGGTTTGCGATACACATTCAGCCATAAAAACTAGAAAAATGAAGATGTAAAAAAAAATAAACAAAAAATCAGAGTTCCTCTCTGACTTCCAGTGGCTAAAGTGTGAGACAGCTGAGTCTTCACATTTTCAATATTTCCCTCTAAACCCTGCAAAGGGCACGGATAGATCCAAGTTTGGTTAGACTTCACATAACTTTAATAAAAAGCAACCAGTTCACTAAAAAATGCATTCATTTCCACGGGATGTGTGGCAATGAGCCAGCACACAGCACTGAATCCAGACCTAATTTTGTTCTAAAACCTATCTCAGTGCTTCCCATGGGGGAAACCTCTCTTCCAGAAAGTATTCTGGGTAGAGACAGAAAGCATATGCACAAAGAGCAAATGCTAAGGAGCCTACAAGAACACAGTTGAACTCCTATACAGAAAATGCCAGAATTTGGATTAGTGTATGGAAACTCCAAGCCCCAACTCACTCCTTTGTATCCTAAGAGATGTTAATTCTGCTTTGATTATAGATAACAACATTTCCCAGCTGTTTGCCAAAATCTGAACTACAAGGACATTTTAAACAACTAGAAAGCTAATATACCACTGCAGTCTCTGAGTGAGAAGCCTTCATAAAAGTGTAGAGGTATCATAGCATAACATTATAAACTGACTATATTTGTTCATCAGTACAATGCTATCTCACAAGCTGAAAACCAAAAAAGGCATTTTACGCTTTTTTCTCTCACCATATGTCATATTCTATATGTCTTAAAATGCATCCTGTTCAAGAAACAAGTCTTTCTTTTCTCTTACTCATTTTGTTGTTTTTTATTTTCTGCTTCTCTTTTTATGCCAACATGCTTTTATTATGCCAGACATTCAGATTGCTTTAGTTGCAGCTACTGATCCAACAAAATCGCTTTGTTCAAACTTTGCTTATCTCCCTTGAAAACAAGTCTCGAAAAAAATTACTTGGGCTGGGCCCTGAAAAAGCAAAGCAACTTTGTTTTGAAGACATGCTAACTTCCTGTAGTATGATGAAGAGATTACGGAAATCAAGCATAGCACAACAGAATCACTTGTGATAACATTCACTCAGCTGTACAGTTCAGCGTGCTCCTTGGAGCAGTATTTGTGGTCACACAGAGCAAGGTTTGAGGAGTGCATGCCATCTGCTGGAACCAAACAGTCTTCTTACAGGGGGAAATCCTAAGAGGCAGCAACAACTTTGACCCAGTGTAAAGCATCTTCTTCAGCATCTCATGTGCCTTTGTTATTAGGGTTTGAAGCCTTTTTTCATACTGTGCCTTGAAAACAAATGAAAAATGGTAGTAAAGACACTGCAACCACCTTCTTGGGAAAGTATCCTATTCACATGGTCTAGGAATTTATTCAAGTAGCTGTATGAAATGGAATGCACGTTCAGTTAAAAAGGTTGCTCAGGTGATCTGTTTATATTGTTCCCTGTTTACCTGGGAAACTGGTAAGTTTCTGCCTTATCTGCCTTCTGCCTAATATCTGCCTGCTGGGAAACTACACCCAGAAAACAACAGTATTAAGATGGAGCTTTCACAAAATAGCTTTCACAAGGAACTGTATATTTAGGATTACGGGCCTGAAGATGGATGATTGGGTTGTTTCCTACCTTCTATATTCTACATGTGGCACATGTCACTCTGTCAATGGATCTGCCTTTGCCTCCCCCAAGTCTGCTTAAACTGGCTGCAAAAGAGCTGAAAGAATTTCAGTGATGGCAGGAACAAGATTATTTTTGGCATTCCTTAGGTCTCTATCCAAGCAAGGCATTTTCTTGAACATTTTATTTAGGCTGCTTATTTAATATTGTCCACTTGACTGTAGTATAAGACTTCAGGTAGCCTTGGTTGAACTACTTCAGTTCAGCCTTGTGGTTCCTCCCTCAGAAGACACTCCGAGACAGAGCAGCACAGCTACCAGGTATGTGTTGAAGACAAACCTTTATACCTAGAAGTGGTGAGGCTCAACAGCATGATGCATTACTCTGAGCTGCAGCAGTTGTTTTTCTATATGGTACAACTATTGTAACTGCATTGGGACACAATAGCTTCTGTGAAAACTAGGATGGATTTTCTAACCTTGGCCAAATTCAACCATGAAAACTTGAATTTTTTAAAGTTAGTGGAAAAATGAAAAGGTTAATTTTCAAAATTATTCTGTGCTCCTCATCCTAATGTATTTTAACATGAAGACTAAAGCAGGCCAAACTAGAAGGCTCATTTAACCCAGTTTGACATCTGTGACAGTTACCAGCTCTAGATACCCAGGACATGATCATAAGATGAGCATGTAGCACGGTATTTGCCAAAGAATTGTCCGGGCATTCATCAGCCTGTTGATTGTGGATTTCAGGAGTTACCTGGACATAAACTGTAAGACTCTTTCAAGACAAAGTTAGAAAAAGAAAGCACAAGCACACGTTACAAGCAATTTTCCCCATTCTTCCTTGTGAAACATGCAATCCAGATTGCTTAAGTAGAACCCAAGCCCGAGCTGGCATTGGGAACCTTTGTAAAACATGCTGTACAAGTAGAAAGTTTGCAGAGTCTTAGTATTTGTATACAGATTTAAGTGGGAAATTTTGAAACTTTCTTTTGCTTAACAAACCCAACTGAAGAAGCATTCTCTTCAAATGCACTTTACAAGTCTGCTGTCTTCTCCACGTATCATGCAGTACGTGAAACACAAAGGACAGTTTGTACCACAGACATACTTGAAAAGCCTAGGAATGAAAAATCTGTGACAGTGCATTTGTGGCTTTCCTCAGGCATCACACAGTCACTGACTTGAACTTACCACATATTTTGCTCAGTTTTCTTCCCCACTCTCTTTTTGCCCAGCTCAAGTCTCATACACTAACCTCACTACTTTCTGATTACTTAAAACTATAGTTTTTCATGTAACACAATTAAACAGGCCAGTCTTGCCACTCTTGAAAGACTTAAATCAGTTTCTTCTGCTGTTAATGCTTCTTTAGGCTGTGCGTGAAGCCCAAGTATCACCTCGTTGCTCTGAGTGGCCAGATTTTCTTACTCAAGTCAGCATCTTCTGTAACCTTATGCCTGTCAGTCACACAGGTAAAAGTCACTCTCTAGGAGTGCCTGAGAGCAACATCTGGTAAATTACAAGCCAGGACCAATGCACCACTCCTCTCACAACAATTATTACATCTATTATACTTCTTGACAGGTTCACTTGACCTTTCCATTGGCAACAATACTGTCTTCAGCTCCCCTGGCATGGTATGAAGTTTTACTACTAGCAGTTTTAGAAAGGTTTTACCTGGCAATCATGGCACCACCTACAAAGAGAAAAGATCTCTTCTCCCTCTGACTACACAGTAGAAATCTGTTGCAGATGGACAGGTGCACCTTTTGCTTGGTAAAAAATGATGGGCTTTCCTAAAACAAGTATCTTCTTTATTCATATACAGTGCCAGAAGGCAAACTGGGCTAAACCAAAGCCCAGTTTCTTAAGGACTGCATGGAACTAAAATTGTGGCTCAGAATAACGTGAATTCAGTGACACTCATGATTTCCTCTTTTTTTTTTTTTTTTTTTAATCTTTTTTTTCTAGTTCTGGGCTTTAATTGCCATGTGACAACTAAATCATTTATAATTGGATTTATTCCTATCCTACCTCCATCTTCCTTATTCTGCTTTAAACTCTCCAGCCTTCACAAAACAGGCAGCTAGTGAGAACAATAATGAACCACCTCTGCAATTTTGCCTCCAGCTCTCAGTTTCAGTAATTTGATCGTTTTCACGGCAAAGACTAACGCAAAGGATTTTTATACACTCAACATTTTCTATGCATTTCCATACTGCCTTGCTTGAAAGTTTATTAGTAGCACAAATAATGACTCACAGGTGTTTTGCGAGTGATTATTTATAACAGGAAACAGGTGGTAGGTGAGAAAATGTGAACATTCCTCATCTACGCTTAAAAATAAAGAGGAAAGGTGAACGATAAGGGTAAACACACATGCTACAGGCAAATGATTGGGAAAGTATCCAACAACAGAGAAAAGTTACAAACCAGAGCCTTACGCTGCTGTATTTATAGATGAAATCCCATCTTTGAATGACAACATAGGACCATTGCAATTTAACTGTATATTTTTACTAAATAAAATGCTTCTCAGCTTTCCCTCCTTTCAGCTGTTCATCTCTAGAAACATGGAGCTTGACTATCCACTGTACTAGAACAGTTTAGCGCTAATGATGGAAAAGTCAAAGGCCGCAGGATGGTTACCCACAACCCACTCTATTAAACAAGATCACTGTAGTTCCTCAGGCTCCTCTTTAGACCTTATGTATCTGGGGCAATTACCCAGATCTCTCACTGGGTTGCAGACTGAGAGCTACTATGGTCTCTCCAGGGCACAAAATGGTATGTTGGGAGCACAGGCCAGCCCTGTGCCAGATGAGGATAGGCCGTGCCCTGTGATGGGACTACAGTGCTGGTGGATAAGGAAAGAGTAAGTGACGTCATCTATTTGGACTTGTGCAAAGCATTTCACACCGTTCCACACAACAAACTTGTCTCTAAACTGGAGGGGCATTGATCTGACGGATGGACAACTCAGTGGATAAGGAATTGGCACTCAAATAGTTGTGGTCAATGGCTTGATGTCCAGGTGGAGAACAGTGACGAATAGTGTTCCTCAGGGGCTGGTGTTAGGACTGGCGCTGTTCAACATACTTGGTGGTGACATGGACAATGGGATCAGGTGCACCCTCAGCAATTTTGCTGATGACACCAAGCTGTGTGGTGCAACTGACACATTGGAGGTAAGGGATGGGATCCAGAGGGAACTGGACAGGCTGGAGAGGTGGGACCATGAGAGTGTCATGGAGTTCAACCAGACCAAGTGCAAGGTCCTGCACCTGGGTTGGGGTAGTTCCAAGCACAAATACAGGCTGGGTGGAGAACTGATGGAGAGCAGCCCTGAGGAGGACTTGGGGGTGTTGGGTGACAGAAACCTCATCATGACTCAGCAGCATGTGCTTGCAGCTCAGTTTTGCCAGGAGACTGCTCAGATATTTCATAAAGGTGACTTATCCTCCCCTTGTTGAAAGTCTGGCCATGCTTCCTCAGAAGTATTTGGTACTGCTACTTACCAGGAAATGAAGGAAAGGAGAGGAAACTATGGTAACCTAAGCCTCTGCCAACTAGCTTTGATGCTCACAGGTTCTGCCCTGATTTTACACTGATTTCCACTAAAATCTTTACAGAAGTTTGGGCAGGAAGTAGATCCCAAAATCTGCTTTTTATTCAATCCACTTTTTTATCAAGTTCTGCTAAATGGCAGAACCAGACAGCATTAGAGAGACACCTCACAGAAGTACAGAAGTTTCAATGGCAATTCTTACACTTGATGTTGCTGGGTCTTGCACCTCTGACCTTCCTAACAGACAACATTTTCTAATGTTAATTTCTACTTTTTATATGTTCCGGACCCCTCTTGTCACAATACTAGGAGTCCAGATTTCAGTATTGGGTTTACTAAGTGCCACTGCAGCAGTCAGCAAGACCCAGTCTGCCTGAAGCAGCAGCTGCTGTTTTGAACAAAGTAGGCATGGGCAGACCATGTAGTATTTATCTTGTAAAGGTCACCTGGGCTTCATCCCTGATAAGCATTTGTACAACATAGGGTCCATTAGGCACCAAAAGAGTTGAGCTGAATTCCAGTATTTCACAGGATCAGACTGTGCCCTAATGCAATTTTAAGTACTCCAGCCTCAGAGAATCTCCTTAGTGTTAAGTACAATTGAAACTGTCTTTGGTCATTTTCTAAATCCTTTCTTTTGCCTCTATCATGTGTGGTAGGGCTACATGTAATTTTGTAATGAGCCAGAAGGCTCTTCATTGAAAGCACAAAGGATTCTCAAAAGGTAACAGAGATAAAGGATTTCTTACACAAAAGGAAGCATCTGTCCTACCTGGAAAAGGAAATGCTGACTACAGAGAGCCCCCTTCTGTTTAATTTGTAAATGGACGCAGTGTCTAGTTCAATTACTTGCAGCACACTGGTATTGGAAGAGACTTTGTACACTGGTATTCATACTAGTGAACTGAGTTTACCAACAATAAAAATAAGAAAAACATCTTTTAAATAGCAGAAGCTGATGTATGCATAGAAAGATTTTAAGTCCAGCACACGCTTGTCTTCAACAGTAACCCAACATGATTACATTTTTTCCAAAGGCCAATTCTCACATGCTCTGTGGGCTGAGCACTTGTTCCCTAGGCAGTTTCCTGATGCGACTAAGATTTACTACAAGTTGTTTACACTGTGTTATTTGAAGATGAAAGGCACTGGAAATCAAAGCTCTTCATCTAGGCACAAGAAAACTGTGTAACCAAAAAGCCACTGCACGTCATCGTGAACAAAATGCTTCAAATATCTTCTAGACTGCATGTAGCCAATACAAATTAGTTCATGATCATCCATTCTTCTATATATCTACTACCAACCAACCCACCAAAGAGGGTAGGTTGTTACCCCTCTCTGCTGGTACTACAGTTGGGTCACTGCCCCAAAGACTGAAAATCACGCTACAACAGTAAATACTTCACAATGGATTTTATAGCTTGTGGCATAACCTCATCCTCTCAGTATAAACCAGTCCTCTGCCACACACTTCAATGTCCCCGGTAACATGTATGGGTTGGAACTAGATGATCTTAAGGTCCTTTCCAACCCTAACTATTCTACTGATTCTATGATTTCTTCTTGTTTCCAGTTCTACATTTAGCAGAAATAAGTGTTACTGTCATTAAGACTTTGTAAGAGGGACAGCATCTAATTAAAAGAAGCCCCTTACTTCATCCATGTCTATGTCAAAGATCCCTTTGCTCTAACCTAGGAATATATAAAAGGTTGCTCTTCCACACTTCCCAAAGAGAAGCTTTTCTGCTTAGGAGTCTAAGAACAAAATTAATCACAGGTTTTCCACAAAGTCACTGGACTGGAATGCTGCAGTCTAGACCTGCTTATTTCTACTAGAAATAATACATTCTGTATAGTAATGCCCCTGTCTGTTAATAAGCATCACATAAAAGAAAGCTCACCTTCAAGCTGAATCCTGAACCATGTTTTTCCCCCTTTATTAATTAGCTTTTCCAAGTTAACCAAGGTCAGTACATCTCTTTTTTGTCTCTCACTTGCCTGCCCCTTTAATCTCCTTATGTTTAATTTCTTTTCTGAGCTGCCACCTCTCACACACTGAAAGAGACATATAGTTTATGCAATTATTTTTTTGTTTTAAGTCATCATCCCACTAATAAATTGTCTTGGTTTTTTCTTTGTCTGTTGGATTTTTTTTCATGTCACTTCTACAGAGGAAGAGATGATTTTCCTCTCTTGGTTGTATAGATGTGTATGGGTAGGAAAGACCTGGCTCTATGACTGAGCGAAATTAGGAGTACAGAAAGCTCAGCAATAATCTCTTTCCCCAAATGCAAAGGAATTTATCAGATGGGACTTTACCATGTCTCTCAATTGAGTGCCTAATTACTCCTAATTCAGGGCTTAGCCAAAATTCAGGGCTTGAGAAAAACCCAGTGAGAGAAAGTTCAGAACATATTCCCAGCACAAAATACTTCAGATATACTAAAATGAAGGCCTCTGCTTACCTTGGGTCCATATATTTTTATCTGTGTAAGAGACATTAACATGATTCACTCTTCCCATCCAAAGACAACACATGACCTTTAGCCCAGCCTATTAAGAAGAATGGGAAACCATTTGGGTACCCAAATTACAATTACCATGGCAAGACAACAGGAGACCACATTGTGAGTTTGAAAATTCACCCAGTGTAATTCTGATCCAAGTTTAGTTTGAAGTGGTTAGATTTCCATAGTAGGAAAAGAAAGCATGCCTCAAGATCTCTGTCTATATATTCCATCCTCACAAAGACTCTCCAGGCAGTTTAAACATCTGCTATAAAATCAGATTCACAAAATTACCCTGATTTTCTAAAACACCCTTAATCCCTGCGCCATATCTCTCTGACAAAAGAGATAAATTCGGCAAACCCTATGTTTTAGTTTAGTTGTGACTTACAACATTATTGAGCAATATCATGATTTTCTCTTAGAATCATAACCACATCAGTTGTCCAACACTGATAAAGAAAGATATGCCCTTCATGTGCTCTTTGCATAAAATATAAGCAAGGAAAATTCTGGGAGGTCTACCAAAATGCAAACAGGCAAGATCTAAATGACATATGACCACCACCACTTGCCAGGAGACACATTCGTAATACTACTCCTCAGCGTACATTGTATATATATAATATATACATATATATACACATATATACAATATATACATATATACATATATACATATGAGGATAGTGTATATCCTCAGTGAGAAGTCAAATTAACAGTTGATTTACAATTTCTACTCTTCAAATTCCTGACTAGGGGTCACATGAATTATGGTGAAGGTCAAAGTGTAGTGGACCTTCATACTGAAGCAAAAATACTCTGGAAAAAACAGCTGCTGGTTCTTTCTTAATATATACATAAAATATATAATATATGTTTTATATATATAAGAAATACATAATATGTATTATGTGGAACCATCTGTATGGTGGCACATCCAATCTAGGAAAATCTCTTTCTCCTCAAAAGCAAAATACACAAGCAATTTAAAATAAAGTTAGCAGCCTTAAGAGTTACTGTCACTATTGTTCAGGATTAATATTAGCATTCAAAACAAGAGGGACGCAGAGCTGTTAGAGAAAGGCCAGAGGAGGCCACGAAGATGCTCCGAGAGCTGGAGCAGCTCTGCTAAGGAGACAGGCTGAGAGAGCTGAGCTTGCTCAGCATGGAGAAGAGAAGGCTCTTCAAGGGGAGACCTTAGAGCAGCTTCCAGTGCCTAAAGGGGAAAACAAGAAATGTGGAGAGGGTCTTTTGACAAGGGCCTGTAGGGACAGGACAAGAGAGAATGGCTTTGACCTGACAGAGAGGAGATTCAGATGAGCTCTTAGGCAGAAGTTCTTTACTGTGAGGGTGGTGAGGCGCTGGCACAGGTTGCCCAGAGAAGCTGTGGCTGCCCCATTCCTGGTAGTGTTCAAGGCCAGGTTGGACGGGGCTTGAAGCAACCTGGTCTAGTGGAAGGTGTCCCCTGCCCGTGGCAGGGGGTTGGAACTGGATGAGTTTTAAGGTCCCTTCCAACACAAACCAGTCGGCGATGATTCTGTGAATAGACTCAGATCATGCCATCCTGGGCTAGTATTAAACTCCTGCCCTCTAAGGCATATCATGCTGCTGCATGACCCAGTCAGTGGTTTTCTCTTCTGTAAGCTGCATGACAACTATCATGATACAGTTTAGTGAAAAATCCAAAGCTCAAGTTACACAAGGTGAGCTCTTTGCAAGCAGTAATCTTCTCCAAAGTAAACAGAAATGGACTTGAGTGAAGGGCCCCGCTATTCCATGCCAACCAACCGAGATGATCAGATGCAGAAGGCAGCACGATATGCACTCCTACATGTGCCAGCAGAGCACATTTCCCTTGGGTGCAGCTCTCCGGAGCTGCACAATCATCTAGAGCAGCGGGGCTCTAACATGAGTGACTTGCTGAAAATGAGACAATTTGAGACAGAACCTTGATCTCTCTTCTTCTAAGATTCCACGCTTTTGAACCTGAACCACACCATACTAAAGTTAATGGAGGATACCTATTTCTTTTTGTGATTTTCAGAGGAAGTACTGAAACCTCAGGGCTACCTTACGGAAGAGGATGTGGGCTCCTTGCTCTCTGAAAAAAATTGAGCTCTATGCTGGGAAAGAGGTTTACCTGAGTAGGAAGGAGCTATCCCATTCTTGTTTTTGTAGATACAAATCTCATTCACTCACTGCTGGGTGTACGCATAATCTTTCCTTACTTGCTCAAGCAAAACAATGCAGCCGGCAATAAATGTTGGTTTATATCTTGCTTGGAAAATAAAAACAACCTGGCTGCAAGCACATCTGGAGAGCATGCCATCCTCCCTGTGGACATGAAAGAATGACAGTGATGGGGGGAAAACTGCTCAGAGGTTTGGCTGTGCCCCACTGGGCATTTTGTTACACACAGCAATTGGGTTCTTTTGCAGAAAGCTATATGGGATAGCTAATGTAATATCTTAGCATTTGTAATGAAAAACATGACACCTAAAGCTGAGTGCACACAGGACAGAGAAGCCTTCACCTCATTTCTTGCACTCACCTTGAATACCGTGTAACAACTGCATTCAGGGTATATCGGTGCCTTAACACTCCCTTACACACAACAAGGAATAGGAATGTGGAAAAAAAACAATTTCTCCATCCCCTTCACATGTTACTGGCTTCATTACATAAACCTCTGTCCAAAAAGTCAGACTAGTGAAATTAAGAGCAGTGATTCTGTTTCTGTTCTATATGGAAGTGGTCCCCTACAATCTCACCCATACTAATCTGTTCTTCCCTTCTGTGCAAAACCTCTTCCAAAGATTCACTCCCAGCTCAGTTTTCTCTAGCTCAGTTACAAAGCTTTCAAGTAGCAACAATAACAATATAAATATTCTGCATTGATAGACTGTACAGGGGAGCTTCAAACCTTTCTGTCACCAATTAGGGTCTACAATGCCATCAAAGAATACTCCCATCTCCAAACTTTTGTTACTGAAGCATGGAAATAATTGGCCATGCAAGTTCCTTCTGGGGATACTGAGCATAGATGTGTAATGTCTTTGGGAAAAAAAGGTTCCATACAACACTGTCAAACACATACCTATTTGCTTCCTTAAGAAGAACACCCTCTGACTTTTGGGGAGTGTATAGATTAATGCCAAGCAAAAGCAGAGATTTAGTCTTTAAGCATGCACTATTATTGGCATGAGACAGTCCTCTTGTTTCAGGGAACAAGAGGTGCCCGAGTGGTTTACTACCAGGCCAGATGTGCTGACAGGATCCTATTGAGTTTTACACATGCAGTGTGCAGGTTATTCAAAACATTTGCCTTTAGAAGCATCTTTCATCACAGCTTTTTGCTGATATGTTCCTTCTTTTTAGACTTCCCAGTCTGGGTTTGAAAACCAACCAGGACCTCTGCATCTCTTTACTTCTTTGTCATTGAAAAAATACAAAGTTCATGAGAATCTGACCAAAAAAAGAAATTATTAGAAATAGGTATAGTTGTCAGTTTGAAAGAAACATGAAAACAATCATGCCAAGAAAAAGCTAAGTTCCATGTCCTACATGGACATATTTTAAAGGCAGAACTACAGTGGCTATAGGAAAACACATTCCTGATCATATCCTTTTTCCTTGAAGGTTAGTGGAAGCCTTGCCCATAGGCTTAGCATTTAAAAATCAAGCCAAGAAAAAAGAAAAGACAACCAAAAACCCCACAACTGATGAACGCTGGAATAAAGAGTCAACCACCCAGAAAGATGACGTGCAGCAGACCTGACAGAATGATCCAGGACCAGAAACTGAGGCAGGAATTTTACGATACCTGGCAACTATTTCAAAGGCTTAATTCTAGACAGTTCATTGCAGCCATCACCAAATGCTTTTTAGGAGACAAGACAGCCTCTGAAAGGCAATGATACACACTCCAGTTCTTTCATCAGTATTTTTCTTCTACTGTGAATTTGAATCAGGCTATGAAATATAATGGCAACTGTTAGGACAATTTGGCACTTCTAAGGGAAAACTTAGAGTGGAATAAGCCATCTCAGCTTTATTGACATTGGAGATAAGGTAGTTAATGATGAACTTGTTCACTAGCATTTTTTTGAGTTATAATTCTTTTAGATTTGTCCATGGATCTGTCATGGGTTCACTGTTACTGCGGTGATCCATGCCTCTCTTCACCTGCCAGCAGAGTAAATGTAATGCTGCCTACAAAAGCCTTGTTAAAATGCAGAAACATGTTTGAAGGCCACTACAGAAATACAGTGGGTTTATTGCCAGTTTATTTCAGCTTCAGTAAGGAAATCTGATTGAAGAGGTGCAGGGGAAGTTGCTCCCAGGCAGAGGAGGCCAGCAGAGGGGAAAGCATGCCTCAAGGCTTCTGCCACTTTAATCTCACAGCCAATCTCCTGTGCCTGGAAATCACACAAATAACTGCCTCAGAACAGAGACCCAGGAGAAAGCCTCACAGCCCAGCAGCACAGTGTTTATCTTGGGCTGGTGGTAATAGCCAAGGTACCTGTTTCGGAGTCCAGGGCTCTCAGCAGACTGGCTTCCAATAAAAGCAAACACTGACCATTACTGTATTCAAGGTCCTTGCACAGCATCCCTGAATGATTCTAGCCGTATAAACTAAAAGCCAGTGTGTTCAGTTTTTTACCCTCCCCTTTCTCCCATGAGTCTTCCAGACACCAAATCAGTTTGTAGCCCATCTTGCTCACTTCAATCACAGATACAAGCCCTGCAAACTTGCACTGAATTTTTTTTTATGCTCTCCACCTTCTACTTTGGGAAGAAAAACAGATTGTAAAGGCCTGTATGGAAAATGCTAAGACATAATTATGTGCTGTTGAGAATTTTTGATGTTTCTTAATAATATTTCCCTGTTTCATGACCTTCTTCTGGCTCAAGCTACTCCCTTGACATTAACATCACTTCTAGGCAGCATTTATTTTACAAAGTTAAAATTAGGACTCACATTCCTCATATCTCAAAGATCATCAACATGGGAAGGTCATGCAAGGTAAGCCAGTGTGCAATGTCGATACATCCTTATTTTGTAAAACTGCCTGTGTAGGTATAAGCTACTGTACGTAGTCTTCCCAAGCAGAGTCCTGTACACTATACAGAGAAGCTACTGCAAATCTTACTGTACTTCTTAGTAACTTTATTTCATAACAACCAATCCTGTGTTTCCTGTTTCAGAATGCTAGATCCCACTGACCCCAATGCAAATCAGAAATGGTTCTCGGGAACTGTGTTACAATAATAGAAT
Organism: Myiopsitta monachus; assembly: GCA_017639245.1. Taxonomy (NCBI): domain Eukaryota; kingdom Metazoa; phylum Chordata; class Aves; order Psittaciformes; family Psittacidae; genus Myiopsitta; species Myiopsitta monachus. The sequence continues at coordinate 17,240,030 of CM029924.1, forward strand.
CATAGAATAGTTAGGGTTGGAAAGGACCTTAAGATCACCTAGTTCCAACCCCCCTGCCATGGGCAGGGACACCTCACACTAAACCATGCCATCCAAGGCTATGTCCAACCCGGCCTTCAACATCGCCAGCGATGGAGCATTCACAACTCCCCTGGGCAACCCACTCCAGTGCCTCACCACCCTTACAGGAAAGAAATTTAATAAGAAAGAAAGTTACAACTGCATAAAACTAAACTGACCAACATTTTGCTGTCTGTTCAATTAGTTTACTTAACTGCCAATGGATAATCATCTAAACATTTTCCTCTCATGCTTCACTGCTGACTTAATACACCGTTGTGCTTTTATTGCCAGATTCTATGACAAATTTCATCACAAAGCAGGGTGCTTTAATCAAGACAGTGTCCTAAGCTCTTATTTTCTTCTAATTATACTTCCCAAATGGTGTCTTTAGAGAGGTAAAACAAAGAGGAAGCTAAGATAGCCTAGCAACTTATATCCCATTTGTGGCTAAGCATAATAACAACAATTAAATGAGTTATTAGAAAAGCAGACTATGCCACTTAAATCTATAGCAAGCTTGTATTGAGCTGTCACCCTTATTCCCAATGAGGATCATCAGGTTTCAACTCAAGAGTCTACTCAAAACGCAGCCAGTAATACGATGTAGAAGAACAAATAAAAGAAAGAAAACAAATGTGGAAAAACAAGATAGCACTGCCATTCCTGTCCTAATGACAATACTGCCTTAGGTGAACACTGCAGTATGATTGATTCCAGCTTGCAAAATTCTTCACATTTCATTTTTCTATATCCAAAAGACAGTCTGTGATTTTGAGAACATTTTGCACTGAGGTGTAGAGGACAGACTGTCACTGTATTTAGCCTAAAGTGCCAGACACATAAACGCCATAATATGGCAAAATGAGGCTCGTTGCCAAAGCTGTCTTCCTGACTGTAGAATCAAAGAATCACAGACTGGTTTGTGTTGGAAGGGACCTTAAAGCTCATCCAGTTCCAACCCCTGCCATGGGCAGGGACACCTTCCACTAGACCAGGTTGCTCCAAGCCCTGTCCAGCCTGGCCTTGAGCACTGCCAGGGATGGGGCAGCCACAGCTTCTCTGGGCACCCTGTGCCAGTGCCTCACCCCCATCACAGGGAAGAACTTCACAGTGAAGACATTCTTCACTGAAGAATGGAGACGTGGTTGCTTGATTGCATTTAATCTCTCACTAATAATCAGTCTGCCTCAGCCAGTGAACGTGTTTACAGTTTGTGCTGGGCAGAGGAGACGCGCTGCTTTCTGTGAACCAGGTTTGACATGCTAAATTGATTTTCCAAATACCAAGGCATTTTTAGACACCAAGGATTTTAGTGATGTTTATTAGTGGGAAGATTCCCACTGACATGTCTGCATGTATGCTTGTTTAAGAACATAATGCCATTTAACCATCAAAAATAACACAGCATTTCTGTTCCCTTCAAAAACACAGGGCACTAACACACCCCATCTAGTACCAAAATTCATATTTTATACATCTTAAAACAAAGCAGGTGCTTATCCATTCTTGCGCTGTGATTCCATGCTGTTCTAAGCCCTGGTGTCTATTTGTAGTTCTTGTACCTATTCACGGCTAAAGGCATGACAGTTTATTTTTAGTGAACTTTTCTTCCAAAGAGTTTTATTTTAATGCCTGACTAATCTTTGCTGCACCACTGACTAGGCTGACCTCCTGACAAATCTTAGCTTAGGTTGGTGGTGTGCTGCGAGAAGACACCAAAAGCTTTTTCAATTAATCCTCTTTTACGTCTATCCTTACAAGAGGGTAAGGAAGGCACAGAACAGCCAGAAGGCATGCACCATTACCCTTGGATTCGAGGGTAGCCTGGAATAGGTGGGGAAGCCACAGACATTGAGCTGTGGTTCCTCCCATGGTCTTTTTAGCAGCTGTACTACACATGAATTTGTCTGCTCTGCCTGAAATTCAGTGCATCTCAAAGCGACAGGAAACCACGCATTAGATTTGCTTGCTCAGATTGTCTTATCTTAGACTCTCTAATTAGGATGCTGAAATAAAAAAGAAGGAATGAGGGATAAACATTTTAATTTACAGAACGGTGCATTTTTCCCAGAGTCACAGAACGGTTTGGGCTGGAAGGGACCCTAAAGCTCATCCAGTTCCAATCTCCTGCCACAGGGGGGACACCTTCCACATGACCAGGTTGCTCCAAGCCCTGTCCAACTTGGCCTTAGATACATATTGCTATTAAATTTTAATACAAAACTAGAACAGTCCCAAAACCATCAAGAGTCTTTGAAGCCTGTGCTTGGTGATTCCACAGCCGGAATCTATGAGGCAGAGAAAGAGGGAGGGAGACAGACAGCTTTTTCTGTTCGCAGCCATGAAGCTGCTAATCCTGAGTGCCCTCTTTCCTTGTACAGGGAAATACAGTGGTATGATTATTGCAGGTAGCATAAAGGCAAAGGGCACTTGGCCATCATGCAATAATCCTGAGGGATTTTTCCGCTGGGAGGAATGTTACAGAGGCAGAAATCCACACACATGCGCAGTGGGCATACAGGAACAGAAAAGGCCGTTCCACACACAGAAGAGTTGTGAGGAGGACAAATAGCTGACCCCATCTGCTCTGAAGTGATAGCCTAGACCCTGGATTACTCCCAGCTGGATATCTTCCTAATCTGCGCTGGAGTCGTGGCCATGTGGAAAATGGGGAGTTCTGGCAAGCACCTCCCCATTTCGCCACATCTCAGGCACAGACCTTAGTCTGATTTTCTTCAGTAAGAAAAAAAACCCTTGGCGTTAACTTCCTGATGTGCTCTGCAGACAGGAAGAATGCAGCCTTTATTTTTCCAAGTAACTTCACAGGGACAGGCATTGCAAAACCAGGCTTGAACTCTTCTGCCCCATGCTTAAGTAATCCTCCTTTCCTCTCCATTTCAGAGGGGGAACTAAGAAGGTACAAATAATTCACATATTTGGTGAAATGACACCTAGATGTGCTATTCAGCTTGAGATAGCTATTGAATTTTGGGCTGTGGAATGCCTCAGAAGTGCAAGTAAATGTCTTTAATAGGATTTTACTAAATCTTTTGAATGAGACTAACAGTAGCATTTTGCCCTGGAGGCTGAATGGTAATCACAGAGCAGGCAAGCAATACATATGACCCCCAAGCCTTGTGGGTTTCCATGAGCATTTACTGATTTTTATTGTTTTCTTTCTCTTCAGCTTTATCTTATTCTTTCTTTTTCTTTCCCTTCCTTCTTTTTCTTTACTTTTTCTTCCTATTTCCTTAGTTTTTTTCTTCCTATTTTCTTCACTTTTTGCCATCTGATTTGTAATGTTTCCTTTTTCAGCCACAAGCCAGAGGGAGTTGCCTTCAATATTCCTGAATCATGATTCTCTCTGGGTTTACTGAATAACTAAAATATCTGCTAAGACAACCCCACTGCTAACGCTATGGCCCAGCATATTCCCCACAGGCACATCTCCTCCTCCCTGCTGTCTAGTTTTCTGTAGATTATGTATCAGCATGACTCCTTGGCCTAAGTATATAGATCATTTCCTACCATGGACTGCACATGGAAGGAATATTTTCTGTCCTGCTAAAAGGCAGCTTTTGGACTGTAGCGCAGATGCTGCAATGATAAAGCAGCACTCCATTAGTGCCTTTGGACCTTCCTCTTCTCAAATAAAGACCTAAACCAGATATCTAGTAGGTCATCTGGGCACTTCAGACAATTCAGGTGGTGTGCCTTGTGACATATTAGAGTGATTCATCCAGTCTGCTAATTCAAGTTTTAATGAGTTTATCTTCCACTATTTCCCCTAAGAATCTCCCAAACTGTCTAATGAATCTTGTCATGAACACATAAACTGAATCATAGAATCACAGAATGGTTTAGGTTGGAAGGGACCTTAAAGCTCACCCAGTTCCAACCCCCTGCCACAGGCAGGGACACCTTCCACTAGACCAGATTGCTCCAAGCCCCGTCCAACCTGGCCTTGAACACTGCCAGGGATGGGGCAGACACAGCTTCTCTGGGCAACCTGTGCCAGGGCCTCAGCACCCTCACAGGGAAGAACTTTTTCCTAAGATCTCATCCCAATCTCCCCTCTGTCACTTCAAAGCCATTCCCCCTTGTCCTGTCACTACATTCCTTTGCAAAAAGTCCGTCTCCAGATTTCTTGTATACATTTGGGTTCAGGTTTGGGTTTTGGGGTTTTTTTTTCAGTAAATTCAAGCTCATTTTTCCCTTGTTCTTTTCCATCTGAATATTCACAATTATATCTCATGAGGACCAAGCAAATTAATTTCCTTCCTTTCCTGCTGGTACAAATGCTTGTCTCAATCTCAAGCACTACATCTCAGTTCAGAGGCTCAGCAGAAGAATGTCCTCAGACAAGCACAGGCAATTTAAAACTTCCACTAAAATCCGTGTTTCTCCTTTCCATGGCAATAACAGTAAAGGCCAGCTCTGCTTCTGCCTTGAATTTCGGCAGCCAAGCACAGAAAACCACTTCTAACAAAAACCTGACAAAAAGCAAGAGTCTGCGCTTTGAGTCTCTCCAAGAAGCCTGCTGTGCTGCCACTCATCTGAGGTCAGCTGCTTGGCCTGGTCTGCTCCCAGCTTCACTGCAATGCTGAGGTCTCCCATTTCCTCTGAAATGGGATCACATATTTACCTCTATAAAGCTGCAGCACGAAGCATGATCTGGCTTAAACAGTTGGCAATGAAAAAGCTGTCTGCTCTTCAGTTTATTGTTTTTCCTAGAAATGATCAATGCCACCTGCCAGGTGTCTCAGCAAAGTGATTTCCTGGTTTTAGCTTTTTTCCAAAGGAAATTTACAGCTCTGATTTCCTTGTTTTAGCTTTTTTTCCAAAGGTCTCATTAAGGGCCTATGATGGACAGCCAGCCATATACAGCTCTTGTCTGTTTGGCTGATGAGGTTATAATACCTGTCCTAAACCACTAGCTCTGTTTTCCAAACCCTGCGCACAAAACCTGTCTTTGGTTTCATTCCTGAGTATCAAAGCCTAGCTGGAAGGGGAAGAGAGGAAGAGAACAGCTGGGAAAAAATCTGCGCTAATAAAGTTTGCAACAATAACCACCACCTTACAGTGACATAGAAAAGATGCAGAAAAGAAACCTAAAATGATGTAGGAAATAAAATCAAGAAATCTGGAAAGGAACTTGTTACAAGGGTACGTAGGGCTCTCATCAGCTGCCCATTTGGGAAGGAAGCAGCACCCGAGGGAAAGACCCACATACAACCCGTCCAGACCCAACATGAAAATTTTCCTGTCTAGTTACAGACTATCTGGGGAGCATATTAGTCTTAGGTGGAAAAAAATATGATGTGATTGATATTTACTTAATTATCTTGTTGTTTCAACAAACAATCTTAGAATCACATCTTCAGTATTTCTAGGCATAACTACATCTGCCAAATTTCCTCCTTGGCACATCTGTTAAACTCGTGCATCTTCCTAGAACGCATTCAGAGTGGAGGCTAATACCCATGTGTTTCTTAAATTGCATTTTAGAGACTTTCTGCCCTTTTTGTAACAAATACTCAACAACACCAGAAATGTAATTCTTATCTGGAATCATCAATCAAAACCCTTAATGAGAAAAGACTAAGAATAAAGACAATCTGAACAACCACAGACAACTGATTATACATACATGAGAAAAACTGATAGGCAGGATCCCATCTTTAAGTAGTTTTAAAGCGGTAATGTAAAGTCCAACAACACAAAGCACTGACCTTAGTATTATAGATGGAAAAAACGCTGCTCTCAATGGCATGTTTCATTTCATGCCCTCTTATCCTCATGATGCTTTTCATATTTAGCCCTAAAAAGATTTTCCAGAAAGTTTTATAAAATAAAATAAAATGCTTGAAATATGCTGCGGAGGCGGATCTGAGCAAGGAAAATCCATTACAAAAATTCTTAATAAAACCAGAACTACGGAGCTCATCAGTTTAGCTTCCATTTTCTTAAAAGTTAGAATACTGCAGCCCTACTTTACATATGTATGGTCAGAATAAAGCTTGTGGATTACTGAATGTATTGAAAAACCTTTACAATCTTCTGCAATGCCTTTACAACCATGCTATTCCTGCATAGAAAAGCTGTATTAAAAACAAACAGGTATAAGACACATTTTCCCCTAGATTTTGATTTTTATAGTTATTCTAATTTAAATTTAAATTCTAATTTAAAATAGTAATTTAAAATGTCAGGAGATGTCATTCTCTTTACAAATATTAAAACAAGTGAGTTTTGCATTGGAATTCTGAAGCATGGAGAAAGAGATTCCTTTTCAAACATAACCCATTGTGCCTGTCTGTTAACAGTTAAATTGCTTAAAGCTTTAGAGTAGATGACAAAGCTCCAGGAAAAAAATACAAAGAAAAGAATAAAGATCGCATAGCCCACATAATGTACTTCGAAATAACAGTGCTACAAAAGTCTTGTGCTATTTTCTCAATAAAACACATACCACCACAGTCACAGCCATCAGGAACAGGATTTAACATTTTCTGCTGCTGAACACTATTAATAATTTACTCCTGGCTTTAGGTTGCCATAGTAATGTCTGAGCTCTCTATTCATAAAAACGGATTTAAGCTGCTTTGAACATGAGCAGTGCATGTCGTGACAAAGGGAGTATGTGTATACGCTAGAGCTGAAGTTGTGCCATCAAACACACAAGTCTACAACCGACTGAATGATGGGTGCCTGCATATATTTCAGATGAGCAGAAGGTCACCTCCCTGCTGATGTAAACTGACAGAACTGGGCTGAAGTCAGCAGGGTGATGACCAGTGAACATTAGCAGAAAATAAATCTCACTGTCTCCCAGGTCCCCTGGCTGAGGAGAAGTAACAATAAACACTCTTCGTTTCCTTTTTTTTCCTCACTGCACTTCCTAGAAAATAGTTGCTGGGTTTCATGTTCATATTATAATAGAAGAATAGAATCATAGAATCACACAACGGTTTGGGTTGGAAGGGACCTTAAAGCCCATCCAGTTCTAACCCCCTGCCACAGGCAGGGACACCTTCCACTAGACCAGGCTGCCTCAAGGCCTGTCCAACCTGGCCTTGAACACTGTCAGGGATGGGGCAGCCACAGCTTCTCTGGGCACCCTCTGCCAGGGCCTCACCAACATCACAGGGAAGAACTGCTGCCTAATGTTTAATTTAGGATCTGTTTCTCCTAATGGAGCACCAGTTGCATGGGGGCATACACACACACGTACAACCTCCCTCATTGTGGAGTAAGAACACCTCAAGTCAGTGTCCTTTAGCCATAAAAGTCTGTCTCCCCTTTTTGCACAGCTCCCTAGAGCGTGAAAGTATGTTAGGCAGAGCACTGATGAATGCACAGGATGCTTTGTGGTGCTGCCCATGATTCCAGAAGGAAGGTCTTGTAACTATAAGCCATTTTTACCGGCTTGATGTAATTTTTAACAACACATAATTCAGTACTGCATGAGTTGCACACATCCAGTCAGTCTTGCTTCTCTACAGTAGGGCTACTCCTCTGTAACGGCTGTAGCAACAGCAAGGTGCAATATCATGAAGACTTTAATTCCGGGAGAGGCAGAGTGAGTTTTATGGATGGTATTGGTGTTGCAAGTGAGTGGAACTGGATGCCTAAGAGAGGGGAGCTGGGTTCACCCCTGGACCGAGTCCAGCCTGGCTTATCCGTGACCAAAACGCACAACCACTAATGGCAGTTTTGTGATACATGATAAACGAGTGATTTCAGTTCCTAGGGAGCCTTCCCACAAACCACAAAAACATTACTGTGGTAGACACAGCAAGGAGAAGCCAAAGTGGTTGGGCTGTTGGGATGGGATTCATTCCCTGCAAGAGACAGGATGAAATTTTTCGAACATACACAGATCAGATGCTTGAAGGCTTCTCGGGAAGATGGTGCTGAAACAGCACTGAGACCTTACTACCCATGGACAAAGGCCCACTGAAATCTATTCTTCTGGGTGGCTTATTTAGCATCATTCATAAAAAATGAGTTCAGAAAGAATGACCTCAGCACAGCAAGGGTTTGGAAGATCTGCACCTTCAGATTAACAGTATGAGGAAGCGCTACAAAAGGAACAGCTTTCCAAGTCCATTTCTGACAAGCCTAGCTCTGTCAGTACCTCAAGCATTCATCCGCCTGTCCCGGTCTAAGTTTTACCATCATGTTACTCTATGTTACTCCTTATAGTAGCCTTGCAGTACCCTGTATCAGCCTTCCAGTGCCTAAAAGGACTACAGGATACTTTGAAAGGTTCTTTTTACAAGGGCAAGTAGTGACAGGACAAGGGGGAATGGCTTTATGTTGACAGAGGGGCAATTGAGACATCAGGAAGAAGTTCTTCACTATGAGGGTGATGAGGAGCTGGCACACGTTGCCCAGAGAAGCTGTGGCTCCCCCGTTCCTGGCAGTGTTCAAAGCCAGGTTGGACGGGGCAACCTCTTCTAGTGGAAGGAGTCCCTGCCTGTCACAGGGGGTTGGAACTGGATGAGCTTTAAGGTCCCTTCCAATCCAAACAGTTCTATGGTTCTACGATTCTAGGAAATCGAGATAAAGCAGCATTAAGCAAATAGGGAGGAGCAGAGATTGATCTTTCTCCACGTCTTAAAACTTGGTGTTTAGCTGGGTTTGAATGGTATGAACCACCATTTCCTTTCTTTTTTGCTTTGGGGCACACCCGAAGAAAATCAGATGTAGTTTTCAAAATAATTCATAGTGCGCATTATAAAGCAAATCTGAGTATTATGAATTCTATTTTTTATACAGTGAGTCTTTGCTGTCCATCTGCTAGCAGAACTGAATTTCAGGTTTGTATTTTTCTAAGACAGGAAAAAAGTCACTCCACAACTCCAAGTTGGAAGTGGTGTTGTCAGTGTATCCCTAAACACAGCTTCATTAGCCTATTTATGGCAATTCATTAAAAAAAAGTCCACTTGCCATCTGTGAGTGCTTTCCTTACAGCCTCATTAGGGAAGCAGCTACTTTGTTTGCTTTGGTTCTGTCAGGTCATGTGTTTTTAGTGCTAATTACAGCCTTCCATACAGTCTGTTTGCGTCCTTGTGGTTATATATTACTGTATGGCAGAATTTACTGTTAACAAACGCCCTGTGAAGGCAGAACTGGGAATGTTAGCTCTTTACCCCCATTTCTGCATATCACATAAGTTTTTCTGAGCATTACCTGTCGGGCTTTTTTCCAAAGAGCCACAAGCTATTGCACGCTCTTCGTTTGCATGGGTGTCCTGCTCCTTTTACTCCCACAGCACAAGGGAACAAGGCAAAGGTTGCAGCAAGCAAAGGCCTGTTCTGACACAGCTGCATTGTATTTCTAAGACAAGCAAGTATGAGTCAAATTCATGTTGTGCATAAAATCCAGCACTTTTATCAGCAGCCAGGCTCCAACTTGCCCAGTGTCTCACACAGTACTAGCTGGTAGTCAGAAAGGAGCGGAGTCAAAACCAATTCTTTAACCCCATCTTCTGGCCTTACCTGGGCAGTCACATTCAGAACCCAGCTAAAGAAAATGAAGCTCCTGAAATTCACAGTGGATTGAAAGAAGATGTGATTTTTTTGAGGAGGACAAACCCTTTGCAACTCTGAGGCTTGTCCACACCGGGAATCTATGGCAGTGAGGGCAAAGGTACCACGCTGGCTGTCCTATACCTTCAAGGTACAGTCAGCTACTTCACTTTTGCTTTGGTTAAGTGTATCTGCGTGAGGAATTAGTGCAGGGTAGCTGCACAGCCAAGTAAAACCAAACAAAGAGCTTGCTTCCCAGTAGGCAACTCCATGCATTTCCACAGGGAGCACTAGCACTCCCGTAAGTAGCTGTGGAGGACTTCTGAAGAAAGGCTCAGCTTAACAGCTAACCCAGCATAGCATCAGAATTTACAGGACATGTATCATGTATTCTATGACAGTCTGGCCTCCAGCAGAATGTCCAGCATATTCCACTGACACCGATTTCTTCTTGCCAGCCACACAGGCAATAGCCTCACTGAAGGAAGAGTAAACCCAGAATGAAATTTTCCTCTTACTGATGAGAAGTTAACACAGCAGTCTGTACTGGCAAACCCAAACAAACTATGCACAGTTGGCCAGTAGGGCAGCAATTAAATGTGTAACAACTTACATTCCTTTGTGATTCTTTTTTATTCATTCTTGGAATGAGTAAAAATTTTAAAAACAACAAATGGGCAGAATACCTTCTTTTCGCTTATTAAAAGTAGTATTTGTGTAGCACTGTGAAAATCCTACAGTGCTCTTTTTTCCTCACTTCCTTTTCAGTAAAACCCTGACATTTGCATCATGAACTAGTTCTAGCAATTATCAAGCCTGATTCTAGTTCAGGTGGCAAACAATTGCCAATAGTCTGAGGAAAAAATACGATATAGAGGCTTTTAGTGTAAACAGAACAGAGCAGGTAGCCAGAACTGTTACATCCTATTTCAGTTTTTGTCAGGGGGCCACTATTTGACCTGCTCAGAAAGCTGAGAGCAAAAAATTTCCAGATCTAAGGCATGCTAGAATGTTTTGGCAAACTTGTGGGAGGCTGCATGTGAACACTGGTGTCAACATGAATGTGTTTGTACTCATGGTCACTGCGAATACACACTCGCACAAGATAGCACTTGTAGGGACCATCAAGGAGTGCAGAGCACACATGGTCTTCAGTACAAGCTCCGTCCGTACAGGCATGAAACAAGTGTAGGAAACCCCCACTACATATGTGGATGAATGAACAGGAAAAAAAAGAAACAGACATGACTAAGTTATGGCTGAGAGAGCTGGGCTTGTTCAGCATGGAGAAGGCTCCAAGGAGACCTTAGAGTAGCTTCCGGTGCTTAAAAGGGGACAACAACAAATCTGTAGAGGGGCTTTTGACCAGGGCCGGTAGTGACAGGACAAGGGGGAATGGCTTTAACCTGACAGAGGGGAGATTTAGATGAGATCTTAGGCAGAAGTTCTTCCCTGTGAGGGTGCTGAGGCCCTGGCACAGGTTGCCCAGAGAAGCTGTGGCTGCCCCATCCCTGGCAGTGCTCAAGGCCAGGTTGGACAGGGCTTGGAGCACCCTGGTCTAGTGGAAGGTGTCCCTGCCTGTGACAGGGGTTTGGAACTGGATGAGCCTTAAAGTCTCTTCCCACCCAAACCCATCTGTGATTCTATGATTCCATGGTGTATGGTCACCTTATAACCCAGTGTAATAAGATGCATTAACACACAGGTACAAGACAGTAACTAATTTGTCCCCCATTTTCAGTTCTCAGTCTTGAGGCCAAGTCTGACATCCAGGCACCAACTACTGTTTCTTCAGCTCCCATTCAATGTGTATGTCCAACCCATGCTCCATTCTGGCAGCTTTCTCTCATCAGCTCTGACCACCTGAAAGTGATGACTTTCAGTGCTTCTGCATATGTAGAGCCAGCAGCTTTAAGGTGAGAGCTGTAGCCCTTTCTTACCACCACCTCAGTGACTGTCAGGAGCAGCCTAGTGATCTCAGACATGTGCTGACTCCTGAGATCCTCTTGTATTTGTACAAAGAGAAGGGATACGATGGCAGCTACGCTCACTGAGGTATCACAATAATGTAATATCTTCAACGGAGAGCCTGAAAAGAAAATATTATGAAATGTAACCACCCAGTAGAATTAAACTGTCACTTAACACTCTTTCAAGTCAATTATATCAATCCCACACTGTCTTATATGAATTTGTTAAGGAGTCTAAGCAATGAAACAGTTTCATGTGCAGGTCGAACAGCATGACACACAGTGGAAAATGACTTGCGCTTATCAAAGCAAACAGCAAATCTAGATTGAGTGATTTCAGCTTCATTGGTGAAATATTATTATTCTTCATTATTTTATTGTTAGGGGCTACATATGCGTGCTCCACAGGATATTTTGGGGGCAGCCCCATGTTCAAAACAAACAGGAATAAAGATACTGGTATTTGAGCCTTTCTATGACTACATTGTGACTATTCCCTCAAGATAGGAAAATGCATTCTTTTCTCCTGATTTGGACAATACATCCAGAATAACTAATGCCATTGCTATGTTGAATTAGAAGTGTTTCTCTGTAGGTTACTGAATAAATAAAACCTACAAATCGAGCTGGTTTTGGACTCCACCTTACTCTTGCTCTCACATGGAGGCCATAACAACCGATGGTGTCTTTTTTGTTAGCTAGAGAAATGCAGAAGCTGTGGTAGTAAGACCAAAGCAGACAACTGTGTGTCTGTCCACTCTAAATGTATGTAACAGCTAATGTACAGCTGGGCTCTGATCCCCAGCCCAGGCTTTTGGACACTGCCAGCACAATGATGAATGGCAAGATCTCAAGCAGATTGATCTCTGGAGCTGCAGAGGCTTCCAAAGCATGCACAAATGAGAAACTGAGGTACCTACACCCAACAGCCTATCTCGTTGTGGGAAGGCAAAACAGCAGAACTATTTAAGAGCCCTGGGTAACACAATACCCCTGTCTAAGTCAGGAACCTGGCGAGAATCCAAGTGGCCAGAACGGGATTCCTTCAGTCTGAATTTAGCCGCATATATCCTCGCTCTGTGTTTTGCAACTGTTACTGATAGTAACATCTCATTGCTAAATATTACCAAGGGAAAAAAGTGTCTTCAATGGCAAAAAATAGCCAGTTGCAATAAACACCAACCAACATAATGGGATTTTACTCTGCACTATGATTTTGCCAGGTTACCTGAAAAACATGGGGCTTACACAACACCCTTTTGGATAATAAGTTTCCCACTGTCCAGTAAATCTTTCCACCTAGTCACTGATTTCAAGCCAGATACAACCAGGGGAACAGCATCTGAAAGATACTGAAGTTACTGGGTGATGGTGAAGACCTCCCTGAGAAAGCTGCAGCTGGAGTTTGGGCTTTATTTGGTTTGCAAGGGTGCCACCATGTGACACAAACATATTCCCAGAAAAGGGAGACAGGAATGTCCTCCTGAAAGCACTCAAGCAACTTGCTTGAGGAGACGGTGACTGCTGTGGGGCCATTCTGCCCTGAACTTTGAGCTCAGTGCCATGCTTTCAGAGGGTCTCCCAGGTTCCCACAGAAATGGCTGCTCAGAACCCCCTTCAACACACCACCAGGGAACATACGTTTGCAAATGGGAAAGATGTATGTCTAAGGAAAGAAAGCAAGAAGGAAGGCAACAGCTAATCCTGGAAGCAGCAGGAGGCTTCCTACTGAGGTGCTTTGGTATTACACTGAGATAGGTTTTGTAATGCTCTTGGCCTACATAACTGGGAAGCTTCCTCTGGCACTTTTTTTGTATCAATAGGGATAGTATTTCCTAGCAGTTTCCAGAATGGGAGGTTGCCATATGCCTAGTCCCCCTAAACTATCCGGTGAGGGATTCTGATCTGTTTTTCACTTCGTGCCCTAGATTGCTGTGATATAAATAGCAATCAGGTGTTAATTAATTCCTATACGCGTGTATGTGTGGGGATGACATGTGTTGAGATACATGTGTGCTTTTAAGGGCAATCTTTTACCAGTTACTATAGCAAGAGTAGTTCTTACACAAATAAGAACCAGATGCTCAATTAATGAGACAGCTTTCTGCCTCAGAGGAAGTGTCCTACACTGTACATAGATCTACAGAATCACAGAATGGTTTGAGTTGGAAGGGACCTTAAAGCTCATCCAGTTCCAAACCCCTGCCATGGGCAGGGTCACCTTCCAATAGACCAGGTTGCTCCAAGCTCCGTCCAACCTGGCCTTGAACACTCTCAGGAATGGGGCAGCCACAGCTTCTCCGGGCAACCTGTGCCAGCTCCTCACCACCCTCACAGGGAAGAGCTTCTTCCTAATACCTATTCTCAGTCTCCCTTCTGTCAGGTTAAAGCCATTCCACCTTGCCTTGCCACTACAGGTCCTTGTCAAAAGCCCCTCTCCACATTTCTTTCTGGCCCCTTTAAGCACTGGAAGCTGCTCTAAGGTCTCCCCAGGGCCTTCTCTTGCCCAGGCTGAACAAGCCCAGCTCTCTCAGCCTGTCAAGGGCACGTATATACATATTAAATATGCTACTTCTGCCATTGTATGGGGCCAAGAGCTGCACATTTGGCATGGATTTGCAATAGAAGCCTCCACATTCTGTATGACTGGGGACTATGTTTTACCTCCAGCCATGCTTTTTCCTGTCTATGCTCCTCAGGACAAGCAGGCCATGTACTGTTCACTAGCAGAAGTCTCAGCAGGACAAGGCAGCATCTCAGCTTGTGGCTGCACTGCTGCTATGCACCTGAGTATCCAGGAGATGACAAGAATCTTCCAGGAACCTGCCCAGTGGAGATCACTTACCTGAGGGTGAACTTGTATTAGCAATTCAGTCTGAATAAGGAGCAAGCTTCTGGAGTGAACTTCCTGACAATGCCCATATACTACACTACATTGCAGAGCTGTGTTGAGGCAGATACACTGAATGACTTTTGGGTTCAGCTACACCAGGAAATGCACTCTGTGAGCATACCTAAGGCTTTCCATATACTAACCAGTGCTGTGTGGATTTACCAGGACAATTATTCCTCTTGGGATGGACTACTATTCATGTATACATAGCCTGAAGCCAATCTCATGTATAACAAGTACCATGGACATAGTGTAGCATGGAATGATATGCCAGCTATGCATAGCACCACAGCCATACCCAAGAAGTGAGATGGAAGACACTGTACTGGGACAGCTACACACTGTATATTTGTGGTATACAGAATCTCAGAACAGTCAAGGTTGTAAGTGACCTCTGGACAGCTTCAAGTCCATTCTCGTATTCCCAGTTACATGTTACATATAGAACAGTTTGGGTTGGAAGGAACCTGAGAGATCATCTAGCTCCAACCCCTGACGGAACTAGAGTGGTGTCTAAAATCATGCAAATACTTCACTTAGATAATGACAGGGCAAGGGCGAACGGCTTTAACCTGACAGAGGGGAGTCTGAGATGAGATCTTAGGAAGAAGTTCTGCCCTGTGAGTGAGGTTGCCCAGAAAAGCTGTGGCTGCCCCATCCCTGGCAATGTTTGAGGACAGCTTGGACAGGGCTTGGAGCAACCTGGTCTAGTGGAAGGTGTCCCTGCCCATGGCAGGGGGCTGGAACTGGAGGAGCTTTAAGGTCCCTTCCAACCCAAACCAATTTGTGATTCTGTGATTATATTTAAATTTAAATGCCACAGGAATAGCCCAGAGTTTAAGTCATGTTGAGAGAACAGTAAAAATGGCTACAGATCTGAAAGCAGCCTGGCCAAGAAATACTCATTTTTAAATTGGTGTTTTGTTGGGGGTTTTTTTCAAGATGAGAAATAGATCAGTAGCTGCCCCACTAAAAATGATACGTTCTAAGTTTGTCAGCAAAACTTAAAACAAACAAACAAACCAAAACATAAAAAAGACAAATATTGTTTTAGTCAACCAAAATGTGTCCTAAACACACAGTGAAGTGTTTTCCTTGGTATTGGAGCACCTATTTCATTTTAGTATTCCTTTTTTCATTGACCTTTTTTCAGTTGTAAAATAGGCTTGAAATAAATATGTTTGGGCTGAAACTAAGTATTTTTTTAGAAGTAAAAATTACATATTTCTCATTTTTTAAATTCCCCTTCTGCCTTTTCTTTAAAACACTTCAGTTAATTTGATTTCTCAGACATGTCAGTGACCATGAAATGCTGCATTTGTATGCATTTCATACCATTCTTATAAAGATGCCTATAATTAGCTGGGTTGTGCCTTAATTCTTTTATGCCTTGGTTGTTTTCTTCCTGGTAAGGGTCCCCAGTTTGGAATTACCTACACAGGATCAAATATGTTCTGGATAAAAGTTAGGAAATACGATCACTTTTGAACCTAGTCTGTTATCTTGCCCAAGCACCAAGACCTATGTTGTAGCAAATTGTCTCAAAACTTTATGTACACAGAGAGGCTTTGACATTAAATAGAAGTAAGATTAAATATATAAAAGCACACTTACTTTTATTGCTTGCATGCCTCTGGAAACAGCATTTTAAACTAATAAGCCAGAAGCTAAAAGTGTGAAATATTGTACTGAGTTGGCAAGAGAGGAGGTTTCATTAGCAGATAGACAATAACCGAGATGATGGATTTGACAGATCCAGTCAGTGTTTTCAATAACTCATACAATTAATTGTTCTAAATAGCAGGTATTGCAACAGACTGGGCTGGGGAAGGGAGGCCTGTAGATCAAGGGGAAACAGGAAGATGAAGGAGAAAAATTACATGCGGTAATTTGCTAGTACAGTACTGCTTTGTACGCTGCGTTCTTAGTGCACTTGCACATACACATCTGCATGTGCACCCATGGAGGAGAGTGTACATATGTGCTTATTTGGGCAACGTGATCTAGTGGAAGGCATCCCTGCCCATGGCAGGCGGTCAGAAGTAGACGATCTTAAGGTCCTTTTCAAACTAAACCAGTCTGTGATTCTCTGATTTATCTCACAGTAAGGCAAGACTTTTGAAGACATTAGCTATTTTTTAAGGAAGCACTATCCTCTTTCAGCCTTTGTCTATCAGCAGCAGTTGCTCTGGAAGGTCAGACAAAAAAAAAAATTCAATTGGTTTCAGACAGACTTTACCAAACCTCATATAAAAAAGAAGAAACAAGTCCTAGGAAACTGGTATGTTGGAGGCCAGAGGTCTATGAGCCAAGGAAATTCAGCATTGCCAAGACAACGCTAGTAATTCTGAGCAGAGAAATATCAGCAACATGAGAAAAACATTGTCCGACAAGGAGATTTAGAATATATGAAGTATGTTAACTGGACACAGAAAGAAACTAATGCTGTGAGAATTAAAAGCACCATTACATACGTATCTACTGGCCAGCTGTAGTGCTAAATGCAGGCAATTACTTTGGTAGGCTGATCTGCAGGACCTCACTAAAATGACAATGCTCATTCAAGACCCACAGTATTGCTGTGAGACACCACAATGCCACTGCGGTCAAAGAATCATCACAGTATAGGACAACCAGTGTGTGAAAACACAATGAACAACGTATTTCTCATCGGGATCATTTTCAGCCAGACACTTCAGCTTTCGACCTCAGCGGTAGTGTTGCTGCAGTCTGCATTAGAGAAGGGGATAACTGTATTTTCAGAGTTAGAACCCTCAATGATGTATTTCCTGATTTCTCCTAATAGGCTCTATAGTTTATCCTCTGATTTTATATTGGTGTCCATTCACTGTTTATAATGCTTTGACAGGGTGAGAAGAAATAACCTCTCCTCCGAGAAAAAGGATGGAGGCTGGAAAGAGGAGACTCCAGGGAGACCTTAGAGCAGCTCCCATTATCTAAAGGGGCTGACAAGACATCTGGAGAGGGGCTTTTTACAAGAGCCTGTAGGGACAGGACAAGGGCGAATGGCTTTAACCTGACAGAGGGGAGACTGAGATGGGATTTTAGGAAGAACTTCTTCCCTGTGAGGGTGGTGAGGCCCTCTCGCAGGGTGCCCAGAGAAGCTGTGGCTGCCCCATCCCTGGCAGCGCTCACGGCCAGGTTGGATGGGGCTTGGAGCAACCTGCTCTAGTGGGAGGTGTCCCTGCGCAGGGCAAGGGGTTGGAACTGGATGAGCTTTAAGGTCCCTTCCAACAGAAACCATTCCATGATTCTAACCAATATGCTTTTTCCAGAAAGTTCAGAATTACCAAACTCCTGTAGACTTTCTAAGGAGTATTTTAGTGTTTGTGCATCTACATAAAGATCCGGATATGTAGAAAAATTAAGTTAATGTCTAGGCGACAACTTCCTTTTGAAAGTGCAGCTGCATATATATATCTGAAGGTTGGGACTATGAGAACTATCATGTCATTAGATGTGTTTTAAGGAACATGAATTATCTTCTGTAAAGCCTAGTTCTATTTTATTGAAATCAGTGAGGGATTTGCAATGGATAACAGTGAAAAGAGGTCACAGCCCCAGCTGATATGTCTAATTAATAGGCTACATCCACTCCACCTGTCCCACAAAATGCCAAAGAAAGAGCATAGGGTAAAGCATCTCCATCTCGAGTCGGTGCTGTTCAAATCCGGCGTAAAAGTAACAGTGATTAGAGGATTTCATCCTCTGAAGTATCTAAACATTTGTGTCGGCACATCTTGTCAGATTTCTATTTAGAGGAATTTTGTGAGTAAATTACAGAGTAAGAACTCAGATTACAAGAAACCTGTGCTCATTGTACATATTGTGGCAGACCCTGAAAGACTACTCTCCTATGCAGGTGCCTGAACCCTCCCATGAGACACGAAGCTAGCCTTTCTGATTCACCGAGGTGCGTCCTGCTGTCTCTGGGCTAGGCATATAATATGTGCTGCCAATCTCCCTTCCAGGCTTTGTTTTGACAATGCAGCTTTAGGCTTGGCAAATGGCTTTAGGACTCCTGCTCCAAGATCTAAACCAACCACAGCCACATGACTAAAACAGTAATCCTGAGTAATAAATTAGTTCTTAAGGTTCAGCTTTGTTAAAGAAATGTTGGTGGGTCAACTTCACATCCACAGGGCTGGATGCCAGGTAAAGTATGTATTATTTGCGCTTCCTGCATAACCTTTAAGTTGAATTGACTGATAATCATCTTTCCACAGCCAGCATAAAACTTGTGTGCATTCCACACTACACGCCGTGTCTAATTTTAGAGAAATCAAATCATAGGCTCCCTGATCTGGACAAAACTCATATTGTTTGGTGATCAGGTAGTACAGACAAACCATACCCATGATCTGTAGCGTCAGAGACAGTGAAACTTGGGATGAAGATAGAGAGTAGCTACAGAATATAGGAACAATCGAGTTTGGAAAGGAGAAATGGACCGCAGTATTGTTTGTTTGTTTCTTGTTAATGAGACACTGATAAAAAATATGAAGTCAGGAATCTCTGTAGCTCCCTAATAATGCCTGTGAACTAGGAGAAGGCTACCTGGCCAAAGCCATGGTGGGACTGCTCCAAGGCTTGAGTTGAGCTCCTGGATGAGACACACCTGCTCTGCCTGCTTAATTTACTGCTAAAAATGCAGTGATAGTGTCTCCTAGTGGCTACATTCTTTAAGGAACAGACCCAAACCCAAACATCACACCTGAAATTCCCACTCTTCAAAGGTATACAAAACATAGACACCACCTGTAGATTTTTAGAGCACCTTAATCAGCAGCACTCAAACAGGTAAAATCACACAATTTAAACACTCAAGGTTTTAATATCTGAGTTACAAAGTCACATTCTGATTTAACATCTAAAACCTATCTCTAGGTTATACAAAAGTGGGTTGTTTGGTAGTTTCTTAACAGTAGCAAGGTGTTTCATCCTTTGAAACAGTGATATTAAAGAAAGAGATGAGAGCCATAACAAACCATATGAAGCAAGGTGTTCAGGACTTAGCTCAAAGCCTGAAGACAAGCATGGGCATAAATTGGATCAGAGTTCACCTCATTTAACCTTTAGGTCGTCTCAGACCCCATAAAAGCAAAGGAAATGTTTAAATGCTCCGCTACTGTAAGTCTCCACAGGTTCAACCTACCACATACTGAGAACTACGCCAGCACCACAATGCGTGACTATGAACTGATGTCACTGCATCTTAGAACCTACGTTAAGGACTCAGGAAAAGCAATACTATCATAGATCAGAAGGCCACTTCTCCCAGCAGCACCACAGTGCCTGCAGTCATGGCCAGCAGAGGACGTTTAAACAGAGCACATAAAACCAAGCAACCCTGAACAGTATCAATACTCAGCTCTAGTCCTTCCTCCTTGAACTAGCTGTTTTCCATTTCCAGCACCAGTTAACCACCAAAAATCCATCTTGGCAATGAGGTCTGTATCTAGAGATTTTGATAAAGTAAGACTTAACAGTCAAGAGACAGACAGTGTATTCAAGAGTAAGCCAAAGCCCCACTAGTTGGAACTACAGCAAGGTAGACCCAAGAGGACACACGGATCCGATTTTGCCATGTTGGGGGACATTTCTTTTCTCATTATCAACCAACTGAAGCTTCCCTTTGTCCACCATCCTCTTGGAACAGGAAGATTTGGGCAGCAAATGTCCATGCATGGATAAGCTTAACCACATAAGACATTGAAATTAAAAAAAAAATAATCACTGGAGAGGTGCAGACAAGGAAATCATTCCTAGCAAATTCTGGCTCTATGTGACCACTGCTTCTTAGCCATGGCATATGGATTTGCCTCCCTATGTGTACACATCAGGGACTTTTGCTTTTTGACAGGTATCCTGTCGCATCCCGACATCCCCACTTCAGGGTTTTTATGTAAGCTCCCCCATTAGAGAAAATAATACCCTGCAAAAGTGGCTGGAGTAGTTCTATCACAACAAAATAAAGCCTTTATATACTCTGGATCTCCACTAACGTGTAGTAACCCTGAACCTAACCCTGAACATCCTAAGGCATACTAGATAAAAACCTAGAGTGCGAACACTATGCTCCCACCTCCAGCAGGTCTTTCTCCATGTACCTGCGAGTACCTGAGATACACTGCCCTGCTTGCAGCAGCAGGCACTTTCTGCTACCTCTTTTCCATTGTGCCAGTGCTGGTGGAAAGCCCTTTTGGAACAGGTCTGGTCAGTATCACCTTCCCTGAGGATCCATATAGTGCCCGAGTCTGCTGACCTTTAGGCCAGAGTGTGAAGCTTATCTCCATCCTCAGCATCTTACCTGAGGGGAAGGAAAGATAACAATTCAGTTTTGGAAGAGATTCTCACTGGTAAAAAGGGACTGGCAAGTGAAAAGCTTCCCACTCACCTTCTCCACACCTCCTTCAGCTATCGCTGAGCACTAGTTGAATCACACCAAATAAACAGTTTCAGCTTGTCTTAGACTTGGTAAGTTTCCTAAAACAGGCTGAAAGCAAAGCCTAAACTTATTGTTTCTTTTCTCACCCTGACAATTTAGCTCCAGTCCATTAAGGAAAGGCAAGGCATGCATCTGCAGAAGCCTTTCTTTTTTAGCCCACCTGTTCCGCCTGCTTCTTTTGCAACAACCTCTCTTTCTACAACCATTCAAAACCTCCTTTCATCCAAAGTTGACAACCCCACAAACACAGCCACCTCTTGTCACACCTCCTTTTATGAAACCCCTGCACAACAGGTGCCACATTTCCCCACCAGTCTGAACCAAGCAGAGACATCTACAGCCACCTTCTGTGACCAGAGCACCAGTGGGGTGTGAAAACTGTGGTAGCCAAAGGATACAGCAGAGACAGAGAAGACTGAGCTGCAACCCTATGGATGTAGGCTGGTTCCTCCATCTCTGAGCTTCCTTGTGAATGTCGGTATTTGTTGACTGTACCTAGGTAGGTGATTTTGTTGTCAGAGGAAATGCTACAGGGCAGATTAAACTGCTAGGCTGCTACTAAACAAGGATGTACAGATTTGGAGCAGAAATTCCCCACAAAGGCAGAGCAGCAGCAGGAAACAGTAAGCTGGTTCCCTTTGTCCCAGCCCTGTGAAAAGCCCAGAAGGGCCCCACAGATCTGCCCTCTGCCACACCTGGGGGATTGCCCTTCTCCTTAGCAGCCAAAGCTTACACTTTCCAGCCTTCCACTCCTCCCAGGCCAACTGCTCAGCAGCCACTCCGCACAGAGCCAGCTCCTTCCATAGTCCAGGTAATGGGACACTTGTGCGCACACCCTCGCAGACACGTGCCAGGTTATTTAAATCAGCTCAGCAAGTCTTTCAGCCCAAGAGACACAGAAGCAACATAAACGGAGCTTCCTTCTGCCCTCTGCCCTCAGAGAGTCCTATCCAGAGCAGATCATACTGATACAACCTGACAACATCCAGGGATAAGAGGGAGGCTCACACCAAACGCGCTCTAATACGAGCGAGTATTATAAGAGGGCAACCAGAGATCAAAGAAACATTTCCTTTTCTTTCTTACTCCCAGCAAACCAAAAAAGCCCCCAGCCCCATCAAAGCGACCAAGTGGCTGATCTTGTCATGGGTGGGGAGAAGGGTTTCCTTCCCAGGGATGCTACCAGGGCTTGAACCGTGTTTGCTTTCCTTTAAAGCCTCTTGTATAACCCTTCACCCTTCACAGCAGTTCTCTTCCTAGCACTGCAATGCATTTGGCACAAAACTGCAAAATTGCAAAACTCCTTGCGAAGTTGGATTTGTTTGCTGCCTGCTTAAGGGGCGGCTGGGGGAACAGCTCCTCAATTCTTCTTGAACTATTGAGTATTATTATTATACTTAGGAGGCTGCTTGCACCTCCACCCGAGTTAACCATTCACTTGTCTTCTTCCAGGCAGGTGGTATAAGCTTGATCTGCCCTCCGGGGGTTAAATAAAGAAGCGGTGGGAGAAAAAGCAGAATCTTTCCAGTAGCTCATATTTGAAATTCTTTTTTTTCCCTGTCTTTCTCCCTCTCCTAAATGGGGTTAGTCCGCTTCTCTTTCCCTCTCGCTCCTTGAATTATTCCGTTAGGGAATGACGAGGACTAACAATGAAGCAGATGCCTGGAAACTGTCGTCCAAAGCACAATGCCGGACCACCCTCCACCCTCCCGTTACCTCCCTCCCCGCAGACAGTCGCCCTCACCCTTCCGTCGATGCCATGGTCCCGAAAGCCCCCCCTGTCTTCCCGGGAGTCCGAGGGGTTCTTTTGGGCAGGAGGAGGCTGGCTTTCTGGGATAACCTTCGCTCGCGGCTGCGAAGGAGCACGCAATTCCTTGTAATCCTTGGGGGCTCCGCAGGGCGACGATCCGGCAGCTCCGCTCCCCCGCCCCGCCGCGGGCTCGCCGTGCCCCGGAGACCAGTGCCCGGCGGCCAGAGGAGGAGGAGGAGGAGGAGGAGGAGGAGGAGGAGGAGGAGGAAGAGGAGGAAAAGGAGGAGGAGCGGGCACCTGGGCTGCGGTCCCCGGCGCCCTCCCCTCGCCGCGGGGTGTGTGTCTGTGTGTGCGCGGGGTGGGGGTGCCTCCACACCGGCGCGGCGCTGGCGGAGGCTGGATTGGAAGGTTTTAGCCCTCGAGCCGTGGATTTGCAGTCAATCCCTCTCTATTTTAGGCGCGGGCTGACATCACGAGCGCAGTTACTCCTATAAATGCCCCCAACCGCTTCTTGCCAGCAGCGGGCAGGGGGTGGAGCGGGTGGAGCCCCTCTCAGGGGGAGGGTCGGGTGCTGCCCACCGCGACCTGCCCCACTCGCTGCCGACCGCCACCGCCTCCCCGGGGCAGGCCCGGCCCTCCGCAATGGGACTCGGGGGAGCCGGCGGGGAGGAGCGAGTCCAATGCACACACACCCCGGGGGTGTCCGGTTGCCGCCGCATTTCCTCCGCCGAGCGAGCGGGCCGGCACTCCGCGATCCCGCAGCCCAGGCACCTGCCCCTCCACGCCGCGGCGGCAGCAGCCTCCCGAGGCCAGTTCAGCCCTTCGCAAGAGCAGTGCCGTCTCGGCGGCCCCGTGCCCGGCGCTGACCGCGGCAGCAGCACCCGAGGGCCGTGGCGAGGGGCGAGCGGGAGCGCGCAGAGCGCGGAGCCCCGGCCCGGCCCTGAGGCGCGGGGCGGTGCTGCCCCCTGCCGGGGAGGCGCCGCCGCGGTGGCCCCACCTGCCAGGTCCTGGCCGGGGCCGCGAGGCCCCGCGGAGACGCGGCTGTGATGGCACCGTGGGGTGGAAAGTTGTGGTTTCGGTAACTGCGCTCCGGTGCTGCGGCACGGAGCACTCGCGGCGTGTCAGGACACTGCCGTGACCCTCGGCTTCAGTATCCCTCAGGTGAGGCTGCTCCCACAAGAACACCACAAGAGGGACATGGATGTGTTGGAGAATGGCCAGAGGAGGCCACAAAGATGCTCCGAGGGCTGGAGCAGTTCTGCCACGGAGACAGGCTGAGAGAGCTGGGCTTGTTCAGCATGGAGAAGAGAAGGCTTCAGGAGACCTTAGAGCAGCTTCCAGTGCCTAAAGGGGACAACAAGAAATCTGGAGAGGGGCTTTTGACAAGGGCCTGTAGTGACAGGACAAGGGGGAATGGCTTTGAACTGACAGAGGGGAGATTGAGATGAGATCTTAGGCTGAAGTTCTTCCCTGTGAGGGTGGTGAGGAGTTGGCACAGGTTGCCCAGAGAAGCTGTGGCGGCCCCATCCCTGGCAGTGTTCAAGGCCAGGTTGGATGGGGCTTGGAGCAACCTGGTCTAGTGGAAGGTGTTCTGTCCCTGGTCGTGTCAGGTTGAGCTTTGAGGTCCCTTCCAACCCAAACCAGTCTATGATTCTCTGAACCTGATGTCCCGTTTCACAGGGAGCCAACATTTCTGCCATAGCCTGTTCCCTCTGCCCCAAGGATGTGGCACAAAGCCAACAGCCATGCAGGAATCCCCCTTTCACAATACAGAGCCACAAGGCTGCAGGGGATGCACCATGGAGCAAAGGCTGCCTGACCCTGCCCACCGCTCCCACTCCCCCAGGATGCCTTTCCTGCAACCATGCTGATCCTGTCCTTATAAATGGCAGGATGCAGCTTAGCATGCATTCCCTCATCCTAATCAAATACACATTTTTTTCCTGTGTTCTTACCATGGGCTTAGGTTTTTCGAGGGGAAAAAAGTTCCCTGGGCAATTCCATTAGAGGCACGGAGGTATGCATGATAAGAGCATGTATTCAGTATGTCTGTTGCCTTAAAGTCTTATTTTTCAGGTAAGCACCATGGCTTTTGGAAGGAATTTAATGTACCCCCATCCCCAAATACATACAAAGGGAGAAGTATAGATCCATTGGAGAGGGTAAGAATGCAGGAAGTGGTTTGGCTGTCTTTTGGTTTTCTTTCATAGCAACATCTTTAGTGCCTTTCCAGAATGCAAAGCTCTTCCTCAGAGGGAAGATGTGTTGCTATCCAAGTTGTGCTGTTTCACACACTTCTCCCAACAGA
The DNA here is from genome assembly GCA_017639245.1 of Myiopsitta monachus. Classification (NCBI taxonomy): domain Eukaryota; kingdom Metazoa; phylum Chordata; class Aves; order Psittaciformes; family Psittacidae; genus Myiopsitta; species Myiopsitta monachus. The sequence goes on from CM029924.1 coordinate 17,265,019, forward strand.
TGGCCAAGATCCTCACCTGTTTAGAAAGAGATGTTTGAAATAGCTTTGCATTTCAAAAGCAGACCCTAGTTATCAAAGGAATTAGTGATTCCTTCTCACAGATTGGGTTTTTCCAAACATGCATCCCTATTTTGAGCAACCTGGTCTAGTGGAAGGTGTCCCTGCCCATGGCAGGGGTGTGGAATTAGATGAGCTTTAAGGTCCTTTCCAACTCAAACCATTCTATGATTCTATGATATGTCATACAACAACAGAGATAAAAACATTGTGTTTGAATTTAGAGATTAGCCAGAATTGAATCTAGCATTCCAACATCATTGAGGCTCAGAAGTAGTACCAAATGCTACAGGTAATTCATCTTTCTATACAAGACTATACTGAAACCTGAATCCCAGGGTTGAAGAAAGCCTGACCACTTCTTGCTTGTTTTCTTGAAGAGTATCATGACTGTGAAAAGAAGAACACACACAGCTGTCACAAGCTCCTGTGATTTTCACTCCATTAATTCCTTCAGGTTTCTCTTCAAGAACACACTTTTATTTTATACACAACCAGTGATCAGCTGTATTGTTGCCCAGAAACTTTCATCTATTCCTTGCCAGACCTGTGAGTGGTTTGAAGCCACATGGGGATGTGATTCAGTACCAAGGAGGAGTTAAGAGGATCAGTAACACTAAGCATGGCTGATCTTTAGTAAAAGGAAAAGCGTGAGGGCTAAAGCTAGAATTAAGACAGACTTTTGCAGATTGGTGTGGACTGCCAAGTTCTCCTGGACAAATCTGAGAGGAAAAAAACCCCACCTCCAGGGCTTCTTCTGTCAGTTGTAGCAGTGAAGAGTAATGTTATGGAGAGCAGTGCACTCATGGAGTCATGACTGAGAAAAGAACCAGCTCACAGACCTTTATGATTTCTGTTTTAGAAGATAATTTCTCTTACTGTTAGAGAGTAGAGGCTCTGATTTAATGTCATCATAGAAGATCTCTGACTGGGCAAGCCAGATTCCTGTAAACAATTCTATTTCTTTCTCAATCTATTAGTTGATACTGTTGGGAACAAACACATGTTGACTTTCTTGCCAAAACTGTCACCTCATTTCCTTTAACCCCTTCTGTCAGCAAGGGAGTACCACACGTTCAGTGGCACATGTTCCTCCCAGCAGAGGAATGAAACATATCTTATTTTTCACATTTAATTATGAATTTTTGGTGCTGTTGTTGCCATGCAGTTTGACAGCCAAGCATAATCTCCTGGCAGAAGGAGGCAGGAAAGCAAGATAAAGAGAAGAAATATACTTTAGTTGTAGCCCTTACACTTCTTGATTCAAGCAACATCATCCCAGGTCCTATTGCCAGTGAAAATAAGAAAAGTGCAAAACCATAATGCATTAAATCCTTCTGCCCAGGAAAGCACAAAAATAAATTACATGAAGTGACATCCAGTACTGTTTGCCCTTTTAGCAGCAATTTTCAGATTCAAAAGTAGGTGGAAACTACTGAATGCTGAGAAACTCTTCACAAGATTTCGCAGCATCAGAGAATTGCAGCTGAAATCAGAGTTGTTAGCTTACAATTGCCATAGCAATGCAGTAGGCTACAACACATCTTCAGGGGCTGAGTCCTTCTTGGTGAGAGTACTAAATCCTTTCATCAGAGTCCCAGCCTTGACATACAACTATTGCTGTGACCTGCTTTGGGCACTGTAATGATTTGGAGGTCTTATGAACGCCATAGTGTCAGATATGGCTTATCCAGGAGTCATTACTTATGGAAGATGTTCCCCCTGTCCCCCCTTCCCAACTTTTACTAGGGCTCATCTCTAATCTTTAGCCACAACTGAATAGAGAATGATTTAATGAAAAGGAGAATTGATTAAGGACCATGAGGACACCAGAGTCTCTCTACTGCATAACATGCCCAGTGGGAGAATCTTATACTTCTAGGTAAAACAGTCCAGTAAAGAAAAGCCTCTGCTAAGGGTGAAGAAGGACATTGTTCTTCAACCTGAAGAGCTACAGAAGAGCTGTTTTGCCACAAAAGTATAAGAATCAGAAGTTCTTCTGAGGTTTTCATAGGTCTTTGTTTGAAATAATCCACATGGAAAAATGCCTTTAAAAGCATGTTTCAGGATTTCATCTGTCCAAGATACAAGTGGGAGAGAACTCCCTGTACATTTCATTGCAATGGATCATGTACAGCAATAGTAGCACTGGAGGTATTAGGGTTAAAAAAAAAAAAAAAAGTGGAAAAAAAAGTGAAAAAAAAAAGTTATTTACGTAGGAATTGAATTTTGTGCTAATTCTGCATTTCAGTGTGCCTGAAGAGTCCCAGGTGAGAGTCATGTGCAAACAGACAAGAGCAGTAGAGAGTCCCTCGAGTGTGACACAGATAAAGCAACAAGGAATCTGCATAATGTCAGACATAGATATGTAGGTTAAAAAAAAACAAACCATGGTTTATTTAAATGTGTAAAGTACTTGGGAGGGAAAAAGATACATTGTACTATGGCAATACAGAGAGCAGACCCCATAACAAGCTCATCTATCATAATGAATTCAGGCTACTCTTTTCCAGCCTCTCAATCCGCTCACATGGATCCTTGGGAGAGGCTTGCTGTTGCTTTCTCTAGGGGACTCCACACTACAGATGAGTTTCAGTCAGAATTTGCTGTCCTGTTTCTGTGTGTCAGACTAAGGAGCAGAGCATCATCCTCCCACCAGGGGAGACAGGCAAAATACGGCAAAACTTCTCATGCACTAAGACCCTCTGTCATGGGTTGAGTAAAAGTAACCTGATGGAACATCTGATCCTAGGACAAATTACCAGGCTATCTGCCTTAACCTTATCCCACATGTGACTCATGACTGGGATAAGAAGCCTAATGCAGAGACTGAGAGAGATATTACGATAGTTGTAAAATGCCATTTCCTGACATGGCTTTTTATTTCAGATTCTTCTCAATCCAGTCTTTGAAAGGAAGAGCTTTGGTATAGCCACTGTAGAGTTCTAGGCTGCAAGATTTATCATAACCCCAGCTCACTAATCCCATCAGGTGCCACCTTAGCTCAGGGAGATGCTTTTCCTGGCAAAGTTATGGCTGCAATCCCACCAGTCTCTGCAGGGCAGATATTAGAAAAGGCTGTGTGGTCTCGTTTGGCACAGAACATGCTGTCGGTGATGCTGACTTGTATCCCATTATCCTCATACTGTTGCTCACACAACAATGAGTCCACCATCCGAACAGCTCCCATGCGGATTGTGTCATTCTTGTATCCAGGATCTTTAATATCAGCCAATACTTTCCAGCCAGTAACCGTTATTTTTAAATCCTCTGTGGATGAAGTCAAGTCATGAGAAGATGACAAGCAAATGGGCTGAACACGACTGCTGATTCTGGCTTTGTCCAAGAGTTTTATGATAGCTATGTCAGAGTCAAGTAATATAGGGTCATAATTGGGATGCACTATAATGGCAGAAATCTGGGGAGTAGGAAAAATTGTAGAGTTAACAGCAGTGACAAGGCAACAGCACTCTTTCCATACTACTATAATACATGTTAGTTCATTTTGCATACTTCTCCTTGGCCCTCCAATCCCAATCTGTTTTTTCGACATAGTGTTCACTCAAATGAGAAGCATAAAAAGAGATAAAGCATCTTCTATCTTTTTTTGTTATCTTGGGTTTCAATACAGTTTTTATGGCCTGAAACTCTTCCTAAAGACAAGCAGTCAAGTTACTTTCATCAAAATGGTGAGTTAATGTTCAGTTCAAGTTCTTCCAGTTTACTAAAAAGATTCAACCTGCCATGTTATCTTCAGCCTGGAGAATTTGAAGCGGGGGTGGGGGGGTGGGGGTGGGGGTGTTGTTGAATTAAAAAGTTATTTTCTAATTGAAATTCTATCATTTTCCCACTAGCGAAGAATACTAGCAATATATTTTACATACTGGGGATAAAGTTTTACTACTATTACGTTGGGGCTAAAGCTTTACTGCTAGCTACCTCGATGAAAACACTACAAGAACAGATAGGATTCCTGTAAGGAAATATTGTAAATAATATGCATTTCCTAAAAGGAAAAGTCTGAAAAAGCTGGAATTAGAGAAAGAAACAAAAAATGGGGGAGAGGGAGAAAGAATCAAATTAACTCTGATTTCTTGGATAAAATCCGTTAACTCACTTGTACCCCACCACTCTGCAAAAAAGGCACACACAGCCAAAGTTGCTGTATTTCTCCTCATTTTGACTTCAACCTTTCTAGTTCTACTTGAAAAACACAGGTGGTGAGCCTGAGGTACTATTTTTGGAGCTAGAGCCAGACACAAACTTCTGAGTTTAGAGCTGTACAGCCTTGGGGCTGAGATGTGAAATGTGCTCATGGCATCGAACGAGGATCTAGAGCACAAGTGTTTCCCTCATAAATTATGCTGATCACTTTTGACAGTAGCTGGCATCTTTTCTACTTTTTTTCTGGCAATATCACTCAAGACATTATGACTCAGAACCTCAGCTATTTTCTTAGTGATCTGTGTTAGGGGGTGAACATAGGAGTTGAACACTGTCAGGAATTTAATGAACTGTAGCATATGCCCTTCTTGTGCCTTGTTCTGTCAGCTGAGTCTCTAGATATACATTTGAAAGAGCCAAGTATAAACCAATATATTGCTCTAAGAACAACCTTCTTCTCCCTCTGTAAGACAGATGGGATCAGCATCTGCTTGTACTTATTATTTTCCACTCCCAGCAGACTTACCCTCAGGTTCTGGATAGTCTTTTCATCCCTGTCATCATCTCTATAGAATTTCCCTAGAACCACCTTAAGCTCTGCTGCCTTGAGCACGATGGTCTTGCCCAGGTCAGTGACACAGTGAGCTGCCACCACCACAGTGCGCTCGTTAACCAGGGCCCCACTGCAGATGAGGATCCAGGCCCCTTTCCGGAGACTGTTCTCCTTCATGCCGTTGGCTGTCCGATAGATTGCTGCTTGCCAGGGCCACCTCATAGAGGTCACTGTCTTCTGAAGGGTGATGTTTTCTGCTTTTCCACAGACTGAGGAAACATGAACCAAGAATGAGGTAACACCTTTTCTCCACCACAACATCTGAATGTCACTCTTGATTTCAGCTTAGGATGTGCCAAAAGAAACCAAATTGCATTGGTTAGCATGAGGGATAGCTTTCTAATTAACCTTTGTCTCCAACCTGTGAAATTATAATGTAAGAGTATTTTATATAGTTTTAAAAAATACACTTTTATAATAATAATTTTCCCATTATTATCTGAATTCCTGGCTGAAGTAGGAATGTGGACGTAGCACTTCACCAGGTGAATTTTCATGACAAGCTTATCAAGCTGCACTATAATGAGACGACTGCATAAAGAACTCGAAAGAGTACCCCTGATTGACATATTCTCCAAGCTTTACTGCTCCTATCTACCATCTGGAAGCAGAGGCAGCCTACACAGCTGAGACTCACTTTTTTTCTAAGATGAATATACATCCTGTTCTCCCATCCCTCCAGAGATGTGTGCATTCTTTCTCCCTTGGAGACTCACTTGGAATACACACAGGGGCTCTCCCACTCCATTTTCCTGTCTTCAGACAAGTCCTCCTGCTGCTGCCAAGGCGGCGGTAGAAAGGAGAAATGCACTCGTACTGAAGCTGAGTGTGCAGATGCTGGTACCCTGGGGGCAGATCTCCAAACGGTGGTGCTGGTTTCTTGGTGGGATAGATGTCAAGCTTTTGCTTGCTGAATGCAGATGAGTAAAGTTGATGCAAAGGTGTTTCCCTGTTTCAAGGCACAAAGAACACAAAGTAATAATAATAATGATGATGATGATGATATAATAATAATGATGATGATGATAAGAAGAAGAATAGTGATCATTACCATATCTTTATCACCAGCTGTGTTAAGTATCATTTAAAAGCATATCAAGTTTGCTTGTGAAAGAATGCAAAAATACCATTCCAACACAGATTAGCAGTACTCCCATTTACAACCCAGCTATTTTATTTACATATAAATACGTATATAAATACACATTTGAATATAAAACCACATGTGTTTACAAATTTTCTTTTTGTGTCTCTTTTTTTTTTCTTTTTTCATTTTACAGTTTCTGGATTGCAACCAGTTGCCTCTGAATGTGGAACAGCTTTTGCCATTCACAACAGGACTGAGAGACCACATTTTTAAATAAAGAAATTACACTGGATGTTGGCATTGCCATAATTGGCTCTCACAGAAAGAGATGGGCACATCTTTTCTCTAGTGAACATTTTAATCGGCAGAATTAGGAATAGATTCAGATTAAATCATGTTGATAAAGTTGCTTGATTTATCAATTAGCAGAGATAATTGCCTCACCAGAGAGATTTCATGACTGCAGTAATTACTAAGCTTCTATTTAGAAATTGTACTGATTAGCTGAAACATGGCACATAATTAAAAAAAATATATATGCACCAGCCTAGATATAGACCGTAGGCTTGACTACAGTCATACTTAAATGTTCATCACTTTAGAAAGTGTCCCTTACTCTAATGCTTAAAAGCACATTTCTACAGAAAAAAAAAACCAAAACCAACAAACCAAACCCCCCTCCCCAAAAAAAAACAACACAAAAATTATTTATGACTGAAAATTTAGTAAGAAATTAATTTCCCTTGAGATTTCTGGTATTGTTGCATCCAGAAAAGCCATAAGAATATGTTTTTTATCAAGTGGTAATTCCATTTTTGATCACAGAGAGACACAGCCTGCTTCCATCAGATAGAATCTGTGAGGCAGTAAATGACAGCACTCAGGGAAAGTAAAGTTATTAAGAACAAGAGCAATGACAATTTTCTTGTATTTTGGACAAAGGATGAGAGCTGCTGTGGTCATGCTTAGACTGCCAGGGTCCCATTCCCTACTTGCATGTGACCTTGCAATAGTGCTTAGTCAACACTTCTCCTCACTATTAAGCTATGAAATGGAGATCCTACTTCAAGGGGTAAGAGTCAACACAGATGAGGTGCCATGATGATGCTATGGAGCTGGGGGCATGTATGCCCTTTCATACAGCTCTGCTAATGTCTGAAACATTTAGCACAGAAAGACCTGTGCTGAAAAGTTAATTAAGTAATTTAAGTAAGAAGAATCCCCTGATGACTACTAAAGCCTCCTCATGGCTTCTCAGGGCCACCTCTACAATCATGCATCACACAGCTGGAGAGTGGGAGAGTATTTGGGAAGTATGTGCTTGCCTTGTTCCTAAAGTCTTCTCTAAGTATCTGCTACTGGTCATTGCCAGAGACAGGATATGGCTTGAGCTGGACCTTTGTTCTGACCTGGTATGGCCGTTCCTAAGACCAAAGATGAGGCCAGTTCTTGCACTGCATCTAAAAATAAATGAATCATGTACTGAAAAAAAAAAAAAAAAAAAGCTTGAAATGAGAAATTACTACTTGGACAAAAATGAACCTGAACATTGCAGCATCACTAATTCAGATTGGTCCTATTTCAGGAAATCAGCAAAAGGGTAAGCTCAGACAGGGTCTGATATTTCATTCTTTACTCCCTCCTGTCCTACTTCCTCTTCTCTCCCCCATGCCCACCTCAAACACAATTTTGTATCAATTGTGCTATCTTGCTTTGGGGGTGAAGCTTGATGGGAGCAGATTACATTGCTATACTCCCTTCTCTCCTTGTGTTCTCCTCACTCATTTCTTCATTAAGACAGCACATGTTCATGTTTTAAGTCACCTCATTAGCTTCAAGGAACTGCTCTCAGACTGTTCTCATAGTCTGCCACAAGTTTGCAAACCTAATTCTGGCATCATCCAGTAGCTTGCACATCTCTGACCGTGCTGTTCTTCCTGGCTACCTCCAGCAGCTTCCAAACCTGCACTTAACCAGCCCTCCCCTCCCAGCAGCTCTCATTGCTCCATTGCCAGTGGAGGCTAAACACACAGGGTGGAAAGGAGTCACATTTGTCCTTTAAACTGTAGTTGAGATATTGCATTCTCACCTTGACTGAACCTGCATTGGAAGCACTTTCTGTCTCACCAGGTCAGAGATCTTTGGCTCTCTGCAGGCTAGAAAAAATATAATGTTGCACAGTACTTTTTCACATTCACAGCTCAAGTGTTAGAGTTCATACACATTTCCATTCTTTCCTCTTACTAGCCTATAGTGGACTGGGTTAAGAAAAGAGGCAGTAAGTTACATGTATTAAAATGAAGATAGCCCTAAAACCTAAAGCACTGGAAAAAAAAAACTTCTCCACAGATCACCAGATCTATCCCATTTACAACAGTGGAAGCAACTGAGTGTCTTCTGCACTGGCACTTCCAGCCATGAAGGAAGATTTGCCCATCAATGTGTCTCAATGCCAGGTTTATACCACTATGGCTGATGATTTGGAATCTGAGCAAACATTCACAATAATGGAATTAGATAAAAAAATACTTAATTTCCACCGTGTAGCCACACAAAGTTGATCCCAGTGACTCAGCATACAGAGAAAGGCTGTGAAATGTCACAGACTTCAAAGTGTCTGCTTGCTTGTGTACTCACAGAAGGAGCTGAAGACTAATTCAAAGGAATACCGCAGTTACCTGAATATGCCCAAAATAACAGAGGGATATCTAGGATTTCTGATTTTGTTTCTTTACTTTAAAAGCCGGATAAAATATTCAGGTTTATCAGTTCAAGTAACTGCCAGGATCATCTTCCTGCTGCTCACAGTGGAAGGACAGGAATCTTGCAGGATGGATTTTATCTGTATGCCTGAGTACTTGCTCTCTGTGAGATTTAACAATGCCCAGGTCTTTATGATTACTGTATATGTTAACCTTTATGTCACTATCAAAGTTCTCATCAATAAAGATACTTTCCACAAATGGTCATCATCCATAAAGATGCTTTCTACAAATTATTATATGTTGCAGGGAGAGAGTATTTCCATCTAAAAAAACAAAATAAAGCAAATTCCCCAGTGGACAGACATATTTCCTTATTTATCATTACTACAGATTAAAAAAAAATCCATTAAAATTTGTCAAACAATTGCTTTGGGAAAATTAATCTGGCAGCTCCTTAGCTCAAATTCACTCATCCGTTCAGGGTTTCAGACACACTTACAGTAGCTCCAGGTGAACGGCATCATTCCCTTTCTAGCAAAGGATTTAAAGATGTGGGTTGTTGTTTTGGTAAGCACATATAGTTTAAGCATGTCCTCAGGAGGTTTTCTGAAACAAACCTACAAGGGTGCGACCTACAGGCTTGTTCACCCCATGACTGGGACTGAAAAGGATTGTAAGAGTAGAGTTGGGCCCTATGACAGCAATTATTTCCTTCTATTTCAATTCCCTCCTGATCTTTTATTTTGATCTTACACAGGTTTAATTCTAGAAGGAGGGTAATAAGTGTCTTAGGGAACATTCCTTTACATGTTTAAAGATGGAAACCTCTTCTGGAATCGCTGGCATCTTATCTGGCTGAGTTTAGCAGCCAATGAAGCTGGCAAACTACCAATCTCGGTATGAGGTGTCAGTGAGATGGGTTATTCTTAGCAAAAATGATTGTTCAGTAAGTGTAAATTATATAAAACAAACTCCAATAAAAACATAGCAGCTTTTGTGAATTGTGGTAAAAAAAGATTGTAAACTACCTTTTATGCAGATTGGCTGCTTCCCTGACCATTCTCCATCCTCTTGGCAGGTCCTCTGTTCATTCCCACTAAGAACATACGAGTTGTTACAAAAGAAAGCAATGACTGTGCCAATTTTTGCATAGCGTCCATTCAAGGCCCCAGTGTCTTCTACTACTCTTCTGTAGCCATTGAGAGGGCCACCAGGATCTGAGCAGTTTTTTTCATCTAGAACTAATGATAGGGGAAAAAAATAGTAACCATTTTATCAGGTCCACTACATTACTTTTACCTATGAGATTACTTGGCATTTCATTCAGATTACACTTCAGCCTACACTTCAGCAAAGCTGCCTTTTCAAGACCTATCTGGGATCTGTCTTCTAAAAGATCAAAGAGTAAAGAAGAAATTGTAATATACAGATGTCTGCTTATAATACACACTTTAGCGTCTTCAGTGTAAATGTAAGATGCTTTTATACTTTAATGTAAGATGCTGAAATCGTTAAAAGGCCTTAAAACATAGTTGACCATCCTGAAAAAGAACCTGGATTGTGTATGAAGTTCATTTCCCATCAACAGGGCTACTTCGAGGTCATCAAAGGATGAACTATTTGCAGGAAACAGGTCCTTGGCATTCTTTTCCCTTTCCTGTATTTTCAGTACTGCACTGGACTTGGATAATAAAACTAAACTACTTATTTTTTACTTTAATGCTTGGTTGCATTTTGGTTTCTTAGCACAGAAAGAGAGATCTCAGTAACTCAGGGAAATATGGGAATTGAAAGAGAACATATATATACATATATATATACAGTTACTAAAAATTTCATATAGAAAGCTTATGCATGCTAGGTTCTGCCTATAAAATCACTTTTATTTGCTCCTTCCCAATATTCTCCCCTTTCTTGTTGAGTTTTGTCTTGTTTTGTTTGGTTTGGGTTTTTTTCTTCTAAATAAACTTTTTTTTTTTATTTGCCTAAATCTAGATGACAGTATTCCCTATGTGATGCTAATAAATGCTTACCTCTATATTTTAACTTCTCCACTCTTTCTATTTAGCTGTTAAAAGATATTTCTGGTTTTTCCTTTAGATTTCATCTCAGTTTGCTTATCAGATTGACAGTAACATGCAATTCTGTTTAATTCCTCTGTCTGATGTCTCATTGCTTGATAACCAGTGAACATCTAGTCTAGACAGCTAGCGTTGGTGTAGCTCTGTTTATGGAGGGCTGAGAAGAGAAGGCTCCAGCAAGATCTTAGAGCAGCTTCCAGTGCCTAAAGGGGCCAACAAGAAATCTGGAGAGGGGCTTTTGACAAGGGCCTGTAGGGACAGGACAAGGGGGAATGGCTTTAACCTGACAGAGGGGAGACTGAGATGAGATCTTAGGCAGAAGTTCTTCCCTGTGAGGGTGGTGAGGCCCTGGCACAGGTTGCCCAGAGAAGCTGTGGCTGCCCCATTCCTGGTAGTGCTCAAGGCCAGGCTGGATGGGGCTTGGAGCAGCCTGGTCTAGTAGAATGTGTCCCTGACTGTGGCAGGGGGTTGGAACTGGATGAGCTTTAAGGTCCCTTCCAACCCAAACCAGTCTGTGATTCTATGATTCTGTGATATCAATTGACCAGAAATGACCTCTTCATGTCCTTGCTTCAGACTCAGCTGCCTGCTGGGCCTCCTTTCACAAAAGAACCAACTTTTAACAAAGCACTTAAGTATTTATTTAAATCCCTGTGAATCAGCACAGTAACAGTGCATAGGTATGGTCCTGCCCCATTCCTTTATCCTCATGTCACTAGCTCAGCAATGCATGGAAGCACATATCTAACCAAAGCAGTACAAGTTCAATGAAGAGCCTATGCTCTTAACATTGAGTATATAGTTCAAGCTAAGCATATATTTCAATGCTTTCTTTAACAACACTGGATTTTAACATATGCTGATGGCTATATGTGTACTTAAATATTTTTCACATAAGTCATATTCAGTAAAGAAAGAAAACATCTGAACCTCTTCTTAACCAGGAGGAAGGGAGAAGTAAAGCCCTGTCTTTCCTTTCTCCCTGGTTCCTCTGTACTTCACAGGCTATCTCATTTGTGAACCACAAGTGACTGATAACTTGAGAGCAGCTAAAGACTACAGGGAATCATCCACAGTGTAATGCTTTATTTGCAAATTGCTCAGAGGCATCATCTGTTGAGTGGAGAGCATGTTTTAAAGTGTACCTAAACTTGACCAAGTAAGTCAATGAAGGCCTTGTCTTATTTCATCCTATGTCTATCACTAACTTGAACTTCCCTAAACTCAGAGTTATCACTTTTTTTGTGAGTTAAAGAGAAAACATCACCTGGGAAGGAGAGACCCAAATTGCATCACCTAGCATTCTAACAGCCAAGCCCAGAGATAAATCTTTCAACAGGTCTTTAGCCAGGGACATCATGCAGCAGGGACTTAAGCAGTTAACTGCAACTGGAGATGCTCTCTCTAGACATTAGAATGACTATAGCTTGCTCTTTCAGATGAACTTATATACAGCTATTTCACAACACTCCCCCCAGATTTACACTGTTTGCCATAACACACATGTAAAAGCACTTTTCCAATTGATACAATATTGGAATATGGAAATAAAATTATGCAAAACAAAGGAAAATTATAAGTCCCTTTGGAGGAGAAGAAAGGGCTTTGAATTTTACAGCTGAATGATAGACATGATGGCTTGCCCAGCCAGGATGAATGGAGGTTTCTCTTTTATCAGTTTTTCTCTCAGTGGGAATTCTGTTCAAAAAGGGTTCTAGTCTTCAAGCAATAGCGCCTTATCACCTCCACGGAGTGCACAGGACTTGTGAAGAGAAGGTGTCAGAGGTACATAGTAATGGAAGTAGATATTCATTGTTGCACAATGTCCCTCACTAGGTTTTGGTCCTAGAGATTATCAGACTGTGTGTAAGAAGGGCATGTGCCTAAAGTCTTTGAGGAAATTATCTTTCAGTCATTTGATGTTTCAGTCAAACCTTTATATAAGCAAGTCTCGCAGGCTTGGGCACCAGCAGAGTGAAAAAAGAATCACTACTGCTTGTTAAAGGTATGCATACAAAAGAACATCATGTTAAGCCACAGTTCTACCAAATTTCAAGTGAAATTTGGATATTCAAGTTTCACGTGAATACATTGGCCAAAACATTTTATAAGAATGTTAAAGTGACCTTACCACATTCAGGATGATGTGTTGACCAAATCCCATCAAGCTGACAGTAGGCAACACGGCTGCCTTTTAAGCTGTAACCTGCGTTGCACTTGAAGTAAATCTGGGCCCCGTATTTAAAGTCATCTCCTTCCACAATACCATGAGCGGGAGCACCTGGAGTCCTACACATCACCACTGACAGTTCAGATATTTCAAAAAAATCCACTTTATTACAAAAACAGGACTGTGTTAGGATGATTCTTTATTTAGCACATTGAAAACTCAATTAAAATGGGCACAGGAGTCAAAATTACAAGACAGGTATATGCTGATCTTTAGAAAATTGTTTAGATGTCAGTTCTACACACACTTACATATACACCGCTTTTCAAAACATATCTGGATCCATTCAGTTCAGTGAGGTTATTCAGAATGTGATCATGTGCAGAAGTGCTTGTATCATTAGGGCTAATTTGCTCAAAATACTCATCTTAACAGGGGTTTTGAACAAACTACCATGCTTGATCCAGAAGAAATTTAGATCTTTAAAAGCCTTTCACTGAAATTCTTTCAAATTCTTCTTTCCATTTTTATATAGTTTTTCAGATAACCTCACTGAAATATTGAAGCGTATTTCTGTGGATCAATTATCAGAATGACATTAAAAAAGAACCTTGGTATTTACCAAACTGTGATATTTATCTTTTCTACACGGTTTGCTCTACTGGGAAAATACTTACAGACAATGGTCTGTTTAACTACTGCAAGGAGTAAATATCAGATTAAACACTGTAAGCAAGATTTCTCTGAGAGCATCAAAGCAGCCATACTAAATCAGAACAGAGGTCTGCCTGGCACAGAAACCTGTCTTCAGTGGTGGTAAATAGCAGATTTGCTGGAAGAATATAAAAGAAGAGCAAGCATATAGAATACTTTCCTGGCAGATTCTGTCAGCAGTCAGCAATTTGGGGCTCAAGGACTACCTGACCTACAACGGCATTTTTGCTATAACATACCTTGGTGATATTTTTCTTTTAACATTAATTTGTCTGAGTATTTTTTAAACTCACCTACACACTTGGTGAGAACAATGTGCTGTCACAATGAGTTCTACAGCTAAGTGTGGTGTGAAACATATACTGCCTTCCTTGGTTTGGTTTCTAGCCTGCCATCTGATAATTTCATTTAATCCTCTACCTTTCTGTTATGAAAGACAGAGAATGTCCATACCCTTATTCACCTTCTCCGAGGCGCTTCTGAAAAACAATCTTCTGTATGTAGAAATTCCATGTATATATTTCCGTATTTAGAAATTACAACAAAGTGGGGAAAACAGGTTTTAGTACCTATGTAGTTATCCATCTCTCTGTGTGCCTCTGGCTTTGCCTGGCCATTCATTGTGGAAAACTGCATAGGAAAGGACCCAGTGCAAGATTTAAATATGCCTATGGATTTTTTACCAGGGAGCTGGGGTGCTCCACTGAAGATGAGTCCTAAAGAGATCATCCCTACTTTATGCTTTATAGAATTTGACTTCTTCTGTCTTGCCTCATAGCTAGTTGCTTACTAACCTACAGACAAATGTTGATCTTTACGTTTCCAGATGAAAAACTTCTCTAAGGCCTTAGCCTTGTAATCCTTACATAGAACACACATGAACGCAGCTATTTACATGGATTGTGGACCCCCCAATTATTCCTATAAGAAAGACATTATTGAGTAACCGTCCTTAAGCAGCAACATTCTCAAGAACAGAAATTTGCCTTAGTTTACAGATTTCTACAACCATCAAACTGTGAGTTGGCAGAATCCTTCGTGCACTAGCAAGCACAACTCTTGGAAGGAAAAACTAACATTGAAGCGTTAGAGAAGGGCCCAGACTCACTGCTCCAAATCAAAACACATCCAGTTAGGGGAGCTTGACATTTCCTCTTGGTTGCAAGTATTCTGCATCAGTGTCATCTTTAGCAAAAGAATAATGATAAAAGTAAAACAAAATTAATTCCTAGCCCTTGATATTCCTCATGTGAAATATAGGCACATATACATATACATGCATATAGAGATGCAGATGTGTATACACAAGCACAGACATAAAGGAAATAGAAATAAGGGCAGCATAGATTTTCTGTGTTTTAAATACTCAGAACACTTGTCTTCACAGTCATGATCTTTGTATTCCCACTCACTCCCTCCAAATCTTTCTCAGAACTGAAATTTTGAGAGAATTTTTTGTAGAAATTCTTTTCACTACGTTCATATTTCTCTCTTTCAATGTAAAGTCACACTCAGCTTGTCAAATGAGAAAATAAAATGATTAGAAACATCTGGGCACCACTCAGACTTCTCCTTTTTATCATAAACACAGGTTTTCTGCTGTGCTTGTGATCCAGTCCAGCTCTGCAGAACAAATGTTTTTGTGCTTCTGTGTTCTAGATTCACCCTGGAAAAAATGTCACCAAGCTACACTTATTTCTTTTTTTCCACAAACTGTAAGTATTTATTCTTGGTCAGTCACCTGTGTAATTAAGATATTTCATTTCTAGTCTTTTTTGATTTGGTCCGGTTGCCAGACTTTCTTTAGATTCTCTGTGACAGTGTGACCCAGCTGGAACAACTCTGGATTTATTTATAATGTAGTTGCGTGCCGTGTTTCAGGCACAGATTCATTTAGGGTTGGAAGTATGGCCTAGAGTAGAGGAGATGGAAGCAGAAGGTCATGAGATATAATCATAGCTATAAAACTGTGGCCATGGGTAAGCTGCTTCATCGGCTGTATCTAACAAATGAGAGCACCCCTTTCCTCACAGGAATGTTACAAGCGTTAGCTCATACCCACTTGTGTCACAGGGTCACTGTGGGGCTTCTCTGATGGCAAACCAGCTATGTATTATTAATAGACATGTCCCTTTTGTTACCTATACCTTTATCTTCTGGCTGTCTGTTCTCCTGTAACACAGGATCTTCCTTCATGGTTTGTCCAGTTCTTTGAACTTTGCCCCTGAAGGCACAGCCACCCACTTTACTTTTCTCTTGGGATCATTTTGTAAGTGCATTCTTTCTATAAATTAAATACGGGTTTGAATCTTGAGATGCTCCCTGCATCTCAGTACCACAGCTGAGCTCTGGTTTCAGCTGTATTATCTAGCCTGAAAGTCACATAGTTACTCCAGTACTGGCCTTTAGTGCTTTAGTTTGAGGTCTGTAGCTTTTTTTCCTCTTCAGTTTGACTTTTCCTTTTATCCCTTACACCTGATTTGTTTCAGGCAGCTCTTCTGCACCTTTTCTCTTTACTCATGAACTCTTCAAGCAATGGAGATTTAAACAGTTATTGTGAAGGGAATCCTAGCCTGCATGTGCTTCATCCAGTTCTCTCTTATCTTCTTTTGTAGATAGCTTCCTATCAACAGTGTGAATTTGACTCATTCTTACATCTTTCAGAATGTGCAGTATATTCCACTGAATTTTAGGGCAGCCTCCTTTGTTTGAGATATTTTATTGAAGTCTTTCAAGATTCTCTTCTGGTATAAGACAATATCAAACTTCCCAGCAGATGCTTTCATAAGTCAGAAAGAATATAAAAGAACATTTTGTAAATGTCATTCATACCTAGCTCTGACCTTACCATCTGGGTACACATACTAGACATAAAATCCAACCACCTGAGCTGACCCCATTCTCTTCAGTTTTTAGGCTCTCTGAGACTTTTGAGATGATTTCAGGTTGGCTTGCCTAGGCAGGATGGGCCTGATCCTGCCATAGAATCATAGAATCGTGGAACGGTTTAGATTGGAAGGGACCTCAAAGCTCATCCAGTTCCAGCCCCTCCTGCCACAGGCAAGGACACCTTCCACTAGACCAGGTTGCTTCAAGTCCCATCCAACCTGGCCTTGAACACTGTCATGGATGGGGCAGCCACAGCTTCTCTGGGCAACCTGTGCAAGTGCCTCACCACCCTCACAGGGAAGAACTTCTGCCTAAGAGCTCATCTCAATCTCCCTTCTATCAATCTAAAGACATTCCCCCTTGTCCTGTCACTACATAGGTCTTATCATACTTAGAAGCCTTATCAACATTTCCCTAGTGCTGGTGCAATGCCCTCTGCAATTCCCTGTTTTCACAAGGTTAATACCTTACCTTTTCTCTAAGCGCACTTTGGAAAGCAGACAGAGGAAGAAGCAAAAAAAAGGCAGAGAGCTTCAGACAGAATTATCTTTGAAATGTACTGTGAAGTGTACAATACTCACCCCAAACTGTAAAGTTTGGGACAACCTTGCCAAAATGGAACTACGAGTGTCAGGATTTCAGGTTGCAGTGCTCGGTCTCTGCACCTCTCTCTCCACAAACAGAAGACAAAAGCCACCAGGAACACAGAAAATGAAATAGATGGCTGCAAAATTCTACTATGAGATGGCAATAGACAGCCAAATATGAAAAACACTCATTCAAGGTCTGCCAAAGAAAGGCTGAGCATCTCAGCAACTCCAAGAGGGTCAGGCTAATCCTATTCTTCATGCCATGGTGTCATCAGACCCATAAAGACTGTGGTGAATTTATACCTAGAAAACAATAGGAAAACTGGAGAGATTTCAGGGAAAGGTGAAACTAATGTCACAGAAATATAATTTTGAGAGTGACTAAGAGCTAAAAATTACCACCCTGGTCATGCAAAAGTTAAAAACTACAACAACCTAAAAGCTAAAACCAGAAAGGATACAGTAAAATGATTTAAGGAAGACAAAGACGCATATTCAGGCAGGATAAAGTTAAGAACAGGAGAATTCTTACTCAAGGAAAACCCTATGGTCTCCTTGACAGATGTTTGAAAGGCATAGCAGGATATAAGTCTAATCTGAAAATTGAAACTCCACCTAAGAAAAAAAAAGCCTGGAATGGACTTTGCGGAGAACAGGGCTGCACTATCAACCCATTAAAAGCTGAGAGATATTTTTGTTTTAATTTTTCTGTATGTTGCTGCACAAAATTTTTCCTGGGACATTCCACAATTAATCTAACAAGGCATATATGGTCTGAGGCTAGTTTTGGCCTGATACACCCCTGTAGAGATCATAAGAAAGCAAAATAGGAAGGTATAAGACAAGGTGGCAACAGGCACCTCTGACAGAAATGCTCAACTGTGACAGCCCAGTTGTTAGAATAAAACCCAGAGGCGCCTCAAGTCTCTAAATAACAAACTCACAGAGTCCTGATAAAACTTATTACCCTTCTTGCCCCTTACTTTGTTGCCTGAAAAAAAGAAACCAATATTTCTGTCCCATATGAAATATTAAAATAGCTCCACATTTCACAGACAACTTTCCAGAACACTAGAGGAACATGAAGTTCAGGAAATTTTAAGTAAAATATTCCATTATTAATAATAACAGTACAAATTTCTCTCTCTTTTAAATTATATGTAAGAGTCATTCCTCAGATCTAAATTAGCTGCCATTTAGAAATGGTTTTCATGCTCATTTTATCACTACTGATATAAATTAGATGATCTCTTTTGCTACGCTTTTCAATGTCCTTCGAATCCTGCCGGATGGAATTAGCATTTGCTTTTGTCCCAGGGTCCCTTCACTAAAAGAACACCATTTTTTTCTGCAGCCTTCCTCTCATCCATTTCCTCGTTAAATAATATATACCCCATCACACATAATATATATTATCTCTAAATTCTGCACAACCTTTCAATAATACATCGGGTGTCTGAAATAAATCTCATTTCTCATTGCTGGTACTAATAAAAGGTTTACATTTCCATTTTTGTCCCCACTGAAAAACTAGGTGCAAGAGCTTGTAACTGTATGGAGCTTTGTTCTTAATTTGCTTACAGCATTTTTTTAATACTGCTACTACTAAAGAAATTTACCTTGTTGCATATTCCCAAGTCAGAATTTGGCTTTCAGGCTGACCCATAATTTTTAAAATCCAGCAGTATATATTTTTTCTAAAATTACTGCTATGAAACTGTCCTGACAGAAAACTCCCAGCCAGCTGTACCGACATGCACTTCAAGCAGCTCAGTGGTATTTGCAGTTGCTGCCCATGGCCAAGCCAGCTGAAGTCAATCTTGGTAAATCCCACCAGGTTTGACTTTTTACTCACAAAGTCTCCAATCTTATCAAATTCTCTTTCTTGGTTTAACTTTCATTTTGAGGGCAAGTCTGATTCCATGACTACCTGAGTACCGCTATGTAAATATATCAGATAAGTGAACAATTCTTAAAGGTTAAAATCTCTGTATTTCATTTTTTTTTTCTTTATAAATTCAGTGTCTGTCTGAATTTTACTGCTGGGAAAGCTATAGCTTGGAGATATCAAGTGATTTACCTGAAGGCAAACAGTGAGTGAGTGGCAGAGCTATAAACAGTTCTATTACCTCCTGATATTCTTATTATGTTTACATTTAAACTGACCCAGCTTTGTGCAGAAATCAGCATTAAATAAATCAGCATTATGACATCCATACAGTATTCTCAGCAGCAGTTTTGCACAAAGGTGATGGAGCCATATGGGAGCAGATGGTCTGGTGTGTCTGAACGCAAAACACAGGAGTTAAAGAGAGAACAGCCACAAACAGTTACTGTTGGGTACTCTGATGCCCTTTGCAAAGCCCCATGAGTAAAGAGTTTTTCTGAATTCAGACTTACAGACTTTATTGTCTTCACTCATAACAGAGCTGATTTCCTCACCTCGGCCCATGAGCTCTGTCAGTCCATGTAAATCTCTGATACCATTTATTCCTACGCTTATCCCTTCTCTCCCCAGCCTGCATCCACAAGGTGAGGATGCCTCAGGCTCTCACAGGGTTTGTTGGCAGAAAAGAGCTGATGCGGGGGAGGACTCAGATGGCTCTCCAGAGACATCATCCCTCTGCAGCTTGGTGTGGAAGCCCAGAGACAGTTAATGGCTGACACACAAGCCCAGAGAGGTTAACTTTAGCCAAAAGCATAAGGACACTGGCTGTCAAAATGTTTTTGGAAGCGTAGTGTCCACAAAGAGGGAATGAGGTGAGGGATTTCTGGAGGCCATGGCTCATAGCACTCAGGAAAGCTACTTTTGTATTCCTTCTTATAAGCAGTGAGAAGGGCTGTCAAGAAGGTATGAATATGGCAACAGATTTTGTGATTTGTACAGCAGGAGGAGGCATGAGTTAATCCCACCATCCTGAGGCACTTGCCCCTGTGTAAGGCTGCAAGACCTGGACGTATCGTCTCACACACACACTGAGGCAGGAGCTCTGACTCCAGACTTACGCTCTGGGAGTCCCAGTGTTCTTGTCTGGCTCCTGTCTGCTTTTAGGAATCTCCACATGCTGGGATCATGGGCATATCATAAGTCTGCTGATAGCAACACTGGGTTCATGAGGTCCTGCAGTGCCTCACAGAGCAAGCTGTGGTGGGAACGTCCATCTCTCTGTGACACCTCTTACTTTCCCTGAGCATGCCGTCCTTTCAGCACAGGCTTTGTTCCTACTAGGAGCTCAATTAATTTACACTCAGGAAAGAGCCTGGCATCTTCTGATATTGCCCTCAAGCTCTCCTGAATAAATGGCAGGAAACGCCGTGGGATCCACCACCTCCCTGAACCTCCTACCTCTCCTACACTGGAGAGCGCTCCTGACTAGGAAGCCACATGCTGACAAGCAGCTCAGCTGCTCTCAACCAGAACCTGGCCAGAGCTAGATGTGGCTTGAGGGCTTAGCTTTGTGATGTGATCATCATTCATCCCCACCGCAGGAACAGACTGCTGGGAGCTGAACTGCTTTGGAGTATGAGTGGTCTTGGTCAGGACTCTCTGAAGCAAACGCATGGACCATATCTGAGGGAGTGGATGATGTTTAGCATATTTGCTTGTCTTCTTTGTTACCCCTCAGAACTTTTGCTTCCTGGAGCTGGCTGGTTTTAGGTGAAAAAGAGTGTGGTTGCAACTTCTACAACCAGAAATCAGAAGTGGGTGAACAAGGAAAACCAAGAGTACTAGGGTTTGGGTTGAAAATTATTCTTTTAAAAAACAAGGCTTTCAAAGCAAAGAATACATGCAAAGGCTGCAGCAGATCTTGTACAGGAAAGGGCAAGAAAACCTCTGGTAAAAAGGTGGTCACAGTGATGGCAGTGTTTTCTGGAATAAGGAAGCTCTTGGATCTCAAAGAACAAGGATACTCTGAACAGCTACAGCCACATGCCCAAGCAGCACTGCTCTGCTCAGTTATGCCTGTCACCACAGATGCAGCAACAAGTGCAGGAGGCTTTAGGAGAGGATCTCAGAGGTACCTTCAACCTCTACGTTATCACAGGTGCTTTAGCCAACAAGGCTAAGATGCTAACAGCCAGCTCCACAAAGGTGCCCATGTCACAGTGATTTCAGTAGCTAAAGGAGAAAACAGGCACCTAAATGTCACTTGGGAACTTGCCTTCAGTATCAAAGTCCTGGGAAAGTAACAAGGATTATTCCTCAGAAGTGCCCCCTTGCATTGCAGTAGCTCCCATTCAGGTAGATAGTAAGGGAGGATTTTGGATGAAGTTCCTCTGCCCTCATTCAGTTGGGTTTCAAAAGACAGGAAACTCTCCATCCTGCTTCATGCCACTTGTGATGCCCCAGGACACATTCTCCCAGCTCCATGCCCAGCTCCAACCACAGCACATGCAAAAAATGCCAGGACAGACAATTCACCACAAAGATTTTTTTGCCTTAATTTATCCCCCATGAAAGAGTCCTGGAAGTTCAAATCTTCTCTCATGGTTGCATTTTGCCAGTCCTCACATTAATCCTGGAAATGTCAAAGGAAATCATAACAAGAGCAGCCAGCCCCAAGTACCATGATAGCAGATTTCCAGTCCTGCTCTCTGGGCCTCTTTGCTTTTGCAGTGGTCCCACCAGCTAGAAATAATTACAAAAAACTATGACATAATCCCTACTGAAATCTAAATCTTTTCATTCCTTTCCAGCCAATTGAAACTCACCCCTGATGTTTTCCAGCTCTCTGCTCCTGTGAATGAGACCGTATCCATGCGAAAATATGCTTGGGTCACCCACTGTGATTTATTCATCCGGAGGCAATTTGGAGGTTGTTGCTTACAATTAGCCACTTGATCTTTATCAGCATTGTTCTCAGCCCTTAAAAGGCTGTGTCTCTGGATGCAACCTTTCCGGTACTTGGATGGCCTATTTAATTATACAACTGGACTTGTACTTGCATGGGATACTGGAGGGAGTGAAATCCTAATGATGTGCAACATTCATGTTCTCTATCAGTGACAAGAACTAGTATTTAGAATAAGTCCCACAATGTGTCCCTTGGAAAACATCACAGTATAACACTGTGGAGGAGAGCATAGTCTGCTTAGGTGGAAGATTTTAGGGCTTCTCTGTTTAAGAGAAGCTGACTGTGCTCATTATTCTACCAAATTACAAAGGCGAGTAAATCATATTGAGGTGTCGCATTTTGGAGATGTCAGCTTTCCTGCTAAAAAGGGAAAAGTCCAGGCAATGCTGGGTGAGAAAAACAGCCTAAAGAAATGCATAATTCTTTGACATAATGTTCGTGAAAGTGCATTAACTGTAAAGGGAAAGCACCATTTAATAACATAGACTCTCTCTAGCCTAGCTGACAGAGTAGTTTATTTATCCCTTTGCAGGTATGTGAGCTGGATTTCAGACAGAAAGGAAGATCTGGCATTGCCTGGAAAATTACCAAGTGCTGAGATGAGAGTGTAGGGAAAAAGAAAATGAATGGAACTAAAAAGCAGGGGAATACTAAGGAAGTAGCAGGGCAATTTGATTGGCTGTGAAATGCAGTTCCTGAGCCCTGGAAGCAACCAAGGAGGAGTATGGGAGCCATAAGGAAGAGTAAGTGGGATATTGCCTCATTGTGTTAGCATTCCTACTGCCTGGGGCCATTCTTCTTGGCAGTGTTTGTATCAGCTGCAAACAGCGAGTAAGGCAGTGAAATCACACCCATGAGCACAACAAAGGGAAGCGTGTAAGGCAGCATCCCTCAGAGACATTTGAGTGTAAAATCTTCAAGGAGGAATGAAGCCACTGAATGAAATTTGTTGGGGGGGAAGAATGAAACTGTCAGCTTTTAAGCATGCTGGTTATTCTAGCAAACTTTCAAAGTTAGCCCAAAGTACTGCAAGAGCATGCAGTCTTCATGCTTGCATCTCAGAAGCTACAAACAGAGTATCAATACTCTTCAGTGGTTACTCCTTGTTACTCCTCTACTCTGCTCTGGTGAGATCACAAAGATGCCCCAAGGGCTAGAGCACCTCTGCTATGGAGACAGGCTGAGAGAGCTGGGCTTGTTCAGCATAGAGAAGGATCTGGGGAGACCTTAGAGCAGCTTCCAGTGCCTAAAGGGACTGAGAAGAAATCTGGAGAGGGGCTTTTGACAGGGGCATAGTAGGGACAGGACAAGGGGGAATGGCTTTAACCTGACAGAGGGGAGATTGAGATATTAGGAAGAAGTTTTTCCTTGTGAGGGTGGTGAGGCCCTGGCACAGGTTGCCCAGAGAAGCTGTGTCTGCCCCATCCCTGGCAGTGCTCAAGGCCAGGTTGGATAGGGCTTGGAGCAACCTGGTCTAGTGGAAGGTGCCCCTGCCCGTGACAGGGGGTTGAAACTGCATAATCCTTAGAGTCTCTTCCAACCCAAGCCATTCTGTGATTCTATGATGATTCTACGATTCTATGATTTTGAGAGGCCTGCTGGAACGTATTAAGGCCAGCCCTAGCAACATCAAAGGCAGCAGCAAGGAGTTCGTTTATTCAGCTTAGTCAGTTGGATTAGATCCTTCATTAGGATGCAGAACAAACCTCTTCTTCTTGGCAGACAGGAGCGAGAAACAGAATAAAAATGGAAATCGGATCTCAGCCCTGAATTCCCCATTCAGCACAAGTTCCTCTTATTTGCGTAGGAACTCTAGTTCGCCCGGCTTTGTTTGAAATAAAGGTAACAGGAAATTTCAGAGCAGGATGAGGTCAAGGTCTCTTGCTTTGGAGCCAGTAAGCCCTGGGAGGACTCTTGAGTCAGAACACCCTGTCCTAGGAGGAGGACAAGCAGAGGGGGAAAGCATTTGCCATGGGGTACCAGCAGCGCCATCTCTCCACAGCTGCATCTTCAGCAGGCAAACTCAACACCAAGCCTTTGGAAAACACCTTTCTTAGTTGGAGCTGGAAAAGCACTTGTCACACTGTACAGAGTTATTGACAGTCTGATACTCGAGTGGACACTTTTTGCATGCAGAGCACCAGAATGATGCCACTAGGTACTTTTTCCCTAACGTGCATTTTCTGAGGAAGTTGCTGCTCTCCTTCAGGGTATCCCAGGCCAAGGGAACAAGATTTTGGTTTTGGTTTTGTTTTAAATGAGTTTGATTGTAGGATTATTTCCACAAAATTCCAAAAAGCTCAAACAGAAAAGCCTGAGTTTGACCGCCAACATGTTAGCATGGCTAAGGGGTCACTGGGATAGGTAACCAGGTATACTGCAAATTCAGTTTAAGATCAGAAAGAAGCCTAAGTATTTAAAATAGGAAGCAGTTTTCCCTACTTACCATATCATCATAATAAAGCATGCTTATGTGTAAGAAGCTATTTGCTGCTGGTCTCTAAGCCTTGGTTTTAATGTGTTTTAGGACAGAAGAATGAAGAAAAGATCTCACTCTTTTGGTTAGCATTTGTTTTACAATTTCACATAGGTTTGTTGTTTGTTTTGGGTTTTTGTTGGTTTCTTTTTTTTTAAAATACAGTCTCTGGAGTGAAATCAGACATGTTTAAATAAAAAAATTTCTGCCCTGAAAGAGGACTGATCGAAATACGAACAGCTGTTAGAAAGGTACACGCCTGCATTTCACTTCATACTGATGATGTCTTTAAATCATTATATTATATAGTAAACAAAAAGATCATTTCCTGGCTGCCATAGCAGAAGAGAAAAGAGACTGCTAGTTATAAGCAATCTGTGTCTTTAATTATTTTATTAATATTGCAAATTGTAACTGACGGAGCAATTAGGGTTGAATACTACTCCAGGAAAGCAGCTTGACCAGTGCTGATTATCCTGTTAAACAGGTGGAATTTAGTTTAACAGAGGGAAAACCTCGTGGTTTATCTCATTAAGGTGATTTCTGTAATTCCAATAGTGATTCCTATATCTTTAAAACTAAACCTGGTAACGGACAAAAAGACACAGCTGCACTGGGATGGTGAAGGACTTAGAAAATGTCTGATTCTGTCATCAAATATCCATTGCTGAATTTGTTTAATTTGGCCTGAACTTATTCCTCAATGAGATAATCCCACAGTCTCCTTTCCTCTGCAGTATGGACCTCAGATGTCTTCACAGCCTCTGTATCTCTTTGGGCAACTTCTGTCACACCACCTCAAATCTCCTACATGAACTTAACATTAAGGGGCTCTATTTTTCTTCTCTCTTACACTTATTTTTCATCAACATGAATCTAATGACTTTAATGGGATTGCACCTGACTTGCTCCAAGAAAACCAGACTGAAAGAATCAGCCTTACAGTGTCTGAAGTCAGAATTGCAAAAGTGACCATTTTATGATTGTGTTCAGCAGAAATATATTTATTTCCCCTGGCTCAACCTCACAAGACAGCACTGTTGCTGCAAGACCCAACAGACAGACGGATTCTGAGCATGACAGGATCTCCCTTTAGCATTCAAACTGCAGTGCTGTTCAGGAAACCACATGACTAATTTTTAAAGAACTACAGCCTCAGATATTTTTTTCAGTTCTTCCTTTTGCTCTTAAAAAACAAACGAAACTTTAGTTTTCTGCCTTTTTCCCCCTGTATGCTGGAAAATACTTCAGATACATTTTGGCAAACTGAAGGGAATAGCTTAAGAAAAAAAACTGTGAAGCCAGAGAGCACAGAGATTTGCCATGATGTTTTCCCACTGTGAGGTCTGCTATTCACGTATAAGAAAAAAAGCCACTGAACCCTTATCTATATGTTATGGAAGGCTGTTACATAGGTGCTGGAAAAAATATTTCCTAATGTAAGCAAAAGGCAAGCATACAGCCACAAACATCATAAAATAACAGTGTTTTATCCACCTGAACTGTTCTTTCACAAATCAAACTACAGGATTCCTGTCAAGTTAAAAATATCACTGTATATATTTTTAAGTGTCTCCTCCTTTTTATTCTGTTACTACCTATACCCTCATGAAGTCTCATCCTATTGTTTTTCAATTACTTCCTCTATTGTTTGCTGCCTGTGCTGCACGGGTGAAGTTTCTGTTCTGGAATTACGAAAGAGAACTAGTAAAAGAATACGAGCTTCATTTCTTGCCTTGACTGTGGAGTAGAGCCTGCCAAAACTAGCATTGAGGTTTGCTGGAAATTTAATTAATTTTAAATTTAGGTTGGTTCTGAACCAGAAAGGAGACTTTTTCCTTTCTTTAACTCTCTCCTAAAGACAGGAATTAATCTCACTGAGTAGTTGCAAAGAGCTGGGGAGTTTCCAGTCCCTAAATGACCTGCTAAACAACTACTCACAGAAAAGAGGCGGTTAGCACAACCAGCTGCATCAGCCTCTCCATTTTCAGCAGCTCCTTCCCTACAGAAAGCGCATGAGGAATCTGCAATCTGGCAATGTGGCATAGCTGCTCAGAACCAGAACTTTTCCAGGCTTGTAGAATATGTGAAACTATCTCTCCCCTGGTTTGCTGGGAGAAAAGTCAAGTCTTACAAGCTACTCTGGACCTGTAGAAATCAAAAGGTCTTTTATCTCAAAATGACCCATGCAAGGAGGTATCATGTCACTATGACTGAACTCCCCTGACAACGTGAAAGGAATTACCGGAGCAAATTCCATGCCTGACAATGGCATGTGTAGGTAAAATATTTTGAAGCAGTGAGGTTTGGTGTATACTGGCTGCTCTGACACGGAATTGAAAACTCTGCAAGCCGGCAAGGTACTGTGTGCCTTATGGCCTGAGTAATGCCACAGCAGGGCAAAGTAAGCCATGCTTTCTGTCTTGAGCCAGACATGATCCCAAGTGGATTTCACTAGCATCACAGAAATCCTCCAGAGTCAGCTGGAGCTCTACTCAGTGACTTTATATATGGCACAAGGCTCCTTTCAGCTAGTAGAGATGATATAGCCTTTATTGTGGCATGTATTGCACAATTCTTACTCCTTGCTCTCTCAAACCCTGTTAGATGAAGACATTTGCTCAAGCATGAAGAATTAAATCACTAGAACAGACAACTGATTTGAACTCATTTGAATGCAGTTATTTTACAACTTGCTTGGCAGAACAAAACCAGGTTTACGACTGACAGTGAGAACCACCAATGCAAAGGTGGATAGAATCTACCTTTTTTCATTTATTTTGATCCCAAATCTGTCATTCATGGTGCCAGAATTCTACCTTTCAGGTGACTGTGAGGGAAGATGAGCTCCCTAGGATTGGCTCTGGCTAAAGCATTCAGCACAGGGCTCAACCAGGGTCAACAGCTGATCCACACAGTGGAAATCAGCATGCAGATATCTCTGTCCGATAATGCTAGACCATTACAAGATTTCTTGTGTGCTGTTTCCCAGTTCCAATTATAGTTTACCTTTTTACACAGCTATAAAGCTCCAAAACTATTCAGTGGAAACCTTCATGAACTACAAGCAAAACGTCTCAAAAAAAGCCACAAGCAGCTCAGTGCATTCTCTGGTACTGTGATTGACCTAATCTACACATTTCCTAACAATGAATAGACTGCATCAGTAACAACTGTGAATACTGGTCACACACACAGAGCCTGTACTCACAGTTTTCACAGCGAGTCCCCGTATAGCCAGCCAGACAGGCACATTTGTAGGTACCACTTTTGTCTAGAATGCATGTTCCATCATGAAGACATGGAGAGGAAGAGCAGGCTATAAAAGAAAAAGCAAGAACATTCATGGTCTCTCACAGGATGTGGGCCCTGCCTATTTTTTTTCTCATGATGGTTATGTCTTGGAGTAAATTACACATTCTCATTAAAAGCTACAAAGACACAGTAAAGGGTGTAATGAATATCAGAAAAAGTCTGTTTTTCCTGGATATCAGAGCCAGCAGCTTTCCTTGCAAAGACTTCACTTGAAGAATAGTCTTCCAGTCTGTTATATCCAGATGCTAAGAGACAAAAATATATATATGCCACATATGGGTGGTGATAGAACAGAAATTCATACCTGAGTGGGCAATGAATTCCTTCCAGGGCTCACTGAAGACTAAGGTCTGACGAAGGACAGTAATTCATTCCTTAAAAGGAATACATATGTGGCAGTTGTACTGTATCCAACTAACCTAAAATATCCCTGAGAAAGGGAAGGAGAAGCAGAAGAACTGTACACACTGATATTTTGTAGTTACTGTTCTGAAGCCAGTGAACTTTCAGCTTCGTCCTTCTCCCAGCTTCATCTCACGGTTCAGTAAATGGCATGTTACTTTTGACATGTTACCCTTGTCAGATACTATCCTTCACAATGCCTGATACTCAAGAGCACTAAATATTTTTCTTTTTAAAGGAGCCTTGATTTCCTTGCTTCAAACAGCATTGGACAGTACTACTAAAGGCTAGAGCCCCTGTGTTGTGTCAGAGATCACTAGTTGAGGGTACAGAAGGGAAAGCGTTACTGAAATTCAATAACAGGCTTTCATCTAACAAGACCCACCATATGTCTAATCCCCAAGAGATCCTGATGTCTCCCCATCTGGTCCCCCATCCCCCTGAAGTCTGTTGGATGAATTTTAGTTACTCATGCCAATTACTGGTTCCCGTTTGACACTTGGCAAAGGATGGGACCTAACACCTGCTTCCAGACTAGGCAGTGCAGCAGGTTTTGTGGTTTCATCCTTTAACAACTACGCATGCAGTGACCTTTCCTGAAGGGGTTTAAGCTTTTCAGCTTATTCTGTATCAATCAATACCTTTCTGGCAGTTGAACCAGTGACCTCTGTGCTGTCAGTGCCACTGCTTCAGAAAGCTGTTACTTACAAGCCAGCACAGAGGAAGGGAAGACAGAAAGTGAAGAAATTCAGTTATGACAGCAAAAGGTGCTTTTTCAGTCCTCTTCATCACATCACTAAGGTGCTGGGGACATCAGATCACCTCCACAGTCTCGTCCTCATCCTGTAAGCACATATTCTGCTGCTGCTTTCACCTGCAGCACAGGGAATTGCTCTAGCAAGCCCTTTGCAATCTGTTCCAGGGACCTTGGCTTTTCCACAATGGGAAATTTCAGGGGAAAGGTTTCAGTTTGCAATGTGCTGCCAGAGCTTTCGATTCTGTTCTGTTCCTGCTTTCAATTCCCCACTGCCCCGTGCATGCTGTATTCTTCCCCTAAACTGTCCTGCTGGCCAGGTTAATGCTTCACATAAAAAGATACTGGGAGTGCTTCAAAAGCCTTTCATGGCAGCTACGCACTAGGCCAGAACAGCCTCATAATAAAGTGCACAGTAAGACCTCCTCAAAAACTCTAAGCCGCCCTTCGCAACGTGCCTTGTGTGGATTACCACACTTGCAGCAACCCAGCCTTAGAATAATTACCACTAAAAATGGGGCAGAAATAAAGTGCTCAACAGTATTGGAATACCAAGTGTTCCCTGCTGTGCAGGGAAAACAAAAACCATTCAGCTCACACCATATGGATAATGGTAGTTCCTTGAGTGTAGACAGCCCTTAGGCAGGAGCCCACACAACGTTCATTTGTTCTGTATCACCTCTCCTGTTGTACTATCAAGCTATGAGTAGCTAACTGCTCCTGCTACATTCCTGACAGGTACTAATAATGACACTAGAAGAACAGGGCAGGATAATAAGTGGCACATTCTGGATTGCTAGTCACATACCCCTGATCATTGTTATATGCTGATCCACTCTAGGTTTGTGTATTTATATCAAGATTACATAAACTAATATACCTCCCAAAGCAGATATACCCTGCATGGATGATCTCATGAAGCACGGGGCACCAGGGTGTGTGGAAAGCAAGTTCTGGTGAGTCATGGATCTTGCAGGGTTTATCTGTGTGGAAGCAGCGTGCTCTGATTAGCCTTCTGTGCCAGGAGTGCTGTGGATAGATTTGACCAAAATTCCCTACGCAGCTGAATAAAGAAGATGCAGGAAGCGCACAGAAGCTGCTTCACCAGCTACACTTCCAATGTTATTTTGCAGCCAGAAAGAAATGATGGAAAGGAGTGTGGGGGATGCGAGCACTGAGCTCTAACAAAACCACAGTAGTTCTGAAGCCCTGCTTCTGTCATTCATAACACTGAGTTCATCACACTACGGAAAATGCCCCTGTTTTCTTCAGGAAAACAATCTGTCTTTTGTACACACTTTTTTTTAAGCTCTAATGGCATGACACGTGAGCCAACACAAGAGTCATGTTAGGGCATTTTCACTGAGCTAATTATGAGGCTTCGCATCAGGTTTTTGCTAATTGAGATAGTGACTCTGCTTCTGCCCACAGCATTGAGCAATTCTGCAATTGCAGATGTATACGCCTCTTTCTCCATTTCCTTCTGTGCTCTTAGTGCTCAGATTCAAACAAAAAAGCATCACAAAACAGTAGCTTTTCTATGCTGGCTGATGTGCTTATTTTTGTCACAGGTAGAAGGAATTCAGTCTTTCTTAGAAAAGCCTCACATTCATATGCCATGTAACAGCTTTCAAACCTTCCCTGCACTGACTTCGTGTAAGTTGCTGTTGGCAACACAGCATGAAAGTTTTTAACGAAGCAAAACAGGGAGATTAGTGCAATTGAATTCATAACAATGAGTGGAATGTTTCACTATTGGATTATTTTACCTGTAATTTCCTCAAAGACAGCATGAAATCCATCAAAGTTCTTGGATCCATCAGACTGGAAGAGGACATGGAGTGAAGACCCAGTGCTTCGGATGGGAGGTGGCCTCTCATTTCCACAGAATTTCTTAATTATTTGGCTGTCCAAATTGTCCCCATCACGGACCTCCACATAGTCGTACTGGCACATATAGTCAAACTCCAGGCTCAGCATGGAAAATCTTGGGGTACAAGGACATACAGTCAGACTGCATACTCTCACCTGTGCACCCTGGCTCTGATTTATTTGGATGTTTAGTTATGTTTGTGCTGCCCCCCTTCAATGAATCAACAAGTCCCTAATCACATGAAGTCTCCCTTGCTTGATCTCAATTATTGCATCAGGATCCTTGGAAGCCAATTGCTCCATGAGAATTTTTAAGTGGCAGAACAGTGAAATCTGAATTGAAGCCATACAGTCTGTTTACATGCATCTGGTCCCTAAACACGTTACAATGGTAGAAATTTCATCTAGGGTCAGACACTGCATGAGGGCATATTTCTATATGGCTACTTGCTAAAAATTGCTGTATTTCCCCTAAATAAAGATCTAAGTATCAAAAGTGACAGTATTGAAGTCCAAGGCTCAAAAGCTATTTACATTGTTATGTTCAGAAGTCAGCAATTAGGGACACAAGGAAAGCTTGGGAATGTAACAGGAGCAGAAATAGGCAGAGAAAAGGAATCTGAAACACTATAGCATGTTTTGCATCAGAAAGTAAAATGGTAGTAAATTCCCAATGTCTGGCACTTGCCCTTCTTTTGAGGGCAGAAACAAGGGACAGGAGTTATTGCAGAAGGGAAATATTTAAAGACCTTTCCCACAATGTCTGTCTTTCCTAGCTTTGACCCAGCCACTGCACAAAGCTCCTGTTCATTAACAGCAATGTCATATACTGCAGTTTGGATTTGGTGGGGCACAGAGCCAAAGCATCCCACTAGAATATGAATGAGAAAGAGCGGGAGAAACACCAAGTGCCTCTGGAGAATGAGCAATGGCCAGAGGTGTAGGGCTCTGCCTTAGTACAGCAGATAGGAACAAGAAGATGTGGGCCTGGAGAGGCCATGCTGCTGATCGTTCAGCAGCATACATAACACAGAATAAATGAAAATTGTTGTGTGTTTAGTTTTCCTGGGAACTCCTAATGCTGCAGACAAATGTGTTCAGGATTAGGTAAAGTCTCTCACATTGCCTATTCCAGTGTGGGCCTAGTGATTTGCAAAGACCTCGTTTTCACACCAAAGAGGTAAGATGAATTTTGGATGTGCTGCTGGATCATAGAGTCTGAAAAGGCAAGAGAGTACTGGACCATATTTCCTGCTATTCTCTCCTTGGGACTCAGGCCCTGCGCAAAGGAGGCCCCCATATTATGTGAAATGACCTTTCTTTGACAGCCCATGAGCTGACTTAAGAGGTTTCTTCACTCAGTTGCCCTTGTTCAGGTCATATGGTTGGTTTTAGAGCATCAGGAGTACACTACATACAGAGAAATGAATAAGCAGTTGCAGGAAGCTACACCAATGGAGCAGAGCCCCACCAATGGAGCAGAGTACCTAATTTTTTAAATCATCTGGTGGAATGTAGAGTAAAAATAAAAATGGCATCTGCTTTACATATGCATTAGAGAGACATTAATTCAATTCAGCTTTGCATAAAATGCATTAGTTGAATTCTAGTTCTGTCAGGTTTGCCAGAGGCATCCTCACAGGCATCAGGTTATACACTACAGCTTAAAAACGTTCTTTCAGTGGCAGATCACATCCCAGGTATCTACCCTTATGAAAGTTATGGGGATATACAAATTAACCCGTTCATCCTTGTCACACCTATCAGGTTACAGTTTATCCTAACTCAATCCTAAAAATATTTATTGGTTCTGCAAACTGGTACATTTCTGATTAAAATTAAGAATTATGTGTGGAAGTACAGAAGGAATGCCCACCCTGTGGTGGGAGCAACATTATTTATAGATGTAAAGGTAAAACTGTCTAGCAGTGTGTTCCTGAACAAAGAATATCAAGAGATTCTCACACAGAGTGAAAGCAGAGAATGAAGGAGCCATACACAAAATACTGCTTTAATTGTTTGCTTTCTCTGCCTAAAAAATTATGAAGATGAAGTGGAAGGTGTGAAAATCATAGGGGGATCTGATTTGCATTTTATTTAACTTAGCATAGAAGCATGATACACTACACCAATGGAATCTCAGACTCATAACTGTTAGGTCAGGAAACCTGCCAAAGCTTTTCAAAACCTCTTGGCTACAGCTCAGTTGATGGGATCCTTTACAGACCACGAGGTCTATTGCTGTTTAAATCACAGGTACAGGCAATTTAATTAACCTCAGTTCCTTCACCTGTGAAACTGTAGCTATAGTATAATTCTCTTGGATATTATGAAACTAATTTAGTGCTACAGGTCATCAGATATAAAATGAAATGCAAAGTATTGTCTTGGTTTCATGTGTCTGCAGTGTGAATACATTCACCAACCTCTCTGAGGAAAGCTTCTAGCCAATGGAAAATATGTAAAACTGCCTCTCTGCTGAGGCATTAAAGAAAATGATTGAAAGTTGTGAGCTATTGCTACTGTGGTATGACATACCTGAGATGGCTCCGGCTGAGGGAGCCTATACATCATAACCCACAGAAAAACAAGGCTGGAAAAAAGCAGAGAAAACAAACCCCCACCACAATCTGGGCACCATTTATCAAACCAGCTCTGCTTCGCCAACCCCCAAAGGACCGTGCGCGCAGCTTGAAGCAAGGGAAGATTTATCTGTGCTCCTGAGAGCTTTGCTCTCCCTGCCCTATATGAAAAGACAAACTACTTTGTTACCCTCCTGTATCTCGCTGTCCCCACCCCGGCCTTTGCAAGCCATCAGAGTGGCAGCAAGCAGGATTTGTGCACAGAGAGAATGAAGAAAGGAGTTCCTTTGTTAGCAGTTGTGCTTACTCAGCACAACGCTGGCTGTGCTCTACAGCTCTAATCAGAGTTAGCAACCACAGAGGGAACCAACACCTTTATATGAGCATGCGGTGAAGGGAATAACTCAGCATGGCTGGCAGACCAATGAGGAAGATCCTAGTAGCATGTTTAGTTGTAGTCCAGTGGAAGGTGTCCCTGCCCATGGCAGGGGTTTGGAACTAGATGAGCTTTAAGATCCCTTCCAATCCAAACTAGTCTACAACTCTATGATTCGATAATTGCAGCTACTCATAACTCCATAAAAGGCTTGCATTTGCAATCTGAAAAAAAGCTGTTAGTGTGGGAATGCTGCAAGCTCTTCTATTAAATTGATTTCCTCTTATTAAATATTAAGTCTCTCTTTAAACATATAGGAATAAATCTGTTTATCTAGCATCATTCTTTTGCCTGGGGTCCAAAGCTGGTGAGATACTGATGTGAAGGCTTTAGCTACTGTTTTTATTGTATTAGTTGGTGGGTTTTGAATACAATCCCCTGCCAAGGTTCCTTCTGCATGTGTAAGCTCCCTGCTACGCACACCTGAAAACAGTATTAATTACTGCAAATAGAGGGTCTCCCGCACTAGGCAGGATACCCCACCAAGAAGTGTGAGATTAAGTCAGCAGCAGTGGGTTAACAGGTCTAAGCACACACAGGTCAGAGAACCAACCATATACTCCAGACATAGGAACAGTAAAAGGAGTAACTGAGGGTGATAGAGGACAGGCTGGTA
The DNA here is from genome assembly GCA_017639245.1 of Myiopsitta monachus. NCBI lineage: Eukaryota > Metazoa > Chordata > Aves > Psittaciformes > Psittacidae > Myiopsitta > Myiopsitta monachus. Next base: position 17,299,398 of record CM029924.1, read on the forward strand.
AAATGAGTGAAAGAAATAAGAGAGGGAAAATGTAGCCTAAATATAAAGCAGGACCCACAGGCAACTCTCCTAGCATGAGACATCATACCAAAATGTTCCTACAGGTTTTCTTCAAAGAATGTCTTAGTTCAGCCTGGTACACTCTTCAGAAAATACTGGGTGTCTTGGTGTCAAGGTCTTGAACAGACCTCGAGAGATACATTGTGCCCAGGATCTGAGAAACTTTCCTTAGCATTCAGCTGTCCTAAATGGGAATTGAAGGCACAGCAGTGATGATTTACACAGTGGATGATTTGTGCCCATCACAAGCTGGACCAGGGAAAAGAGCTGAGGTACCAAATGCAAAGTGGTGGCCATATCTTCACTGCCCCAGGGCTCCCAGCTGTTGACCGCCATTGACTCTTGGTGATCCACATGCCCCAAGGTCTACCTGAAACCAGTGCTGGCTAAAAGTCAGTATGACCTACCTTAATTCAATGTTAAATCCAGCTTGAACATGAATAGTCCATTCGCACCTTGCATTCAGTGGGTAACCCTCCAGCAAAATCTGACCTCTAGGAGCTCGAAGAACCTGCCCACACCCTGGGGAGCAAAGGAGTAAAAAAAATATCTGTGTAAAGGACCTTCAAGAGGCATTTGAAGAAAATAAGTGTAGAAACAACACCGGAATGAGAAGACAGGGTGGCTTAGCCAGATAAATGCTTTCTTACCAGGCAGTATATAAAATAAAGGCACAGCCATAAAATGGCTATAAAGACTTCTGACTCTATTAGAGTATTGCCTAGGCTAAGAGCACCCCTAGGAGTTTTAGTTGGTTGCTTCTTCCTGGTTTGCAACACTGCCCTATGAAACCATTCAGCTTTTGCCCCACTCTTGATTAGCCCACCCAGCCAGCTGGCTGACCCTCCAGCTCAGAAGAGTTGTAATGGATCTCATGTTGAATTGTGTAAAACCTGAAGCTGAGGAAGTTGGTGGAAGAGTGCCAAAGGACAATGCACACTTGAATTAGTTCAAGTGAGTGAAACAGTGAGAAGAGGAGCTGTTGCACCCAACACCACAGTTTCAAATCCTTCACAAGGAGACCCTTGGAAGAAAACCAGCTGATGTACTTCTAGAGATGCCTGTTTGTCCTGAGGATTCACCACATCTTCCTTATGTGTTAATGCCACCATGCCAATGGAGACATATAACCACCACAGCTCCTCCACCAGTGACTCAGTGTAATATATACAGCCCTTACCCCTTCTCTCAGGTATATTCCTACACTTCCACTCCTGTCACATACTGCCTTTTCCACTCTCAGCTTTTCACCATACTATAAAATGCACTTCAGTCCCCAGCATCAACAGGATAAGATGAAGTACTCCAGTCATTTGTGACCATTGAGAAAAACACCAGAGGACAAGGACCTGAACAAGCAGCAGACAAGGTCGCACACTGAGGAAGCAATATCTTTTCACGGCTACCCTGCAGCTGTCCCTAGGCAGCTGTCCCGGGATAGCTGTCCTATTTCCTCATCTTGGATGCTGAACATTTTTAGCCCAGAGTTCTCTCACCTTTGGTAACCTTGCCGTTACCCCAGCTATAAAATATGGTTAATGATATTTTTGCTGTGGAAGAAGGATAGTTGTTTAGTGACTTTTACAGGGCCTTCTGTGATCTGGAAATGGAAGTGTCAGCAAAATGCACAGTTATATCATTATGCACCAAACAAAGCTAATTTCTCAGTTTCTACTTTTCTGACTACGCCTTTCCAGATGGAGCCTTGCACATGGTTACATTCCCTGGTAAGCCCTCTGGCGCTTTGCTGGGGGATGAGGCTCTATCCATAAGCCATAAATTCCAATTGAGTCTAACAGCATCACCAAACCAGGGGACTCTGACAGGCTGCATAACACAGATAATAAGTGGAAAGACAAATGACACAAAAGACCTCCACAGCAACTCTCTCACTTTATTTTACCTCTTTAGGCCAACAGAAATTCCTGCTGCTTCCATTTGTTTCCCAAGGGGAACCCTAAACTTTTAACCAGTAACATAGGGTGAATGCTTCCTACTGAAATGAGTTTTAAAACTCTTCTCAAGGCCCTTCTTTCCTTTGGGAAAAGAAGGTGACAGTGACCTGGTTTGGCAAAGAACCAAGCCTCTGCGGTTCCAATTGATCTTAGTGGCTGGAAATCAGTCCTGCTGCATCTGGTCTATGGGGAAAAGTGAAAACAGCAGGTCACTTACTCCTCTTTCTTCTTGAGAAAGTGTTGCTCAAATGAAATACCTTTGTTCATTTACCCTTGGTTACCCTTAATTAAGCAGGACCCAAGGAAACAGAAATGTTGCTCGGAAGAGTTCCTCAGAAGTGCTTCATCCTTCTCTGGGTCTCACCTAGTTCCCTCTCTAAAAGACAAGGCTAATGATGGTGCTCAGCAACCACATTAGGATTCAGCGAGTAGAGTAAGATCTGCTGTGGTGCACATGATAATGCTCTTTCCCACAGCAAGAAACAGGATCTTGTGCTGCTGTTGGCTCCTGCCTCAAAAACAACCTGAGACAAAGCTGCTAGAAATCTTCAGATGGTTTGACAGAGGGCTTGGACCACCTCAAAGAAAGTTTCTCTTTCGTCCTGAAGGGCTTTTGAGTTGCTGATGCCTTTAACAAAGAAAAGCCACAGAACTGGTGCAGAGATACTTGTATGCACAGCATACTAAATGCACTTTTCTGTTTGCAATGGTACAGCCTGAACTCTCTAAACACTGGTGCCAAGGAAGTAGGTTTGGCCAGCAAAGCAGGTGGTCCTGAGGCTAAAGAGGAGCCATTCAGTGACCATCTCCAAAGAATGTTCTCAGATTTGCTACCGCCCTTCTCCACATGAAGCACCTTTGCGATCACATCAGATCTGTGCTCTTGTATCTCCAGCCCTTCTAGCAGAAGTTAGGCTGACTCCCTATTCAATCATCTGTTGATCAAAAGGAGTCTTTTCTCTTCCCATTCAGAATCTGCGGGAGACCTGGAAAGTTCTGAAAAATAATTTACATCCTAAACACAAATGCTGGCAAATTCTGCCTCATTTACAAAAAAATAATCCACTTTGGCGGAGTGTCAGCATCCTTTTTCCTTTCCTGTTTCTGAAAAAAAGGCAGCTTTCAGGACCACAGTAAGATTTCCTCTAAGGCTTGTTACGAACAGAAAAGAAAACAATTCAGAAGACCTCTCTGTTGTAGCCCACGGAGACCCATGGGTCAGCAGAGGAAGAGGTCCTGAGGAGACCTCCGGTAAGAAATCATTATCTGCTGTTCAAGTGCTACAGCACTGATGTGGGGCTCCTTCACAGGTCAAGAGGACTGAACCAAGGGAATGACAGTAGAAGAGTTACTGGTATTCATAAATGGGCTGATATGGGAAAGCAGATGTCCTTCATCATGCCTTGTTGCTACCTGTTGCTTGTTGGTCACCAATATTACGTGAAACACTAAAGTTTGCAAAGTCTCTAAAACTACCAGTGCTATTGTTCATCACAAGGACCACATTCAGACAACAAGGCTGAGGACAGCTGTTAGATAGCACCACCTTGTCTCCTGCTTTGATGTGTTCTCAAGTGACTTGATAATTGGAGGTTGACAAAGGCAGCTGGAGTGCAAGGTACAGAAGCAAGGGTCCTGCAGGTTCTTCTGGTTTTAGATTCTGATGTACATTTTAGAGCATGATAGTCCAATCCAATAAACACTCCTATTAGGAAATGCCCCAGCAGCAAACTATTATAGAATCACAAAACAGTCTGGGTTGGAAGGGACCTTAAAGCTCATCCAGTTCCAAACCCCTGCCATGGGCAGGGCACCTTCCACTAGACCAGGCTGCTCCAAGCCTCATCCAACCTGGCCTTGAACACTGCCAGGGATGGGGCAGCCACAGCTTCTTTGGGCAACCTGTGCCAGGGCCTCAGCACCCTCACAGGGAAGAGCTTCTGCCTAAGATCTCATCTCAATCTCCCCTCTGTCAGGTTAAAGCCATTCCCCCTTGTCCTGTCACTACAGGCCCTTGTCAAAAGCCCCTCTCCATATTCCTTGTCAGCCCCTCTAAGCACTGGAAGCTGCACTAAAATTCTCTCTGGAACCTTCTAGCATTCTTCCAATTGACTCTATTTGGTGCGGGTGTTTTTCCCTACTAACATTCCTTTGGACTACCCTATACAATTTCTTTTTACCAAATGATCCAGCCTCCTTTGGCTGTTCTTCAGCCACGTCCAATGTATCCGGCTATGCCAGCAGACAATATAAAGCAGACTGCCTCACAGGCCACCCCATGCTGCTTCTTCCTGGTCTAGTGGAAGGTATCCCTGCCCGTGGCAGGGGGTTAGAACTACATGAGCTGTAAGGTCCCTTCCAACCCAAACCAGTCTGTGATTCCCCACGACCACTTTTGCTGGCAGCGTCCAGAAACCTCACCCCGCCCTCGCCATTGCGCGCAGCCCCTTGGCTGCTGCTCTGCGGCTGAGGCAGTGCCACCAGCCCATAGAGCTGGATGGGGCATCCCAGGGCCATACGGCTGCACCCCTTGCGGTAAACAGCCCCTGCCCCACAGCTGCCTCACACACACACCAGTGCGGTGTTAAACAGGCATTAATCCTGCCCGCAGTCTACACTGCGGCTGGCACTGCATTCCGGGCACTCACCCCCTTAGCCCTGCAAGTGCGGCCATTGCCCCTTCCCCCTGACAGAACCCGGCCTGGGGCCTCTCGCCCTCCTCCAGGGCCCCCGGGTGACACCTAGCGGCGGCGGTGCCGCAGCACCGGAGCGCCCAAGGGAAATGGTGCAGCGGGAGGCTGAGCCCCGGAGCGGGAAGTCCCCACCGGGCTGGGCCGGGGCCTGCGCGGCTTCCAAGGACGGTCCGGTAGTGAAAGGATGGAGCCGGAGGGGTACTGCTCGTTTGCAGCGGAGCCTGTCCGAACCGCTCGCCATCTTTGCCGGCCCGGGGCTGGGAGCGGTGCTCTGCGGTAGCGCCTCCCGCGGCCCGCGAGAGGGAGACAAACCCCGGCGGTTCCCGGGCAGCGGCGGCGGGTTCACCCGGAGCCCCGTCGGGTGCCCGGGAGCTGCTTACCGCTCCCCCCGGCTCGTCCCTCCGCCCCGGGCTGAGCCCCGGGCAGCCGCCCCGCAGCGTTCAGGCGTGGGCAGGGCTGCAAGTCTGCGGATAGCTGTTCCTCAGTGCAGGGTCAAGGTAGAGGCGGGCCTGGCTTGGCAAGGGGTGGTAACTAAATTCAGGGAAGGTTCAGCTGGGAAGCCCTGCAAGGATAGCTCTGTCAGGAGGAGCAATCCCTTCCTGTTCCCCACAGCTGCGGAGCTGGTGCGGGGCAAAGCTTTGTGTGTGGATTGTACAATGACCGGCTTGGCAGGAGGTGGGAACTGGATGAGCTTTAAGGTGCCTCCCCACCCAGACCAGTCTGTGACTTAGCAAAGGTGCCCAGGGCAGGCTGCAAAGTTCCAGATGTGATCCTATGTGCAGATACCATAGAGAAATACCTCCTCCTTTGCTCTCCAAGAAGTGATGCTAGCAGATCCACTGCTCCAGCAGCCAGTGCATGCTACCCTTCAGAGGCTACTCACTGGCCAGCCTCCAGACCAAAAGCCACATAGCTGTGAGCATGCAGGTGTGCACCCATCATGGTCACAGACTGCTTTCTGGACAAGTAATCTCTGCATGCCTGAGCCTACCAGCAGGGCTAAAAGTGAGACAGACATAAGAGGCAGAACAGGGGACCTCAGAAGTGTGCTGAGGTCACAAGTGCCCCCTGTGCTCCTCTTTTAAGAGTGGAAAAGATCTGCCCATCCTAACCTGCCTCTGAAGTACCACAGACCCACGCGAAACAGACCACGTCCTCAGTGCCGCACTGTTTCCCTCAAAAGAGCAAGTAGGAAGGAATGCACTATAGGACAAAGCTCTTCAAAATTTCAGTATTGCAAAAGTACCCAAACAGGCTGCAGTGGGGGGGGGGGGGGGGAGGGTTTGCTTTAAAACACAAGTAGGCAGAACAGGCTGAAATGTACTGTGGGCAGCTGACCTACTGAGGCAGGGAGAGGAAGGATTAGGTGAGCTAATGATTTTTTCTCAGCTCTGCTCTTATAAAAAGTGCCAGCAGAGCTCTAACATCGACCCAGAGCAAACAGGACTTTAAAGTGCTATCAGAAATCGCACCAACAGCAAGGGGCTCAGTTTATCAACTCCAGAAGCACCAAGGTTGAGTTCGTCCTCTTTCTGAAACATGTCAGTTCCCCATATTCTGCTGTTTGAAGCAATGGGTTTAGTTTGTTTGCTTTCACCTCCTGAATGGCTGTGGGCTGCTCTGAGAAAGGAGGCTCAGTTGTTGCTTTAAAATCAGTGACTAAAACGAGGTTAGGTTAAGATATGTGAAAAAAAATGGACAGAGCAGAGCAGGAAAAGGAGGCTCTGCTTTCATCTTTTAGTGAAAGGTGAACAGAGAGGCAATGGATACAAATGGTGGAAAGCTGGTGAAAGAAATAATAAAACTGTATCAAGTTAGTTTATGGAATTCAGTATTGAAACCAACAGCTTAGCAAAATCCAACAAGCAGGAGTTCTTGTAAGCTCTTGGGAACAAAACCTTCAGGTATTGGTACCAGAGCCTTCAACACTCCTAGTCCACCATAGCACTGTTAGCAGTTACAAGTTTCCAGAGCTTCCTTGGAGTGTGCTGGAGCTGTGTGAAGGAGGGGGGGAGCACTGAATCTTGCCTGGTGGTGGTTCTGCAGCCCAGGGGTTGAAGGAGGACAGAGGAGAAGCTCTTTGATCTAGCTGATGCCCTTGTGAATCTTTATGCTTTGCTGAAGGCCTCTGGGGAATCAGTTATGCTGAAGAATGTCCAAGAAAGGCAGTCAACACAAGATTTCCAGAGTCAGAGTAGTTAAAGTTTTAAAATAAACCAAAACAAACCAGAAGTTTAGTAGGGTTGAAACCTCCTGTGGTTTGGGGCCCAGGCCAATGCTGTGAGCACTGGGAGAGAAGTTCTCCCCTCTGTAGATCCGCTCACTGCCTGTTTGTGCTTGCCCTCTCCTGTCTGTGCTCTTTAAAGCGTCACCATTCAGGGATAACTGGAAAGGCACAGCATGGCTCTGGCCCCATCCCACCCTTCCCTGGCCCTGCCATTCCTCTCTGCCCATGTAGGACACTTACTCATGCAGTCCCCTCCGTACCAGCCAGCTCTGCATGCTGCACAGTAGATCCCTTTGATATAGAAGTCATCGAGCGTCCCTCCCCAGGAGCCATTGCGACAGGACTTGCAGTTCTCGAAAATGGTGCAGCCTGAAAGGAGAGCCACAGTGTTAGATGATGACCAAGGTGGATTGTGCTTCAGGAAGAGGAGCAGTCTCTCCTTCTTGTCCACAGAGAATGCTGGTTATGTTAATGACTGCTGTAGTGCTGACAGCTTTCCCGCTGTGAACCGTACCCAGCCTCCGCCTCCAAACCCTAAGCAGCTCAGACTCTGAGATTTGGAACCAAACTCCCAGTCTAACTTGTCCAAACATCTAAATCTCATTGCTCTGACTGTAAATGTCTCTCTCAGAAGTCTTAATGTGGCTGCTGGTGCCACTTGGGCCCAGCCCAAGTGATTCTGATATCTTCTAGCCTGGCGCTGTCTCCTCCTGCCCTCACCTTTCACTTCAGCCTTTCTGCTTTGGTAGCCAGACTTCCAAGTCGTAGAGCCATAGACTGGTTTGGACCTTAAAGATCATCTAATTTCAACCTCCGGCCATGGGCAGACTGTTGTAAGGTGTCCCCTGAGCCTTCTCTTCTTCAATCTGAACAAGCCCAACTCTCTAGTCTTCTCTCCCTTCTTGCTTTGGGCATACAAACCATCCCAGAGCACCTACAAAAAGCTCCTGCTGTGAAGCCAGCTGCAGCATCACCCCTTGGCAGCTCCGCAGCCTGCCCAGGACACCCAGAGGATAACACTGCCAGTGGAAAGTGTGGTGGTTTTCTTTCTGGCAACAGCACTACCAAGTGTCCTGCTGCTGTCAGAAGAGTAGCAGAGGAAGCTCCCGAGGAGATCTGGGGCAATCCCATGGCCCAGTGAGATTTGCCTGCCCTTGCCACTTCCCTCCCAAGCAGCTACTTTTACATGCTGGTGCCTTGGCCAAAGTTCCAGCGCAAATGCAGTGTGGCCCAAAACGTACCTGGGTGGATTAAGCAGGAGTCACACTCATTGTCCTCATTCCTGCAGCAGGGAATGGTGTAGCCCACTCTTTCCTTCTGTCCTGGGCAGATGCACTCAATTTGGTCATATTCGCAGCACTCCCGACACATGATATTCCACTCGGCACCCGGGCAGTTTTCATTGATCACTGTGTACTCTGCTAGAGGGAAAGCACACAAGGAAATAATCCATTATCTGCCATGGATTGACAGGATCAGAGGCGGACTGCCACAGTAAGTGCAGATCCCATTTCTCCACCAGCACACTGTTTAAGTTCTATAAAATAAACTCTAATGAGTGCATGGTGCTGTCAGCATATCTCCTCACCAGCTGACAGGCCTGATGACTATTTTTGTTGAGTTTGGTGGTAAAAAGAGAGAGAGCAGACTAGGAAGATGGGGCGTGAAGGAAACGCAATGAGACTACCTCTTTCTTCTGTTTCCATTTCTCCTCCCTTTTTGTCTTTCTATTTTTTTTTACTTTTTATTTTTATTTTTTATTCATTGTGGTTAGGTAACAACCTTTTTTCTATTGTTTTAAACTCTGAGTAACAGAGCTCCCTTGTTATTGCGACAAGTCATACATATCTAAGGTATAGCGTATCTAACTGTACCTGTACATGGCTCCCTGTTCCCACAGGTGTTTTGATCCTTTGAGGGCTGGAGCACCTCTGCTATGGAGACAGGCTGAAAGAGCTGGGCTTGTTCAGCCTGGAGAGGAGAAGACTCCTTAAGGGGAGACCTTAGAGCAGCTTCCAGTGCCTAAAGGGGCCAACAAGAAATCTGGAAAGGGGCTTTTGACAAGGGCCTGTAGTGACAGGGCAAGGGGGAATGGCTTTGAACTGACAGAGGGGAGATTGAGATGAGATCTTAGGAAGAAGTTCTTCATCCCCTGTGAGGGTGCTGAGGCGCTGGCACAGGTTGCCCTGTGAAGCTGCAGCTGCCCCATCCCTGGCAGTGTTCAAGGCCAGGTTGGATGGGGCTCAGAGCAGCCTGGTCTAGTGGAAGGTGCCCTGTCCATAGCAGGGGTTTTGAACTGAATGAGCTTTAAAGTCCCTTCCAACCCAAACCATTCTGTGATACTATGATATGAGTATATATTTTCATATGTAGAGCTTGTGTACACAATAGGGTCAAAAAGCAGATGTCACTTGGTGAAACAAATGTGTGTGTTTATTTGTAGTGTCGGTGAGTTGAATTAACTTGGCCCTTAAAGAACTGTAAATCTACTGCCACCTAGAAATGCTGTTTGATCACTTCTTGCCCTTGTCTCAACTGAAACAATAAAAATAGTCTGTCTTTGATTTACTGACAATTTTTGGGCAACATATGTAGCCTTGACAAGGAAATTTGTGGATTTGAGGTTTTTTTGAATTGATGCTCTGGAGGATTTTCTTCACAGGTATCATTAAATCAATTATTCTGAAGTTTTGTAGAAGCCTTTTTTAAAGAAATTAGTGTGAAGACTATGCACCTCTTTCATAATGGCAGGATCTCTTTTGTTTGCATAAATATTTCTAGGCTACTGAACAAAAGGCAAAGGAAGCCAATCCCTCTGAAATTTAAGAGGGAGATGCACAGAGCCACTCATGTGTGTAACAAATGTTTGTTTCCATTGCTGTGCTCATCCTGGGCTCCAGGGAGGAAGAGGCATAACCCTGCTCCCTATGCCCACACTTGGCCATTATTACCCTAAACCAGAAGAGAATGAGGCAATGAAGTGTGAGGGGAGATTTATTGACAGAATAGAATTCTGGAAGGCAGGCCTTGGCCGAATGTGGCAGAGATAATTGTGGGGTGCTTTGTGGCCCTGACTTTGATAATCCTCCAAAGCAGGCAGCCTGTCTCGCAGGCAGTGGCTGTGTCTCCTAGCATCAAACACAGTCCAGAAAGTGGCTTGACCTTTCTTTGGGAGAAGCAGGAAGAAGCTGCTTGACAACCCATGCAAAATATTTAGCTGAAAAGAACAAACAAGTCTCTGGACAGGCAAATAAACAGTGGATTAACTTCTGGGATTTTAAGGATGGAAGAAAAGCTCAGTAAATCCAGGCATAAACAGCACTCATGGAAACAGCTCAAGACCACAGAAACAGAGCAAAAAATGGCTGTGTTGGGAAAGCACATGAACCTCCAGCGCAGGTGTCAGAGGGAAGACCTGCTTGGCTTTGGCACAAAAGCAATTTTTCATCCAATGCTTTGAGCCCACGGAGGGGCAAGTGAGATGGGAGATAAGCACTGGGGCATACACAGAGTGGCAGGTCATTCTCATGTGTTTCCAGGTTCAGATGGCAACACACTCATGCTTTTCACTGGCACTTGTGTCTAGTGAGATCACCTAGTCCCTATAGCACATTTCAGAGGCTTAGGCTGTCAGCAGTGGATTTTGTAAAGCAGTAGGAGGGGACTGGATTTGATGGATGGACTGCTCAGTGGATAGATAAGGAGTTGGCTGGAAGGTAACACTCAGAGAATTTCCATCAATGGCTCTGTGTCCAAGTGGAGACCAGTGACAGTGGTGTCCTCAGGGGTCACCAGTCAGTGACAAAGATGTTGAGCAGCCTGGAAAAGCCAACTGTGATAGCTCAGAAACATGTGACAGGAAAAGGGAGAATGGCTTTAACCTGACAGAGGGAGATTTAGATGGGATCTTAGGCAGAAGTTCTTCCCTGCGAGGGTGGTGAGGCCCTGGCACAGGTTGCCCAGAGAAGCTGTGGCTGCCCCATCCCTGGCAGTGCTCAAGGCCAGGTTGGATGGGGCTTGGAGCAACCTGGTCTAGTGGAAGGTGTCCCTGCCCGTGGCAGGGGGTTGGAGTTAGAAGATCTTTACACTCCCTTCCAACCCAATTCTGTGATTCTCTGATGTTCCCAGTCAGTATCTGAGGGCTGAGCTACAGTGATGGCAATTCCTCACAGTGATGATGCCACCTCCCCTTCTCCTCGTGCTGAGCCAAAGCTTTGGAGGAGCCAAAGGCTCCTCACTTTGGGGAGCCCTCCCTGCTAACAGCTGGGCCCTGAGCTTTCTCCGTGAAAAGCTGAGGGTGGGTGATGAATCACAGACTCTGTACCATGAACCCACAGAATCCAGTGAAGGGAAGGAGTGGAAAGAGGTCATTCCTGGTGCTGCAGTAGATTGAAGAGTGGATAGTTTTAACCTGCTGGACTACCGAGCTTCTACTGTAACTCACTTTCTTTACAAAGTTACAGGAAATCCAGCTCTGATCTGACTTGCCAGGTTCACACACATTCCTTACTTTCTCTGGTCCAGAATTCCCTTTTTTTCACTTCTTATTTTTGCTTCACCTTTTCAAAACATGCCAACTTCCTTGGCCAAGATGTGCTTGGGCAGACTGGTGTGCCACAAAGGAGCTCGAGCAGTCAGCAATGTAGTCATCATCTCCCTGACACAAGTGTGTCTGGTTTTCCTATCACCCTCATGGCTGGGCACACATCAGGCTCAGCCATCTCTTTCCTCTCTAAACCTGAAATACTATCTTGTTTCAAGCCACAGGACTTCGGAAGGGGTAGCAACACCTACACAAGAAATTCTTTTATTAGTACTTGGAAGGGTCATGATGGAGGTTTGACAGATATATTGTTTGAAACTGAGTGGAAATGCAGCCTTCCAAATGGGCAGTTATTACTGCATCATTCTGAAAAGCCCAGAGTCTCCTTGCAGGTTAAGTGAAGGCTCCATTAGTAGCCACCCTGAAGTCTGAAGATATATTACTTAGTCTTATGCCAATGAGTTCAAAGAGGATGCCCCAGTAATAAAGAAAAACGTAGCTGCAAGAATAAGACCATCTTAAGCCCTGGTTCTATTCAAAACAAGGTCTGCTGGATAGGATAGTGATGAATCCTGTGGGGTATACAGTAAGTCCAGTCAAATCTGTCATTCAGGGGAAAAGCAGAGACCTTTCAGGGATGGAAAAAAGTCTGACCATCAAATCAAGCTATGTCTTAGAGCTCAGCTTAAAAGCCAAGCTGAATTTAACCTTGCAAAGGAAATCAAAATAATAGCAAATGGTTATTCAGGCATTTAAAAAATAAAGAAATAAGGAAAGAGGAAGAGAAATTCCTGTGGGAAGGCATTGTGGATGAAATACAAGTCCATGGATGGAGAATGTAGTGAGTTATTAGCTTTCATCTTCAGGGAGGTTGTTTATGGGGAACAAGGGCTTCAGGCTGTGGAAACGAATAGTGTGATGCACATATTAGTGAGCTTCTAACCAACTGCAGTTTACACCTTGGGATATTCAAGTACACCAGTTTTGGTTTATCTGACTAGGTCAGGTTTAACGCTTTAGTGATTCACGAACAGAATTGCTGCTTGAGAGGTGGATCAGGCAGCTCATCGGAGTAAAACTGCAACTTCAGCAAACTTGTCTTTTGCCATGGCAAATCTGTCAGTCATGGTCACCTTGCTCGATGGAAAGGAAATTTCTTTTCCAAAAGACTGAGAGTTGGCAAAATTATATGACTAAGAACTGAGGTGAATTGAAGCAAGCCCAATTACACCAATTAACTCTTGTATGTTCCACTTCCTTGGAAGAATTACTTTTTTAGGCTGCAGTCACTTTAAGCTGCTAGAAGCCCATGCTGCTGCTGAGATAGGATGCTTTCCTCCCTTCTGTTCTTGATTTTCTATCTTCCCATTACCAGTCCTTATCTTTGTGCTGGTATTAGCTGCTATTTGGGAGGATCAGACAACTAATCCAGCAGACCACCAGTTTGCCACTCCATCCGTCCTTGGTGGGGAGGAGGGAAGAAAAGCTTGCAACCTAAATATGCTCTACACTCCTCCAAAAGAGAGAGCACCTTAGGACCCTGCCAAATATATGTATTTATCAGAAGTCCTGAAAGACGGAAGAAAGTGCTTGATACGGACATCCATATCTTGTTCTGAGCTAATGGAACTACCCATCCTACAAGTCCATTCTGTTATCCTGAAAAGATGAATTTTCATTTCATGCCTCAATTTATCCATCAGCACATTGGTAAAATGCTACTTAAGCTCAAAGAAATGCTATTTTAAATTGCTTTGAAAAGTGCCATATGAATTAAAAGCACGTTGTAAATAAGAGCAGATACAAATGGATACATCTCTAAAATTGGAAGCCATCCGTAGAGGATGACTTTTGCAAAGTGGTTATTCAACCAGTTCATGTTCCATGAGGGAACAGGCCCCATTTTCTTTTATTACATTTAATTTTTCAGCATGATGCTCAAAACCAGTTACTGCCTTCTGCAGAAGAAATGAAGTTTGTGGCTGCAATTTCCTAAGGCTTTTATTAGGGAATGCTTGGCCATGAAATAATTGTGAAATGAAGCCCTCTCAATTTAAAGAAAAAATAGCTCCAACAGGGGTGAAACCTAGGTGAAACAGGTAACTTTTTAAAAAAAAAAAAGTTTTTTTTTCACATGTCTCATTTTTATTCCTGTTTTATAGAGTCATAGAATCGCAGACTCGTTTGGATTGGAAGGGATCTTCAAGCTTATCCAGTTCCAGGGACAGCCAGGGACACCTTCCACTAGACCAGGCTGCTCCAAGCCCGTCCAACCTGCTCTGAACACTGCCACAGATGGGGCAGCCACAGCTTCTCTGGGCAGCCTGTGCCAGGGCCTCACCGCCCTTATCTCTACTGTCATTGCACAGATGTGCAAGCTGGGCCCAACCCCAAAGGTATTTCTGTAGACATTAACAAGAAGAAGAACTCTGAGCACACAGGAGGTAGAGAGCTTGTCAGCTGGAAATGAGAAACATGTTGGGTGAAACCATGGCTCCACTGTCATGAGCAGAAAAACTCTCCATTTGATTTAAGTAAGGCCAAGAGGAATAGACCTTGGAAGGGAAGAGAGATGTTTCCTTTAAGAGGTTTTTATTAGGGCTTTTTGAAAACAGTGTACCCCAAATCATTAATAATGAATAAAAGTGCAGGTCTTCATTCTTAATCTCTTTTTGCCTCAGATAACCTATCGTGCAAAATGATGCCTGGTTTCCTAATAGATATGTTAAAAGGGTGAAAGAGATAATGCTATCTCTAAAAACACTTGTTTCTCTTTAGAAATTATATACCTATTACTCTTTTTAGCAGCTGGGCTAATAAGAAGGGTAGATAAAATGCATCGCTGTTTTATTTGTATTCACTGTGTTTACCTTATGGGTCACAGACCTTTGTTGAAAAATCAGATTGCATCTCCTGTGGAGTCAGCGAGCATCATCTACTGGGCAGTGGTGTGTGCTTACACACAGCAGTGAGAGTAGGGAGGGGGGAAAAGAAAGGATTTCTATTTGAAAAAATCAAAGCCAGTGGGTGAACACAGAAGGAAATCATAGAATCATGGAATGGTTAGGGTTGGAAGGGAGCTTACAGAGCATCTAGTAAATTTAGTATGCTAAGCTGAATTTGTCCTTTTAATGAATATGCATTCACTTGACAGTCTTTTTAAGTCCCAAATGAACAATTGTGTTCAAAGCAGACTAAACTGCTGACATATATTATCTCTAAGAAAAGCACTGAAAACCTGTCTAGTGTACGTACAACTGTGTTCTGCTGGATGGGACTGCTTGTCTTAAGCTCGGCCTTTTTAACAATTCAGATCATGTTTCACATAGAAAAAAAGGAGAATGTACATTCTGTTTTGGTTCAGGAATTGGGGTCTGCCTCATATTTTCAAATAGGAGGGTCTCTATTCCAGGTTTTTGGTTGTCCTATAGTGCTTAGCAGATATAAATTCAGATATAAATTGCCCTGATGGTGTTCCTGATAGGCCATAGGTTTACTTCATTGTGCTCCTGCAGTATTGCCCTTTCTACATTTGTAAGCTTCTGTTCTTAATGAGGCTATGACAGACAAACTGTAATCTCCCAACACTTCTCCTCCAAGAAGAAGAATTGTTAGTTCAATAAAAAAATTATATTTGAGGTCTCCATCAGGCCCTTAACAGGATTCCCCATGTGACTTCCAAAGCTTGTATCTCTCTCCACACTGCCTTGTTTCGCTTTGTCTAAAAGGAAAACCAAACAAAAATTGTTCCTATTTGTGAGATCCAGACTTTGCCCATCTAAGCAATGTAACGGTGCATTGATGCAAAAACTGCATTAACACAAATAGCTCTTGGGTTTTCTGTTTTCAGTCTCAACTGAAAACAGGACTCTTAATTCAGTCTTTCTACATGTTAAAGCTTCCGTAATCCCACTACCCCTCAGCCAACATCACCTCTGCTGTGACGCCCAATCATTCCCACCATTTTCCTCTTTCAATAAACCTTCATGTCCTGCAGCCCCTCCTGTTGCCTGGTCTACCCACTGCTGCAGAGATGACTGACAGCTCTTGAATAAGATGCTCGTTCCTATAGGAAATTTCCTGTTCCCTTTCTTTCTACATTTCAGCAGCCCCTGTTCTCTGAAGGTGAGCTGTAATATGCAAAATAAAGCCATCCTCCACACCTCCTGAGTCAAAAATTTGCTCCTTCCCCTATTTTCTTGTACCAAACCCCCATGTCCTCTCCTTTCTATTTAGAATCATAAACTGGTTTGGATTGGAAGTGAGTATTTAGAATCATAGACTGGTTTGGATTGGAAGAGACCTTAATGCTCGTCTACTTCCAATGCCCTGCCATGGGCTGGGACACCTTTACTCTGTCTTTTTGTCATAGTTGGATTTAAATCACCAGCCACCTATACCACTAGCCAGGATGGCTTTAGCATCTAAAGCAACCTGAAGAAGTCTGCCCTAAACCTCCTCCTCCTTCAGTTTTGTCTCTGTAATTGTCAGCTGGCGTTAGTGATTTTATTCTAGGTGCTGGCTTCATCCAAGAAGGGCCATGACAGGCTAAAATAGCCAGGGTAAAGGCTAAAAATCAGAGGCTGCCTCATTACCCTTCAGACCTTTATTTCCTTCTGGGATAAAGGAGCTTATTCTGGCCACAAAAGTTATACTAGCGGGATCAGGAAGAGATTTTGTGCTGCAAGACAGGGAACAGGAACAGGTAACAAATGAGTGACAGCACTGATGAAGTTAGAGAGCCCAGCCTTTGCTGATGGGGTCTGGGGGACAAAGCCGGGCTTCTGCAATAGGGGAGAATATTTGGGAATCTGTGGAGAAGAAGCAGCTGCCCTACTGAAATTTATGACTACATAACATGAGAATGTGCTTGTGTTATAAACATGGAGGAGTGGTGCTGACCTCTTTTGAGTTCTTGCTCGCTGTCATGGTGTGAGACCTGGAGCACCCTGGCAGTTTACTTGAAGTCAGTGCTGCCCAGATAGAAATATTCCACACAGACAGTAGCAAAACCCCTCCACCTCAAATTTTACTCCTTACAGGGGTGTGTAGTCGAACCCTAACCAAGGACTGCAGATGTCCTCATCCATTCCCAGTGACAGCTTGCCTCCCTGCCCTATGGCCTCCCTCCCCATTTGCACCATATCTCTGGTCTTGCTGGACAGAGAGGGGCATCCACGTCCCCAAGGGAGCTTGTGCTGCTGGAAGCACCCGCGGGACTCTATGGTGGTGAGGGCTCCTGGTGGGCCATTGGAGACCCAAATGCTGGCCACCAGCAGGCTTGCAGGGACCCCTGGGAGCCCCTTGCAATGGCCCCGGGTACGAGAATAAGAAACCCCAGCTTTTCTCCAAAACAAAAAGCAAATCTCTTTCACTTTGTCCATGCTAGGAACCTAAACATGTGAACTGAAGTAACCCATTTGCTAAGATTGAATGCATCTGGATGCGTCTGAGTGCATCTGGCCTCCACTTCGCTAGACAGAGGCTGGAGGGGGAGGGGAAGAGAGGTTGGGAAGGGTTTAGATAGGCAGAAACAAACACACATATATTTTTAAGGAAATATGAGTCACTTGCACTTCAAGTTTATTCCAAAAATCAATTCCCAGACCTCCCCGACTCCTGCCCCTAACTCCTGAGGCAGGCCCTGTGCAACTGGGTGTGATAAATAGGGATAAAAATTGGATACATCTGTGGGGAGGAGGCAAAATGCTCTTTTCCAACCTGCCCTGACATGCTAAGGCCACCACTGCACTCTTGAATTGCTCCCCTGTCTCCGAGAGCCTCTCCCCTTGCTGCTGGCCCCCTCCTCTTGTCAGCAGCTACGGGCAAGTGCCCACCCCACCAGCAGCAGGGCAGGGGAGGCACAGCTGGGAAGGAGATGGGGCAAGAGAGACAGCTGGCTTTCCTCCACGTGCCCCACAGGCTCTTCTTGCACTGCTTCTGGAGTGTGAGGAGCTGGTGTCAGGGAACCAGCATCCTCCCTGCCACGCTTGAAGTCCAACAGCCGTCATCTCCTTGCCCTTCATTGTCCTGTCTGCCCTTGTCGCCAGCAGCCCAGTGCCTGCCCCCTTGGCAGGCCAACTTCACACCATGACTGAGACATGCTCCTCTGGATTGAGGAGAGATCTGTTGCCCACCTTGCTGCTTTGACAGCTGCAGCCCATGCCTAGGGCTGCTCTGCTGCTATTTCTGTGCCACTCCAGTGTGTGCCACGGAGCCACCTCTCCTGGCCAGTGTGCAAAGTGGCACGGGGCAAAGGGTGGCAGGGTCAAGTCAGTGCATGTGGAATGGAGGTGTGGAGGAGCTCTCTCTGCTCATGCCCCAGGGGAACATTGGCAGGAGGTCATGCTGCAGGCACAAGTGGGCAGACATCGCTGGCCACTGCCTGTCACCTTCACCCTAGCCTCAGAGGCAATGGCAGAGGATGGCAGCGGCAGACCCTCTGCTGCAGCTCCAGGTCGGGAGGGCTCTGAAGGACCGTCCTTGACCCATATGATTGATAGCCATCCCAATCGCAGTGCCGGTGTACCTGACAGTCCCCCCCCCCCCCCAACAGGCAGTTACCTTGCCAGGTGCACCGTGATCTGCAGCAGCTTGAAGGGTGGGTGATGTGAGGGCACCTCACCTCCTGGTCCTTAGGGCTGCAGCTCCTGAGGAAGCAGCCAGCAGTGCCAACAGCGAGATGCTGCCAGCAGCTCCGGCCACCTCCGCATGTAAATAACAACAGCAAATCTGCACTCAACAGTAACTGCTTTTTGCTTAACCTTATCAAGAAGAAACCATACATGCTGGTTCAGCACAAACTGAGGTGAGGCTTAAATATAAAAAAGATCATTCTGCTTTAACAAGGCTTCCTCTTCGAAAGAATAATATTGGCAGAACTAAAGCCCAGATCGGAAACAATGTGTGGCTTTTGTTTTCTTTTTTTCCTTCACTTTTTTCCTCCCTTGCCTTCATTCTCGGTGTTGGGGCTGGAGAGGAAAGTCTCCGTCTTGCCAAACTAAACAAATTACGCTTTACAATTCAGAGACTTAAATGCCTCTTTTATCGTAATTTCCTTAGCTCAGTGTTGAGAAAATAAAGCAGTAGTAAGCAGAATGGTTGAATACCCTTTACCTTATGGCCATTGGCAAACAAATGCAGCCGGTTGTTTCTCTTTAAGTCTATTAAGTTTGCCTGGAAATCATCCCTGGACAAACCTCCCCCCACACACACACTCCATGCTGGCAAGGAAAAAAAATAAATAAAGCAGAGCCCCTTCTTTCTGTTTTAACCATCCCTGCAGATGCCCCTACTTCCCATGACAGCACATGAGATCAAACCTCTCTAAAGGAAAGGGACTCATTCGGCCATGCCGGGAATGTACGCGCTCACTTACGGTACCTCTTGCCAAGCAGGAGATGAGCAGGAGCTGGAGGAGAGTGAGTCCTACATGTGTCCAGGGGGCTTGCTCCATAGTGCCCCAGACAGTGCAGCGGTGTGACTGCTCGGGAAGTGAAAGCAGGCAAACAGCTTTTACTGGGACCTCACCAGCTCCGGGCTGCGAGGGATCTCGAATTTCAGACCTCAGCTCTCTCCCATCCTCACCAGAGGGGAACTACCTTCAAGAGACTTCTCAGGCATCCAGAAGCACGACGTCACCCCAAACCTCTCCATCTGCTGCCTTAACCCTTTCTGGACTCTGGCAGCCGATCCCTTTTGTGATGGGTTTACTGACACAGCGCTCAGCTCTGAGGTAGCAATTTTCATTTTGGGAAGAAAGATATTGCAGAGGGGGAGGAAATAGAAATGTGAATATCTATTTATGTGAGTCATCCCAGTTGCTGTGGGTGAGCTGAAATTATGGACAACTCCAGAGGGAGGCACTTTGGATATCCCCCTCCTTGGACTTCCAGGGTTTGATGCATCGCGGGGTGCTGCCCCTGGTGTTGAGTGGGTGCAGATTGGGGTTCCTGGCCCATGCTCCAGTGACCGGGCATCCTGGCCAAGGATGTTCTTAAAATAGCCATGTATTTTTATGGTGGAGCAGATGAATGAATGAGGCTCACTAAAAGTTCACTCCACAGTGGATGAAAACCACAAAACACAAAAGGAATCACTTGGCATATGCGGGCTCGAGCTAGTCAAAACCTTTTTACAGAGTACATTTCTGCCAGGAAATGCAATTTTGGCAAAACTAAAATGTTCGGTCGGAGCATGTTGATATTGGGGAAATGTTCAATCCAAACAAAGGATGCTATTTAATTTGGATTTTATCTTTGTGTCATATTTTTTTCTGCCTTTTCTATTACCACATGATACTGACTTTATCTGGTCTTCAGCCTATAGTTCATAGCAGTATACTTTATTTTATCCAATATATTTCTTGCACAGTTTTTCAATGCCATCCAAAGGACATATTTCATAGCTCTAAATCTGACTTTTTCAATTTCATTTTTGTTGCAAGTTGGTTTTTTTACGTATATTGTGAGAGGGAAAATTTGAAATACTGGCTTTTGCGTTGGAGTAGAAACTCAAGTATCTCAAAAAGGTTTAACAAATACATACAGCGGTTTGTAAAGCTCTAGGCATGTTGAGCAACCTCAAAAATTTGAGAGCAGTAGCCAGTGGAAACCTTGAGTAGTTTACTGCTGTGGAAAATCCATTACAGCTTCAGGTGGTCTGTCATGGGGTGAATTCCTCTATCCAGATCTCTGTCTAGGTTGTGCTTGACTAGTGTTTGTTCATCTTCGGTATGAAAAAAATACCAATGTATTCATGATTGTTTTCTTTCTCCAAATCTCTTAATACTGATGTAAACCCACCATTAAAAATACTAATATAAGAAGACCTGAGATAGATGCCAAGTTTGTAACCATTATGGCATATAGTGCTACTCAGAACATGTCAACGCAACATGGCACTTGTACATTTTG
The DNA here is from genome assembly GCA_017639245.1 of Myiopsitta monachus. Taxonomy (NCBI): domain Eukaryota; kingdom Metazoa; phylum Chordata; class Aves; order Psittaciformes; family Psittacidae; genus Myiopsitta; species Myiopsitta monachus. The sequence continues at coordinate 17,319,791 of CM029924.1, forward strand.
CACTTAGCTGCCATTTAACTTTCTGCATGGCTCTCCATGATGGAACCAATGCTCTTCCCTAATTCCAAGTTTGGGATACCTTAAGAAGCCTTTCAGTGGCAGGAATAAAAAAAACTAAGGAAAAAAACTGAAGCCCCACCAAACCAGATGAAAACAGTGAAAACGGGGAGCGCTTACCCCTTCATAAAGGAACACAAAACTATTTCAAGGCCAGGTTGGATGGGGCTTTGAGCAACCTGGTCTAGTGGAAGGTGTCCTGCCTGTGGCAGGGGGGTGGAATTGGATGATTTTTAAGGTCCCTTCCAACTCAAACCATTCTGTGATTCTATTATTCTAACGTCTGTGGAATCGTGATTAATTTATTTCCTAGCCCTCATTTCTAGTAAGCAATTAAGTTGTTTAACCTAGTAAGTCCTTTTAGTGGCTTACATATATCTGAGGCTTAGGTGCCTCTGAGGGGGAGTCTCATGAGGATGTAAGGCAAAATCTGGTTTTGGTGTGTGATGTGAAGGGAAATCTCAAAGCACTGAATGAGGCTGGACACAGGAAAGAGAGGGTTAAGGCCAGACACAGAAGACCTAACACTTGGGTTTCTCATAAAGGCCAGAACCACTTAGGAAAACATACCCACAAGGGCCACAGCTGTTTGTTTCTTTGAGCCAGTTCCTGTGGCAAGCCATTCGGCACAGTAGAAAAAGAGCAGGTGAAGCTGTGTCTTGGTCCTGTGGATGGAGCAGACCTGCAGGGACACCTTCAGTTTTAGGGTGGAAAAGTGGCCTTTCTGCTTGATGGATGAGTGGGCTAAAGGGGAAAGCTGGTAGATCTATGACATCTTGTTTTTCTTTTCTCTGATGGGAGGTAATTTTACTACAAGGAAATCTAGTTACACTCAGCATTACTCTACAGTGCTTAACTTGGCTTGGCACCTCGAGGTGGATCCACTGCCTCCTCAGAGAATGGCTCAGCAGCCAAATATGTGAACTCAGCCAAGATCACACAGATTTGCACGTGGCCTGTTTGCATGGGTTGTCTAGTAGAATGTCACTTTAGCCCCAGGAATGACTCTGGGCAACTTACATGGTGCTCCTGAATGCACTTCTTGTGTTCCTATTAAGAGGCAGAGACCAAACCAGGCACATCGCACTGGCCAAATATTTCTGGCTGTATGTAATCCTCCATGAAAGAAAGCTGAAAGCCAAAATCTCTTAACCATGTGTCTGTACTGCTGAGGAGCCTCACTGTAGCATTTGGCTGCAATGTTTGTATCTGCCCTGTTGCTAAACATACTTAGAGTACCGGTTTGAAAATTACATTCTGCTGACACTGGATTGTAAAAATGGATAGAGTTACCATATTTTAATAGCCATTTCAAAGCAGTTAGCAATCTATCTCAACCTAGAGTAAAACAAGCCCTTTGATAATTATAGTTGACCACTGACTGAATAATTACTGTGTAATTAATACCATTAACTTGTACTTCTAATAATCTGCCGGCAAATTGGAAACATGAAAACACTCTGTGGTCCAGTCTGCAAGAGCAGAAAGAATGCCACCGTTTTATCTTGGTGAAAAACTGACGTGCAGGGAAATGCTGCTGTGGCAGGTCAAGAAAGGTATGCAGTAACTTCACCCCAGTACCGTACTTGAAGCTCTGGACTGTCCTGCTTGAGCGGAATCAGTGAAGAATAATTAGGGATGAATGTATAGCTGTGGATAAAAATAATTTGGACTTCAAGTAAAACCACTGGCACAGAGCCAGACTGACTTTTTTCAGTCTTTGAAAATTTAGCAAACTTCCCCCTTCTACCCCCCAAATCTGTTTTCACAAACTACTGAAATCTCTTGTTTCTGTTACTGGATCGTTACCAGAAAACTTTCTTCTTTTGTGACTTGTGCTCTGATGTTTCAATCCCAAATGGCCCTGATTATGTTCCAAATCTCCAGAGCTTCTGCTGAAGGAAATCTGTGATTTTCAATGTTTTTCATTTACGCTACTACAGATTGGATGCCTTCAGAGGACATCCTTCTTACAGGAACATTTGGACCCCATTTCTCTCCTCACAGACAAAATTCCCACTGAAACTAATGTAGTCTTCTCCCAAAGAAAGAGTTCGAATCATCTGAACACAAACGTGCTCCCAGCAGGGTTGGTGGAGTTACGTCTTGAACCTTAGTGACTGGCCAGTAATACCCATCCCACTCAAGCAAAACCTGAAGAAACTATTTGAAGGACATTGTAAAAGAAAACGGGCCCACTGAAAGGCTGGAAAGGGCTTATATCTCAGAGGGAAAATAAAGTTCAAATGAAAATCAGTCCTGGAGCTTTAAGAGTAGCAGAAAAAGCAGTTAAAGAATGATTCGCACTGATGTTTTATTCTTCCCCTCAAAGCATTATTTTTGGATAATCTCCTTTTAGAGGAGAGATTGCAAAGTGTTTGCCTTTAAAACACATCTTTTAGAAGACATCCCAGACCCCACTGTAACATCTGAGGAACATTTTATAAGTTTCTAGAAGTATTGAGAGTAAGTATACTTTGCCCTTTGGGCTTCAAGTTTGCCAAATGTGTGCAGCGCAATATCTAGCATTTATGAACCACAGCAGAATTGTGGCAGCCTACCTACACAGGCATCCATAGGCAAGGGCACTTTGTGCAGCTTTTCCTGGCCTAAGCTCCACAAACTATTCCCATCACTGTGTGAGATGTTAATCTTCAGTGACTGAGGCATTATAGTCCAGGAAAGCTAAATGGGTGAGAATGGGAGAAGCCGAAAAGAGCTGGGAGCTGTAGTGCCAGCACACTTTACAGACGCTGATCTAATAGGACTGGTAATGACAATGGTAATGATTGTCTTTTTAAACAAGATTTTTTTTACAGGAAAATGGAGGTAGTTTAAAAATTATGATTCCAAATACATTTCTGGGCAGGTGATCAGCAAAACATGGCCAGAAGAATATGACTGCTTAATGGCACCTAGCCAGCAATGTACTTTTTCTTCTTTTCAGTTATTATTTCATGTTTTAATCTGTTTGGACGGGTTTTTCAGTGATCCTTCTGTGTTTCACTTTTGTGTACAGTCTGTGATGATCTTCACCATAGCAATGTGTAAGAAAAGAAACAGGTGGAAGATTTGGTTTGAAATTAAAACTAGCCCATAGACAAGCCTAGTTATCAATCAGTCAGCTATTATAGTCTATGTCTGATAGTCTGATATTATAGTCTAGTATAGTCTGATATTCTACTCCAAGGGGGTAGCAAAACAGAACATATTTCCCTACATGGAAATGAATAACCTGCAGATTCAGTCATTCTTGTGGTATACACTCTTGCTTCATAGTTTAATAAGTAAGGCTTCCTAGATTAATGAATAAAACTTTTAGTCTGTATAGCAGCTTGTCGTGGTTTAAGCTGTAAATTTCACTTCTCCCTCCCTTCCCCCCCCCCCCCCCACTCCGATGGGGGGGAAATGGGGAGAAGAACCGAAAGAATGTAACTCCCACGGGTCGAGATAAGAACAGTCCAGTAACTGAGATATAATACAAATCACTACTGCTACCACTAATAATAATAATGACAAGGCAAATACAAGGGAAAAGGATACAACCACTCACCGCCCGACTGAGCCAAGAGAGAGAGAGAGCCCCTTCCGGGTTCCTGCCCCCAGTATTTTACATCCTGGGCATGACGTGCTGTGGCATGGAATAGCTCTTTGGTCAGTTTGTGTCAGGCACCCCGTCCCTGCTTCCTCCCAGCACCCCCCTCCTCCCCGGCAGAGCATGAGACTCAGAAAGTCCTTGGTCAGACCAAAACATTACCAAGCAGTAACTGAAAACACTGGTGTTATCAGCGCTAGTTCCCAGGCCCAAAATCAAAAACACAGCGCTGCACCAGCTACCAAGGAAGGAGAAAAATGACTGCTGCTGCTGAACCCAGGACACAGCTTCAAACTGATCACCAAAACTAGTAGACATAGAAATTTAGCAACTGTTTTGGGTTTTATTTAAGTTGGGTTTATGTTTTATGGTCATGGGTACATAAGAGTCAGCAGGGAAGCCAAGGAGAGAATATGATTTTGAGACAGAAACCTAGGCTTCGCCTAGAAGGCTAGCCTAGCACTGCAGCATGAAGTCCAGCCAGATGAACGTGTACATGAAATAAAGGTCAGAAAATGTGTGTTGCAAGTAATTGGTGGAAGGTCAGATTTTCAGAAGTGCTGAATGTCTGATTTTCCAAACTGGAAATGTAGAAGTACGGCACTTCTGGAAATAGGATTCACACAATCTGATACTGCATTGCAGTTAGATAATGGAGTGATGTAAGACTTGAGCAGTGCTGTCTAACAAAAAGAGCTTAGTTTGAAGTGCAGTTTTTTTGTGATCTCCTTTTCTCCTTCCAGTTGATGCCCATAAGAACTGAAATTAAGGGTTACTTTCTCTGTCCCTCTAGGTCAAATTTGCCAGTGTCCTTATGAATGTGCTGTGAAAAAGCCTAGTTAGGAACAACTGTGAAATTCTAACTACAAGAAGTAATGAAATCAGTTCACCTTTTATACAGTTGCCTTGCATGTCATGCAAGTAAATAATCAGGACATGTACAGCAACATACCATGTACCTTTCCAATGCATCTTTTGGGAGTTCTGCCATCCATCATTTAACATCCAGTTAAATAATTTCCCAGTGTTTCTGTCCTTCTCCCTTGGCTGACTTCACTGACCTTGACCAAAGGGGGGGGGGGGGGGAGGGAGCTAAATAATATGACAAAGACAATAAAAATATAATCATTCAGAAAGAGAAAAACAACTAATAGATGAAGTGGCTGAGATTTTTCAGGACAGTAGTCCATTCTGAGAACAACTGGGCAAGGTCACCAGGGCATTGCAAAATTTGATCTCATCATATAAAGAGATACGCTTATCAAAATCTCACGCCAATATGCATTCATGTCTTCGATTTTATTGAAAAAAACAAAACAAACCAACCAACAAAAGAAAAAACCCAAATAACAAAAAAATCCCCAAACTCCATCAGCATCTTCAGCTAGTGCAAAACTAGGTGCTGAAAACCAAGCTGCTCAAAAGTAACATCTTGTCTTCCATCCCTGTCAGACACTGATGTGGCAGTTGACAGTCCCAATGATCCTGCTTCCACATATTTATTCTCCATATCATCCTTGTCATCTTCAAACTCTGGCATGCCAGACCACTACTGATGTTTCACTTAAAACCTTGGAAAAAATGAATGCAAAATGTTTCGTAATGATTTTTTTATTGTTTTCTAGGCAGTGATGTCATGATCTGTTTGCACCAGGAAATCACCTGTGTATCTAATGCTACAAAAAAATGCCTCTTGGTATAAATCTGTTATTTACAGCTATATATGCTGGGGAGATCTAGAAGATTTCTAAGCTCTTAAGCAAAAAGACTATACACACAAAAAAAAAACCAACAACATAAACTTAAAGGTTCATTCAGGTTAAAGAAAGACCTTGTATAGGTCATAAGACCTCTGTTTAAAATATCCACAAAGATACTACACTCTAATGATTGCAATGGATTTTCAGCTCTGACCTAGCAAAGACTTAGGGATCTGCTTCACTTTGTTTAAGCCAGTACAGTAATCCCACTGAATTCAGTGGGTCTAAATGTCACTTTTGAAAGTTTTTGAAGCCTAGAGGTATTAGTGCATAGCCATAACTGAAACTTGGGAAAGGGGCAACATCAGGAGTCACACAGAAAGCTTTCAACCTGAGTCCTGGGCTGGCTGGTCTTTCCACACTTCCAGAGGTGTGGAGCACTGCTGTCATTCCTGCAGTTGCTGCCCTCAGCAGCAAAGAGGAATGAGGCTCTCATTTTTCAATGTGCTGCCTGCTTTGTACAAGAAATAAAAAGAAATCGATTCCATCAGACCAGATTTCCCACTGGGATTACCAACAGACCAGCACTAGACCAGTGCTTCAGAGATATTGAAAGAGTGATTGGAGTTTCTACATAAGACAGCCTTCAACATTCATTGTTAATTGGTGGATCAGAGTTTTAAATAAATGTTTATGTAGCAGCCTCCAGGATTGGAAATCAACACTGCTGCTTCCCTTTAAAGATTGGAAAAACTCAGCTGAAGCAAAGCAAAAGATTTTACCATGCTGTTGTTGCTTCCCTTGACTGTTAGCAGTCATTGGCGTGCAAGCTGACAGAACGGATATTGATTTTTGTTGCTTTGAACATTTCTTTGTAGAAGAGGAGCAACAAAAAGGAACAGAAAAGAAATAATAGCAATTCTTGTTTTCTCCAGCAGGGTTTCAATGTTACACGCTTAAGCCGCAAAAGAAAGGAACAATCTATTCCATTGCACTCTGTTCTGCTAGAAAATCCACATTTGTCCATCCTTGTTATTATTTCTCTACCTTGAAACCACAGTGAGAGCATGTATCTCATGACAGCATAGCTTTAAACTTCTGCTATCTATTCATGGCACCTTGAAACCTTCCCAACTCCCATTGCACCGTAACACACAAAATCATGCAAGGAAAGAAAAGTCTATGCAGAGAAGTCTGCTTCAAGTAGGGTAAACTGATTCAGAAAGAACCTCAGGAGAGCCAGTCTTGGATCCAGTAGAGAATTTTTAGTTTGTGCTGAAAGAGTACTGACTATTGTGGAGTTTTTCCCTATGTATTTGGTTCTGTCCATAATTCCATTGCTTGCATTCAGTCATTGTCTGCTATGTGAAGAATGTCTTGGCCCTTAACATTATTTTAGATTCTCTTCATGCATTTTTAACCCAAAACAGCTTGATCCAAAGCCACTGAGGTGAACGGAAAGACTGAGTTCAATGGCCTTCAGAGAGAGCCCATAAGGATCCTGATAATTAGCCAGTAGAGACTTGTCTGAAATCAAGGCTCATCCTATGGCAGATAGGCAATTCATCTCCTTGCCAGTCATGGGACCACCCTTTCCAGGAACTGCAGGCATAGTTAATGTACACCACTTCAAATAACTTCATCATGTAGATCTATGTGACTACATGCAAAACTGTAAATTAAATATAATATTTCTTCCTGCATTAAATGTGCTCATGAAGAAGAATGTTCCCAAACACTGTCAAAACAAACATTAAGAAGAAATTTCTTGTATAGCCTATTTATGTCATAGCTATGCAAAGCTTTTCTGTGCCTTCAGAAGTCTCCACTGTCAAAGCACAACTGAGTTCATCCATTTATTTGATCTCTGAGGGAAATTCTTTTCTTGTTGATGTCCTCAGCTGTGTTTCCCAAATGTTTTGGCATGTTAAAATCCATAAACTATGCGTCTTTCCTGAGTCACGTAGTAAACATTGCCTTTTAGACAATTAGCTGGTAACAGTAGAATCTCCAGGCTGAAGCCAACACTAACACTTTGCAATGTTTAATTACTTTTCACCTGCAGGTCGTATCTCTCTGCTTTAAAGATACAACAGTCCTAGAGGTGATTATGAGTAAAAGAACTTAGGCAGAAGACTACAATAGCAACACAATGACCAACTTAACAGGACTGTTGTGTATGGTGGAATATTACAGTGCATAACTAAAGCATACAGCAGTCACTTTCCTTTTTATAGTACATGGCATTTTTGCTCTTACAACAGGAGTCAATCAGTGAAAATTGGTTCTCCTACCTCATCTTCTATTCCTGAAGTCTAATGCAACTGACATGTCCAGTCCTGGCCTCAAACCTTTTGTACTTTTCCATGAGTCTTCCATTTCAGACATGAAAATAGCATCCGTCTCATCAAATGTTAGATGATAGTAGATAGATATCTGAGTTAGTGCTCTAGGTGCTCTTCATTACAAATGTAGAGATCTAGAAAACTCTGGTATGTGATATTAATTCTCTTTTAAAAATCAGCATCAGGATGAGTATTCTGTTCTTTTCCATGCACTAGAGAGGGGGTTTAGATGACTGCTTTGATGTAAACACTGACATTTGGATGTCTGATGTAAGATAAGGTGAACCCAAAAGCAGTCCAGTGAACTGTTGAAGACTGCATAAAAAAATAAAACATAATATTGATTTAATCTGCAAATCTGTATTTCACAGGGACAGATTGCCTGGATCTGGGCTGCCATTCATCATGAAGCAAAATATTGTCTGCTTCTGTAAAGTACATCTGCCAGAAGGGTGGCAGATAAGCACCACATGAAGAGCTGGCTTTCAGTGCCAGCTCTTCTCTGCTTTTTAGCAGGGTAAATCCTTACTGACCAGAGCTGCTTTAAATGTTTAATGATTTTCTCAAACAAAAGGAGCCACATGGGCCACAGTGTAAACAAATGGGAGCAATAAGAAGCAGATGAGAGAGGTCTGCCTATTCCTGGTTATGTGGAGCGTATTTCATAGATCCATAGAATGGTTTGGGTTGGAAGGAACCGTAAAGATTATCTGCGACAGACAGGGCACCTTCCAGTAGACCAGGTTGCTTCAAGCCTCGTCCAACCTGGCCTTGAACACTGCCAGGGATGGGGCAGCCACAGCTTCTCTGGGCAACCTGTGCCAGGGCCTCAGCAGCCTCACTGGGAAGAGCTCTTTCCTAATATCTCATCTCAATCTTCCCTTTGTCAGGTTAAAGCCATTCCCTCTTGTCCTGTCACTACAAGCCTATATCAAAAGTCCTTCTCCAGATATCTTGTTGGCCTTTTGGGCACTGGAAGCTGCTCTAAGGTCTCCCCAGAACCTTCTCTTCTCCAGGCTGAACAAGCCCAGCTCTCTCAGCCTGTCTCCATAGCAGAGGTGCTCCGGCCTTTGGAGCATCTTAGTACTTACTATTATATCATCCCCTTCTTCCATGTGACCACAATTAAGATGGAAGCACTGCTTTCTTTTGCAGTCCTTCCCTTTGAGATATGACATATCAACTGCAAAAAGAGGATACAAACATGAATCAGGATGCCTTAATACATAGTACTTAAAAATAAGTTGGTGAGACTTTTTTATTCTCTCTGTACATCAGCTCAGAGTAAACACGTTAATAAGAATCTTTTATAAGGTCACAGTGCTCAGTATGATTAACTGGAGATGAAGTTTGGCAGGCAATGCATTCATAATATGATCTAATCGTGTTTGGTAGTGTGAGGAGGGAAATAAAGAAGTTGGCTGCGAGGATTGCTTAAAAATTGGCAATGTTGCAAGTACTGTGACTTCTTTATAGATATCTCATCAGACTGATGAGCCAGCCAGCTTTGCTGAGCCTGTCCAGAATCTTTCCTTTCAAAATATTTGTGCCTGAGTGACAATGGATAGCTTCTATTATTGAATGGCTCTTGCAGTTCACTTCAGGGCTGACCTGAAGTATCCCCTGCTATTTCATTATTGGACTACAGACTGCTCAACCCAAAAGCCTCACTCCTCGATCCCTCCTTTTCTTTCAGGCGTAGAGTTCATAGATCTGTCAGAATGTTGTCACATAAGCATAGCTAGGCCAGACAAGATTGAGTATCCTCCTTGTATAACGTTCTGCCTCCAGAAATGACCAGGACTATATATTTCAACATTTATAGACTTATTGGCATAACCTGTTCCAGCTCAGTTTTATCCTATTTTCCACTAACAAAGACTAATTCAACTTCTAAAGTGTTTATAATTTAGCAATTATACTCCTTAGCTCTTGCTGTCTATACATATGTTTAATTCACCTTTTAAACTTGCTAAGATTTTGCTCCCAGATGTATGCCATGGAAATTATCAATTATCAAACTCCATGTTGTACCAAGAAATCATTTCTCTTCCCATTATTTACAATGTGTATCTCACTGTCAAAGGTACATGCAGCCCTATTAGTATGAGGAATCTATGTGAGCATTGCCTAATTTTTCCACAGGAATAATGATTTCTTTTATACTACTTCATGCACTTTTTTCTCATATGCTCAAATATGCAGGCATTAGGCCCCATTGCAATATCTCTACGAGGGGTCTGAAAAATCTGGACCAAAAAAAATTGCTTATGTTACAAGTGAGAAATAATAGCACTACTGTCACTATGGAATGATTTATCATTCTGTAAAGCTTTGGCAATGTGACAAAGGGCAAACGTTCAGGAAAAGAGAATATTTTCCCAATGTTAGTAAAATGTTCAACAAAACAAACATGAACTCCCTGGAGATCGCAAGCAATGAACTTCTAATTTCAGCCTCCACAGAAAATTATTTATTTTATTCTTTGCAGGTCCCCAGAATAAGAAATATATTTATGGAAGATTAATTTCCATTAGATAGTGGGTGTCCCATGAAAGGCATTTACCTTTTTTGTACTCTTTTTTGACTCTTCAGAAGCTAACACATAGGTGTTCTGAGTATTAATTGCTGAGCAGTTATTTGGCCTGGGCTGCAGCCTTGGGCACACTATTGGAGAGATTCTTTAAGCATCCCAAAATGCTTCTGCTTTACCCATCTTACCTGTTGTGTAAAATAACCCTTCATTTGTTAACAGAGACCTAAACAAGCACGGGGCCAATTTGACAGCCAACTCCATAGCACATTCAGTGAGTACCTTTACTCAAGGCAGAAACCCTGCTTTGGAGCAGGCGCTTCAGTCCCAAGCACAAACACTGGTTAACCTGTGCCAGTGCCTCACCACCCTCACAGGGGATGAAGAACTTCTTCCTAAGATCTCAATCTCCCCTCTGCCAGTTCAAAGCCATTCCCCTTGTCCTGTCACTACAGGCCCTTGTCAAAAGCTCCTCTCCAGATTTCTTCTCAGCCCAGTTAGGCACTGGAAGCTGCTCTAAGATTCTCCACAGAACCTTCTCTTCTCCAGGCTGAACAAGCCCAGCTCTCTCAGCCTGTCTCCATAGCAGAGCTGCTCCAGACTTTGGAGCATCTTTGTGGCCTCCTCTGGACTTGCTCAAGTAGCTCCACATCCCTCTTGTAGTGTGGGCTCCTGAGCTGTACTCCTGGTGGGGTCTCACTTGTTACAGTAAAGGTTATTATGATATATAGGGTTACGTGTAAGATCACAAATGCAGAGTCACACATGTATAGCAGTGGGAGGAAGTGGAAAGAAGCGTAATGCATGGGCAAGAGATCAGAAAAGAATGAAAAATAATACCTGGTCCTTTACAGAGATGTTTAAGTCCCCAAGGAAGACAAGCAACCAATATTTTAATGAAGAATGAGGAGGCTCCTACCTGGATAGAAAAGAAACAGACTCGTTTTGAAGAGAGGGATGACACCTGCATCCCTGGAAGGCTTCAAGGACAGACCAGTCTTGAGAGCTGTCATGATGTGACCAGCTGAGTCCTCCTGCAGGTCAAGGCATGTGGATAGAGATCACCCCAACCAGTGAGTGTGGGAAGGTTGCAATGAACTGCTGGGAGAAGGGTAAGACGGAGTCTCTCCCTGTTGAATCCCGAATGTTTTTTCCTTTCCATTGCGTCCCCTTTACATTTTATAAACTTTGTGACAGCATTATCTAATTTGGATCTCATGAATAAATACTTTTATTAGTAGCTGATCTTATCCTGGCTTGAATTCAGAGAGATATAAAGGCGCTTTTCACCCAAGGATACGTCAATTCCTAAAGTGGGATGCTAGGGACACTTCAATGGGCTCCCTTGCTCCCAGTGCATTCTCCACACTGTGCCCCCAGAGGATCCATACAAGCCAGTTCACAGAAAGAAGAAATAGCTGCTGTTATACTTAATGATATGGCTGGAAAAAACTGACAAGCTTCTGGGCTTGCTCATGCTGGTGTGCTTGAAAGCTCCTCTGTTTTTTCTAGCTGTATCTCTTGGCCTAATCAATCATTTTCCTCCTCCTACAAGCAGGTGCCATATTATTATCCGCAGTGATTTTAATCATGTCTTTTCCCTGTGTGACACAAGGGTAATATGTTTAAAGAGGCTGAGTTAAGACAGAAAAAGCAAAGGATAAGAAAAAAGCAGTGGCTAATCCCTGTGCAAGGAATATAAGGTAATTACACTTCTGCAGACATATGTAATTTTGTAACCCTCACATTTGATAGGTCAATTTAAACCTGATTATGATCTTGATATAACAGTCCTTCCCCTGAGGACAGTGCAACTACCATGACTGGTGAAGGCATTTTAGTCCATCCTCATTCAAGAAAGCATTAAAAGACTCATAGCAGCCTCCTAATATCTCAAGGGGCCCTATAGGGATGCTGGGGAAGGACTCTTCATGAGGGACTGTAGTGATAGGACAAGGGGTAATGGGTTCCAACTTAAACAGGGGAAGTTTAGATTGGATATGAGGAAGAAATTCTTTCCTGTAAGGGTGGTGAGGCACTGGAATGGGTTGCCCAGGGAAGTTGTGAATGCTCCATCGCTGGCGGTGTTCAAGGCCGGGTTGGACAGAGCCTTGGGTGTCATGGTTTAGTGTGAGGTGTCCCTGCCCATGGCAGGGGTGTTGGAACTAGATGATCTTAAGGTCCTTTCCAGCCCTAACTATTCTATGATTCTATGATTCTATGACTCAGAGAAGCTGTGGCTGCCCCATCCCTGGCTGTGTTCAAGGCCAGGTTGGACAGGGCTTGGAGCAACCTGGTCTACTGGAAGGTGTCCCTGCCCATGGCAGGGGGTTGGAACTGGATAACCTTTAAGGTCCCTTCCAATCCAAATCAGTTCTTTGAGTCTACAATACCAAAATCTCAGTGGAATAACTGTATGCATCTCCTGACTGGATTGTGACTGAAATCAGGCATGAGGTAATTAACCTCTCTATGGCAATAGTGGATTTAGGGTTGTTGACATGAATATCTTTCTTCTAAACATACTTGTCTCATGCCTCATAACAATTAATGAATGCTGTCTCACAGCTCTGAGCAAGGAGGTGATGACGTATCTAATTTTTCACTTGAGAGGCTGAGACAGATGGGCTGACAGATTAAGCTCCCGAGTGTATTTGTTTCTGTGGCTGAAAATGAGATGCTCAGACAGGGGTTTGGTTTTGTTTCTTTGTTTGTTTGCTTTTAAATCCTATTGTTTCTTCAAACAGCACCAGAGCAGGCTCCTGTTGGCTTTGTTACTGCTGTCAGTGCCCGCTCTCCTGCTGATCAAATCTTAGTGTGGGAAGTGAGGAACCTGGAAAAATCAAATGCAAATAGCTGAAAAGTTTATCTTAAGGAATGAGGTGTTTGGGTCTTCTATGCCACTCTGTAACAGAATGCGGATAAAATCTGCAGAATTCTGTTTCTTTTAGCGGAAGGCACCCTCTTTTTCTTGTATTCGCTGATTTAATTTTCCACAACACTGCTAATGTCTGCAGGATGCAAGGCAGAGGTGTGATTACTTCCCACCCCTGGTAAAACACTGTAAGGCAACATCTGCCAGAGCTTTCCCTTTGCATCATTTTGTGCAAGATACGCAAAGTGATGGGTAGAAACGGTTGTTTGGATGATGCTCAGGACTTTCAGTGCTCCCAGAAAATCTTGCCATCTGAGAAACCACTGTTATGTTTTTCTTTCATTACTTTCAACATTCTGAGATATTTCAAGTCCAGAATCAGTTGCAAGGTCAGCTTCTCAAGGCTGAAGGAGAGACAAGCATCTGGGCTACTTGCCACTTGGTGACTCCCCAGCCAGAAACTTCTGCCTTGACCACAGCTCTTTTCTGACATTTCCCAAGCTATAAGGAGAAGCAGGAAGGTGAAATGGCAAAAGGAAGTGCCAGAGGAGTCTGTGTTGCTGTTCCTTTTTGAGACATAAAAAAAGGCCTGAAAAGTGGGACTTTTTCTCCCTCTAGAGAAGTCTCCATTCTCATCTTGGTTTTAACCTTTGAAGCATCAGAAAGGTCAAAACTTATCTTGGCCACTTTTTCTTGTGAAACCACATGGATATCTGTGATACCGACTACACAGAGCAGACTGAGATCAACTGTAGCAGACTGGTATTTTTAATCCAGAAGTCTACAGAGGAGTTGCATTAAACATGTATTAACAAACCGCTGCATTTTAAACAAACACCTTAATTAAAATGTACTTTCTTTCTCAGGTATTTGTGCTATACCTTTATCAGAGATATCCATAGTCCTGTCAGTTCTCAAGCTGTTCAGAGAGTTTATCAGGAAAAACAGTAAAGACATGATCCAAATTTTTTCATGTATAAAGTATCTGCTGAAACACTCCCTCAAAATATCTGTAAAATAAAAGCACCTCCCAGCTTTCTTTACAACTAGAAAAGGGAAGAAAAGACACGGACCTATTTGTTCCTCTCCTGAGATCATCTCCAAAAGCTGGGAAAAGATCTGAATTTAATATAAATTAACTCAACTTAGCTCTTACAAGGATGCCATGGCTCAGTCTGGCCTGACAGTCCATGGCCACCAGTTTCAAGTTCTGACACCAATGATAGCCCACTCAAAGCAGCTCATGAGCCAACAAGCACTGGGTCCTGCACTTCTGCCACAACAACCCCACACAACGGGCCAGGCTTGGGGAAGAGTGGCTGGAAAGCTGCTCAGTGGAAAAGGGCCTGGGGGTGCTGACTGATGGCTGCTGAACATGAGCCAGCTTGTGCCAAGGCAGCCAACAGCATCCTGGCTTGTATGAGAAACAGTGTGGCCAGCAAGACCAGGGCAGTGATCATCCCCTGTACTAGGCACTGGTGAGGCTACGCCTCGAAGGACTGAACACGGGACGTGTTCAGTTCTGGGACCCTCACTACAAGAGAGAGACATTGAGGTGCTGGAGAAGGTTCAAAAATGGCAAAGGAACTGGTGAAGGGTCTGGAGCACAAGTTTGATGAGGAATGGCTGATGGAACTGGGGTGTTAAGTGTGAAGAAGAGAAGGCTCAGGGGCGACCTTATCGCTCTCTACAACCACCTGAAAGGAGGGTGGAGTGAGGAGGTGGCCAGGACACTTCTCCCAAGTGACAAGTGATAGGACAAAAGAAAACAGCCTGAAGTTGAGCCAAAGAGGTGCAGGTTGTATACTAGGGAAAACTTCTTCACCAAAAGGGTGGTCAGGCATTGGAATGGGATGTCCTGGAAAGTGGTGGAGTCGCCGCCCCTGGAGGTATTTAAAAGACATGTGGACATGGCACTCAGGGACACGGTTTAGTGGTGGAGGAGGCAGCGTTAGGTTTACGGTTGGACACAATGACCACAAGGGTCTTTTTCAACCTCAACAATTCCATGATTTTAAGAGTTTGCTGATTTCTCCTGCTCTCTGTCGGCTGCTTTCCAAATACAAGAGGCACACAGCTGATGTATTGAAAAACAAAAGCCTTTCAGCCTTCAAAGGATGCTCATCTGAACAGTAAGACTTCTGATCACACCGCCTACTATTTCAAAAACGTTGGGTTCTACCTCCACCCGAAATGTACCAGCATTGCATCAGGAAAGGGCGTCACAGAGATTTCCATTGCATCTTGAGCAGCACTGCAGCAGAGCTGAACAGAGACAGAAGCTGTTCAGGTGTGTGCAGTCGAGGCAGGAGAGCGAGGCTGAAAGCACTGGCACTGTGTTGTCCCCTAGGAGCTAGCTTAAAACCAGAGACACGGCCCTGAAGAGAGCTCTGTGAGCTGCGCTCAGCTGAAACACAAAAGCGCATGGAATGAATGTAACACACTTGACACCGAGCCGTATGGTCAAAAATGATCCCTTTGTCTGGAATGTACCTGGCCCCAGTCCTGAGGAAACTTGGATGAAATCATGAAAGCCATAAACTTATTTTTATTATTATATTTTTTTAAATTGTTGAAGCTTGGGGAACACAAATCCACTGAGACAGCAGCCAAAGAAAAAAGTTATCACTATTCTCATTATTATTCACCCTTGTGCCTACTTCTTCAGGATGCCTTGCCAGGACACACACTGGGAAGTTTAACAAGTCCTTGAATGAACACAAATGTCTTTCTTGCTGTACAGTGAAACCAGATATATCTCAGTGTGGCACCAGGGAGAGTTGTTCAACAATTACGTTCTTTGTACAGATGAGAGACTTTATCGAAGAGGAATACGGCTGTGACACTGATTAAACTTTTTATCTGTAACTTCTAAATGACATTTTTCCTTCTTGGATATCGAAGGATTCCACAAAGGAGGGCATTCTTATCCTGTCAGCTTAGAAAAGGGACCTTATACAAGAAATGAAGGAATTAATCCAAGAACAAATGATAGATCAGGGTGTGTGGGGGGGAGAAATTATCACAGTCCTGTGCCTGTCCCCTATGATTAACCTGCCCTGTGAAACATGCTGAAGGTGAGAATGGCTTCCTCAGTCTGCTCCTCAGAGAGAATTCACACTGGTGGAACTTCTTCTTCTCCCTCTACTGCTCCTGCAGCTCTTCATCCCCTGTTGGCACCCTGGCAGGATGCATTCTCAAAACCCTGTGCAGCCTTGACACACAAACAACATCACTAAGAGAGAGGGCAGGTTCGCTGTGACTTTTCTTGCTTCGTTGCACTGCAGCCAGTGCTCCGATAGTGTGCTACACAGACATCATGTAACACACACCATCAGGGCGCTTCACATCACGCACACTTCTCGGGACCACTGTCGCCCACAGTGGTCTCAGTATGTTGCAGTCGCCTGTCCTGTCCTCAGAGAGGCAGATGTTTAAGCCATACATTTCCTCCTCACAGCTCCTACGGAGGCAGGCTGAGAGAGCTGGGCTTGTTCAGCCTGGAGAAGAGAAGGCTCCAGGGAGACCTTAGAGAGGCTTCCAGTGCGTAAAGGGGACAACAGGAAATGTGGAGAGGGGCTTTTGACAAGGGCCTGTAGTGACAGGACAAGGGGGAATGACTTTAACCTGCCAGAGGGGAGATATAGATGAGAACTTAGGAAGAAGTTCTTCCCTATGAGGGTGGTGAGGCCCTGGCACAGGGTGCCCAGAAAAGCTGCGGCTGCTCCCATCCCTGGCAGTGTTCAAGGCCAGGTTGGACAGGGCTTGGAGCAACCTGGTCTAGTGGAAGGTGTCCCTGCCCATGGCAGGGGTTTGGAACTGGATGAGCTTTAAGGTTCTTTCCAACCCAAACCATTCTGTGACTTCATGAAATCCAGGTACTGACCTTTGCAACACGATGCGCTATAGGAGAGCAGCTTGTCAATACCTCACACAAATTCACCCAGTGGTTATGTATTGGAAGCTGCTTCATAAAGTCTTAGCTTGGGCTGAAGCCTCGTTATGGTGGATGCTGTACATGCACACAGGAGAGATCCCTTGCCCAGGTGGGTTGTAATCTCTGCAGCACAGACACTTCAGAGCTTGAAGGGATAGTGAAAGGAGATTCCTTTCAAGTCAAGGATCTCAAAGGAAGTTTGTGGCAGAAATGCCAACACAATAAATTTGTATCTGCTGAGCTGAAGCCCATGTCCTGACTTCAAAAGCCCCTGCCTTCCACTGAGCACTCTCAGACTACTTTTTACCAGCCAGTCCTCCAGGTGTTTACTGGAAACTACTGTGCCATGATGGTTAGAGATTTAGAAACACAAAGGAAATAAAAGACACAAGAAAAACCTCTTTGGGCTACTCTGCATCGAAGTCAGCAGGTTTACATATGGAAACCATCTGTTTACAAGGGATTTAGGGGGTGAAGGGAGACCTGTGAAGCGTCTGGGACTAAAATGGGACAAAACCCAGGGTATCCTGAACACATACATCGTCTTCAACAGAGTGCTGTCAATTAGCACAAGGCAAGTCTGATGTCACCGGAGAAAAATATCTGCTCTTGGGGAAGGGAGGAATGTCTCCATGACTCCAGAGCGGACGGGTTTGGCAGCAGCAGCTCAGCCAACTTCTATCACTGGATTAACAAATTACACAGATCTGCCCCCTCCTTTGTATTTACAGCACATGACTTGAAAGGAGGCTCAGGAAAAGGGATAATGTGAGAAGAGCTCAGTTTCCACATGTAAGGTCAGCTGAGTGGCCAGAAGGGATTCTGATGAAAGCCAGCAGCCTTCATCAGTCACTGCCTGTCCTGTCTGCCTCTGGCACATCTACCTTGCTGTTTAAGGGCACAGGATCCCATCCCCTCATCCCAGATAAAACACAGCGTTATAAACTACTGATTTCCCTCTCTCTAATTTCCAGCGCTTAAATTAATGCTGAGTCTGTGTATTTAAGCCCTGTTTGTTGCTGCTCTTGTTGCCATAGCATTTAGTGTTTCCATGTTGGAGATTTCCTTTCTTTTTTTTTTTTCCAGACATTACCCCACCAGCACAGTTCCAGACCTGGAATTCCAGTCACTTCTGGCTAAAGGGGAACTCATTTTTGTTGCTGTATCAGGCCATATAAATGCCTGTGGCTCAGATCTAGGTCCATTTGTCTAGGAAGAGCAGCACAGCTGAGAGTGAATGAGAGGAGAGGAAGAAGCAAACAGGTCTCTCTACATCTCGTCTGAGTTAATTGGTCATCTCAATGGCAGGGAGAAGAAAGGCCTTTGCCATCATCTGGTTCAGTAGCAATCCTTATGGTTTTTTTTTTTGGTGTGAAGGATGCTTGCCTTAATTACCATCATATCTATCTGTAAGAGAGGTAGCCAAGGCCAGCATGATTCATCTCAAGGGCTGACCCACAGATAATGGCCTGGTCTGAGCCATAGCTGAGAGAAGGTGACACTCACACAAGAATACAATGACTCAAAGACAGAAGAAATTGCTTGGTTTGGGCCTGTCCTGGGTTCAGCAGTAGCAGTCGTTTTTCTCCTTCTTAGTAGCTGGTGCAGTGCTGTGGTTTTGACTTTCAGCCTGGGAACAGCACTGATAACACCGATGGTTTTAGTTGCTGCTCAGTGATGTTTACTCTGATCAAGGACTTTCTGAGCCTCATGCTCTGCCAGGGAGGAGGGGAAGCCGGGAGGAAGCAGAGACAGGACACCTGACCCAAACTGACCAAAGAGGTATTCCATACCACAGCACGTCATGTCCACTATATAAACTGGGGCAGTTACCCAGCAGGGCTAGATCACTGCTTGGTCGGGCTGGGTATCACTCGGCGGGTGGTGAGCAGTTGTATTCTCTTCCCTTGTTGTTTCCCTTGTCATTATTATTATCAGTGGCAGCAGCAGTGGTTTGTGTTATATTAGTTCCTGGACTGTTCTTATTTCAACTCATGGGAGTTGCATTCTTTCCGTTCTCCTCCCCATCCATCCAGGAGTGGGGGGAGGAAAAGGGGAGGAGTGAGCAAACGGCTGCGTGTTTTCTGGGTTGCCGGCTGGGCTTAAACCACGACAGAGCCTGATCCCAAGGGCGAGGCAACAGAAACTCAGCCAGCCCTTTAAGAAGTGCTGATCCATGGTTAGACCCTGCTTGTCCCTAAGGTCTTTGCTGGCATGCAATGGATGTGGGGGGAAGGATAACACCAGAGGCACCACCTTCGCTACATGCTACTTTTGCAGCCTGCATAGAATGTGTCAAGTCTGCTCTCTGCACTCAGGGATGAGCAAGACTAAGGGTCCCTCAAGAGACTAGAAGCGGCCAGTGTAAGAGAAGAGATAAGCTGAGCCTTCTGAAGTGAACTGTCTTCTACTGAATGCCAGCGTGTTCAGAGGGAAGTTTTGGCTGGATAGAGCGTAAGTGCTGTGTTGCTTCTTGTGATGGACTCCAGTAACATCTGCAAACTCCTAGAAAACAGCAGTTTGGAAAAGACACAGCAGTACCTGCAAAATGCAGATCCCAGATATTAACGCTGCCCTGAAATCATGGAATCCAAGCCTGGTTTGGGTTGGGAGGGACCTTAAAGCTCATCCAGTTCCCACACCCTGCCATGGGCAGGGACACCTTCCACTAGACCAGGTTGTTCCAAGCCCCATCCAACCTGGCCTTGAACACTGCCAGCAATGGAGCAGCCACAGCTTCTCTGGGCATCCTGTGCCAGGGCCTCAACACCATCACAGGGAAGAACTGCTGCCTAATGTCTAACCTAAATTTCCTCTCTGTCATCCAGTCTTCACCAGCCTGTATCTGTGCTTCAGGTTGTGGGGGCAATGGTCTGGGCCTGTGGTTGGCTATCTATCTGGAGAACAGAAGTAATGAGTGGATATTTAATTATCTTAGTATCTAATTATCTTAGTGTCTGCTGATATAGGCATAGAAAGCATGAGTTAAGCACAAAGTACCGCTAATATTAAGCTATTTTTTACAGCATTGTTAACGCTGCTTTCTGCAAATCATTGCAGTTGACTTATCCCAGCACTCGAATTATTTATGCTGCACACGAAGTATCAATCTGTTACAGTGCAGCACAGACTGAAAGAATGAAATACTCTAGGGAATATGGCGTGAAGTTTTAACTAGCTCTAAGTAACAGCTATTGCTGATTATTAACATTATACATTTCGGTAAATTACGTTAAAATAATAAAACATTTCAGCAACTGTATTATGCCATTTTGTGATATATCACAAGCAGCAGTGCATGCTAGCAATGCATCCAGAAATTGCACTTAAAAATGCAAATAATTTTAAAAGTGGGGCAAATGGATTTAAATTTGAAGTACAACTATGATGCAAGCCCAAGTATGTACTGCAATGCTTTTTTTCTTTTCGAATTTGGAACACTTCTTTTTCATTCGAATCCTATTTGTGAACCTCGTGGATTTTAAGGAGAAGCAAATCCAAGATCATTCCTGGAACTTTTCATGAGGCGAAAATAGGAAGTGTGGTGCCAAATCCAAACAGTCTTTCCTGCCCGCTTGTGTTTTCTTGTGGTTTTGGATGAATCCTTCCTGCCTGATACTCCTGGATTATGTTGCTGTACAGGGAAAACTCCTGAAAGGAAGGAAATTCAATAAAAAGCTTGTTGGCCGTACTGCCATGATTTATTTTTATTGCCGTTCGATGTAGTAATTCTTTTTTTTTGTTTTGTTTGTGTTACTTTGCACATGAAAGATTAAAAGTGTTTCTGGCAAAGGGGAAACCAATAAAATCCTTTCTTTAAAGCCCAGGAGAAAAGAGGTCTAATGACAGCAGCAAGACTGAGGGAGCTGGATAAATCATGGTTAAGGAATTAGAAAATGCTAATCAACCGCTGCATTCCTTGCAAGTGGGAAGCCCCAAGCCTTGCTACCAGAGCACTGTGTAGCCATGCAGAAACTTGCTGCTCTGGCAGCAGTGAAGAGCACTGCTCCAAAACAACAAAGGCAAATGCTCTGGTTTGCCTTTGGAAACTCTTCAGTGGAGGCTGGTAAGTTCTGGCATAGCGCAAAGCGGGTCTCCTCTGCAGCACTGCAAGGATTACAGGTACATTTGTTGAGCAGCACAGAGAAATGACAAAGCCACCCGTGTCCTGGGCTGCATCACCAGCAGTGTGAGCAGCAGGTCAAGGGAGGGGATTCTCCGCCTCTGCTCTGGTGAGATCTTCCTGCAGACCTGAGTCAGTACTCTGGGGCAACAACACGAGAGGGACTTGGAGCTGTTGGAGCAAGGCCAGAGGAGGCCACGAGGATGCTGCAAGGGCTGGAGCAGCCCTGCCATGGAGACAGGCTGAGAGCTGGGCTTGCTCAGCCTGGAGAAGAGAAGGCTCTGGGGAGACCTTAGAGCAGCTTCCAGTGCCTAAAGGGGATAACAAGAAATCTGGAGAGGGGTTTCTGACAAGGGCCTGTAGGGACAGGACAAGGAGGAATGGCTTTGAACTGACAGAGGGGAGATTGAGATGAGATCTTAGGAAGAAGCTCTTCATCCCCTGTGATGGTGGTGAGGCCCTGGCAGAGGTTGCCCAGAGAAGCTGTGGCTGCCCCATCCCTGTCAGTGTTCAAGGCCAGGTTGGACGGGGCTTGGAGCAACCTGGTCTAGTGGAAGGTGTCCCTGCCCATGGCAGGGAGTTGGAACTGGATGAGCTTTGGGATCCTTTCCAACCCAAACCAGTCTGTGATTTTATGATTCTACAACAGGGATCCAGAGAGGGGTGCTGGTGCGTCCTAGCGATCTGAACAGGAGGGCTGACCAAGCACACATGCCCATGCAGCTGCTTTCCCAGACTGGAGATACTCAAAACCAGCTCAGCCCCTCCACACTACTACTTGCCATTTCTTTCAGGTCAGATTGCATTAAGCTGCATCTATAGCGCCATTATGTATTTGAGAAAGTTCTCTTCAAATCGATCTCAGAGCTTAAACAAATATAAATGCATATTTTCTCCACAATGCCTCTGTTTGCTTGTGCTGTGTCCTGTTATCTCCCTGGGTTGCTTTTCTGTGACTCAGTGGAAAGCCAGCTCCTGTGATGGCTAACAAAGGATGAGGAAGAGCAAGCCCACTTTTAGTAACTCATGACTGTGTTTATTTTTCTCTTCTTTGGCGGATTTATTTTATGACTCTTACTAAACTGTTTACAGGAATTCCGACAGCTAGCCATAAAGTCACTTGCAAGGAAACTGGGCTAAATTAAAACAAAAATGTTGGTCATTTTCCAGAGGAAAAACAGCTCTTTCCTCCAATGTCTGTGCTGTTCTACCCCTCCACCCACATGCTGGGGAAGCTGAAATGTGATAATGAGGAGTTGGGTAGGGACAAAGACTGAATGAACTGTAGCTGTTCTGGAAGACAGAGAAGCTCATTTATCATAGAATCAGTCTTGAATCACAGAATGGTTTGGGTTGGAGCTGGAAACTGCTTTAAGGCCTCCCTGGAGGCTACCCTCCTCCAGACCAAACAACCCCAGCTCTCTCAGCCTGTCTCCATAGATCAAACATAGAACAAATGTACCTATAATCCTCACTCTGGTTTTTTTTCTGATCTTTAGTTTGAGATCACTGAGGACACAGTCCTACACAATTCAGGATTTACATGAAATGGCAGTGTATAGCAACAACAAAACCAGAAAAATCATACTGTGTTGGCTTTCCTGAGTGTCCACCAGCTCCTTCCAGCTCTCAAGAACTCAAAGACCTCTTTAGACATCATCAAATAACGTAACTATCTTCACAGCTTCTTGTTCTTCAAGTGGAGAAACTGAGGCATAGGCAAGCCAAGTGGCTCATGCGATATCACAGAGGGGAAATGCGTTAGGGCCAGCTGTAGAAACAAACACCGTGTTACCTGTCTTGCTAAACCACTGGATGCAAGAAAGGCTGATAGAGAGACTCACTGTTAGGCTTTTGCATTTCATCATTCCTACAAAAGATACATTTTGTGCAGCACGTGATAAGCACAATGTGGAGCCTCTTAAACTGCTCTTTAATCAGCTGTTTGCGGTGCTTAGAGATGGAGCAGACTCAGTTCCCCACTGCAGCCCTTCACCTCTGAAGGGTACTTTCCCAGTTCCTTTTACATCACATGCAGAAACTATCGCTTGTTTCTGACTCGTTACTCATTCTTTCAGTGAATGCTAGTTAAACACCAGATAAGTAAATACATTATCAATGAGATTCTTATTAAATGCTAAGGCTGTGTTTCCTAAGGTTTAGAAATTTAAGTGGGTCACGGTACAATGTAGAGGGTGCAGCAGGGAAACTTCTCAATACCACCAACCCAGTAATAATGAAAAGTCATGACCTTCAAACCTGGGGCTCCTTCCTGACTCATATGGGGGTGTCTTCTGTTTTCTGCTTCTCACCCCATCAGTGAGAGGGCCCCTGACAGGGAACATCTCCACTGTAGAATGGACGGTGGTGTGGGAATCACTGCAGTTGCACAAACTGGTGCGTCCACTTGAGTCTTCATTTAGCTAGTCATGGAAGCGTAGCAGTATTTCTGGACTAATAACCTGAACCCAGGCTTCAGAGCTCAGATGGGGAGCCGGCTAACGCAGTTAGATCCCGTTCAGGCCCAGCTGGTTTACCTTCAGACAGTTTGGCTGTCCCTACATACATCAGGGTAGACCCCATTTATTTTCTTTAGTGAAGACTGAGAGTATCAGTCAATATCTTGATTCCAACAGCTGGAATGTGTAGAAAAGCTATGACAATTGGAATTACAGCCACAGCCAATGCTCTCAGCAGAGATGTCTGCTGGATAAAGCTAGGATGGGTGGAAAACTCATCATTTGAATCACAATTGGACAACATGAAACCCTAGAGAATGCAGAGGAGGAAGAGTCCCCCACCAGCAAGGAGAGAGTCTCAGTGTGGCCTGATGCAGAAGACTATACTTGCACCTGAAATGGAATCATACAGGTCCTCAGTAGTAGACTTGTTCTCCATATGTGGCTGAAGGTCACATCCCAGAGCCTGCAGGATGCTGTGGATGCTGATGCGTACACTGTTAGCCTGGCATGCCATTGCACAGCTCTGCGTGACTGAATGTCAGACCAGGGATGCCCTTATGGGCAAGTTACAGGCTTCCAGGAGTGCCTGATGTGGGTAAGAGAAGGGCAGAGCTGAGAAACCATTTTCCTAAATGTAGCTAAAAGGGCATACAAAAACTCTGGAAAGGGGCTTTTTACAGAGGCATGAAGTGACAGGACCAGGGGGAACGGCTTTGAACTGACAGAGGGGAGATTGAGGTGAGATCTTAGGAAGAAGTTTTTTCCTGTGAGGGTGCTGAGGCGCTGGCACAGGTTGCCCAGAGAAGCTGTGGCTGCCCCATCCCTGTCAGTGTTCAAGGCCAGGTTGGATGCGGCTTGGAGCAGCCTGGTCTAGTGGAAGGTGTCCCTGACCGTGGTAGGGGGTTAGAACTGGATGAGCTTTGAAGTTCCTTCCAACCCAAACCAGTCTATGATTCTATGATAACCGAGCACCATGCAGGCACATTGCCGAGGGGACCTCCGCTGGCAGGACGCATGGGTCAAAGGAGAAGACTGGGACACTGCTCCCCGTTTCTCACCACCTCGTCTCACAGCTTCATGCAGGGGCAGAGGGTGCCTTCGAGTGGGGGAGAGGCTGGGGTAAGAAAAGCAAAGGTCCAGGGAATTCATATGTTTCTTTCTTCTGTGTCTTCCCCATACAGCACTCTTGGCAGCCGGTGGGGCTCCTCTGTCCTTGGAAAGAGTCCAGCTGCCTCTCCAGGCAACGCAACAGAGAGGAGATATTAGAGGCCTGGAAACTGGGTTCACTATTTAAGCTGGTCCTTTTCTCTGCTTCTCTTGGAGAGAGCTGCACAGCTGGCTTTCCGCTGGTGCAGCCAGGGGTTTTACCTTAAGACTAATTAGAACAATTTCCCTGGCAGTGCAAAAGCTGCAATTTTTAGGACTTTCTGAAAAGTTTAAGATGTGTCTTGGGTATATTTTTTTCCTTCCTGTAACAATAGTAACCCTACCTTTAGCCTGGCCTTGTTTTCCTAGTCAAGTCCGATCCCACTTTTTAACTGGGCCCATCCCAGCACTAAGTGCCTGGAGAACACATTAAAGTGAGGATATTTTTAATAGTGAAGGTATTTAACCCATGGCCCAGATTACCCGAAGGCGATGGAGACTCTCTACCTAAGGGCAGTATCTTTCCAAATCATTCATACTTCTTCAAGTACAATTTTATGGGCTGGCAGGATGGCTCAGAAGAAATGAAAGTCTATGGGAGAAGAGGAGGTGGTTCTGGAGAGACACCGAGTTTGGGTTTCCGCTCTCTCTTCTGTTGTGCTATATCAGGGCAGGTTCCTGGAGTTACTGTGAAAGGAATTGAACAATATTATTCACTGTCATGGGTTCAGCATTCACTCGACATTCACTCACCAGAGTGAAGAATGTTTTGGCAGCCAGAAGATGGAGAGTTATCAGTATATACTGACATGAAGATTGTAGGCCATGGGATGTGACCCTTCAGAAAACCCTGCCTGAAAGCAGAGGCTAGTACTCAATACACCATTTATCCTCTCATGTGGTACTTGCATTTTGTCTCCCTAAATCACCTCAGTAGTTTCACTGGAAGAGTTTTCTTGAACCTCTTTACTTTCTGGCCTAAAAAAAATGTTTATTTTTTTGTAATGAACACAAATGCCACTGAGATTCCCTCAGGAACGGGCTGCATTCAGGGTGAGCTGGGAGCAGTGGCCTCCCAGAACCATCCTAATGGGGATGCTGCAAGTTGCAGCCATCTGCTCACCACCATGCAGCTTTGCCAGCTAGAATCAGCCAAGGATCTCACCCCAAGACATTGAAAAGCGAGACCATCATGCTTGATGTTGCTTACACAGAAGATCCTGCCAGCTGAATGATCAGGACCCACCAGAGGCTGGGTTGTATTTGTGCAACTGGTGCCGCTGACCTATCATTTCAATATTCTTTTATGCCTGTCTGCAGAGCCTGCTTATCAGGGGCCCTGAGAACATCAATCTGAGCATAACACAGATTCCTTCCTGTCTTTGCAGTTTACCTTTCATAGGGATGAAAACAAGTCCGAAACGGGCTGAGCATTGCCAGGCACCTGACAAGTCTCCTGAATGCTTTCAAGAGCCAGGCACAAAATCTGAAACACTTATTCATTTATTGCTTTGCTATTAAAAGCAGAGAGTCACAGATATTAAAAACAAAAAGTCACAGAGTACAGGGGAGATAGGGTCCATTCTGTGTGTAGAAATTGCCCAGCTTCGCGTTCTACACGGCGCTCCAGATTACAAAACCAAAATCCCTGTAGAGTCCCACCAGTCTGGGATCTCTTTTGTGAAATCAACTGCGGAATCAAAGCAATAGAAGAGCTTCCAGATTTCTCTGTTCCAGGCTGAGACAGGAAATTGCCAACATGCCTGCAGTGCAAGGTCTCTATGTTCCCCTCCCTGCTATGAAATGCAGAGCACCTTAACTTCTTCCGCCCTCCCCCAGACACAGACAGCTATAAATCCTGCTCGTTGATTGCGGGAGTGTCTCATCATGATGGATGCTCTTTTTTTGGCTGAGGAGTACAAATCCAACTTGACAGAGCCATAGTCAGTCACACACGCGGTCTGTGTCATTGATATATTTGCACAAAGCATTCCTAGCGTGGAAATGACTTACTAGTGACACGGGCAGGGACACAGCGACAGGGTGCTGTTGCCCCACAGCTGGATGCAGTACTGCAGAAGGGGTCTCACCAGAGCAGAGTAGTGGGGGAGAATCCCCTCCCTTGACCTGCTGATGATGCAGCCCAGGACACGGGTGGTTTCTGCAAAGCCAGGATGGCGACTATTTCTCACTATTCCGTCAGCAAGTCCGTATGTGCTTGAGGTACCCAACAGCACTGACGCTCCCACTTACAACAGTTGCGATCGGATGTCTTGCTAGAAAAGACATTGGCCACAACTGACACATGCCGGAGGTCCCATTTCTTGTGCGGAGACACCGCCTCTCTAGGCCCCCCCCCCAGAGGGCTTCCAACAACCTGGTGCCCTCGGCCTGGACCCCGCTTGGTTGCGAGGATGAGGACGGCAGATGAAGGCTTTGTTTCCCACCACCGATCCAGTCGGCGGCGGCTGCAGAGCAGCGGCGGGGCCGGCGGGAGGAGCTGGTGCGACACGGCCGTGGGCTCCCGCCGGGGGTTGTGAAGGTGAATCGGGGGAGTTTGAACGTTTTTAACAAAACCCTGGGAGAAAAAAAAGAGACGATTCCGTTTTCCTTATATTAGAAGAAAATAAACGGCATTCCATCCAGCCTGGAAGACTGTGGAGTGGCTGGAAAGCTGGGAGTTGTGGCGATACCACAAAAGAGCAGGAACAGTTGAGGTGAGATAGAGAAAAAGGGATTTTTGCTTTTGCGATGTTTAAGATTCTGTCTGTGGTGGGTTTCCTTCTCTGAGCCAACTCCAGTAACCACTTCGGAGGATAAACTGAAGCAGGAAGAGGTGTTTAATCTGACTTATCTCACAACCATGTTCTTCCCAAGAGAGGTCTCCAATAAAAGGTACAAAGGAAACGGCCTCAAACTGCACCAGGGGAGGTTTAGTGGATATTGGGAAAGATTTCTTCCCCAAAAGGGTGCTCAGGCATTGGAACAGGAAATCATCATCCCTGGAAGTGCTCAGAAACTGTGTAGATGAGATCCTTAGTGACATGGCTTAGTGGTGGACTTGGCAGTGTTGGGATGAACCTTGGACTTGAATAATATTTGAAGGTCTTTTCCAACATGGTTCGTTCTATGAGTCTAAAATACGGGAAGAGCAGAGGGAAGCTTCCTCTCCTTGGGAAGGCAGGAAACTGGGAATGGGGAGGGAGATGACCCTGAGAAGTAGCTGCTGTTTGGGTTTGCCACTGTACACCCTAAACACCTCAACGGGACAAAGTTTGAAGGGGAGGGCCGGCTGCCGTTCCCTCGGGTGGGAAATCCCGTGCCCTGCACCGGCTCCACAGGCTTCAAACTCCCTGCCGGGGGAGTTCAAATGCAACGAAAAGGCTGGCCCCACACCGGGGATGCTATGGAACTCGCGATGGGCGCGCACGCCGCTCACACCGCTGGGTAAGGACTGTGAGCTGTGCTTCCCTGCGTGCAGACACCGGCTGTCCCCTGCCGCCGCCGAGGCGGCGGGAGGCGGAGGCGATGGTGCCCCGTGGGGGTCTTACGAACGCGGCCACTGGGTTGCCCCTTCGTGCAACCACCTGCCAGCTCCCGGTACCCGGCCCCCCGCGCCAATCCGCCGCTGACCGCGGCACGACCCCGCCGTGCACCGGCGCGGGGGGCGGCCCCACGAGCATGGCGCGCCGCCCTCCCCCTCCTTTCTTCCTTTCTTCCTTCCCTCCCTGCGTCTGCGAGCTCCTTTGTGCCGTGCAGCGGCGAGGAGGAAGCGGCGGTCCGGACTCTCCCGTCCCGCGGGTGAGGGTCTGGCTCGGCCACCCCCCCTTCAATTCGCCTCCGCCCCTTCGACGGGGCATCGCCGCTTTAAGCGGAGGCCCCACGCCGGTAGACGGGGCGGTCCGGGCGCACCCCCCGCTCCCCCACGTGGTGCGGTGCCTGTGTCTCCGGGCCGCGGCGGGGCTGGGCGAACACAGCGCCGGGCTGCTGTTGGGGCTCTGCCGCTCTCCGGGCGCCTGGTGCGGCTCGCCCCGGCCGGCCCGCGGCCATGCGGCAGTGGCTTGAAGCGACGGGAGTATGAAGCGGGCGAGGCCGAGCCCGCTGCCCGCGCTGGGGCTGCTCCTGCTGGGCGCCCTGCCGGGGCTCTGGACGGTGCTGCTGCGGCGGGAGGCGGCAGCGGAGACTGAGACGCCGGAGCCGCGGGACTGGGGTCACTCCCCGGAGGCGCGGAGCGAGCCCGGAGGCGGGAGGCAGAAAACTTTCCGGGCGCTGCTGGCGGCGGGCCGGGAGGAGCGGGACGAGGCGGCCGCCGGCTCGCCGGTGGAGCGGGGCATCTTCTGGAGCCGTGAGCTGGAGGAGCAGGTGCCGCGGGGCTTCGCGGCGGAGGAGGCGGCGGCGTGGCTGTCTGCCGCCCGCACCGCACGCGTGTCCTCGCTGGAGCGGGGCGGCTGCGGGCGTAGCTCCAACCGCCTGGCGCGGCTGTCGGACGGGAGCCGCGCCTGCGTCCGGTACGGCATCAACCCGGAGCAGATCCAGGGCGAGGCGCTGTCCTACCACCTGGCCGGGGTGCTGGGCATGCAGGAGCGGCTGCCGCCCATGGCCCTCGCCCTGGTGGAGGCCCGCGGGCGGCGCTGGGAGCCGGTGCGGGAGGAGCTGCGCGGCTCGCCCTGGGCCGAGGGGGCCGTGGTCAGCCTGACGCGCTGGGTGGACAACCTGACGGCTGTGGTGGCCCCAGCGCCCTGGGGTGCCGAGGCGAGCGCCGGGCGGCGGCTGCAGCCGCTGTCGGCGGGGGAGCTGGGCGGGCTGCCGCGGTCGCAGCTGGTGGAGCTGGTGCAGTGGAGCGACCTGATCCTCTTCGACTACCTGACGGCCAACTTCGACCGCCTGGTCAGCAACCTCTTCAGCCTGCAGTGGGACCCGCGGGTCATGCGCCGCGCCACCAGCAACCTGCTCCGCGCCCCCGACGGCGGGCTCGTCTTCTTGGACAACGAGGCGGGGCTGGTGCACGGCTACCGCCTCCTCTCCATGTGGGACCCCTACAACGAGCCGCTGCTCCGCTCCGTCTGCGTCTTCCGAGAGGGCACGGCGCGGCGGGTGGCCGAGCTGCATCGCCGCCGGAGCGCCGCCGCCGAGCTGCGCCGCCGGTACCGGGCTCGGGAGCCGCTCTGGGCGCGCCTCGGCTTCCTCTCGGAGCGGCAGGCAGAGCTGCTGCAGGCGCGGGTCGACTTCGTGCACCGGCACATCGCCCACTGCCGCGCACAGGCTGCTGTGCTCTAACCGGCCCGGGGCCGGCTGCCCGCAGCCGCCCGGTTCCGCTCCTCTCCGAGGGAGCGGGACACTCGCCCCGGATGGATGCTACTCCGGGCTCGGTGCCCCCTAACCGCCGGGACGAGCGGGTGTGACGCTGCCGGGACGGGGCTGGGGGGAGCGGGTGCTCAAGCTCGGGTGCCGATAGTAACGGGCTCCCGGTCTGCTGGGGCAATTCATCCGCGTTTGTCAAGCCCTCTGAGAGTGCACGGTGCTATCGGTATGAGTATAGCGGAGTAAAGCTTCGGGGCTCTGCTCCCAGAGCCTGAAACAGGGAGAGGGTTAGCGTCCTTCACTCTTTCAGTGCATTCGCTTTCCTAAGTAGACCCTGAAGGAAAGCTGTCGTCTTTGGATCGGGGTCGACTACCTTTTCCTTCCAAAGGAGGCAGGCGGAAACGTCTTTTTTTATATGTTATCCCTTTTGCAACAGCATATTTAAGTATGGATGTTGATATTCATAGACCAAGAACTGATTGCACAATAGAGGAGTCCCTAACTAGCAAAACTGCCCTATTTATGAAGCTTGTTTCTTACCGATTTTCTTTAATGAGAGTTAAATCTAGTTGCAAAGTGTATAGAAAGTCCATATTCCATTAGATCTTAGTCTTCGTTGTGGATGCATCTGGTTGAACTTCATAGAATCATACAATCACGGAATGGTTTGGGTTGGAAGAGACCTTAAAGCTCATCCCGTTCCACCCCCCTGCCACGGGCAGAGATACCTTCCACTAGACCAGGTTGCTCCAAGCCCCGTCCAACCTGGCCCTGAACTGTTAAACTGTGTTGACTCTAAAACACTCCTTTGTTGTCACGGCCATCATCCCTTAGTCTGACCAGTGAAGTAACTGACCCATGGGTGACCCAAGAGGATCTCCCAGGTATTACAAACATTGCTGTGTGCTGACTTTGATGCAATAGTTAAAGTGGAGGAAGACCTGTTTCATGCACTTTACTTTGACTTTTTAATTTTTTTTATAAAAGAAGACCTTTTTATTTTACAAAGTCTGCCTTTTATGTACATTCTATACGTTCATAAGCTTTTCTGTAACATACTAAAGAAACTGATACTTCAGTAAAGTGTGCTAATGTTTTGCCGCCTTTGTCCTGTATGCTTGCCCAAGCTTTGCCTGGGAAGCGCGCACCTCCTTGGTCTGCCCTGATGTGACTGTTGTCTACTTCAGCTGAACAGACTTCTGTCTGTTTTTTAAAGCCTGAAATGAACCACCTTGACTAGCACTGAGGTAACTGGAGCAATTACTTCCAGCAAACTGATAGAGATGGTGTGAGCTTAGCTACCATCAGCCTCTTTGGTGCTGGGACTGGGTACCAACCTCCTAACACAGGTCACATCAAGTGTTACTGTACCAGAAACAACTCTGGAGGTAGTAATTGCTATCAGTGGATGTTTATACATGTTCTCAGTCGTAGAATCATAGAATGGTTTGGGTTGGAAGGAACATTAAAGCCCATTCAATTCCGACACCCCTGCCATGGGCAAGGACACCTTCCACTAGACCAGGTTGCTCCCAGCCCTGGCCAGCCTGGCCTTGGACACTGCCAGGGATGGGGCAGCCGCAACTTCTCTGGGCAACCTGTGCCAGGGCCTCACCACCCTCTCAGGGAAGAATTTCCTTCTAATATCTCATCTGAATCTCCCCTCTGTCAGTTTAAAGCCATTCCCCCTTGTCCTGTCCCTACAGGCCCTTGTCAAAAGTCTTCTCAGTGGGTGTTAGAGCAGTTCTCAGTCCTCCCTCTGTTAACTTTGTAATGGGGGTTGAGGCAGAACTGAAGGATAGGAAAGCTTTTCAATCTTGCTGAAATAGTTGGTGTTGGGTTTTTTTTTTCCTTACAAAAGTTTTACTCTAGGTGGGGCGAAAGAGGTAATAGTGGGTTTAGAAAATAAAATGAGTTCATCTCTTGTTTGCTTTTTTACATATACCAGTGTTCAGAGAAGAGGCCAGTTGTATGGCTCAAAATACAGCCAGAATAATAATAAAGGAGAAACCCCAAATACCTGTGTATGTCCTGCTATAATCAAACAGAAGCATAATATCTTCTGTATCTGGAGAGATGCCTCTCAATGAGGGCAGCACTCCGGTCAGTGGTTGCTGTGCAAGTAGGGGCTGTCTTTAGTACATCAAGCATTAACATTCCCTGAAACTCAGAGAGGGCTGTGCATTCATACCTGCAAGAGGCCCTTGGTCTGTTAATAATCATTTCAAGTTCACATAACAGCAATTTTCTTTGGCCATTACACTGTGTTCCTTTTATATGTCTTTTTTTCAGTAGGACAAGACAACAGTTTTACAAACAACTCAAAGTTAATGGTCAATTAGTGAGCTGTATGGGATACTGCAACTGAATGTGTGAGTATTTTAAAACATACCAGCATCCTCCAAGAGTAGCTTACATTCAACTGCTTAACTGACATGGGGCTCTATTGAACTCATCGTTATAGTTCACTGCATTTATCTCTCTGAACAATGCACAGAATCCCATGTGACATTCCTTAGTCATTTACATGACAATACACAACTTAACTGTAATTCTTAATTCTTCCTTAGTGTTGCTGTGCAACTTGAATGCAGCAGCTCTGTCGCATTCACCTAATGAAAATCCATTTAAATAATAAACTGCTGGCATGAATTTTAAACCACTGTGAAGAGCAAACCGCTGTGTCACAAACATCTAAGCTTTCATTACAGCACAACTGTAGGCTTTGACGGCTAATAGAAAATAAATCTTTGCAGTGTCTTTAGAGCCAGAGCCTAGATAATTACACCTTTTGAGAAGAAACATGGGTTTGGTGTTTGGTAACTACCTCAAGTTATATGTAGGTTGCATGTTCAGAAATGGAAGTTATAGATAGGTTGCATGTTCAAAAATGGCATATTTGTAGGTTGGTGTGAAACTAGAGATGCTGTGCTAGGGAAGCTGTGCCCTACTGGAAAATGGGCTTATTAAAAGAGGACAGAGAAAACTAGCATGAATGGGTGATGGTACTTCATTGCTGCATTTTACTCCTTCTCGTGCAGATCATCAGCTTTCATGCCAGGGACATCTTTGAATTACCATCACATTAAGGAAAATTTACTTTCTCCCATGCAATTTCTTTAAGGCAAACAGTGCTTTGTAAATCAGTGCTCTGGTACACTTTTTGCATGCCATTTTAGCTGTGTACTCTGCCTGATACATGATTATCTTCCTTTGGAATCAAGGGATGAAATTCTGTAATACTTCTTGCAGTGTAATTCCAGTGGCGCTTACTTAACTTGGCTTTCTTCCTGTGGAGTGTCCTTTGAGTTACAGTAATCAGAAAGGCAAGGAAGAACTTTGCTTATCTGAGAAAAACTGGATACCATTGTTGAGTGGTGTTCCTCAGGGGCTGGTGTTGGGGCTGGCACTGTTCAACATCTTTGTCAGCAACACGGACAGTGGGATTGAGTGCACCTGCAGCAAGTTTGCTGATGACACAAACTGTGTGATGCGGTCAACACGCTGAAGGGAAGGGATGGGATCCAGAGGCACCTGGACAGGCTGGGAAGGTGGAACTGTGCAAACCTCATAGACTTCAGCAAGACCAGGTGCAAGGTCCTGCACCTGGGTTGGGGTGTCCCAAGCACAACTGCAGGTTGGGTGAGACTGGACTGAGAGCAGCCCTGAGGAGAAGGACTTGGGGGTGTTGACTGACAGAAAGCTCCCCATGACCCCGCAGTGTGCTCTCACAGCCAAGAAACCACCCACGTCCTGGGCTGCATCGCCAGCAGAGTGAGCAGCAGGTCAAGAGAGGGGATTCTCCCCCTCTGCTGTGCTCTGGTGAGACCCCCCCCCAGCAGTGCTGCGTTCAGCTCTGAGGCCCCCAAAATAAAAGGGATGGAGAGCTGTTGGAGTGAGTCCACAGGAGACCACAAAGATGCTGCGCGGCCGGAGCAGCTCTGCTCTGGAGACAGGCTGAGAGAGCTGGGCTTGTTCAGCCTGGAGAAGACTCCAGGGAGAACTTAGAGCAGCTTCCAGTGCCTAAAGGGGCTGAGAAGAAATCTGGAGAGTGGCTTTTGACAAGGGTCTGTAGGGACAGGACAAGGGAGTATGGCTTTAACGTGACAGAGGGGAGGTTGAGATGAGATCTAAGGAAGAAGTTCTTCCCTGTGATGGTGGTGAGGCCCTGGCACAGGTTGCCCAGAGAAGCTGTGGCTGCCCCATCCCTGGCAGTGTTCAAGGCCAGGTTGGATGGGGCTTGGAGCAACCTGGTCTAGTGGGGGTGTCCCTGCCCGTAGCAGGGGGTTGGAACTGGGTGAGGGATGAGTTCTAAGGTCCCTTCCAACCCAAACCATTTGGTGATTCTGTGATGACTTTAGGACCTGGGAGTTGCTATTACAATGCTGTTCTTGATAGCAGGATCAGCCGTTTCTGGCTGTGCATTGCTGGCAGCTCAGCACTGCTTTACCTGAGGCTCAAGGAATCAGCTGCACAACTTGTATCAGGATGGGGCTGTAGGGTTCTAGGCCTCGCTGAGCAGTTCGCTTAAGGTCGCACTTAACTCCCCACCTCATTTCACAGGCTTCCAGTGAAGTATGTGCTTACAGCCCGACTGCACTGGTTCCTTAGTCAGATGTGGGCTGTTGCACAGACCTGAGAAGAGTCCTGACGAGGTTGGGGGGAAGGGGGGGCATTGGCAGCACGCTGTCTCTCCTAGGTGTGAGACAGGAGGTCTGGTGTTCAGCTCTGCGGAGTCTCATGTGCTTAACTGATAATGTTAGCTTCAGGAGAAAGGGGAGAAAAGGGAAAACATATCTGGAGGATGTTGTAATTTGAATGCCCTTAGTTCAGTCCCGTATTCCTGCATGCTTCCCCGGTTGCATTCGGAATGCCTCCCACAGATTTTTTCTTTCACAGGAGTCTTAAGGGGGCATGCAGGGTAGGGGGTCATTGCAGCTCCCAGCTTCAGTTCATAGTCCCTGGGATGTTACCTCCAAACCAAACAGAGCGTGAAGGAAGAACTGAGTTCACCGTTTCCAAGAACTACCTAAGGGGCAACAAAATAGGTGCCTGCAGTGGGTAAAATGCACAAAACACCTCATCCCTGCACCCCCAGGGAGCCCTGGGCAGAAGGGTCTGTGTATTCGGTGGGGTTTCCACTTACTGAGAAAAGCAAGTCTGGCGTTCGCAGCACAATTCTCCTTTGCTTTTGTTTGCTTGTATCTGAAGTAATTTGCAATCTGAATTTATTTTCCTTGTGCGTTTCCCTTTGGGAATTTCCCTTGCTGCTTGGGAGGTTCTTCCCAGGCACAGAGTCCATTTGCCTCTCGCACAAAAGCAGCTGCCGTGGGGATGGAGCTGGCGCCACGCTTCCCTCCCAGCTGAGGCCATGTCACCCAGTCAAAGATATGGGAAATAACTCTGTCCCAGTGCAAGACAGTGAAAATAGTTACATTTGACTTACTGGGCATACAGCGTGCTCTCCACATCACCGGCATAGTTTTTGTCGTTTGCTTTCCCCTTTGAAGTTCGGTACGTTTTTTAACGGTAATAATACTTCGAACTATCTCACTGACATGACTAAGTGGTCCTGCCTTGGAGATGAGCTCCTATTAACAGTTAATCCCATTCTGCATGTTATTCCTACTTTGTAACCGCAGCATAAAATTTAATCAGTGCTCCGGAGCTGTGCTCCCTGGGTTTAACACGGCAAAGGTCCCGTGAGGATGGGGAGCTGCGTGGTAAGAACTGCCTGATGGTGTCCACACCTCCTGCGACTCCCAGTGACTCAGAAAACCTTTTCTCTTGCTGTCTTGGGTCTAATGTAGCTGTTGCCACTGAAGTAGCAGCAGAAATTATTTCTTAGCACAGTCACTTAGGTCCACAAAGAGTAATTTGTTGTGAATCAACCGGTGTTGTAACATCACCAGTCCCTGTCGAACTCGGTGTACTTTGCATATGGGGCAGGACCAAGGTGTAGCATCTTAACCCTCTCTCGTGCTGTGGCTGTACTAGTTCAAGGCACAGGATGAGCTTATGGAAAAGAAGCACTCTCACGGGCCCACGTGAATTGGGAGTGCTGCTATGTGCAGGCCAGAAAGGGGCTGTGCAGATGAAGGAGAGTAATCCCATCTGAAAGCAAGCCAGTGCTGCACTCAAGGAGACGAGCTCTGGCTGTGTCATTGGGGAGCATACGACAACATTAAGACAACAAAGAGGGTCTGATGCTGCAATTGGACTGACTGTTATTGACTGATCTTGCTATTATAGAATCACAGAACCACAGAGTGGTTTGGGTTGGAAGGGACCTTAAAGCTCATCCAGTTCCAGCATGTTGCCACAGGCAGGGTCACCTTCCAGTAGACCAGGTTGCTCCAAGCCCCGTCCATCCTGGCTGCAAACACTGCCAGGGATGGGGCAGCCACAGCTTCTCTGGACACCCTGTGCCAGTGCCTCACCACCCTCATCTGTTCAACCACCCCTCCCCTCGACCTCCTCTTCTGCTAAAGCCTTCTCCCCTCGTGGCTGGGATCTTAAAGAATGCCTTCCCATAAGGGCAGACAGGCATTTACCTCAAGTGATCCTAAAATACAATTGTAACCCAGTAAGGAGGTAAGGAACGACCACTTTTTATACCAGCACCTCTCACTCCAGCACAGAAGAGGGGTATTTCTGCACATCATATGTTTCACTCAGAGGAGTCATAATTTTTTAATGTTCCTGCCTTGCCAGTTTCCTTTTTGTGTCCTGCTGTGGGGAAAAGGGCATTAATAAACTATGGTTTAAGGTTGTCATTGTGATTTTTTTCTATCCATAGATGATTTCTTCTAGACAAGCTAGGAGTCGGCTTGCAGAATTTATTTGTTCAAGTGACTGCAGTTCGTCAATTGGCTTTGGTTTAGCTGGGTCACCTTCAATATCCCCAAAGGTTTCCCTATACTTTATTATGTTCAAGCTAAGGAAAAGTAATTGCTTCCTTTGTTTTGTTAAAGACGTGCAGGATTTGCTCATCTGACAAGGAGTGATTTTCTATTTTTCAACAGTGCAGTGCAAAATCAGGTGGCATACATTATGGATGAACCTGGATGCAAGCATCTCGAGCATATAAATAGTATTATTTTCTTTCACACCGGGTACCCAGCAAGGCAACTGCTGAGTGCAGGTATTCCTGTTTTGATAGCCACCAGAGGTCCAAACCAGCCCTCAGTCTGCAATTTGCTAAATGCAAGTAACAGGCTAAATTCTTTTGGTTTTTTATTTACAGCCCTGCAGGGGTAAGAGCATGACTTTGCCTGCAATTTGGATGCAAAAGCCAGTAATGTGTACATCCGTCAGGGGTACTATTTAAGATACGCTTTGTCCTGCTTTTAAGGGGGGTGAAACTGCTGCTTCCTGCTCCTGTCTTTGCCAGCTGAGACAGAGGACTGTTGGAAACCCAGCTAACCAAAGCCTGCTGTGAGGGCCAGGATGGCAGGAGGTTTTATGAGCTCCTCTATCAAGGGATATTTGAAGTTGAGCCAGAAATGAGGCAGTCGTCTCCTGGCCCGTAAAAACCATTACCTGTGTACAGATTTATCAGGAGTAGCAGCAAAGGACTGCAAAAAGTGTTCAAACTGGGAATGTCACACCAGGGCCAGCTGTGTTACTTTAGAGGCTCGTGGAAGTGGTTAGTAGATAGCATCGAGCCCTTCCCTCCCCAGCACCATGGCACCGTGGAGAGGGAGACGGAAACATCCTGAGCCCAACGCATTGCAACATGCTGTCAGTGACAAAGTCTAAGGCTCCTGAAACCCCAAATGACTGAGGCCAGTGCAGTTGTTCATGCCTCCATCCAAGCCAAAGCAGAGGAGCTGCTAACCAGGCTCTTCAGGCGCCTGTCAGCTGTAAGCAAAGGCTGACAACCAGTGGCCTGACTGACAGTTTTCTTACCAGTCAGTCATTTATTACAGAGCTGATGTGTGCCTGACTTTCTGAGGTGAAGTGGTTGGAGCTGATACAGGTCAGTTAAGTTCTCCCGTTCTTCTTTAAGAAGAAAACCAAGCCATTTCCCTCTCTTATGTTTTGATTAGTGCTTCAGGTGATTAAACCTGTTAGAAAGGCAATTTACTTGTCAGTGAATAGTCTAGGTGGTTATTTTGCTTGTATTTTGCTCCTCCTAGTCCCGGCATATAAATGAAGCACTTTTTGTCAGTAATGAGCTACCAGGCAATTTCATTTTCTAGACCTCTCCTACACAATCAGGACACAGCAGTAACTATACCGTAGACGCTGCAATTGGCATTCCTTGTAATTAAGCTATTCCCATAAAAATCATTAACATTATTTCTTCGTATATCTTGTAAAAGAGAATATTTAGGATTTTCTCCATGTGAATCTTACCAAACCAGGCTACATTTTTTCCCCTCTTTCAAAATGTCAGGTTTAGCTCCTTTACGCCAAAGGGAGAGCAGACAAGTGCTTCACGTGGCAGCAGCTATCTCCTACGAAACAGCACGGCAACACCATCTGCCTTAACAGTGCTCTTGGTGACATCAGGAAAGCTGTCGCTGATCAAAGAGGCATACCACAGGTAGGCTACGCACTGAAGTTTGGATCTAAAGCTTGGTTGCTTCATGGGTGATGTACTTATTCTCTGCTAAGGTTTGGGCAGTTTGGGATAGTACACAGATCGCGGATGCATATGTGGATTCAGCAATTGATATGAATCAGGACACTGATGAGTGTAAGTGCTAGAGAGGCTTCATTTGTCCCTGGGAGAGGACAAATCTCAGGAGACCTTAGAGCAGCTTTGAGTACCTGAAGGGACAGACAAGAAATGTGGAGAGGGGCTTTTGACAAGGGCATATAGTGACAGGGCAAGGGGGAATGGCTTTAACCTGGCAGAGGGGAGACTGAGATGGGATCTTAGGCAGAAGCTCTTCCCTGTGAGGATGGTGAGACACTGGCACAGAGTGCCCAGAGAAGCTGTGGCTGCCCCATCGCTGGCAGTGTTCAGAGCAGGTTGGATGGGGCTTGGAGCAACCTGGTCTAGGGGAAGGTGTCCCTGCCTGTGGCCAGGGTTTGGAACTGGATGAGCTTTAAGGTCCCTTCCAACCCAAACCAGTCTGTGATTCTATGATTATCCCCAGTGCAACCATCTCCCTTCTGCCTCCTTCTCCTCCCACCCCCTTCGGTTGAAAATAGATCTTAAAGGCACGGAGCAAGCCAAAGCATGTTCAGGCAGGATCAAAACAGATGGTCTGGGAAGCTGCAAGGTCTGCGCTAACCCCACTGGTGTAATTCTGATCTGGCAGCTGGTGCAGGGGATGGAGCTCAGCTCCTCCACCATGTCTGAGCCATGCCACAGCTCTGCGCTCTGGCTGCACACATGGAGCATGGCTCCATGCTTGCCATGTTGCTGGCTGTGCTTGTGGCCAGGAGCCAGGAAGGCACAGCTCTTGTTTGACACAAGTGGGAAGCCCAACGCACGGTTTCTAGCAAGTACTGAGTGGCAAAAACTTGTGTCTGTTTGCTAATGAAAGGTATTGCCTTGCTCCAGACTCGAGGCTTCTCCCTGCCAGGAGCATCCTCAGCACTTCAGCAGCTAAAGCTGCTCTTGAGGCAGAGGGTTTCAGACTTCAGAGCTGGGGAGCAAAAGCAGAAGGATCCATCCCATCGGGAAGCAGGGAGAGGCTACAGCTGTGTGCTGCCCAGCCTTGGCTGCTTCGTTGTCCCTGCTGGCGGAAAGGTTGGGACAGGGGCACTGCCAAAACCTGTGGTGGCATGGCTGCTTCCACCAGGGACTCAGCAGAATCCAGCCTGCAGGAAGGAACATGCTCCAGCGAACTCATCTGTTCCAATGGCACTTAAAATGCTTAAATCTTTCTCTATGACAATCTGGCACATTTGAGTGCCTTGCCACAGGCCACATGGTCACTAGCAAATGCCACATCTGGAAAGAGAATGTGAGCATATTGACCCCTCTCCCTGTTCAAACTGTTCAGCTCCTTTTCTTTGTCACCTAGACTATGTTTTCCTATCCTCCCCTCGCTGCAGGTTCTCAGACGCCACAGATACTTGCACAGGCTGGCACACATTATACCATACACAAGATGAGTGTGAGGCACGCCACCTCCTCTTTGCTACTCTGGGCTAGGAGGACCTACATGCTTACACATAGAACCCCAGCAACACCAGCTAGGGTGGAAAGGAACACATGACATCCTATTTTGTGATGAAACGCAAATAAGTGTTTTCTTCATTGTAATTTTTCAATCTGCTGTCAGTTTAATGATATCCATCCTTTTCAACTATCGCTATGTTCACAGTCATC
The DNA here is from genome assembly GCA_017639245.1 of Myiopsitta monachus. NCBI lineage: Eukaryota > Metazoa > Chordata > Aves > Psittaciformes > Psittacidae > Myiopsitta > Myiopsitta monachus. Next base: position 17,360,159 of record CM029924.1, read on the forward strand.
AAGAGAATTTCTTCTCAGAAAGAAAAGTGTACTCACTGAACAACTTTAAAAATTACCCTGCCTGATACGCATTACTCACAAAGCTCATTAACATTTCAGTTCTCAGTTTGCATAATAGCTGAAAAATATAGGTCTGCCAGATGGAGTCTTTTGTGCATTAGAAATGACAGGATTTTGACTTCTAACATTTCAGATGTGCATAAATTTTCCTGAAATTGTTGGGAAAGGGCAAATATAAGAAAAGCATTTACAAAATCTCTGTACAACTGTCAAGGAGCTGAGATATAGCATGGGTAGATAATAAATGGATAATCATAGAATCGTGGACTGGTTTGGGTTGGAAGGGACCTTAAAGCTCATCCAGTTTGAACACCCTGCCAGCGGGCAGGGACACCTTCCCCTAGACCAGGTTGCTCCAAGCCCTTTCCAACCTGGCCTTGAGCACTGCCAGGGATGGGGCAGACACAGCTTCTCTGGGCACCCTGTGCCAGGGCCTCAACACTCTCACAAGGAAAAACTTCCTCCTAATATCTCAATCTCCCCTCTGCCAGGTTAAAGCCATTCCCCCTTGTCCTGTCCCTACGTGCCCCTGTCAAAAGCCCCTCTCCAGATTTCTTCTCAGTCCCTTTAGGCACTGGAAGCTGCTCTAAGTTTTCCCAGGGGCCTTCTGTTCTCTAGGCTGAAGAAGCCCAGCTCTCTCAGAGTCTCTCTCTCAGGATCCCAGAAGACAACAGATGTAGGCATGTGAGCTATTGATGCCATGTTTGTGAAGAACAGAATGATATAGTATAAATATTTGGAAAAGGAAGTAATTCATGTGGACGTTGAGGAGTGCATGTAGTTGGGTTACTCCATTAAATCCATGTTGCTGCTCTTCAAGGCATGTGTCACACCAGAACTGTGGGAGAAATAGGAGATGTGCCATCCCTGGCAGTGGTCAAGGCCAGGTTGGACAGGGCTTGGAGCAACCTGGTCTAGTGGAAGGTGCCCCTGCCCAGTGGCAGGGGGTTGGAACTGAATGAACTTTAAGGTCCCTTCCAACCCAAACCAGTCCGCAATTCTATGATGTATGATTCTATGCCAAAGATGTCACATTAAAACCAGGTTATAATCATGTCACAGCTTCCATTTTTTTCCCAGTTATGGCCAAGTCTCACACCTTTATCCCCAGGACTGTGGTACCTTTTCTTTACACCGAAGCCTGCCTAGCGCTGTTGGGAACCAAGGTGAGCTCTGCAGCGTGGCTGTGCTGCTCCTGCATGGGCAGGAGCCTGTTCCCCGGGCAGAGCGCAGGGGAAGCCAGGCAGCAGGATCGAGCAGCGCATGGGCAGCGTGAGCCACCAGCTGCCTGCTCGGGGCAAGCGGGTCCCCTGGGGTCACAAACACGGCCCCTCCTGCCAGCCCAAAGCATCCAGAACGCCTCTGAGGTGAAGACACGCCTGCTCCCCGCGCAGCATGGCAAGCAGAGGAAAACCTGTGCCCGTGTCTTGGCAGCTCTGGTGTAAGGTTCACCTCAGATCACCTTCTATGCAATATTTGCTAGGGATTACCCATCACTGGCCTTGCTTTCCTGCCAACTTAGGTGCGCTGGCCCTGTCAGTGCCGTGCAATATGCCCTTGGCTTCTGTGTTGGTTTTATCCTTTCTGTAATATGAGGACAATAAAAGACTTGCTACAAGCCCATCAGTTTGTCAGCAACACAAGATCACATTCTCATTCTCTGCCATGAAGGAGCTCAAACGCCAAATTTATACTTTGAGAGAAATGGAGGTGAGACTGCAGTCAAACTACCTGTTTCTGCCATCACACAGTGTGTGGGAACAACCACTTCCTCCCTTTGGTGTACTTATTACCTGTAAATGAGGGTTATAGAGAGTTTCGGTTAGGCACCCCATGGGCTGCAGGTCTTGTGCGAAGGCAGAACAGAACCATGAAACATTCCCATCACTCCCTTTTTTCACCCAGCTGAGGCAGCATTAGGGGCCGCCAGGCCTCCACCTGCAAGCCTAATCACCTCCATCAGCAGCCCATGGTACCTACCAGCGTGTTGCAACTAGCACACCTCCACCTTGTTAATCTCATCACTGTATATCTCAGGCCTCATTTCTGCAGTGTCTTGCTGCCTTAGCTAGTCATCAGCTGGAGCATCTCTGGGTACATTATCACCAAGAGGACCAGAAAGAAGCTCTGTGCTGGTGAAGCTTTTTAGGCCAAGCTCCTGCTCCTTAGGTACCCTTTACTCAGGAGTGCCAGGCTTGCAATGCGCAGGTATCAGTCTGCACGGTAGTTACTCTGATGGGAAGCACCAACCCCTCTTGGGTTGTCTCTGGACTCGTTCATAGCAAGTAGTGCCCCCTCCCACCCTCTGGCCGGCCTGACCCCCCATGTGGGCTCCCCTTGCCTTAGCAGTACACACAGCCTCCCAAAGTGCCTGATTCAAAGTCCTTCCTGAAAAGCAGAGCTTTAAATTGAAACTTGAGGCTGCTGGAGTGAAGGAGGCAGTGCCTTGCTGTATATTAGCATAGGTATGTGCGCTTGCTGGGGGCACAGTAATGAATTGGAAGGATTTGGGAGTTCGGTGCTGGTTTTCATTGCGAATACACGTGCAGCTGGGAAATTATTTCTTCACTGCCTTGCTGTTGAGGTCGGAACTGCGATTTTAAAAGCATGGATCATAATGATTGTAAAATTAAGCCGCGCGAGAGATGTTTTATGCATTTTACTCGCTCTGTGATTGTGTAAATAAACCCCTGAGGACGCAGGAGAAGAAAATCAGGTCATTTTATGCTGTTGACTACCTAATTTAATTACTGTTCAGCCCAGCTCCAGAATAGCTGGGTTTCAATAAAAGGAAATAAGTATACTTCTGTTAAGACAGAACTGAAATCTTTCTGCAGAGGTGAGGTTTCTTAAGCGCATTGCATCAAGGACTCCGTATGACAGATTTGCACCTGGAGGCACAGCCTGTTTCCTCCCCTCCCCTCTTTCCCTGAAACCCCAAGTCTTCTCACATCAAGTATTTCATTTTCCTTTGTTCAGGATAATCTGATATGTAAAGTATGTGTTGTCATGGATGCAGAACTGAAAGCCTATTGATCCTCCCCTTATCCAGGTGGATTTCAAGCAAGATATTTAACATCAGAGGGCACTATGGCATGTATGGCAAGACAGAGACAGACTGGGGCAGGGAGAAACAGCTTCAAAATTGAAGTCCCTGCAGTTTGAAAACGTCTTGTTGAAATAAAGTAAATCTTGTGCCCCCTGGGGAGTTGCTGGACTTGTTCTCCATGTGCTCAACAGCATTCCTCTCATAGCACTTAGCTTTCTTCTTCCCCTCCTCCATGTGCCTCCCACCATGCAAACGGAATGGATCATTCCCATTTCCCACCCATCCCCACTCAGATTTGACCTATGGTCTGGATAAGTAATATTTTGAGTATGCCCCAGATTAAGGAGCAATGGCATTTTAAATACCATAGGAGAGTAGTGTGAAAATCAACGCCTGAGAGCACTGCAGGAGGATCCCCTGCTGCTGAATGACCCAGCAGGGTCAAACTGCTTGCTCGTCTAGAGCAAGAAGGTAGCAAGAGACCCACAGCTGCTCAAGGGTCAGGGACTTCTGGAGGTGACACCTCTGCCTCCATGTTTTCCTCTTGCAGCAGATGAGGCAATGCACCAGGTTTTCATGCACAGCACACAGGGTAGAGCCCAGAACTGCGGCCACTGACAATCATAGAATCACAGAATGGTTTGGGTTGGAAGGGACCTTAAAGCTCATCCAGTTCCAACCCCCTGCCGTGGGCACAGACACCTCCCACTAGACCAGGTTGCTCCAAGCCCCATCCAACCTGGCCTTGAACACTGCCAGGGATGGGGCAGCCACAGCTTCTCTGGGCACCCTGTGCCAGGGCCTCACTACCCAGTCATCTTGCAAGAGTGTGATAGTGCTGGAGAGGGACACAGGAGGTGTGTGGTACAAACATTACGCTTCAGAAGCAGTTCACAATGTTCCCCTGGCTTAATTTCAATCTTGGTTTTTAGTAAATATTTGCCATCATTTCATATCCTTTCCTTTCAGCAGCAGCGTCCTTATATCAGAGCATCAATTTGCCACTGTAATTACATGGGACAGTGGTCCCTACGGAACTGCACTAAAATTCTTTCATTTAATTTTTTTCTAAGGAGTGCAGCACTGCCTCCATAGACTTACAGCGGATTTGGCTCGTTTTGCTTTGGGTTATCTTTTTCCCCACAGGATTGCATTGTTATGTCCTGTGTTTGCCCCTCGCTGCCGAAGCCCATGCTTTGGTCTGGGTCATGAGTTAAATGCCTTTTTAGGGTTTTCTACGTTTTTCTGTGGGGTGAGCTCTGCATTCTGTTGGCTCCACCAGAGACCTGCTCCACGGTGCCTGCTGCAGGGCAATTGGGGGAGCACAAAGCTGAAACTAACTTCTTGTTCAGGCAGCTCCTCGTCTCTCTTATCGGGGTGCGGGGAAGGTGAGGGCATCTGCAAAAGTACTGGGCCCTTTACTTGCCTTGCTTCCAACAAACACCCCATTGTAAGTCACTTGCTGCTTTGCTGCTTGTAAGAGCTACTACAGCAGAAAGGCACTGTCTCTTTATTCGAACTGAAATGGGCTTTATAAACCTATTGTATTTGATCACCGGCAAAGGAAACAATAATTTAGCATAATAGGAAGTGATCATCAGTGTTCAATGAACCTAACAGTCTGCTCCACTTTTTGCTGCCCTCAAGAGATGGCGTAAACTCTTCTTCCTTAATTGGAGACTAAATAGAGTAAACTTCGTTTTTAATTTCCAGCACTTCTTTCCAACAGGCTTGTGATGTTCGCCAGCGCGTGCTGAAAGGGGAGGGCTGCCTGTGGCAGGGTGAAAAATGGGTGGGAGGGTTTACAGCACATCAAAACTCGCTTTTCATCAGATGGCTCTCCAGGGCCTTTGACTTCTTTCTTCACGAGCCTCATTTCAAAAGCCCCCAAAGACCATTCCAAGGAGATGTGGTCTGTTACATTACAAAATAGAGAGGAGCAGATAACAACACTCACCTCCTCTTTCCTGCAGCCATCCTTCCCCAGGGCACCTACAGCAGGGAGCTGCACTGCTGATTGCTCTACCAAGGGATTCCTTGGGCATAGAGGGGGTTTCTGAGCTGCCAGACTGAGTGGCTTTACTCCTGCCGTTGTCAGATGGAGGAGTAAGGGCTAAAATTGGTGTCTGGATGGCATTTTGACTGCAGCTGTAATGAAACAAAGCATCTCCAGAGAAAAGCTGCGACTCAGCTAATAGCATCACATTAGCCTCCATTTAGTGTGATAAAAAAGGGCACCGCTAACGACCACTTTTCCCTGAGAGTTTTGCTTGATGGATTTTGCCATTGGAGAATACGCTGTCCTCATCCCCTGCTGTGCAAGAACGAAACTAGAGGACACAACAGCCAGGAATAAGCAATCAGAAGGAAATGGGTGGCAGTACTGCTGCAGGAACTTACCCCAAGTAAGTAATAAAAGATTTATTGCACATAGAGGAGGGCCATGGAGATGCTCCAAGGGCTGGAGCAGCTCTGCCATGGAGGCAGGCTGAGAGAGCTGGGCTTGTTCAGCCTGGAGAAGAGAAGGCTCTGGGGAGACCTCAGAGCAGCTTCCAGTGCCTAAAGGGACTGACAAGAAATCTGGAGAGGGGCTTTTGACAAGGGCTGTAGCGACAGGGCAAGGGGAAATGGCTTTAAACTGACAGAGGGGAGATTGAGGTGAGATGTAAAGAAGAAGCTCTTCCCTGTGAGGGTGCTGAGGCACTGGCACAGGGTGCCCAGAGAAGCTGTGGCTGCCCCATTGCTGGCAGTGTTCAAGGCCAGGTTGGATGGGATTTGGAGCAACCTGGTTCTTGTTAATTCACAAACTGATTGCTCAAGAGATAATTGTGCTGTCCAAACAAAATGGATGAGTATTTGAGCATACTTCAAACTGTTGGCTTTACTCATACTGCAAAAGCTTTAATGGCTAGCATTTTTTATCACTGGGATAGATCTCATTGCCTGTGATGTGCACGTACAAGCCTAAAGGATTCACCTTCTGCCCCTGCAAAAATCCCCCGTGTGTTGCCACTGTGCCTGCTTATCAGTTTGTTAATGCTTCCTCTGGAGAGAGCAGCAATACAAACCAGTTGGGCAGTACTCTTATCCTGCAAAAGAGCCATACAGCAGGGGAAACTGAAATTGCAGATACTGCCCAGCAGTGATCAGTGGTCAGAGCTGGGGAGCTGCCAAAGTGGAGCCAGGCTGAAGCTGGGGTCAAGTGGAACTTGGATATAAATCTCTCTGGTTTCATGTTTGATGTCTCTTAATAGAGGAATAAAAATGTTCTTGTGTTCTGTCTCTATCAGTCACTTCAGGGGGGTGTTATTGGGCTGTTGGGATGCTTTGTGGCTCATTTAAGTCATTCTGCCTTCTGTCTTGACTATTACTAGTTCCTCGGGAGACTTGACACTGATGCTGCTTGGGAAAAGTGTCTATTTGGAAGTAATCCTGCCCACACACTGTATAGTACAAGCTTCCATTTTCCTTGTTTAGCTACTTGGGGCACCTTATGAAAGCATCATTGCTTTTGATTTTTACCTCTTGCTGCTATTCATTCTTGTTAAGTCACAAGCTGATTGCTAAAGAGATAATTGTGCTGTCCAAAGGAGGACGTGGCACCTAGGAAGTCTAGAGATTGGCACTCCATAAGTATCATGAGACCTAGATTGAGAAAGGAGAGTAAGGAGCAGGGGAAATTTGTTCATTTCCTTGCACCAGAAACCAAATACATTTGAAATAGGATTTGGTTTTGTTTTGTGACAATCTCGTAAATGGACTTTAGAAGGGCTTTTCAGCAGTGAGATGAGTATCATGAAGTGAAAAAATCGCTAGGTAGTGGTAGTAGGTGGTATGGCAGGGCAGTGTTCACCTGCATAAGAAGGAATACCATTAGTGTCAGTCGAGGTGCAGCCAAAAAACCTGCATTGTTGGTACGGTTGTTGGAAGCTATCAGTGCTCCTGGGAGCTGATCTTCTTTCCTACCTCCTCTTGTCTCCAGTGCTTCAGCTAATTTAGTCTGGTCTTTGCCACGCTTGCTTTGGAAAGCTTCTGTACTGGTACTAACTGCCCTTGTCAGTGCCATGACATGTCCCTGGACTGGAACACTGGGGCCATGGCTAGGTAGGGTATCTACAGCACTTCTTTCTTTCCAGTTGGGAGTGAAGGTCAGAGCTGAAGTGCCTGATAGCAGATGGTGCTGATTTGGTGTAGTTGTCTCTTGTCCCTGGTGGTCTGTGGTGGAGGGTGGTACCAGGATAAAGCAGCTTGATGTCAAAATCCAGTAGTCTCACTAGTATGTGGGGTGAATGGCTGAGCAGAAACACATAGAGGACTTCTGGCATTCTTCCCACTCTTCAGTATGTGAACAAGAGGGAGTTTGTCAAGAGTGGTGTCTGTGAGGGGTTAGAATTGGGAAAGAACCTTAGTCTGAGCATCACATCTCTCAGCCTTGAGAATCATCAGGCAACTACTGTAATACCAAATACTTTTCTGATTTGGGGCTTAGGCTTCCCCTGTTATGTGTGAGAACAGTTACTGCCTGAGAAATTGATTTAGGAAATCCAGAATGTGTATCTGTGAGGTCAACAGACAGAAATCCATAGGAGAAATGTATACTTTAAGCTTTATCCTTCGTCTTCCATGCCAAGGAGAGCACCTGTTTCAGCTTGGGATACACAGCAATGAATCTTCCCCTTTTTCTGTATTCTGACTGATACCTGATTATTCACACAGAGAGGAGGAGATACAGAGGTATTGAGTCCTGACCCAGAAAGGCCAGCAGACCGAGAGCTGGATCACTTTATTGAGAGGACCTGGTTTCAGGTGTATCGGAGAGCATCACTGAGCCCGATCTTTGTTAGAAAGGTGCTGGCTGTGCAAGGCGAGGTGATCACGACAGCCTTGCTTCACTTTGTCTTACAAGGGGCCTGCCTGTGGCAAAGGCAGAAGAATGGTTCAGTGGATGAATTAGGTAGGAAATAACGTATAAGGCTGCTGCTGGGCTGCTTGGTCTTTGAGACTTACGTGGTCTACACACTTAGAGGGGGGGAAAGGATATCTAGAGTATTTTGTTGGCAGACACTCAAGTGACTCTGGGATTAGGTGGGAGGTTGAGGTTTGACATTTTGTATGTTGGCATTTGAATTGGGAGTTAGTTATCTAAGCCTTCCTCCTGCAAGGCGTCAGGACATTTTTCGGATTCCTTTCATGAAATACTGTAGATGAAATCAGAATAAAGCCTCCCTTAAACTCTGCCTCAACTCTTTTGTTTGTCAGCAAGCTGCTGCCTCTCAAGTGAGAGCAACAATTTTTTTGCAGGGAGTAGTTGAAGGAAACAAGTATTTCAGGTATTCCTTAAGTGTCTCCCACTTCACTTTTTCTCTCCTGAAGCACGCAGCCTTGATTACTTCCTTAATCATTACTTTTTAGATCTCTCTCTATTCCCATTTATAAATAAATTAAAATAGAAATTCAGAGTATTAATTTATGAGGCACTCGATGTGCATTCGAAAGACCGAGTTTAACACCTGTATATACAAGGACTAAGTGACCCTTCAGGCTTCAGAGCCACTGAATTTGGAGATGGCTGTGGAGCACCCAGGAACATCTCTCATAACCCTACTTCATTAACAAGGATGCAAAAAAGCCATGAGAAATACGAATTGCCCATGCAATTGCATTCAATTTCCATTCTAGCAGGGTTCCCAGTTCACTTGGCAGCTGTTCTTTCTTCTGGGCTTTTTGTGTTGGCTTTTTTTTCCTTTCCTTTTCCCAATTCACACTTTCTTTTTCTTTTCTTTTTTTTTCAGTCTTTCTTGGTGCCTTTTGACTGAACAAAAGCATCCCCACAAGGGCAGGCTAATGTATTCATAGTTTTACTGCAACTTGGCAGATAGAGTAAGCTGAAAAATTGCTGCCTCCCATTGTTTACTGAGAATCTTTGTTGTGCTTTGTAGAGTTGAAGTAAGTGCTGTCTCCTGCCCTCTGCTCCCTGTCCTCACAGAACAGAGCCTGTTCCACTGAACCTGCTCAGGCTGGAGATGGTGGAAAGGCTGAAGTTCAAGTTCGCAGACCCAAAAGTAAGTTACAGAAGTGATTGCTTGTTTGAGCATTTGCTCGCTTTCTCTCGCCTTTCATTCTCCTTGATCTAAGCGCAGTGTATTGTTAATGCCGGTCTGAACGTTGCATTAAGCTCTAATTAAGCCTGCCAATCAAAAACAAACGTAGAAAGTAGGCTTCTAGTGTTACTGGTTGCAAGTTGGATCTTCCCCCTCAGTTTTCTGACTGTGAACATAGTGGTAAGTGTGGGTTTGTTGTTGCAGCTTTATTTTTGCTTGTTTCTTTTTTGTTTGTTTTCTCTGAACTGCACACGGGTGTTTCATGAACATGTACCACAGTGTTAACCTTAGGGGCTAGCTTTCATTTTAAATGGCTTTGGACAAGCATCACAAGAAAGATCCAGACTTTGCCAGGCTGTTGCTCAGGTCATACTGGGGGATCATAGAGAAGTCCAAGTTGTTCCCTGCTTTTCATGCAATGTCAGAAAATGTGCTAGAAGTAATGTGGTCAGAAGGAGTGAATATGACAAAGCTACCCGGAAGTCTTTCTGGAAATAGGAGAGAAGGTGCAACATCCGGAGCACCGGATGTTTTGTCTGACATTGGAGCAAGAGCCACCAGTGGTTACAGGTAGTGTAAATCCTGATCCCCTAATCAAAATCCGAAAATGGAAGTGTCAAATAAGGCGGCTTTGCAGCTTCCACCGAGGCATTGGGAGTGAGGAAGCCAGAGGGCAAAGCCACTGTCTGGTATTACCACTTCGTACACAAACATAAAAGAGGAGAGGTGGCTTCTAATCCATGGCGTGTTTGTAAAACAAAGCATATTGGTAGGACTGAGATTAGAGTGTTTTGTATAAGAAGCTTTTCATGACTGCAAGGATAAACAAGTTGGGATCACACATTGCAAACAGTTCCAAACCTCAAAGTCGGTAATGATCTTCATTTCAGGAAGAGAGCAGAAGTTTAGCTGCCTTATTTTGATGTAAATCAAACAGGATATAATAATAGCATAAACCAGAGGCTAGAGCAGCTAGCCAAGATACCCCAATAGATCTTTCCCATTTCTAACCCTCAGCATCTATTTTCCTGCGGAGCATGATGATGGTTTCTGCCCTTCTGAGCTGCTGAGTCACATACTTTAGTGTTTGTGAAGTTAGCATCAAGTGGGGAAGTTGTAGAGAGAGCAGTGGAAAGCCAGTGCTAGATATGTGAAAACCTGTGGGGAAAGCTGTGTCTGAAGACCTGTAGCTCCTTGATAGGCTGTCCTGGCTCGTGGACCTTAATAAATGACCTCAGACTAAGTCAGCTCTAATACTGTGGGTAGGGAAAGCTGACGGCTCTGCTCTAGCCTGGCTCATTTCTCAGTGTGCTTTTGTGCTTGCCCGATTTTTTAACCCTTCCTTATGGAGTGTCTGCCTCAGCCAGGAGCAAAGGGCAGTTTGTTCTCTGGATGCTGCGTCCTTGTTGGTACACTCAGGTCCTGAGACCCTTCCACTCCTTGTTCCTCTGCTGCTTTCCCCCTACCTTTAACACCACAAGACTTGGTTATGATCCAAATGCTGAAATCCTGCAGGTGCTGTAGTTATTTTTAGCTCTGCAAAGGGTGGATGAAGATTTCCGATATTGTCTCTCACAAAACTTGTGGCCTTTCCTGTCTCTGCTACAACGTGGATGGACTCCAGCGTCCCTCCCCCATGCCCAAAACTGCCTGTAGTTATTTAGTTAAAGAGCTGCCAGGGCCAGCAGTCTTGCCTCATGATCATGATACAGAGTGGGTCCCGTGTCCCTTCTGGAGTTCAGTACATCTGGAATCGCTGCTCGCATTTGCAGTCATTACAACTTTGTAAATTATCCTGGAAAGTGCATTTTTAGTGCTTTCTATTGCAAGCTGTGAGAAGAAAGGTTGCTTAAGCATGTGAGTGCCCACACAGAACTGTCATGGTGGAGATCAGTTTCTTTTTCTATTTAAATGTTTTCATCCACTCTTGATTATTAATTCTGCGATTATTTTTTTTCCCCCAATCTGTGGGAATTCTGGGAATTCTGTGGGGAATTCTGTGGGAATCTGTCATCTGTGTTGTACACCTTAGCTGTTTCCTGTTGTGACTAAGTCTACTTTCCAGTTTGCACCCTAAAACACTGCTTAAAATTAATGCATCAGGGAATCAACTGTAATTACCATATACTTTCCAGCACGTGCTTGTGTGTGCCCACTTGTGCCATTTGGGAGCTGCTCTTTTCTCCCTGTGTCCTCCTCCTGCTTGCAGTGTGTTCACCATACACTGGGAGGGCTGCACCATAGGTCTGTGGTGGCACAGAATGGTCCTTGTCAACAGAACCAGGTGCTAGGGAAAACTTATGAGCATTTAAATTATTCTGCTTTCCTGAAAGTGAAGATTCTCTTTGGTGCAGCATCTTCTAAAATCTGGATGAGTATCAGCAGTTCCTATAGGAGGCTTGGGGGTTTTTGTGGCTGTGCACACAGCACCATTGCTGTTAGATGATCCCACCTTTTCCTCCAGAGGAAAGCAGGGTTTCCAGCATGGCCGTGCCATGGTACCAGCTGTTGGAGGGCTAAGCAGCTCTACATTTCTTCACACAAGCATGAAATCAATATGCTGAAGCAATTAACCAGACTTCATAAACTTCTGCTGGCAAGCTTTCTTGAGTCTATTCAAAGAGGCAGCAGCACTTTCCCAGTTGCTTGAGAGAGAAATAAGCTCAGGGCATTTCCTATGTTTAACTGGTGAGGAGAAAGGGAAGAAGGTTCAATAACCTTGTTTCAAGCTTAACTTAAAAAATAACTCAATAAAAACTGAGACATCTCTGTATGCCCTTCTGTTACAAGTGGAGAAATCGATCTTTTCAACTTCTGAATAGCATTTAAAAATTGCTTTTACTCCCTGCCTTCCCCGGCACTCCTTCTTGGTAACCATTAGCGAGTAGATTCTGGTAACCTTTTTGTTTGGGAAATGGTCGCTCATTTGCCCGAAGAGCTGTATGAGGCAACTGCTATTTTGACAAGCAGAGCAAAGCTGTCAGGCTCCTTTTCCCTGTAGGCTACTATATTTCATGTTCCTGGTGCTAGATACTATTTGACATTTAATTTAAGACCCTCAGCGCCTGCATATGAAGCTTTACTATGACAGTAGTGATGAAGAGGCCGAGCGTTGTGTTTGACAGTGTTCCTCTCTTCTGGTTCATCCCCACACTCAGTTTGGGCTGAAGGATTTGACTTGAATTAAGGAGAGGAGGACTCTTAATCCTGAAGTTTTATGGATTGAGGAGACCTGACTTGCAGATAAAGATCTAATCATGAATCTTAGTCTGGCTGTGAGATCTTTCACTGGCTCACTCCTAAGATGCCAGGCAGAATTTATGCAAAGGAGAAAGAATGGATGAGGGATAGCATCAGCAGAAGAGGACCCTCTGTTCATAATTCATCCAATTACTCATCTTCTCACAAAGTAGCACATACTGCATCGTTCAGTAAAGCGTTTTGCACAGAAAAAAAAATACAGCACTAATAATATCATAGAATCACAAATGGTTTGGGTTGGAAGGAAGGGGCCTTAAAGCTCATCTAGTTCCAACCCTCTGCAACAGGAAGGAACATCTTCTGATAGAGCAGGTTGCTCAGAGCAAACTGTATTGACACCTGGGTCGGAGCAATCCCAGGCACAGCTACAGTTTGGGCAGAGAAGAGATTGAGAGCAGCCCTGCAGAGAAGGACCTGGGGGTGTTGGTCGATGACAAAATGAACATGAGCCGGCTTCAGTGTGCTCGCAGCCCAGAAAGCCAACCGTATCCTGGGCTGCATCAAAAGGAGCATGACCAGCAGGTCGAGGGAGGTGATCCTGCCCCTCTACTCTGCTCTCGTGAGACCTCACTTGGAGTATTGTATGCAGTTCTGGTGTCCTCAACATAAAAAGGACATGGAACTGTTGGAACAAGTCCAAAGGAGGGCCACGAGGATGATGAGGGGACTGAAGCACCTCCCATATGAAGATAGGCTGAGAAAGTTGGGGCTGTTGAGCCTGGAGAAGAGAAGGCTGCGTGGAGACCTCATAGCAGCCTTCCAGTATCTGAAGGGGGGCTATAGGGATGCTGGGGAGGGATTCTTCATGAGGGACTGTAGTGATAGGACAAGGGGTAATGGGTTCAAACTTAAACAGGGGAAGTTTAGATTGGATGTTAGGAAGAAATTCTTTCCTGTGAGGGTGGTGAGGCACTGGAATGGGTTGCCCAGGGAAGCTGTAAATGCTCCATCGCTGGCAGGTGTTCAAGGCTGGGTTGGACATGTCCTTGGATGGCATGGTTCAGTGTGGGGTGTCCCTGCCCATGGCAGGGGGGGTTGGAACTAGATGATCTTACGGTCCTTTCCAACCCTGACTATTCTATGATTCTACGACAAGGCTGTGTTTGTGCTGAGGAGGAGATGACTGGAGTTTTCTGAAGTCACAGAGAGCTGCATCAGCACTGATAGTACTCTAGCCTACCCTGCAGGCCAAAGTAGGTCAGGCTGGTGGCTCCCACAAGGAGAGGTCAGTGATGCTGTGGCAGCTTGTCCCCTTTGGGAAGCATGGGCTGTGCTCCTGCAGGGTGTGATGGAGGAGAAATGACAGGGACAATATGTTTGTCTTTCATAAGCAGTCAAACTTGGTAAGAGCCTAGATGATAATGCTGGGGCCCTGGCTATATCAAGTCAGTGGTGCTTTGTCCATGCAGTTCCCTCCCAGTTGTATTCCCACTGTGCCTCTCTGCAACAGCAGGAGTTGGACCTCATGGTGTCAGTGCCCCGAGGATCTTAAATGCATGTGTTATTTTTCATGCCTAATGCACACATGGTAGCTGTCCTGCCCTCTGACTGCACCCTGAGTCCTGGAAGAGGCAGTCCTTTACCTGGCAGTCTTTTGACCTTAGGCAAGATGTGTCCCTGTTTTAGTGGGCGTAGGGACACAGTGGAAATTGAGCTGATCTTTTTTCTACTTCTGCTTTCCTGCTGTTGCATTAAAGGGGGGGGGGATGGACACCCTTGCTTTATTAGAGGGGCCAGGAACGGCTCCAATATGCAACTACCAGTCTGGCTGCGTTCACTACTGATCCGGATTCACTGATAGTGCACCACACTGCCCAATGCAATCAGTGGCAGCTATCAGTCCGGCCGTCTTTGCTATTTCGAACTTCACTGATCCGGATTCGCTGATCGTGCACCACACTGCCGGTTGAATCGTGCTCATGAGCCCTCGCGGCCACACTGAGAGATGGGGCAGCGTTCATTGAGAAAATCACGATCGGTTACCAAAACAGTGCGGTTTATTGCGATTGGCTACCGAAACAGTGCAGTTTATTGATGCAACAGGTACAGGTTCTTACGGATTGCCGGTGATAAATGCTGTCTGCGAAGCACGTGCGAATAATAGTGACATGGACACAGCGCTCGATAAAGTTAACACAGCGGGGCTCTAAAATATACAGGTAAAAGTAACTCTATAGAGATTCCAAGCTTTCCTAGGAAAGCACTGGATACCGTGCAAGTGTTACCCACAGGCATACCTGGGTGGGGGGGAAGAGAGGTCCAGCCCGTGGACCGGTCAGTCCCAGGAGTCTGTTGATGTTATCTTCCTTGACTCACCCGCGATGGTATCTTCCCCAATATCCCCCTCTCTCTTGGGTCATTTCATATTATTTTCACCTTCAAGGTGGAGCTTGAGTGACTCTAGTCATACACACCTTTATTACTATTGGTGCAAATCTCTCTTGCTTCGCTTTTGAAGGTATATGACACCAAAAATTCAGAGCTCATGCTCAGAGGGGGGTGGTCTCATTTTGGAGGGGGGTCGCATTGGAGATGGGAGTGTATTTTAGCATGTAAATGCATTATAATGACATTATAATGAAGCAAAGTTCACACAGAGGGCGGCATCCCTGTCAGAAGATGACAGGCCTGCTGGCTCAGGGTAGCAAGTGTGCAGCTCATCAGTTTCTTGCACCACCTAGTTCCCATCTTGTGCTGAGGCTAGGACAAAGCGTAACCAGGAGATCTCCACCTCACTCTACCCTCCGTCTGTGTTGCCACAGGAACTGCATATTCCTGGCGTGCCAGGTGTGGCTGCATCTCACCCTGAGAGGCCCTGAAAGTCCGTTTTTCCCTTATGTGTGGACAATGCTGCATTTCGAATATAAATTTAATTCCTAATTATCCCGCATTTCCTAATTATTCCACACCTGCATTTAAAATATACCTCATTCAGGGATCAGTGCTTTGTCACCTGTGTTAGCTGAGGGGGGAGAAATAAGCCACGGTAAGTCATGCTTTTCGTAGAATCATAGAATGGTTTGGGTTGGAAGGGACCTCAAAGATCATCTCTTTCCGAAATGGGTATGTTTGAGGCATGATATCTGTGCTACTCTTGGTAGAAGCAGCTAGGAGGGAAATTATTATGGGAAGAGAAATATGTTTTACAGAGCCTCCTGGGTTTAGCATGCTTCCCATGAAGAAGTTACGTACCCAGTCCTTTCCAGCAGAGATTGGAAAGAGTACATGGATGGTGTTTAAAGTCTTTCAATTAAAAGTGAGTGGGCACAGCACAGTATGGGGGAATGGATTTTCTCTGAGCAGAGCAAACATTCCACATCAGGGTTTAAAAATAGTGCCTGCCTGCATGAAGGCCTCCAGCTCCTTGTGTCACTGCCAACCACCCACTTCCTCTGTAATTGTCTGAAGAGCACATGTTTCTCTCCAGCTTTGAGCAGTTGGCAAGATAATCATTTAAAAACCCCAAGAAAACAGACAAAAAAAAGCCCAACCCCAAATAAACCCCAAATTGCCCTGTTAAACTTAGAGAGTCATGGGGCTACTTTAGGATATATATGATGGAGAGGCTGAGTAGTTGTTTGTGATGTAACTACGGACCAGGGAAAAGACAGTTCACGCAGAGGGGATAGAAAGCCTACTGATGAAACATAGCTCCAGTGCATACCTATATCCTTGTGACTGAGAAAAGCCAAGCCAAGTTGTGAAAAAACCAGTTGTGAGCCCCACGTCGCATCAGTCCACAAGGTGAACAGCCTGTTTACAGCATGTAAATGTAAAAAGATGTAAGCAACATCCATGCTGATGCTGCCTTTTTGTGCATTTTTGGTGTTGAGACCGCTTAATCTGGATTCCAGGGATTTCCATATCTCAGCAGATAGGGTTGCCTGAGGAATGGCTGGCAGGGCTTGCCAAGCCTTGATCCAACCTCACTCAGGAGCTGGTTTAGACCCACCACCATCACCTTTTTGCAGTGGTATGGAGGAGTAGCTCTTGATTGTGGCATAGGCTTTTACATATAGGAAGTCAGCTTGGAGGAGGTGATCCTTGAGTATTAATGAGCTTTCCTGGGCTGCTCTTCCCTCCAGGACTTTATCTTCTTGTATCCTACCAAACAGATCCCTCAAGAGGCCAAAATCAGCTCTCCTGAATTCCAGGGTGGTGAGCTTGCTGCGCACCCATCTCGCCACCCTAAGGGTCACGAGCTACAACATTCATGGTCGCTTCAGCCAAGGCTGCCCTCCAGCATAACATCTGATATTTCCAACAGATATTTGTCTAACTTTCTAAAGCAAACCTTCAGTGATGGTATTCTGCAGCCTCTTTGGGAAGTCAGCGCAAGTCTGAACATTAGACAGCTTTGCCTAAAGTATGTTTTAAATATTCCTTGCTGTAATTTAAACCCACTATTATTAGCTCTTGAGTACTCCTACCACTACTATTTTCCATATTTCATTAAGAACAACTACTGCAAGTACTTATTCCTTATTAATAAGTGGCTTGTTCAGTGTTCCCACTTACAAAAGTGCTTCACACCAGACACTCTGACATGAATTTCAGATTATTTCAGGCTTCTACAAGGGCATGTGGTGACAGGACAAGGGGGAATGGCTTTAAACTGGCAGAAGGGAGATTGAGATGAGATCTCAGGCAGAAGCTCTTCCCTGTGAGGGTGCTGAGGCCCTGGCACAGGGTGCCCAGAGAAGCTGCAGCTGCCCCATTGCTGGCAGTGTTCAAGGCCAGGTTGGATGGGACTTGGAGCAGCCTGGCCTAGTGGAAGGTGCCCTGTCCATAGCAGGGTGTTGGAACTGGATGAGCTTTCAGGTCCCTTCTGACCCAAACCAGTCTGTGATTCTACGGTTAATTCGTTAAGTAAAATGGATGAAGGGGTTTTGGGAGGTGGGTGAAATGATCTAGAATAACCAGCTGTGTTATAAGTCAGAAAACATGTCAGGTCTTAGAAGCACTGATGTTAGTGCCATTATGAAACAGCAAAGCAGAAAGAAGATGTTTGCCGGGTTTTGGTGTACTTGTGCAGACTGCTGTGAGATTCTTTTTATTGCCTGAGTGGGGCAGCCAAAAGGAGGTAGAGGGGCTGATGACTTGCAGGAAGAGCAAGTGTGGGGAGGGCTACCTGCTCTCGTCATTCTGAGTTTCCACTGCTAATAGGGTCTGCCAGCACCACCTGTGAGCAGTGGGAATGCTGAGATGATGTCAGCTTGGAGGCAGCGACTGCCAAGGGCAAATGATTCACATGTATCTTGCTTGTTTGATCTTTAGGGTCCCTTCCAACCCTAACCGTTCTGACTCTATGATGATTTCTGTCTCTGCAGCTGGATGGTGTGCCAAAAATTAGTGAAACCAAAGATCAAGTGAAGAGGTCTAGAAGATTATGTTTTTTTTAACCGCTTGATACAGCCACTGGGAGCTATGACTCACGCAGTTAAGAGATGGTACTTTAACATTTGCTCTAGATCTATGTGACTGAATTACTAACAGCAACATTTGCAGAGAGATGCATTCAGCTGTCTTAACTTGCACCCCCACTCCCTTTTTCTTGGCTGATATTTGCAATTATGATCATAAAATGCATAGTTCTTAAATTTTATTTCTGTTATTTCTTTTAAAATGATCTTGAACTCCCATTTAGTGGGGAGAGTAAGCAAGGAGGGAGCAAATGAAGGGAATGAGCGGTCTAGTTTATGTCCCCACTTGGAGCTAGATCTGGTTAGCTTTAATGTACTCTGTGACAATCACTGAATGTCTTATAACATACAAATTCTCACTGCTTGCTACTGTTTCCACTGCGCTAATAGGCAAAATGGTAGAGGCCTCACTGTTCTGGTCCCACTGCCAGGCAGGGTGGTTAAGGTGACGCCCAAAACACTCACTAGCTTATTCACCTCCACTTCTAGATCTGAGTTTATGTCTTCGTAAACTTTGTGAACTATGACTCTGCCTTGTTGCACTGTAATCTCTTCTGCTGTCACCTCTAGATTTTTCACCTTGTTCTGTAGTCTGAAGCAGCCAGTGTCTGTGTTCAGCATCTGCTTATTCTGAAAATAAATCTCCACACGGCCATAAAAAGGCATTTATCTCCACCGTCAAAAGTAAGGGAAGTCACCATACCGCTGGCTCTTTAGGAGCTTGAGATGGGGGTGGATTGGCTTGTTTCTCTAACTAATCTTTCTTCTACGTTAACCTGAAAAGTAAGTAGGAATCCATATGAAGGTGGTAGCTCTCAAAGAGCAGGCTGGGGTTAAAGCAGCTTGCTTTTTATTTGAGCTAAGGGTAAATGGCACAGGAAAATAAATTGGAATTTGGGGAACAAAGGTCAAGTGTCACAGAGGATAAATACACAGAAAGCTTATCCAAAGAAGCAACAGATAGGAAAGTAGTTGCAGAGAGCTGTCTAGAGCACAGAAGCATAGGGACTGTGAGAAAGATGTTGGATAGTTTCTCACCGCCGACCCAGGAGCCCATGTTTTTGCTGCATCTGCTGTACAGCAGAGAAGGAAGGATTAAATACAGCAAATCCCACACTGAACTCCAGACCGCTAAACTGCATGGGTTTGACATGTGCATTTCAATGTTTCAAGAGTTAATTATAAAATGGCTGGGCAGCATCACCCTGCAATCCTGCTGAGCCATGTGTTTCTTTATCATTTTTTATAGGGGTTTATTATTTCACAGCAGAGAAACTAGCACCTGCTCCAGGACTTTAAATAAAGTGAAACGCTCTGGCAAGCCAGAAAGTGTTAGCGGAATCTGTGTAGAGAAAATTAAGTACTCTTCAGCTGTGTTGGAAAAGGATCATTGCTCATTAACCCTCCTTCTTACTGACCAGTCTGCCTGACACTCCAAGTAAGTGGCCATCAGAAGGGAAGTGCACGTTGTGCTAATGAGTTGATATTGCTAGAGGCATTATTTCTGAGGGAACTAAGCTGCACGTTAAACATATGACCATGGATGTTTGTGAAGGAGTGTTCCTGAAATTGCTGAGAGGAGGAAATGTGGTTTTAATTGCCTGCTTTTTACACTCTTGAGTGTCTGAACCTGGAACAGAAAATTGCAGAATCACAGACTGGTTTATGTTGGAAGGCACCTTAAATCTCATCCAGTTCCAACCCCCTGCCATGGGCAGGGACACCTTCCACTAGACCGGGTTGCTCCAAGCCCTGTCCAACCTGGCCTTGACCACTGCCAGGGATGGGGCAGCCACAGCTGCTCTGGGCAACCTGTGCCAGGGCCTCAGCACCCTCACAGGGAAGAACTTCGTCCTAATGTCTAATCTTGATCTGACCCTGGATAAGTCACTCATCCCGGGTGTCTGCAATCCCCTTGGCTGCTTAGCGCTGGACACTTCACAGCATTGCTGCTGGAGGGAAGGCCTGTGGATGAATCATAGAATAGTTAGGTTTGAAAAGGACCTTAAGAGGACAGGTCCTCTCTAGTTGTGCAGTTGCTTATGCCGCGGCTCTGTGCGTCACTCCTTGTATTACATCTTATTCTCAAGTGAAAGCTTTCCTTTTTGTAAAGTACAGTGGTTGAAATCTAAGAGTTGCGTCGTAGAGGCGCATGGAATTGAGTACAAACCTCCCTTTGCACAGTCAGATTTTTTTTAAACCCGAAAGAAACGTTAAAGTTGTGTTCAAAGCAAAAGAAGCTAAGTCAAGTGTCCATCTGCGCTTCTCCTGTTCGAGCACCCAACAAGAGTACTGCAAAACTGCTTTGAGAGCAAAGTGGGATTTGATGTCCTGATTGCTTGCTGCTGCTGGTATGTCTTCAGTAAGGCTTTACTGTATTTTCAAGGGCTTTCGGGCAAAGGCTGCGATCTTTCTCACCTCATTAATTCCCTGATCCGCTGAGGGGCTCAGACCTTTTTGGGACTTTTACCTGCTGTGTGGAGACCGTAGGTCAGGGTGGATGTGGCAATTTGTGACATGTGGATTAAAATGCCTCCTGCCACCAGTGAATCTGGTTGTCACCCAGGAGGCAGGAAAGGGACCCTTGGCTCCAAAGAGGAGCACTCTTTTGTCATCCTTCACAGCAGACTACTTTTTTTAAGCTTATTTTTCATTTATTTTTATCTTTATTTTATTTTTACATTCAGTTATTACTTGACAGGCTGCTGCTGTTTTCTGAGGAACATGTGGGAAAGGAAGTTGCAATCTTTTCTGCTGTTTTATAAAGCAATAAAACTTGGATGAGACTTCAAGAAGCAGGGAAAAGGCTCTTCACTAGCTTGGGGACTTTTCTCCATGGCATTAGAAGGATGGATCCCTTCCAGGAAGGCATCAGTGCCAGGCTTTTCCTAACAAAGACCGGGTTAATCTCTCATTCTGGAAAGTTCCATTTAGCCAGCATGAGGGGGGAGACTGCCTGCCTTCCTCCTGTGAATTTTGTTGTAGGTGTGAGTACTCCCTAATTCCCCGAGGCAGTGCTGAATTTAACCAGGCAACAGCTGGTGAGTAGTGTGGCAGTCAGAAGTTGTTGAGTTGCAGTAGTTTGGCCGCAGTGTTGGAAGTAGATGGCTCTGAAGTGTGAGGCATGGTGCTGTCACATTGCTGCCGTGTCACTGACTTCTTGGGAAGCGGCTTTGCAGTAGCCTGACTGCATACACTGTCTCCTGCAAGAGAGATATTAAAGTCAGATTGGAAGTGCATCATTATTCTGCTATTACCCCCATGCAAAGAAAATTTCCACGTATGTGCTGTGTGGGTATCTGAAACTTCAAGAGCAATTAGCTGATGACCAGATACCCGGTAAGTGCCACAGAGAAATACCACCGTCTGACTGGTCTCTCTTTTGTTTCTCATTCTCACAAATGAAGTGAAAAGACGGACTATGAATTACGATGAATTAGTGTGAGGACTGCAAATTCTCTCATGACCCTTGCTCACAGTAATCAGGCTTTTCTTTTGGGAAGAACTCTGTGCAGAGGGTAATTCTGGCACTTGGTTCCAGTTGCCTAATTAAACTTCTTGAAACAACAACAACAAAATCCATCACCCCTGGAGCAGACCAGAGCTCTGGAAAGCAGCTAGATAAAGCTACTAAGAACAAATGGAGAAATCTCCATTCTAGGCTTTATAAACTTCAAAATCTGGATGCGGTAGCACTCCAGTGACTGTTGCTGCTGTGCAGACAGGGCTGGAAGAGGCTATCCCCTTGCTCTTCTCTTTCACTTACCTCTTCTCTCCTTTTCAAAACAGCAACCACTCAGATAAGCACCTGAGATGATGCTCCTTGCTTTGAATAATAAAAACGTAATAAAATATCTCCACATCCAATTCCACCATCATTTGAATACTGCCTCATATCATCACAGAATGGTTTGGGTTAGGAGGGACATGAAGATCATCTAATTCCAGCCCCCTGCCATGGGCAGGGGTACCTTTCACTACGCCATGTTGCTCAAAGTAAACTGTGTTGACAAGGTTTGTACTGAGGGGGTGATGACTGGATTTATCTGAAATCACGTGGAGCAGCATCAGTACCAGTGGTGCCCTGGTCTAACAATATCCCTTTCTGATCAATCTTAATTGAAGCAATTCCATTATTTAAGCATCATAGTCCTCTTTTCACATTTCCAAACTGCTCAACCTCTTCTGTAACTTCTTAGAGGCTCACACCAAGATACTCCTTTAATTTGTGCCTCAGTTCTTCAAGTCAGAACAGGACCCTGTTGGGAGGTGATGTCCTTTTGTGCAGAACACTGAGTCCTAATATTATTACTCCTTTGTCCTTCTGAATAGAATGCTGAACAGACAAGGTTTTACCTCATGTGTTCTGCTTGGCTCAAGCGTACTGTAGGTACAGGAGGCAATTAGATCAAAGCTTCTATTTTGCTAAGTCTATGTTCTTTGTGTGTACAAGACACAAAGACAGTGTCTGCCCTGAGGAGTACTGAAAACCCCTCTGACAGAAGGTTACCCTCCTTTTGTCTGCATTTTTTTCCTGAGTTCAAGTATCTTTGTAAAACACACCAAACACTGTAAGATTGCTGCAGCGGGGGTAACCCATGAATGTAATTCTATCTTTGCTGGGGGACAATGGTGGTGCTTGCTTCCTAAGTGGTGTTTCACATGGAATATATTGTAACAGGGCCCGGTAGCAACTGTTAGCTGAGTGGTTTTGGGATAGAAGGATGGTGTTGGCCTGAGAAAGCTGTCTGGGGCTGGATTCCTGGGTTCTGAGATGACTCTTCTGATGATGATGATGAAGAAGAAAAATAAGATGTCCACTTTGGTACTGTTGCACTGGAATGGCTGTAGTCATACTACTTTCCCTGAAAGTTGCTCAATTTTGATCAGCGAAATATAGCAGATGCTGGCGAACCTGGTCCCACCACTTATCTGTTGGTAGCGTGGATAACAGCCTCTCCAGATTTCAGCTCACCGACAAGGACATCTGATGTGAGAATCTCTTGACAGAGAAGCTTGAATTCACAGGGTCAGAAGAAGTGCTGTTGCCTCTGCAAGCTCTTGCTTTTCTTACAGAACAGAGTCTGAGTCTCTGCATTTCTAGGACATGTTGTAATGCCTGTGGGAGGAAAGGAAGGCTTCGTATACAGGCACCGGGTGGAAACTCCCCTTCATGGACTGGGATAAATGAGAAAAGGTTCCAGAGTGCTCACCATGCTTTGTGCCGAGCAATTTTAGAATCAGCCTGTTGGAGTCTTTACAGAAACTCCTTGGTTAGAAACAATTTTACGAATGACTGCTAAGTCACTTACTCAAAGTCATCCTGATGTTTTTGTTCTAAAATCTGAACTGTTCTTCAAATCAGCAAAATTGTTTGCTTTCACTGTTGTAAGGCAATTGTGAGCTGTTGGCTTTTAATTAATGGTGTTAATTGTTAATGGAATCTGGTCCCATTAAGTCTAGACAAAATTAAAAGCAGTGAGACTAGATATGAGGGGGAAAATAATTGCATTATTGTCTATCAGTTGCCAATGAAACTTATCTTGGAGATCAGAATTGGACAGCTACACAGAGGTCACCCTGCTTTGCAGGACAAGTACAGCTCTCAGAAGACTGCTTGGTGGAAAGGTTGCCTTTTTGTGTGTTGTGGCAGGGGCCCGTAGATTGTCGGTGGCAATTACTATCCTGTAACTATTCCTGGTGATTCATGTTTTCAGTTCCAGCCTTCAGTGACTGGTGTTTGGTGCTCCTCCTCCTCTGTCAGATTCTCCTTTTCACAGACAAGAAGAATATCTCGTAGTTTTGCCCCATCCCTTGCAGTTGTCAAGGCCAGGCTGGATGGGGCTTAGAGCAACCTGGTCCAATGGAAGGTGTTCCTGCCTGTGGCAGGGGATTGGAACTGGATGAGCTTTAAGGTCCTTCCCAACCCAAACCGTTCTATGATGATTCTATGATCTTCTGGATCATGAGAATATCTGTTTCTTCAGGCTTCCAAGTTAACAGCGAAGACTCATGGAATTTTTGCTTTATTTGTGGAGCTACATCAGGGTATAGGGGCCTGCATTGTCCTTAAATCCTAGGGGCTGGTCTTGGCTACCCATGAAAAATGCTGATTATTTGCTTGTATTTCCCCTAGAATGTGTGATTTGCCTCCAAGTGTAATCAATTATATTATAACTCAAGGAAGTGTTTTATTGCATGAACAATGTGTGTTGAGGGGAGAAAAAGATTTTTTTCTCCATTTTCCACTGGTATGCATATGGCCTTAGTATTGAGGCCCAGCCTTTGAGAACTCAGTGATTTTCTTTGCTGTGTACATACAGAATCATAGTCATATGCAAGTAATAATTAATTTAAATACAAAGGACAAGCTAAAATGGAGAAATGGGTTGAGGATATTGTATTCTGATGGCTTGCAAAAGATGTCCTGTTCAAGAGGTGTGAATTCTTGCATTGCATTTCAGGCTCCTGCTCAGAGGAGAGTGAATATTCATTAGGATTAACAGCATCTTCTGCACAAGAGGTGTTGAAATGGGCTGTCAGCATAATGAATGTGGTTTTGTTGTTCGCTGGTTTGAAACACATACCGCCAACCTAATGCACCTTTTAAAAGCTTCTTATTGCTCCTGATCTGCCTCTGGCAGGGCAAATTCCCCTCTGTCAGTTTAGGGCAAAAGAGGTTTAGTTTGGCATTGACTTTGTGCTTCCATTTCCATGAAGGTCAGGACCTAAACCTGTGTCTCAAAGACCTTTGTTTAGAGACAAAGGCAGTAAATTACAAATATGTATACCACTCTTGCATGCTCTGCCTTTCATGGACAGGCGGGTTGATAATGAATTGATAAGGAAACAGTTTTTTCATATCAGTCACTGTGGTGAAACCAGAAAATTAGTCATGCAGCTAAAGTTCGTGTCCCCGGGACTTTGTGACCCACTGTAGAATATATACTTTCAAGAAAGAAAATCAGTCTTAACAGGTTAAGCATTGGGTGGCTAAGGCCTGGGTTGTGTAAACTGCCATTCAAAATTCACTTGCAGCCAAATTTCATAGTTGGTGTACCTGAAATAAGTTTCGCATGACACCTTTGGTTCTATAGTCATGGTCTGAATAAAAAACACAAATATGTTTAGGAGATGCCCTGGCTGTGGGAAGAAGAGAGCCTACCCAAACATCGGAAAATGTACGGATTGTATTTTTCTTGTGAACTTTAAAAACCTGTGATGTGGTTTCTGCTTTTTCCCCAGACAGCTTTGACTTTTCCACATTAATAATTTTACTCATCAATTTGTTTTCCTTTATCCTTCAGTCAGCAAAAGCTTTATAAAACCCTCGCTAGTCATAATTTCAGTATTTATCTCAAGCTGAAGAAAATGCTCTTCTCAGATCATGAAACAAGTGCTGGATATATGAGTTCTAGTCAGGCCTTCAGGTTTCCAAGCCAGAGCTGCAGAGCCTGTTCTTCACATGGGGCTCCTAAATAGATGTTTAAATTAGTTGTAAACTCATGAAACGGCTGTTCACATGCTTCAGAATCTGTGATCTCTGTATGGCATTGGAAAAGATGATCGCGTAGTCAATCTGAGCTCCATAGGCAAGGTGAGTACCTTGTGTGCTTAGTGTAAGCGCTTGGTTAGAGACCAAGAGAGTTTGCAGTTCAATACCGGCATTTCCTGAAGGCTTATGTGTTTCAATTAGAAGTTTGTAATCTCAATATATGCACTTTTAATTCACATTATTCTTTTAACTCAGTCCTCCAAAGCTCAGCTCTGCTGAAATTCAGTTCATTGGACATGCATTTCATTGGTGTTACAGCAGGGGGGAATTTTTAAGAAATTCAGATTTGAAAGAGCCCAGCAAGTCTGCACTGAAGCTATTACTTGGTTTTAACGCTTTAGGGAGAGATTAATGCTGCTCAATCACTTCTGATTCACCTGCAGCATAAAGAGAACTGCAGACACTTTAATAGCTGAATTGAAAGGTTGTTGAGTCACCATTATATCTCTGTAGTCTTTGTTCACTTGCTATTTTGCAGCTGCTTTCACTGTTATTCACTGAGGTGCCACAGAAATCTCTAATAGTGGTACTATGAGTTTTTTATTTCCCTAGCAGTGGGAGAATCACAGTGCTAATCCAAATCATTACTGCTAGCACCAGGGGATTTTTCATTTAAAGGGCAGGTTGTGCGGTAGAATCTGTAGCAGTAAGTGATTGTCTCCAAGTGCTAGGGAAGGGTATCCTGGGTTTTGTGTATGAAGGTCTCTACACTTTTGAAACGGACTTTAGAAGACTTACATGAAATGTTCCTTGTCTGGGACTTTGGACCCTGGGTACTACTATTTTTTGTCATTAATAACTCAATATGTGCGTTGTTTTATCTCTGTGTTTCAGCTATGTGAACTGAACTCGATTCTTATCTGCAGGCTGTAATTCATGAGTAGCACCAGATCAAGTTTCACGGTCCTGCTTGTTTCTCAGAAGTCACCACAGAATGCTTCAGGCTGGAAGGAACCTTAAAGCTCATCTAGTTCCAACACCCTGACAAAGGTAGGGACACCTTCTGCTAGACCAGGCTGCTTAAAGCCCAGTCCAACAGTAATTCTGTCAGCAGATAAATAAGAGGCTGGAAATGCTAACAAAATAAGATAAAAAAGAAGTAGCATGAAGCATCACATTTAATGCTTATTTCTCACATTCCTGTGCTTATTAATTTCCACATTTTTAAGGGAAATTTTAGACTGAATAGAAGTTACACATTGTACTAGTAACCAGTGCGGTCAATATCCACATTTTTTACCAGAGAATGGTATGTAGCTATAAAATTGAAAGTAATACTGTTAGCTGAAGAACCCATACCCAAAACCACCTATGATTTCAATAACTTTAGATGCTAGATTTTGCTTTTGTACATGGCTATTTGAAACAGTATGCGTCCACCAGTTCATTTTCTCCTCTGCCAGTTCTCTAACAGTGCAAAAGGAAAGAAAGCTGGGCTTAACGAGGGTGTACACATATTTTAATCATTCGTAAACTGCTGTGACCCTATATTTTGCAAGGTCCTGCACCTGGGTTGGGGCAGCCCCAAGCACAACTGCAGGCTGGGGGATACTGTATGGAGAGCAGCACTGAGGAGAAGGACTTGGGGCTGTTTGGTGATGAGACGCTCCCCATGACCCAGCCGTGTGTGCTCGCAGCCCTGAAACCACCCATTGCCTGGGCTGCATCGCCAGCAGAGTGAGCAGCAGGTCAAGGGAGAGGATTCTCACGCTCTACTCTGCTCTGGTGAACCCCCCCATCCTGCAGTCCTGCACCCAGCTGTGGGGCCTCCAACACAAGAGGGACGTGGAGCTGCTGGAGCAGAGGAGTCATGGAGATGCACCAAGGGCTGGAGCAGCTCTGCCATGGAGACAGGCTAGAGAGCTGGGCTTGTTCAGCCTGGAGAAGAGAAGGCTCCATGGAGACCTTAGAGCAGCTTCCAGGGCCTAAAGGGGCCACCAAGAAATGTGGAGAGGGGCTTTTGACAAGGGCCTGTAGGGACAGGACAAGGGGGAATGGCTTTAACCTGACAGAGGGGAGATTGAGATGAGATATTAGGCAGAAGTTCTTCATTGAGAGGGTGGTGAGGCTGCTGGCACAGGTTGCTCGGAGAATCATCTGGGAAAAAATGTGTGTGGGGGGTGTTCACCTGGAGAACACCTGATGTGACAGTTAGGAAGCATTCTTGTTTCTTGACTAATGTCAGCTAGTCAGCAGTATTTCAGGTGTAAGCTGGTAAGGTGGCATGCCTAATGGCTCTTTCCAGTTACTCGTTTTCCCAGACTCCTGCCGAACTTTTAGAACCTCTGCACTGAAGCTGTCTAGTTTAATTCTACACTGACACCCAATGTTCTGAGGTTCCCTGAAGAAACTGGTAGCATTTATAGACAGTCAGTCCAGCTGAGACTCCTGGAGGAGTGCATACCTTTCTGAGGACCCACCCTTGTCTATGTGGATGAAGTCTTTAAGATCTTTGAATCTGTGGATAGACTGAATTGAATGTTGTGGTGAGAAAGGGTTGACGAAGGTATCCAGGCCAGGGTGGACAGTGCTTTTGAGCAGCCTGGTCTGGGAGAAAGTGTCCCTTTCCATGGTAGAGGGGTGGGAACTAGATGAGCTTTAGGGTCCCTTCCAACCAAAACCATTCTCTGGTTTTATGAACCTGGCGATGGAGAAAAAGGAGGTCTTCCTGCTATGTGGCTGCGGGACTCTTGCTCTGGTGGCATATGTTTTAGTGAAATTCTGAGACTAAAGCAGGGAAATAGGGAAAAGTGCTAACTTCTCAGAAGCCAGTGATGGAGTGCTGCCTCCGCAGAGCTGCCCTGCCACACTTGTTGGTGCTAATTAGTTTGTGTCTGTTGAGCCTCTTTGTGACTCAGTCTTTTCTAATTAACACTTTCTCGTAGATTGCTGCTGAACTCCAGAAGTTTCCTTCAATTGTGGCACACATTTCACCAACCCAGGGAGATAAATATATTTTGTTGACAAAGCTGCTGGTAACACCATTGGACTGCGGCTTAGTGTGTGTGTCTTGGAGATGGAGAGAGATGACAAGACAGCCTGAGTGGGAGAATAGAGTTAAAAATAACACCAAGAATTGCAGCTGCAGTTTGCCTACCAGTTTGAATTGTTGGAACCCCAGACTGTATGACACTTTATCTGCTACATACAATTATAAGAAGCGTTTATTCTATCTTGGCCTTTTTATCCAATGGAGTGACATGAAAAGGTACAATTGTTAAAATGAGCAGCTTAGGAATTATATATACATACTGTGTATATATTTATATATAAAACCAGTATATACAGATAAAGTCTCTGTCTCTATGTAATATATATAGCTTGCTTTAAAAAATAAAAAATCATGAGCTACTCTATTAGTTAAATATATGCCTCGCAAATAGAATATACCTGAAACTACCGCAAAATTTGCATCAGAGGATGCAGCACCTAGGGACTTTGCAACAGGCAATAATTTCTAAAGGTTCTAAAGGTTCTAATAATTTCTAAATTATTAGAAATAATTTGCCATTGAGTACATGAGCCTTTTTTCACTTGGGCTGTGGCAGCTGTCAGCAAGTCTGGCTGCTGCAGCCCAGGAAGGATAATTGCAAAAGGCAGCCTGACTCCATAGGTACCGATGACACAGTATTGTGTGGGGAGACCTGAGCTACTTCCATCCCAGCAAAGAACTCCGGAAATTCTGGGAAATCTTTCCCTGCCACAGTAACTCCTCCTGCACCCTCTCCATAGGTACAGTACAGACTGAAGCCTATCTAAAAGGGGGAAGTGTTGGCTCAAGAGCTAGGGCATTGGTTCTTTCCAGTAGGAAGAGGCACCAACTATAAGGCATCATTCTTCTAGTTTGCATGATTTACTTTATGTAAAAGTCCAGATCTTATAGTTAAAATCCTTGAAGTCAGGAGGTAGTATGGATGTTAACTTGTCACCTTTGTCATATGGGCTTTTCCTTGATGTTCTTGGTCTTTCCTCTGCATCTTATATCATTGCCTTCCATGTGGGTTTTATGTTCTACTGCTGTTCTGTAACATGACGAAAGCTCCTCTGGAAAAACAAAAGGCATTTTTTCTGCCTTAATGGCTAATTCAGAATGTCTTTGCTTTTGCCATTTATCTTCAATCCTCTCTGCAATATAACATCTCCTATCATTGTTTGCTTTAGTCGTTTCTGTGTTGTTACTGCTACTATGGTATGCCAGGAACTTTATTATTTTTTCACATTGCTCATTCTCCTGGGCCCAGTTAGTAGTTGTTCTAAGCATCACATCCCTAAGAAAGCTGAAGACTAAAATTGACAAGGACAAAAAGAGTCTCAAACACTCTGGTAGAGCATGTGGTGTATGAAGCCTGCTTGGAGTTCTCTGAATTTTAGACATATTGGACTCTACTTCTGGGGATTTTTTTATGGCCATGGGTAGGTTTTGCAGCCTCACTTACAAAAGCCTTCGATTTTTTGTATCAAGGATGATCTCTGTTGTTAAAATAACTCCCTAAAGTGATTTTGGGCACCCATTCAACCCAGGACTGCCTCTGGGGAATACAAGCCAAGCTAAAGCTGTCTCCATCACCGTAAGGAGATGTTAACAGGATCCCAGCAGAAGAACAAATTACAAACTGGAACAACCTGCTCTCCTTACACAGCACAATACTGACCTAATAGCTTAGCTTTCCCACCAGGGAGAAGTTGTCCCTTGTATTCCCATCTGCCCTTCTCTTTTAGCTTGATTGGAAATGGCTTGAGTGGGGGCATGTTGATGTGCCTGGAAATGGAGATTTAACTAATGCTTTGTCATTTTAAAAGGGTTTTTGCAAAGAATGGGTTTGAAAGGTGGATGTTTAAACAGGAAGCTTCTTGTTCTGAAGCAATATTTTTCTGTTCTCTTTCAGCTCTACCTGAGTTTTCAGTCTGTTCAGCTTGGCTTTACCTTTCTTCTGTTTAATCTGAAAGGAAATATGTTAAACTATGGCAAATATCATGGAAAAGCCTACCAGCCCAACCACAAAATCTTGCTGTGATGATAAAAAAGCCACGTGGTTTGCTTGATTTGACAGGCAAGTATTTACCTTATCTTTTCTATATCAAAGAGCACTATTACAGCTTACAGACTTCATATAATGCTTGTGCCATTTTTCCTGTCCCCAGCGTAAGCCACACTTTGCTTTAGTGTAGTAAGTTGTCTATGAAAAGAGGCACAAAATAATTGGAAACTCAAGAGCTAACACCCTCCGAGTTTGCAGTTGCTATAATACAGACCTTCAATGCTTCCTGTGCCAGGACTCCTGGTGGAGGGATAGCCGAGCTCTAGAAATACTGCTTTGCTTTTGTAAATCTTAGCATTACTTCGGCCGCTTCCTTTCTTTTTTTCAGTCCATTGCTCTTTTGTTACGTTATCTTAATTTCAGTGCACTTGTGAAGAAACAGGGGCATGTGGCATGAGGCTAGGGAAGAGTGGGATGTGGGAGCACACGGCCATCACTCAAACAGATGTCGAGGCATTTGTGGAGTGGCTCATGAAGTCCTCTAACAGTGCAAATAAGCTGAGACCTTTTCCTTTTCTCCTCTGATATAAGATGAAAGTGTTTTGCATAAATTTAGGCAGTTTTTCTTTTGGATTAATTTATAATATAATGAAGTAATAATTCATTTTCAGAATAAACAGCTCAGTAATCATGGCTCTCACTCGGTAAGCTTCAGCATGCTTCTGACAGGCTCTCCTCCAAAACAGAACATGTGAAGTGGTCTGTTAATTGCTTGTTGCACTGATTTAATGAGGCCATCCTAATTTATGATAGTTTGGATATAACAGCAAATCTTCATAAATCTCATGTTTTCATTTTCTATTAGCATCTTCCTAGCATCTTCAGTGGACTTGCCTACATGTCACGTACTTTCTATGCATACTTTTTGCATAATTAAAAAGGGAGAGAAGTGTTTGGAACAGGCAGTAATAAACTCCCCAGTAACAGTGCTCTGCTGTATGCTGCACATATGACTCGAGGCACTTCCCAGAAGACAAGTGTCATCCATTCAACATATAAGGAAATTGGAACTAGCAAGTTCTGCTAAATTTCTGGAGGTAACAGTGGCAGAATCCAAAGTAAGATTTGAGAGATTCTTGGGCAATTTCTCAGGCCAATAGCTCTTTTCTTACTCCTGTATGTTCTCGGTTATGTTTTTCAGTACTGTCTTTGAGGAGGAGAGATTTTGCAGAAGGTACAGCTGGTGAGTTGTCCTTCTCCAAAGGGAAGTGCTTGGCCGTGGTCGTGTTCTTGCAGTGAGGAGGCAAGAGTGTTGTTCGGAGCACTAGGCAGACAGTTTATAATGCTGCTTTCTGGAGAACAGCAGAGAACACAGGAAATGCAGCCATGTCAAAGGGCTTCAGTAAATGCCTCAGTTCAAGTCCCTCTGGCATTTGTGGGCTACCCTTCTTTATTATGTTAATTGTTTATGAACAGCAGATCAGGTGTTAGGAAGCAAGTAACTTCTTGTCTGTTCTGTTACAAAGCTCTTGGTAACTGTTTTCAGGCTCATCATCTAGGCTTTGAAGCAACTTCTTCCATGTCCTGAAAGCACCCTAATTAGTCTGCAATGGGCAAACCTCAGGAGGGCTAGATGCATCCTTTTGTAGCATCTAGTTCCAACCGAGGTTGCTTCAAGCCCTACCCAACCTGGCTTTGAACACTGACAGAGATGGGGCAGCCACAGCTTCTCTGGGCAACCTGTGCCAGGGCCTCACCACCCTCACAGGGAAGAACTTCTTCCTAATGTTTCATCTAAATCTCCCCTCTCTCAGTTTAAAGCCATTTGTTCCTGTCTTCCTAGCTGAGTTTCTGTTGCCCGCTGCCTCCCAGAGGTGGAGTGGCCAGGGACAAAAGAAAGTTGTTGTGGATGGAGGAGTCACTAACTTCGCTAATCATAGAGAAGCAGCAATATGTTTATTGATAGGAAACAATGATTTAACGAAGTTCAACAGCGAATGTGACAGTGGTTTAGCGAGATGCAGGTGCACTTGATTATTTACTGCATAGAGGACAGGGTCAGACAAAACTACCAGAGACTGTCCTGTTGAGTCCTGAGGTTCAGAAAGGACCCCCCGTGCATTCTAAACTCTCAGAGAGGAGTCTAGGTGCTGCTGGATCCAGACTTAGCCCCAGACTTGGTCAACCGGTTATGTCTAAAGGATTATAGGTGCACAGTCAATCCTTTCTAACACTTAGCTAAGATTTCAAAGCTTTGTATCCTATCAATCACTTACCGAGGATCTATTGTGGTAAGGGACCTCTCAACATCCACGAGTAACCTTGAGAGGTGTCCTTACTCAAGGGGAGATCCTGGTGTGCAGCCTGCTGCTGTACAGGAGAGCTCAATGGGCCCTGGGTTGATCACTAGTTATGGAGTAAGATGGTTGACCCATAGTCATGTTTGCATCCTGGCTACAGAAACTTGGCTTGAGTCGGACCTTCACCAGAATTATGCTTGGGGGGTGGTGGTCACATTGTTCAGATTAAGCCCTTAGCTATTTTGTTGTGTGTTTCCCCAGAATTGAGTCAAATGGGTTGTCATGACCCAGACACAACCATTACCACCACCACTGATGGGCATCACTTGAGCAGAGCTGGGAAATGAAGGTCAGGTTGGGGAAAGGAGCACACCACCACAAAAGGCCATTTGTAATGCTGTTGATGCAGGGGTTTTCTTCTCCTTATCCCTCCCCTGGGCTTGTGTTTCACGTGTAGCATAGTAAAATGGGATGCTGCAGAAGTGAATGGGTGGGTCAGAAAGCTTTTTGATCAAAGGCTGCTGCTGAGAAACCTCTCAGTTCTCACCCAGGTGTACCCTTGCTAGCAACACAGTCAACACCTGGGAAAAGGGACTATAAAATGGGCTTGGTGGTGTGTTTTCTAAGATGGAGTATTGTCTACTGCAGTAGTATCTGCAACTACTGTAGCGACAAGGGGTGAAGTGGAAAAATTTAGCATCCTGCAATCGACTATGTATCTTATTTGAAGTAGTTTATTTGCATAGAAGATGTATAAGGATCTTGTGTGGTAACAAGACAGACATCAGGAAGTCTGCCTGCTGCTCTGCTGTAAGCACTAGCAATAAGGTTGTTCAACCTCAACAATTAGTCCAGCGGACTGGAAGTTTCTTGGCTCACTTGCTTGTCCCCACTCAGCATAAAGCTGTTCCTTGCTGTGTAATTTCTTTAGTTTCCCCCCCCCCCCCTTTTCAAATTTCCCTGTGGTTTAGGGATCCCTTTATCCTTTTCCTCTTGGGCAGCTGTTGTAGAGCCCCTACTCCACAGACTTCCCTGCAGGCAAGGTTTTTGCTGCTGGGTAAGTTTTTGGTTTTTTAATGTTTTGCAACTGTTTCCTGTTTTCACCCTCAGTGCAAAGTGACCGAAAAAGGCAGAATTCAGTTCTTTATTTCATGCCTTCAAATACCTTTTGTCTCAGATACTTTTTTCCTTTTTCTTTTTTTTTTTCCCCCAGGAATCTTAGTTTTTCTGCTGCAGCCTCTGCTTGTCCATTAGCAAGTAAGTGTGCATTAGAAGTATGTTCTTCCTTGTGTGCTGTTTTCCAGGGTTATTAGGGTGGGAGTTCCGTGGCGGCAAGGCCCCCAGTGTGTGTGTAGTGTTGGAGCTATCCCTGCAATTACCCAGTCTGGGGAGTTGATGTGTGTCAGCTGGAGCCAACTAATGCTTCTGAACTAAAAGCCATGCCCTGTCAGTTTACCCTCAAAACCACTGGGGTGGGGGAAAGGAGAATCCCTCTGCAGTTTGGCAGGGTTATACAGCAATAACCACCTGGTTTTCCTGCTAAAAGCACCTGACAGGTGATTACTGAGCCAAAGTTGTTAATGTTTTACTATGGCCCTAACTCCGACTTGCCTGTTTGCATAAATTCTTTTCATGTAAACCCTGTTTTCTGACAGAAGCTGTGGAAGACCAACACCTGAAGAGGCCAACAAGAAATTTGGAGAGGGGTTTCTGACAAGGGCCTGCAGTGACAGGACAAGGGGGAATGGCTTTGAACTGACAGGGGGGAGATTGAGATGAGATCTTAGGAAGAAGTTCTTCATTGTGAGGGTGGTGAGGCGCTGTCACAGGGTGCCCAGAGAAGCTGTGGCTGCCCCATCCCTGGCAGTGTTCAAGGCCAGGTTGGATGGGGCTTGGAGCAAACTGGTCTAGTGGAAGGTGTCCCTGCCCACGGCAGGGGGTTGGAACTGGATGAGCTTTAAGGTCCCTTCCAACCCAAACCATTCCCTGATTTTATTGTTTTATGATGTTTTCATTCTCAGAGAACATGTTATGCTTTTATTGCAGTTGAAAGTACAGGAAAGTTATGACCATATTTTTCACAAGCAAGGTGTCAAATTTAGCTTCCTCATTTACACTTACCTGTGTTTTGTTTCTGAGAGAAATCTTCAGCTCCCTTTTGGCACCAGATGGAAATATGGGAGCTCATCCCCTTTGAAATTAATTTAAGACAAACTGGAAACACCTCATATTTAAGAAGGGAGCTGGACATATGGAGTGCAAGGAGTGCTGCCAGGTCACCCTGCTGTCATTGTGGCACAAATTCTCTTGCTGCAGCATCCTGCCTTGACCTGCCTGCACCTTTCCTGCTCCCCTGCCCCAAGGGGAGCACTCTCTAGGAAGGAGCTTCTCTTGGTCACGTCTCTGTTCTATCAAAAAAGATAACGGTGTGTAACTCCCTCTGTGTTGTTGCTTGGTACTTGACTTAGGGCTAGGCAGAAGGACGCGGGTGTCACTTTCCAACTTACTACACTCCTCTTTGTGGCACTGGTTTCTCCTCAGCCAGCCCTCTCAAGGCATGACTGGGCTTGACCCTGTCTCCTCTATGAGACTTGACAGCCTGTTTGGCTTCACAGGCTGCTGCTGGGGATGAGCTCTGCTGCGTGCCATTGCGGTGCCCCAAGGGCTGTGGGTGAGATGATCCGGCTGGGTGACATCATGGGGAGATATGCCTGATGGAAGCATGCTAATGAATGACCTAATTCTGGCCAACCTGCCATGATTTCTGCAGCTCCTGTTGTTAAACGACAGACTCCAGCCAGGCAGAAATCTCCCAAATGTTGATTTTACTTATAAGATGAACCACCTGGGTTTCTTTCCCTCTCCTCTTCCTGGAGTTTTACTTCTTGACAAGAAGCTGTTGGAACATGAAGAAAAGCAATTAGCGATGGACTTGGGGGTTTTGACTGGCATAGTAATTACGCTGGAAAATGTAATTTCCCCTGCATATTAGAGATGGGATTATTTCAATGAGCTCTCGTTAATATGCTGTTCACCAACAAAGAGCCCAGCAAACTCTCTCTTAACAGGATTAGTGTGGGGGGTCATAATGCAGAAAGCTGCTAGGTGACATATTCAAGTTCTTGTTCTAAAGAGATAAATTATCTTCTGCTGTTTGGTAATGGCATACAGGGGTAGATTTAATTTTAAAAAGATGAAGACCTGACATTTACCTATTTCCTGGCAGCTACCAGATAACCTGTGCCCATCTTCTTTTGTCCAGACGCTGTACATCAGCAGCAAAGCCCTAGGATTAGGAAGGGAGCCCGAAGCAGTGGTTGGAGCAGCTGAGGACGGGCAGACAGGTAGCATCCCTGTCATCTCTTGTTAGATCATCAGTGTCTTATCTCCTCCATGGCTGTAACTAGGACCTTCTGATGTCTGCTTCTCTTTGTTTATCTATAACATGCGGAAAATAATTGTTCAGATTTAACCTAAGATTAATGGCTGTTTGCGCAGTGCTCCAGCTCCTTTGGAATAAGCTCTGACCCCCTCATCAGGGGCTGTCATCATGTATGACCTGTTGTGCTCTGAAGGGGAGTGAAATGGTAATACAGAGGAACAGAAAGAGGTGGTGTTGGTTTGGCTGTAGTTTGATCAACTGTGAAAATTCAGGCCTTTCTGGGACACCATGTACACAGATAACCTTTTCTGGTTGTGCAAGACTTCCTTCACTCCTTGCTGATGCCTGTGGGGTGTTTTGGGGGAAGCCAGAGAGTGACACTACTTAAAATGTTTCCAGGCAGCTGTCCCTTTCCTGACTCTGCTCACATCTGTCTGCCATCTGTTTCGATTTTGCCTCTGCTGTGCTGCGTGTAAACATCTCTTGAAACATCCTGGGCACAGAAAGCTTGGGGGTGTGAGGGGGCATCTCCTTTTGCTGCGTAAAATGTGAGAGACTCTGATCAGTGCCCAGGAGGAAAACCAGCTGGTATTTATTATTGGCTCTGCTGGTGCAGAGGAATCTCAGTTATGGGTCAGGAATCCCTGTCATACAGCTAAATATGCAAACAACAGCAACAGAATCCGGTCTGGTAGTGTCCTGTGCTAATCCTTCCATACCCCTTCCAACCCCACTGCCACTGTCTAGGAATATTTTTAAAGTTAAAACCGCAAGTCACCCCTCCCCCAAAACAAAAAGGGAGATGTGCCAGATGGTAGAGTCTTGAATGTCACTATTGAATTTTACCTGAAAGGCACTGACTTATTGTAATGGAGTGCAGTGGTGTAAAACCCCTCGATAGTTTACCAAGGGGATTCAGTTGTCTCTTATACAAGCTGTGTGTTTAACTGCTTATCATTAAAATAAATAAAGCAAGCGTTGCTCAGCCTCTTGGTTTCATGATGTCTCATTTACCTTTCGGAAAATACGCAGAAAGAGGAGTAGGGAAAGCCACTTTATGTAAGTTGAAAATCTTTTCCACACGGAGGCATTAAGCTGCAGTTAGAAAGTGTATTTTGATGCAATTTACTGATGAGCTAGATAGTGCCAAGTTGTAATGTTATGTTAGTATTCTTATACCTCCATAGGTAGAAGTGGTGCAGTAAATTGCAGTGTCATGACACTTCTGCTGTGCACACTAGTAAGGTACCGAGCTATTTGTGCAAGATATTGTGTGCTAAATGTTATCAATGTATGGCGTGAGCCAGGGGAAGGATGGCATGCCTGAGAACATTGCTTTGGCGGACTTAATGAAAACTTAGAGCACGAGACTTTCACTATGCCCAAGAAATGCTTTTTGAAGGATATATTATGACTTATATATTTTACAGTCTGAACAGATGATGAACACATTAATGATAGTGCTAAATAGCTCTGAGGTGAGCAGAGGAGGGCTTGCAGTCATCCTGTCAGTGCCACAGTTATATTTCTTGGGCAAAGGAGAGTAATAATTTCTCTTTTTTCCCAAAATACCTTTCTTAAAGGCCACAGTGAGTTATCAGCGGAGAGTGAAGCAGTTGTGTAGCTGAAAAATGTCTTTTTTTCTTTTCTTTCTTTGTATACTGCTTATAGTGCTGCTACATCTCAGTTGAGTTGCAAATACGATTTTACATACTTCCAAAAAGGGAACTCATGGAAAAAAACATTTTTGCCCTCAGAATATTTGATTACCTTCTTTTATGTAGTTCCAGGTGTACTGGAATCCTAGTTATACTGTTGTATCTGTTCATCCTGTCTTTGTTAAAACAGCACTAAATATTGAAGACCAATGATCAAGGGTTCCTTGGTGAGCATGGAAGCAAGTGATTGCTAGTATAGTGTCTCACCACCCCAAAACCTCAATTCCAGATTTCAGAGGTTATCAGTTTCTTCTCCCTAATGTGTTACTGTTATGTGTGATTTAAAAAAAGTCTTTCTTGACATAGAGTAAGTATTGCCAACGAGTAAGTAATGCAATTGCATTTTCAGAGCAGATAAACCAGGTCAGAGTCTGTGTCAAAAGAGATAGCACTCCATTTTAGTAAATAAAATATTCACTGAACATGTTTCTTTAGCCTGAAAGCTGTAAACATTACTTCATCGTATGGTTAAAGACCAGAGTGTTATTTATGGCTTAACCTATGATTTCAATGCCAAGGCAAATTAACTCTGTTGCTCTTTGTTAGGCAATGCTTCCTTAGAGTAAAGTCAGTGTAAAGTCTCCACTGGATTGCAGTTGTAAGAAGTCAGTAAGGAGAATGGCATGACTCCAGTGAGTTGCCACACGTGAAGATTTGGAAGCACTATTAGATCATCCTTGCTGGCATCTCCAGAACTCGATGCTGGGAATTTCATCTGGTGCTGCTGCACTGGAATTACAACTTGTACTCAGCCAAAGCTTATCTACCCAGCAAGATCTCTGCACAGGGCTTTGAGATACATGAGGGTGGCTGGTTAGTAATACAGGATGGGAGGTGGTGAACTGTCTCATAAGACAAGTTATATACCGAAATGGCTACCTGCCTTCTGCTCTCAGAGTCCTGTGTGTTAAACTGGCATTCACACCACCTCAATCTCCTTTGGGTTCAACACTTCCTCTGGCTTTCATGGTATCACTTTTTTGCCTGCCAAGCTCTTCGGAGACATTACTTCGTTTTATCTGTGTGGAACTTGTCCCTGCCCATGGCAGGGGTGTGGGAACTGGACGAGCTTTAAGGTCCCAACCAAAACCATCCTGTGATTCTGTGATCCAAAAGCTGAGCACAGACAAGAGGAGAAATAAACCTCAGTGTGAAAGACCAACAGTTTGGGCTTAGCTGGGCACTCAGGTAGTTTCTTGGAGAGGTCTCCACCAACCTCTGTTTAGGCGGAGCAGAAAGACCTGCTCAGGTTCTTCCCGCTCTTTGGGCTGTTCAGAAATGGATCAGGGCAGCTTCATGGCTGTACTTGAAAACAAAGGGTGAGAACTGTGTAACACATTATATTTCTTGCACAGGGTTTGGACAGCAGAAAGTCACGAAGCAGGATACCCTCCTTATGAATTCACTGTAGTAGCAATTTTGTATATTATTGAGTAATAGCAGTCATTTTGCAGCTTGCAAGTGAATTTCTTGGTTGCTTTCCTTTTCCCTATTCAAAATCACACAGCAGTGTCTCTTTGGTGCATAGCTTGGGCACAGTGTGACATTTTTCCACAAAAATATTGATGTTGAAGCAAAGTGAAAGGACAAATGCAGAGCAGCCGAGCGAGAGTCTCTTGTGTGTTAGCACCCTGCAACAAATATGAGAGGGAGATGTTCTCAAGTCAGTTTAACTGAGTTCTTATAAAATTGGTTGTAGACGGAGTCACATTTTAAAATCTCATAAGAACAACGTCTTCCCAGTCACCTATTCCCAAGAGCAGCTGTAACTGCATAGAATTTTAATGAGACTTGTACATAGAGATTGCTTTTGTGTAAGAGAGCTCAAACCTATTTGTTCCTAGAATCTGAGCTTTTAATTTTTTAAATAAAATCACCAAGGTTACAAATGCTTCTGCTGTCAAAGCACTGTTGGGAACATCATCTCAAGACAACACCTGCAAATGGTTCTTGCCTTTTCAAGGATAAGAAAACAGAGAGATTCTAGCTCTTTTTCAGTGTATAGGACAAGCTTAAAATGTAACTCCATCACCCTGCTGCGCCCTGTCTGTGTTAAAAACTGAGTCTTCCATCACAGGGAGGAGGTAAGGGTCACCATCAGAGGAGTAGGAAAAAGAGCTTTTTTATCGTGAACTGTGAGTATCTCACAAACCTGAGGAGGCTCACAGGAAGGCTGACTGCACAATTCTCTGCAGGGATGGCCACAGAGCTTTCAATTTCCATAATGTGCTGAAGACATTGAGCCAGAATCAGCGCCGGTGGTACAGAGCAATACAGCCACCTGATATTCAGTGGCAGTGCATTCCTTTACACCAGTAATTTCACATGTCCTGTTTCCTGTTGGGTGTTTTTCCCCCAAGATGTTGCGATGAATAGCTATCTACCTGAGATGCTGTTAATCTTAAATCATAGGTATGAGGAAAAAGGGAATTTCCAAATGCTGGCACACCTTCTGCTGGTGGTTTGATTTAGTTGCAGCTATTGCTGAAAGCTTTGCCACCGAGTGCTTGTTTCCATTTCTGCTTGAGAGTTGTCACACCATGCACTGCCTTTGTCGTAAGAGCTGGCTTATTGGCACAATAAAGGCAACGCAGGAATGGGATAGTTCTTCACAGGCTTTCTTTTGTTGACTCTTTTGTTGTTTCTTGGTGAAAAGCCTGAAAAGGTGAGCATAAACCTCGGCTGTCCAAGTGCCCATGAGAAACAAGTGCTTCTGCTGCATCTGAAAGAGAAGAAGAGGCAAAGATGCAGAAATTCTTCATCTTCCCTGCCTTTTGCTCTGAAGGCAACTGTCCGCTGCTGAAATAGGGTGGTGCAAGTGCTGTGCGCTCTATGCCTTGCTGGGGTACCTTTCCTGGAGAGATACCTATTAATCATAGAACGGTCAGAGTTGGAAGGGACCTTAAAGCTCATCCAGTTCCAAGCCCCTGACATGGGCAGGGACACCTCCCACTAGACAGGGCTCCTCCAAACCCCATCCAACCTGGCCTCGAACACTGCCAGGCAATGAGGCAGCCACAGCTTCTCTGGGCAACCTGTGCCAGTGCCTCACTACCCTGACAGGGAAGAGCTTCTGCCTAAGATCCCATCTAAATCTCCCCTCTATCAGGTTAAAGCCATTCCCCTTGTCCTGTCACTACAGGCCCTTCTCAAAAGCCCCTCTCCAGATTTCTTCTCAGCCCCTTTAGGCACTGGAAGCCTCTCTAAGGTCTCCCCAGAGCCTTCTCTTCTCCAGGCTGAACAAGCCCAGCTCTCTCAGCCTGTCTCCATGGCAGAGCTGCTCCAGCCCTCGGACCCTCTTCATGTTTTAAAGCAGGCTTTCAGTAGCAGAGTTTAAGGTTTTTAGGGTGTGAAGCTGAGATAGCCCCAGCTACGCCATTTGCAGGGGAGGTTTTGGATACTGTCCCAGGGAATGTTTCCTGTTTTACTAGTCTGTACCTGCATGCTGGTACACGCCCCTCACATTATTTTGCACTTTGGTGAGCCTGATAGTAACCAGTGCTTTGCTTTGGGTGAGGTGACTTGGCTCTTTGCTAGCTGATTTGATGCAACACTGGAAATGAAACTTCTGTGCTTTATGTATCTTCCAGATCTAATCCTGACTGCAGATGAACAAATTAAGGATAGGGATTTGGATTCAGTTACAGGCATTTGTTCCAACCCGTAACCTTTCTGAGATCATGTAAAATTTTCCTGGGGAAAGGTTGAAAGCCTCTCTTTGCAGATATCTGAAAATTAGATTGGATAAGGCAGTAGCAAGTATCCTATAGGGAATACTTCTGCACTGGAAAGTGGTATAGAGGACTCAGATTCAGAGACAAAAAAAGATCCTTTACAGTACAGAGCAACAATAATTTTGCAGCTGAGGTGCTAAAAACCACATTCACTTTCATTTCTCTTGAGCCTTTGAAGCAACAGCCTGTCAGTGCTTGAGTTCCCCTTAAATTTATGTGATGCACCCATTTCCTTATTACTTTCTCAGGCAAGGCATCCAGCAACACGTTCATTCCAAAATGTCGTGCCATTATGAATGCAGTTGCTGTTCATTGTAACAACACCAACTACGATGAATTAATTTTGCATTCATGTAGATGTCATGAGCATTTTGGATTTTTTTTTCTCATTTGAATCAGTAAATGGACACTTAAAAGCATTGTCTGTATGCTCATTGCTCTGCCAAGGGAGCAAGAGAAAATCATGCCTGTAGATTCAGTCTTGCATAATTCCCAACGTACTGGGGAATTTCCCCCTGGCTAGAAATTAGCATCCAGCCCTTCTGGATTGATTGATTGTTTCTTGTGACAGCATGGACCTTAATCAATGTGTTGCATACACAACAGGCCCATCTGTTCATGCTGTAAGCATTCCGCTGTCATTTAGCGGCTGGCTCAATTTAATGGACCACTTACTGTATCAGATACCTGCTTTGAGGCTGGGGGGATTTTTTTGAGCTGGAAGGGGAGGATCGCTCAGTATTTATCAGAGGAACCATCCATTTTCTTTTTTTGCAGAGAGCTTTGTGTACTTCCCCTCACATAAGCACAATTTAGCTGTAGAAGTTCGGCATTGCCATGATAAGCCTGTTGTCAGTGGATAAACTGTAGTTCAGTGATGCAGAATCTCTGCTCAGTGAACTGGGAGCAAGATATAATTTGGTGGCAGAGGCTTAGAGTTCAAACAGGACAGAACTTCCAGGTGCTGATGTGAATAGTGGAGTGTGTGGGGTACAGAAGGGGAGAAGTGCAGGGGAACCAGAGGGCTTGTGCAGACCTAGGCACAGAGTGAAGAGTGCTGAGGGAAGGCATTTAGATCATAGGATCATAGAACAGTTTGGGTTAGAAGGGACCTTATAGCTTATCTTGTCCCAAACTCCTGCCACATGTAGGGACTCCTTCCACTAGACCAGGTTGCTCCAAGCCCCATCCAACTGTCCGCTGCTGAAATAGGGTGGTGCAAGTGCTGTGCGCTCTATGCCTTGCTGGGGTACCTTTCCTGGAGAGATACCTATTAATCATAGAACGGTCAGAGTTGGAAGGGACCTTAAAGCTCATCCAGTTCCAACCCCCTGCCATGGGCAGGGACACCTCCCACTAGACAGGGCTCCTCCAAACCCCATCCAACCCGGCCTCGAACACTGCCAGCAATGAGGCAGCCACAGCTTCTCTGGGCAACCTGTGCCAGGGCCTCACCATCCTCA
Organism: Myiopsitta monachus; assembly: GCA_017639245.1. NCBI lineage: Eukaryota > Metazoa > Chordata > Aves > Psittaciformes > Psittacidae > Myiopsitta > Myiopsitta monachus. The sequence continues at coordinate 17,403,184 of CM029924.1, forward strand.
CAGGGAAGAGCTTCTGCCTAAGATCTCATCTCAATCTCCCCTCTGTCAGGTTATAGCCATTTCCCCTTGCCCTGTCACTACAGGCCCCTGTCACAAGTCCCTCTCCACATTTCTTGTAGATGTCTCTGCAGCTCTCCAGTTTGACCCAAGCTCCACTGGCTCTGTCACACCACCAAACAAAAACATGCAAGTTTTTACATACCATGCATTCACAGTGTTTCTTTATGCTTTCCAAGTCTTTTGAAGACCTGAGTGCTCCTGATGATTCTGGAAACCCACCAGAGCTATTTTGTGTATCACTGGTAGGGTGCTCACATTTCCTAACACTTTTGTGAGCCATCGGAGAAAACAGTGGCACTGAAGAACTATGTGATCAGCTGAGGGTCATGGATGAGGTTAAGCCACAGGAAGAATTGGAATGTGGAAGTCCCAGTTCCCAGATTTCTTAGCACTTTTCAGTCTCCTCTGTTCTTTCCCAATGTCTCCATAGGCAAGTCTGAAAGCAGGAGTCCTTGGTGCAATTTTATCATAGCAGATCCAGCTGGCCCCAAAATATCTGTGACTTCACGCCGTAACTATACAGTTCACATCCATGTCATGATCACTGAGTCACTAAATCAAGCATTCAGGTCTCACACTGGTGGACTTCATTTTCAAAGGCTGGAAGAGGGAAAGGCTGGAAAACCAAAGAAGTTAGGGAATGCTGAGTTGAGACCCGCAGGCTTTTTGATAATACAGTCACAACTTCATCATGAACAAAACCACGTGTTTCACTTGGCCACTCCATTTAATAACGATTCACTTCCACTGATTTCAATCATTTTTGAAGTAATGAAATCCCTGCATCACCTTGAAAGAGATAATTTGACTCCTGTGTTTATATGCATGTACATGACAGCAATTTCTGGGGGGCACCCAGTAGGTACATTGATGCTTACATTTTTCATGCAGGAGAAAGGTTTCTCCTCAGGTTTATTGGTTCAGACAGCTAGCTGAGAATCATGGTTTTGAAACAGCTATTCTGCCCCTGCCGTGTTCAACTATCTTATTCCACACTGAGAAGGCTGTTGTGTGGTTTAGGCACAATCACTTCAGATGCTAAACTGCAAAGAGGAATCCTTAATGTGAAAGGGGAGTGTGCAGATATAGAGTGAAAGCAAAATAGCTGTTGAGCCTCAGACACAGATTTAGTTGATTTTTAAGTAGCTTTGAAATACTCCCTCATGGGTAAGGTCTTAGAGGTACTGCTACCCTTTATTGCTTTTTTTAGGTGGAAACTTATAGTGGTCAATATCTGCTGCTTTGTGTCTATGTTGGAAGAGTTGGGGGGGGGGGGGGCAGCTGCCATGGCTACTTATTTATGTGGTCTTAGCATATTCAGCCAAATCAATTCCTTGTGCAAAGACTTCCATGCGCCTTAATTCACTGCTGAAGCTGAGACTTGTGATTTTGGGGGACTTTTCTCTTTAGTTTAGTAGAAGTGAAGAGAACAGATTTAGTCCGGTCCTCTCAGCAGGAATCCCGCCATACCTTCCCCCGTATAATAGCATTGTGTAAAATGTCAGAGCTGCGGAGCTTGATCATACAAACTGCTGTAGCTTTCAGCCCAGGCTCATTTTTGAACCATTCCTGAAAAATGTTAAGTACTTCCCACACTGGAGGTCTAGTGTCCTTCCTATCCCATATTTCAGATAATCACTTCAGATGAAGCTCAGGTAAATTGTACCTTCAGACTAAGATCGTATAAACCTTGGCGATTTTTTTCATTAATAGTTTTTTATTTATTTAATTTTTTTTTAGTAGTCCATGAATTGACTCCGAATTAGATTTAGAAACAGAGGAAGGCAGCACAATTGTACATGAAGTTAGAATGGGAAGCAGTTGGCTGTGAAAAGATACTTTTGAATTTTCCACCTTCCAGACAGTCACGTAGCAGCCACGCACACTGAACCTTGGGAGCTTCCTGTGAAGAAGAGTGTGGAGGTACTCTTTGCTGATGATTTACTTGTGGGCCAGACCTACTTTTGCTTGCAGTGCTACTCTGCAATGAAAAAAAAAAGAATTGAGTATACAAGCCAATGTTTACCCCTTTGTTTCTTAGTTTGCTCTTTAGTGTCAGCACTTACAGACATGGCATTCAAGTACCACTTGGAAACTCTTCTGGAGATTACAGATGGAAAATTACATTCTCTCTTAAGAAAAGACCAATGCTATGTGGATGAAGTACAATTTCTTCAGCGCACTGACAGCAGTGTGAGTATTGGTGCTGCTTCTGCCAGGAGTCATGTGTTGCCTTAGAGTCAAAACCATTAACAGTGTTCAAGCCTTGAAACTACCTTAGTGACCTGGTGGCACTAGGCTGTGAAGTCTGTTTAGAAGAATGCTGATGGTAGTTCATCCATAGAATCATAGAATAGTTAGGGTTGGAAAGATCATCTAGTTCCAAGCCCCCTGCCATGGGCAGGAAACCTCACACTAAACCATGTCATCCAAGGCTATGTCCAACCCACCCTTGAACACCGCCAGCGATGGAGCATTCACAACTTCCCTGGGCAACCCATTCCAGTGCCTCACCACCCTTACAGGAAAGAATTTCTTTCTCATATCCAATCTATACTTCCCCTGTTTAAGTTTGAACCCATTACCCCTTGTCCTATCACTACAGTCCCTCATGAAGAGTCCCTCCCCACCATCCCTATAGGCCCCCTTCAGATACTGGAAGGCTGCTATGAGGTCTCCACGCAGCCTTCTCTTCTCCAGGCTCAACAGCCCCAACTTTCTCAGCCTATCTTCATACGGGAGGTGCTCCAGTCCTCTGATCATCCTCGTGGCCCTCCTCTGCACTTGTTCCAACACTTCCATGTCCTTTTTCTATTGAGGACACCAGAACTGCACACAATACTCCAAGTGAGGTCTCATAAGAGCAGAGCAGAGGGGCAGGATCACCTCCCTCAACCTGCTGGTCATGCTCCTTTTGATGCAGCCCAGGATACGGTTGGCTTTCTGTGCTGTGAGCGCACACTGAAGCCGGCTCATGTTCATTTTCTCATCCACCAACACCCCCAAGTCCTTCTCCACAGGGCTGCTCTCAATCTCTTCCCTGCCCAATCTGTAGCTGTGCCTGGGATTGCTCCTAACCAGCTGTAGGACTTTGCACTTGGCATGGTTAAACTTCATCAGGTTGGCATCAGCCCACCTCACAAGTGTGTCAAGGTCCCTCTGGATGGCATTCCTTCCCTCCAGACTATCAACTGAACCACACAGCTTGGTGTCATTGGCAAACTTGCTGAGGGTGCACTCAATCCCACTGTCCATGTCACTGACAAAGATGTTGAACAAGACTGGTCCCAAGACTGACCCCTGAGGGACACCACTCCTTACTGGTCTCCATCTGGACACTGAGCCATTGAGCACAACTCTTTGTGTGCAGCCATCCAGCCAGTTCTTTATCCACGGAGTGGTCCACCTATCAAATTGATGTCTCTCCAACTTAGAGACAAGGATGCCATGTGAGACAGTGTCAAATGCTTTGCACAAGTCCGGGTAGATGACATCAGCTGCTCTACCCCTGACCATCAGTTCCATAGCCCCATCATAGAAGGCCACCAGGTTGGTCTGGCAGGATTTCCCCTTAGTGAAGCCATGCTGGCTGTCACCAACCACCTTGCTGTTTTTCATGGGCCTCAGCGTGCCTTCCAGGAGAATCCGCTCCAAGGTTTTGCCAGGCACAGAGGTGAGGCTGACTGCTCTGTAGTTCCCCGGCTCATCCACTTTCCCCTTCTTGAAAATGGGGGTTATATTTCCCTTTCCCCAGTTGTCGGGAACTTCACCTGACTGCCATGATTTTTCAAATATGATGGACAGTGGCTTAGCACCTTCATTTGCCAGCTCCTTCCGGACCCGAGGATGGATTTCATCAGGTCCCATGGACTTGTATATGCTCGGGTTCCTAAGATGGTCTCGAACCAGATCCTCTCCTACAGTGGGCCCAGGGTCTTCATTCTCACAGTCCCTGAGTCTGCCTTCCAAGACTTGGGTGGTCAGAGAATTTGCCAGTGAAGACTGAGGTGCAGAAGTAATTCAGAACCTCAGCCTTCTCCAAATCCAGGGTAGCCAGTTCTCCCAATAGCTTCCGGAGAGGGCCCACATTGTCCCTAGCCTGCCTTTTATTTGCAATGTACCTATAGAATCCTTTCCTGTTATCCTTAATATCCCTAGCCAAGTTAATTCTAAGTGGGCCTTAGCTTTCCTAATCTGGTCCCTAGCTTCCCAGACAACATCACCGTATTCTTCCCAGGCTGCCTGTCCTTGCTTCCTCTGTTTATAAGCCTCTTTTTGCCCTCTAATTTTCCTCAGCAGCTCCTTGTCCATCCAAGGAGGTCTCCTGGCCCTCCTGCAGCACTTCCTTCTAGTTGGGATGCAACACTCCTGAGCTTGCAGCAGGTTATCCTTGAATATCAACCAACAGTCTTGGGCCCCCCTGCCCTCTAGGGCTACATCCCATGGAACCTTACTGAGCAGGTTCCTGAAGAGGCCAAAGTCTGCTCTCTTGCAGTCCAGGGCAGTGAGCTTGCTGCACGCTCTTCTCACTGTCCTGAGGAACTCAAATTCAATCATCTCATGATCGCTGCAATGAAGGCTGCCCTGGAGCATCACATTTCCATCCAGCCCTTCCCTGTTGGTGAGCACAAGGTCAAGTATGGCATCTCTCCTTGTCAGCTCCTCTATTACTTGCAGAAGGAAGTTGTCTTCTACACAATGCAGGAACCTCCGGGATTGCTTTTGCCGGGCAGTACCATCCCTCCAGCAGATATCAGGGTGGTTGAAGTTCCCCATGAGAATGAGGGCCTGGGAGCGTGAGGCTGTTCCTATCTGTTTATAGAGTGCTTCATCCACAGAGTCCTCTCGGTCAGGCAGTCTGTAACAGCTCCCCACAATAATGTCTCCCATTGCTGTTCTTCCTTTAACCCTGACCCACAAACTCTCTGTTGACTGCTCACCTGTCCCCAGACAGAGTTCCATGCTCTCCAGCCTATCCCTAACATAAATAGCAACTCCCCCTCCCCACCTACCGGGCCTGTCTTTCCTAAAGAGCCTGTAACCTTCCATTCCAACACACCAGTCATAGCAGCCATCCCACCATGTTTCTGTGATGCCTAGGATATCAGACCCCTGTAGATGTGCACATCTCTCTAATTTCTCTTGCTTGTTCCCCGTGCTACGGGCGTTTGTATAGAGGCATCTGAGCCGAGCTCCAATTGAAGCCAGTTCATTGGCTGGAGCATCTGGAATATCCCTACATTGCTCTGAATGTTTACTATAGGTGCTGGCAACTGACTGAGTCTATGGAATGGAATGATGTCCCCCTCCCCCAACACATATAGTTTAAACCAGTCTGGCAAGCCTCCTCCAAAATCCACTCTTTCCTTTCTTTGTCAGACCAGCTCCACCAGCCCCCAGTAGACCTGGCCTACTAAATTGAGTCCCATGTTCAAGGTACCCAAACCCCTGACTACAGCACCACCCTTCTAACCATTTATTAACCTGGCCAATCCTCCTAGCCTTTTTAAGGTCCTCCCCTGTACCCTGGAGAATTGATGAAAAGACAATCTGCGCTCCAGAGCAGATATGGCACCACCTCTCCCAGAGCTCTGTAGTCCTTCTTCATGTTCTCTGGGCTCCTGCTATCTATATCAGTAGCACCCATATGGATCACTCAAAGTGGGTAATAGTCAGTGGGACTGACTAGAGCAGGCAGCTTCTCTTCAACATCCCTGATCCGAGCCCCTGGTAGGCAACACACCTCCCTTGGGACTGGCTCAGGCTGACAGATGGGTGCCTCTGTTCCTGTCGGAGAAGAGTCCCCCACCACTACGACCCGCTGCTTCTTCCTGGCAGCACCAGTACTCATCTCCTTTACCAGTGCATCCGCCGGTTGCTCCTGGTGGGAGTGTGGTTCCTCATCAGCCCCCTGCAGGACAGCAAAGAGCTTCTGGGTGGGGACAACAGATTTCAGAGGAAGCCCCTTGCTTTTAATTGTCCTCTTCCTTTTTTTGTTGTTTTTTCTGTTCCTGTTTCCCAGCTTCCTGGGTTAGCGGCCTCCTTTCCTGCAGGAGCGACAGCAGTCGTTTGAGGCCCCTGCACAGTGCGGTCCTGGAGCAGCAGTGCTGCTTCCCCTCAGCTTCCCTGACACCTTCCAGCCCAGTAACAGCGTCCCGCAGCTCAGCCCCTGCTGCAGGAGGACCTCCACCAGGCAGCACCGAGTGCAGCCCTGCCCATTGCGCTCCCTCCTCTCAGGAGAGCAGCGCAGGCGCTTTCTACACCCCGAGCTCTGTGCTGCAGTCCCCCTTCCCATCGGCTCTGCCTGGGTGCCTCCAGTGGCCACCGCCAGGGCAGAGCTCCGAGACCGGACCCTGCTCTTAAGGCGAGTGCTCCCCACCCGGCTCACCTGCCCGAGCGAACTGCCTCGAACCTGACCTGTTCGCCGCGCTCCATGGGCAGTTTTTACCCAGTCAGGGCGGCACCGCCCCCTCTGAGTCAGCTGCCCGCGCCCGCCGAGCTGCCGGCTCCTGGGCAGGCCCTGTGGAGGACTCGAGGCTCCCTGGGTGCCCGCTGCTGCTCCGAGGTGAAGCTCCCGGACGCCGAGCCTCCCCCCCCGATCAGGCGCTGCAAGCGTCCGCTCCCGAGCTAGTCACCTCAGCAAAACTCTGTCCCCCGGCCCCCAAGGTGGTGGGTTGTGGCATGTTTGCCTAGATTCAATCAGAATTGGATTGTACATGGAATGCAAAACAAGAACTGAAATTTGGTGTTGGATCATAGTCCTCCTGTAGTCACTTTACATGTCTCGTTTTAATTCCCACTCTGGCTGTGTTTAGATGAGCCAAACCAAAATGAGAAGACTGCGCTGTAAGAGACCTGGGGACTTGACACTTGGTATGGTTCGATTGACAGTCGCAGAAGAGGAGCAGCGGTATGGGAATTCTGAGCTGTCTATCCCTATCTCTTCCAATGTGTATGTAGTAGTAAAAGATGTTCCTGGGCCTTGCCATCTTCTGTTATTGTTTTTCATTATGTGGGATCCCTGGGTGGCATCCCTGTCTTGAATGTGAGCCAATATACTTCTTAGCTAATAGATAATGACAGAGTTCATCCTCAGCCACTGAGAGAAAGTTGAAGAGTTAGTTATGGAGACAATCCACTGTTCAATATCAGGAAGTAATACTTAATGAGGAGTGAAGCAACATGTATTTTTCTTTCTGGGTATTTTGTCTGTTCTTCTCAATCTTTGCGGCAATTAAGTTGGAAAAGTCTTAACTAAGGACAGATATTTAAACTGTGGTGAACATGACTGTTGCAGACTCTCAGCCTTAACATTTCTCTTAGCCCAGAGGGTGATTCTCACTTTTGACATTAAAAAGTTCTAAAAAGCAGAAATAGAATTTTTCGGCCCCAGGTCTAAATTAATGGTGTAGCTTAAGTAAGCACGAAAGTTTAAAACTAAGAGGGAAATATCACATGGCTTCCTAGAGAGAAAGTAAAAACTGTCGAAACCAGCTTGAGCTAGACTCAAAGCAAAAGGAAGCAAGGCAAATAGAAAGGAGATCTTGCAATCAGGTAGTTACAAAGTGAGGAAACAGTGAAGGGGTGTGGGGGGATGTCCTACACAATAAGGATGGGTTACAACTAAATGTTGTGTAGGGGAAGCTCCAAAACTAAGAAAATGCTTTGCCTTTCTGTTCAGGAAAGATGATTCAGTTGGACCTGATCAAGCTGATACCTTCCCGTCCTTGTTCAGGACCTGGGGTGAACAAAAGGAAAGTGACTAGTGGCTCTGAAGTAGGAAGGAGAGGCAAACTGTGCTTAAGGTGGATGCAGAACTGAGTTTACTGGACATGCCTGAGGGGCTGGTTATATCTTTCCTAGAATTCTACTTCAATTTGTTAAGTCCAAGTGTGGGAATAAGGAACTTATTTATTTATTTACTTTGAATTAATCTGTGACGTCTGAGTTTGCACCACTTGACTGAAGAACAGGAAATCTCAGGGACAGGCATACATGCTAATCTAACCTCAGTAAGTATGTAGGACTATAGACCAATTTGGGAAGCAGAGAATGAGGATGAATAAATGCAAAGTAGGAAAAAGATGAACATGGGGTTTTCAGAGATTGTGCCAAATGTATACAGTACCTTTAAATAATGAAGTAACTGATCTCTTTGGCGAAGAAATGCAAGAAACAAATTTTTGATGCTATGATTCACAGGGAGTTAGATAAACTGGAGAGGACAGGGTTTAGAAAGTACTCAGATAACAGGGAGATGGCAGAAAGTGATACTGGAGAGGCAGGAAAGGTTGGAGAGAGGTTACTGTGACTTTATCAAGAGCAGTCTTCTGAGCAGTCTTGCTTAATATGTTTATTAGTGACTGGCTCAGAAAGTGGAGAGAGTTAATGAAATAGCTTTCTGTTACTGACAAAGTTGTGAGACACATCAATAAGAGGAAGATCAGATATTGTGCAAGAAGAATTGGATGACTTTGAAGATTAAGCAGTAAAAATGTTATAAAATGGAATGGTACCAAGTACAAGGTTGTTCACCTAAGGATTAAATGTAATCCACTTTGCTGTAAACTCAGCTCATAACTTAGAGAGGAGCGAGGCAGAAAGAGATGCTAATAGCTTGGTCCAGATAAGACTTGCTGCATTTGCTTTGTCTACAAATTCATTTACTTTATTGAAATGAAGGATTGGGCTAACCTTGTGCCATAGGTTTTTGAAACCATGCAGCATGAGATGCCAATGTGATGCAGCTGGGGAAAAGGCAAACGCAATCCCATCTGTACAGTCAATAGAGAGAGGCATCAAAGCTGTTGCGTGTTTGGAATCAAGAACGCAGTTCTGGCCAGTCATGTTCAAGAAAGATAAACTTAGAAATACATTCATGATGGTTTGCTTTGAAGAAAAGTTCATACAAGGGGAGAAGAAGATTTGTGTTGCGTAGTAAAGAGATGTCAAGGAAAACAATATGACTACAGTCTGTAAGACCAACAGGGGTTTGCCCTGTGTGTTGGAAAGAATAATTTAAGCTAACAGCCTTGGCACAAGAACATCAGGGCGTAGACTGGTGGTGAATACAGCTAAGCTAGAAATTAGAAGAAACATTTTAATAGTGGAAAAAGGCAGACTCTGAAACAGACTTGCACTTACAGAACTCGGAACAGCGCAGCTTTGTTCCTGACAGAAAGCAAAGGCAAAAATGTGACTAGCTCAAGATGGAGGCTAGTCTGGACAGAATGTATTTACCTGTGATAGGAGAGAAGAGTGACTGGGCAGTTCAGAGGAGCCTTTGCAGTCTTGGGTTCTGTATTATATCCCAGGATGAGTGAAGAGTGAATGAACTTGCCCTGTGCCCCTGAAGATCTTGGGTTTCCATGTATAAAGGAGGAATAACTCCACATTTGTGCTACAGAGTGTGATTTAGGTGAGAGAGCTGGGCTTGTTCAGCCTGGAGAAGAGAAGGTTCTGGGGAGACTTTAGGGCTGCTTCCAATGCCTAAAGGGGCTGAGAAGAAATCTGGAGAGGGGCTTTTGACAAGGGCCTGTAGCGACAGGACTAGAGAGAATGGCTTTGAACTGACAGAGAGGAGATTGAGATGAGATATCAGGAAGAAGCTCTTCCCTGTGAGGGTGCTGAGGCGCTGGCAGAAGGTTGCCCAGAGAAGCTGTGGCTGCCCCATTGCTGGCAGTGTTCGAGGCCAGGTTGGATGGAGCTTGGAGCAACCTGGTCTAGTGGAAGGTGTCCTTGCCTGTGGCAGGGGGTTGGAACTGGATGAGCTTTAAGGTCCCTTCCAACTCTGACCGTTCTATGGTTCCATGATTTGACCATACTTGGTGTCCCCTGACAGTTTGCGGGGAGAGTAAGCCATTTGGCTGGGGAGATGTTGGGTGAAGAAGGTGGGAATCTACCTTGCAGCCATGAAACAATCAGATTTCCAGCAGTCTAATGAGAGAGAGACCTTGTGGAAGCACATAAATGAATGATAAACCACAACTTGGTTCTCTCTAGCAGTTTGTGGTGTGTTTCTGGGGAGGGATGGCTAGGAGTGCTGGAGGGATTCACCTCACTGTCCTAATTGTATAGATTTTTTTATCTTCCTTGCCCCTCCTACTGTAGTTTCCTGTCTGTCTAGGTTTCAGATCCTATCATATCGTGAAACTTCACAGCTCCCCTTTTGCTAATGAGTATATTTATAATTGCTATAATACAGTTTATGGGTGTTCAGTTTTATAAAAGGAGGCACCTGAGCATGAGCCAAGGGCAGCCTAAGTACTTTTTTAATCTGAGGAAATCAGGTGGTGTCTCCTGGGACGAACACCAAATATTTGTGATTTAGCAAACAATTTATTTTCCAGGCAACGCACTTTAAAAAAAAAAAAAAAAGTCACATTTATTCCTGACCAATTTTGAGATAAAAATGAACAATCTATAAACTAATGATCACAAGTCATGGTTCTGTTGCTGGTTTGAGCAAGACCTTGCTACACTGTGTCTTGGTCTACCGTAAAGTGATTTCTAACTCACTGCAGGCATAGCATCCTCTCACACGCTGTCACTTCCCCCATTTTGAGGAACCGAGTAGGCTGACATTTGATTCAGAAGCACAGTGTGCTTATGTCTATGTACTGGAAATCTGTCCTGAATATTACAGAAACAACAGTATCAGTCAGTCAGTTGGTTGAGTGCCAGTATCTTTCCCTCGAACTGTAGAAGTGGACAAAGACACTGTCTTTGTGTTAATAATTCATTTTTCTGCCAGCCTGGCACCCTTGATCAGAGGCATTATTCCAAGACGCTGAGTGCAACATTTGGAACAGCACATTCTTGTTCTTGCAAAAAATCAAGCTTGAATGCCACAGAATATGGCCTTCTTTCATGAAGCAAAGAAATGACTGCTTGTCAGCCTCTTCTTGCAGGTTGTTTCTGTCAGGCAGCAAGAATTAATCCAAACTTCTCCTTAATATGCCTTAAGTGCATATGGTTGTGACTGTTCCACTCTCTCCTCTGCTTTTGGAGTTTTGTGTGCATCTCTGAAACAGACATAAGGCTTTCATCTTGTGCTGGACATTGGCTTGGTTTAAAGGAAGCTGCCATTCCAGGAATATTCTGCTATTGTGAGTGGCACAAGATGTTTTACATCATTTAATGTGCCAGCTGTCCTTGTCCTACTGCAGTTCCAGTGCAAATGACTAAAAATGCTCCTGCACACTGAGAAGTGATGGCTTTCTCTGGCTTTGAAATCATGTTTTCTGTAAGACACTGTCAATGTGGAAAGAGCACAGGTAGCATAGATGTGTTATTTTTGTACATTTTGCATTACGATGAATGTAGTGGTTCACAGAACACAAGTAGGAAAGATAAAAGAGGTCATATTTTTAGTGTTATTTTGTAAGTACTTTGAAAAGATGGTAACAAACCTCTGTGCAAAAACCTCTAGCACACATAATCAGAAATATTGATAATAATACATAACAGCAGTAGCAGCAGCAGTATTAAAAACAGATATGTAGGCTGTTAATTACTTTCATCCCTTCTGGTCCCCTTGACCAATGAACACCAGCAACGCAAGTCCAGGGAGTCTATTTCGGCTTACTTTCATGTTCCCCTGTAATGTGCCTTCAAAAAACTTTAATCAGTGCCTTAGCAAGCCCACATAAAGGTCCTTTCTGTGTATGGAGCAGTCCTGTGTGCACATCGCATCCCTACCGTTAGTATTTGGGCACTTCGTCATGTAATGATACTCTGCAGTGCTGCAAGAAAGTCAAGATTCCCAGTCCTGTGGTGTTCAGAGGTTTTTCATAAGCCTGGTCCTGTGTTCCCTGGGGAAATTAATCACTTACAGTTAACAGGCAATTTATTCCAAATAATAAATACATAATAATGTGGATGCTCCATTCCTGGCAGTGTTCAAGGCCAGGCTGGATAGGGCTTGGAGCAATCTGGTCTAGTGGAAGGTGTCTCTGCCTGTGGCAGGGGGGCTGGAACTGGATGAGCTTTAAAGTCCATTCCAACCCAAACCATTCTATGATTCTATGAATTTCTTCTGGTCCAGACATAGTTGAGGGCTTTGTAATGCTTAGGAGTCCACTGAAGCTGGAGCTGGTTTTTGTAGCTTGCCTGAGGAGAGTGCACTGTGTGCTGGCATAGGGTCCAGTTCCTTCAGTGTCCCTGTCAACAGCTCTCGGGCAGTGACATGTCTATGTTCCTTTTGCTGCGCACTGGGGTCTGGGTTCTTAGGTCCTGGATCTTAAGAATTTCTTGTCATGACATTGACAGCAGTGCTGGAAGTGTACTGAAATTATGGAAGTTAGAGCTGGCTTAACAAGTTAATAAAAACAAGCATCCAGCTTGCTGCTTTCTGGCTGTGTATTAATCAAACTATAGAGCACACTTCCCACCCTGAGCCCTATTTTGGAAGGTATGTTCAAGTTGCATTAAAAGCAGAAAAACAGAATATAAATTGCTTCCTGTGTATGTCTCTGGGGTTTTTGCTTGTAAGTAGTTTGAATGTAATTTTTACTAGCCTTTTTGTCCTTTTTCTGAGCAAAATGATTTTGTCTCTCATTGGTGTTATTGCCATTTGCCTCCTATTTATGCTGCTTGCTGTGATGAAGCACCATTTGGATACGTTCTCAATGCTGACTGCACTGGGAGGAGACCAGAAATCTCATTAAAGAATTTCAAAGGCTTCATGAGGCTGAAATGTCTCCTGTAAATCCATTAGTGTCCATATATAGCTTGTTCTTTGTGTTTCTCTTCTGGAGCTGTCACATATCTTTGATGGTATCCTCCTTTCTTAAAAACGTAGACATGACCCTATATAACTACTTAGTTTCAGAAGAGTGAAACCATTTGGTCTTTCATGAATTTATAAAATGTTTTTAATTATAAATCAAATTTTGAGTAGTTTCTTTTCCTTGGCAATCCAAGAGAAGAATCAGTCAATTGACCTCATGTGCTTGGCAAAGCAGGATGAGGTGTCCTGGGTTCAGCAGTAGCAGTCATTTTTCTCCTTCTTAGTAGCTGGTGCAGCACTGTGCTTTTGACTTTCAGCCTGGAACAGCGCTGATAACACCGATGGTTTTAGTTGCTGCTCAGTAATGTTTACTCTGACCAAAGACTTTCTGAGCCTCATGCTCTGCCAGGGAAGAGGACAAGCCAGGAGGAAGCAGAGACAGGACACCTGACCCAAACTGACCAAAGAGATATTCCATACCACAGCACGTCATGTCCACTATATAAACTGTGGACAGTTACCCAGAAGGGTTAGATCACTGCTCAGTCAGGCTGGGTATCGGTCAGTGGTTGTATTCTCTTCCCTTGTTATTTCCCTTACCATTATTATTATTGTTGGCAGCAGCAGTGGTTTGTGCTGTACCTCAGTTACTGGACTGTTCTTGCCTCAACCCGTGGGAGTTACATTCTTTCGATTCTCCTCCCCATCCCTTTGGGAGCAGGGGGGAAGAAGAGGGGGAGAGTGAGAGAGAGACTCTGTGGCTGATTTGACGACTGGGCTTAAACCACGTCAGGAGAAGTGGTATCCTTGGTTTAGACAGCACCACTGAGCATGCTTGGTGCTTGAGTGTTTACTGAACCACCAGCCCTTCGATCAAGGGCCTGACTGAATTTCAGAAGTCATGGTGCTCACAGAGGTGTTGATCTCCATGCTTTGCTTTTCTACCTAAAATATTTCTCAAAGGAAGTGTTTTATGTGACAGAAGCAGGGACAGTTTTGCTAGAGAATGGCTGCTGCTCTTCAATGGTGTATAGGGAAACCTGTCCAACTGAGGTCTTAACAACTCTGGCTTCCTCTTTGTCTTTCTTCACTGGGCTGCTCCTCCTCCTCAGCAGCACATGGATGAAAGAACAAACCCACAAACCCAAATGCAAGTAAGCAATCGGTCTAATCTGCACACCTACAGGTTGGGCAGAGAAGAGATTCAGAGCAGCCCTGCGGAGAAGGACCTGGGGGTGTTGGTAGATGAGAAAATGAACATGAGCCGGCTTCAGTATGCGCTCACAGCGCAGAAAGCCAACCGTATCCTGGGCTGCATCAAAAGGAGCCTGACCAGCAGGTCAAAGGAGGTGATCCTGCCCCTCTACTCTGCTCTCGTGAGACCTCACTTGGAGTATTGTGTACAGTTCTGGTGTCTTCAGCATAAAGAGGACATGGAACTGTTGGAACAAGTGCAGAGGAGGGCCATGAGGATGATCAGGGGACTGGAGCACCTCCTGTATGAAGATAGGCTGAGAAAGTTGGGGCTGTTGAGCCTGGAGAAGAGAAGGCTGCATGGAGACCTCATAGCAGCCTTCCAGTACCTGAAGGGGGCCTATAGGGATGCTGGGGAGGGACTCTTCATGAGGGACTGTAGTGATAGGACAAGGGGTAACGGGTTCAAACTTAAACTGGGAAGTTTAGATTGGATATAAGAGGAAGTTCTTTCCTGTAAGGGTGATGAGGCACTGGAATGGATTGCCCAGGGAAGTTGTGAATGCTCCATCGCTGGCGGTGTTCAAGGCCAGGCTGAACAGAGCCTTGGATGGCATGGTTTAGTGTGAGGTGTCCCTGCCCATGGCAGGGGGCTTGGAACTAGGTGATCTTCAGGTCCTTTCCAACCCTAACTATTCTATGATTCCGTGATTCTATAATGCAACAATGCAAGGTGTTGACCATACCCTTAAGAAATGGGTCATTATAGATCTCTGGTAAACCTTTGGACAAGGAACAACAGGCTGGTTGCATAAAATGATGTCAACTTAAAATGACAGATGAAGGTTCCCTCTGGGAGAGAGCCTGTAGCTGTGACTTCTTCCTGTGATTTGTGTGGAAGGTTTCTGTGGCATCCTTCTGGGTGACAGTGAGGTGTGAATGTAGCTAAGAAGAAAGCAGTTCTAGCAGACAAAGTGTGAGGCAAAGGGTAGATGCTCAGCATTACAGAAAAAATTCCTGTGGTCAAGTCAGAGGTGCATTACTGGGGGACTGCAAGCATGGTTGCTGAAATCATTAAATGAATCATGTGGGGACTTTGCCCTTTCCCCTTCTGTCTTTTCTCACTGTCCAGTCAATTCATTTCATGGTATCTGCATGCGCATCATAGTGTTATCCCAAGAACTTTTCTGTACAGCTGTGGAGATCCTCTAATGTTGTCTCTGTGAGGAGATGGTAAGATTCTGTGTGTTCTCAGATGAATGCTGCTACATGTCACATTTGTGCTACAGTAGCTTATAATGAGGTAGACCTTAGCCATCCGTCTTTCACAGAGGATCTCTTCTCCTCTTTTCCAAAAGAAACTGCAGGCAATTCCAAGGCCAGGTTGGACAGGGCAACCTAGTCTAGTAGAAGGTGTCCCTGCTCATGGCAGGGGCTTGGGACTGGATGAGCTTTAAGGTCCTTTCCAATCCGAACCAAGTATTCTATGATACTCTCTGGACTCCAGTTAACAATTGCAGTCTATTTTAGCTGCAGAGGTTGCAATGCTGCTGCCTTAACCCTCCTCCTGCCAGAGCTTCATGCTGAAACAACCATGGAATGGGGCATATTTCTACTCCAGAATCTTCTTTTTCAACTCAGATAAAAGGAAACTGCAAAAGCCAAAAATAAGTCACAGCAGCCAAAGAGCCTATATACATCCCTCTCAGCCACCTCTGCTCCGCTGGCAGCAAAGCCTCAGAGAGTGTGAGACAGACAGCTGAAATTAGAAACCACTTTAGCCAAGAGGCAATTCTGCCTTCAGCCACAAATGCTGTGAAATGGAAACGTCCCTTTTGTTTATTCCCCTTTCAGGTTTCTTTTCTAGGCTGTTTGCTTGAAGTCGGGTCTCTGAGAGAGGGATTGCTGTGTACTGTGCTTTAACGCAGCAGGGCCCTGGCCTCCATAAGGGCCCTTCAGCACGACTGTTGAACCAGCTGTCCTATTCAAACATACTTGCAGCAGGCTCTCAGGTGAAAAAAACCAGCTTTTCTGTACTTTTATGTAAAGAGACTGTTTCCAGGGAGTGTTCTCATGTCTGCATTATCCATATTTACAAAGGTGTGTAAGTAACTGCAGGAAATGAAGATTGCATTTCATCTACTGAGTGACAAGATATCTTAGCTATTTGTGGGGTTTGGGCTTTTTCTCTGATACTAACTGGACACTAAAGTAAGAAGGCATACAGAAGAAATTTAGCTGGCTTCCTTGGTAAATCATGTCTAGGTCATGCATTGCCTGGAAAGGTTGGACCAGGTGATTCTTGAGGTTGCTTCCAACCGGGGATTCTATGATTCTGTGTTGTGATCAGGGAAGGTGACAGAATCTGAATTTTCCTAAGCAAAGGAGAACCTTCTGGCAAACAAGGAGGCAGATAATAGTAACAATTCCAGGAGTGGAAGAGAGCGATTTTATTGTTGGCCTGTCCCTGAAGATACCTCTCCCAGTGACAGCCTGGTGAGTGGCACATGTGTTATCATCCCCACCACTTTCTCACTTGTGTGTGAGGTGTGGGATGTCTTTGAGAGCCCCTTGAAGTGTGAACATGTTGCTTGAACTGCTCCTCGCCTGCTTCCAGACATCCGCGTTTCTGCTGCCTCCAACAGGATCATACTAAAAAATGTCTCAGATTATTTAATAGAAACAGGGAACTGCTGAACCTCAGGCTTCTCTCTTTCCAACTGGGCTATCTGTGCTGCTTGATTCCTCTGCAAGATAAATGATATATTCTCTTCTTTGAATATTTCCCCTCTTCTTTTTGCTACTTTTTTAGTCTCTAGTCATAACGTGCTGAACATCATGGTGTTCAAGCCACAGCTAGGAAACTGTGTTCAACAGTGCTGAAAACCTGAACAAGCACACAGGCAGATTCCTGTTAACCCTAATGTCTCCAGTCAAAGCTTTTTTCTGAATGGGTGGGAGGGAGACCAGGGGGGATCTTTTCTTGGACTGACAAATGGAAAGCAATACCACTGAAAGAAATTGCTCAAGCTTTTCCTTTGCCACTGTGCACACATCTATCTGACAAAGGGCAGCACGTCTGACAGAAGTGATTAGTCCTAGATGAGACTTAGCACAAAGCACTTGTGTAGGTTTATTAGGTGCAGTTTCTGATGTAAAACTGTCATGTGAGGTTCGGATGTGCGTGCTGGCATGAGAGATTTTGGTACTGTGCTTGTTACTTCTGCTTTGAGGTCAATTAGAATTAAACACAAGCTGATTGAAGTAAAACTGGACACTAAACAAATGAGGGTAGAATTTCCACCCCAGCTGCCGTGGGAGTGGTGGCCCATGAGATGCTCTTCCCAGAATCGAGCTCATAAAACAAAGGCTTCATTCATACATTGAAACTGACAGAGGGAAGATTGAGATGAGATATCAGGAAGAAGTTCTTCCTTGCGAGGGAGCTGAGGCCCTGGCAGAGGTTGCCCAGAGAAGCTGTGGCTGCCCCATTGCCTGGCAGTGTTCAAGGCCAGGTTGGACGGGGCTTGGAGCAACCTGGTGATAAGCTGGGCTCCTTTCCTTTCCAGCTGTGTTCCTGCCACCAGCACTGTACTATTCCCTTCTCCCTTTTGCTCCTCACTCCTGTCCACCAGCGAAGCTCCCTGCAGCTCTGTCTTTACATCCGCTGCCCTCACCCCCTTGTACAACACATAAAATGTGGGCTGAGTGTTTGGTTTTGTACTCCCTGCTCCCCTCCCCACCTTGCTTCTCAGATGATGGATGGGCTGCAAAACAGACAGTGCGAAAGATAAACCAGCAAGTGCCACAAAGTGCAGATGGCTTGCAGAGATTCCCTGGCAGAGCTTGGGAATCTTCAGGTCACAACGGCTTGGGACAGGACTCAAACTTTCCCTCATAACTGCCTGTGATACCCCTTCAGACTCACGTGCTGTCTTGGCACTCCTTGATGCAGTCGTGCCGACAGTCATTGTGTGAAACACCCGAGTGCCCAGTTTGCAGCACTGCTACTCCCATTGAAATATATGGCCAATAATAAAACCCACCCTATTTGTGGAGCAGGAGTGACTATGACTGGTGAATGGAGAAGCAACTAGCACCTGTTTAACTAGCACGTGTTTAATAGACATGCAGTGGTGTTGAATGCAACAGCAGGATTTTTCAACAGAAGCATGCTGCGCAGAGATACTGGTCTGAAGGTACACACACACACACACAATGTTTCCTGTGCCCTGTACGACTGTCCCTTACCCAGAATGTAGCGTGGTTTAGCCCCACACGTCCACCCAAGTGGAGTAAGACATGTCTCGGGTCTTGAGCTTTTCTGAGCTCTGTGGCTTACGGAGAAGGGGTGAACTGCTGCCAGGTCACCAGAGCCTGAGCTGTGCCACTGACACGGTTTGTGTCCTTAGGAGGGCAGTTGAGCTCCTGCCGCTTGGTCCCCTTTTGCTGCAAAGTGGAAATGAGGGTGCTCGCCCTGTCTGTAGGGTTGTGGTAGAACATTGCTAACATGCTTGTGAATCTTCTGCTGAAAGGCTGAGCGAAATAGCAAAGGCAGAGCTGTCTGGCTTCCATGCCCAGTGTTCCTGTGTCCCCAGACAGAAGGGACAGGATGGGTTGTGGAAACTGAGAGGGCAGGATAGCTGGGTGCCTCACTATCTCACCTGATGTTTGTAGAGGTCTGAACAGGCTTTCTTGGCATGAGTGCTGAGCTGAGAGAAACTGCTTTGAAGGGTTTCTTCATTGTGTAGGGACCTGGCTTGTTTTATCTGTAGATTGCACGGTTGGAAAGAACTAAAAGATGGACAACATAAGGTCTGTTTTGCAGAACTTTGTATTCTTACTGTCTAAGTCCCTGGTGGATTATTAGGTGCACAGCCATCATACCAGCGCCCTGAGTGACCCTCATCAGCTCTTGGCGGCTGCCCCAGGAAAGATGAAGGACTGAAAGATCCTGGATACCTCACCCAGCTCTCACTGACAGGACTTTCTGCAGGAAGAGCTTCTTGTCACCCAACACCTCCAAGTCCTTCATTTCAAGGATACAGATCACACATATAGATAGACTTATAGCATGAAAAGTACAGGCCAGCTCTCTTCAGCTGTTAACTGGGGCTTACTAGAACCTTCCTTGCTCCTAGTTTCCATTCTCTTTCCCCTGCACGTCTTAGTCCTGTTGATGCACACAGACGTGAATGTGTGTTTGCAGCCATACAGGAGCCAGGCTGGTACATGCGTTCACACAGGCTGCTGAAGCCAGGACATGTGCTCTGGGAGGCTCCTGCTGATGCACAGAGCATATCCAAAGTGTGCCTACCTTTCTCCTTTATTTTTTTGCTGCTGATTATTTCCTAGCAATAAGGCAGTGTGCTTCATTATCAGCCTATCACCCACTTGTGTTACTGGCACTGCTTGTTTATGAAAACACGTTTCTGTGTCTAATCTCCTCCTTCCTATAAAGGTCCAGTTCTTTATTTCAGTGTTACTGACTACAGTGATTTAGTAGTCCCTGTTCAATGCCCCAGTCTTAAGGTGTTTCCCAGAAGGAGGGGAGAGAAAGAGGAAGCCAGGCTCTAGATTTTGCCTGTCTCTTGGAGAAATCTCTGGACAACCAAGGCTACATCTGTGAAAGCAAAGGGGCTGCTTAGGTTATGAAATTCTCGAAGCATTAGCTCAGCATGGCTGAGGCAGGGTACGAGATTATGTGTGAACCCATTAATCATCTTGGGGAAGCTGCCAGCTCCCTGACTTTAATTGGAGCCTTCTCATATTTCCGCTGTTTGGAGGAGTTTTTGGTACTGCTGATGAAGGATTTCATTCCTCTCTTGTGAGGCCACACAGAGACATCAGAGGTGTGAGCTTAATTCAAGGTTGCTGAATGACTTGCAGCTACTGGGGGAAATTATGTTACTCAGCATTGTTTGCCTTCTGAAATTGCTGCCTTGGCAGCATCTTGAGGAGTTTTGCATGTCTATCTCTTTAAAGTTCCTGTTCCTCAGACAGCTCTATCTTCCCGGTTTCCAGTCATTGCATTTTTATTAAAGGTCTCTGTGGAAGTAAACAGCCTCAGAGGGCGCATCCTTCCAATATCCCTGCCTCGAGAGGAGGAAGCTGGAGTGGAAGCATTTCTTAATAAGGGGAGGAGGGAGAGATTTGAAAGTATGCTATTGCCAGCATGTGATAGGTTGAAGAATCATTCTTCCGGACTCAAATTATGTCTCAAGTGATAGACGTTACAAGATTGTAGTGCTTATAAGAGCTCCTTTCACTTGCCATGTATGTCTGTCTGGGGGCATGCTTCAGTGCTCACTTGCAAACAAGCCACACACAGAACTTCGAATCTTTCATGCCCCCATTTGCCTCTTTTATCCCTTCCCAGCTGTCACTCACTGCCATCTTCCCAGCAGGAAAAAGCTGGGATGTATGTAGGAGGAGAATGAGCAAGACAGGCTCATCCCCCAGTGCTTGCGAGGTGATGGTGGCCTACTTAAGCTCTGCCTTCCTGAGGGGTGAACTGGATTTTCCAGAGGGAGCTTTATTCCAGCTTCACCCAGCTGCAAAACTGCAAATACAATGACAGAAATGTTCTGGGAACTGCCTTCTCCTTTTGCATTTACCATGCTGCAAGCTCTATTACCAAGCCTATGCAGGGCAGTGGAGCTGAATCTGGGTGTTTATGCCAATATATCTGCTTTGATTTATGTGGCATTGATCATCTCTTTATAATAGAGTGAATGTGAGGGTATTCCACATAACATGGCTCGATGCTGCATTGCTTTTGCATGCAGTTACTTTATAAGCTCAATGTGAAGCCCTTTGTCTATACTGAATATCCTTTGTAGGTCAGTTGCCATGCAGGGAGCCTACATGTGTGCAGTGCTTAATTGGTCTCTCAGCTCTTCCATTCTCTCCTTTGTTTCACTTACAGAGCTCATCTTTTCCCTCATTTCTCCTTCCCAGGAGAAAGGCAAGACAGTGACGACAATGCATCCTCTGCTAATGGACCCTGTTGAGACAGTGATTTTAGCAGCAAGGAAGTCCTTACAGGTATCTTGCACTTAACCTACAGACCTTCCCCAGTGATAAAAAGAAAAGAAGGATCACACTCTTCCAGTGATTTTCCCTTTTTTCCTGGGACCTTTGCTGAAGCCCTTCCTGACCTGGTAATGTCTATAAATCACCCTGGGCTTAGTTTTTGCCCTGCAACCCTACAGCAACTCCCACAGTGCATAAAGCAGTGTGATGGATCTATGTGGACTTCTCAGAGTTTCAGAACAAAGAAGGTGAATGTGAAGGTGCTTAGCTGGGCGGTTTGCAAGGGGTTGCACTAGCTAAGCTTCCAAACTCTCCTGAGCTGGGGAGATTTTTGGAAGGGGCTTAATTCCTCCCAGAAATCTCATCCTTACCTATTAGTTGGCAAACAATATTATAGGCTTGATGCGACTTCATATGATGAATGAGCAGGGCCTTATTGTTAGAGCCTAGGGATAATCTCACTCTGTTTAAGCACCTTACCCCTCTTACTTTCTGTGGTACTCTTCTTGTTAGAATAATGCTTATATATCTTTTAAAATTACAATAAAGTGGATTCATATCCTGGGAATTGTGCAGCTCAGACCCAGTTGATTAGTCAGATATTTTTAAATCTCTTTGGGTTTTCAGTAGTAAAAGGAAAGGCAAACAATAAGATCTCACTATAGGTTTAATACCACTGGAAGCTGTGGATGCGGTTCAAACTCTTCAAGGCTTCTGGTGGGAATGTTTCACAAAAGACACTTTGTCTCCTTTGGAATAAATGCCACTGAATAGCGTAATTTATTTCTTAATTATTTTTCCAGGGCCCCTCTGTTTCCAGCATGCTCACAAACACTTCACATAGAGATTTGCTTCCTTGGAATGGCAGAAGGGAGGACTAGCAGTGGGGATTTGCTTTCTATGCATGGCATGGTGTGCCTCATCTGCATGAGCTCTTTCTTGTTCCTAGGATACACTTGCTTGACTTAATTTATGGGCTTGCTTTATTATTTTTTCCTTTTGGCAGAGGTCTGTTTTGACTTTCCCACTAAGCTCCTTTCTGAGCAGGGGCAAAACCAACAACACTGAATTTATTTAAGTGGAATTAAAGGGCAGTCCTGTGCTGGGGCTGCGGCTGAGCTGCTAAAGCATGCTCAGCCTCCTGAGGTGCTGAAGAGCCTCATGTTTCATTCAAAAGCCAACTGCATTGAATAGCAGAGAGCCGCTTCTAAGGGTTGCAGTAGGGCTCAAACACCAGCAGAGCAGAATGAAGGATAGGGCTTTAGGAGGCAATGCGATATAAATTAGAAGAAGAGAATGGAGCATCCATGTCACATTAAGGGCTCAGATAGCTTTGCTGTCCCAGAAGCAAGGTCTGGAAGATGATGTTGTCCCTCTGCTCTTATGTTAAAATAGTGACTATTAAAAATGGGTGCGATAATTAATGCTTATGCACACACTGAGAGCCATTTGCAGTAATAAAAATGAAATTCACCTTCTTCAGTAGCATTATGAATTTCATTCTATATTGAATCATCAATTTTGGAAATCTTTGGAAATCTTTGGAAAGTCTTTGGAAATTCAGCCTACTTTGTGTCTTTGCAGATATTGTTCACATATCTGCTGTGTTGTGATTTTCCTTGTACCCTTTCAAACTGAGAAGAAAACAGAAGCTTTCACCAGAACTATATAGAAATGCAGAGACTGGACAAGAGGGCACAATATAAAAACGCATGGCTTTTGTGAGCATACCAAGGGTACCAGGTGTGTAAGTGGCACATCTACCCCAGCAAAAGAAGGTGTTTCTGATAGTGTTCAGAGCAGCTCTGTTAACTGGTTCCTCAGTGTGACCCTAATGCTAATCCTCATGCAGCAGACTGAAAGCAGTTAGTTGGAGAACAGCCTTTCAGTGTAGTGCCCATTGTGCTAGGTGGGTGGAGGGTAACTCTCCATATATGTGGGACACAGACTATTTCTTTTCTCCTTGTTTTTTTCACAGAATCACAGACTGGTTTGGGTTGGAAGGGACCTTAAAGGCTCATCCAGTTTCAAGCCCCCTGCCATGGGCAGGGACACCTTCCACTAGACCAGGTTGCTCCAAGCCCCGTCCAACCTGGCCTTAAACGCTGCCAGGGATGGGGCAGCCACAGCTTCTCTGGGCAACCTGTGTGTCCTGGGTTCAGCAGTAGCAGTCATTTTTCTCCTTCTTAGCAGCTGGTGCAGTGCTGTGGTTTTGACTTTCAGCCTGGAACAGCACTGATAACACCAGTGTTTTCAGTTGCTGCTTGGTAATGTTTTGGTCTGACCAAGGACTTTCTGAGCCTCATGCTCTGCCAGGGAGGAGGGGAAGCCGGGAGGAAGCAGAGACAGGACACCTGACCCAGACTGACCAAAGAGGTATTCCATACCACAGCACTGTAATGCCCAGGATGGAAAAAACAGGAGGGCAGAGACCTGGAAAGGGGGGTTCGCTGTGGAGTCAGGCTTGGTATCGGGTGGCGAGCAGTTGTATTCTCTTTCCTTGTATTTCTCTTGTCATTATTATTATTGTTGGTAGCAGCAGTGGTTTGTGTTATACCTTAGTTACTGGACTGTTCTGATCTCAACCTGTGCGAGTTGCATTCTTTTGATTCTCCTTCCCATCCCTCTGGGAGCGGGGGGAAGAATGAGGGGGGAGTGAGTGAGCGAACTGTGTGACTTATAGTGGCTTAAACCACAATACAGTGCCAGGGCCTTACCACCCTCACAGGGGAGAATTCCTTCCCAATATCTCATCTAAGTCTCCCCTCTGTCAGTTCAAAGCCATTCCCCCTTGCCCTGTCACTACAGATCCTTCGTCAAAAGCCCCTCTCCAGATTTCTTTTGGCCCCTTTAGGCACTGGAAGCTGCTCTAAGGTCTCCCCAGAGCCTTCTCTTCTCCAGGCTGAACAAGCCCAGCTCTCTCAGCCTGTCTTCATAGCAGAGGTGCTCCAGCCTTCAGAGCATCTTCATGCCTCCTCTGGACTTACATTCCTCTTGTGTTGGGGGCCCCAGAGCTGAGCAGCTCCCCCAGGTGAGCCTGAGTTGGAATCAGGAATTTACCTTTTTTCCCTTTTGACTGGTAGGCTCCAGCTACTCTGGGAAACACTCTGAGGAAACACTGATGATGTCTATTTATCAAAATTCAGTCTCTCTGCCTGATGCTAAATAAACAAGGTAACGCATAAGGGGAACTAATGACTCTTCTAGCCCTACCCCTGAAGGGCACCAATGGCTGAGGAGATCCAGTAACTCCTGAGAGGCGAAGGTTTAGGATCCCTTCTCATGCCTGAAGGAGGTACATGCCTATACTACTCCTGCTCTTCAGATTGTAGCAGTGGTTCAGCCTCAGGGGGAGTTACTCCTGCATTTTCAGTTGGCACTGGATTAGCTTTAAGAACTAACAGTACCTTCATATAAATCATATCCAAAGTATCCTTCCGGTGGTAGAGGTCCCAGAAAACTACTTTTTGTAGTGCCTTTAGTACAACTGCGTATGCTGTAGGTTAGAAGTTTTTGACCCTGTCGGATGTTGGCTATTTGCAGCTGGGCTTGTGTTTCTCTCTTCTTATTAAAAAGGTTAGAAGGGGAATGAGAGGTATAGTGGTATACATTATTTGTCTTGTAAGGAAAGAAATCCAGTGTGGTCTCTAGGGTCTTCCCTGTGCTTTCTGCTTTATCTCTGTTTGCTGAAGTCGTTGTTGGTCCTGGGATTTTTCTCTTGTGAAACTGCAAGCACGCAAGTAAGAGAGAAACCAGTCATAAAAAGAATGACTTGTTCTATAAGCAGGAGGTGAATTTAAAAAGATGACAGCTCAATACATTGCTGCTCCCTGAGGAAGAAAGCCCATTACTGCGCTTGACTTCAGGATACTGAGGGCATTTTACTGTCTCCTCACATGTGCTCCAGCTTTAATGCTGGGGATAATTATTCTTGATTATCAGCCGACAGGTATTACATTACAGAGCCTCAAGCCAGCTTTCCCATAATGGGTGGGAATAACAAACCTATGAGGTGCTACAGCTGCCATGCTGGTATGCCTGCACAACAAAGCAGAGGAGCGACTTTGACACAGGAGGCTGACCTGGGTAGCCAAAATGGAAATGTAACACAAGAGGCGTGAACATAGGCTAACAATCAAGGCAAGGACACTGGTTTCCACGCACCAGTGTTTTACTGGCCCCTCCATCAGTGTGTGCTATCTATTTAAAGTGTCTCTGCTTGTTAGAGAAAAGCTAACATAGCTGGCAATCGCTGGTCACAACCAACTGCTTCACTTTCTTTAGGGGACCTTTCTCATGTCTGTGATCAGCTGGCAGGTCAGTGGGGTGCTCAGAAATGGGTTGGGTCACACAGATGGACAATCTTATTATTCCTGAGCTAGTTATTGTTCCTGCAGACTGTGCAGAGAAGTTTGTATGGTGGGTCATCAAGAGCTTAGACCATCGACAGACCTTGGGGTTGGGATTTTCATGACAAAGCATCTGCTCTTGGAATCGGAAAAGGCAATGAACTGCAGTAGTTCCTTGTTAGGAGCCATTGGCCAGAAGAGGTTTACTTTGGGCTGAGATCGTAGTTTGGGCATCTTTCGTGGTTTTGATTAGAAGTGACCTTGATCTCTTCAATTAGGAATTTTAGCTGGGGAGCCTTTGTTGCCCTCAAAGTCCACAAACTCTACCTTTTCTTACGAAAGATTTCTTTTCTCTTGGCAGAAAAAATGTCTACTCGGTCTCCTTCTGGTGTTGACCACCAGAACAGTGTTTGAGCCATGTACACCTGCTGCAGTAGAAGCAGCTGATGTTTCCTCCTGTTACTTCACTTCGGCATGTCTTTGGTTTGCCCTGACAATGTGATTTTGATTTATACACACACACACATACACACACATACTTCTCCTTCAAGAATTCACTGCTTGTCACACCTAATGATTTATTCACTTGTCAACCTTTTTTTTTAGGCTGACAAATATCCTGTAAAGATAAGGCCTTTGAAAATATGGTGCCAGTAATTAAAATGAAGAATGTATTACAGTAAAAAGTAGAAATATGGGTCTAAAAGCTACACTGGTATTTGTCGTGATTTGAGTAATTGAGGATTTCAGTTTAATAATTCAGTGCAGCTGAGATTAATAAATGGTATGAGGTAAAAGTGGTCTTGCAAAAAGAAGGATTTTAAGGGTATAGTTAACAATTTAATTTAGTATATCCTTAGAGATGCTGCTGGAATTACCATATAATAACTTGGCAGAGTCCTACAATTTCTGAGCCTGTTTTGTAAAAAGAGGAACATGCATCCCGAGCAAGGATTATGCAAAGTGAGGGGACTCATTTGAGAAGAAGTCTGGAAATGGCAGCCCCAGCACTTGTTCCTGCCATAGCCTGCTGTTAGTCACTTTGCACCACTGTTGGCTTCTGCACAGGGTAGCAGAGGTGGTAGGGAGGGCCAAAGACCTGCCCAAGCACAAGGTCCCACCATGAAGTGCTCGTTGATCACACAAGCCCTCCAGGCTGGGCAAGAAGGGAATCCTGTCCTTGTTTCTCATGGGTGAGTTGCTACAAAGGGTGGGGGAGGAAGTCATCAATGTTTAGGTGAAATAGTGGCAGGGAGCAGTCCCACCTACTGTCCCCCACAGCAGAGGGTTGATTGAGGGACCTCTCCCCAAGTGCAGAGCTCTGGGTAGGTGCAGTGGTCATGATCACTTTTATCTTCCTTTCTCCATTCCCAAAAGCCTCCAGAAGAACCAGGCCAGCTTTCTCCCTTACAGAATAGGTTTTTAGTGCATCAGAACAGCCTCAAAAGTAAAGGACCATGTGTACCCCTACAGTCTAATACTGCAAGTCTTACTCTCAAACACTGTCAACAGGCAGCTTCCTAAATGTAGTCCCATGGGGTTCATGACCTTTCTGTCACTGCAAGTGCTGTGCCAGAGCATTTTCAGGTCACACCCCATAGTTCTCATCATGTCCTGCTCATGTAGAACTCTCCTAGTGTGGAAGCTGTGAGCTTCATCTGCCTACGTTCTTTGGCTCAGGAAAACTATTTGAAAGGGGATAGCTCTGTGAAGTCATCAGGACAGTATGTTGGGTGTCACTTTCAGCATCACAGACGCATTAGATGAGAATTCTTCTTTTTACTGTGAAAAGACTCTCCATGCAAGGTGTGGAGCCTAGCAGCACTAAGCTGTGGCTTGGAGGCAGGTTTATAATCATGGAATCATAGAATGGTTGCAGTCCGAAGGGACCTTAAAGCTCACCCAGTTCCAAAACCCTGCCACAGGCAGGGACACCTTCCACTAGACCAGCTTGCTTCAAGCCCCATCCAACCTGGCCTTGAACATTGCCGGGGATGGGGCAGCCACAGCTTCTCTGGGCAGCCTGTGCCAGTGCCTCACCACCCTCGCAGGGGCTTCTTCCTTGATTCCTCATCTAAACCTCCCCTCTGTCAGTTTAAAGCCATTCCCCCTTGTCCTGTCACTGCATCCACGGTCAAAAGCCCCTCTCCACATTTCTTGTCAGCCCCTTTAGGCACTAGAACCGGCTCTAAGGTCTTCCTGGAGCATCTTTGTAGCCTCTCTTTGGACTTGCTTAAGCAGATCCACATCCCTCTTGTGTTGGGGGCCCCAGAATTTAACTTCTGGCTACAGAATAGCTCTAGTTTGGTGTTGTCCTCTGAAAATGAGACTGCTACTACCCTGCTCCCCTGTAAGAATGTGCTCTTTCAGGATTATAGAGGGAACTGGAGATCCGGAGCTCTAGCTAAGGAACAATGAAATTTCCATCAATTTTGTTCATAACCTCCAGAAATGTGGTGTGTCATGCCGCATGTACAGCCTGTGGCATTCCCTTAGTATCATTCCTACAGAGATTTGTCCCTGTGCATGAGAACCCATGCTATGGTTTCTGGTTCCCCCTGGCTGCTCAGGTGCCTGTACAGGTACAGCGTGAGCCGGTTCCCTCTTCAGTGGCCAAGCCATGTCAGCGAATCATCTCAGATATAAACCTTGCATTTCTGCCCTCTGGGCTCAATTTTTTGCTACTTATTAGAATAGCCCCAAAATAACTGCATGTGGTGTGCAGCAGCAGAACGCAGGCAGCTTCTCCATGCTCTGAGCTGACTGCAGGATGGAGTGTCTGCTCACATCTATGTGTGGGTTGCTCATGAGATACTCTCTGCACTCATGTTGTGCCTTCCCTGGTAACAATGAGGTTGTCATCCTGCATGAAGAGACTCTGAAGATAATAACCATGTCCTGGACCAGCCATTCTACTCCCCTGCCAAAAGTAAAAACACCCATTAGCTAGATTCAGCTCAGAACCTGATTCAGCAAGTGAAAAGCCCTCTGGGCTTATTCCTGCTCCAGTGGTGGTGTTGATAGGGTTAAACCCAGCTGCTTTGTCTTGTTACACTCAGACACTGGAAAAAGCCCTATTTCCTGTCTATATGTTAGGTGGGTGGGTTACACTGCCGATGTGTATTACCGCTGGAATGCAGGAATACATGCACTGTGTGAAATGTACTGCCCTGACTTTGCAGTGATGATTATACATATGGAAAATATTCAGGCTTTCTTCCGTTTGCTTTGTGAAGTTCACCGTAGTACCTCGCTTATACCCCTAACTTTGTGTTGGCTGTGATGGATGAGTGGAGCCAAGCTCTCTGGCCACCCTCTGAAGTCATGGAGTGATTGTACACAAGTGGTCAATTGGTTTGCACATTATCTACAGTTTAACAACTTCCTAAAATTCTCTTTCTCATTTCAGTTTGTGGAATAACCTGAAATTATATGGGAAGGTTGAAGGGAGACAGAGCCACTGAGATAGTAAGATCAATGAAACCAGTGATGGACAGGAGTGAAGAAAAATGGGTCCTGAATCTTTTAGGGAGACTCTCTCACTCTCTCCTTACAGTGCCAGATTCAGTCACAGGCTGTCAGGTGCGCTATAGCATTTGGTGGGTTTGGTTGGGTTTGATCATCTGCCTGATTGTGACTTTTTTCTTTTATTTCTTTTTTTCCTCAGTATCTTTGTGACCTCATGATATATTTTAAAGAAAATGATGCTTCAATCCAGGATTAAACATCTCAGCTGCCTCAAAATCAAAATTTGCATAACACTAAAGACACAGTCTAGAAACTCTCTGTAAAAATCAGTAAAGAGGGACCACAGTATTCTTGGGGGAAGTTTCCGATCTTATTTATCATTTAATAGTGTCTAGGACACCTGATTAACCAGAAGTGGCAAGTACATTAAATACAGTACAATGGCTTATACAGAACAGGTCAGGGTTTCTGGTTTGCCCATTTTATCAGGTTGAAGCCCATGATATTTACCCTGATTGCTACAGCAGGTACCCATAGGCTACATAGTGCGTCTTAGCCCTTGAGCGTGAAAATCACGCCTCTTCCAGTTTTGTTCCTAGACTGTGGTGCTTAGGTGCTGGTGCATTATTCAGATTTGGACTTAATTATGTTTTGACTTGACCTACATTGCACTACTTGCCCAAATACTGAGTGAGCCTTTATTAAGGAGGCAGGTAACAGCTCCAAATGGACTGATTTCCTGTTCGTAGGATCAACTAATCAGGTTTTATCTTTAAGGTTATTGCTGCATCATAAGAGGATGGAAACCTGCTCAGTAACCTCAACTCTGGAGAGCTGGAGCTGTGCAAGCATGGGGCAGAGCTGACCACTGACCCTAGGAGTCCTCAGCCTTAGTGCAAGTGGTGCTCTCTCAGTAGAGCAGCTGCTGAACTCACCAGACTTTTTAGGTGCTGCATTAGGCTCATGGTATAGACAATAGCAGAGAGGAAACTCTGAAAGAAAAATAGTAATGCCACTTTTTAAATGAAACTATCTATATACTCTAATTCATGCTTGCCAATAAGTGAGCCTGGCCGCTGTTTGTGTGCAGTACTTTCAGGCCATAGATGATACCATCCAACTATACCAGTGCAGTCTTCCATGTAGATATCATAAAATCACAGAATGGTTGGGGTTTAAAAGGGGCCTTAAAGAACATCTATTTCTAACTCCTATCATGGGCAGGGACACCGTCCACTAGACCAGGTTGCTCCAAGCTCCATCCAACCTGGCCTTGAACACTGCCAGGGATGGGGCAGCCACAGCTTCTCTGGGCAACTTCTGTCAGTGCCTCAGCACCCTCACAGGGGAGAAACTTCTTCCTAAGATCTCATCCAAATCTCCCCTCTGTCAGTTCAAAGCCATTCCCCCTTGTCCCTGTCACTACAGGCCCTTGTCAAAGCCCCTCTCCGCATTTCTTCTTGTCCCCTTTAGGCACTGGAAGCTGCTCTAAGGTCTCCTCAGAAGCCTTCTCTTCTCCATGCCGAACAAGCCCAGCTCTCTCAGCCTGTCTCCAGAGCAGAGCTGCTCCAGCCCTCAGAGCACATTCATAGCCTCCTCTGGACTCACTCCAACAGCTCCACATCCTTCTTGTGGTGGTGTCGCCAGAGCTGGATGCAGGACTGCAGGGGGGGTCTCACCAGAGCAGGGTAGAGGGGGCACATATTTTTGTCTCTGACGAAAGTTCATTTCTACGAAATATCGCCACTAAAAAAGGCCTTAAACTTGCATGGAACAGAAATGCTGTGACGGAGGTTTTCACCACCTCTGTGTAGACATTACAAGCCTCTTCTGGTCATTTAGCTTCTGAGACTGTTGATTTGAATTCCAATTAACTTATGTAAAGACCACCAATCAAGTCCTGTCGTAACTAGAGAGCATGGTGTGATATCATTATTGCTTACCTCTGAATGAACCTGAAGAGCAAGGTGAATCAATCCAGACATAATTGCCAGCTGCCACTGATTAATTGTTCCTGAGCAACTGAGGGCCTCTTCACTGGCGGTGTGTCAGTCTCAGAAGCAGCAATGAAACATGGCAGCCCCCGGGTGGGATGAAAATACCCTCTCTATCAAACACCAACTGTTAGCAGTAGGCTGTTCTTTCAGTGTTTGCTGCACATTGCTGATTTCACCATGACCGGGTGGAGATGCCCTATCCAGTCTGTACCTTCCTGAATATGGCCAGGATCAACCAGCCTTGGATAAGCTCTACGACTGCCATATGCTTAAGCAGGTACTTAGAGTAAAGCATGAGCTTAAATCCCACTGAATTCAAGATTAGTCAGATACTCAGGGGCTTGATTTAAATATTACCCCAGTAAACCCCATCCTTGCTTAATTCTTAATCACACAAGTTGCACAGGAAAGCCTGTCACATTGAAGCAGCATCTAGGCTTCTAGAAAATTAACACATGAAGAACACACTGTATTATTTGTAGAAGGCTTTAAAATATTTTTGCCACTTTTCCAAATGAGGGCTGGCCTTAGTAACCATGAAGTTAATTCCAGCCAATTGGAGTTAATTCCAGCACTGATCTCTGTGAGACCCCATTTCTCCAGCTGCACAACAGTGCCAAGAGCAGAAGGGGCTTTTTAGGAAAGTGGTTTCACAGTAACCCATATTCTCAGTAATCTCTTGGGTTGATTTCACATTTAAGCTTTCTCCATCTTTCCATCTGTTGAACACAAATCATTCATGCCCAAGGCTTATAAAGCGAAGGTCACTTTTTAATAACATGGCTGTTTTAAAAAGAAAACTCAGCTTATGTGTCTTCAGTTTAAAGTAGTTCCCAGCTAATTAGTCTGGTAAAGTATCTATATTTGCAAACAAAGAATAACTATAATCTTATCCCAGCAGAGATCAGCAAAGGAATTTGAAGAATGCAAATGTTGATAATTGTAGTTCCTGTGCTATAGTTAGCGGGAGCAGACAGACGGCTGCCCTTTAGCAGACCTCTCTTGGTGCCAAGAGTATTATACGTGGGACAAAAGGCAGTAGATCTGATTGAAGGATGAAAGGCCAAACTCTGAGGTCCCACCTCATTTTATTCAGTCCATTCTCAGTTAAAGTTATCAGGGGCATTTCCCAAAGCCAGACTCCTAGGAATCTTACGTAGATGGAGACCAGGATATTTCATTCCTTTACTAAGAGGGGGCTGTAATTCTTCTTTCCTTTTTTCCTTTCTTTCTTTGTTTCTTGTTTTTTTTAACCTGTGCTTGAGTTGCTAACTATACAGTATCAGTGAGGTAATTCTGCCTGACCGTACAGGTATTCCTCTGCATGCATTTAGGTGCTTTTGGTATCTTGAAGAACAATGTGTTTTTAACACTTGCCATTTCCCTGGCTTGGAAAGTAAAGATAACCTAGATTCTCTCTGAAACACAAGCAAACACCGCTACCACCACCTCAACCATAATGATTACTTGTTTGCATGGAGCTTTTACTGATACAAAGGACTGAAGCGTTGGCAATATCAGCATTATTTTTAGTGCTCTTACAGACTCTTAAGGGCAAAACAAGCTTTTTTCATAAGGATGACTTCCAAAAACTGCAACTCCTGGAGCATTTTTGTGTGTTTATGTGTTCTCTGACTCTGCATTGAGAACTTGTGTGCTTCTGGTGGCTGCAGTTTGCTTGTCCAGAGGTGCCAGCTTTCAGCTTACTTTGCTCTCTGAACTAAACAGGCACTTCCTCTGACACTAGGAGAAAATGAATGAAGGTACAATAGACCCAGTCACAAACGTTCAATGTGGCTTAAATCCTGCTGCTCTCATCACAGCCAGTCTCACTTGTCTTTTGCTCTTGTCGTCTGAGTGTAGATGAGGGCTTCTGCAAGAGCTCATCTCAAGGTGATGCTCCTTAGTAAGGTGTTTTATTGGATCACAGAATTAAAGCATGTTGTACATCAGCTTCATACCATCTGTCCTATAGCAGAGAAAGATGGGATCTCATTCGCACCCCAGTGCACCTGGAGCAACTTCACTGGTGTTGATCCATAGAAGGAGCTCGCCCAGAGCACAGTGCCCTTGTGTGAAGCCCTGGATCCTGAACCTGTAACACTGCACAGCTCGAACCTGTGTTTGCGCTCTCGGGCACTTGTGTGCCTCCTCTCCCTCCACTCCTCACCAGACTTGGTGTAGAACCACCACAGGAACTGACATCCTCCTGATGGCCACATCGAATCTCTTTAGGGCACTGAAAGATGGCCAAGAGGCCTCCCCTGTCTGACAGCCTTCACACTCTCACTAAGCCTTAAACTTTTGCCAGAGGACTCCAGGCAGAGGATTCACGCTTCTGTTACAGCCATGACAGGAGAGAAACATCCTCCTTCTCCTCAGGCAGGTGGAGAACAAGAGAAACTACGGAGGACCATGAGACCATCACAGGAGAACATGTGAATGCTGTGCAGTGCGCTAGCAGTCCAGGACAGCAAGCACGTGAAGGTAATGCCGTGTGGCAGTTGTGCATCCTGCTGTTCTGCGGTTTGCTTTGACACGAGAGGAACCGAATGGAAGCTGACAGCAAGGTCAGAGCCCGCAGAAGTATTTTTTTGAAAGCAAAACATCCACAGAACACCTCACAGACGTGCCCCTTCCCACCCATCTCCCTTAGTGCTCTCCTTCCATCGGGCAAGCAGGAGCCCCTGAAAACAAACCGTAAGCACTTGAGGCAGCTGGGTCTGTTAAGCAAAGCTTTCTTAGAAAATGAGAGCCCAGCTGGGGAATGCTTTTCTTAGGCTACGGTCTTTCAGGTGCTCGATTTCTCTTTAATGTCTTATTAAGAAACAAAGCAACAAACCAAACAAAAAGCAAACCCAGAGATTTTATTTCCCTTTAGAGCCTTCTTCAGCCTGATCCCAGCAAGAAGCAGGCCAGAGCAGTGGCAGAGCAGCAGCAGGCCAGAGGAACACATCTTCCCGGCCTATACCTATTACAGGTGTGTGATTGTTTCTCTTGGAGAGAACTAACTTTGGAGTAAACCAAGCTCTGGAAGGATTTTCTAAGGGCTGGTAGATCATGTATTTCTACAGCTTGCAAAAGTGACAAGGATAAGGCTGAGAGAGCTGGGCTTATTCAGCCTGGAGAAGAGAAGGTTCCAGTGCCTAGAGGGGCCAACAAGAAATCTGGAGAGGGGCTTTTGACAAGGGCCTGTAGGGACAGGACAAGGAGGAATGGCTTTAACCTGACAGAGGGAAGATTTAGATGGGATCTTAGGCAGAAGCTCTTCCCTGTGATGGGGGTGAGGCGCTGGCACAGGTTGCCCAGAGAAGCTGTGGCTGCCCCATCCCTGGCAGTGTTCAAGGCCAGGTTGGACGGGGCTTGGAGCAACCTGGTCTAGTGGATGGTGTCCCTGCCCATGACAGGGTTTTGGAACTGGATGAGCATTAAGGTCCCTTCCAACACAAACCATTCTGTGATGATTCTATGATACAAGTTGGGATCATGCATTATTCGGAAGGATAAATATAGAAGTAGTATAAATAAGTACACCTTCTTAGAAGATGTTTTTGCTTTCCTTAGCCATAACTGCCCAAAAAGTAATACAGAAACCTGACTACTTCTCTCCTAGCAGCCAGATTTCTGCAAGCCAACTGCCAAGAAAATTAGCATAAACATCTGCTTCTAATAGCTGGCTCACAAGTACCTCAGTTAGTCCTCCAGGCTTGAGCTCTTCTCCCAGCTACCTAATGAATAAACACTTATGTGCTACAGGTATTTACTTCTGGATATAAGACTCTCTTGTAATCTGTATATTGTGCCTGTATTAGAGCAGTTTCTCCTCGCAGCTAACACCGCTCTGCTCTCAGATTCTTTGTTAGCTGGAACTTTACCTGCTTTTGCAATACACCAAGGGGGTTAAATTGTAATATGGTCTCATGACTGTACAATCAGTGGTGGAGAGGAGGCAGAGCCTGACTGGGCTCTTGCTTTTCCTTGGTATCTGCTTTCCAGAGCACATTCAAACTGCACTCAAGGGATGCCAGGCACCTCTGGAAGCTCTCCAAAGGCAGGCAGCAGCCTGTGTCGCATGTATAATTCAGCGAAAGCCAAGGTGCGCAGCATGCTCGTCTCCTTGGTGAATAAATTCAGTGTTTCAGCTTTTCCCAGGACTAAACAGAAGTTTGATAATTGCTTCTCCAAAGCTGAAAGAGGGGAGGGCCTCTGCGAGGGGAGCAGCTTGAAGCAGTATTAAATAGCAGATTGAAAAAGTTGAAATGAGTTTTGGACCCACAACAGAAAAACATGTGGTGATGCCAGAAGGGTCTGAAGGAAGACCTTTTGTCTTCAACATCTGTGTTCAGTGGCTGCCATGCTTCTGGGTTACCTAACACAGGCTTTTACATTTCAGCTGGAAGGCTTTATAAACAGCTAGTTGCTTGAAGACGGAGGTACCCAAAAGAGTGAAGTCGCAAGCTGAGTTCTCATGTGAGCCCCATGGTGCATAGGGTAGGTCTGCAGGACCCACAGTGCAAACATACGCAAAGCAGAAGAGCATGTGCTGGTGGTGCCACTTTCTCTGTCTAATGCTCCTGTTACAGTCCCTTTCCCGAGGCAGGACTGAACTGAGATGAGCTTCCCAGGTTTTGAGCTTTCCCAGGGCTTGGAGCAACCTGGTCTAGTGGAAGGCGCCCCTGCCCGTGGCAGGGGGTTGGAACTGGAAGAGCTTTAAGGTCCCTTCTAACCCAAACCAGTCTGTGATTCCCCAGCCCCTTCAGGGGGTCTGACCTGCCCACCTGTAATGTGAATGCTGCAAGCAGCAAACTGTGCTGCATTTCAGTACAGTTGCTAAAGCTTTGTCCTTCACTTTGTTGGACCTCTCCGGTTTAGGTCAGGCTACAAATTTCTGCATTCACTCAGATGTTATGTTCAGAGCTGCTATCCTTGTTCTTTCTGTGGTTGTAGTCCAAATGTGGTTCTGGGGGATAGTTTCGTTTCTTTGTTTTCTCCCTGCAAAGCTATCTGCCCATGAATAGTTACCTCCAATGGACCCACAGAGGAATTGACCTTGGTTTTAGGGAGGCAGTCCAGATGGATCGGGCAATGTGTTTTGGCTCAAGGACAGGAATTCAGGGTCTCAACAGCTGGTTGAGTGCCTAAACTAGGCTAAAACACTCACTGAAGCTGGGGGAAGCAGGGTTGGGATCCTGCCTGGGATTGCATGCATGCCCAGCTCCTCCTGTTCCCAGAGTTGCCAAGCATTTAATCCTCTGTGGGCTGAGACTTGAAAAGACTGTGTTTGACTTCCTCTGAATGGGAAATGTTCCTGACAAGGTATAGAAACAAAACCAAGTTCAAAGGAACACAGGAATGTGGCTTGCTGGACTTGGGATTAGACTGCGTTGATTTATAAGGATGTATCCCACCCTGCTGCTTGATCATTACCATGTTGCAATGAGTGGTGAAAAGCTCCTGGCTGTGATTACCTATTCCTTCTGCAGTGCTGGGGGGTTCCCAGCAACATGTTGGAGGCTCTACAGACCACAGCAGAAGAGATTTCAGCCTTTTCAGCCTGGACCCACCAGGGTTTAAACGCAAATATTGCTGCTTTAAAACTTTACATTCCCCTATACTTTGTGAAAGTCCAAAGTCGAATGTTGTTCTTCAAGTGCCTGATGGTGCTCCAGTGGTCTGAGTGAGCTTAAACAAAAGAAAAGCATCAGGTTTGAAAGGGCAGCGGTACTGAGCAGATCTGGTACGCAGTGGGTGTCTTAGCCTTTTCTGTACAGACAAATGTCAGAACTGCGGGCAAAAATGTTTATCTCTGTACAGTACACAAAAAGGCCATGAGGATTCATGGCTTCTTCTTGCTGCTTCTCTATTTAGCAGCTCTGGGGAGGGCAAACTCCCTCCATGTGCAGATGCTCCAGCTCAGGCCATTGAGAGAGAGTCATCCCTCAGAGTATTATCTCCCTGCTGCAAAATTGCATTGCTAACTAATACCAGCTGAGATCTCTCCATAGGGAAGTAAATAAACAATGGCCTCCCTAACTCCTGACTTGTTGCAGAAGAACCACCCATGATGTGTTTGAGAGGAAAGAAAGAAACAAGCTCACTGATGTGTGAATACAAAGAAACTGAGAGTTATGAATTTCTCCCTGTTGAGGTTTACTGCGAACAAGGGCTTTGTCTTCCAGCTTTAGAAAAGGCAGTGTCTTGCTTTAGAGCTGGTCTGGCTCCTGTGGAAGAGGGGTTACAGCAAGGAACAGCAGCTGAAAGTGAAGCAGCCCTGGGTGGGAAGTCCCCAAGCCCATTTTCCCCTGTGGCGGAGGGAGAGGAGAGGGACGCTGCTGTGGTTCAGGCGGGGTTGGGGGCTGCCAGAGCTGCCTGATCGCACACCCATGGGGTGCTGTGCCCAGGAGGGCGAGGGAGAACACGTGCGGCCACCACGGCTCCCTCAGTCACAGCGCAGTCTTCAGTCTTGTCCTTGTGCTAGGGTGCTAATTGAGAGCAGCCCTGCAGAGAAGGACCTGGGGTGTTGATCGAGAAGCTCACCATGACCTGTGTCCTGGGCTGCATCACCAGCAGGTTGAGGGAGGGGATTCTCCCCCTCTACTCCTCTCTGCCCAACCCATTCTGTGACTATGATTCTACGTGAATTCGTAGTGTGAACCAGCTCCAAAGCCCTATTTCATAGAAGCAGCCCGGTCCTGAGAGGCATCTGCGGGAAGCCCTGGAGAGACACCCCAGCAGATGGCTCCTGTCCCCAGCAGCCACGCAGCAAAGAGGCGAAAGCACCCCAGAGGAGGCAAAAAAGAAGTAAATCCCCTGTATTCCCAAGGATTCTCCCTGAACCCATGACAATTTCCAAGTGGGGAAACTGAGGCACGAAGCAGAAGCCACTGCAGAAAAAATGACAGAAATAAATCCTCTTCCCGTGCTGGCAAGGGGAAGGGGAGCACAGCCACGTGCAGGGTCAGGCTATGGGGAAGAAGCGGCACCATCACCCTACGCCTGCGGTGTTGCTGCAGTTGGTTTGGGTATGCAGGAGCTGAGAAAATTTCGGTTTAGTCCTCGTGCCTCAGGCCTAGAGGTGGCCCCAGTGGGTCCCCACCATGTGTAGGGAGGTGGCAAGGGAGCCTAGACCTGATGCTAGAGCTTCGAGACCCCACACCGCATATGAACCAGAGAGGACGTTCTTCCCCATGTTACTCCTCACCATTGTGCTGGCATCCTCTCCATCAGTCTTGCCAGCAAAACCTGAGAAAAAGGCAAGGCAGAAAGTGTAGTTGAGCGCTTATCCTCTCCAATAAAAAAACCCCAAACAATCCTTCGGACCCATACAGGCCTGAATAAACATGTCGTGTGTGGTGTTCTGATGCATCCTGATGGATCCTTGGGGAAGGCAGGAAAAGCAGCAAGGCTTTTCCTGGCAAGGAGAGCCATCTGCCTGCTTGACTGAAAGCAGGGAATCACAGACTGGATTGGGCTGGAAGGGAACTTGAAGCTCAACTAGTTCCAACCCCCTTCCACAGCAGGAACACCTTTCATTAGACATAAAGGGATGCCTTCCACTGGACACAAAGTGAAGTGATAAATGCTGCTGTTCCTGCTGAGGGAGGTATGGAAATGCAGGGATGCTAAAAGCACCTGGAAGAGCAGTGAGGTGGAACTGGCAGGGTCAGGCTGTACCAGCATTCGGAGGGTGCTGCTCTGACTGATACCAGATGCCTCAGGTACAGTAGGTCTCTTTTCATCTCTAAAGTTGGAGTCATTAGTCACCAACCCTTGAGGGCATCTCATCTCTGACACCAGTTTCCTACCCTGACTGCTGATCCAGGCCATGATAACTTCGGGGTTTTTTCCAGGCAAGTAAACTGGAAATGAGTTGAGAGCTGGGGTCAAATGAGGAAGAAGCATGTTTCCACAAGGAAAAACATTTCTCAGTTAATGAAGTGCAAACACAAATGTCAGGGAGGGGGTGAGGACCAGCAAGCCACCGGCCAGTACTCATTAAACCTCTGAGTACTCTGAAATATAATGAGGGCCACAGCCGTGCTGTTCAGGAGCATCAGGGTAATGCATCTGCCCATTTCTTGTGTTCCTGTGCTCCTGCTAATTTCTCCCCCACTATAAGAAGAGGTGAGTCAGGAGAAGTGGCAGAGATGCCTTTACCTGGAAGGAGTTGCTGTCCCACTCTAGTTTGTCATAGGGTCAAGGGGGATGAAATTCCAAAGCCATAAATCCTGCTGGTGGGCAGCTTAGGAGGGGAGCTGGCAGGCGGCTCCTGCCCACCTTCTTTGTCTTTTTTGGAGACAGAGTAAATCATAAGATTAATTTCCTATTTTTTTTTTTTTTGGATACCCTTGTCAGCAGAAAAAATGTATTAAATACACTGCAAGCAGAAGCCTTCACTTGTGCTACCTAAGAAATATACTAATTTAGGGAGCCACTCATGCTAGCAGATTTCAGCATCTGTGTTTACCTCTGGCTGGTTCTTCATAGGCATAGCCAGGTCACGGCCACTGGCAAATCATTTGAGATCCATAGCAAAGCTCTTTTCACGCGTGAGCAGCATTTTCAGGTAATTGAAGTCAGCAGGAAATTACTATCCTCCCTGAACCACGGGTATCGAGCAAGGGGCATCACCCGCAGAGCTGTTTAACTGGGGTATGGTTTTTCAATGTGACTCAACCACTGGGCACCAACCCCTACCTGGTACTTTTTGCTGTGTCCTGAGAAAGGCAGTGAGTCTTTCTGAATCTCGAGGCTGGACTTGGGTGATGATTTCATACTTGCCACAAGTGTCACCTAGGGTTAGACCCATGTCTGCATTTTACTTCCCCACTAACATGTCCAATCCAGTGAAATACCAGCCTGCTCCTATTCCTATCTAGCCTCTCTGCTGCTCCGATGGCTTTCCCAGCCTTTCTGGGAGAGTAGGGTTCATCTTGCCAGAAATATCCCTTACCACA
Organism: Myiopsitta monachus; assembly: GCA_017639245.1. Taxonomy (NCBI): domain Eukaryota; kingdom Metazoa; phylum Chordata; class Aves; order Psittaciformes; family Psittacidae; genus Myiopsitta; species Myiopsitta monachus. The sequence continues at coordinate 17,442,974 of CM029924.1, forward strand.
GGGAGCTGCAGCAGCCCTGAGCTGAACGAGGTTCACAACTCTCACAGCTGAATTCCAAAAATGGACTATTTTGACTATTTTTTTCCTTTAAGACAGCAGGGATACCGTCTGCTCCAGATTTCTGATCACACCACACACCTGAAGGACAAAAGGATCAGAGCCACAGAGCCTTAAGCTATATTAATGACAGCTAATTTTCAGGCCCCATTAAAAATAGAAGGCAGAGGGTTTAATTAAAAGTTTGACGATGACACAGGTAGAAGTGGAGAGATTTATGACCTGCTTTCTGTTTTCCAGAGGAACTGAGCATCTCAAGCACCTGCTAAAGCTAGTGGGATTCATGGGTACCCAGCACCTGTGAAAACCAGGCCAGATTTGTCTTGTCTGCTCAGCAGACAGGCAAGAAGTTATGGAAATATATCTTTTACATGGGAATTCATTTATTGTCTTTTCTTGTGGGAGCTGTCAGTTCCCTGATGTATTACTTCTCCCTCTGCTGGTATCCATACAGGATCCAGAGCTGACAGGCGTGGGAAATATTTACTCTGCGTCCTTTAGCGTTGCCGATGTCTTTTGCCCTCGGCCAAACGGCAGGCTGTACAGCACAGTCCCTCTGCCTGCAGGAGGCAGGGTTTAGCTTGGCAGGACCCTCCTTTCACCCCTGCTTCACTCCCACACAGCAAGGATACGGTTTTTGCTGTGTGTATGCCTTGGTAGCTCCTTGGTATCCTTGCAGCTCTGCATTGCTTACCCTGGTCTTGCAGAGCCACATAATCGTAGAATCACAGAATGGTTGGGGTTGGAAGTAACCAGACCGGCTGGTTCCATCTCCCCTGCCATGGACAGGGACACCTTGTCCTTCGGCATAGCTTCATATTTATCTCTTTTTCTCTCTCTTCTTCCTCTTTTTCTTTCTATATATGTACGTATGCAATCAACAGCTTCTTCTGCATTGCATGGCTCTTTCATCTTTTCTTTGCTTGTCAACACCTTCAAGACTAAAGACTCTCCCCCGACTTCTTTCCCTCCGCTGCTGAGTAATCATGAGTAACTCTGGCCTGTGGCTTGCTCCGTTCCCCGAGCCGTGTGTGGTCTATTTTGCATGTACCCTTTATGGTCTCCTGCATTTGCTCTAAAGCAGTTGCTGAGCAAAGAGCACAACAGCACACACGGGGCCACTGTGGCTGTACCTCAGTTTTCTGCCTGCTTTTTTGGGAATCATGGAAGGATTTCTTATTTGCATGTTCTCTGCTTCCAGGCACACTACGTATGTGTGCACAGACACACACATTCAAATGAAACACAGTCATGTTTAATGCATTTTCTGTGTCTACATCTGAAACCCAGCAAAAAGAAGGATCTCAAGAGTAAATGCTCCCTTGGGATATAATGTGGCTTGTCCAGATACAGCTTTTCTTCACCAGCTATTCCTTGTCTCTTTGTGCCAACACTTTATATCACTGCTGTGCCGCTGTGTGCCCTTGCAAAGGGCACCGCATTAGGGATTGAGATACTGTTATTCATTAACATCTACTCTTTTTTTGACATTGGCAACATCTGCAGCATGGCAGGGGAAAATACATCAGGCGCACCAGACGTCAGCATGGAAAGGACAAAAGCCATTTCCCTATAACTTTCCTGGCCTGCTTCACTGCCTGGGAAACAATAAAAAAGCCAGGCAAGGCTTCTTCTTCAAGGTCAAGCTCAGAACCACACAAATGCTGGATGGTACCGATTCCCAGAGAACACATTAGCATGTTCACCACCTTCCAGGGTCAAGCCCACAGTGTCACACTAAACGCTATGGACTAGTGCGTGACAGTCCAATGTGATAAGGCCAGGTCGAATGGGGCTTTGAGCAACCTGGTCTACTGGAAGGTGTTTAAGTGTTTAAACAGTGTCTCACTGTTTAAGTGAGAGATTCGAGTGGGGTTGAATGTGGGTATGTGTTGTTCAAAGGTGTCAGCTTGTCACAGTTCACGCCTTCATCCTGCGTAGTGAAGTGTCAACCCATGCACAGCTGGAATTCCTGTCAACAGAAGGGCAAGATCTGGAAGGTGAAATCTATGCAGTGCCTCTTTGGGTCCTTGAAATCAGATTCTTGCAGGGCTCCAGGGTGAGAAAACAAACAAAAAATCATCTGACTTCAGAGGATTCATTGTCAAAATGCCTTCCATCTGTAGTAGTATTCCATTTGTTATTTGCTTTTGTCTTCTGCTCCTGAGGGGTTAAGGCATGTACTCTTCCTCGGCTATTGCTTTACTATGGAGAGACTGAAAAGCCAGATTCATTTTTATCCACGACAATGTAGTCATACGTCCTGAATCCCCACTGGCGGAGCTGAAAACAGCTTAAGAAAGCAGCCAATATCTTCCTCCAGATACAGACCTCTTCCCTGAAGGGCAGTCCTTGTGTTTTAATAAGTATGATATATATAGGAGCTTTGATTACTTCCTTTGCCACTACCCATTTCTCTGTTTTTTACAAATACTGGAGTTATTTGGAAACTCTGGAGCTTTTGACTTGTTTATAGTTTTGGCAGTCCAAGACAGTCTAATTATAGTGGCAATTAATGCTTATTAAGACATACAAACATACAGATTTGTTTCACAGTTTGCTTTCAGACTCTGGAACAGCTGGGTTGTTCTGCCACAGAATGGCTGCTGATGAATGGAGGCTTATATCCTGTGAGTTTTATCTTAGACGGTGAAGTTCAGCGTTCCCTGATTCCATAGAAGCCAATATGCTATCTTGCAGCTTACGGAGATGCTGGTTGAGCATCTAAATATCCCTGCCTCGAGGCCCTGGTTAGAGCAAGGGCTTGTGCAATGTGTTGTATTCACTAACAGCCTCTCTCTTTAAAGAAATAAAAGTAAGAACGACAATAGAAGAAGTAACGGGGAGGAAAAAGGGAGCAATGAATCATCTCCAGAAAGACCCGTGGGTCAGGAAGAGTAGAGATGGGTGAACTTATAGGCCTGATCCAGAAGACTGGAAAATCAGTGGGTTTTGGCTTAATCACTACATGTAAAACAAGCTGTATGGCTTATGGACCAGTGAGGAAATCAAGGCTTTTGCCTCCAGGCTAATTGGGCTGCCATCATTTGCAACACATGTACAGATTTTGTGACAGAAAACCCGAAGTACGAGGACCCTCCAGGTGATGCCACATACAAGACCTCAGAAGAGACCAGAGCCATACCCACTACCAGCCAGCTCCAAGTCTGGAGGTCTTCCAGCGGGGTGCCATGGGCGGCAGGTTGATACAGTGCTACTTGCTAACGGCCTCTTCCTTGTGGCCCACGAGGGATTTCTTATTTTAAAAGAAGAGGCTGTATCAGGGCTACCTGTGGGCATAATTCTTTAAAAAGAGTGAAGGCGGGCTGTCATCAGGAGCGTCCGGGCCACACTGAAGTCTTAGAAAGAGCCAGAGGAAAGACAATGTCACTGTGAGGATTTCTGCAGCTCCGTATCCAACCTATGAAGACCACAGGCCCTACTTTCTGGCTCAATGAGCAACATGGAAGATAAGGGCATTTTATCTCCATTGGAAAGATTAATGTCAAGCGTGAGGATTAGTTCTCTGCAGCACAAGAGATTAAGCTTGGATTTTGCAAGCTTTCCCAGTATCGGCTTTCTCCCCACAGGCTAGTACCACCCTCCCTGGCCAACACTGAATCTCAGGGAGTGTCTCTCATCCAGCTGCATTTCCTTTTGCTCTGACTCCACATGAAAGAAAACACTGCACTGAAACTGGGCTTCACGGTGCAGATTTACTGTGGCTCTCCCATACACCTCAGGGATAAAACTTGCTTTCTGTACTACAAAAGGAAAAGAAGTGAGTTTTCTGCTGCTGGGTAGAAGGTCATAGCCACAGGTCCTATCCCTGATCCTGCTGTGCCAGCCAAAGCTGGCACCTCCTCGTCCAGCTGTAGCCATCACCAGCTCTCCTGGCAAACTGGTTCATATGAGCACTCCTATGTGGCAAAACCAACCAGAATAACTTACAGTATCTACTTACATTGCTCAAACTTATCCCGGTCATTTTGCCTGAAGTGGATTAAGGGGTGCTCTGACTTGGAAGTTAGAGGAGAAAACAATTTGTCATCATAGAATCACAGACTGATTTGGGTTGGAAAGGACTTGAAGCTCATTTAGTTCCAATCCCCTGGAATTGGAACAGGGAGACACCTTGAGCAACTAGACCAGGTTGCTCCAAGCCATGTCCAACCTCTCCTTGAACACTGCCAGGGATGGGGCAGCCACAGCTTCTCTGGGCAACCTCTGTCAGTGCCTCACCACCCTCACAGGGAAGAACTTCTTCCTTATGCCTAATCTCAATCTCCCCTCTGTCAGGTTAAAGCCATTCCCCCTTGCCCTGTCACTACAGGCCCTTGTCAAAGCCCCTCTCCACATTTCTTGTTGTCCCCCTTAGGCACTGGAAGCTGCTCTAAGGTCTCCCCAGCGCCTTCTCTTCTCCAGGCTGAACAAGCCCAGCTCTCAGCCTATCTTCATCCTCTCTGAAACTGCTGAAGGAAAGGCTTCTTCCGTATTCAGGCATCTGCACTGCCAAGAGCCAGGAGCAAGACACAGGTGTATGCCAGATGGAGAGCTGAGGGGATGTGACAGCGAATGATGTGCTGACAGCCTTGAAATGCAAAGTGCCTATGGCCTGACTTCACCCAGGACCGTATGCTTCAGCAGCTGTATCTGTTTCAAATAATCCCTAGGTTCGGGAGGTTCCTCAGGGCTGCTGCTCTTCAGATAATTTCTGGCAGTATTTTTTGCCTCACCAGTTTAATAGCCCCCAACTTGGGCAGGGCTGAAATCAATCCTGCCACTTGCACGCCAGGGGGTGGGGGCAGAGCGCACGCTGCAGGCATTTCCCAGCACACAATCATAGAATCCAAGGATAGTTTGTGTTGGAAAGGACCTTCAAAGGTCATTCTAGTTCAAACTAGATGTGTTGAGGGAGGGGGGTATCATTCCATCCCAGCACCCTCAGTCTGTTGCCAGCACCTATAATAAATGCCCAGAGCAATGTAGAGATATTCCAGCTGCTCCAGCCAATGAGCCAGCTGCATTTGGAGCTTGGCTCAGATGCCTCCGTACAAATGCCCATAGCATGGGGAACAGACAACAGGAATTAGAGATGTGTGCACGTCTACAGGGGTATGACATAATAGGCATCACCGAAACATGGTGGGATGGCTGCTATGACTGGTGTGTTGGAATGGAAGGTTACAGGCTCTTTAGGAAAGACAGGCCCAGTAGGTGGGGAGGGGGAGTTGCTGTTTATGTTAGGGATAGGCTGGAGAGTATGGAATTCTGTCTGGGGACAGGTGAGCAGTCGACAGAGAGTTTGTGGGTCAGGGTTAAAGGAAGAACAGCAATGGGAGACATTATTGTGGGGAGCTGTTACAGACTGCCTGACCAAGAGGACTCTGTGGATGAAGCGCTCTATAAACAGATAGGAACAGCCTCACGCTCGCAGGCCCTCATTCTCATGGGGAACTTCAACCACCCTGATATCTGCTGGAGGGATGGTACTGCCCGGCACAAGCAATCCAGGAGGTTCCTGCATTGTGTGGAAGACAACTTCCTTCTGCAAGTAATAGAGGAGCTGACAAGGAGAGGTGCCATGCTTGACCTCGTCCTCACCAACAGGGAAGGGCTGGTTGGAAATGTGACGCTCCAGGGCAGCCTTGATTGCAGCAATCATGAGATGGTCAAATCCGAGATCCTGAGGACAGTGAGAAGAGCATGCAGCAAGCTCACTGCCCTGGACTGCAAGAGAGCAGACTTTGGCCTCTTCAGGAAATGGCTCAGTAAGGTTCCATGGGATATACCCTAGAGGGCAGGGGGGCCCAAGGCTGTTTGTTGATATTCAAGGATCACCTGCTGCAAGCTCAGGAGTGTTGTGTCCCAACGAGAAGGAAGTGCTGCAGGAGGGCCAGGAGACCTCCTTGGACGGATAAGGAGCTGCTGAGGAAAATTCAAAGGAAAAAGAGGCTTATAAAAGGTGGAAACAAGGACAGGCAGCCTGGGAAGAATACAGGGATGTTTTCTGGGAAGCTAGGCACCAGGTTAGGAAAGCTAAGGCCCACTTAGAATTAAACTTGGCTAGGGATGTGAAAGATAACAGGAGGGGATTCTATAGGTACATTGCAAATAAAAGACAGACTAGGGACAATGTGGGCCCTCTCCGGAAGCTATTGGGAGAACTGGCTACGCTGTATTTGGAGAAGGCTGAGGTTCTGAATGACTTCTTTGCCTCAGTCTTCACCTGCAAATTCTCTGACCACACCACTCAAGTCTTGGAAGGCAAATGCAGGGACTGTGTGAATGAAGACCCTGGGCCCACTGTAGGAGAGGATCTGTTTCGAGACCATCTTAAGAGCCTGAACATACACAAGACCGTGGGACCTGATGAAATCCATCCTCGGGTCCCAAAGGAGCTGGCAAATGAAGGTGCTAAGCCACTGTCCATCATAATTGAAAACTCATGGCAGTCAGGTGAAGTTCCCGATGACTGGAAAAAGGGAAATATAACCCCCATTTTCAAGAAGGGGAAAGTGGATGAGCCGGGGAACTACAGAGCAGTCAGCCTCACCTCTGTGCCTGGCAAAACCTTGGAGCGGATTCTCCTGGAAGGCATGCTAAGGCACATGAATAACAGCAAGGTGGTTGGTGACAGCCAGCATGGCTTCACTAAGGGGAAATCCTGCCTGACCCATCAGGTGGCCTTCTATGATGGGGCTACAGAACTGATGGACAGGGGTAGAGCAGTTGATGTCATCTACCCGGACTTGTGCAAAGCGTTTGACACTGTCCCACATGACATCCTTGTCTCTAAGTTGGAGAGACATCAATTTGATAGGTGGACCACTCTGTGGATAAAGAACTGGCTGGATGGCCTGCACACAAAGAGTTGTGCTCAATGGCTCAGTGTCCAGCTGGAGACCAGTAACGAGTGGTGTCCCTCAGGGGTCAGTCTTGGGACCAGTCTTGTTCAACATCTTTGTCAGTGACATGGACAGTGGGATTGAGTGCACCCTCAGCAAGTTTGCCAATGACACCAAGCTGTGTGGTTCAGTTGATAGTCTGGAGGGAAGGAATGCCATCCAGAGGGACCCTGACATGCTTGTGAGGTGGGCTGATGCCAACCTGATGAAGTTTAACCATGCCAAGTGCAAGGTCCTACAGCTGGTTAGGAGCAATCCCAGGCACAGCTCCAGGTTGGGCAGAGAAGAGATTGAGAGCAGCCCTGTGGAGAAGGACTTGGGGGTGTTGGTGGATGAGAAAATGAACATGAGCCGGCAGTGTACGCTCTCAGCCCAGAAAGCCAACTGTATCTTGGGCTGCATCAAAAGGAGCGTGACCAGCAGGACAAAGGAGGTGATCCTGCCCCTCAACTCTGCTCTCATGACACCTCACTTGGAGTACTGTGCAGTTCTGGTGTCCTCAACAAAAAAAAGTACATGGAACTGTTTGGACAAGTGCAGAGGAGGGCCACGAGGATGATGAGGGGACTGGAGCACCTCCCGTATGAAGATAGGCTGAGAAAGTTGGGGCTGTTGAGCCTGGAGAAGAGAAGGCTGCATGGAGACCTCATAGCAGCATTCCAGTATCTGAAGGGGGCCTAATGGGGATGGTGGGGAGGGACTCTTCATGAGGGACTGTGGTGATAGCACAGGGGGTAACAGATTCAAACTTAAACAGGGGAAGTATAGATTGGATATGAGAAAGAAATTCTTTCCTGTAAGACTGGTGAGGCACTGGAATGGGTTGCCCAGGGAAGTTGTGAATGCTCCATCGCTGGTGGTGTTCAAGACCAGGTTGGACATAGCCTTGGATGACATGGTTTAGTGTGAGGTTTCCCTGCCCATGGCAGGGGGGTTGGAACTAGATGATGTTAAGGTCCTTTCCAACCCTAACTATTCTATGATTCTATGATTCTAACCCCCTGCAGTGGTCAGAGACATCCTCAAGTGGATCAGGTTGTTCACAACCACATCCAGCCTGGTCTTGGATGTCTCCAGGGATTGCACATGTTGTCATCCTGCTTAGTCTGGCTTTGTCCTTCTGGATCTGTAGCCCACCAGCCGTGCAAATTCCATAAAGGAATACTTCTTGTTGTGTTAAATGCTTTAATTTCATGAGGCAGAGACCCTAAACTGGGTCTGTGGGCAAAGCTGCAATTGAAGTAAAATAAGGGCTTTGTTTCAGGAATCTTGGAGTTGCTTTGATTGTTTGCCCAGTAGGACTTCATATCATGATAGGATCAAATATGCTTTGCAGGCAGTAAAACTGAGTCACAGAAGAGAAACAGATGTCTAACTTTACAGAGGAACACACACCAAGCTAAAGAACATGAATCATAGAACAGTTTGAGTTGTAACTTGGGTCTAGTGGAAGGAGTCCTTGCCGGGGTGGAGGTTGGAACTGGATGAGCTTTAAGGTCTCTTCCAACCCAAACCATTCTATAATTTAGCTTGATGCCAGCCAGTCAGGGACATTAGCATATGCTGACCTGTACCTGTTTTCAAATGCCATTGCCTCTCTTTGCGTACTCTGTCTGTAGGACCCCACAGACTTGTAACCTGGCCTAGACTGTCCAGTTTCTGCTCTGTCCTCATGGAGCTCGTAATGAAGCAATGACATTTGAGAGCTGTGAAAAAATGCATTTCAAATTGAATAATGAAGAAAGTGTTAAAGGAAAGGTCCTTTTAATTATGATCGATAAAATTCTAGGAAAAGGCCCCATTCATTTTCTCAAGTCTTATTAATTACTTAATTGGCGGCTGCTGAGGTAAATCTATGTGCGTATAAAGAGAGTTTAAAAATTATTGTGGCCATACTAATGGCTCCTCACAATATTAAAAACCAGAGTGTGTGAAAATGCAAATACCTCTATATCTTTCTTGTCAGTTTTTATTTTGCACCTTGTGGGAGCCCTATTTAATCTCTGGCAATAACTAATTTCCCCTGGGTTCTTAGCATTGTCCTTCCTGTCTCTAATATCAGATTGGCAAACCCAGTCACAATTAGTTAAAAGCAATATTGTCAGGTAAATATAATCATGGCCAGTAACTGAGCAACTGTCTGCTTCATCTGCTTATCATCCTATGGCACACTGCAACCTGTTAACCTTAATGTGACCAGCTTCCTGACACTTGTGGCACAAGTGAAATGTGACATGATTAAATGAGACTGATCAGTTTTGCTCACCAGGACAATATGTGGCAGCTGCTCTGCTTGGAATGTACAATGCATTGAAAGCACTGAATCCCATAATTTAGCTGTTCTGATTGCTTCCCTCTGGCTGGAGCGATGTTCGTTCTCTCTAAACATGTGTAGATCTGTGTGTATGCAGTGACTTCCTTGTGATGGCTCCCTGTAGAACAGGATGGGGCTTTGAGCAACCTGGTCTAGTGGAAGGTGTCCCTGCCCATGGCAGGGGGTTGGAACGGATGAGCTTTAAGGTCCCTTCCAACCCAAACTGTTCTGTGATATGATTCCACTATACAACTGTCCTGGTCTTCCGCATAAAATCTGGAGACTTTCCCTGGGGCGCTGGGTTGCCTGCTGTTGGTGCTGTTGGCGTGGTGTTCTGAGCAGCTGCAGACATGTACATGTCTGGTAAGTTAATCTGTTGATGTGCCCTTCACAAAGTAAAAAGAAAATAAATCTCTGCTAACCTTGCAAGCCCTCTATTGTTTACTGGAAAAGGCTAATAGGAAAAGGGAAGAAGATACAAAGAAACAAGAGCATTAATATGAAAAGAAAATAATTACCTTGGATAGGATATGAAATCAAGGGCAATATTTTTCCTCCCTGCTATGGACATTTATTTTTACTAGTAGAGTACTGGGATAAGGAGACATTGTTCTGCAAACGTAGTCAAAACAAATGTAAAATCCTCCAGTCTGACACTGAAAATGACTGATGCTTGTGCAGGAGGCTGGGCTCAGGCAATCCAGATCACGATCGCCCTGTCTTCTCAAGTATAACTTCGCATGTTTCAGTCCACATAAACAAATCCTAAACTCTCACTCAAGGATGATGTCCTGGGTTCAGCAGTAGCAGTCATTTTTCTTCTTCTTAGTAGCTGGTGCAGCGCTGTGTTTTTGACTTTCGGCCTGGGAACAGCGTTGATAACACCAGTGTTTATAGTTACGGCTTAGAATGTTTGTTTTGACCAAGGACTTTCAGGGCCTCATGCTCTGCCAGGGAGGAGGGGAAGCCGGGAGGAAGCAGAGACAGGACACCTGACCCAAACTGACCAAAGAGGTATTCCATACCACAGCACGTCATGTCCAGGATGGAAAAACTGGGGGCAGGAACCTGGAAGAGTTCAGTTCACGGCTCGGTCGTCGGGTGGTGAGCAGTTGTATCCTCTTCCCTTGTATTTTTTGGTCATTATTGTTACTGGTGGTAGCAGCAGTGGTTTGTGTTACATCTCAGTTACTGGACTGTTCTTATCTCAACCCATGGGAGTTACATTCCTTCAATTCTTCTCCCCATTCCGCCCCCTCGGAGTGGGAGAGAAGAAAGAGGGGGGAGTGAGTGAGCAAACAGCGTGATTTACAGCTTAAACCACGACAGATGAGGCCTTTCGAATAAACATATATCTGTGATTCAAAGCAAAACGCATGCAGAATGAAAATGCCTGAAATTAGCGGTATCATAGAACCATAGAATCATAGAGTGGTTTGGATTGGAAGGGACCTTAAAAATACAACACCCTACTATGGGCAGGGACACCTTCCACTAAATCAGGTTGTTCAAAGCTGGCTGTAAATCTGTTGTGCTGCTCTTCAGGTGCTCCTTTGCTGACCTGTGATTCCTCTCCAGCTCTTCTCATTGACTGGATTAATTAGTAGAGCTTTATGAGCTACACAAAAGGCTGCAGGATGGCATGAAAGAGAATCAAGACACCAGTCCTCGGCAGTGGCAGGCTGGGGAAGATGCTCTCCTGCAACAATATCTCAGTCTTCAGCTTCTGGTTATTTTGAGAATGATTTCATGGCCAAACACTTATATGTTAAGGATTACCTAGCAGAATATTATATGACTGTCAGCAAACCAAATCGTTTTGAATGAAGATGAACAAGCCTCATAAGCCCAGTCAGAGAACTACAGTTAACTAAGCACTTGTCTGACCTTAACTGCTCTCTAATTACAGTGTCTAGTCCTGGGTGCCTTGGATAAATGCTTATAATAATATAATGCCTGTTATAGGAGAACTGGCAGTGTTTTGCCTGTAGACACGTCAAGCTGAGAAAGGCATTAAGTCCTGTGAGACAAAGCACAGGCAGGGCTGGTGCTTGCTGCCAGCTTCTCCTCCCTGCCCAGTGCCAGAGATGATGTTGCCATAGGGCCCAGAAAAGACATGGGGGGCCGCCCCAGTCCCTGCTTCCCCTCCATCTGCTCTTCCCGTCTCCCCAGGGTATGCCTCCTGGGAAGATGAATCCTCAGATGGACCAGGTGTGGACAGGAGCTCTCCATTTCTCCAGTGACAGGTTATTAGGCAGTGCCAGCATTGTCGTGGGCAGGCAGCAGGCCATGAGACTCTTCTGTTTGGAAGCAGCCACCCCACATTAATGGAATGTTTAATGTATAAGCGCAGTATTGCATCCAGCCAACATGTGCCAGGCTGCTCAGCACTGCCAACCACAGCATGGATAGGGCAGCCTGGGGGATTGGGATGGAGTTTCTAATCTGTGGAATCCAGGTCAAAGCAGGATAAATCCAATCTGATGCCCCCCAGTGTGACATGAAGCCCTGGCAAACTACCACCGGCATCAACCCAGGTTTTTCTGCTGGAAACCCCTTTGATTGTCCAGCTCTAGGGGATGAAGCCCTGAACAGGTACTAAAAGCAAGTACTTAGGCTGGGCTAGCAAAACTAGAGCCCGGGGTCTTCCCAGGGTTTGTGCCTGTTAGCATTTTTTTTCCACAGGGAGCAACAAGTCTCTGCCCCGTCTGTAGGCTTTGGCCATCTGAGACCTCACACTGAACATCACCCGGCTGCAGCAGGAAGGCAGCTGTCTGCCTCCCCCAAAGCAGAGGTCATCTCATCACCTAAGGCAAATAGCCACTGCACCACACTCACAAGAGTATTGGTGACAGGAGTGCTGTGTAGAGGTCAACAGTTGTGGGTGAGGTCTTTGGACTGAGCACAGGGCTAGAATATTGGGAAATTATCACCCAAACAGGTGTAGAATAGAGAGGAAATGAGCGTAAATAAATGCTAGGATTAGCCGTTGGCTCACAAAAGGGAAGATGAATGGAACAGGGTATCCTCTCAGTCAACTAATGTAATTCACACTGGTAATGAATGCCAGCACACCAGTACTCTGCCAAGCCAAAGGCATTCTGGGCTAGTCCTCCAGTGTGAAATTGTTTTCCCATTCCTGGTGTAAGGCCCCACTCTTTCTTCTGGATGTAGGTGAAACTCAAGGATGTGTTCTCAGTTTCTAATAGCTGCCTTGTTTTGTTGGTTTTTTTTCCCCAGGTGCCTGCTTTTGCATTTCTCTGATTTTTCCTGTAGGGGTAGTTCTCAGTGACTCCCTACAATGACACTAGTGAAGACAGAATGTTAAATATGAATCACAGATGCCACAGAGAATTCCCTGATATTGCTACCAAAAGGGAGATGGAGGAGGTTAAGAGTTAAGGGTGAAAAGCAGTATTCTAAATAATTTCTTGGAAGCTCTTAAGTGCCTTTGGTAAGTCTTCGCATTAAGGCCATACATCTCTGTTACAGATGTATTTAAAACCAGCTTTATACAAAGGCATCAGTTTGAGATAGCAGCCTCTAAGCATTGATTTAAGTCTTTTATCTTTTATTTGGGACAGACTGATGCAAGGTAACAGTCTGTAATAGCATGCCAGACACAAGCTGTCTTGACCTGGTGATTTTAGATTGCCTGACGCTAATAGCTGCCTCTTAGCATTCCTGTTGCCTGGCTTCCTGTTTACTTACCATTTGTATCTTAACAGCCCTGATGTGGTATCAATTCATTAACTCTTTCTTCCTCTGCGTGGAACAGAAAAAAATCGCGTCCTCCTGCCTTAGTGATGAAGACAGGAAATTTGTTGTGACAGGACTAATGCCATTGCTAAGATCCCTCTCATTCCTGAAAAAAACGCTTCTACAAATTGCTTTGTTCTCAAGAATCTCCAACTCTGCTTGCCATAGGATCTTCCCCATTTTACTGTGCTTTACTCATTCATTTTCCATGCTTTAGTCTTAACTGACTGTATAGGACAGAAACTTATACTGAAATGTGCTCCTAAGATGGAGCTTTTGTTTCATGAAGAAATTAGAGTATTGGCAGATGTCTTTTAATTGACACCTCTCAGCTGGATACAGGGTACCTTAACCTGACTTGCTGCTACATCTCAGTGCTAGTCGCAATTTCGTTATTAATAAGGTCAAACTTGGAAAGAATTGGCTGACTAAAAATAAAGCTTTGAAAAGAGGGTTAATAAGGATAAATGTCATTTTCGTGCCCTCCCAGGAAGTTCAGCCACCAGTGTTTCAAACAGCTCTGCTAGGGCCTGACTTCCGCTAATGTCTGCAAGATCAGGGGAGCGCTCACTATTTATGCCACTGAATTTTTACAAGCTAACCCAAAGGAATGCTTATACAGTGCTCTAGTCAAACTCAAGAGGCTTCTAACAACACACCGAATAAATAAACACTCAGCTGTTGCCAAATAACCTAAATCAATCAAGCCAGTGGCCATGTAAGTGCAGACACAAGACCAAGCTATGCATCTGTGCAACATGTGGAGAGACCTGCAGTCCTGCATCCACCTCTGGGACCAACAGCAAAGAGGGACTTGGAGCTGTTGGAGCAAGTCCAGAGGAGGCCATGAAGATGCCCTGAGGGCTGGAGCACCTCTGCTCTGGAGACAGGCTGAGAGAGCTGGGCTTGTTCAGCCTGGAGAAGAGAAGGCGCTGGGGAGACCTTAGAGCAGCTTCCAGCGCCTAAAGAAGCTGACAAGATACTTGGAGAGGGGCTTTTACCAAGGGCAGGTAGGGATAGGACAAGGGGAAATTTAGATTAGACATTAGGAGGAAGCTCTTCCTGTGAGTGTGGTGAAGCCCTGGCAGAGGTTGCCCAGAGAAGCTGTAGCTGCCCCATCCCTGGCAGTATTCAAAGTCAGATTGGACAGGGCTTGGAGCATCCTAGTCTAGTGGAAGGTGGCCCTGCCTTTGGCAGGGATTGAAACTGGATGAGCTTTAAGATCCCTTCCAGCCCATATCAGTCTGGGAAGGTGGCTGATAGAACACCGTTAGTGGAGCTTGCAATGGCTTATACAGCTTTCTAACCTACCTGTATTAACAAAAGTGTGATAGAAGAGATGCAAGATTCCGGCTACAATCTGCAGTGTGGTGGTGGGAAGGACAGGCATGTATGCAGGGGTGGAGAAGGGCTCTCTGACATTGCATGTGTAATCTAATCTAGGCCATAATAATTTCCTACTGGCTCAGCATCAGTCACTTCGTTAGCCTAACACTGAAATTAGATCTTGCCTGTCAGTGACATTTGCCTTCCTATCTGGACCATCTCTGTACTGCAGTACTTCCTGGCTCAATTCCTGTGGGACTAACAATCCCAGTTATGTCGACCCAGACGTAGCAGAAAGCTTTCACTGAGCACTCCCCACAGACCAGGAAAGCCATCAAAGTGAGTGTTTCAATATGGCATTGCTCTCTTGTGTAAAATAAGAATATCTGTGTGTTCCTATCTGAGGTCTTATTCCCTTCCAACTCCCTGCACTGATCAGAAGCAAACAAAACACCAAATACTAAAGAGACGCGTGAAGTATATCCCTTATTGTGCTGCCGTTGGCTTGGGCAGAGTTAATTGTCTTCGTAGTAGCTGGTATGGGGCTGTGTTTTGGATTTGTGCTGGAAACTGCTGCTCACACAGGGGTGTTTTCTGTTACTGCTGAGCAGTGCTTACACAGAGCCAAGGCCTCTTCTGCTCCTTTTCCCCACCTCACCAGTGAGCAGGATGGGGGCTCACAAGGAGCTGGGAGTGGACACAGCCAGGACAGCCGGCCCCAGCTGACCCAAGGGATGCGCCGTACCACAGGACACCACGCACAGCACCTAACACTGGGGAAAGAAGAGAGAAGGGAAGCACATTCAGAGTGATGGCGTTTGTCTTCCCAAGTCACGATTACATGCGATGGGGCCCTGCTGTCCTGGAGGTGACTGAACAAACACCTGCCTGTCCATGGGAAGTGGTGAATGAATTCCCTGTTTTGCTTTGCTTCAGCGCACGTGGCTTTTGCTTTGCCTGTTAAACTGTCTTTACCTCAAGGCACAAGTTCTCTCACTTTTACTCTTCCCATTCTCTCCCCCATCCTAATGGGAGGCAGCGAGCAATAGTAATGAACTGTGTGGGGCCCAGTTGCCAGCTGGAGTTAAACCATGACAATCCATCAGGGTGTTCTGGCTATCAGAGACACCAGTGCAAAGTGCCTCCCAAAGCCATTCATTCTAGCCAGGCCTTCATTTGCCAGTAGGTAAGAGGTTGCTCATCATTCCTTGTAACATAAATTTCTGGGGATTTGGCTCATCCTGAAGCAGACATTTAAAAAGTCAGATCAACCCTAGAAGTACTTTTTAGAAGGACCTTCTCCTGGAACAGCTTGAAGGATATTAGTCATTGAAAAGACTGAATCTTGGACAAACTCCACATTCCATATTACCATCTAAAAATATAACATTTTAAACAAACATTTTAATGTAAGCAAACATTCAATTCACCCTTGTTAGCAAGCACAAAATGACTTAATTTCTATTTTTTCAAATACCAGACAAGTTCTAAGTTAGGATCAGCAAACATGATACAGATTAGCTTCTCCTGACATCCCGTTGCCCTGCATTACAGGATGACTTAGAAAAGATAATTCACCTCTTACCTAATCACAAAGTCATTCTGTGGTCAAGATAATTTTCAAAGGTGTCTGATTAAGAACCTCAGGGTTCAATCACAAAAGATCTAATCTAAGATCTGTCACTCAGAAAATTCAGTTTTAGCTTAGGTCTTAGTTTCCTATCAAGGTTTTAGTATCCAGGCTACTCCTTTCCCCTCCACCTTGTATTTTTAATGACTTGTCTGCTTCTTGTTACATTTCCTTTACCATGTATACAAAGGCATCAGGGTGAGATAACATCAAATATTTTGTGAAAATATATTAAAAATAAATTCCCAGATACTCCCATAAAAGAGGGCTTTCATGATGTGTTTTTGTCATGACCTGGAGCAAAAGAGGGGCATCCTACTTTTAAAATAGGTGTTAAACCAGAGACATGAGTTAGACCTTCAGGTGACATGGACACCAGAGGTAGTGTAACATTTTACTTTAGATGGGGATTTACATGCATAATTTATGGCATTTTTCTGAATTACAGCAGATTTTCATCATGAAGACATATGATTTTCACTTCTGTTATTTATTAGATTGTCTTTAAGAGATGTCTTTAAGCAGGTTCTACACTGCTGTGGTCCTGCATGGGGATATGTGTTGATCTGGGCATTCACTTATTGACTATCTACCTTACTGCCAAATAATCTGTTTGCTTGTCCTCATCTACTTTAGGTTGTGGAAGCAGAGTGGAAATTTCACACACTGCCCATTACACTGATGGAAAATATCAACATACTAATTGTCTAGGAGGTGATCAGAAGACCAGAGAACAGCATAACCATCTTGCTGCTTTGCATGCTGCCTAGGATTACTTATTTTGAAATCTTTAGCTGAAATTATTGACATGTTAGGTAATGAATAAAACTCGCATCATAGAATCATAGAACGGTTTGGGTTAGAAGGGACCTTAAAGATCATCATCAAAGAAACAGAATTCTTTCAAAAAACTTTTTGAATTAAAAAAACCCCAAACAAACACCTGCAAATGCAGTGGATTTCCAGTAAGTCCCTCCAGGAAACAAAAGTATTCAGAAGGTGAAGTATAATAAACCTGTGACCTGAATGGTGAGGGGTGCGGGGTGAGGGAGCTTGCAAACAAGAATGCCATTTGGCTTTGTAGCTAGAGAACTGTAACTACGGAACTGCATAATTTATAGGCATGTTTATAAAGATGTAAAATGGAAAGGGTGCCATTTTTTTTTGCAGGTGCTCCTCCTACTCTGCAGTTCAGTATGCTTGCGTATCTCCCTGCTGCCCCATGGAGTAGGATGAAAAGAGGGCCACGAGGATGATCAGGGGACTGGAGCACCTCCCGTATGAAGATAGGCTGAGAAAGTTGGGGCTGTTGAGCCTGGAGAAGAGAAGGCTGTGTGGAGACCTCATAGCAGCCTTCCAGTATCTGAAGGGGGGCCTATAGGGATGCTGAGGAGGGACTCTTCATTAGGGACTGCAGTGAGAGTACAAGGGGTAACAGGTTCAAACTTAAACAGGGGAAGTTTAGATGGGATATGAGGAAGAAATTCTTTCCTGTAAGGGTGGTGAGGCACTGGAATGGGTTGCCCAGGGAAGTTGTGAATGCTCCATCGCTGGTGGTGTTCAAGGCCAGGCTGGACATAGCCTTGGATGACCTGGTTTAGTGTGGGGTGTCCCTGCCCACGGCAGGGGTGTTGGAACTAGATGATCTTAAGGTCCTTTCCAACCCTAACTATACTATGATTCTATGAAAAGGTAAAACAGGAGTCAGAACTTTCTACCAGTGTTTCTGAACTTCGTAACAGAGTAGGTGGAATTGGAGATTTCCTTGGCTTGAGCAAGGAATCTGAGGATCCAGTCCCTAAAAGGGGCTGACAAGAAACCTGAAGAGGAGTTTTACCAAGGGCAGGTAGGGATAGGATAAGGGGAGACTGAGATGAGATCTTAGGAAGAAGTTCTTCCCTCTGATGGTGGTGAGGCCCTGGCAGAGGTTGCCCAGAGAAGCTGTGGCTGCCCCATCCCTGGCAGTGTTCAAGGCCAGGTTGGATGGGCCTTGGAGCAACCTGGTCTAGTGGAAGGTGTCCCTGCCCGTGGCAGGGTGTTGGAACTGGATGAGCTTTATGTTGCCTTCCAACTCAAACTGTTCTGTGATTCTGTGATTCTGTGATTCCTGAAGCTACAGCCTGTCTGCAGGGGTGCAGCCCTGACCCTAACTCTTCCAGGCGCCACTCAAAGCCTCCTGCCAGCTACTACACATCAAGTTCGTTGTGTGACACGCTGATGCCACCACAACCCGCCACCATCCTCAAAACCGGCTGTCGGTGCCTGATGGGCCAAAGATGTGACAAAGAGGAGGCAGCTCTCCGTGGCTTTTGCCGGTGCGTGTGCGGGCAGCGAGGCCTGCAGCCCCGCAGGATCCCCGGGCCGGCTCCCGAGGCCTACCCCCGCGCCGACCACCCAGCGGGGGCCGGGTCCAGCCACAGCCTCAGCCCCGGCCAACGCCGATCCGCCGCTGACCCGGGGCGGCGGCAGCGCGCGTTCACCGCTCTGCCGCGGGGCGGGGCGGTAGCGGGCACCGCCCGCGGTCCCTCCTCCGGCCTCCCACCGCCCACCGGCCTCAAGCTCCGTCGGGGACGGGCTGGCGAAGCGGAGGAGTTCCGAAGTTTGTGGAGCAGCCGGCGCGGGGGCCATGTGGCTGCTGTGGCTGTTGCTGGGCTCGGCGGGTGAGTGCGGGCGGCGGCGGCGGCAGCCCGGGTGCGGCGGCGGGGGCGTGCTCCGCTCGGTGGAGGAGGGCTCCGGGCCTCCCTTCTCCCGCCTCCTCTCGGCGGCTCGCTGCTAGCAGGGCCGGGGGGTGCCGCCAGCCTCCCCTCCCGTTCCATGGCGGGCCGGATGCGGGGCTCGCTGGGCGGGCCGGGCCTGGCCGTGGCGGGCATAGACCCTCTCCTCCGTCCCCTCAGGGTGGTCTCGGGGCCCCCGCTATGGGGTGTGTGGGGCAAGCGTGAGGCGAGGCACCCGGCGGGAACGTTCCGGTGCTTCCGGGCCAAGCTTGGGCATCAAAGCCGCCAAGGGGCTGCGACCCCTCTGGTACAGCCCGGGCCGGCCGATGCGGGCCCCCTTGTCTTTGGCGGGGCCTTCCTGGGGTGGAGGAGGCCGAGGCGGGCTCGGGCAGGCGCTCCGCCGGGGTCTGTGCACCGAAGGGAAGCGCTCGGGCCCTGCTTGGCTTTATTTGGCGTCTTCACGGGGCATTTCCTACTTTTTATTGATATTCATCTTGTAGAAACTATTCCCACCCCCGGCCCCGGTCGGCATATGTCTGTCAAAGCCGGCGAGTTGATGATGTTTGGTGCAGCTTTGCTGCAGGTGTGAATTATTTCTGCAACATGATCTTAGCGGGCGCCTTTCCAGGCAGTGTAAGTAGCCTGGCTGCACGCTGCTGGGTCTGCTTCCGAATCGCGCCCTGGCAATGGAGTGATGACATGCAGTGGGTACAACTGATTATCAAGTTCCATCGCTTTCTTCTTTTTCGAAGAGTGTTTGTTGTCATGAGGAGCTGATAGGTTTCGTAGCTTCAGTGGTAAAAGTTTGTTTCGAGTGTGTACATGGATAGGAAGGAAGAGAAGTGCAATAAGACTTGTGCGGTTTTGAAATGAACTAAATGCAAACCAAAGCAACAACGTTCATAAGTCTTGTGTAGATTTGTCTCTTTGCAAGACTACTTCAGCAGTTCCTGCTTTTGGAAAGCTTCAGGCCCAGCTCAGGTTTGTTTATCTGGATTGTGTTGCCTTCTTCCTTATTAATTTGCATTTACTACTGCCAAAACTTTACCTAATTATTCATAGCAAGGTGTAGTTTCCATGTGTTGCATATATTTGCTTGTAATATCACCCTTGTATTCACATGAAGGGTTCCATGCTGCAAGATACTGATCTTCACATGGGAAGATTTCCCAGCCACCCACACTGGTGTTCCTGCTCCACCTTGGCCTGGGGGCCGTGACCAAGAAGACTTGTTTCTCATCTGGAAGTTAGTATTTCAGCTGACTGCAAGCTGCCCTTCTTGCACGAGAGTTACCCTGCAGTTATTTACCGAGAGGCTCTGGCTTATTTTGGGGCAGATTCAAAGAGCTTTTTGAGCCCGTTAGTTTTTTTTTTTTTTTTTTAAATTCTGTTTTTCTTTTGAAGAATAAAGTATGGGATCTTTGGGGATTTCTTTTTTAAATGTTACTTCCTTTGTATATTTTGGCGGCCCTGCAAGCTTCCCATAGGGCAAATTAGCTTGTCTCTGCCTGGCCTTCGCTCTGTTTTGAATTTTAATTCTGATAACTCCTGAAAATATTTCTTTTCCTGTTGAATCTTTTTTTGGGTACCGATGGGAAACCTTGAAACCCTGGGGATTGATTTCAGATAACAGAAAATAACCGCTGTGTAGTGTCTCTGTGTCTAAACAGTTCTGCTAGGTGCAAAAGTAACTTGTCTTGGGTTGTGTTGGTGAAGATTTGGAAGGCAAAGTATTGATCTTTTGTTTCCATCTTTATTCCTAATGTTATTATCGGATCAGTTAGAGCTTTCGATTCTGAAAGACTTTATCTGCATGGGAAGGGTTTTATCTTGTGATATATAGTGTGAAATTATCGTTCAAGGCCTGGTTGGATGGGAGATGAGCCATAATGGAGATAAATTCTAATGGATACAGGGAGTGGCTTTAAGCTGGCAGAGGGGAGATTTATTTTAGATATTAGGAAGAAGTTCTTCCCTGTGAGGGTGGTGAGGCACTGGCACATATTGCCCCAAGAAGCTGTGGCTGTTCCATTCCTGGCAGTGTTCAAAGCCTGGCTGGACTGGGCTTGGCGCAACCTATTCTAGTGGAAGGTGTCCCTGCCTGTGATGGGGTTGGAACTGGATGAGCTTTAAGGTCCTTTCCAACCCAGAACAGTCTTTGATTCTATAATTCTGGTCTGATTTCAGTTTGTAATTGCAACTGATAATCAATCAGAAAGAGACTATTGGTCTGAAGGTTTATCTTGAGCTCCCTGATATGCTGGCTTTCTTTTTCCAGTTCCCGCCTCATTTCAGGTCTCCCCAGGCTCTTGGGTATGCGCACACCCAGTCTCTTTCACCAGCAAGTGCACAGGCAGATGAAAGCAGGTTGTGCCCAGTGCTGATCCACTCCTGCTGCCCTGCCTATGCCATCCTCTGACCCAGTTCCCAGTGGTTCCCAGTTCATTCGCCTCAGTGTCAGCTGAGGAGTTCCTGGTCATAGATTAGGTCCTGCAAGGATTCCAGTTACCAGCTTAGGCTGTAACAACATTATTGAGTAAGTTAATGCGGAAGAAGGTTTGGTAGAAAACAGACATTTATGTTTATCATCTTCCACAGTTTACATTACTTCAGTAATAAAAGCTGATCTACACACAGTTGCAGTGAATCTAAGGAAGGATTGCTTCAGAGAGCTTCAAGTACATTATAGCTGAATAAACCAATGAAATGTAAACAGTCCCTAAAAGAAAAGTGGACTCTCTGTAATTCTGATTATCACTGTGCTTTATCTTCTATTCAAGGAAACCTGAATCTACTGAGTATGTTTGAATACAGATTTGTGTATCCTTTTTCTTCAACCTGTATATCCTCCATTCAGGAATTAAATGATGGCAAGAGTCACAAATATTTAGCTAAATGAACTGCTTTTTAAAAGTGTGATTGCAAAGTGAGTGGAAAAGGAAGACTACTTTCTTATGATAAGTACAAAACTTCCTGTTTGAATTGTGGAGTAGGTCTTAAAAGTGACAGCTTTCAACTGGCTGGAGAGTCAAGTTGAAAGTGCAGTCAGTGCAGCGCTGGAATTCCTGAGTGTGGTCCCCAAGATGTCACAGCTCAGTGGAAGGGCCTTTCTGAGCCAAATGTTCAGTGTATATATTCTGCCTTTTAACTGTCTTCAGGGAAGACTTTTGTATCTTGTTCTCTAGCCTTTTGGTCTAATACTGTTGGACACAGGACCCTCTTCCACAGGCAGCATAAACATGCAGGGCCGCATGTGCGATTTTGTCACAATTTGTCAGTACAGCTCAAATACTGTCAAAGAAAGAAGCATCCCCAAAATCGAGCTAGGGTAGGAGCTGCTTGAAGAGTAACATTGCCATGTTCATCTGCATTGTGTAATGTCTGCTAGGTGAAAACTTCCACGTGCTACTGATGAAGTAGTGTTTCCTTACATGGTACTTCATTTGTACTAACATTCAGAGATACTGCTTTTAGTAGAGGTTTTCAAGCAAAGACATTCTGCATGCTGCATGGAAGAGCACTGCTGAGCACTGTCCTGCTCTACTGTGCAAGTAGAGACCAAGGAAACCACTCACAACTTGGAGAACTGCTTCTGTCCTGTTTATGTGCTAGGTCTATTTTGTATTTTTGATGCAATCTTCTGGAAAGCTTTTAAACTGGGTCTAGTACTCTGTAACCAGTGTTTATCTGTCTTGGCACACAAGCCAACAGTGGGCTTGCATAGCGCGTTAGTGTGTTGGCAACAGACAAGGATTCTTGTAGTGCCTCTGGCAAGTCAAGAAACTTCCAATTTGGCAAAGTAGTGTGAGAAATAGGTGATGCACAGCCAGCCAACTGCGTCCTGGGCTGCATCACCAGCAGGTCGAGGGAGAGGATTCTCCCCCTCTACTCTGCTCTGGTGAGTCCCCCCCCTTCAGTCCTGTGTCCAGCTCTGGGGCCCCCAACATGAGAGGGATGTGGAGCTGTTGGAGTGAGTCCAGAGGAGGCCACAAAGACGCTCCAAGGGTTGGAGCACCTCTGCTACGGGGGCAGGCTGAGAGAGCTGGGCTTGTTCAGCATGGAGAAGAGAAGGCTCCGGAGAGACCTTAGAGGAGCTTCTGGTGCCTGAAGGGACAACAGAAAGTCTGGAGAGGGGCTTTTGGGAAGGGTCTGTAGTGACAGGAAAAAAGAGGGAATGACTTTAAACTGACTTAAAACTGATTAGACATCAGGAAGAAGTTCTTCCCTGTGAGGGTAGTGAGACACTGGCATAGGTTACCCAGAGAAGCTGTGGCTGCCCCATCCCTGGCAATGTTCAAGGCCGGGTTGTGTGGGGTTTGGAGCATCGTGTTCTAGTGGAAGGTGTCTCTGCCTGTGGCAGGGGGTTGGAACTGGATGAGCTTTAAGGTCTCTTCCAACCCAAACCAGTCTGTGTTTCTATGGTTTGCTGAAGATGTAGGTCTGCCAGCAGTCATAATGAGAGCAACTGGGAAGTACTAACCTTGGTGCAAAGCTCCACATCCATGCTGGAGAGAATGCTTGGGATTTCTCATGGGAGCCAGCGCCCGCAAACAGGTTCTCTCAGAATGAATTTTGGTTATCTGGTTTGATGCTTGAGGCTGTTGTCAGACTTTACTCTTGCAGGGTCCTTTTTGATGCAGGGACTGAAATAAACGTATGGTGATTTTGTGGGTATCATGTAAACTTGAGGGATTTGGAGTAGTGTCAGGGAAAGTGATGTCTCCTTGGCTAGGCTTCCATAGGTTTCTGTTGCTCCTTGGGTGTGGGAAGTTGCAGGGATTAGGAACTTCCAGTCATCCATCCCACTTGGGGTAACTCTGCCACAACGGTAACCTGCAGTTGTTGAGGGCTGGGAGGGTGAAAGCGTGATTGCAGTGTTGCAGTCACACGTTGTGATAGGAGGTGGAGATGGCTAGCTATAAAACAGGTCGTGAAAGTGAACCTTTCGTTCAAATGTGAAATGAAGCTTTGCAAACTTACAGTCAGCCAGCATTGTCTGATACAGTGGGAGACTAGCAAGCTCCATACTTCTTTGGATGCAAAAATGTCTTTGTGATTATCTGTTTATCCTACTGCCATTTGTATGCTGATTATCTACCAGGTGAGGAGCCAAATGGCTCCCTTTGCTGTAAAGCTTGTTGACTGTAATGTGAGATGTGCTGTGATGATTGTAGTGCTCTCTGTTTTGCTGTCTTGTCCATTGGGGCAGCTAATGATGAGTTTTAGGAAGCCTTGTAGACTGTTACTGTTCAGTTGTCCCACCTGCTGCAAACTGGAGCTGCGTATGTCCTACCTTTGGTAGAAGGCACACTGCAATAAGTATTTAAACCGGCATTTTCAGGGCTTGAACTTGAAAACAGTTGTCAGCAGGTGGGTTTTGGAGGTTGAGGAGGGAGAAAGATCTTACGTTTCAGTAGTTGGGTTTGGGTTTGGGCATTTTTGTCTTTTCAAGCATTAAAGCAAAAGAGGATAACATATCATAACAGGATATGCCAAGACTCAGAATATTTCAAGTAAAACCAGTTTTAATGATCTATTTTAAGCTATCTCTAAAGTGAAGCATTTAATAACAGGCTGCCTTTTGCCTGAAATGTAAGTAGATCATGGCTGGAGGTAACTGTAGAATCAGCCAATAGTATAACGAGTTTGTCATTAATTTACTGACTGCTGGAGAATTTTTGAGGGGGAGCTCATATGTGTTAAAAAAACCCCAAAAAACAACCACCCAAAACACAAACCAACAACAAAGATAACAGCTTAAGAAAAATCAAATCAATAAACTTGCCAACGGCCCTGCAGAAAGCATTTAACTAAGTCAGTCTGTCTCGTAATGAAACTGTTAATTTATATGATCGTTGGAAATTTACATTTGATGTGAACAGAGTGTGTATCCAGATACTTGTTTCTCTGACACGTACAGACTCGTTAAGCTGCAGTAACTTGATTGTGTGTTTGAGTGTCTTCTTTCATGCAGCCTCTTGTACTAGCAAAACTGCCAGAGTATAAGGCAGTTTAAACCGACTTTGTTGCGTGCAGGGTTGTCTGTTGGGACAGAAAAGCCTTATTAAGGGCGGAGATGGTGTAATGCTAATTGGTTTTCATGTGAGTTTTAATTTGCATGTGGGAAATGTGGAGGCAGTGAGGAGGTTTCTAAATGGAGCTACTTGTCACTCTGCTCGTTCTTGTCCTCGGCTGCTTGTGCAGGTATCCCTGTTTGATTGCAAAGGAGCTTGTGGAATTGGATACCTAATTCACTTGCACTTCATAGGAATAAGTCCTCTTTGAAAAGTTGAGAGGAAAAGTAGGTAGCTTCTGTTAGTGTTGAAGGCCTGGAGAGTCTTGTGGTTGGGTAATCAAAGGGGCCCAGATGAACAAAATCAAAGTGGAAGCAGTTTGTGGGAAGGTGGCTGGTGAGAACTTTCTCCTCTGTGATCCTCAGGCCTTGTTTCTGCCATGGCCTGGGCAGCTGTGAACTTGGGCACAATTAAAACATATCAAGCAAAGCTGTTTCTTGGATATGAGCAAATGGTTGTGTATGTTGCTGTGCCACCGAGTGCGACATGTCACAATGAACAGGGAGCCGAGGGAATGAGGGGAAGGTGATGTCACCATGAAACTTGTCTAAAATGATCTCTGTACTATGAGTCTTTATCATGCTGTGTGATCCTTTATTTGGGGGTTACAGTCATCATTTTGGGGGTTGGAACCAGCTGATCTTTAAGGTCCTGTCCAACCCAAGCATTCTGTTATTTAGTATTAGGGGCTAATGAACTTGTACCAGATCTGGGGAGGTTCTGATACTGTGTCCTCTTAGCTAGGAGGTTTCAGTTATTTTAAAATGGATTTAGTATCTCTCAGACAGCCTGTAAGCCTTAATTTATTAAAGGTCAGGAAGTGTGTAAGTGGAATATGGTTGAAGTGTGCTGTTCTGTTATGAAATAGGTTTTTCTAGTAGGACCAACAATATATTTTTTCAGTTTTCTGTGCTGTATTTTGTGGACTTGTCTCTTAGCACTGATTTATCACTTCAATTGTGAAGGAGCCAGATGACACAGCTCCAGACAGAACACATCTGCCAGCCACATCTGTGTCCGCTCAATGCTTGTACTCTGGTGGGCAAAGCTGGTCAGGGTCTTCGTGTGCTGCAGGATGTACTCCAGGTTGTCTTACTGATCAGCAGCATGACTTTGGGCAAGATCTCTTTCTTACCTTGCTCTACTCATTTCCCTTTTACCTGTTTAATCAGGGTTTTTTGGACATCAACTTTCTTCCCATCTTTCTTTCATGCTATTAGCACTACCTGGATTTTAGTTAGAGGTGTATGTTGCAAATAACAGGCATATCTTTCTACAATTCAAAATAGCTCTTTACTTTGAAGAAATGTTCTTGATATGATGTTTTGTTTTGTTTTTTTTTCTCAAGCATTCCTATTTTTTCTTGGTTTTGTTGATGTTGCAGTAAAGTCATGAAGATTCTTCAAACAGAGGAGTTTCAGGTTTAGAAAAATGTGAAATGTGATATAGGCACACCAATGGATGTAATTCTGACAATCAGTGTGAAAGTTACTCCCCCCTCCCCCCCCTTTTGTAACGCAGGGCAAGCCTTGGCACCTCATAGTGATGTTGCTTGTGGAGGGTGCTCTTCACAAGTAACACATGCTGTATTGAACCTGCTACCTAGCAGCTGCTTCACAGGGGATGTGGTTGTTGCCCACATGTGGCCCTAGAAGGTGATACTTCAGCAGGTGTTTTTGAGTTTGGAGGCCGCAAAGACAGTCTTGGGCTTTGTATTCTGCTACTGTTTTCCTGATGCAAGAGTAAGTTATGTCAAGGGCTATTAAACGTTTCTGCTGGACTTTCTATTAGTCTAACTAAAATTCTGCAGCTAAAAATAGCACTATTTCTCAGATTGTGAATCCCTTTCTTGTCAAATTCAGACTTCTTTCCCTTCCTTTCTTTCCCTCTGTCCTTGTTCTTTTATTCAGAAGCTGAATGCTAATGACTTAGTCTTCACTAAATTGGTCAGTGTGAAGAAGAGGAGGCTCTGGGGAGCCCTTAGAGCAGCTTCCAGTGCCTAAAGGGGTTGACAAGAAAGCTGGAGAGGGGCTTTTGAGAAGAACATGTAGTGACAGGACAAGGGGGAATGGCTTTAAACTTTCAGAGGGGAGATTTGGATATTAGGAAGAAGTGGAATTTGTGCTGTAGCTGGGTTTGGAAGGTGGTGGTTGGGTACATCAGACTGCTAGGCGCTTGGTCTCCCTAGGTTCTTGGTACAGTTTCACAAGTGAATTGTGCATCGTGAGCACGTTAGTTTCTGGGGGATCAGGTATGACGTATAGTCAATATTATTTTTGCTTGACACACAATTGAAGGTGTGCATGTATGTCTAAATAATTTGTGAATGTGGGCGTTGTTAGGGAATTCTATAAAATATGCTAGAGCAGTTCCTTGTGTTGTTTAATATGCAAACTACCTCTGCTTTGCTTCACCTGCCAAAGCACATCAGCTGTTCATGAACAGATAAATTGACAGAGTCAGCACTTCAGACCTCCAAAGAAAGCACATTTCAGTCAATGAACTCCAAAGGCAAAATAACTCTCCTAAGTTGCTAACTGGTGTCCTGTCAATAAGATAAGGTGCTCTTGTGGCTGGGGCCAAAACTGTAGTCATAAGAGCTGGATAGAACTGCGCACTACTAAAACACTGGGCTGCGTCACCAGAAGTGTGACCAGCAGATTGAGTGAGGTGATCTTGCCTGGTGAGAGCCCCCCTGCAGTGCTGCATCCAGCTCTAGGGACAGCAGCAGAAGAGGGATGTGGAGCTGTTGGAGTGAGTCCATAGGAGGCCACGAAGATGCTCCAGGGTCTGGAGTATCTCTGCTTCAGAGACAGGCTGAGAGAGTTGGGCTTGTTCAGCCTGGAGAAGAGAAGGCTCTGGGGAGAACTTAGAGCAGGTCTAGGAGAAGGTGTTTGGAACTAGATGAGCCTTAAGGTCCCTTCCAACCTAAACTGTTCCAGACGTACAGTCTAACTGGAACCTGAAATATATGTGTTTTGTGTTGAGAATTGTGGTTCTCCAGAAGGGTTAGGGGCTCTGATGCTGATCTTGGGGATGGGAGGACTAAATCTTCCATGATCTGAATCACAATAAGAAACATGTCTTATCAAGGACTTGGCCCATGTAAAACAGTCTTCTGCTTTGCTTGTTAGAGTCAGTGGAAAGACAGTACAGATGCTGAGATCAAGATCTGCTCTGTCTGGCAAGAATGCAAACTGCCGTGGTGAAATCCTGGAGTCTGGAAGAACTGTACTTCCTGCCCGATCAGTTTTTAAAAGACTAAGTCATTAAACTAATTACGCATAATTCAGAATTGGCTGGGGAGCAGTAGCAGTGTGTTTGTAGGGACTGTTGTCTGTTCAAACTCAAAACAGACTTTTTTTTTTTTTTATTTCAACCAAGCTTTAGAAAGGTGGAAAGAATGAAGCTGGAGAGGGAAAAAATGGTCCATGTGGCTGATGCTAATCCCATCTCTTAATACAGTGCTGGATGAGTTTCACATACCTGATTGTGAGTGAAATAAAAGCCTGTATTGAGTTAATTAGAATAGTAAAAAAAAAAAGTCCCAACAAACCAAACAACCCAAAAGAACAAAAAACCCCAAATCCTCAAACTAACAAAAAACCCCCAACCCATTATGAACTGTTAAATTAACAGATCATGCACTTTGCTATTTAATCAAGGTTCTGCATGTTGAACTTGCCTTTCGTTACATGGAGTACTGTTGAATTCTGATTTACAGTCTCAGACATTTCTGTTTGCTAGCCCTTTCTTAAAAGGTGAGGCATTTTTGGTCTCGTGAACGTGTTGGCTTTGAGTATCTGCAAACATGAAGGTAAAAAAAAAAAGTGAAGCCCTGTAATACTTCAGCATATGAGCGCTCAATCTACAAGCATTTGTTCTTGTACAGTTGGATGGAGGGCTTCCCCCTAGATCTGCACCCAGGATGAGTTTCAGGAACCAGTTCTTTTTTCTCTCCTCCATAAAAGGAGCCACCACGTGCAGTGAGCAAATCGGGAGTGTACCTGTGACAAGAGATTAGAGTGATTGGACTAGAACTCTAACAGGGTGCCTGGATGATAAAAAGGGTGTTGATAGAGTTACTAAGAACACTATGTTCAGCTCTGGGCCCTCATTACAAGAAAGACATTGAGGTGCTGGAGCAAGTCTAGAGGAGGGCAGTGGAGCTAGTGAAGGGTCTGGAGCACAGGTCTAATGAGGAATGGCTGAGGGAACTGAGGTGCTTTGTCTGGGGAAGAGAAGGCCCAGGGGGGACCTTATCACTCTGTAACTACCTGAAAGGAGGATGGAGTGAGGTGGGGTTGGTCTCTTCTCTCAGGTAACAAGTAATAGGACAAGAGTGAGTGGCCTCAAGCTATGCCAGGGAAGGCTTAGACTTGGTATTAGAAAAAGTTTCTTCCCCGAAAGGGTGGTTAGGCTTTGGAACAGGCTGCCCAGGGAATATGGTAGAATCACTGTCCCTGGAAGTATTCAAAACCTGTGTAGACAAGGCCCTTAGTGACATGGCTTAGTGGTGGACTAGGTAGTTCTGGCATATTGGTAGGACTTGATGATCTGGAAGGTCTTTTTCAACCTAGTTGTTTCTATGATTCTACATTAGTTACAGCAGAAATGCCCAGTGTCTTTGGTAACTCTCAGGTTCTCAAAGTTAAAGGCTCTCTACTTATTACTGACTTCTATGTGAGTTAGACTTCGGTGTGTAATCAGATTAGGTATCCTTAAAATTTCTAATGGGATCCTTGAAAATCTGCCAATGCGCTATTTAGGTTTTCTGATGAATTGTTTTAATGGAGCTCTGCCTTGCTATTTAAGTCTTCGGGGGTAGCCTCAGGCTGCTTACTTTCCAATTTCTTGTGTTATCTGTAGATAAATGTCTACCTTATTGGAGCTTAATGGCCAATCAGCTGAGTCAAATGAAATCTGAAAACACAAAAAACCAGTTCTTGGTGCTGGCAGGATCTTGTTGTCCTAACTGAGGCTGAATTCAGAGCTGCTGGTCTGCTGACTGCCTTGTATGTAGTCTCATGCAGACACTGTGTTCGTCTTGTAAAGCCTAGTTTAGCTAATTTTCACTGCAGTGTTGGTGCTTCCTTTGTTTGCTCATCAGTAGTTGCAAAATTGGGCAGCCCACTCTTGTGAACAGACTTTCCCATTTAATTAGTGATCAATGTAACTTCCTTTGGGCCTGTATCAGAGAGACCTTTGAAAGGCCTGTCGGAGCCTGTTAAATTAAACCAACACAACTTAGATTTCAAAAAGTCCTGGTGGTTATCTCTCTTGAACAGTGATACGGGGTATCTCAAACAGGCAGTGGCTTTTGGGAGATGAGGCACTCTTTCCACCTTCACCAGTCTAGCCCTTGAAGGTGGCATGAATTGAGTATTTGCATACATGAGCCTTCCAAGCTGCTCTGCACATCTCCGTAGGAAAATACGCTTGGCAAAGACATAGTAAATATTCCCGTGTTTACTTCAATTTGGAAGTTGTTGGCCTATTGTTTTGGAAAAAAATGTGTTATTGAAATGCTGTAGTAAATGTTTTGGTTAGAGAACAGTTTGAGTGAGCTCAACTGTCAAAACTAAACCCTGAGTGTAAGCAGCTGTACCAAGAGCTTGTCATTGCATGATTCCAGGGCACGATTGTTTTGGATACCTCGAAATCTGGAGATTCATAATTGTTTTTTAAACAAGCTTCCCAGGTTGTTTCCTGGTCCTCCCTCAATGCTGCTCCTCCAGCATTGAACAGAGTAAGGGATAGGTATGTATGCATGCAAGAAGAGAAGTTGACACCATAGCAGGGGGTCATATGGAGACACTGTGAGTGTGAAGAAGAGGGCAGTTAATCTCTGTGTCTGAAATGACTTTAATTTGTCAGTTCCAGGGAATCACTTACCTCTATAAAGTCACTATGTGGTAGTTGAGCAGGCAGGAGTTTGGGAAGCTGGAGTTTCATCGGCTGGGGGGAGAGCCTAGCTGTATTTTAATCAGAATCACTGAACTGAGTATTAGCTGCAATATATATATATGGGTATTAGACACCCCATTCCTGGCAGTGCTCAAGAACAGGTTGGACAGGGCTTGGAGAAACCTGGTCTAGTGGAAGATGTCCATGCCTGTGGCAGAGGGCTGGAACTGGATGAGCTTTAAGGTCCCTTCCAGTCCAAACCATTCTATGATACCTGCTCAAAGACTTTTTGTTATGACTCTTCATGTTTACTACTGAGGAATAAATTATTCAAGATACACTTGTGGGATTTAATATTAATACTTTGCATTTTTTTATTAGGCATCTTAAAAAGCAGCTTATATATTTGGAAAACTATTGATTGGTATGTATCTTCAGGTACCCATTCTCTTGGCATCCAGGAAGCAGGGAAATATATATTATGCATACTTGCAACATTCTCATGGGATAGGAGAGCATTAGTAATCATTAAAAGATTAGGAAAACTGAAGCCAAGGAAAGCAGAGTAATATAATCATATAAGACATCTGTGGCAGGGCTGAACCCTTGTCTCTGGTCTTCTCAAATTCCACCCAGGAAGCTGCCCTTTCCTGACAGGGATCCTGTCGGCAAGGCTGGACTGTGTCGCAAGTACTGACATTAATCTTCCTCCTCCTGAAGCTTGTATTGCCAGCATTCCTGTTGGGAGCAGACTAACAGTTGGCACACTAGCCTTGAACCATTGTGGTGTTTAGTGTGTCATTGTGGTGTTTCAACAGCAGCTGGGTGATGTATGGCTGCCAGTTGGTAAAGCCTCAACTCTGGCAACTGCTGTTGAGGTTGGAAGCTCCAGGAGTGTGGAGACTATCGTTTAAGTGCATGTGGACAGCACATAGGGCTGTCTGGTAAGCCTGATGAAGAACTGGGAAGGGGCAGGGTTGGTAACACAACGTGCAATTAATGGTCATGTCCCCCTACATCTGTTTGGTTTTTAGTAGTACAAATAGGCAGTGGCATCAGTGGAAAGCTCATGTGGGAAGTACAGTAGGAACAGACTCTGTTCTTTTTCCTAAATTACTTTTATGTGTTGGTGGTAGGAAATGTGCCTCTGTGCTACCACTGACAGCCTTCAGTGGCTGGCGGGAGGGTTTTAAATCCAAGAGTGAGTTCTGTGTCTTTCTGCTGAGCTTCTATTTGAATTTATTTGCCTTGGCAAAAAAGTTGTCTGACTTGAAGACATGCTATGCACAGGCTTAAAATATCTTGAAACAGTAGGGTTTGAATACCACCTTTGCTTTCTCAGGAGCAAATACTGCGACTGACTATGCAGATCACATTTGAAAGTTTTTTTTCCCTACCTGCCCTTTACTTTGAGCACAGCCTTTTATTTATTTATCATCTCCCCCCTCTTCCCCACAAGGTAATAAGATGTAGTTACTGAAATTATTTGATTTTGTGCATGGAGCACTCACTGTGTCTCTCTGAAGTTGGGAGTATTTCACACATGGGTAGAGTAGGACACAAATCAAGGTGATGTGTGATGATGTACAAGTAGAATTAAAATAACATCCTAGAGATAACGGTGCTTCTTGGCAGTACATAACACCAGGCCTACTATTTGCTGTCTACCTTGCTTTGTGCCATGCTTGAAATGGAGATACCGCTTACCTACCTCAGGTTCTTGAGTTTTGTAAAGGCTGGCAAGTGCTCGGTATCTCAGAGTGAGTCTCATCAATAATTCATTATCACTTAATTGCTGGAGCTGACTTCTGATTGATTTGGTAAGTAGGGCACTAGGAAGTGGCAGATTTCCCCAGTCATTTCTGCTTCGCTGCTCTTGCCAGCCTCTCGTGGGGAAGTTGTTCACATGCCTTCTCACTTGCCATGGATGCTTTGCCGTAGGGCCACAATAAAACTAGAGGAGCTTGCAAAAAGAAGGGGGTAGGCAGCATCAGATGGGGTTTTGGATTTCTTTTTGCATCGGTAGCATGTCCAAGAAAGGCTGGACCACAAACACTGGAGTTGGAGGGTTCGGCTCTGCACGTGGGACATACCATCGCTGTGTGTTGGTGAATCTTTTGCTTGCTCAGAGAGGTTTCTCCTGGATGGCTGCCTTTCATTCCTGCTGCTTCTCAAAGTGCTTAAAGTTGTGCTTGTTCTGTCTGTTGCTGTTGCCTATGAGCTAGTCTGAGAAGACTGTTTCACTTGTCCCTTTTAGCTCACACGTAAAATACATGACCACCATGTAGGACACTTGTAGCCTGTGGTGTTTACCAAGAACAAGTTTGGTGCTAGGGTCCTGGGTGAGTTTTAGCACTGCAGTTTATTCTCTGTATCTTAGTTTTCCCGTGATACTTTTAGCTAGTTCACAACTATGGGTCAGTGTACGTGGTTAAATGTAATTATTATGTTTGTGTTAACTTCCTGAATCAGAAATTCTAATCTACATAACTTGCAGCAGAGCAATGAGAGTGTACATCTTTTTTCTGTGTTGTATATTGTGTTTAATTAAAAAATTAATCGCATAGGAGATTAGGAAAACGGGAAATCCGTTACATTCGGCCTTTGCTGAGTGATTGAAAAATTGAAGTTAAATGAATTGTATTTATTAATTGAGCTTCACACCTTTTTCCTTTTTAAAAGGGACTAAACCTTGAGTAAGAGAAACCCTGTTGCTTAAGTAGAAGGCCAAGACAATCAAAGTGCTTTCAATATAACAGGCAACTCTATAGTTAATTTCTCCTGCAACCGATCCGGTTACATAGCCATTAACAGTTAAATTATTAATAAAGTACTGCTGCATAAAGCTGATGTTGGTTATCCTCTTCCCTCTGTGCACCAGGGGCACAGGGGTCTCATTCCTCAAGCAATGTGAGATGCAGACAGGCTTTCTTCCAGACTTGAACGTGGCCAAGTTGCCAGTGTCTTTCACAAGGAATTTATGTTACAAGGAATGATGAGCAACCTCTTACCTACTGGCAAATGAAGGCCTGGCTAGAATGAATGGCTTTGGGAGGCACTTTGCACTGGTGTCTCTGATAGCCAGAACACCCTGATGGATTGTCATGGTTTAACTCCAGCTGGCAACTGGGCCCCACACAGTTCATTACTATTGCTCGCTGCCTCCCATTGGGATGGGGGAGAGAATGGGAAGAGTAAAAGTGAGAGAACTTGTGCCTTGAGGTAAAGACAGTTTAACAGGTAAAGCAAAAGCCACGTGCACTGAAGCAAAGCAAAACAGGGAATTCATTCACCACTTCCCATGGACAGGCAGGTGTTTGTTCAGTCACCTCCAGGACAGCAGGGCCCCATCGCATGTAATCGTGACTTGGGAAGACCAACGCCATCACTCTGAATGTGCTCCCCTTCTCTCTTCTTTCCCCAGTGTTAGGTGCTGTGCGTGGTGTCCTGTGGTACGGCGCATCCCTTGGGTCAGCTGGGGCCGGCTGTCCTGGCTGTGTCCACTCCCAGCTCCTTGTGAGCCCCCATCCTGCTCACTGGTGAGGTGGGGAAAAGGAGCAGAAGAGGCCTTGGCTCTGTGTAAGCACTGCTCAGCAGTAACAGAAAACACCCCTGTGTGAGCAGCAGTTTCCAGCACAAATCCAAAACACAGCCCCATACCAGCTACTACGAAGACAATTAACTCTGCCCAAGCCGAAGCCAGGCTAGTTGTGTAATGTGAGTCACATGTTATCCAGTGACTTCACCTGCGTCTCATGATGGTGCTTGTCCCGTGTCCCAGGCAACATGGCTTGTTGTGTTCTGCTGATGTGGCATGTCTCCTGCCAACAGGAGGGTAGAGCTGGCCTGTGAGATTGCTGTGACAGACTGTCACTATGCATTAAAGTGCCCTTTTTTGGAAGCATCTTGAAGGATAGTGACTTTGTTTGTTTGTAATAAAAAGAAGATTTTAAAAGGTCCTGATTTTACAGTCTGTATGATCTAAGTGCAGGATTCATCATCTTTGCCAAGTATATTTGTCTGTGTAACAGTGTTTTTTGGGGGTTTTTTGTTTGGTTTTTTTTTTTTTGTGCTAATGTGCTGCTCTCCATATACTGCAGTAATTTGCCACTATTTGGTAATGTAAGGGCAGGAAAAATTTAGGGAAGGTAGTTGTGTTAAATTAAAACCCACTTCTACTTTTGTAGGAGGAGGGTCTTTGCTCTTTTTCATTTTCTTTTTTTCCATTTGCTTTGTGTCTTCTCTGAAGTATATGATCTCTTTCTGAACTATTTAACTAATTTTCTAAGGCTATGTCAAGGTCCTTTACCTCAAGGAGCTTTGTACCTTACTGTGAAGGCCTGTTCCTCTGATCCCGATGAAGTGGATTCAGTGAAGAGAGAAAACCTCAGTGTATGGATGACTGCAGTTAACTGGGCTTTCTGACTGGGAAGGTGGGAGCTGTGACTCTGCAAGTCTTTTACAGAAAATCTTAGCAGAATGTGTCAGCTTGTCTTATAAGAGAAGTAGAAATTATTTTAGTGGCTGGGAATCGAACTTTAAGAAATGAATCTAAGAAGAATCTTAGGTGCCTTTTTAAGGAAATAATTGCTCCCAAGTGTTTTCAGTTCAGGCTTTCCCAGGAGAACAATGACTTTTGGATGTTCAGCACCTTACCTGTGAAGATCGTCTGAGAGCTGGGCTTGTTCAGCCTGGAGAAGAGAAGGCTCCAGGGAGCCATTAGAGCAGCTCCCAGTGCCTAAAGGCACTGCCAAGAAATGTGGAGAGGGGTTTTTGACAAGGGCCTGTAGGGGCAGCACAAGGGGAATGGCTTTAACCTGACAGAGGGCAGATTCAGATGAGATCTTAGGCAGAAGTTCTTCCCTGTGAGGGTGGTGAGGCACTGGCACAGGGTGCCCAGAGAAACTGCAGCTGCCCCATCCCTGGCAGTGTTCGAGGCCAGGTTCGACAGGGCTTGGAGCAGTCTGGTCTAGTGGAAGGTGTCCCTGCCTGTGGCAGAGGGTTGGAACTGGATGACTTTTTAGGTCCCTTCCAAGCCAATCCATTCTATGGTTTTGTGGTTCCCATTCTATTAAATATGGGCTCGCATGTTTGAGGTGAGATTACGTATTGCAGCACTTCTGGTCCCGTGTAAGCGTGCTTAGGTACTTTGTTAGAAAATCTAAATACAAATAAGCAGCAGCCAGTAAAGGCTGCAAGTGGGTTGAGGTGTTCTTCTGTCCAGTAAGAATTGTCATAGAGTAAGATGTATTAAAGAGTTATTGTAATGGCAGTGATGCACAGATGCAACAGCTCATGGAAATGCAAAGGCTGGAGACTGCTTTGCTTGGTTGCTGCTTGTGTTAAGTGGAATAGGAGAGACCTTGGTTAGTGTTCAACTAGTGGTCTGTTTTGATAGCAGTAGCTGTTAGTTTAGTACTGTGTATTGCCTACCAGAACATCCTTTAAAATACCTATTATGTTCATTTTCTTCTGAACTTCTTGTGGTGTGTGGGAGGGACAGAAAGGAAGGTGCAAATGTGTATGTGAGTGGTACTGGAGAGCCACAGTTAGAACTAACCAGTTGCTTATTTTTTGGGGCTATAAAAGAAATGTGAACATGGTTGTTACAGAGAAAACGTGTCCTGGTTTTCCTTGTATTCCAAAGACATCTCTTACTGCTTGCCTTATCTTACCCAGACGTGATAGCTGCTGGGCCACAAGTCTTGGCATTGCGTGGTGTTAGCAATTCTTTGCTTGCTGACCTGAAAGAAAGAACTCTTGAGACTCAAAAATGCAGGGTTTTGAGCTATGCTGCCTTATCCAGTCAATACAGTTGTATTTTTCTTCTTTATTTCTTTCCCCCTAATCTCTGGAAAATTAGACAAACTACTGTGAAGTGTGATACCTTTCTTTTAGTTGTGATTAATCAAATGCAGTCTCAACCAGTAAAAAACCACAGTATGTGAGACCCACTACGCTAAATTTACACCCTGCAATTTTCAGACATTAGCTGCTGCTAAATTGGCAGAGAGACTGGAGTCAAATATACCTGCTTTGCAATTATATCTGCTGCTTTGGTAATTATGGGAATGGACAACTAGGCCAATGAGACTGAAAATTAAAATTAGCCCTTAACAGCAGCGTGCTGAAACTGCTGTTTCATTTGTGTATTTATTCATCAAGGCTCTTGAGAACCTCCATTATGGCCAGTCTCAGGCAGTGCTGCAAATGATAGCGCTTGCTTCCCTAGATCGTTGCAAAAAGGATTGTCAAATCTATGAACATAGTGCATCCGAAAGTTGGGGTTTATGTGAGAACAAATGTGTCCTGCCTTGGAACCAAGTAGATACACACTTTGATAAATTTATCATGTAGAAGCCGTGTCTTTTGTCTGAGCATCTTGAGTTCTCTGGGTTACTGAGATGTTACGGACTTCTGTTTCTGCTGAATATTTCACACAATTCCTGCGAATCTTGTCTGTTCTCCTGGTCTCCATCTGTGTAACTCTGCGGGTGACTCCCCAGCTCCACAGTTTGGCTCTGCTCGCTGTCTGGACATGTCTGGATAGGAAGCCTCCTTGGGTTCTTCAGAAAGTTCACTTTGTAGCATGCATAAATGTGATGGATGCCAGGAGGAATGTGGAGCTTTTAGAATTTGCTTAATCAGCAAAATAGTGCATGGGGTTATAGCAAGCTTTTGGAGATCTCCTAAGTTTTGAGGGCCACAAAGATGCTCTGTGGGTTGGAGCACCCCTCTTATGGAGACAGGCTAAGAGCTGGGCTTGTTCAGCCTGGAGAAGAGAAGGCGCTGGGGAGGCCTTAGAGCAGCTTCCAGTGCCTAAAGGGGCCAACAAGAAATCTGGAGAGGGGCTTTTGACAAGGACCTGTAGTGACAGGGCAAGGGGGAATGGCTTTAACCTGACAAAGGGGAGATTGAGATAGGATCTTAGGAAGAAGTTCTTCATCCCCTGTGAGGGTGCTGAGGCGCTGGCAGAAGTTGCCCAGAGAAGCTGTGGCTGCCCCATCCCTGGCAATGTTCAAGGCAAGGTTAGATCAGGCTTGGGGCAACCTGGTATAGTGAAAGGTGTCTGTCCCTGCCTGTAACAGGGGAGTTGGAACTGGATGAGCATTCAAGGTCCCTTCCAACCCAAACCATTCTGAGACTGTAGGATTATTCTCATGCATATATCCAAAGCTTTTCTGCTTTTTGCTAAATCTTCTGCTGTTTTCATTCCTGTATTCTTCAGTCTTCACTGTACTCTTAAATGCAGCAACTGTTGAAAGAGCTGAAGTCCAAGATTGATTATATTGCAAACAGCCTCCTGATTTTACTGCTAGTTTGAAAGCAGTATATAAGACATGGTTTGTGTGGATGGGGTCTGGCTATGTAGTGTTTGGTGGAAAGAACTCATCACCAGCATCTTGTGAAGGCTGCAGTGCCACACCACGTACAGCACATTAATTTCCTGCCTGTGCTGGAGACACTGCATGTGTTCCTTTGCAGTGCAAAAAAGTTGTTGTGCTCAGACTCAGGCTTCTATGAGTAAGTGAAATAGATAAGGTGAAACTAAACTCCTGTGAAAAGAACAAGCCTCTCCAATATAATCCCTGCCATGTATTTTCCTAATAGCTTGTTTTCTATTGACAGAATGCAAATGCCATTTATTTTTCTATCATTGATTTGCTTACAGAAAGCAGCAGAAATCTAATCCATGCAGCAAATACTGAGTCGCTTTATCTTCTGTATAGAATTTTGTTATTACTGTGTAAAGCACTTCAAAGAGCTCAGTTTAAATGGGAGAAAAGCATGCTTTAGGTAGGTGGCTATAAAAGCTGTTATTTTTCACTTGAAGTGATTATTTTCTAGGTCTCTGGTAGTGATTAGGAGAAATTTCCAACTTCAGGTAAATCACTAGTTGTTGTATACATCTGTCCATCCTGAACCCCATCTTCTGCCCCCAGTTAACTCTCTTTTGAGGCCTACCTAGTGCATGACATGTTACCAGAGCTACAAGGAAAGGGCAAACACACATGGTCTTCTATAAAAGAAACCTCTTAATTCTGAAGTAATGGGAAAATCTCTTCAAATAGACCTAGGGCATGACATTTGAAGAGGCTCATGTCCTGTGAAATCTTACTGTTGAATTAGACCAGTATATTAGCAGTGATATCCAAAGCATTGCAAGTACGGTGTGAGGTCCTGGATAGTCTAAAAGATGTTGCTGAGGCTGCACCGTGGCTTGTTTTGTTTTCAGTACGGAGTGGAAGAAAACGGGCTTATTCTAGCCCAGCCTCGTGGTCCTCTGAAATCAAAGCTCTAGTTTGGCTTGTGATCTTAAATTCATGTTTTTCTGAAATGATTTTTTTTTTTAATAGTCATCTATTTCCAGACAATTCTCCTGTTCAGGAGCGCGGGCTGTGTGCCATCACTGGCACCTGGCACAGCCCCTCTCCTCTTAAACGGTTGTTTTCCTGATTGTCTTCTGCTAATTCTTCTGATAATTTTAATGGTTGCTTCAGTGTATTGTTTGGAAAATCACTGTTGTTCCTCTTCCCGGTATTTTTAGGAAGCCTCAGGAGGGAGGTTTCTGGTCTCCTTGTTTTCTGTTCTTAGGGCAGGACTTCAAAGCAGGAGCAGAGTTGCTTTCCCAGGGGAGGGAAGTCTGCAGATCTCTCTCTGTCTAGATTAAAATCATGGTTATCTGTCATCAGTCTCCTCACGCTTGGAAATTAGCTCAGTGTTGTTGAGTGCGAGTTTATGAGGTTTTTTTCCTTATTGTTAAGGACACTGATGTTTTGTTTGTTACTCTGGCACGCATCCTGGCCTTTCTTGGCTTTGCCCCCCTCCACAGCGCCTCACATCCCAGCTGTGTCTAGCTGGCTCTTTCCAAGGTGTGGCCTTTTCATATAGTCACATAGCCCCAGTTCTCTTCTCGTTACCAAGATCACAGCTTGCTTTCTTTTCCTGATGTGAAGTACCGATTCTAAATGCGTAAGTTACTCCTGCTAGCATCAGGAGTATAATGTAAAACATGTAATGTTTAAAATAATAGCCCTGCATCTGGATTGGGGCAGTCCCAAGCACAGCTGCTGCTTGGGTGAGACCGGACTGACAGCAACCATGAGGAGAAGGACTTGGGGGTGTTGGGTGATGAGAAGCTCCCCATGACCCAGCAGTGTGTGCTTGCAGCCCAGAAACCACCCACGTCCTGGGCTGCATCGCCAGCAGAGTGAGCAGCAGGTCAAGAGAGGGGATTCTCCCCCTCTGCTCTGCTCTGGTGAGACCCCCCCCCAGCAGTGCTGTGTCCAGCCCTGAGGCTGTCAACACAACAGGGATGAGGAGCTGTTGGAGCAAGTCCAGAGGGGCCATGGAGATGCTTTGAGGACTGGAGCAGCTCTGCTCTGGAGACAAGCTGAGAGAGCTGGGCTTGTTCAGCCTGGAGAAGAGAAGGATCTGGGGAGACCTAAGGGCAGCTCTAGTGGGAGGTGTCCCTGCCCATAGCAGGGTGTTGGAACTAGATGTGCTTTAAGGTCCCTTCCAACACAAGCCATTTCATGTTTCTGTGATTATCATAACTTTTTCTTGCTTTGCTTATTCCACAATGTTCACGCAGTGAGTTGGCTTTTAGAGCCTGACTGTTTCTGGCACACCTGTCATCAAATACTTATTCACCAGTAAAGTCTCAACATCTGATACCAGCCTTTACCACCTACATGCTTGCTGGGACGCAGCATGCCATGTCTGGTTCTGATATGCAGCTTTCCTTACTGGGGAAGACTTTGAGATGCAGCTGCCAAGACAGTTACTGCTTTTGAAAATTTGCCTTCCCTGCTTAAAGAGAGGATTGTGGCATGGGTGTTGAGGACAAGCAACTTTATCAGCCTAAGTGTTATCTGTTGGAGTTGGAAATGGGAGGAGTGTTTTTGGTTTAGGATATCTGTTTTAGATAGATTGTCTGAGAAAAGATTACTGTCCTTGTCTTCCTCTAAACCTCTTAAAACGCATGCCACAGCATCAAGAAGGTGTTTGGGCTGACCCTCCTTCTAGGGCATGTATGTTCCTCTCCAATGACCATTCTGGGATGGCAGATGCCCTTGAAAATTGCTGGTGCACAGTGCTGAGAGTAAATGGCTTTAAAGGTTAACTTTTTTAAAGCTTGCTGCCCACTTGTGTTTAAGTTTGTGCAACTGGATAGTAAGAGGGAAGACAGGAGCTTACAGCCAGGGCTGAGGAAAGATGTGGCAGTTAATGCTGATTTGTATCATTAACTGTTAAGGAGATAACACCTTTAGCTAATCACAGCTGTGTACAAAAAGCAGATGTGGTTAGTTTGATGTAGTGCTTCTGAAGCTGATCAATAATCATAGAATCTCAGAACAATTTGGGTTGGGAGGGACCTTAAAGCTCATCCAGTTCCAACCCCACCTACCACTAGACCAGGTTGCTCCAAGCCCTGTCCAACGTGGCCTTGAACACTTCCAGGGATGGAACAGCCACAGCTTCTCTGGGCAACCTGTGCCAGGGCCTCACCACCCTCACAGGGAAGAACTTCCTAAGATCTCATCTGACTCTCCCCTCTGTCGGTTTGAAAGCCATTCCCCTTTGTCCTGTCCCTACCTGCCCTTGTCAGAAGCCCCTCTCCAGACTTCTTGTATCAGCGTAGTGCCAAAAAAAAATAATAAAAGATTAGTGAATTAGCCCTTGCAGAGACAGGTCTCAAAGAGCACTTAAAACCCCTTTGTTCTTTGAAAGTAAATGTTCGGATTCTGTGTTGGGGAAATTGAAAGTTAACTATGCGAAGTAGGTCTTTATTGACATGGGGTATTGTGTGAGGAGATTTAAACCTAGCCTCTTCCAGTTAGCAGCGCAAACCAATGGCTCTCCAAGATACTTATTGTTAAATGGAATTTCTGTTCATCACTTCTGTTCTAGGTTATTCCTTGAAATATGATTAAGTTTTGGACAGTGGACTTTTGTTTTGGACCTGCTAGGTATTGGGTGGGCAAATATATTTTTTTTTTTTACCAGCTCAGCTCATATCTGTATACCTGGACAGTTATGCTGCAAAATCCCAGCTATAACTTCATTTCACACATTGTTGTTCTTTATTCGTTTCTTGCCCTTCCTATCATTGTTGAATGATACATTCCAATTTAATCTTGGTGCTGACTTTGTGCGAGAATTACTGTCCAGTTTCACCGTTTGTCTTCACTGGGTTACACAAGCTTATGATATATGCTTGGGCAATGCTTTCGGCAGTATCCTGTTGCCAAAGAAGACGTTAGACAAACAGGGCTGTGTTTGAGAGAACAAGAAGCTCAAACCTTGGTATAACAGGAGAAAGTAAACATAACTAGAGGGGGCTGACAAGAAAACTGGAGAGGGGCATTTGACAAGGGTATGTAGTGACAGGACAAGGGGGAGTGGCTTTGAACTGGCAGAGGGGGGATTGAGATATTAGGCAGAAGCTCCTCCCTGTGAGGGTGGTGAGGCTGGCATAGGCTGCCCAGAGAAGCTGTGTCTGCCCTATCTCTGGCAGTGTTCAAGGCCAGGTTGGACAGGGCTTGGAGCAGCCTGGTCTAGTGGAAGGTGTCCCTGCCCATGGCAGGGGAGTAGGACTGGGTGAGCTTTAAGATCCCTTCCAGCCCAAACCATTCTGTGATAGCATTCTGTATGTAGTTTGGTTTCATCTCACATGAATGTGTAAAGGCTAGATTTATGGGTGAGTGATTAGGCCCTGCATTGAGAGAGCACTTTAAAATTTCGTGTTCTATTGTGTTTTGCAGACGGAATGTAATTTTCTCAACAGTTTGTGAACTAAAGACAATTTTGTATTGAATACCTAGGAAAGATCCTTGAATAAAGCACAGACTGGTTTGGTTGCATGGGACCTGTCCAACGTAAAGTATAACCTTCAAATCATTCCCTAATAAACAACCATTTGGTTTTATCTTGCAATACCATGTGCAGGAAGTGAGTAATTGGGGTTTTTGCTCTTTTGACTAGGCCTGATCAATTTTAAATCTTGAAAATGCTAGATATTTAATATATTGCATCTTGTGGGTCACAGTTGGAAAACTGAAAGAGGGGAAACTGAACCTGAACAGTGAGCAGTTCCTTGAATAATCACTAATTTACCCGCTGCTTCTGTGAAGAAACATTTCTGAGTACTCCTATTGCAATGGGACTGTCAATCTGCCTTTACAAATAACCCTCATGACTTCCAGTGTTGCATATGCAATGTAATCATCAGGCAGTTTAAATGAGGATAGGGGAGGATAGGGATTAAAACTGTTCAAGAGGATTTAAGTTGTTGGTAATCACTGGCAGGTGTCCTTTACTTGTGACAGATGGCTTAGGTGTTGTCAGGGGCTTTGCGGCAGAGCAGTAGAGAGCTTGTCTTATTCTTTGCTTCCCAAAGCCAGCCTGAATGTGCACTGGGGTGCTTTTTTGCTGTTCTGGCAAGGCGCTTTTGCATTAGTGCATCGCAAAGCAAATAAAGATGAAGACTAGCATTTATGGGAGTTTGAGATTAATGAGCATGCAGCTGCAAACAACTTTTTTATTATATCAAAGATGTTCATTGAAGAGATGGAAAGTAAACTTCATCCTTGTTAGTGTACTTTCCTACCTGTTTGGTGCTGTTAATGGGCAATCTTTTATGCACTACATGCTTGAAGTCAGTATAGGACCTTCCTCTTCAGAACTTGTGCCTTCTTTTCATTTTAACCTTGGTGAAGTGTAGTACAAAGGTTAAGTTGTTGCTACAGATTTTTTGTGTGGAGTCAGGAATCCTGACTGCTGTTCCTTCATAATGCGCATTGGCTCTGCCTTCTGTTTCAGTCCAGTGACCATTAAGCCAAGTCTGCCTTAATTCCACTGGTGTTACCTTGCTGACAACACACTTTTATAGCCAGCAAAGTTCATGCATACATGTTACACACAAGTTTATAGGCCAAGCATAATGTTTGTAGCTTCTTCACACTCAGCTTTGAATTACCCTTCTGGGTGCATCATCTGCATTAGTAGATATCCACAAAGTAGATGCAGAGCGAGTCAGATATTTCATGTCAACACAAAGAAGTATGATAAGATACATCAGTTCTTAGTGGCTAAATTTACAGGAGCAGATGGACCCGAATGTAAGCATTTGCAAATAGTTTTGCAGTCTCTGAGGAGTCAAGTCTTGTAATATCTTACCAGTCACTT
The DNA here is from genome assembly GCA_017639245.1 of Myiopsitta monachus. Classification (NCBI taxonomy): domain Eukaryota; kingdom Metazoa; phylum Chordata; class Aves; order Psittaciformes; family Psittacidae; genus Myiopsitta; species Myiopsitta monachus. The sequence goes on from CM029924.1 coordinate 17,486,854, forward strand.
AGCATTACTTGTTTGCCCTCTTTAAGATGATGGAGGAAGATCAAAAAGTGTTTGTTAAAGTCTGCCGTTACAGCTCACCTTCCTCTAGTTGTGGTGTGTTTTGCTGGTGTACAAATACTGGCAGGTGTTGAAGGTCATGTCTTTTTGATGCCATTTTGCTTCAAAATCTAGCTACTGACATGTTCTAGTTTCTCTCCTTTTGTTTTCACCACACGTTGCAGATTTCAGTAGAGAGCAGATTTCGGATGTGCTGAAAGCAGACCTGGTGTGGATTTACATCCAGCAAAGGGATAAGCAGGAAAAGAGAATGAATGCATTAAAGTATGGAACATACTGTGTGTATCATGTGATAGGCAAGTATCCTGAGTACCTCATCAGCCTCACAGCTCCATACCAGCCAGGATCAAAATAATTCTCACATTTGAGAAGCTTTAAGCAGTAATCCATTGGAATTGCCCAGTGCAGATCCCAGGATTCCCGCAGATGTGCAAAAAGATTGGCAGTGAAGAGTTCACGTTTCATCATTGACAACAGGTCCTTTTTGCAAAGAGCCTGAAGTTACGTGGCATTGTTCACGAGGGTGTTGAGCATAGAAGTGTCTTGTGTTTCTTCCTCAAAACCTGCTTGCCCAGGGTGATTATCTACTCTCAGTAATGATAGTTTCCGATACAGAGGCAGTAATATTACCATTAGTGATCTGTTCAGTAAAAAGGGACAGTTCTCTGGAATGCCTCCGGGTAAAAGTTGGGGTTTTTTTTTGTTTGTTTCTTTTTTAATGAAAGACATCCTTGACTTGCTTTCTTCACACAGTGTGAAGTGCTCAGCATGACTTACCCTTTTATTTATTTTTCCCTGATTCTTTTTTCAGTATTAAATATTTAGATGTGAACATTTTAGGAAGTGGCTTCTAAAACAGATTGACTTTCCTTACTCAGACCGTTCAAAGTGAAACATGAGTCCCTTCTTTTACTCAGCCCAGATGATAGGCTTCTTAAAGTGAGCAATGTGTTGCAGTGAAAATGGACCACTTCTGTCCCCTTCTTCCCTTCCTCCTTTACTTAACTGCAAGCGTCCATGTAGCTCATATTTGGGCTGAATTCAAAATTAGTCAGAGGCTTCAGGGTAAATATGTCAACTGTTGGGAAGCTAGCTCTGCCAGATTGAAGGAATTTCTGCCTATGCCTAAAGGCAGCATAGCAAGTTGGCTGCACAAAACCTGACATTGGTGTGGACCTTATTAGAAAAATGGAAAAGATCATAGAATCCCAGGGACACCTTCCACTAGACCAGGTTGCTTCAAGCCCCATCCAGCCTGGCCTTGAACACTGCCAGGGATGGGACAGCCACAGCTTCACTGGGCAACCTATGCCAGTGCCTCACCACCCTCACAGGGAAGAACTTCTGCCTCATACCTCATTTAAATCTGCTGTCAGCTTAAAGCCATTCCCCCTTGTCCTGTCACTTCAGGCCTTTTTAAAAAACCCCTCTCCAGATTTCTTGTCGGCTGCTTTAGGCACTGGAATCTGCCTAAGGTCTCGAAGACTAAGGTCTCCCCAGCTAAGAAGCCCAGCTCTCTCAGCCTGTCTCCATAGGAGACAGATGTGGTATCCATTATTAGCTAGAAAATTGCCCAAGTCTAGATGAGGGTTTCACATTAGTGTTGGCAGCAGGATTTTTTTTTATTTTGAATGTGCACAGCTTCCCTGTGGGAGTGGAGTGGGTTGGATGAGAGACGTAGGTATGAGATGAGACAAGAAGGTAGCAAAGAGCAGCAGGGAGAGATCATAGAATCATAGAATAGTTTGAGTTGGAACGGACCTTCAAAGGTCATCTAGTCCAACCCCGCTGCAATGAGCAGGAGCATCTTCAACTAGATCAGGTTGCTCAAGGCCACATCCAACCCGGCCTTGAATATCCCAGAGCTTATAAATTCTCTCTAATGAAAGTTATTGTAACTTACAGGAAAGTCTTACTGATTTGAAAGCTATTTTTTAGGGGGAGTGTGGAGAAAGAATTTAGGTTCTGTTGTTGAAGCTCTTTGATGCTTTACGACCAATCCATATTTGGCAAATTCAGGAGTTTCTGGAAAGCCTCATTCTTACAGCCTCATTGTTTGGGCAGCTGAAGTTTCAAAAATGCCTATACAGAGTGGGTTCCTCCCTGGGCCTGCAGGAACAAGCTAGGAAGGGGTCTTCCCTGAAAGTGCTGATTCTGGCAGTTGTGATCTGTTCCGTGCCCCATGCAGCCCTGAAGTGTGGGGCACTTGACCTGCTGGTGTTAAACCAGGTGTTCAACATGAACCTGGTGTTGAACCATAAAGCTTTGCAGGCAGGTTGCAGGAGGAGGGATGTTATTGTGACACCTCCACCCTTATGTGCGAAAGTTTGTGCTTCAGTTTTTGTAATATGGTCAAGTGCATGTTGCGTAGCACTAGTCTGGAACGTGACAGATGAAGACAAAGGGAAGGATATTCTTTCTTCATCTGCTGCCTTGGCTTGCAGCTTCCCTCCAGCTTGACAGCAGGACATGCCATTTTGGTGCCTATTAAAACCACTGAGTGTTGTCATCTTCTTTCACTGAACTCTGTGTTCTTGTGATATCGGCATTCCAAATGCAATGCACAGAATGGGAAACGTGGTAGATTAAAATGGCTGACTAGAGCTGTGTTTAATCTTGAAGGCAAGTCTTTATGTTTCCCCCTTGTGCTGTTTTCTTGATGCATAGCATCCTACTGCTAAACTCCCTCCACCTGGCAGACTCCCAGAGTGCCAACTGCCTTATTAGCCTGGGGGCAGATGTCCAGGGGACTAGATTAATACCAAGAACCTCAATTATAAGTTAGTCAAAAACTTAGTATAAGTTAGTCAATATGTTATGTAGCTCCTCCCCCTTGAGTAACAGTGGAAGAATATTCTGTAGAGCTAAGTACTGATGTTACAAAGGTTGAGAGTATGAAGGTGAATTCCTACAGCCTCGTCTGTTTGACTTGTGTTTTAGACTGACCCTGTGAAGGAGAGATCTTTCTTAGTATTTTTTAACGCTTGGCTTTGACCTGAGGATACGTAGAAGGCTGCATGTGTGTTCCTAGAAAGAAAATAGCAAGAAAGAAATCTGTGAAGTGGGGAGTGTGAATGGAGAGCAGCTAAAGTGATAATTTAGGGAAAAGAAAGTACTACTGAGTACCGTGCTCAGGAGACTGATAGGTAATGAGAAAACTACCAGGGTCAGGATCCGTTTGTCTTGTCTTCGTTCAACCACTGATAAGCACCTTGCTCAGTGGTTGCTTTTGCTGCCTCTTTTAAAATCCCCTGTAAAGTTTTCTGTTTTTCCCTTTGTTTCAGAGGGCCAACTGTTGCCTGGGAATAACTTCACAAATGAATGCAACATTCCTGGAAACTTCATGTGCAGTAACGGGCGCTGTATCCCGGGGGCCTGGCAGTGTGATGGGCTGCCAGACTGCTTTGATGACAGTGATGAGCGAGAATGCCGTAAGTGACATTGCTGTGATTTTAACGTGCTTAATATTACAGGGCTTAGCTGCATAGTGTTACCGGTGTGCTCTGTAGCGTGTATTAGGGAAGTAACAGAACTACTGCCAGGTTTTTAATTTAGCTGTTGTTAGAAAAAAAATGTACAGCCTTCGTTATTATTTCAGGTCTTTAATGTTCTTCAAAGTGTCCAATTTCAATACAGTACTTGGTAGCTGGTACCGAAACCCCTCTTCACAGATGGTTACATTGAGATGGACTTGATTTACTTTCTTTCAGTGGAAGACTTTGGTTTTTAGGGATCGTCTATATACTGTTCCAGCACACTGGCCTCGTGCTTTAAGTTGACCTCCACTGTCATCAAGACTAATTCCTTTCATTTCAAAATCATTGTCTGTATCCTGTTATTTTTGATCTCTCCTCTCAAAATGTAATTCTGAACCTTTTGAAACTTAATACTAACTTTCTGTAGAATAGATCAAATGAATTGGTTAATAATATTTACATATCTTAATCCTTTCTACAGTACTCCTTGTTCTAGAGAGCTAAAAAAAGTCTGATCTGGTTCTTCTCTGTGATTTCATCTCTTTCTTAGCATTAATTAAGGTTCAGTTAACGTTATTCAGCCATTTAGCATTAAACTTTCTAGCCTGTATGTTTTACCCAGACAGCAAGATGATGCTGCAGCATAACACTAGGATTTAAATCCAGCTGGCAGTGAAAAAAACCTTAAATTTCATGGGATTCTAGAGTGACTGAGAGATTTCTGAGAAGTGACTGCTTTTCATCTGACCGGTGTTGCTCCTTCACATATATACTTTATGGAGATTTTCATTAAACTGAAACTGAATTGTAAGAAGCTTACCTTTCCAAGGACACTTCCAAGACATCATTAGCTTTGCTTATGGAGCAGAAGGAAGAAAGAAGAGCTTCTGCCAAACTACCTGGCTAGAAATACCATGTTTTGTTAAAAACTCTTGCTTCTTTGAAACTTGATACCTTCTCTTTACCACCAGTTATCCATCCCTTTTAAAATAAGGGGGCTTTCGTAACTGTGCTGTGGAAATCTCCATGCATAGTTCTCCTTTAAGCCAGTGAGCTTTTCTCGCTTTCTAAGGCATTAAAAGTATCTGTATAAAATATCTGAAGCTTTGCAGTCTCTATAAAGCATCAGGCTTGTATTGCAACAGCAAGAAAAAAAGTTGAAAAAATTAACCTGTCTCACTTAGATTTTACCATAGAATCCAAGCCTGGGTTGGGTTGGAAGGGACCTCAAAGCTCATCCAGTTCCAGCTATCTGCCACAGGCAGGGGCACCTTCCACTAGACCAGGTTGCTCCAAGCCCTATCCCACCTGGCCTTGAACACTGCCAGGGATGGGGCAGCCACAGAGCTTCTGCACAAGGACCCTGTGTCAAACAAGTGAAAAACGGGTCAAAAGGTTGGTTTACCGTTTCAAGGTAAATGGGTTATCTTTAGTGCTGACCTTTATATATACCTGCTGACATATTCCTTGGGGCCACAGCATCCCATTGTTGGAAGGATTCTCTTCTTGAGATTTAAGAATATGCTAATATTCTTAGTTAAGATCATAATCTACTCTTGTCATCTTTGTTTCCTATTTCCTTTGCTCTTTGTACATCTTTATATTAGGTTATTACAGAAAGAATAAGGCAGACACTGCGAGCAGCTTTTGTCAGCTAATGAGCAGCAGCTAGTGAGTGGTGGCATGTTGCTGCTTTCTTCAGCTAACGAGTAGCAGATGGTGCAGATTCAGAACATGGCACGTCAGCCCTGCTAAGTGCCTGCCATGACAGCAGCCAGAATTAGAGACACACCAAATACCCAGAAGTCTAGATTTTCCTTTGTTATTCAGAGCCATTTCTTACATGCTAATTTTGTATGTTCAGCTATGAGCAAATAGCATCACGTGGTGACTACAGTGATTAGCCCTGTTAAGCCGGGGGCTAAAGAGTGTAGGCTGTGGGCTGAAAAAACATCCTGTGCAGGGATAGCCTGGAGCAGTGTGTTCTCATGTTAGGAATCTCTGCCTATCATGTGTTTCAGTTCCCACTTGTCACTGTGGCTCACTCAACACAAAGATAAAGGTTAAGCAGGTTTTTGAGTCAATTGCTAAAAGGCTGTGTGATTTGAGTGTTGAAATGCCTGAGCAGCAGGGCATTATCCATGCCTCTGAGACTGTACTGTCAACACACTTCTGCACTGGCTAGCCAGAGCTGGCCTCTGTAGGATGAGGGGTGATGGTTTTAAACTGAAAGAGAGGAGATTCAGAGTAGACCTGAGGAAAAAAAATTATAATGAGGGTGGTAAAATACTGGAACAGGTTACCCAGAGAGGTGGTAGGTGCACCATCCCTGAAGACCAGTGTAATTACACCAACTTGAATACTTTCAAACTCTGCCTTCCTGCTAAAGCGTGAGAAATGCTGGAGGTGTGGAGCTTGTGGGGGGTTCTAAGAGTATGATCTGGGATTTAACTCTCCCTCTAAAAACGACAAGTCTACCTTTGTGGTACCCTCCCTTACACTATATCTCCATCTAGTGCTTTTTAAATGACTGTGGTGAAAGCACAAGTCTGTCAGGAAACCTGCATGTAGGTAATATTTTTCTACTGAGTGCTTATGGTGGGGTGGTAGTTTTAATATATGGAAGGACAAAATCTAACAGCAGGGACAGAACTAAGGAAGAGAGAAGCATTCTACCAGAGCTTTCACCCTGGAAGGATCATGGCAATGAAAATGTACAGTCATAGTAGGTTTTGTGTATTTATGTTAATGGAGGAAGCCTTATCATGTGCTAGGATTCCAGGCTTTGAGATGTTGTGCAAACAACCACCTTACAAAACTGCACAAAACCAATCGTCAGTGGTCCCATTCGTATTTATAATTCAGTAAATATTTGTGTAAAAGGCTAATGAGTTCAAGACTTCTTTTCTTTTTCTAAGTAACTTAAATATGGAGCAGAAGGCTATGAATTCCTCTATAAAAGTAGTTGTCTGTGTTGCAGTAATTGTACATATACACATGGAAAACCTCTGGACTTCTGTTCACAATTTATGATCACTGGGTGCTTCTAAGCTGTTTTTCGTGCTGCTTACTGTAATCTCCTGGTTGACCTGGAATATTCGTTGAAGGTATATTCTGACGGACATCAGAATTCTTGAGCAAAGCTGAATATTAAACAATGCATGAAATGAGCATCTGCATTACTTTGGAAGATGCTGTAAGCCACCTGCTGATCTTTTTGTCACTCAGATGGCTCTTCAAACTTGGAATATGAAACTGGAATGAGCTCTTGTTTTCACTCATGATTAAGCAGCCAAGTGCTTAGTAGTTATAATAAGACTTGTAATGATATGACCATGGTGAATGTTTCATTTGAAGCTCAATTGCAGAAATTTACACATGAGTAAGGGCAAGTACAGTAACTACTTACACTTGGTAGCTTTTTATGCAGGGGTTTGTGGTGCTAATTATCTAATCCTTCTGATAGTCTGCTCTAGATGGGGGGTCAGTAAATAGCCCAATTGGAGAGCTTAGAATGGGGCAGGTTTAACAGTTGGGTGAAATCAGTGGCATAACTGAAATAAAAAAGTCAGGTAGGTAGTAGTCCAGGATGGAATGAGGGATCATAGCTCATCAGATACGCTGAGGTCCTCTGAGGAAGATTGCCCCTGGTACTGAAGTCCCTTACGGGCAGCATTCTGTCCTGAGTTCATCCTGAAAAACTTGACAACTCTGAAGCAGTACTTGACTTTTTGGGTGTAACAGCTGACCTAGAATCTGTCCTTTTGTGTGATGGTAACTTCTAAAATACTTCTACTAGTGAGAAATCACTTTTTTGAATGTCTGAAAAACAAGCTTTTTTGTCTGTGTTTTCTTTCGACATCTTGTCTGCTTTGTGATCACTTTAAAGGACTGAAACGTAGACTTCTAGATTGTGAAAGAGTACTTTAAGGCCTTACTGTCTGGCAGCAAGTAAAAATCACTGACCCATAGTAGTCCAACTCTGAAGTGCTTTCTCTTTTTCCCCTTTTCAAAGGAAGGAGTTTACTCTTCATGGCAGTAGACTCCATTGACTTTTTTACTTCAGCATTGTCCTTTCTCTCAATGTAAACTATAGTGCAAATATTTCCCCATGTAAGTGAGCGATAGTTTATTGTGTTGGAGGTAACTTCTCATGTTTCCTGTGGGGCTAATTTTACTACGTAAAAACCAAACCAAACAAACCCAAAAAAACCCAGAAAGTTTTCTGCCTTTGGAATGAAGTACTTTTTAGGCTCACTTTCTTGGAGTTTACATTAGTAATTTATGACTAGCACCTGTCTGGCTAACCAGGGAGCAAAGGCAAGAGTAACCCAAAGGCTTTTTAGTAGGTGTGATGAATGTTCTACAGTTTGCTGTTTTTTGGATCAGAACTCATTAAATTGTGGACCTGTTGCAGCAAGTTCAGAGGAGGCCACAATGATGCTTCGAGGGCTGGAGGACCTCTGCTTATAGAGGCAGGCTGAGAGAGCTGGGTTGGGTCAGCCTGGAGAACAGAAGGCTCCAATGAGACTTTAGAGCAGCTTCCAGTGCCTAAAGGGGCTGAAAAGAAATCTGGAGAGGGGCTTTTGACAGGGGCACGTAGGGACAGGACAAGGGGAAATGGCTTTGAACTGACAGAGGGGAGATTGAGGTGAGATCTTGGGAAGAAGTTCTTCATCCACTATGAGGGTGGTGAGGCCCTGGCACAGGTTGCCCAGAGAAGCTGTGGCTGCCCCATCCCTGGCAGTGTTCAAGGCCAGGTTGGACAGGGCATGGAGCATCCTGGTCTAGCGGAAGGTGTCCCTGCCTGTGGCAGGGCATTGGAAGTGGATGAGGTTTAAATTCCCTTCCAACACAAGCTATTCTGTAATTTTATTGACTTCTGCAAAGTAGAATATTGGGAGGCTTTTGTACTGGGAGTAGTACTCAAGTGTTAGCTTTTTCTAGGTGGGAAAAAGCTAGCTGAGAAGTATATATGTCATTCTGCACGACAGCCCTGTTGAAGACCTCTGTGATGCATTTCCCTTCTGTGCTGAGGCAGCTGAATGACTGCAGGTAGTGGTGTCTTTCCTACTGGGAACTGAACTGAAAATACTCTAGTGTCCAAACAGCAATTAACTAGGCCAAAGTAATGTTAGTATTAACTGGGTTATGGTTTATATCAGGTTTTGGGGTGAAAGAGATTGTATCCCTGTGCCATTCTGCTGTGTTAGTGTTGCAAAATCGATCCTTCTCCGCTCTCTAAATTCAAGTTAAAACCTGTTTTTCAGAGTTGAAAGATTAAGATCTAACTCCTTCATGTAGAAAGAGTTGTTAAAGATATCTCAGTGTTACCAAGTTGAAAATAATATTTTTAATTCCATCATGTTGTCTTTACTGAAACACTGTGCCTTGCCACGCACATATCAAGAGTAGACCAGATTTACAGCACTATTTGATGTGGCTGTGACATTTCTCGACATCAGTTAATGACAGCAGAGAAGTTTAAAGTAGTTCATTATCGAAGTCAGGAAAATACCTGTGGCTTTGCCATAATGCAGCATCTGCACACAATGGTTTCCGTCTGGGGATCTGTTCTTCTTGCATGCAAATAATCAAGTTTTGATTAGCTGAATAAATCACCATCTATTGTTGAACTGAGACATGTGGGTGTAAAGGAGTATGAAGTTATTTTGTGTGATTGCTACCCGAGAGGGTTCTGAGGCAACAGTTTGACTTCAGAGGTACTGATGCTGAAATGCTGTGCAGTTTACTTCTAGCTGCAGGTTGTCACAAATATCTGCTGCTGTGGATCTGCTACAACCCCTTTCCTTAGCTCCAGATTGCAAAATAACTGATAAAAAAAAATCGAAATAGAAACATTGTAGAGTTAAAAAAAGGAAATGTGTTTGTCTTGGTGGCCACATCATGTTGGGTGCCCATGGGTGTGATAGGCTGGAGATGCAGACTAGCTGTCAGAACAGTGATGATTCAGTCAGCAAGTTTCTTCCCTAATGTTTCTTTAGCAAGACTTATAGAAGAGAAACTCAACCTGTCACATATGTGTAACATCTTTAAGTGTTGTATCATTATAGTGAGGAATAGCTCTCACATTTTACTCTGATGCATAAACAGTAGGTTAGTGTTTAGATGACAAGAAGTCGAGCTATGCCATGTTGTCCTGGCTATATTTCTCAGTTCTGTAGTCCACAACTGCACTTTACTTGCTGATAATTTTAGAAGACATTTGATGCCTGTGCTCTATCTATGGAAAGAAAAATCACTTGCCCATCATAGATCTGTTGTAACCTTCTAGTTGGGTTATAACTACTTGTAGCCAATCAAGAATGTCAGAATTGCTTTTGTGCAATGGGGTGTATATATACGTATGGAAATAATATACTCACAGCATAAGGTTTTATGGCGTATATGTGAAATCTGATATTTTTTTCCCTGCTGCTGTTCATCTCTGCTAAGAAATCATAAAATAGATTACAGTTTTCTTAAAAAATAGAGCCTTTTCACACTTCGTACCCTAAAGATAGCAAAATGGTTTTCTGTTAATGCTGTAGAGCTCTGCCTGCAAACTCTCACATCGTCAGTAGAAGGTACAGCTGGTCCTGATAGGAAGTTACTATTTTTTTAGAGCCTTAAAGGAAGGGGGTGGGAAGATTGATTTCTCCATAGCATAAGGAGTGACTTCACACATTCACACGTACAACCTCCAAAATAGTTTTCTTCAAAGAGGGGAGATTTAGATAAGAAATCAGGAAGAAGCTCTTCCCTTGGAGGGTGGTGAGGCCCCGGTGCAGGTTGTCCAGAGAAGCTGTGGCTGCCCCATCGCTGGCAGTGTTCAAGGCCAGGTTGGACGGGGCTTGGAGCAACCTGGTCTAGTGGAAGGTGTCCCTGCCTGTGGCAGGGGGTTGGAACTGGGTGAGCTTTAAGGTCCCTTCCAGCCCAAACCATTCTGTGATTCTATGACTTATGCTTGGGGCAGTGATGTTTACAAGACTTCCATGCATAAAGGAGATAGTTGCTCTTGTTTTCTGTGAAGTATGATTCTCTTAGTACTGTTCCTCCAGTGCTCCCAGGCTAGTCAATTAACATGGGTAGTTAGGAGTATCTTGCTTGCTAAATTTACACACTTGTACTCCAGAGTGTTGAGCAATTTAAATTCGCTTTGAGAGGTTATTTTAGTCAAATTTAAGTTGGAATGTTTGAGTCATTCTGTAAATAAGATAAACTAGAAAAAAAAACCCAAGCAAGTAAAATCTCACAAAAAATAAAAAACCTTAAAGCATTTGAAAGCATGCCATAGGAAAGCACCAAACATTGGTGCCACCATTGCTGCCTAGCGTATCCTGTACTGCAACAAAATTATCTCTAACCTCTGTAAATGCTTTCTTGCATTCTTACCTTCTTCTGTCTGTATCATCTGCCAGCAAAAGCCAAATCCAAGTGCGGCGCCACTTTCTTCCCCTGCGCCAGTGGGATCCACTGCATCATCGGCCGTTTCCGGTGCAATGGCTTTGAAGACTGTCCCGATGGCAGCGATGAAGAGAACTGCAGTAAGTGCAAGCTCACCTGCAAGCAAGAGTGCTTTCCTTTCTGTTAGCTAATTAATAGAACTTAGAAGGGAAGCATTTGTTGGCCTTTAGTTTCTGAGTCAAATATTCTCCTGTTATTCCTGATCCCAATGATCCTTGTGGTTTTCATCTGTTTGTTGCTTTTTTTAAAGGTACAGTTCAGCCTTGGTGTGTATATAATACCTATATGATACTTAAGGCCCCTTTAACTTTGAAATGAGATTTAAGCTGACTGTTTGACTTTGAACAGGTTCTCTGCACTCAAATGTATCTCAAGTTGGCCAAATATTAATTTGAAAGTTTAATTTTTGTTTCCTGTTTTTTGTCACTGAAGAATGTGACTTACTTGTTCAGTGTCATTTAGATTTCTCTATGTGTGTTCTCAAACAACAAAAAACCAAAGGGTTATTTAGTGAACCTCTTGGAAAGAAGAGGTTTTCAATTTCAGACGTGCCTGCCAATGCGCTAGTTTGAGGTGGTGTTCAGCATCTTGCAGGGAAGTTCACAGCAGAGAGATCATCTGGAAATACCGCTTGACTTGGGCTAAACCCCTTATGAGTGTGTACGTTGATCATGTAGGTTTTATCTGTAAGTCTAGCAGGGATATATCGTAGCAGAGAGGAAAGGTTCTGTTGAAACCAGCAGCTCTGTTACTATTATCAGGAGCTGGTAAAAGCATGGGTCTGTAGGTGGAAACTTGGAGCAGATACTTAATGACATTTAAAGGTCAGGAGGAGGACAGTGGACAACAGCTTTCAAAGATAACAAAAGGGGCAATCTTTATAGTGATCTATCACTGCCTGCTTCTTGGAGTTCTTGCCTTTCTTGTTTGCGTGCTTTCTCTGATGTCATGACCGTCTCAAGGTGCCATCTGTTGTTGGCCTGGTTTGGGCACTGCAAGGACTTTGGCAGTGAGATAGCACCTCTGCGGAGCAAGTGAAGCTAGAGAAAGATGACTGAAGGCTAAGGAAATGACTTTGGGTTATACTTTAAAAAGTGGACTAGGAAGAAGTTTCAACAAAAGTGCTTTGAGTATCCTTGAGGTGGTGGACTGACAAGTGGCAGATCTCAATTGAAAATGCACCAGAGTTGGTTAGGGATTACATAAATTCCCTTGAGCTCTTAGTGTATAGCTCCAATGGGACCTTGAAGCTGATAATAACATGCTGCTGATCTCCCCATTTCCCTGTGCCATTTAAGCATGCACTTGGCATCTTCTGGTATATCCAAGTGTCTGCTCTCTGTTTTGCTTACGTAGAGGAGCAACACTGTAGGTCCTAAAGTGACCTGGAAGATGAATATGCTATGCAAGTGCTCAGTGGTTTCAGACCAAAGGAGACTTGGCATGTTCATGATAAATGTGCTTTGGGGGAGCTGGAGAATTGGAAGTGTTTGTTATATATGTTGCAGGTTGTATGCAAGACAGACTTTAAGGTTTGTTTTTTAAAAGACTCTTTAAAGGCAGATCTTACTTCAAAGAATAAAAAACATGCAGTAAGTATTTGGGAATTGTAACCCCCTGTGTTATTGTGGCAGAGAAGCGCTTTGAAGCAGATAAGGCATCCAAACAGATTTAAGATTTTCAATTGGGAAGTTGCATTCCGTTTCAGTTGTCTTACTACCAAAACCTGGCAGGAGTTCAGATAAGAGTGCCAAAAACAATTAAGGGACAGAGTGATTTATGAGGAGATACTAAAAATTGCTAAGTTATGCATGTCTGCTAAGCGATGACTGTTGGAAGTTGAGGCTATATGTGTGCTGTATATGAAGGATGCAAATGCTGTTCAAGAAGGGATTATGTAGTTACATATGCTGGGCTATAGCTAAGAGTAGAGGGATGAAATTAGAGAAGAGAAAATGAAGATGAATATCAAGGAGACCTCCTTGACAGTGTATTGATGCTGTGGTGTAATCTGCTAGGAGAAGTGTTGAAAACTGCACTGCTTGAAGCTTTAAATGGAACTAGACATAGCATCTTAAAGTGTGTTTACTACTGGGTTTGGAATGAGTGAGAAGACTGCTCTACCTAAACAAGTCTGCTTTAATGCTGTTTTGGTTTTGCCCTGTATGCAACACTGGGCCTTATGTGAAAGGATTTTCTGGGTGCTACTGTAATGTGCATGCATGTTACCCTTATGAGGGGTTGAAACTCAAACACTGAAAAATTGAAAAATATCTACATTGCCATTCTATCAATTCAAAATAGTGGGGATAATGGGGAAGGTAGAGATAGAAGCAGAGGTAAATAAATCACAGCTTAGCAGTTCTCAGCCAGGGTTGTTGGCTTGTAGTCTGAAACTTGAGCTAGACAGAGTTTGTTGCAATGGGAAGCAACAGGCAGTGTTTATGGTAGGCAGTGGTGCCCTCCATATGTCTTCAGTGTGAGCAAATGCTGAGCAGTGATTGTGACGGGCTCTCATGAGAGCGAACAGAAGGCTTATCACAACTGTGGGTGGACTGAATCCCTGCTAGTGGTAATGAATCCTGCATGAATTAGGAATTTCATCTCTCTCTCTCTCTTTAGAGAGACAAGGTTGCTTTGATTGCCAAGCTACTCCCACGCATCCAGCGAATTGACCAACTGTTGAGTTGTGACCTTTTGTCTTTGATTGCTGAACGGCTGTTTTACTGCCTGGGTAAGAGGCTCTCTAATGGAAGATTTCGCTCTTTTTGCAGCAGCAAATCCCTTGCTTTGCTCTACTGCCCGATTCCACTGTAAAAACGGTCTTTGCATTGATAAGAGTTTTGTGTGCGACAGTCAAAATAACTGTCAAGACAACAGTGACGAAGAAAGCTGCGAAAGCCCCCAAGGTAGGCACTGGGGTTTGATTCTATTCTGCAATATTATCCCAACTCCAATTAATGCGGAATACAGGCTCAGTAGAAACTATGATTCTGTTGGCATTCTCTGTGGGCTAGAGCTGCAGTTTCTGAATTCTGCAGCTAATGAGTGTGATGTGGAGTGTGTGTGTGCGCACGTTTCATGCTTAGTGCTCAGAAGATTGGAATCTTTTTCAGATGAGTATAAATGCACTTTTGCAGGAAGTGTTTATAATCTATGATCCAGTGCTCGCTGAAGTTGCTGGGAATCCATTTAGTGGCTTTGAGGAGATGGATTGGACCCGGTGGGATGAGCAGCATAACTTTGGTTTGAAGTAATTCAATAGTCTGTCTGTTTACTAGATGAGTAAATCTTTGTAGACTTAAAGCTTTATATTGTCGCTACTCGGTTACTTTCTGAAAGGCGTGTTTCACTGAAGGACAAGTGTGCAGTGAAAAAATTTATTCCTACCCTGCCTTGGGTTTGTATTTACAGAAAAGGATGAGAATGGCAGAGAAAACTTATTAGAAAATAGTTGTGTGTTAGTTCTTATGAGAATCATGGAATACTAGAATGGTTTAGACTGGAAGTAACCTTAAAGACCATCTTGTTCCAAATCACTGCCATGGGCAGAGACATCTTCCGTTGCACAAGGTTGCTTCAAGCTCCATCCAGCCTGGCCTTGTACCCTGCCAAGGATGGGGCATGAACTAGGGAAATAAGGAACATCAGGCCAAAGGGTAAAAGTTGAAAGATTTTAAATCTGCCCCCTGCTTTAATCAATAAAGGTTTGATATATCCAAGTAATTAGAAACAGATTCATAGGTTACAAATAATAATGTTTTATTTGCAGAGTTCTGTCTGTGGCTTAAAGCCAATTTTGTGCATGTTTGTATCTGCTTATAAGCATTTCCATTTTAAGAATCTCAAAATGCCGTGTCTTTTTTTTCTTTTTAACTTATAGTAGAAGTCTACATGTGGTGCTCCTCCATTTGTTGTCTGTAACTTTATACTGCAGTATGTTATAAACCATGAAGTATATATGAATGATTTGAGTTAGAAAACAATTAGGCAGCCTCAGAAGATTAATGTGGGTGCTAAGGTTTCTTGTTGGGTTTCTTTTTCTTTTTTTGTTCCTTTGGCTTCTGAAGTGTAGAGCAGCAGTGTTCTTTTCCAAGGTTGGGATTAGTGCTTCCTCTGCAGATTAATTGCTTGGATTGCCTCCAGTTTGGTTGTTGTCATGACAGTCTGCTTTTGGAAGTGACTGTCAAGCTCATGAGAAGAAAAGAGCTGGATTTCATGGAGTCGTTACTTCTGTCTTTATCTTTGGTCCTTCTGGAAAGTCAGCTTAATAAGAGGGTTAAACAAAGCAATTCTGTCTGGTTCTAAACGCAGGAAAGAAAGAGCACCCCACAAAAAAGAAGGAACTCTTTCTCACTGGGACTAGAGCAGTGATGCTTTTTGGGTTGGTTCCTTTTTTTTTTTTTTTGGTGTTTTGTGGTTTTTTTGTGTTTGTTTTTTGTTTTTTTTTTTTATTATTATTATTAAAAGAGTCCAAGGACAGAGTTGGGAATAAGGAGCTATCAAAAGGAGTTGCTGGTTGTGAGGAGTGTGTGTGATTGCGTTTGGCAGCTTTAAAGCCTCCCCAAGCTGCCATTTCACCATCTGTAAGTGGACAAGTCTTGTGTACCTGTCTTTCACAGCAAGGATTAAACAGTATAACATGCTCTGCTTCCCATCAGAATGTAAATGACAATTCCCTCTGGAGTTTGCAACTATGGGTATGTCTGTCCTGTCTTCCAAACACAACAACTGCTTTGTGTTAATTGGGATTTAGAGACTGCTGTGGACAGTCTTTCATTTCTAGTGATACTTTATACAGCCGATCTAATTACCGTAATTACAATGTGTTTTGTGTTGACACAGTACCCAAGGTCATTAGCTAGAACTCAAGTGTTCTGGGTACTTAGGGACAGAGCAAAGAGTATCCATAGGGTATTACGAAAGCAAGATAGAGGGTTTTCTTCCCACTAGATGTGTTGCCATGTTCAGTGTAATAGAGTGTAGTCTGACACACAAGATTGACCTTGTGCTATTTTTCTATCTAAAAATGTGTTGATTTAGACATCACTGCGCTTCTGAACCACTGTATGATAGTGTCATTATCACTATTTAGCAGATGGAGAAGAGGGGGCATAGATCAACTAAACAAAATGCTCCCAGAAAATGACATCCTGGCTGGTAGGAGCGGAGTTTCATCTGTGCCTCTCTGCTTCAGGGGGATGTTGTGAGAGTTAATCAATGTTTGCAAACTGTTTTGAGATACGATGATAACATGTGGAATAGAAGTGTGAATTATTTATTGCTCCTTTGCTCTCCTGCTCTTGGGTATACTGACAAGCTGTTTAAAGTAACACCCCTTCCTACTCCTCCACGATCTTCAAAGGCCTCCTTTATCCTACTGTCAAGTAGCATGTTGGTTTAGGTTGTGTCATATACTCCTCCATGCGTAAAGATCCTTTCAGTCAAGAAGGGTCACTCTGCAAGCTAGGAACACAGGAATGTTACCTCTGGGAAAACGTATTGACCTGGCTTTGACATGTAACAGCTCAAAATGTGCCATCCTTGCTGAATAATAGTTCTGCAAACAAGCTGCAATTTGAGATGAGCCTGAAGTTGTGGGTTTATAAAGATTAACTTTACTTGTTCTTAGGGGTGGAATCACTGGGGAGGTGGGGGCTGGAATGGAGGGAGGGGAAAACTATGGCCCCAGAATTTAGTTGTGAAAAAGGGGAGGAAGGTCAAGTTTTTGAGACTGTGTTCCCGCCCTGCTTTCTCCTTACCACTTATAACTGAGTGTTGCACATCTTACAGAATGTTTGTATGTCATAAGAAAAGCATCAGTTTAAAAACTATGACTGTGAAAATTTCGCAGGAACTCAAATAATTCTGCTCTAATTCCCAACAGTAATTACTTGTAGCTCTTGCCCCTGCCATGATAAACTCCAGAGATGTTCCTTTAATCCCACCCCAGCTATGCTATGGTTACCTCCAGTTTCCAGCATTGTAATATACAGTGTCAGTCTGGAATATGGTGTATTCATCTAAGTACTCAGCTGAGTTTTGGGGTTGGATAGAGGATATAACTGCTTGGATTATCCACATGAGTTGCATATGTGAACTGTGCTTTCAAGGGGGTTATTCCAATTTTAACAACACTTAATTGGAAATTTCTACTCTGGTTCTGTACTTAATGGGTTTTAATCCAGGGAAATTGTTTTCTCCCACGTACTGGATATTTTATTTCAAACTCCTTTTCATGGCCCTTTCCTTCTAAGTTTGCTAAATACCTTTATTAGCTTTAACCACATTGCCTAGGAGAGGGGGCTTATTGCTGGCAGGGACTTGGAACCAGATGATCTTTAAGGTCCCTTCCACCCCCAAACATTTTATGATTCTATGAAAAACTGAAAAGGGTGTTTGTAGATCTGAGCGATGTCCAGCCACTTCACCTGATCTGCCTGAAGCTCAAAGCAGTTGTCAGCAGGTGATGACTTGAGCCGTGTAAAAGTCAGTTTAATGACCTAGGTCAAATCTTAGACAAGGTGTTGTATCACTAGGGGCTCACCATGTTTGTCAACACCTTTAACAGGGGGGAAAAGGGGAGAAAAAACCCTGTTCTGGCAGCATTCGCCTTGCCCTGAAAGCAGTTCTTTGAAGTCAGTAATAACAACATGGAAGTAACTGTGTCTTCAGCTCGTGTTATGTATGTTCTGTAGTTAGACGTACTTCTGGATGCTGATGGTAGCCTTCCCGCAAGGCACAGCTTACTCCCACGATGGAAGTGCTGTTCTTAATGGGAGTGACTTATTGGACTCTTGCTTTAATCCTTTTTTTTTAACACATATTTTTAGCTAATTGCAAGCTCAGTATGCATGTAGTAACAGCTACATTCAGTCAGTGGCTGGTAAGGGAAGCTGGAAATTGAGGCTGTAAATGGGATGGGTTTTTCTTCTCACCTGTGCAGGAATGAAATATGAGCTCTTAACAGTTGTGTCCAGATATTTTTACCTTCACTTCATGACATTTATGTCAAATTAACAGTTCTGGAAAGGGGTAATGACATGAGCGTGCAGTTTCTTTGCCTGTGCTTCAGAACTTTGAAACTAGGTGATAAAATGTCACACTAGAGGGAACACAAGTGTAAAATAAAGGACATTCTTTCTCCCCCTTGTTCTTGAGGCTAATTAAATTCTCTCTTGAGCTGTCATTAGTAAAAGAATTCTTTTCATATACATTTTCCACAAGTTTTTAACAGCATGTGGGTGTTTGACATATACTATATATGTTGGGATGTCATGCTGTGTCCAGGCTACTGAATTGCATTAACTTTTCTTAGATATCAGTTTCATTTAATTGTGCAGGAGCTTTCTCCTGCTGGACTGTAGGTGCCAGCCCCCAGGCTTTTTGCTGTCAATAGAGGGAATTCAAATAAAAGGTACAGATAATTATAGAATCATAGAATGGTTTGGTTTGGAAGGGACCTTAGAGCTCGTCTGGTTCCAATCCCCTGCCATGGGCAAGGGCACCTTCCACTAGACCAGGTTACTCAAAGCTCGTTCAATAAATCTCCCCTCTGACAGTCCAAAGCCATCCCCCCTTGTCCTGTCACTCCCTGCCCTAGTCAGAAGTCCCTCTCCAGATTTCCTGTGCCCCCTTTAGGTATTAAATCCAAGCACCTTGTGTGAAAGTGTCTCGATCCAGATGCTGTAGCAGCTTAATCACAATCAGTGCTGTAATTCACCTAAAGCAACACATTTTCGGAGGAGGCAATTCCCTAGAGCAGGGTTACCAAAGGTCTGTTGAAAAGTTTTACTGACATCTGCTCAAGAAGAATAAATGCAGCGACTCCAGGTCAGCCAGATGTCTCTGTAGCTAGTAACTGTGATGATGAAATGCACTTGACTCATGTCAGGGGGAAGGAGAGCAGCTAGAAATGCAGAACTGAGATAAAGGCAACCCCATGTGTGTGGGACCTCAATAGGTCTCGGCAGTTGCGTCTGTTAGTTTGTGAAATCCTTGCTTGGAGTAATTCTGTTTTTTCTCAAAGTTGTTCCGCTGTGCTGGCATTGCTACAGTTTTACTCAGCTTTACAGAAAATATGATCCCGTATCATCTCACAGGAGAAATAACGGTATGGAAAACCGAATTTTGGAGGATGGGGGAATGTGTCACAACCGAGGTGGTATTTGCATTAAAGTGGGTATACCAGACCTCCCTAGGTCTTCATGCTTGCTCCTGCCAAATGCTAGTCCCAGCCAGGTCAGCGAGAGCACTAGCTTTCTGCAGCTGAAGGAAATGGCAGTTGTTTCCTTATTGCAGGTCATACTTCAGTGGCCATACCGATGTGCTGTATTCACAGCAGAGAACGAATTGCTTTAGGGTGACTTTTAATACCTGAGTAAGGTACCAGCCAGGTCTCCAGAGAGGACTCTGACACGAAACCTGGAGAGGGGCTTTTGACAAGGGCATGTAGTGACAGGACAAGGGGGAATGAATGGCTTTGAATTGACAGAGAATTACATGAGATACTAGGAAAAAAAAAAGTTCTTTCCTGTGAGGGTGGTGAAGCCCTGGCACAGGTTGCCAGGAGAAAGTCTCTTTCCAGACTTTGGATTAAGCTGCGATTCATCTTCAGCCAAGCATTTCTGTACCTGTAAATCTGTGAAGGATGAGGCTGTTGAATTCTAGGTTTCACTTCTTTGCTGCTCTTGCATTAAAACTTTTGTGTCCCAGAGTCTTATCAAGCTTCCTTGGAAAGCTGGGCACGACAGCGGATTTTCTTCCGCCTGCAGAAAATAGTGGTGAGACACATCATGCCAGTCTGTGGTGTGTGCTGTTCCCTGAGCTTGCCAAGCTAACTCATCCTCCTGTCTGACATTACCAGATATTCCGTGCTAATTTTCTGTAAAAGATCATACTAAAAATCCATATTTATGAGGGGTGCTAAAAATGTAAAGCAATTATATGGTTTTCAATTACATAAACATCAACATGCAATGGAAATTATATGCTGAAAATAATTAATTTTCTGTTTATTATAGAGTCTATGCAAACAGTAAAACCTGGAGAACAAGCAGGGGGAGGAGTGCAGAGGGTACAGTGAAATAAAGCGCTTTTACAATCTTTATTCAAATTCTGTTGTCAAAGTAGGCATTGGCTGTTAAAGGAGGTAGCAACCTGGTTGAGTGGGAAGCATTGTGTGCGGATGTCCTCTTCCTATCTATGTCCTGTTAAGTAGTGTTTCCACTAACGTCCAAAGGTTGGGACAGTGAGGGTGCCTTTTCATTAGTCCTGAACACAGAGGTAGTAGCAGCCAGAGCCTCCTGTTCGTTTACCTGCTATTGGCATGGTAAATGAACTTTGGCATTTTGGGTTAACATCAGCTGTATATCTGATCTCTATTATAGAGGTGACAAATACAAAACTTGTAACTTTTGAGAGCTTTGTGGAAGTTTTCTCAGGGCTGCCCAGAGAAGCTGTGGCTGTGCCATCCCTGGCAGTGTTCAAGGCCAGGTTGGACAGAGGTTGAAGCAACCTGGTCTAGTGGAAGGTGTCCCTGCCCATGGCAGGGAGTTGGAACTGGATGACCTTTAAGATCCCTTCTAACCCAAACCAATATGTAATTCTAAGTTTATAAACTCATCTGAAGAAAATAAATATCATTAATCACTTCTGAATATTCTCTCTCACCTGAAGTGCACCAGCAAGTCACTGTGGGTTCTGGGCACTGGTACTGAAATGCATCCTTCAAGGCTTCAAAGGCTTTCAAGTCTTTATTTATTCTAATAGTGTTATTGCATCACCGTAAATACAGTGAATACCAATTAGTTGTTAAGTGGAAGCAATTTTGAGGATCTGTTTTTTTTGCTAAGAGGTTAGGAAATTTGTTAACTGCACAGAAGCCTGTGGGAATTAAAAACTGACTTGTTTCATTTGTTCAACTGTTTGTTCTTAGATCATCATTTCCCTTTGACTCCAACGTGCTGAACAGCTAGCAAAAACCAACTGTGTTTTAGTGATGAGTGTTCAGGAAAATACTTTTAAGACTTCTTCAGGCAGATTTGTCCATGGTAAATGGTGCTTGTGATTTACAGAAGACTCAGGACTATCCTTCTACAGAACACGTTCTAGAGCTAAGAGTTTTCTTTGAGAAGGGTTTTCTGAACTAACACTTGAACTATTTTGTTAGCTTTGAAGTCCATGGTGTCTGGAGCCTTGCTGGCTGGTTTGCACGGAGGTGGTTTGGACTTGGCTTGAGGGAAAGGGATCATTCTATGCAATTAAATGGAACCTCTGCAAGCTATTTGGCACTGATGCACGTAAGAACCCATAGCTGCAGGAATATTGTATAAGAGAGTATCCTTATGGGAAGTAACTGACTTGCTGTCAAATTTGTTTTCCTTTTTTCACACTCTAGAAGCAGAAAGCAATAAGCACATGATTTCACAAGTGCAATGCTGGGTGGGAATTTTATCTTTGCTTAATAACTGGATGGCTGTGATCAACCAGGAAAAGGCAGATGAGAAGTCCTCATACTCTGCTCAAAAGCTAACAAATTCCAGGCTGCTTTTTTTTGTGTGTGTGTGTGTGTGTGTGTGTGTGTGTTTTTGCTTGCTTTTAAAGCCAAATTTGTCTGACCAGATTGGAACAGGTGTGTTGGTGATTGGTTTGATAGAGATATTCTTGAGAGATGTGTGAGACAGCAAGGTGGCTCCAGCGGGTATGATGCCAGGTTGGATGGGGCTTTGGCCAACCTGGTCTAGTGGAAGGTGTTCCTGCCCATGGCAGGGGGTTGGAACTGAATGAATTTTAAGTTCCCTTCCAAACTAAACCATTCTGTGATTCTTTGAAAGGACTGAAGCAGTTGCTGTGATAAAAATAAGACATGATGGCAGTGAGCAGAGCCTGGCTTTCTAATAGTTGGAGATCATCATAGGCAGGGGCTTAAGCCATGCTCCTACCTTTTATTTGTTTTGTTTGGGGTTTTTTGTTTTGTTTTGTGAAAGGATCACTTGACTATAATCTTGTAATTGACTACTGTGAGCCTGCTTGTAGAATTAGGCTGAGATGGTGGAAACCTGCTCACACGCCATCAGTTTTGTGGTAAGTCAGCTGCCAAGGTTTACATTCCTGAGCCTAAATTCTTGCTCTTTCCATTCAGTTCATAGCGCAAGTATGATCAAATCGGTGAGTATTTGCAGGAACCACTTCTGGTCCCTTCTTTGCTTTCCAGACTGCCTTTTCCATCGTCTCTTAATAGATAAATCCCAGAGAGCTGATGATTACTTGGCAGCCATACGAGATCAGATTCTAGTCATGACTGATAATTGCAAGAAAATATTCAGAGAGTACCTTCTTGGCCAAGCTGGATGTAATTCAAGACTCTGTCTGAAGGACTGTTGGCTGGAGGTGCTTAAGGACATGTGTAGAAGTGGTCTCATGAGCTTGTATATGGGAGAGAGATCATAGCGCGGTGCCTTTGCAAGCTCGCTCAGGTCTGAGGTGGAAACCAAGCAAAATGGAAAAACACTGTGAAATGAGTTAGCCCTTGACTAATGAATTTCCCAGGAAGGTACAGGGCTGCTTTTGGTCTGTGCCTTTCTTGTCTGCACATCAATTATGTGGTGAGTCTTTTCCAGAAGTCCTAGTGCAGGTACAGAGTAGAGGAAACGTACTGAACCTGTTCCTGTGCTCCTTCATTTATTGTTTCAGTCTCACTGTGTTTTCTACTGTCTCTTCTTAGAAAAACTTTTCAAGCAGTGTATTAATGTCTTGTTTGTAAATTTCATTTTTTGTTGTTTGTTTCTTTTTTTTTTTGGTTGTTTTTTGATTTTTTTTTTAGGTGTTTGTTTTTTTTTAATTGCCTTCTTTCCTGTAGGGCATCAGGGGCTTTTCCTCACTTGTTTGTGTTATTTGTTTGCTGTCTGGTTTCTTTGTCTCTTCAGTTTTTGTATCACACTGTCATGGGTTCTGTCTCATCCCTGGCAGTGTTCAGGGTCAGGTTGGATGGGGCTCTGAGCAACCTGGTCTAGCGGAAGGTGTCCCTGCCTGTGGCAGGGAGGTGGGAACTGAATGAGCTTTAAGGTCACTTCCAACCCAAACCATCCTGTGACTCTGTGTGTGATTCTGTTTGGTTTTGGCTTTTCTGGAGATACCGAACAAAAGAAACTATCCATTAAGCCACATGCAGATGTTAATCCGCAACCTACAGTTAAATTACTACAAAGTTTTATTCCCTGTTCAGGCAAATCTTTCCTACTCAATCATTGTTTCATATTTTATTGTCACCCTGGAAGGGCATGAGGTGATTTACACTTAAAACATAAACCTCAAAACCCACTATGTGGGATAAATCGTACATCTGCCTGACTGGATATATATTCCCTTTTGTTCTACCCAGCTCTCTGAGGTACCCCATCTTTGTTCTCTCCAATACAAGTGCCAGACAGTGGGCCTCTGTGGGGGCATTGCCAGTTGGCAAAACAGTATATATAGCATATATGTGTTTTACAGAATCACAGACTGGTTGGGGTTGGAAGGGACCTTAAAGCTCATCTAATTCCAGCCCCCCTGCCATGAGCATGGACACCTTCCACTAGGTCAGGTTGCTCCAAGCTCTGTCCAGCCTTGCCTTAAACACTGACAGGGATGGGGCAACCACAAAATCCACAAAGCTGTGTTGATGAAAATAATTCTTGATTATAATTTCATCAGAGTTTTAATATGAAAAGTTTAAAGGTGTCCACAAGTCACAGTCAGGCGTGAAAGGGAGTCATCTTCTGCTCCAGTTGTGCCGAAGCTGTTAGAGCAGGAATTTTCTTTCTGCCTATTTTACCACATGATCTATACTGCTTATATTTTATGGCCTTGATTTATAACATATGTTAGGAGTTTCTCGGACATGGCAGCAAACGTGGCCTTGTGGCAGTGGGTGTGCAGAGCATGAGCTACGCTAGTAAAGCAGCCCACTCATGTATATTAAAGGAGAGGAGGAAGAGGGAAGCCCTTTGCAGCTGCTTTGAGTGCAGGCTGCTGCCAGCGCTTGTTGAGAAGTATTCCTCAGTGACACTCGGGAGCAGTGCTTTGGAGTAAAATCTCCCTGGGTTTTTGATGCTTTTCAGCCACAAGCCTTTGTCATTTGGAAAGGGTGGAGCTGTTCTCACAGTACGTTTCCCCAAGCTTTTCAGTTGTGGGAGCTGACTGAGGAGAAAGGAGAGGGAGAACAAGAAGTAATTGGGCTTTTTCAACTCCTTCCTTCCCTGGGGCTATAGTACTGCCTCTCCAAAACTTACATTAACGCCTGATGGCAGTTGCCTCCGGTATTGCAATTACAACATACTCTGTCTCCTCCTGATAGTTAGAATCATAGAATCACAGAATGGTTTGTGTTGGAAGGGACCTTAAAGCTCATCTAGTTCCAATCCCTGCCATAGCCACGGACACCTTCCACTAGATCAGGTTGCTCCAAGCCCCATCCAACCTGGCCTT
Source organism: Myiopsitta monachus (assembly GCA_017639245.1). NCBI lineage: Eukaryota > Metazoa > Chordata > Aves > Psittaciformes > Psittacidae > Myiopsitta > Myiopsitta monachus. The sequence goes on from CM029924.1 coordinate 17,511,324, forward strand.
AAACACTGGAAGTCTGTTCACTTTCATGTGGCTTCAAGCTTAGAGTGAAATGCAGTAACTTGGTGCTGTATGTGCCAGTCCCCAGTCTTTTTGCTGTCAATGGAGAGAATCCAAATAAAAGGCACAGATGATCATAGTATCATAGAACAGTTTGGGTTGGAAGGGACCTTAAAGCTCATCCAGTTCCAACCCCCTGCCATGGGCAGGGACACCTTCCACTAGACCAGGTTGCTCCAAGCCCCATCCAACCTGGCCTGAATCAAACCTTTAACTTTCTTTTCTCTTTTGCATACAGAACAAGCTCTCTGGCTCTTTAGTTTCCTAAATAGAGGAGTGGACTTCTCTCAGCTGTTGAGTGTGGTGACTCATGTTGAGATTAGAGAGCGCTGCTTCTGCTCCTCCTGTGAACTGTATAATGAACGTGCCCCCTGCATTCAATGAACACGCCATCCCATCTGCATTTCTTTATGAAGATCTCATGGACCAGTTGCTGAGTCTTTTTAATAATTCTCTTGCAAGAAGATTCTGCTTTTCCTGAGGTAGGATTTGTGTAGTGCTGAGCTTGTCTTCTGGCTTGTTACTGTTCCAGTGGTTAGATCAAGCTGAATTCAGGCCCATTCTGTCATTAGGAACTTCTTATACTACTGCTCTATGGCTTCACCTTTAAATGTCAGCCTTTCTGTTGACATTTTGTGTGTGGTTCAACCTGTCCTGATCTTCTGTCCTCTGTGTTTTATCTGTTGCAGGTTTTTATCCACCACCCCCTCACTCCCCCCCTAAGTCTTGTATGTTTGCATAGGTGCTTCATTTCAGAGGAATACAGAAGGGATGCAGATGTTATGACTTCATTTTTTGTGTTATTTATTTTACTGTTTGGGCTTTTTTTGATCTCTGGAACTCAAAACAATGATCAAATAAGAATTCTCTTTCATTTTTCTTGGCACTAGTTTCTCTCTGCATGGATGGAAGTGGCTGAGGTTGGTTCTCACAGAATCAGTGACTGGTAAATCACATGAATCCATCCTCAGTCCAGCTGAATTTATTACCTGTTTCTGGTTTTGCTTCTTCCGCTCTGCGTAGTTCACATTTAGCTGCCGCAGTTGAAAGGCAGCTATGCCACGGCCTCAGCAAGTATTTGACAGCATCTTAGGCACTTTCAAGCAGCATGAAAATTATTTCAGGAAGCAGAAGCATGTTTTTACTTGCCAGGTATTGTGTGAAATGTCCAGAAAAATGATCTGGTTAGGAGGAGACTTTCCCTGGGAGGGGAGGAGGAGAAAAGAAGGTAACACCTGTGTATTTTTTACTGCTTTGAAACAGCACCTCTTGCAGCTTACAATGTACTTACACTTGGCTACTTACTGACTTGTTTGTTCCATTTCAAGCCTGGATATAATTAACATAACTTTCTAAACACGAGTGTTTAGAAAAAGGGTAAGACAGCTTGAGGGACCTTGTTCTTCAGCGTGTTATATATGTGGCTTTCTCTGGAAGTTCCTTTTGCAGAGTAGTTTATGTGCAGCTTCAAAACATTTCTCCTGCTTAAGAACAATGTTACGTGTCTTAATTAGATAGTTCTGGGCTTTTTTTTTTTTTTAATATATTTTGAAGATATTTTCTATGGTGAGACTTGAAAGTGATGTTTCTCCAATTCCTTTGACGATGTCGTCAGGCTGTCATATTCTCCTGAACTGTGTAAGTTACCTGCTGACAATATTTTGTTTTCAGGACATCTGATCAGATGAGATGAGGATTGTACAGGTAGGCCCACAAGCCAGGTTTGAAATTGTTGAGAAGTGTTGTTTCCACACAGCCATCTCTTTTACGGGAAGAGGGAGAGAGAAGGCTTGAGGAACAGTGTTTATCATAGAATCATGGAATGGTTTGGATTGGAAGGGATCTTAAAGCTCATCCAGTTCCAAACTCCTGCCGCAGGCAGGGACACCTTCCACTAGACCAGATTGCTCCAAGTCCCATCCAACCTGGCCTTGAACACTGCCAGGGACAGGGCAGTCACAGCTTCTCTGGGCAACCTGTGCCAGGGCCTCACCACCCTCACAGGGAAGAACTTCTTCCTGATATCTAAATCTTCCCTCTGTCAGTTCAAAGCCATCCCCCCTTGAAACTCCTGTCTGTCATCTAAAAGTATTTACTATTACAGATTCTGATGCCACTTCTGCTCTACCTGGGTGTGCTTTATGTGAAATCAGCATGGATTTGGTTCACTGTGGTAGTCCTGTTGCCATAGCAGGAGTCTTTAGTGCTAAAGCAGCACTCGTTCCTCCAGGTCACAGTGGACTTCCCACTCTAGAGGCCATACAGCCCATCACTGCATCTTTTGCCACGTTGCATATAAATACACATTTTAAAAATGCTTTATATAGGTTTCCAGAGCTCAGGTCATTCACTCTGTGTTCTGTTAAGTGCATCCTACCTCCAGGTTTTCCTTGCAAAATGGCAAAAGCCAAATTAATGACAACAGCTTGCTCAGAAGAGACATGTTCAGTAAGTTCAGAAGGCAAAGTGGGAGTCCTGAGAGCTTGCACAGAGAAACTGCTTTGTTCTCCATGAATGCTTAGTAGTTCTCATTTGAGTACCTTTCCAGAGGCATCGCTGAGGGCAGTGGGGCGCAGACTAAGGTAAATTGTAATTTGAGTCCTGTGAAAAGTGCCAAGTAAACTGCAATTCAGGTATTGAAACTTGTAATAAAGGGCTGTATTTCGATCAGTACCATGTGTTTTAATCTGAGATGAAGCCTTGAATATTGCAGAATCTACTAGCACACTAGTGCAGCAGTGTTATCAATAAAAGCAGGCACTTAACTTGCTGAATTCGTGTTTCTGCTGTTTGCAGTAGCATTTTTCTTCCCTTTCTTCCTCTCTTCACACTGTCACAGGCATCTCTGGAAACTCATTTACCCTAATCCTGTGCTTGACTCATGAGACCCAATGAGCTAATAGCTTGAGAATAAATTGCTGTAGCAATTGCGTTCATAAATATCATGAACAGCTTCCTGAAAATGGTGTTTAATTACTTGAGACAAAGCTTTCAAAACATTAAAATAGCTTAAAAATAATTACTTGGCTAAAGCAATGAAGTTCTGTGGATGCGTTTAATTTTTCATAGCCCTCATTTTTTCCCTTTTCAGAAAATGGTCAAGGAGCCTGTATTAAAAACTAATTAAAGCTGCAGCCCAAGACACAGAAAATTCAGAATTTAATGCTGATGGATTTTTTTTTTTCTTTTCATTTTGCAGATGATTGCTGCCCACTCACATGCACATGAGTATGCACATCCCTGGCATTTACAAAGAGCTGACTCTTAACTTCGGTATTCTTGGTTTCCAGGAGTTTATCTCACAATCCCATTATGTAAATGTGTTTTGTAGTGGTTTGTCGTTTTGTTGGGGTTTTTTAAACCTGAGCAGTTTAAAGTGAGAGGAAGTGTCTGTCTGGAGCCCTGCATGGGACGCATCCTGCAAAAGCATGGTGAAACTGTTTGTTCTGTTGAAAGAGAGTCATGGTGCTTGAATTTAATTTTAAAGGCTCTAAAGCATCTTGACAGGATAAGACGAACACATCTGGCTGTCTGGCAGCGGTGTTTGCCAGGTGAGGCAGTGTCCCACATGGCATTGTATGCATTGCGCTGAGGCGTGGAGGATTACTGCTGGGTAATTGCTGCCTTTCCTAAAGAAAGGCTGGCAGAGAATGGGCGGAGAGCAGCCCTGAGGAGAAGGACTTGGGGTGTTGGGTGAGGAGAAGCTCACCATGACTGGCAAACCATTCTCTGATTCTCAGTGATAAAATGTGTGTGGTTCGTGAGGCTGTGCTCCTGTTGAAAACGTGTAGAAGGGAGTATGCTTGAAGAACAAGCACTTCTAGCTATCCGGTTAGGAAAAAAAAATCAAAACTAAAACCCAGTGTTGGATCCCAAATTTTGGCTATCACATCACAGGATATGTCTGTTGAGGGGGTGATATTTGACAAATCCTTATTACCATTGCTTCTGGAGGCCTGATGCAGTTGTTGTTGGTTGCATGTCTGATTCAATATGAGGAGAACATCCCATGAAGCACTCCAAAGTGAAGTACGCGTGTAGCTCTGCTGGCTGGAGGGCAGCTCTGGGGAGTTCCCATGCCAGGTAGTTCACCTACCAAAGAAGTTGAAGAGAGAAGCCTCATTAAAGCCTAGTTTGTGGGTGGTAGTCATGTATAGGCAGGAGCTGGTGGGGACAGGTGATGGATGTGGGAGGAATTTATTTTTACTGGGAGAACAGTGTACTTCTGTAAAGCTGCAGTGTATAGTACATGGTGACAAAATGACTTTTTGTCCGTGTTGTCAAATGCTTGTGGAAATAACATACACAGACTTGTCCTGGCCTCTGAACACAAATCCCTTCCAGCTTTTCATGGGGGGAAAAGGGGATTGAAATAGGCAGAGATGGTTCAAGATCATTCTTCTAGGTACATTAACGTGTCTTTAACCTTTAAAGGTCATTAGTCTTAGTCCATGAATACTGACTTGGAAGCTTGCTGTCGGGGCTGTTTACCAGTCTTGTCCTTCTTAAAACAAAACAACACACCCCTAGGTGGAATTGGTGCTCAGGTGGGAAGGGAAGTTCACCTGTCCAATAGAGAATTACGTTTGGCAAAGAATTTTCCTCCGCAGGTCTGTGTTATGCCAAGAACATGGAGAATGGGGCTTCTTAGCACTACTAGACTTGTAGTTTGATTGTCACAGAATATTTGAGTGACACGTGTAGCTAGAGATGAGAGTAGTGTTTTTTAAGTTTGGAAGTCTGTTCACTTTCATGTGGCTTCAAGCTTAGAGTGAAATGCAGTAACTCGGTGCTGTATGTGCCAGCCCCCAGTCTTTTTGCTGTCAATGGAGAGAATCCAAATAAAAGACACAGATGATCATAGTATCATAGAACGATTTGGGTTGGAAGGGACCTTAAAGCTCATCCAGTTCCAACCCCCTGCCATGGGCAGGGACACCTTCCACTAGACCAGGTTGCTCCAAGCCCTGTCCAACCTGGCCTTGAGCACTGCCAGGGATGGCGCAGCCGCAGCTTCTCTGGGCACCCTGTGCCAGGGCCTCACCAGACAGTCTTGCTGTCAGGAGAGTCTTGCTAGCTGCAGTGTCAGTGTTGAGTAACACCTCCCATCTTCTGCAAAGAGCACAGATGTGCGTTCCAGGGATCAGCAGACCCAGAGCATCTTTGCTGCTGGTGGTTTCATTTTCCATGATGTGGTTCATGCATATGCAACTCACCGCTGTGCATTTTAACGTCCAAGATGGTTTGTCCAAGGTGGTTTTTTTTTTTTTTGCCTTCCTGATCCGATACAGAAGTTCCTTTGAAAGGTGAACTAATATTTGGAATACTTCCCGTATTTTGCCCCAGAGCTGCAGATATGTTTGTTTCGTTGTATGTTTATGACTTGAAAATGGGCCACTTCAGTCATTTCCCTGTGTAAAAATTGATAACCACCTGCCCTCTGTAATGGAGGAGTGAAATGTCTTGAGCTGTTTTTGAGTAAGTCTGTGCCCGTTTCAACAGCTTCTGTGTTCCTTTAGCACAGATAAAGAAGTCAGCTCTGGGTTGTGTTGTGGCTGAGCTTTTCTGGTGTGTTACAGCCACTCTGTGGGGAATTATCAGCCTTTCAAATATTTATGCCATGCCAGGGTTATGTTAGTTGTATTTATAGTTTCTGTTTTGCAATTAATGCTGTGTTTGGTTTGTGTTTAAAATTATTAGAGGAAAGGGACGATATTCTTCTCTGGGCTACTTATAGAAAGCTGTGGAAATAACGTGTTTGATTTTCCATCACAAGAACCTGTCATTGCTTGTGTCACTCTAGAGGATAATGTTTTTCCTTTTGGTTCCCATTATTATAATAGATGCATTCAGAGCATTCTGTTTCTGTCCATTAACATGTAATCATGTGATTGATTCGTGCATGTGAATTAAGTACTTTTTCCAAAGGAAATATGTTTTTTACATGAATTTTCAGTTCAAAGCACTGGCTATTTGGCTTGCCAAGAGGAGATGTTTCTGTATCATGTAGATATTTTTATAGATCAGGATTCAGTGGGAGGCTGACTTGCCTTTCTGAATGGATCTCTTGTGTCAAGGAAAGCTGCTGACCAAGGGTATTTTTAGACATTGTTAATGATTCAGAGAAGGTCCTGTCAAATAGTTTTTCAGGTTTTTTTTCTTTTTGCCATCACGTCAGGTTAACATTCAGCTTGTTGTGTCTGCATCCTTTGGCACTATGAATTCTTTGCATGCTTTGGGATAACCATCCATGCAAACCCTGTGGCTCTTGCGATTTGTATGCCTCTGTTTCTTTTGCTCCTTGATGGAAGGGGATAATACTGCCTCTGAACTACAGTAGAATTTCTGGAAGTGTAGCCAGCAGCTGTAAAAATGAAGAAACCTAAAGGAACCTAAATGTGAATAACCCCCTTTTTGCAGCCCCAAAGAATGATATGGTATGCCCATGGATGACCAGTACCATCTTCCTTCAAACTGCTTTGTGCCAGGGTATAGGATTGATTTGAAACCATGATTCCAGAATCATTATTTCTGGGGCTGTATGCTGTTTTATCAGCCAGTGCAGATTTGACCAATATTTTTGGTTTTAGCCACAACACTGGGTGTAGGTCAATTGGAGGAGGACAGATGATACCTATCAAGCTCAGTCTTCACAGTCGCTTGCTTTTAACACATTTCTTATCCTAAACTAACCCTTTGCATCATATGAAACTGAGAATACCTGGGACACATTACAGTCTGTGGCCTCAGGACTTGTGCTGGGGAGGCAGTGGTTCAGCAGAAGGCACCTAGTGTAGGAAGGGTATTGAAGCCCAATGGGTAAGTAGATACTCATTGCATGCTTTGTTTACTGCTGTCCTATGCTGAAGTAGGCCTCCCCTTAAGAGAGCTGCTGCTTTTTTCTTCAGAGATGCAGAGAAGGATGTTTAAACATAATTCCTTTATCCTGAATGCTACAGTCCATTATGGCTTCAGAATTTACTGTGGTTTGTGGTATAGGCCAATTGCTATGTAAATGAGAACATCCCAGCTGTTTCTGCCCATCATTGCATTGACAGACTCGGGAGCAGGGTCTCAGTGATAAAGTCTTGTGATCTTAATCTGTTGTTGTACTGATTGTAATGTTTCCTCTGTAATAGAGCCTCTTCCTAGAGCTAGGAGTATTCGTGGAGCCTTAGCTTCATGAATGCATCCTCCAAGGAAGGGAGAGAGCCTGCTGGAGGGAGTTTGACATTTAGTCACGCTTTTGACAGTGCGACTCTTGCTCAATATGTGGAGGTATTCCTTGCTGTTGAACTCCTTGATGTTAATTGTTTTACATCTTGGGCATGACGTGCTGTGGTATGGAATAACCTCTTTGGTCAGTTTGGGTCAGGTGTCCTGTCTCTGCTTCCTTCCGGCTTCCCTCCTCCCTGGCAGAGCATGAGGCTCAGAAAGTCCTTGGTCAGACCAAAACATTACCAAGCAGTAACTGAAAACACTGGTGTTATCAGCGCTGTTCCCAGGCCCAAAATCAAAAACACAGCGCTGCACCAGCTACCAAGAATGAGAAAAATAACTGCTGCTGCTGAACCCATGACATAAGATGTTCTGCACTGTTGGCAACTGATTTTACAAGTCAAAGATGTTTTTATGTTTAAAAATACTTCTCTGCTATTGTAGCTAGAGTATAAATATAGGGACAATCTGTCTGTAGGCTTCCTGGCATACTTTAATTGTCACCAAAGATCATAAAGGTAAAGATCAAAGAAAGCATCCTTGCCACTTGAGCCATCCTAATCAAAGAACTGAGAGATTGAAGTTCCTTGAACATCTGAGATTCTACTCTGACTTGCAGCAAGATTCTGTCTCTATTCCCCCCCCCCCCCAACTTTTAAAATACTCATGCTTCCTCATCTCCCAAGGATGTAGTTGGAGGTTATATCAATCATTCGTTGATCGATTGCCTAATCATAGAATCACAGAGTGTATCACAGAAAAGTATCTAATTCACATGCGAGAATCACAAGTTCAGTTTGCTTTGGAAGGGACCTTAACGCCTTAGTTATTTTTACAGCATACATCTTAAAGTAAGTTGTTCTCTCTTATAAGTTTTAAAAGACAGGAATCATTTATGTCATTATAGGCTTGACAGCATAGCTGTAATTTCAGGTGATTAAAAAAGAAAAAGAAAAAACAAAAGCAAACAAAAAACCACAATGCTGCACCACAACAACAAAGCAAAGCTTTGTTGCAAGTAGTCAGTTTTATGCTAACAGAGGCCAAATCTCCATGTCAGGGTGTTTGGGTAAGGTTGTTTGCATCTTAATGTGATACCCAGAACTTGCAGTAGGTTACCTATTTGCTGAAAGGCTGTCTCCCTGTCTGCTTTTAGCAGGGTGTTTTGTATGATCTACACAAGCTGCAAAGCACAAAATTGCTATCTAAACAGAGCAAGGCTTCTGGGAAGTGCAAAATACATATTGGTTTTCTTTCCCTAAGTGAATGGGGTAATAGCTTGTATTGAGATATGAACGGGTTTGTGCAGTTTGATTCAAATTTGGCTTCTCCTAGTAGATCACTTCCCTGGGAAAGGAGTCCTTGTGTATGTGGGATTTCCCTAAAGAAATCAAAACTTCATTACCTAAAATGCCACCAGAACTGCTGTTTGACCTCTGCATTGATGAAATGGGCGTCTGTCTGTCTGTGTGTGGGGAAATGCTTGTACCACTCAGCAATTTGAAGTGTAGCAAAAAAACCTAATTGCTCTTCTGATCAATACAATCTGATTCTATCCTTTTTATGTTTGTTTTATCTCTTGTTAATCCTATTAAGCACGAGAAGACAGTTAAATACAGAAGGCCCATTTAATCTCTGAATTCCTGGAAGAAAATAGTTTAGAGTTGTATGGGAAAAAAGCAAACCCCAGGTCAAAAGAATATTTCCAAAATAAGAATTTACATTCTGATCTCAAAATACTCACTTTCACTTTTAAATCTCTGTCAAATGTTGTTTTATTTTTCTCGTTTATACATTTTCATTTGAAATCAGTCCAGCAGTTCATAAATATAAATACCAGAATATCAGAGCATAATTAAGTCACTTGCTATGCAAATAAATAATGATGGAGTCACAGAAACACAGACCAATTTGGGTTGGAAGGGACCTTAAAGCTCATCCAGTTCCAACCCCCTGCCACAGGCAGGGGCACCTTCCACTAGACCAGGCTGCTCCGAGCCCCGTCCAACCTGGCCTTGAACATTTTATCAGTTGTCTCTTATTCACTGTAATTGGGGTTTGGGTTTTTTTTTGCTTACGCAGGCGTGAAATTTATCAATTTGTCTCTTGAGAGAATAAAGGGCTCAGGTGGCTTTTTCCTAGTCGTGGAAGGATTTCTCATTGCTTCTGATGTGTCTAGGTGCTCGGCTTCCAGTGAAGCCTTTCCGATTTATTAATTTTTTTTCCTTTAAATTAAGCTTGGTGTGTATTAGGCAGATTTTAGTTCTTTGGAAGACTGTCTTTATTAATCAAATCCCGTACCCATCATGAAGAGAAAACTGCCTTTTTTGCTAAAACAATGCAATTAAAGGGTCTTTCCACAGTGTTATTCTTCAAGACCTAAATTTGCACACATTCAGGGCAGCTTTTCTTGGAAGTCAGTGATACAGAAAGGTTTTTTAGCTGTAAATCACTGATGAAGGCCAAAACATGAAGTAAATGTAGCACGGAGAAGACATTACTTTTTTTTCATTTGGTAAAACAGCTTTTGTTTTACTACAGGGGCAGGGAGATTTTCCCTGTTGTTAACTAACAGCAGGGGAAGCATCTGGTTCTCTACAGAGGGTTTTTACTTGGACAGTAATTTCTTTGTTAGCATCTTCATAATGATTGTTTTCGCATGGTTTGTATGAACGCAAACCAGCCTTTCCTCCCCTAAAGTTGCAACATACAAGCCCTTGGTGTTTGGGGGGATGATGCAAATGCTGTGGAGGTACTAGAGGTAAGAGACTCATTGCTCCTTGATGTTCTGATGATCCAAAGGTTGCACATATATGAAGATGCTCCTGTGCCCCCTCAACTCAAAAAAGAACAGTTCTTGTTTGTTAGTTGTTTCTGTGCCCCATCCCTGGCAGTGTTCAAGGCCAGGCTGGATGGGGCTTGGAGCAACCTGGTCTAGTGGAAGATGTCCCTGCCCATGGCCGGGAGTTGGAACTGGAAGAACTTTAAGTTCACTTCCAATCCAAACCATTCTGTAATTCATTCTGTGATGTGATGTGATGTGAGGTGAAAACACCATTACCTGACGAGTATGATTTTCTAGATAAAAAAGACCAAGTGAAAAGACTGGAGGCTGAACCAATCACTAAAATTTATAGTACTTAATGAGCAGTAAAGCAGCTGTTTATTACTGCATTTCTTAATGGTGGACACACTTTCGAATGAATATGCTTTACCAAAATATATAGCTCTGTAATACCAAGTGATGTGTAATTGCTCCAATTACTCTGTGGAGTAATCAACTCTGAGGAGAAAAACTGATGCTGATGATGACAGCGGGTTTGACCTTCCCTGGTTTGGTGCTGGTGGATGCTCTCCTGAGCTCCTCTAGGTAGTGCGGTCTTAGAATTAGCATTTGCTTAAAGAAAAGGTATATTATTTTTTACCAAGAGTAGTTTTTCACTGGCATAAATCAGATTTGCTTCATGTCTGTAGAGGTGTTGTGGGACAGAAGGAGGAACACTGCAAGAAAAATAATTATTTAAAATTTCATGATTGTAAGATCTTGAGTCATTTTCTTTCTAAGTAGATCTGCAGTACATGTCATTACCCACTGATTTTCATTTCCTTTAAACCCAATTAGAAGAAATACATACTCTAGCAGTCCTTGTGGTGGAGGAGAAATATACTAAGAGAAAGGATGTTGATGTTACCCCTCGTGCAATCACTCCTCTCAGGCCAGGCCATAAATTTTATATATAGTGTAGAGAAGAACTGGTTGAATCTCTTCCTTATTTCCAAGTATTGGGCATTGCAAAATGGAGCCCAGAGGTGAAGGAAATTGGAGTTTTGCAGGCTTGTGTGTGAAGACATGGCCAGTAACGGATTGCTGCTGGCATGGTAAGTTAAACTCAGGTATACCTATATATACTTCATGTTAAATATCCAGTTGACAGCTCTTGGATCACATCATCTCAGCTGCAGGGAAAGAGACTGCTTCCCTTCCATCATTAGATTAATTCCTGTCAAAGGGTATCTGTTCTCATCCCATTGTCCTAACCAGAAGCTATTAGCTAACGTATAGTTTACAAGATACACATTAAGATAGAGGTTGTCTTACTTCAATGGCACTGTATGTTAAGAAGCTTAGATTTGCATCAGTCGGAAAAATTAAATGTCTCTGTCATTTCAAGCTTCAGCAAGTGCTTGAAGTTCAGTGCTAATATTGGAGGATGGAATCGTTACCAAGTACTAATCAGGGTGACAGTATTTGTTGTGCGAACTTGTCAACTAGTCTTGAGATTTCTTTTGTTGTTGTTTTCAAAATAAAAAAGAAAAAGGAATGCCTAAGTAGTTTAAATTGCTTTGTATGTGTTACTGAGATGAACTCTCCAAGACTGGTTGCCCTAGGGGAATCGATATTAGGATCATCAAAATGTTAAGGACCTGATGTCAATATAGCATGCTCTGTTTGAAATGGGTAGTAAGTTATCTCATATTGGAGTAATTACTCCGGTGTAAATGAGATTGAAATCAATATCAGATTAGTGGCTAATTGGAGGCCTCTGATTGGTGTGGGTATATCTTCAGGGGCTGGAGAGAAATTCCCATCGCCAGTTCTACTGAGCAAACTCTTTCTTTGTTCTTTCTCACATTTGCTGCCATGCTTTTCCTCCATGCCTGAATTTGCAAGCTTTCATTAATCTAGAGCTTTGTATAGCACAATTGAGGAGCTCTCCTTGGGGGACAGTATTTCAGAATTGGCTGCTAGGAAAGATAAACCTGTGAAACCAGTGCAGATGGGGAAAATTTATATTTATTAAGAAGTAGATGTTACAAACCTCAAATCTTCCTGCCTAATATTGGTGCAATTGGCTTATAGTCTTCCTGTTCTTTGTCAAGTCCCAATTCTGTCTGATTTTCTCACAGGCTTGCTGTATTGTTCTGCGTTCTTGTATTCAGGTTGCAGTACAGCTGGCTGACAGATGAGGGGGAATTGCATTTGTTTTGCTTTGAGCAAACTGTATTAATTAAAATACCTCCCACCGGGCTTGCAGTTTGCTCTAAGTAGCACATATCATTAGCTTTTAAAAACCAACAGCATCATAAACTTAATATTATTTTAGCTTAAATGCTCTATAATTTAAGATGCACAGTATAACCCTGAGGCAGAACAGCAAAGCTGGATGCAGAACTCAGGATGTCCCACAGAATAATGAGGGATTTTTTGTAGACTGAAAAGAGCCTGTATTAATTAGAAGGGGGAGAAAGTTATGTTTTTTGTTTTAATCAGCAAAGTAGGTTAATTGTTTGACCAGAGCAATCGAACATGGAAATTAACACAGTCTTGGCAGGTATGTTCTTATTTTATATACATGTGCATCTGTTACTGGAGAATAGGGTGTGTGGCATGTTTTCATCTTGCCAAAATGCTTTTGGAAATGAATAGCAGGCTATGGACAAGTTGCGGCTTGGAAAGTGTAGTTCTGTGTCTTCGGTTTCCTGCTTTTCAGCCAGGGTTGGAATATTCTTCTAGGCAGGTAAAAGAATTTGCTGGCATCTTTTTTAAGGCATTTTAATGATTGGGACCTTCTCAGGGTTAAACTTGGAGCATGAGAAACTTTGGATCTGATAGGAAGAAACAAATTGATTACTCTGTGAAGCAGGAAGGGGTGAAAGGAGAGTTTCAAGGCACCTGGTTTGCTGTAAGATACAAGAACAAACATATAGGGTGTGTTTTGGTAGGAAGTGTCATTAGTTATAGGAGAAAGTCAGAGCCTTGGACTATTTCTATGCAATTCAATCTGGGTTAAGGTTTATTGAAGTGGCCCCTCGAACTGTTAAAAATGCACAGTAAATGGATGAATGAATGGGAGCTTTCCTCTGCTGGAAAAGACAGATTTGCATATAAGTGTTTAAAATGTTTATCACACACCAGAAGCCTCAGTGCAGAGTGTATTGCCATGGCAAATGCTTATGCATTGTGGCATGCATTCACTGAGTGTAAGTAAATAGAACAGATGAAATTGGTCTGTTGGGCTTTAGATTAAGGGAAATTTCTCTTATTTAAGACAGTATTGGCCTTGGGTCATGCACTGTAGTATATTTTTTTTTCATCCAGCACATTATTAAAAATGCAGTGCAGTATAAGGGATCATTAAGGATGTGCATTTCATTAAATGAATGCTTTATATCCAGTTAGCAGTGAAAGTAGTAAGCGAATGAATAATTAGAGTTTCAACAAAGAAACCATGCCAAAGGCCAAGTCAGAAAGAAAGCCTGTTGCTCATCTGTCACCTATCATTTAGAACTACACTGATGATAATGGTGAAGACAACAGAATGAGAAGGATGCGTGTTTGGAAGATCTGTGCTTTGACGCGTGGCAAAAGTAGTTGGGCAAAAAGATGGACCTAGATCTAGGTCTAGACATAGACATATCTAGATGTACAGCTGAAGTGTTCTGTTACTGCTTCCATTTGGGCAGGGCAAAGTAGTTTGGCTTTAGTTTCACACCTATATCTGATTGGGATGCTCTCAGCAGGAGGTCATTACCAAAGGCTCCCAAGGCAGAGGACTCGAATGCGCAACCAAGATTTAAGTCCCAGCAGAAATATCATTTGCATGCACTTAGCTCAGAAAGACCCAGGATAAGCTGGTTTTCCTTTTCATCCACTAAAATTAGGCAAACTTTGTCCAAGGGTATGGAACACTTTGCTGCTCTCATCCTAAGAGAGCCTTTAACGGCACAGCTTCAGGCTGTTTGGGTGGGAGCACTCTTTTCCTTCTGGTTTTTGTTGTTTGTTTCTTGTTTTGTGGGGTTATTTTTGTATGTGTGTGGTGGTTGGTTCTGGTTTTTAGTTTTCTTGTTTGGTTTTTGTTTTGTTTCAGGTTGGTTGTTTTTCAGGAGAGGATTTGAGAGCCCTTGGGTTAGCAAGGGGGTGAGAGAGGAAGGATACTGCAAAAATTGCATGGCAGGAGGCAGCTCTGTATTCCATTCTCCTTCTTAAGTATGGCTTATGTATTTATATGTTGTACCAAATAAAAAAGCAGTGAGCAGTCCTTGGACAAGAGATTGGAATTGACATCTCTGGTCTCTAATTGCTGGGCCATGACCTACAGCCTAGGGAGGTTAAGTAAGTTTGGGGAGGTAAAAGAACATGGATTTGAACTCCTTTGACTAGGTAAGATCACAGAACCCATCTTTCCTGTGCTGTCAGATGCTAGAGAAGGAGAAGAGAATAATACTAGTTTTGTGCTAAATGTCACAAAATGTCTGCTACGGAATTAGCATGCAATGAAAAACACGCATAATATTTATTTTGTACAATGAGTGTCAAGTTTGGGGTCTTTGTGTAAGATACAGCGCTGAAAACAGGGTTTGGAGCACAGAAATGGTCATTGCTTTCTCCATCTCCACAGATCCTATTACTTCAGTACTGGTTTAATTATTTTCTTGGGTATGGTTTCTTGCTACTCATCCTTAAAGCAGCGTGGCTTCATTCCCAAGGGCAGAAAACCTTTCCTTTACTGAAATTTGGCAAGTCACTTTCAAAAGGATGCAGTTTTTCTGAGTCTGCAAACCTGATTTATTGGTTAATCCCCACAGAGGATATTGAAAGTGTCATATGTTATACGTTCTGTGAGGTTTTTTTGTCTAGACAGAGTATTAGAGTAAGGTTAGAAAGATACTCAGGAACATCTGCAATTTTTAAATGTAATAGGACCTATTACTAAGTAACTTCTCAGCTGCCGGTTGCTTTATGCTTGAATACTTAGTTTTTGAATAAATCCAAATGCCTGCACTTGCTTTCTGCTAAACAGCTTTGGCCTGTGCTTGGATCCAGTCTTATTAAACTTGTTTATCAATGACCTGGATAAAGGGATGAAGTGTACCCTCAGCCAGTTCGCTGATGATACGAAGCTGGGGAGAGCAGCTGGATAACACCTGAAGGCTGTGCTGCCATTCAGCAGGACCTCGATAGGCTGGAGGATTGGGGAGAGAAACCTCATGAGATTCAGCAAGGCCAAGTGTAGGATGCTGCACCCGGGAAAGAAGAACCCCAAGTACCAGCACAGGCTGGGGGCTGACCTACTGCAGAGCAGTTCAGCTGAGAAGGACCTGGGAGTATTGGTAAAGAAGGCTCTGGGGACACCTTAGAGCAGCTTCCAGTGCTAAAGGGGCCAACAGGAAATCAGGAGAGGAGCTTTTGACAAGGGCCTGTGGTGACAGGACAAGGGGGAATGGCTTTCATCTGGCAGACGGGAGATTTGGATGAGATCTTAGGAAGAAGTTCTTCCTTGTGAGGGTGGTGAGGCCCTGGCAGAGGTTGCCCAGAGAAGCTGTGGCTGCCCCATCCCTGGCAGTGTTCAAGGCCAGGCTGGATGGGGCTTTGAGCAGCCTGGTCTAGTGAAGGAAGTAGATGAGCCTTAAAGTCCCTTCCAAGCCATGTCGTTCTGTGATTCCATGAGAAAAGACTCTTCTCTCCTCCAGTCATTTTCACTTGCACTTTTAGCTCAAACTTGTTTCCTAGGTTTCCTCTTTTCTTTCCCTTTATCTCTGTTGCCCATAATCCCTTATGAGAGCTCTGACTGTTTTGCATGAAGTCTCCTGACCGCTGGCTTCTGTACCAAGGTGACTGATTGAAATGGTAAGAATAATGAGTTAGAAGATAAAAATGTCACTCAAACCCGAAGATGTTTAGAGACTTCTGCCATCAGGTCCACTGTCACTGAGCTGACAAAGTTAAGGCTGAACAGGCCATTTCTGTAGAATCATAGAATGCTTAAAGTTTGAAAGGACCTGTAAGGTCATCTAGTTCCATCAAATGAGCTGCTGCCATAGACCACGGGTACATTTGGATCAAACTTTTTAAACCAGTACTCTTTTGTGAGCATTGTATTACTGAGAATGGTATTTAAAACATGCCATAATGGACAAATTCCTGGGTCCAGTGTCTTGCCAGACTAAGGATTTTCCATCAAACTGAGGTCGTCCTGCTATCCTTCACTGATTTTAAGGGGAAACCAGCTCATTACAGCAGCAGTAATTAAATCTGCGTGCCTACTTGAGCGATTTGATATTTAATTAAAGTAGAAGTATTATGGTGGGGTAGTTGAGATAATGACAGTTCAACATGTGCAAGACTGACATAATCTGATTTTTTTTTTGTTCTTTCATTCCTTAAAAATGTTTCCTAGTGTATACGTATGCATGGAGCAAGCCTCGGGAAATATGCACTAGCCTGGAATATATCTAGCACATACTTTCCAAGTTTTGAAGAAGAGCAGAGAAGACTTCCATCAGTTGAAAGATGCAGAGTGCATAAAAAAACCCCAACCTTGACGAATTTCACTTGAAATCATGAGCTGCATTTTCGCATATGTGTCTGTGTAACACTGTTGTTGCTGGCTGCTAACAGAATGAAGAAAACCAAAATGTCTCTGGTTAAGAAAATTTTAGACTTATTTACAAAGAGCTTTGCAGTTTTATGTGATTAGAAGTATTTAACAGTAGTGTGTGAATGTGTGTAACTGAATTAATGTTTTGCTTCACTTTCTAAAGTGGATGTGATAAACTAGTAGGGATTCTTCCCCACTAAATTGCCTGTTATCTGTAAAAAAGAAGTCTTTGGTTCTGACAGTGGACTGGTCTAGTTTGTTCAGAACCTCCCAGTTAATAATACACATGTGGCTCACAGGTTCAACAGCTGTTAGACTACTGAGACAGAACAAATACTGTAGTCATTTACTTTACTGGTAAGGGATCACTAATCATAGGTCTTTATGACACTTACTGAAAGTGCTTTTTTGGCGTTCTTGGGCTTTTGACTTTCAATGCTTTTTCTTTTTAATTACCTTTTTAATTACTTGCCATCCACCCAGGGAACTCACAATTGGCTCTTAATTGAGGACTTTCAAAATGAGAAATTCCACTTGGCTATTAAGCTTCCGCCTTCTTTATAATAGCGACTCTGCTGATTATGATGTACACTTCCCTCCTGACTTGATAAAAGTCTCCTTCTGTCTCTTCCTTTAGATGTGATCCAACATAGCTTTAACCCTGTGTCTTGTCGTACAGCTTTGTAATGCTCAAGCCTTTAGCCCTCTTGTCATGGGCTCTGAAAAGCAGCTTCCTCCAGCACAGGTGATGGGATTAAGAGTCTGGGATCTGACTTCTGTTGCAACAATATTTTGAAATGTTTTGGACATATTTGGGATGTAGTTGCTCCTACCAGTCTTTTTGAAGCTCTTGTTTGTTGTCATCATACCATATCTGCTGACAGAGGGGAGATTTAGATCAATTATCAGGAAGAAGTTCTTCCCTGTGAGGGTGCTGAGGCCCTGGCACAGGGTGCCCGGAGAAGCTGCGGCTGCCCCATCCCTGGCAGTGTTCAAGGCCAGATTGGACAGGGCTTGAAGCAACCTGGTCTAGTGGAAGGTGTCCCTGCCCGTGGCAGGGGTTTGGAACCGGGTGAGCTTTACGGTCCCTTCCAACCCAAACCATTCTGTGATTCTATGATTTGAGGTGTTCCTGTTCAGCCAAATGATGCCAGTCTTGGCTGCAGGTGACTAGAAGAAAAGTTAGTGGCAGCGCTTCCCTAACTGCTTTCCTTTCTGAAACATCTGCTGGCTGATTAAACATTGGCAAGATTTCTTGACAGGTGAAAAAACTTAAATTTGGTTAAACCCAGAAACGTAGAGGCTATGGAGTTAAGCTGGAAATGGTGTTTGAAATACAGATGAGTTGACCTTTTTGTTGGTTTGGTTTAAACAGCAATGGATTGTTTTAATGGGCTAAAAAGGTAGTATTGCCATTATTGTAATACACTAAGGACACGGGGTTAACTTGATTAATATACGTGAGGCTGTGCAGTGTAGGCCTCTGAATTGTCCTCTGGTTTGCCAAGAAATGTTACTGGTCATGTCTGAGTACCAGTTACATTCTGGAAATTGCTGGGGCCCCCATGCAGTGCTTCTGCTGCCACAGCATGGAATTTAGATGCTTTTTAGTAAAAGGCAAGATTTTACATTGTATGGTATCCTTTGCAAAAGGCATATCCCAAATCAATAAAACACCATGTGTACAACTGAAGTAGACTACCCTAGAAAATAAGAAGGCTGTTAAATGCTTGCTTATAGCTTTGAGAGGCTTTGACCTGTTGATTTAAAAATTTACCATGCACAGCGTGTACTCCGGGGCAATTATTTTTCTCGGCCAGTGAAAAATCTGCCTTTCCTACTTGATTATTCCTCCCCCCCACCTTGGAAGGGACCTTAAAGCTGATCGAGTTCTAACCCCCTGCCACAAACAGGGACACCTTCCACTAGACCAGGTTGCTCCAAGCCCTGTCCAGCCTGGCCTTGAGCACTGCCAGGGATGGGGCAGCCACAGCTTCTCTGCGCAACCTCTGCCAGGGCCTCACCACCCTCACAGGGAAGAATTTCTTCCTTATATCCAACCTAAATTGCCCTTCTGGCAGCTTAAAGCCATTTTCCCTTGTCCTGTCGCTACAGGCCCTTGTCAAAAGACCCTCTCCAGATGTCTTGTAGGCCTCCTTAGGCGCTGAAAGCTGCTCTGAGGTCTCCCCGGAGTGTTCTGTTCTCCAGGCTGACCAAGCCCAGCTTTCTCAGCCTTTTTGCTACTTTTAAAAAAAATCCATTGCAGAACTGGACATCCAAAATCATTAGTCGCCCTCAAAATATTAGGCACTATGTCTGAATGGCAATGAAAGAAAATTCCAGGTTTGAGTTTGTTCTAAGCTACCTGGCAGAAATGGAGTATCCCATGTCTTGGGGGATGATGTGCTTAGGTACTGCATGAGAAGCCAGTTGGCAGCAGGCAGCTTTAATATTTTTTTTGAAGAATGTGCAACTGACAGGCGTATAGCAAATGTGTATTTGGGCAACACTCATGTTAAATGGTAAAATTTACTGTACTCCTATGCTACATTACTAGTACTCTGCCTTGTTACTGAAAGCAATTAAAAGAACATTTTGGTGTATGGCACCAATGGAGGTAAAAGCACTGTGCTTTTAAGAATGACTTGGTTAGAAAAATTTTAATTTTCAATTATGCTTGAAAGGACAAAGTGCAAAATTAACAAACGTGCAATTAATTTCAGTAGTAATTATGTAAGAATTCCAGGCATATAGAAGATGAGAAGCGTGGAATAATTAGTTGTAGATTTTTTTACTGCTGTAATTACAGTGATGAATATGCATGAGGATGTTTGGGGAAGGGAAGCACAGCAAGTAATTGTATTTAATTAAACTTTTAGCTGGCTTAGTTACGGAGGCTGCTCTTTTTTCTTTAATCCTTTCAAAACTGCTGTGAAACTCCCGAGGCAGGGTAGTTCCACTTGAGTGTGAAAATTACTCTTTAGGATCTGTTTTTCCTATGTAAAGGTCTCCCAGGTCATCTTCGTGGAAAGCTGCTCAGCAGGAAAGGACCTGGGGGTGCTGACTGATGGCTGCTGAACATGAGCCAGCTTGTGCCCAGGCAGCCAAGAAGGCCAACAGCATCCTGGCCTGTATCAGAAATAGCGTGGCCAGCAGTGCCAGGGATGTGATCGTCCCTCTGTACTGGGCAATGGTGAGGCTGCACCTCAAGTCCTGTGTTCAGTTCTGGGCCCCTCACTACAAAACAGACGTTGAAGTGCTGGAGCGGGTTCAAAAAAGGACAACGGAGCTGGTGAAAAGTCCGGATCACAAGTCATAGGAGGAACAGCTGAGGAAGCTGGAGTTGTTTAGTCTGGAGAAGAGAAGGCTTAGGGGGGACCTTATCACTCTGCAACTACCTGAAAGGAGGATGGAGCCAGGAGGTGGCTGGTAGCTTCTCCCAAGTAACAGGTGATAGGAGAAGAGGAAATGACCTCAAGCTGTTCCAGAGAAGGCTTAGACTGGATATTAGGAAGGTTTTTTTCCCCAAAGGGGTGGTCAGGCATTGGAACAGGCTGCCCGGGGAAGTGGTAGAATCACTGTCCCGGAAGTGGTAGGCTTGGCAGTCATGGGGTGACAGTTGGGCTTGATGGTCTTGAAGGTCTTTACCAACCTAGTTGCTTTATTATTCTGTAAGTCATTGATAACCATTATGTTCTGATTTTCTGGCTCTTGAATCTTCTGTGGAAAGCCCAATGAAAGTGAATAGCAGCTTTTATTGTTTGTGTATTTAAAAGGTTCAAAGAGATAGATGTAGAGTGATACACAGGTGAGCATGAGGTGGAGAAACCATCCTGATCTTCAGTAGCGTGAGGCAAAAGTGATGGCTGTACACAGTGATGTTGAGATTGGCCTTTAGCTTCCAAAGGTCTATGTTTTGGGTTCTTTACCTATAGAAACAGAAGGTAGCTGAAAAATTAAAGAAAAATTGTTTGCAAAGGGAGCAAGGGGCCATGAGGAGAGAGTGTATGGGATTTGTTTTGTGCCTTTACTCAATGTTTTCTAGATATCTGGTATGTTCAATTTAGCCTGGAATTCAGTGTGATTTTTGTTTGGCTTGTTTCTTTGGGTTTTGTGTGGTTTGGTGGGTTGGTTTTTCGTTGGGTTTTTTTTGTTTGGTTTGGTTTTGTGGGGTTTTTTTGTTTGGTTGGTTTGGTTTTTTTTCTTTCCTAATTTGTGTTTAGTCAGGCTTTTTAGCTGTTACGTAAGCATGTTAAATCCATCTCCGTCTTGAATGCATGGACACTGTGGATGGTCTTGTTAAAATATCACACAGTACTGGGGAGGACAGAACAGAGTTCCTCCAGGACAATTAAACGCACCTTAACAGTAAAGTGATAAAGCCTCCTCCTTTACAATAGTAAAGAAAAAGTAAATAACCCATTCAGTTGTGTGTGTGGAGGGAAGAGTATGGTGATGGACGCTGAGAGCTCCTGCCTGATCCTGGCTGACAGTTTTCAGCTCTACAGCTTTAGGTGGATCATTGTATTAATTTAAGCCTTGGTCTTTAGGAAAGGAAGATGTTCACCTGTCTTGCTGGATTGCTGTAATGTTTCTGTGATTTGTCTATATATGCTTGAGGGAAACATACTATGAAAGTAATAGTAGTTAGTGATTTACATCTGTACTAAAAAGGAGCAGTAGTAAATGTGTTTGTTTCTTCCTGTTTGAAATGAAGTATACTCTGAAACTTTAAGAATGATTTTTAAAATTGCTACAGATGCTCTAATACGGGTGTTTAGATGGGAACCTGTTTCAGCTATTATAGAAGAAGCTCCCTAGAACCTTTGTCCACATGATGTGGTTGTTCCCCAGTACATATTCTATACTGTCGCACAGCTTTTGTTTAAATATATTCTGAAACATCATTTCTCTTTCTCTTCTTTCTCTGAAGTGTATCATTAGATTTGCCCTGCATCTATTCCCTTTTACCCTTGTCATCTTTAGTTCTAATCTGCACGACAATCTAATAAAATGAGTCACTGAGCTTAATTTTTATAACCCATGGCTATTATAAATAGTTCGGTCATGTCCCCTCTTAATCATTTTCTCTCAAGACTAAATAAATCATACTGTTTTCTCTATTGATATTTAAGCCCTATTTCCCCATTCATCATCATTGTCTCTCATGCTGTACTCTCACCAACCTAATTCTGTCTGTCCTCAAATAAGTGGGCCAAAATAGGATGCTGTCGTTCAAGTACAGTTTCATTAGTGTTTTGTAGAATCACACAACAATATGTTTAATATCCTTTCCTTGTGATAAGCCAGTTTTCTATTAACCTTCTTTACCACTGCAATGCATTAGACCAAGATTCTGTCACTGAAGGTTCATTTTCATGTGACACATTAGCTAATTCCGCGCCTTTTAAACTATGCTTAGCTGTGCTAATCTGTATTATTTGCCTCCAGTCTTTTCATGCAGAATGTGAACTGTAAGTATACTACCAAAAATCTCTTCATTCGTCCTGGCATACAGTAATTATCTTGACGTAGTGATTAATAATTACGATTCTTGCCTCTTCATACAAATCTGAAAATGCATTTTGCTTTCTTGCATTGAACACACACTTTTCATATCAAGAATTGCACAGTTCAGCATGATTAACACAGTCAGCCAGGGTCAAAGGGAAAACAAATGTTTCCACAGTCTCTGTGGAAACAAAAAGGAAGACTGCATCTTCAGCGAGACTAAAACCTGGCACTCTCACATTCATTAGGCTGCATTTGTCAGTGCTGAATAAACAACCTTTCATCAAGTGCAGCAATTTAATTCATTCTGTAATTAAAAATATTTTTGCTTAATTTATTTATATGAAAACTTGCTGAAGTGAGACCAAAATTCTTATAATTCATAGTTCAAAAAGAGGAATGAGGCTTCTGGATAAAGTCCCAGGTACTATAATACCTTGATTTACTGTCGGAGATGTTACTTTGAGTCCATCCACAGGAAAGCTATCCAAGTTTCCTCTACACCAGAAATGGAGAGATGAGCTCCTTCTTCCTTGCCCCTGGGTCAGGGCAGTCCCAAGCACAACTGCAGGCTGGGGGAGACTCTATGGAGAGCAGCCCTGAGGAGAAGGGCTTGGGGGTGTTGAGGGACAAGAAGCTCCCCATGACCCAGCAGTGTGTGCTTCCAGCCCAGAAACCACCTGCGTGTGGGGCTGCATCACCAGCAGGTCAAGGGAGGGGATTCTCCCCCTCTGCTCTGGTGAGATCCCCTAAGTCTTGTAGAATATATAGAATTGTCAATGAAGTATGAACTTGTATTGAACTCAGCAGTAGGACAGGGTCATGCAACAAGCGAGAGAAAATCCTTTAAAAGAGGAGATCCATCCTCACTGTTATGAGGATGTTTTCAGTCTTTTTTTCTGTGTATCTGAAGACAGGCTTGGTGAAACTAATGCAGGTTTGTCAGCTCACTCAGAGAAATAACCCAAGTATGGATTTTATGGGGTGTCTTGGGTTGTTTGATTGTAAGGGGTGAAGGTATTAGTGGGATTTTTTTGTACTTACAGGCCAGCATATAAATTCTGAGGTCTCTGGTTGCTTCTCATTTTATTTCCCATCTGTTTCTCTGGCATTACAGAGTCTGTGTTTTGTGATCAGGAAGGCCAAATAGGGCTGTGCAATAGCTACTTTCACAACCAATTGTCATCGTCTTTGCTGTGGTGTTTTATAGTTCGGTTTGCAACCAAGTATGATGTTTGTTAACAGTTTCCTGAAGATATAACCTGAACATAGCAAAGCTGCTGAGGCCATAATTTGGCAAAACTTTGTTGCTGTTTACATGGAGTTAACAGACTTTGTAGCTGGAAGCAAACATTAGTCTGTATATCAAAGGATTGTAGTATAAAGTCAGGATGACTTTAAGAAGCAAAGTATCTCTTGATGTAACTTCACACCGGTGCTTTCTCTGGTGGAGCCCAGCACCGATCACCACCTTGGTTTGAGCTGTGTGTCTGAAGGTAGTTTGTGGGGCTGTTGCTGGAATGGATTTGCTGCCTGTTCCTCTCCTGCATCCTAGAAGCAGTCACTGAAGGGGCATTGGGTGGGTATGAATGGATGATGTGAAATGGGACTGTAGGAAGGGGTTTAGGTGACCTAGCAGGTCTTGTCAGTCTCTGCTGTCTGGTTTGGTCTTTTTTTTCTTTCTTCCACTCAAGATCACAACCTGCTGATAGTTTCTGAATAGATAGGACCCTGTCTTGAATGAGTCCACACCTGTGTGGATCTCCTGTCTGACAACATCTAGTCAATATTCTATTAAAAATAAGATTGATCACAGCAAGATATAAGACAGGGCATGGACTTTGTACTGACACCTTTTCAAAAAACAGAGCCATTAAAATACAGTCCTTGAGCGATTAGACTAAATTTAAAAGCTGATTGCTTTACAGTATATCTAAATCACACTTAAGCAGTATTTCTTGCCACGTACAGCTGACTCTGCAGGGTCTGTTAACCGTGCGCTGCATCTCTTCAAACCTTATTATCATTCTTACGCACCCTACCACTAATGCAGCATCTTGGAAAAAGTTAATGTCCTTATTCTAGGTGAACAGGATGTCTCCGATTACCAACCTCTAGAATAAATGCTATAAAAGTGCAGTTCATCTGTCTGTCCTATACAGCATCCCACATCGAGCTGTTTCCAGACATCCTATTGGAATGACAGGCATTTTTGCAGGTGTGTAAATGAGGAAGAAACCCTTTCCTGTAAGGGTGGTGAGGCACTGGAATGGGTTGCCCAGGGAAGTTGTGAATGCTCCATCGCTGGCGGTGTTCAAGGCCAGGTTGGACATGTCCTTGGGTGGCATGGTTTAGTGGGAGGTGTCCCTGCCCATGGCAGGGGGCTTGGAACTTGATGATCTTAAGGTCCTTTCCAACCCTAACTATTCTATGATTCTATGGTGTAATTTAGTTGCAGGGTTGATAGATGATAAGAAAGCAAGCATTACATCCACTGATCTTTCATTTTAATCAGTTTACTTTTTGTTTTGAGCTGTGTGGGGTTTTGGTTGTTTGGGCTTTTTTTTTTTTCCTCATAGGTATTCAAGTGATTCCAAAGAATGTTAGCAGGGCATGTTATGGGAACTTGGATTCTAAACTCTCAGGACCAGGCAGGAATAGGAAAGGCAAAGCCACCCATGGCTTTTGTCAGATTTATTTTCCTTCATACTTTTGACTTGAAACTGCTTAAGACCTTTCAAAATTAATCAACATGGAGTGTGCTTCTGCAGGGAGCAGGGACCTGATGCAACATCCAGGCTCTTACCTACCTCAGAGCTCTGCAATTCTAATTAACCTTTCCAGAAGACAGGATGGTGCACATGCACATAAATTCGCCAGCGTTGCCAAGGGTATTTGGTAGGAAATATACTTGTTATGCTATTAGTTCAAGAAGTGAAGATGAAGCTATGTTGGAGACTAACTGTGAGTCTCCTTGGGTATTCCTGGTTAATTACACAGTTCTGTTAACTTCTGCATTGAAACTTTCTTTTGTTTTAACTTTCAAGACTATACAGTACTACTCATTAAGTGTGCACAATGGATTACACAGCAACCAAGAGACCCAAAGTCTGGATTTTTCCTGCAGTTGGGAAATGCAGTTTGTGACTTGAACACCTCTTGGAATGTGATGGGGAAGGGGAGCGGACTATAGTACAAAATCAGCGGCTGTTGTCTTCAGCTTGGCGTGCTGCTAGTTGTCGTAGGTCTTGGCAAGAGCACCAGAAGCATGTTTACGCTGTGAAGACAATACAGTTTCTCTTGCTTTGAAGCATGTTCCCTGCTTTATTTTATAAGTTTGGTCCACCGAAGAGCCTTTTAGTACTGCTGCTATTGGAGATTTTCGGTTTTAATTTAGTGCCTGGGGAGAGGTGGCGATAGCGGAGGCCCCTAGAACTGTCAGTGCACCAGGCTCTTGCTGGGTGGCATAAAATATTACAAGAAGTGTACAGTAACAAACTTCTTGGCGGCCTCCTTGATAATGACCCTCCATTTTCAAAGCAGGAAGAGCAGACAAACCGAAGTAACTGAACCCCTCTAGAGAAGAGGACTTTATCAGGAGAAAGTTCATCCTTTTTATGGTCTGCCCCTGCTTTCTGGCATAGTTGCTATACTGGTTGTGGATTAATCAAATTACACCACTAACCTTTTGGGCTATCGCCTGTTCAGGAAGTGCTGCTTGGATCAACGTCAGGCTGATCCTGAGTTGCATTTGAGTAACACTTTAATTTCCTCCTTGGTCTCCATCCAGCTGCCAAGGCTGGACCTTTTATTTTCTGTGCTTGATGGCAGATTTTGGCTTTACAGGTTTTTTTACATTGCTGCCAAGTTAATTTTAGAGCTTCAGTTGCCATGGCTACTGCAAAGTATTTCTTAGTTCTCTACTTATTTGCTCAGTTTGCTGCTTTCCTTTTTAATTTTTTTTCTTTTCTTTTTGCGTGTGTGAAGTTCATGGAGTAATTATCCTACCCTGCAGAAGATAAAAAGGAGGGCATGCGAGAGGTGAGGCTCTTGCTCTTCAGTCTGACTTTGCTGCTCTTTCAGTAGCAGCAAAGACTTGAAAGCACTGCTCTTGTAATGTGTGGTCAGGATGAGGGGTTTAAGTCCGGAAGGAAGACACAGGTAATGCACTCAGCTGGATGTACAGAATGAAATGTGCTGAGACCACTGTTAATTCTGCTGACTGTCTTGAGGTTTATCTGTGTCTTGCTGGCTAATTGTAGAGGCTTATACAACTAAGTGTAGTTCCAAGTCCTAGAATCCTAGAACGGTTTGGGTTGGAAGGGACCTTAAAGCTCATCTGATTCCACCTACGGGTTTCATCCTGCTGTTTTCCCAGAAACTTTACCTCTTTACTGAGTGCCTGTTAAGAAAAGATGTAAACATATTGTATTACTTTTGCCAATTCCCATTGATAAGCTCTATTTAGTATGTGTAACACCTCTATTAACAAATCTCTATTCTGTGCCTGAAACGGAGAAAGGCAAAGCAGGGCAGAAACAGGCTTTGAATGCAGTTGAAAACAATTCCTTGTCTTAGGTGTCCAAGGGAAACATGAGGCTGCTCGGGGAGGGGAGCAAATGGTAACCAAGCATGAAACTCCATGAAGTCCGGATGAGAAATTTAAGGGCTTTTGGGAACTTAGCTGCATGCACTGGGAACTCCTTGCACAAAAAGTAAATAACGGCAGAGGCTCTGCCTGTCTGTATTTGATTTTTGTCATCTTTAACCTTCCAAGCTGTAGCTCTGCTCTTTAGCCAGTTGGAATTTAAATGCGTTGCTACAGTAGCATCTTTGTTGGAGATGGGCTGTGGCTCGTGCTCATTAAGGCTACAGATGTCTGCTCAGATTATGCATTTCAGAAACTTCTTCGGTGATGAACTGTGAAATGCCGGGTTTGAGCAGAAGATTGAGAAAGATACAATAATAGCCCCTCATCCCTGTGTCTGGCAGAATTAATGCAGTTGCTCTCAGCTCTCTTTAAAAACTTTGAGGCAGCAAATTTGTTCACAGTCAATAGGAGAGCCCTCTGAGCACAACCCGTTGTGTTTCCTTTATCAGTCTTTTCCTAAATTATTCACAAAGCTTTTTACACTGCAGAAATCTCTAATCTGCTAATTCAGCGTTTCCCAGATAACTAGGGTTTAATAGGCATAAGTGGCAGTGACAAACTGCTTATATATGATGTGATTAAGAAACGTATATCTTCATGGGGGGGGGGGGGCACGCAAAGAATAAATACTCCATGAATTTAAACCTGAAATTGGTGGATTTGCATTTAATAGCAGAACAGGTAGAACTATTTAAACCTGACTGGATAATACCTGCTGCTTCTGGAGAAGATGACTGAATCACCTAGAAATTCAGTTCAGTGACTTCTGTGATGTGTAAATATTTGCTGAAAGTTACTAGAGCACAGCTGAAGAGTTTTGTGGCTCTTTCTTCCGAAAATAGTGGTGCATGTCCGGCTAAGATTTTTCAGGTCTTCTCATATCTCCCCCCTATTGCAGTGTGCTCAAAATGTGTAGAGGTTCATCGGGCAGTCCTATCTAGTGTTGTGGCTTAACCCCATCTGGCAACTGAGCCCCACACAGTCCCTCCGGTGGGACAGGGTGAGAGCTGAAAGGGTAAAGGTAAGAAAGCTCATGGGTTGAGATGAAGACAGTTTAATAGGTAAAGCAAAGGCTGTGCGTGCAGGCAAAGCAAGGCAAGGAATTCATTTGCTACTTCCCATCGCAGGCAGGTCTTCAGCCATCTCCAGGAAAGCAGGGCTCCATGGTGCGTGATGGTGACTTAGGAAGACAAATGCCATCACTCTGAATGTCTGTTTCCCTCCCTCCCTCTATATGCTGAGCATGACATGGTGTGGATCATCACTTGGGTCAGTTTGGGCCAGCTGTCTCCTCCTAACTCCTTTGTGTGCCCCCAGCCTACTCACTGGTGGGGCAAGGACAAGAAAGGGCCTTGGCTCTTTCTAAGTGCTTCTCAGCAGTAACAGAGACATCCCTGAGTTATCAACACTGTTCCCAGCACAAATCCAAAACACAGCCCCATATCAGCTACTATGGAGAAAATTAACTCTGCCTCAGCCAAAACAAGCATAGCTAAGTACCCATCGTTCCCTTCCACGTATCTGTAAACTCACCTGGCTTTGTTACCAAGGAATTACCAAGAAGTTGCTCATTTCAACATGATCAGATATATAGTAAGAAAAAGAAAAAACTTGATGTAAAAGTCTCTTGTATGCAAAACTGTCTCGTAGTTCTGCTACTTTTGTTTTAGCTGTGCTATAGAGCAATTTTCCTGCCTGGAACATTTTGGAAGACTTTTAAGAGCAGTTAATTTCTTCTCCTTGAATGGGAAGTGCCCTCTCTAGGGCTACCAGCCAAGGTAATGTTATTTTCATCTTTTGCAGCTTTAGATTTAAAGCCTTTGCTAGAAAAGGTAGGTTAGATGCAGGTGTGTCTTTCTGGGTTTAAACTACGTCGCAGAAGAAGTGAAATGTCACTGGACTTCACTTGTAAGCATGTTTTGCTAAGGGACCTTAAGATTATATCGTCTCGGCCCAGAAGGCAAGAATAAGGTTGTTATGGTGGTGGAAGACTTTGTTTCAATGAAAGCTGCATCTTCCTAGGCAGAACTCCGTCTCAGAGATACTGGTGCACTCCGTGTTCCTGTAAAGGTATAAAGACTGTGCATGTTTAGGGAGCTGGGTTTTTTGCATGGAAAGGGAGAGTGTTTCCATGCAAAGTATTCAGCAATGCCCAGGGCACAAGAAAGAGCGCTTGGTGGGTGAAATGGATTTTTCTCATCTTCACAGGATCATAGAGTCACAGCATAGTTTAGGTTGGAAGGGATGTTAAAGCTTATCCAGTTCCAACCCCCTGCCATGGGCAGGGACAACTTCCACTAGACCAGATTGCTCCAAGCCCCATCCAACATGGCCTTAAGCACTGCCAGGGATGGGGCAGCCACAGCTCCTCTGGGCAACCTGTGCCAGGGCCTCACCACCCCCACAGGGAAGAATTTTTTACTTATATATATATATATATATAGGATATATCTGTACCCCTCAGTGCATCTCCATGTTGGACACACAGAGGCTAGAACTGGCTGAATGGATGGAAGTGCTTATTCAGATGCCAAAAGCAATATTACTGTGTTGGCAGGTGCAAAGGCTGCACAAGATCGCATTATTCAAAACAGCACCTTCATGGGGCTCTTCTGGTTTGGAGATCTCTACACAGACCTGTGGTCCCTAGTGTAGGCATGCCTTTAGGTTGCTCTTGTTCTCAGAGATGCATTGAATTATGTGGGAATGCAAGCAGCAGATCTAAAAACCTGGGAAGGGATAGAGTTATTGACAAAGAAATGATGTTTCATTGGTTGCAGTAATCCCAAAGCTCCAAATCGGCATGTTAGTTTCAAATTTACCCAAAATCTTTGCAGGATATGTGCATTGTTGCATGAAAAGCACCAGATAAAATGGATGTTTTGTTTCAGACTGTCCTAAAGCTGGTCATCAGAACCCATCTGACTTCTGATGAGGTATTTTCTTCTTTAGCAGTCTGGTTAATCTGTTTGGATTTATGTAAGTTTTTTGCGTGGGACCTCAAAGATGCTTTCCTAAACAGGTGGATAACCTTAAAAGTTTTGGAAATATGTTGACTTATAATTCACTCTTCTCATTTTTCTTCCCTTTTAATAAAATGGAGTTTATAAAGAGGAGAGATGGTGCTGCTGTGGGATGATCCCATGGTCACTGATTAAGTCTCATCAGGTGTGCGAAGGCATCCTGTTCTCAGTCTTACGCCAATGCACTGTAACCAGTGAGCTATGTTGAATGAAAGTCCTGGGGTATTTTATTGGCATGTCATAATATATTTACCTTCCTTGCAATGAAGAATTGCAGGTGTTGCATGGATCAGTTCTTGCAAATAAACTTGTTGATGTTCACATAAAAGTGGTTTACTTGTCACTATATTCCCTAGGCCAGCCCTTGTCCATGATATGAATTCATTTCTCAGGTGGTAAATTTAGGGAGTGTATTAAAGAAGCCACTGCATTATGTGATGGCTGTAATTAAAATTACTAATGCATGTAAATTCCTTTTCTCCTTTCTGCTTTGATTTACATTCTTCATGCAGACTTTGCTCACTCTGAGTGAGTCAGAGACCTCAGGTTGACTGGTAAACAATGATTTTTGCCATCTCTCCAGCACAGTTGCACAAGGAAATAAATTTAGTAAGGATCCTTGCTGAGATGTGTGACCTTAGGTATCAAGAAATCTGCATGTCTTGCAGCGGACCTGCCCAGCTCTGGTCTATGGTTGTAATGGCATCATCAGTAAAACACAACTATGCAGGAATGGTGGATTTTGGAGTTAGTACCAGGACCAATAACCATAGAATCACAGAATGGTTTGAGTTGGAAGGGATCTTAAAGCTCACCCAGTTCCAACCCCTCTGCCATGGGCAGGGGCACCTTCCACCAGACCAGGTTGCTCCAAGCCCCATCCAACCTGGCCTTGAACACTGCCAGGGATGGGGCAGCCACAGCTTCTCTGGGCAGCCTGTGCCAGGGCCTCACCACCCTCACAGGGAAGAAATCATGTTCCTTTGGTTCCTTTCCTTACAAAGAAAGTACAGTCTTTCTTTTCCATCTCATTCCTTCTTACTGAAGTACCTATGACTTAAATAGAGATGTTTAAAGGATTAGCTTTTTTATTATGTGTTACCTTACCTGACTAATCCATAAATTATTTTTAGGGATGCTGGAAAATACGGTTTGTTGTTTGACCATGGAAGTGAACTACCAAAATAAAATACTGAGAAAAATACCCACAGCATCTTAATGCAGTACAATGAGTGCTTGAGGAAAGCTCTTCTGTTGTGCTGGACACAGTCAGTATATATTTCATTATTTTGTTGCTAGAGGAATTTGTAAGTGGCAATTCTGAGTGATCAAAAAGTGGGTTTAGTTGACAGGTGAAAGAAAGGAAAATAACATGTTAAGATTTACTGTCCCAGCCTTCTGCAGTAGGAAATGAAGAATTTGGATGGATAGTCCTCTTGTAATTGTATGGATGTTGGAGGTCTAGAGCTTGGGTTTGCTTTGGTTGTTTTTGAGTCCACTTCTCCTTTTTTCTAAGGATAGATGAATGTCCTGTCAGAAAAGTACTTTTCTTTTTGAGTCTCCAAGGAGTTCCGGCCTGCACAGAAATAAAAATTCCACACCACCCCCCAAAAAAAAAAAGGTACTCAAAGGCTGTATAATCTTGTGAATGTGGGGCTGGAATGGAGCCGGGAGAACATGGTTCTGTGGTGCTGGCTCTGACCTTAAATGCAGCAGAGTCACATCACTGTGTTTATGCCATTTTGCTTCCCTGAGCCTCTTTTCTCCTTTGCATTTGTTGCCTTTTACTGTGTTTTCTTATAAGGTTTGCGTGTAATTCAAGATCCATTCAGGTATTTTCTAGTCATTATTCCATTACCTTTTGCTTCTGTGGGCTCAAAGCCCAGGCAGGAATTCCTTTTCCTGTATGATGACTGAAAAAATCCAACTTTTCCACCTTGGATTCTGGGGTGCTGTGCCAGGTACAGCTAGCTTATGTGCTTATGCATCAGACCTGGGTGTCTTACCTCTGGAAACAAGAAGGTTATGACTGATAGGTAAGGATGGGGGAGATACTCCCATGTTATAGTGCACATGCTTCCTACTACAGCATGTGATGTTTCTTTCTTACATGGTCTTGCACTAGTAGTTTGTATGCTGCCCATGGCAGGGGGGTTGGAACTAGATGATCTTAAGGTCCTTTCCAACCCTAACTGTTCTATGATTCTATGATTAATTGTGAATGAGGATGGACTGAGTGATAGCCAATTGCTGATTTGCATGTGTATGCTTTTTATCAGATAATTTTCCATGATACAAAGAAAAACTGAAAACTTGTTTTCTTCTCACAGCACAGTAGCAGAAAGCACAGCGTAAGTTAAAAGGAGTTTTATATTCTTAAAACACATCTCAGACTTCCTTTTCCTTTTGTCTTGCAGAGGCAGGCAGTGGCCAAGATTATGTGACCTCAGAAAACCAGCTGCTCTACTACCCTAGCATTACCTACGCTATCATTGG
The DNA here is from genome assembly GCA_017639245.1 of Myiopsitta monachus. Taxonomy (NCBI): domain Eukaryota; kingdom Metazoa; phylum Chordata; class Aves; order Psittaciformes; family Psittacidae; genus Myiopsitta; species Myiopsitta monachus. The sequence goes on from CM029924.1 coordinate 17,543,660, forward strand.
CAGCTCTGTCATTTTCGTCCTTGTGGTGGCCTTTCTTGCCTTGGTCCTGCATCACCAACGGAAACGCAACAATCTTATGACCTTGCCAGTGCATCGACTGCAGCACCCTGTCCTGCTGTCCCGCCTGGTGGTCCTTGATCACCCCCACCACTGCAGTGTCACCTACAACGTTAACAATGGGATCCAGTACATGTCTAGCCAGGCCTACCACAGGCCGGTGGACCTGGACTCTCCACCATCTTATTCGGAGGCTGTGCTTGATCAAAGGTATGTGCAGGAGCTAATTCTGTGCTCACCAGCTTTTCACACTACTGGATGTAGCTCTGTTAATCTGTGCTTTTGCTCCCCATTTATTGAGAGCAGCCCTGAGGAGAAGGACTTAAGGGTTTTGCTTGATGAGAAGCTCACCATGACCAAGCAGTGTGCACTTGCAGCCCAGAAAGCAACCATGTCCTGGGCTGCATCACCAGGAGCATGACCAACAGGTTGAGGGAGGGGATTCTCCCTCTCTACCCCACTCTGATGAGCACCACCCTGTAGTCCTGTGTGCAGCTCTGGGGGCAACAACACAAGAAGGATGTGGAGTTGTTGGAGTGAGTCCTGAAGAGTCCAAGGGCTGGAGCACTTCTGCTATGGAGACAGCTGAAAGGTGGCTTGTTCAGCCTGGACAAGAGAAAGGCTCCAGGTAGACCTTAGAGCAGCTTTCAGTGCCTAAGGAGGTCACAAGAAATCTGGAGAGGGGCTTTTAATAAGGGCATGTAGTGGTAGGAAAAGGGGGAATGGCTTTGAGCTGGCAGAGGGGAGAATGTGAGGGTGGTGAGGCCCTGGCACAGGTTGTCCAGAGGAGCTGTGGCTGCGCCACCCTGGCAGTGTTCAAGGCCAGGTTGGATGGGGCTTGGATCAGCCTGGTCTAGTGGAAGGTGTCCCTGCCCATGGCAGGGGGGTTAAAACTTGCAAGTCAAACTGTTCTATGATTCAGTGATTTATCCTTATTACTGCTTTTGACAGAATTTCAGCATTGCATTTCCATCGCATGAATAGGGCCAGATCTGGGCAAATCTGAGCTGCTCCTGAATATGAAAAATACCTGGTCCTCAGGTCCCCTTCCTGTTATGGGTATTAAAAGGGGTTTGAGGCAAACTTAAGTTTGCCTCTAAAGAGATTTTGAGGATGACAGGAGAATGCAAAGGAATGCATCACTTGTCTACTAGTGTCTTGTGCTAGTCTGGAACCAAAACGTGAAAATTAACTTTGGAGTTTTGCCAAGAAAAAACTCAAGCAGTGAAGTTGTAAGTCACAGTATCGTTAAAAAAATTACTCTAATCATATATGATAAGTATATGAAGGTGAGAGGTCTTCAGTTCTTGCATAAGGAAATTGTGGAGTCCATCTGCTCTTCACTACTTTACCAATAGAAGAAAAGGACAGGACTCTGAACTGAAAAAAACTGTTCTCATTTTAAATAGCTGAAAGTGCTTTGAGCTTTTGTGAGTGAGTGCAGTTTGGGTTATGATGTTTTTGCAGTTTGACGCTGGTTTTATTTGTACAATTAACCTTCATTTTAACCTCCGTCTGTAGAGTCGTTCCAAACAAAACTCCTTGACTGACATCCTCTGTACATAAAAAGGGCATGGTATGAACTTTAATGATCCAGATTGTTCATTGTCACCCTGTTGGTATTTTTTTAGTATGAACTCTGGGATCTGAAAATGATAGTATGGTCCTATTCTCTGCATTTGGCAGCAGCTTCCATGTATTAATGTTGATATTCATAATAATGCTATCTTTTCATAAGTAGGGGTAACTAAACAAGCAACTGTCCAGACTGTAATCACTTCTTACCTGGGCTGATACAAGTCAGCAATTTAATAACTAATTGGTCCCAGTTTAGTTTTCAATCTACTAAACCCTTTAGACCCTTCACTTGTTTCCTATCAGAACCAGAAAAAAGCCAGTTTTCATGAATCCAGTACTCATCTTGTCTGTGCCTACTTAGCAGTTACTCTGCGTGTGATATCATGACAGGAAAAGTGGTCTGTCCCGTGGAGAATTCAGCTCATTATTTATTTGTAGGCCATAAGCCATTAATCTCTGTCGCTCAGTGGAGGTTTCCTCAGAGCTGTCTTGTGTTCACGTCATTACAGGTGTGAACGCACTACTTGCCTTATTTCTTTCGAAGCACTTTCTCTGGTTTATAAATGTTTATAGGGGAAATTCTTGCTTCTTGCAGCAGTCTTTGAGGGTAAGATGAGATTTGTTGGAGGTGCGTAGCCATGAGACCTGAAGCATAGAGTGTTAGGCAGAATGTAATTAGCTGTGTTGCATCTTGCCCAGAAACCTCGGTGCCCAGTGGTGGTGTGAATCTTTCAGAATGACATGTATGAATTAGGCAGGTCTGTTTGAGGTTTCCTGATGAGTGATCATGGAAGAGCTAAAAAATACCGTTTGTTTTTTTCATAATTGACAAACTGTGTACCGCCGCCCATACCACTGTTTTCAGTAACCTCTTACTGTGTTGTGTGTCTTGCAGCAGACCACCTTGGTTTGACCTTCCTCCACCACCTTATTGTTCTGAATCTGAATCCCCTAATCAGCCAGATCTTCCTCCTTATCGATCTCGGACAGGAAGCTTGGCGAGCACAGACACCCCCATGGCAGGAAGTCCTCTAGGAACAGCTGGCAGTTGGACAAGAGACATCCATGACAGTATGGATGGCCACAGAACTCTTCTTGAGAGGACAGCAGATCAAAATGATTCTCTGATCAACCACAATGCTGAAAGAGAAGTGTAAATGCTCTGGTATTTGTGATGGGCAGGAAAGCCTTTACTTTTTCAAGTCTGTATGGGTTAATCTGCTGTGGGTAATAGGCTTCAAGGGGACATCTGCCTGCATGATGACTTGATTTGAATCCACACTGAGTTAGTTTTTGAATTGAGCATTTTGTGCTCATCAGAGACAGGGCTGCAAGTGCTAAACGCCACGTCAACTCTCCTCAATATTTCAGCAAGCAAGTTTTGGTTCTGACTAGTAAGAGAAACATCAGTTCTATGTCCAAGAACTGATGTGATGTCTGTCTTGGACTATTAACTGTGTATAAATGTATATATATGCTTGTATAATATATAGAGATGTTGCACACACAAACTTTGCCGGAAGGACTCTTCTTTTCAGACTGCCTCCCATCCTGTCGACATGTTAACTGTTTCGTCTTACTGCCTGGTGCCAACTGGTGGTCCTTGGAGCACATGAGATGCAGTCTGGAGGTCTGGTGCCCAGTGCTAGCCCACTAGCAGTGCTCAAATTGCAGAAAATGTCCTACTTGACCCTTCTCTTCATGACCTGGAACATTCTTACTGTGAATGTAATTTTCAGAGTTTAAGCTCATGAGGATACAACAAATCTCTAACTGAGGAGGTTGGATTTTTTCCCAGATGGTAATACCTAGGCCGAATTTGCATAGGTTTTCTTAGGTGCACCACAAAGATTGGCTTATCTGTCAGACTTCAAGGCTGAGTACAGTGGCACTGAAGGTTCTCAACAAAGCAGCGCAAGACTTCTTTTCAAGAGTGAAAAACCAACATTACTTCATGTGTTCCGTCTTAAAAAAAGAAACAAAACCAACAAACAACCCAAACAAAACCAACCAAAAAATCCCCCCCCCCCCCCAAAGCTAACCAACCCTGTGCCGCCCCCCCCCCCCCCCCCCAGCTCTTGCAGTTCAATCTTGCACACCAAAACCAGCCTGAGGCAAAAGCACGTTATGGAAAGCTTTAATGTGAATGACTAGTGTGTTGTATTTGAAAAATAACTGAAAGCAGGTCATGTGGTGTTGGGCTTGTCAGCCCTGTCTACAGCATGTATACACGTTTCATACTATATGTATCTAAGTAGTGTCTTGCACAGGTTTAGTTCTGCTGCACCACTAGAACTCTAAAATGTCAAAATTTCACCATTATTCATGTTCATTTGGTTGAAAACCAGAATTATTTGTGCCTGTTTTGTCCTAACTCTTGGAATGGTCTCCTGTGAAGTGTGTTTTAGTGCACAGTGTTGAATTACCTGGGTGGAAGCATCTAAGGGGTGAAGGTGGCAAGAGGGTAGGTAAGCTGTGCGTTTAAATGCCACTGGAGTGCTGTGCACAGAAAACTATGCTTAATTTACAGAAAACAATGCAGCGTCTTCCTCTTGTCCAGAGGGAAATTGGCCTTGAAAAATTATTTATATTTACATATCAGACACATTTCCCACTTTTCCTTCAATGTAATGAACAGTGCCATTAAACAGACTGCTATATTGGAAATGAAGGAAGCTGACTGCCCACACCTCCTGCTTTCTTCCTCACCGTCTTTCTAAGGTAGCTTCTTTTGCCCAAAGGTTATATGCTCAGAACACAAGAATTCTTGAGCTTGAGTGTAAGTAGGGGAACGACTCGAGTCTCGGTTCCCACACGTGCACCTGAATTTATTTTCTGTGGAGTGTTTTGGGGTTGTTTGTTTTGTGGGTTTTTTTGTTTTTTAAGTTTCCAGCTCTGGAGTCTGCTGCCGTGGTATGGAAGAGGCAGGGGCCAGGCATATCTACAAGCAGTAGGTCATGCCACAGCTGAGATGGCATGGTGAGGAGTGCTAGGGAATTCTAATGCTGATGGGCTGCACTGCCTTTGGAAGCAGATTAATGGCAGCCTTTCATTACAGGCTTGCTGGGAACTCAAGCGATATAATTACACTGCCCTTCACAAACCAGGACTTGGCTAATTAATGACTCCGACTTAATAGGCTGACTGTTGTCATTGTCACATACCAGTTATTCTTTATTACACAGGTATGTTAAACTCGGGTACATAGCGGAGTTAATAGTCAAGGTGGGTAAAGGGGTGTCTCCTGTGAGCACTGGGCCCTGCTGTCCCCTCTTGCCTTTTGTTTTGTTCTGCTCAAGCCTCTGTAAGAGGGCTAAGTGATGCTGTGTCAGGATTAGCCTTCACGTTTTTCTGTTACAGTTTTAAAAACGTTATATTGGGCTGTAAAACATACTGTTGAGTTTGGAGTAGCTGCATTGGAATTAACCCCCTTTTTAATGTTAAAGTTACCTCAGGCTGTATTAGTGAAACTAAATCATTGTGTCCTGTGTTAACTTACATGGCGCGTTTCCCTTGTGCAGGCCTTCCACGGGGGACTGCATTTCACCATGTGCATTCTAAGACACCGGGGTGTGTGAAAACCAAATATTGTTTGCCTATGGGATCTGAAAAACATTGCCTTGCTTTACTAAGAAGTAGGAAAGGAGTGGACATAGCCTGCTTCTTCTGCCTTCTGTGTCAGGCGCTGTTATATATGTACATATATATATATGTAGAGAGAGAGAGATATATACAAATAGTACTCTTTCAGGTTGTATATATTCATGTAATTTTGCATTAAGATAATCCATTTGGACCTTACAAAAAAAAGAAAAAGAAGGAAAAAACATTCTAAATGGTGTTATGTTTTCCCTTCCAGTTAAGGGTATATTTATCTTTGTATAGGAATTGTCTAGTATTTGAGAACATAAGTTACAAAAGGAGATTGTGCCTTTCTTATTGAATGTTGATACAGGAGGCTGTTAACCACATTTCTGGCTGTTGTTACATATCATTGTCTAGAGACCCAAAAAGAGAAATAAGTCATGTCGTCTTCTGTTATTACTTATGGGGACCACTGATCTTTCAGGAGCAGAGCGCTTCAGTATCTTGTTCCTAAAAGGCATGCTTAAAACTTTTAAGGAGGATTTTCATCTTTCTCCCGTTTGCTGGTTTGTAGAACAGATTTGCTAGCTGGTTTCTTCAGAAATTGCTGTAATATCACACAGAAATTGTTTATAATGTGTCACTTCTGGCAGTGTTAATACAGTGTTATACTGCATTATTCAGTGGCATCTTTGGGAAGGCGTGATAGCAACAACCATACTGCCGAAACGAAATATTTCATTGAAAATCCACAGCTTGGAAAGCTGAAGTGAAATGTTCATGAAATACCATGTGGTAGAATTTCGTTTCAGTAGCTGGTAAAATTGGAATTTATCATTTTGTTGTTTGCAGTTCCTCTTAGCCACTTAATTTGAGGTCAGTCCTCCAGGAGCCTTCCGTTGTACATAATATTTAAACAAACGGATGCTATTTCAAAGACCTATTCTCATAAAAGTAAAGCTGATTAAAGTTTTCTTCCAGATGCAAATTCTCTTTCCACATCTGTATTGGAACGGTGACCACTGCAACAAGTAACTCTCTTCAGCACAGGTATTAATATAATTGATTCCAAAAACCCAAATTGAATCACAGACTGGTTTGGGTTGGAAGGGACCATAAAGCTCATTCGGTTCCAGCCCCCTGCCATGGGCAGGGACACCTTCCACTAGACCAGGTTGCTCAAAGCCCCATCCAACCTGACCCTGAACACCATCAAGGATGTGTAATAAGCCAGTATGAATTGGGTTATATAAAACTAAGTAAATAAATCTTAGGAGTTTCGACTGTCTGGAACCTCTGCTGAAGTCAGTGCTGTGCATTTAAAATCAGGCCATTAGTGAATCTGCTTGATAGCAGTGTAAAGTTCTTTGTAAGGCAAATTGCAGTTTACCTTTCTGGTGCTGTGCTAATGGAAAACTAGCAGTAATGCTTTTAAGGGAGACCCTGTGAATAATTTTCTCAACTCTAGTCTACAGCGACATGCCTGACAACACTGACGACATGGTAATTTTTAAGTAACTGTGCATTTATTCTTCCTCTCCTTTTAAGTCAGATCAGTTTTATTTACACCACTTCACTTTGATACAGCTAATACGGCCTTTGTGGTAGATTTAGAAGCTAGGAGGAAAGAGATGATGACTCTTACATTAATTAATGCTGCAGCTTGTTAATCTTGTGTGCTTTACTTTTTAGACATCTTAGGAAAGACAAATGTTTTCAGTAGATAAGAAAAACTATTAATGATGAAAAGGATAGTGGGGCACCGATTCTTAATTTCATTTTTAATGAATATTTAAAATCGTATAAATGAAGAATTTAATGCTGTATTTGTGATGTGGTGACCGGATGGCAAGTACTGTTTTTAGCTGTGGCTCATTGGAAGCTTCTTTGCATATAATGCCTGGAACTAAAATAGTAAGACAAGTGCTCTTCTTGCAGCTCATACTAGGTGTGACGTATTTTTCATTAACACAAGGCTATATTGCACTTGTGGACTAAAATATGGAGTGCAGAAAGAATGTCAGCACTGTGCTGGATTCTGCCTGAATGTATCCCAGAACAGGGCTGTGGCCTTCATTGTTGGTTTTTTTTTGGGGGTGGGGGTGGGGGTGGTGGGTTGGCTTTTGGTTTTTTCCTCCTGATTTTTGAGGGGTTTTGTCAACTTGAAACGGACACGTTGGAACCCAACCTCCAACCTTTTCTTAAGCTTTTGTAAACTGGAAATGTATTCTGTATTCCTGAATAAAGTTGGTGTTTTAATACTGTTCACAAGTGAGGATGTCCCCTGTCTCATGAAGTGTTGGTTGTTGAGTTTTATGGTCTCCTATATGAGGCTTCTTCCAACTTCTTTTTGCATTCAACGTTAAGTTTTGTTAAATCTTGTGTGTGTTTTTAAAAGTATTTTTAAAAGGAAATGAATTTGGAAACCCACATTTACCTGTGTGTATAAAAATATCCTGATATATGTCTCCATATTTATACCAATGAAATTGCATAATTTTATACTATCTCATTCTCATTTTGCCATTCTGTTTGTCCCGTCAAAGACAAGGCATCTGAAAGGGGTCCCGTTCTGTTGTTGTCTGCCTTGTTGCAAAGCTTTATAGGATTCAGCAGAGATTCATAGAATCACAGACTGGTTTGGGTTAGAAGGGCTCCTTCAGATCAACCCAGTTCCAGCTCCCTGCCATAGGCAGGAGCACCTTCCACTAGAACCAGGTTGCTCCAAGCCCCATCCAACCCAGCGTTTGAATACTTCCTTAATTTTTGCTTCTTAGGAATCAAATAAGTTTATTTCAGCAGTGATTTCTGATGGCAGCAACTTTCCTTGCTGGTTTGCAAGCAATCTCCTAATCATTCGGCCTCAGTTAGCTGTCGGTGAGATAAATAAGGAACTTTTCACTTTTTGGGGAGCTCTAGTCCAAAACGATGTGCTGTTATTAATTGAAGTAAAGGCATCTCCATGTGGAAATTCACAACTCTCTGCTTTTCAAAGCAACACTGAGGGTATGCATATTGCATAAAGCTGGGTTGATTTCTTTAGGGAATTAACTTCTGTTTATCTGCTGAACGTACTGTGAATAGACAAACCAGAATGTGATCCTCTGCTTCCCAAAATGCCAACAGCATTCCCAACAGCTTTTACTGAGAGGACCACTGCTGATGAAAAGGTTGAGCAGTGTTGTGGCTGATCCAGCTCTTGGCATTTCTGCGGGAATGAGCACAATGTGGTTCCATGGTGCTGTTGCTTTGGTGGTGGAATACCATGCAGAAGACTCCTTTTCACTGGAACTGATTAGAGACCATCACTTCCTATATGCCGCCCAGCAGCCACTAAATCAGTAAGTACTCTTATTACTTTCTTTTTTGGTGCTCTCACCTAAGCTTAATCCCTACCAGTTACCCTGAGGTATAAATGTTATGTCTCATTACTTGATACCACAGCCTGAAACTCCTCCAAATTTAAACCATGGTCATTTGTCAGCAGAAAAAATATTGTGTATGCACAATAGGAGTGATTCCGAGAAAGACAAAGTCAATTTTTGTCTAAGTAGCTTATTCTTTATTACAGCGCTGGATGCACGGGGGATTGCTCCTCCTATCGTGCATACTTTTTGGTTACAGAGCTCAGACATATATTATGCTAATTCATACATTAAGGTATTATAATATGTATATAAGTCCCCACTTCGTATGATAATTAGTTTCATAAGTCTTTCCCGCATGCGCACTGCTTTCTGGTGGTCTTGGGCGAGGGTCTGGGGATGAAGTAAGAGTCTTCCTTGGTGACCTTTATACAGACTTTTTCAGTTGAACTCTTTTACCCCTTCTGTCTGCCGCATGCGCAGTTGTCATCCAGCTGTTACGTCCTAAATTTGGCTAATTAAGCAGAGTTTTGCGGTTATTATCAGTACCTTCCCAGACACTATGTATCCTCCCGGACTCTATGCTCAAGGATACTTGGATTTATCTTTTCCTGTGGTTACATACTTATCAAGAATACACTATATGTTATTGTTCAACTATATTTTACACAGTCATTACAGACCTTGAGTAATTTTCCTTTCTTCAGGAGTAGTAACTCTGCTTGACCCAAACCAGCTCAGTTCTAGAGAAGCATCCTTGTAGCTTCAATTTGATTGAATAAATCAATTACAGCATGACTGTAGAATGGTTTGGGTTGGAAGGGACCTCAAAGATCATCTAGTTCTAACCCCCTCGCACTGGGCAGGGACAGTGGTCTATTGCGTGGTTTTAGACTCCTGTTTCCGTGAGGAATGCAAGTTATGCTGCAGCACAGTGATGACGTAGTATGATTTTCCAAGATCCAGCCCCCTGCCCAGTGGGTAGTGCTGCCTTTTCCATCTATTTGTAATCTTTTAAGTCCGTTCAATTTAACAGAAGGTTTTTTTGCAGATTTCAGAACTAAAACTGAAGGGGTAAGTCTGGACCTGCGGGGAACTGTTTCAAGTTCTCCTTGCAAAAATTCAGGCAGTGATTGGAACACAGAAACAGTTCTTCTAAGCTCCAGGTACTTGTTTGCCTCCTTTGTATTTGCAGAGTTTTTGAAACAGTTATTCCATGTAGCTTTTTGTGTGGAGGCGGGCTCTGTCTGGAGCAGGTTTCCAGACTGGGGCTTCACCTAGGAAAAGGTATCTACAGGTTAACAACTAGGTGGAGTCTGCATGTCTCCCAGAAGGGAGCGGGGGTGTATTGGAAGTGGCTTGCTGTAAATAGTGCTGGTTTGAAGATGCAAACAGCAGTTGCAGCGGGTGGAGGGTAGGGGCACAGGTTCCTGTAGGAGCACCCTGTCAGACGGCCAGCGCCAGTACTTTTTGCTTTCTGCAATTGGGAAAGAGTGGGAGGGAGAAAAGTAATTTTGACCCTGAGTGTGTAGGTAGCGCGAAGTAATACAGGGAACTGCAGAGAAGAGAGAGAGAGACCTGGGTGCCTTTTACGCTGGCATTTGAAAAGTGAGCTGAAGATAGTGCTTTGAAGGGCGGTTTGGTACTATTATTTGTCAAAAAAACAGTCCCCGCTTTCTTTTCTCGGTGTCGGTATCGCGCGCGAGATGAGGACCGTGTGGGGGAGAGCGTGGCTTGACGTTATTTTTGGACTTCTGTCTTCCTTTGAAAATCTAGGTGAAGTTAATTATGGAATGAGAGCGGTGTCTGATCTGAAGCCGGGGCTTTCATCTCACCTCCTGCTTTTAAAATAGCTGTGCTCTTATCTCTGCTCTGAGGAAGGGGTGGGGGGGGGAAGGGAGGGCACCCTGATGCTCTCGGAGGCTGCTGTCACCAGGTGAATGAAATGCCTTGTGAGATCCGAGGCAGGTACATACAGACTGCCAGCAAAGATGTTAAGAGCCCGACGCTGTGCTGATAGCGGTTTTATATATCATTATTAATCTGATAAAGTGAGCGAAGGAGCTCTATTTCCAGCATAGCCTAGGTGCTGCGTAGAGAAGCGCCTAGTGTGTGCAGCAAGGTGTGCTTTGGGGGGGTGCTTCAGCTCTGGGGCCCCCAACACAAGAGACACGTGGAGCTGTTGGAGGGAGTCCAGTGGAGGCCACAGAGATGGTCCGAGGGCTGGAGCAGCTCTGCTATGGAGACAGGCTGAGAGAGCTGGTGGTGAGGCACTGGCACAGGGTGCCCAGAGAAGCTGTGGCTGCCCCATCCCTGGCAGTGCTCAAGGCCAGGTTGGACAGAGCTTGAAGCAGCCTGGTCTAGTGGAAGGTGTCCCTGCCTGTGGCAGGGGTTGGAAATTAATGAGCTTTAAGGTCCCTTCCCACTCAAGCTGTTCTGTGATTCTTTGAGTTTTATTTTTCAGGTCACTGAGGCTAGATCCATGTGAGGGGATACCTTGGATTGCTAGATATGCTCAAAATGAGGGCTTGGGGCTCTAGCCCTCTTCTGGTGACTGAGGATGGTAGCTGAGCCTTGCATGGCATCCCCTGGAGTAAGTCTGTCTGAAAGCCCTTAAGCTACATCATGAGATCCAAGCATCCCCTTAAACAGAGACAGCATAGTTGTTCTTTACCAAATGTGACAAGTCTAAAGGCAAAGCAGGGGCTGGGGGGGCGGAATAAGGGGAAGGGAGGGTTAAGAAGGTGAAATGCAATGTCATCTGAAAATGAGCTTGTGGTGTGCTCTTCCGAGAGTGTCTGACTTCACATCATCAGCCAAGCAGTGGCCTATGAAAGATCCCTGAGGCTATGTGGGAGCTTTTCCCCACCACTCCCGGCTAGTAGGAAAATGCCAGCAGGTTGGTCTGCCCTTATCTTTGTTCAGTGTGAGAGTTTCTTAGGAGTTTATTTGTGCCCATGGCTAGATCTCTTCTGTCAGCTTTATGTTGCATGTCCCTTTACTGAAGGTCTGATGCTTCTGTGCATGTTCAGTCTGTGGACTTCTTTCTGCCCTTGCTTTCTCCTCAGCTTACGTGACTGCTTTACCATGCCCTGCTGATGGAAGGTAATTCAAGCAATTAAAGGCCACCTCTGAACTTTTCTGGGGTATTTTGATAGCCCAACTTCTGCCAGTGTGTTCTATCACAATTCAGGATAAGGCTGTCTTGTATGGGCTTTGTACTCCCTATTATGATGGGTTTTAGAATGATAGAATCATTTAGTTTGGAAAAGACCCTTAAAATCATTAACCAACTGTTAACCTAACACTGCCAACTCCATCACTAAACCATGTCCCTAAGCGCCATGTTTCCAAGTCTTTAAAATGCCTCCAGGCATGGTGATTCCACCACTTCCTGGGCAGCGTGTTGCAATGCTTGACAACCCTTTTGGTGAAGAAATTTTTCCTGATATCCGGTCTAAACCTGTCTTGGCACAGCTTGAGATTGTTTCCTCATTTTCAGTCAGCAGCCTGTGCAGATACAAGTGCTAGCATTTTTCTAGATAAGCAGTGTGGCAGCCCTTTTGTTAATCGGGTGTCTTGCTGGCCTGCGACCTGCTAAGCCTAGGACCGCTTCTGTTAGACTTAACCCTGTTGAGGGCAGAGTAGAAGGGGCCGGTGGTTCTGGGGGGACTGGGGTCGAGTCTAGTCGCATCACGTTTTTTTGCTGAGAGCCATGCACTCAGATAAATAAGTGAACCCACGGAGCATTAGCTTGATCATTTAACAGCCTCTCTTTGAAATGCACGAAGCATTTAGTTCTCGTTAGTCTGCAATTAAACCAGTGATTCACAGTTAAAGGTAAAAGAGGAGAAGAAAGTATCAAGAAAGCTTTCAGCCAAGCTTCTGAAAATTACCAAAGAGCAGCACTTTATCATTTTCCAATTGCATAATGTTAGTTCCAAGGCTTTTAATTTCTGAGTGTTGAATGCCCTCTTAAATACACCCTGCTCCCCAAGTGAAACTGCTAATGAAACAAACAGATGGTGATTTGAACAGAGGAAAAGGACATCATAAAGATGTGCTTTGAAATAGCCAGACAGAGCAAATTACACAGAAGACTGGGGAAAAGAAAGTGATGGAAAACCGAGAACAAACCACCACAGTATTCACTTCAGTCACCAAATGGCCCAGCATCTGAGTGGAAAGCTGTTTAATGATCTTCCATAATCTGATAGTAAAAGAACCCCAAAATTTTCTATGCTGAAAGTGCTGGGGTGATAAATACAGGACTGTAGCCTTGATGGAGCACCAGGGCCAGTTGCATGAATCCGTCTATGCATCTTGCTGCTGTCTCTGGGGCTGTGTGTGTCAGCAATGCCATTGGTTTGCTTTCTGTTTTAAGCAACGCCTGCAGAAAAGAATATAACTTCTTGTTGTTGTTGTTGTTGTTTGCCACTTTCCCAGACTAATGCAGTTTGAAATGCTGTGCCAGAGAGTTTGAAAGTCCTGAGGCAAAAGTCAAAACTGACCCTCTCAATATCAGACTACTGTGGTAAGCTTGAGCATCTTCTCCCTGGGTGGGGAAGGGGGCTGGGGAAGGATGGCCCCTGGGTGCCTGCCTCGTTATGTCCCTCTTTTAACTCCCACTGCACTGTGGCTGGGCTGCCCTGTGCTCCATGATGCTGCCTGATGCTGCTGGTCGGCCTTTCAGTGGTTCTTTCTCTCTGGGCATCTCAAGCTGATTTACAAACGCCGAGTTAAGCTTTATAAGATGCTGTGAGGAGAGAGAATGACAAAACACCAGATGATTTACTTATTTCAAATCCGAAGTAAAAATAAGTAGCGAAATCTGGCCCAAGACTGCAGCTGAGGAAAAAACTAATCTGATTTAAAAAAAACCCTAACAACAACAAAGAAAAACCCAACTGATTTTTTATTTATTTATATTTATTTATTTTTCTTAATAAAGCTCTTCCCTGTGAGGGTGGTGAGGCCCTGGCACAGGTTGCCCAGAGAAGCTGCGGCTGCTCCATCCCTGGCAGTGTTCAAGGCCAGGTTGGATGGGGCTTGAAGCAGCCTGGTCTAGTGGAAGGTGTCCCTGCCCATGGCAGGGGGTTTGGAACTACACGAGCTTTAAGGTCTCTTCCAACCCAAACCATTCTGTGATTCTATACAGGCAGCAGTTTGCATATAAGAGAAGGAGTGCATACGTGGTAAGAAGGCAGCCACTGACCCTTGCAAAGTGTTGTAACAAACTGGTGATGAGGAAGGATAAGAAAAAAACATCAAAGGATCTTTACATCAAAAGCAGAGAGAGAAGCTGCAATTAACCTGGTCAGATGTGGGAAATTTGGCACGGGACAGAACCAGTACCAGAACTTGCACTGATGTCCTCCTGTCCCGACCCTATCAATCTTGGCAGGGAATCTGACAGGTGAGAAAAGTCAAAGAGCTGCCGAGGGATTCTGAAATCAAAGGGCTTTGAAAGCTGGAACAGAGAATGGAGCTCGGTTTTCCCATCTGCTTTGAATTTATTGTTGCTAATGAGGAAGCAGCCTCTGGTCTGAGTGAACATGCTGGACCAGAGGGGTCACTTCGGATTTCCATCACATTCAGGAGAGGGTTATCAAGAGGCTTTCTCCAAGTTAACCCTTTCACTGTCAAGCATGTACAAATGAGCAATTTGGAGTGAGATGGCATGAGGGGGGAAATGTTGGCTGCTTTCAGGCAGGTGGAACCTTAGAGACCTTAGAGCAGCTTCCAGTACCTAAAGGGGCTGACAGGAAATCTGGAGAGGGGCTCTTGACAAGGGCCTGTAGGGACAGGACAAAGGGGAATGGCTTTAACCTGACAGAGGGGAGATTTACATGAGATACGAGGAAGAAGCTCTTCCCTGTGAGGGTGGTGAGGCCCTGGCACAGGTTGCCCCGAGAAGCTGTGGCTGCCTCATCCCTGGCAGTGTTCAAGGCCAAGTTGGATAGGGCTGGGAGCAACCTGCTCTAGGGGTAGGTGGGTTTGCAACTGGATGAGCTTTAAGGTCCCTTCCAACCCAAACCATTCTGTGATACTATAAACCTCTTTGTGGACCAACCCTAATAAAGGAGTACACCTGAACATAGCTAGTTTATTGCAGGCATTTCTCTGTCAGGTGTGGGATGTCCAAAAGTCACAAAAAAAACCCCCAAAAAACCTGTATTTATATTTCACTCTAGGATGCCTTATTACCCCTTTCCCTGTTCTCTGCATCTGTTTCATCTCAGGTTTATTTGAGTGATGCATCACTCCACCCCCGAGACATCGCTGATACCTGCAGGCTCTGCAGACCTTCCTAAAGACCTGCTGAGGCTGTACTGCCCTCCAGGACATATGTATTCCGTAGCAAATCCTACAGCAAATGAATGCATGTGTAACAGGGAGCTAGCTGTGAAAATGAAATTTATGTCAGTGAGTCGATCAGAATCATCCAGGCTTGACTCATTCGGAAGCGCCACAATCTCTTCCTCACTCTGCAGGGGCATGTGCATCACACAGATGGCAGGGAATGTAAATACATGACATTTCTTTCCTGTGCCCAGCAAATTTAAATCACAGGTACATGAAAGGAAGGAGAAGGCTAAGGGACAGGATGCTGCTGGAGAGGTGGAGAAGGGAAGGGAGCATACCAAGGGGAATCATCTCAGTAAGTTGCTAGTTTACATGGAAGGTCTGAAATTGAGACAAAGGAGGTTTTTCCAAAGGACATGAGCTGATTTTTCACTGTAGCTGCCATTCACAATTTCCTTCCAAAACTTCTCATATGAATGAGGTAGAAGGACACACCTATAAAGTGGGCCAGGGAGAGGTGAAGACTTGCTCTCCACTATAAATCCCAGCAGGACGTGATTCCTTTGAAGAGCATTGTCATAGTGATGCAGGTTTTAGTTCAGGAGTATGGTGTATTTGTAAAGCTCTGTGGTACTGTGTCCCTGAGAAACGGGAAAGAGTGATAAATTCCACAAAAGACTCTTTTCTTTGTGGACAGCAGAGAATCATTTCAGCCTGTGCTGTCTTAGGGAACACAATACTCAAGCATTGACCTCTTTTTCTTGGCAGTATGCTCTGTACATTTGTAAGTTTCTTTGCCGACACACTTCAAGAGGCTTAACACCAAGATCAGGTTAATTATCCTATCTCCCCCCAGATAGATGTAATGTAGCTTTCTACCTGCTGTGCAGAAGACAGAGGTAAAGTGAGATGCTCAAGAGTCCTGGCTGTGTCCCCCTTTCTAGAGAATTACCAATGGATTGAATTTCACTACCTGAGAGTTGACTTCATTTTCAGTGACTCAGAGACTTCATGGCTCTCTTCACTGCTTCGACAGAAGCATTAAGAAAGTCTGTTTTTACTTTCTTTTTCTCATTTTGGTACTTTTCATTTATTATTATCATTGAATTCTTGCAATAGTGTGGTGTTCTTTCACTGCCAGAGTGCAGTCTGCTCTGGAGTGGAGGATCACAGAACCATACAATGGTTTGGGTTGGAAGAGACCTTAAAGCTCGTGAGTTCCAGCCCTCTTCCACAGGCAGGGACACCTCCCACTAGACCAGGTTGCTCCAAGCCCCGTCCAACCTGGCCTTGAACACTGCCAGGATGATACAGAATCGTTTAAGAAAAAGGAAATGTAGGGGAAGAAGAAATTTTAACCCAAAATGCCACGAAAATGAATTTTCTTGTGGAATGTTGCCCTGGGATCCCTTCTGATACTGTGTATTGGATGGACCCAGAGGGACGTTATCAGAAGTATATCAGAAGTATCTGAAGCCTGAAATCTGATCCTGAAATAACTGAATGAAGGCGCAGGGTCCTTGATGGTATGGATGAGAGCAGCAGTGTGTCAGTCCCCTGTGGTGAAGGCAAGGCCTCTGCCTTGGAGATCAAGCAGTCTAGAGAGGTGGTGTGCAGACGAGGGCAGAAGAGGGAATGCCGGGTACATCTTGGTTAGACTTCTTGCTTAGCTGCTTCTATTTTTGGGGTTGTTCTGGTGGTTTTGGTTTTGGTTTTTTTTTCTGAAAGCGTAGGAAAGGTTTTGAGTTTGTTTCTCGCCTGAGGACAAGGTCCAGATTTCATTTCATTTCCAAGGGTCGTTGCTTTATTGAAAACTGTGTTACCACACCCACAAGGGGAGCTTTGAACGTGTCTATTCTAGTGCCTTTAATATTGGCCAGATCTTCTAAGATAGTACCAAAGGGAGAAATGAGGTCACTGGAAAGCAACGGATAGAAATGGTAAATAAGATTTCTCACAGGGTTGATGTGGTAGATGAGACAAACAGTGACGTTTGAAGTTTACCATCTGTGTCCAGGAAAAAGAAAATATCCTGAGACACAGATGGCCATATACACTTTCATGCTGCCCTTTTGAGGGAAGAAAAAGAAAAGTTGTCTCTAAATGCAGTTCTCAAAGCTTACAGTTATGTAGTGCACTCCAGTCACGCTTTTGTGTTTCTTTGATTTCATTCTTATCTTCTGATCCTTTATTTGTCACCAGACATGTCCTTACAAGAGCATATCAACTGTGTGTAGACAGCCAGTTCAAACTTTCTAGATTATCCATGATGCTCTGCTGTTCTGGTTTGGTATATCCTGGAATAAAACTGACTGTAGTTAGTGGATTAAGAAAAATAACATTCAAAAGTAAGAGTCATATCTCAATGTGGGCATATAAATGAGATAAATACAGAAACAGGCTTGGACATGAGGCAGCAATGCCTAAATGCCATAAAGCACCGAGGAACCAAATAATCTGGGACAGTGCATCACTTACTGGTTCTGGTCATAAATGTGCAGTGACTTTTCTGCAGGCTGAGCCCTGCCATGATGTGGAGCAGAGACACAGCCCTGGGAGCCGTGCTGCCTTGTGTAGCACTTTGTTGGGAAGTGATGATGACATTTGCCTCAAGGCTTACTGATACAGACAGTTAGGACACCCCTGGACCTGCAGTCACTGATACAGCTGTAAAGATGTCAGCATTTCCCAGTAGCCCAGTTCCCTGTCAGTGCAAAGGCCAGGCACCGGTATGCTGGAGTCTTCTCATTTAGGTTTCTTATCTCTTTTTTTACAGCACGCCACAGAGTGGCAAAGCGAACTCGGGTTGTGGTGGGGTTTTTGGGGTTTGGTGGGTTTGGGATTTGTTTGGTTGGTTGTCGGTTGTTTTTTTTTCTTGAAGAAACTAGAAATGCCACTGCAAGGTCCAGATTTTCAGTGTAAAGTTCCTCCTGCATCGTATTTGCACGGCTGAGTTATAACCTTCTAAATCACAAACAGAAGCCCTGGCTGACTCAAGCTAACAGCTCTAATGGATGCTATTATATTTCTGCTGCTAGTTGGCAGTCAACCTTCAGTACCTCCTCAGCATAAAAGGATGCTGTCAACATGAAAAACTGTCTTCTTTGGAGGGGAGGGGGAGAGCCAAACCTACTCTTGTTCCAAACCAGCCTTTTACAACAGCAGTAACTCCAAGAGAGTAAGGATGCAAGTGGGATGCTATTTAACGGTCTCTGTTTGGTGTGTTTACTTTGCATGTTTGACAGCACTCTGTGCTGTGTGAGTGTTGCTGGGATGCATTATCATTTCCTCTCTTAAGACACGAGGATGCCCGCTGGGAGCTGGGGGTGCAGAGGGTCAGAGAGGAGAGGCGACGCTTTCATCCCAGGCCTTGTATTAACAGCAGCAAGAATCCATATATATATATGTATATGTGGAGAATAGAGATCAAATATATAGGATGTGTTGCCTTTAGAATCATAGAATCATGGAGTGGTTTGGGTTGGAAGGAACCTTAAAGATTGTCCAGTTCCAACGCCCCTGCCATGGGCAGGGGCACCTTCCACTACAGCAGGTTGCTCAATAAAACTTGTTTGTAACATGCTTGGGAGTGAAGGAGCTCTCCCTCCCTCCTCTTCCTTCCTCGCCCAGAGATGATTCTTACAGTGCCCTGCTCACTGCTATTTAAAGCCAGAACAATGCAAAACTTCAATTGTCTGTGACGGGCCAGTTTGGAAACTGCTCCAAATGTTCCAAGCTGTCGGCATCCTCTATATACAATGCCCTTCTTTCCCTTGCAGGTGCTAAAGCTGTCCCTGGAGGAATTTGCAATGACCCTGGCAAAAAAAAAAAAGAGAAGGCAGGCTGTCTGCTTCGTTGTGATTAAAATGACTGGCACACTACAGAGAACTGACTGCCACTACCTTCTCTGCCAACTTCCCCTACACCGTGCTCAGCTGCTTCACCCTACAAATGTGTTAGCAGATGACAGACCTCTTGCTTATCAGTGAATAATAACCCCCTTTCTGTTTTGCTGCTAAAGCGACGGGTCTGTGTAGGCGATTGCAGGCACTGGGTTGCTCCCAGCTTCTGAGGACAGCCCAGACTACGGCTTCCTGACCAGGAACTGCTGACGGAATAGAAACGGGAGATCAAGCTCGCCATCTCCTGGGCAAAAGGTGTTTACGCTCACAGGAAAGTTTAGTCTATTCCTTTCATTCTCACACTCTTCTTTGTGAAAGACCAGGGTTGTAGGAGAGGTCTTAGGAAGCATGCCAGGCTTGTAATGCTAGCTCTGACCCTACTGTGGTTCCTCTTCTTCCTAGGAAACTTGATAAAACAAAGACAGTTTATGTGACAGGCTGTTGGTATTTTTGTTACATACTTCATACATACTTCGGCAGTAGCAATGTCGGTGGCAAGACTCATATGCTTTAATAACCCCAGAAAAGAGGTGTGTAGAGTGTTGAGCTGATGCAGGAATAGTCAGGTTCTTAATGTACTTTCAATGTTAAGGACTGTTAGCAACTGCCATGTATACCCTGTGAGAACATGGACATGTAGCTACTGATTAGTTGCACTTCAAAAACTGATGCCTACCATGAGGCTTCTAAGGATACCTATGGATTCAGCAGGGCTGTGCTACTGCAGTGATATTCCCAGTGTGGTTATTGTAAAGTGGTAAGCCAACTAGAGGCTCAATTACATTGCATTCATCAAGTTACACACTGGAGATGGCAGTAATTGGCAAAGCCCAAACGCCCCAAGCATTATTAACTTCTTACAATATGAGAGGAAAAAAATAGTATTGAAAACACATTAGGAAGAAGTTCTTCCCTGTGAGGGTGCTGAGGCCCTGGCACAGGTTGCCCAGAGAAGCTGTGGCTGCCCCATCGCTGGCAGTGTTCAAGGCCGGGCTGGATGGGGCTTTGAGCAACCTGGTCTAGTGGAGGTGTCCCTGCCTGTGACAGCGGGCTGGAAATGGATGAGCTTCAAGGTCTCTTCCAACCCAAACCAGGCTGTGATTCTGTGAAAAATAAGAGCAAAAACCAGCAGCTACCTGCACAATGTCCATGTAGATGGGGGGGAAAATATGTGACAGTTTAATTAGTGTGTTGTGGAATAAAGTTTGTAAGGGGTCAAGTAGTTAGAAAAGGGCCTGGGGAGGTAGGATTCCTCAACCCCAAGGGCTGTCACTGGTTAAATTGCAACCTTATGCACCTACTTGACCTCTCTACATGCTAGTGAGATTAATTTTTTCAGGGGTACGTGAGAAAGATTGATGAGTTCATTAAACTAGTTGCTTTTGTAGGGGCTAGTGTGATTCAGAATAACTACAGTTATAAAGCAGCTAAGGAAATTACACTTTGTTCCTAGCAGCAAAAACTGAGATTAAGCTGGGCTGCTGTGATTTTGGGAGAGCAATGTTGTTCACTTAGATTTGTTACAAAAAACCCCCCATTTTTTCAGTCGTGATCTGGGCAGGGGGTCCCATACATACTGTTAAATATAAACGCTATTGGCGAATTGGATACCAAAATAATTGCAACTAACATTTTTTACTTAGGTCAAACAGATTTTAAACAGGATGACTAGTCATGATATGTGAAGTGAAATAACATCTCCATTATAAACAAAGCAAAAGCTTTGTACAGATAATAGTTTTGGTAGAACTTGAATATATAAATTTCACAAACCCCAAACGATACCTACCTGATACCTGTTGGAGGGATGGTACTGCCCGGCACAAGCAATCCAGGAGGTTCCTGCACTGTGTGGAAGACAACTTCCTTCTGCAAGTAATAGAGGAGCTGACAAGGAGAGGTGCCATGCTTGACCTCATCCTCACCAACAGGGAAGGGCTGGTTGGAAATGTGACGCTCCAGGGCAGCCTTGATTGCAGCAATGATGAGATGGTCGAATTTGAGATCCTCAGGGCAGTGAGAAGAGCGTGCAGCAAGCTCACTGCCCTGGACTTCAAGAGAGCAGACTTTGGCCTCTTCAGGACCTGCTCAGTAAGGTTCCATGGGATATACCCTAGACGGCAGGGGGGCCCAAGGCTGTTTGTTGATATTCAAGGATCACCTGCTGCAAGCTCAGGAGTGATATATCCCAACTAGAAGGAAGTGCAGCAGGAGGGCCAGGAGACCTCCTTGGATGGATAAGGAGCTGCTGAGGAAAATTAGAGGGCGAAAAGAGGCTTGCAAAAGCTGGAAACAAGGACAGGCAGCCTGGGAAGAATACAGGGATGTTGTCTGGGAAGCTAGGGACCAGGTTAGGAAAGCTAAGGCCCACTTAGAATTAAACTTGGCTAGGGATGTTAAGGATAACAGGAAGGGATTCTATAGGTGCATTGCAAATAAAAGGCAGGCTAGGGACAACGTGGGCCCTCTCTGGAAGCTATTGGGAGAACTGGCTACCCTGGATTTGGAGAAGGCTGAGGTTCTTAATGACTTTTTTGCCTCTGTCTTCACTGGCAAATGCTGTGACCACACCACCCAAGTCTTGGAAGGCAGACACAGGGACTGTGAGAATGAAGACCCTGGGCCCGCTGTAGGAGAGGATCTGGTTCGAGACAATCTTAGGTACCCGAACATACACAAGTCCATGGGACCTGATGAAATCCATCCGCGGGTCCTGAAGGAGCTGCAAATGAAGTTGCTAAGCCACTGTCCATCATATTTGAAAAATCATGGCAGTCAGGTGAAGTTCCCGATGACTGCAAAAAGGGAAATATAACCCCCGTTTTCAAGAAGGGGAAAATGGATGAGCCGGGGAACTGCAGGCCAGTCAGCCTCACCTCTGTGCCTGGCAAAATCTTGGAGCGGATTCTCCTGGAAGGCACTGCTGAGGCACATGAATAACAGCAAGGTGGTTGGTGACAGCCAGCATGGCTTCGCTAAGGGGAAATCCTGCCTGACCAATCTGGTGGCCTTCTATGATGGAGCTACAGAACTGATGGACAGGGGTAGAGCAGTTGATGTCATCTACCTGGACTTGTGCAAAGCATTCGACTGTGTCTCACATGACATCCTTGTCTCTTAAGTTGGAGAGACATCAATTTGATAGGTGGACCACTGTGTGGATAAAGAACTGGCTGGATGGCTGCACACAAAGGGTAGTGCTCAATGGCTCAATGTCCAGCTGGAGACCAGTAACGAGTGGTGTCCCTCAGGGATCGGTGTTGGGACCGGTCTTGTTCAGCATCTTTGTCAGTGACATGGACAGTGGGATTGAGTGCACCCTCAGCAAGCTTGTCAATGACACCAAGCTGTGTGGTTCAGTTGATATGTTGGAGGGAAGGGATGCCATCCAGAGGGACCTTGACATGCTTGTGAGGTGGGCTGATGCCAACCTGATGAAGTTTAACCATGCCAAGTGCAAGGTCCTCCACCTGGGTCAGAGCAATCCCAGGCACAGCTCCAGGTTGGGCAGAGAAGAGATTGAGAGCAGCCCTGCGGAGAAGGACTTGGGGGTGTTGGTTGATGAAAAAATGAACATGAGCCGGCAGTGTGCGCTCACAGCCCAGAAAGCCAACTGTATCCTGGGCTGCATCAAAAGGAGCGTGACCAGCAGGTCGAGGGAGATGATCCTGCCCCTCTACTCTGCTCTCCTGAGACCTCACTTGGAGTACTGTGCAGTTCTGGTGTCCTCAACAGAAAAAGGACATGGAACTGTTGGAACAAGTCCAGAGGAGGGCCACGAGGATGATCAGGGGACTGGAGCACCTCCCGTATGAAGATAGGCTGAGAAAGTTGGGGCTGTTGAGCCTGGAGAAGAGGCGGCTGCATGGAGACCTCATAGCAGCCTTCCAGTATCTGAAGGGGGCCTATAGGGATGCTGGGGAAGGACTCTTCATGAGGGACTATAGTGATAGGACAAGGGGTAACAGATTCAAACTTAAACAGGGGAAGTTTAGATCAGATATAAGAGGAAGTTCTTTCCTGTAAGGGTGGTGAGGCACTGGAATGGGTTGCCCAGGGAAGTTGTGAATGCTCCATCACTGGCAGTGTTCAAGGCCGGGTTGGACATAGCCTTGGATGACCTGGTTTAGTGTGAGGTGTCCCTGCCCATGGCAGGGGTGTTGGAACTAGATGATGTTAAGGTCCTTTCCAACCCTAACTATTCTTTGATTCTGTGACCATGAGTCTTATAGTCATCTACTGTTTTAAATATGTTTTGATGTTTATAATGTTTAAAACCAGTGTTTAAAGATTAATAACTGAGGTGGAAGCTGGGAATCCTAAAGGTGTTTTCTTCCTTAAGTTGTTCTTCCTCCCAATCCCATCTGTACAACTTTTAGCCTGAACACCCTGAAGTACACATTTCTTGCAGTAAGAGAAAGCAGAATTTCATTCAGAATAATACAAAGCAGGCTTTAAAGTTTTTAATGCTTTTCCAATGCTTTGACATAGTCAAATCCAACACACTGTCCGAACTGTGAAATTATAATTCAAATTTAACGTGCATACTTGTGTTTTACAAACAAATGTATGTATTAACTCAGTTACACTGCTTTGCTTAGTGTAATTGAGTTATCACTTGATAAACAGTGTACACATAGGAGGTGTTTTTTCTATTCCTCAATTACTGGAATGAAAATGGAGTTTTTGAGCTCCACTTCCCAACCAAGGCTTGTGGTTTCTTGGGAGGAGTTCATTCAGGGTGATTCACATACTATACCAGCTCTATCCTTTATTAATGTCCTTGAACTATTCTCCCAAAATGAACAACTGCGCTGACCCCATTCAATGGAGATACAAACTATGGAGTGAAGAACAGTCCCTACGATGCTGAAAGGCACAGAATACAGAGCTTACTAGGTTCAACCACCAAAAGCAGAGGGGGATTTTACTGCTTCATAATTAGGAGGGTGTTGTTATTTCATCTCAGCTGGCAAAAATTGAAAGGTAGAAGTAAGCTGAAGAGAGTATTGGCTGAAGAACAAGTAATTCTGAATACATATAGGCTAGCCTACCAGATAGCAGCAGTACATGGGAAGAGGAGAAAAAGTAAACTGATTTTGAGAGCAATCATTTTATGAAAGAGATCACATATGACTGCCTGCGATAGCAGGCATATTACTCTCTCCCTGCGCAGCTGTCTCTGTACATAGGACTTTAATGTGACATACTCTTGCGGGTCAGGTAATGACAGTCTTACTCAGCCTGTCTTGTTTTATACACCTTTTTTTTTTGAGCAGTGTCAGCTCTTCTGCCAAAGGTGGTAACAGCCAACAAGAAAATACGTATCACTTGAGGCAACGATTTGAAGGCAAGCTCTGACAGCCTCCTAAAGCCTGAGCTAGAAAATACCAGTATTTTCTTGCAGAATGACTTGAGCTATACCCCTTGAAGTCATCAGATCTTTATCCTGACTCTGGTCCAGTAACAGTCGCCTTTATTATGTCTTCACAACCAACTTTTAGCTGCCTGCAGCTAGCACCACTGACACTGGAAAAGCCTTTTCAGTTCTAAGTCTTTCTTTTCTTTCAATTCTATAGCTGTATAACGGTTTTGTAAGAGAAGTCTATGCAACTATCAGTTTTTCATTTCATTAGGCCCTACAATGTTCTGGCTGTAGCTTCAGTGTTTATCTTGAGGATTTCCTCTGTGTATTCACTCCCTCAGCTCCTCTAACACTGAGTATCTCATTTTGCATCATTTACCTCCTCAGTGAGTCTTACAGTATATAAACAGTACAATATAAACTATTTGGGTATTTTTTAAAGGTAGGCTGCCTCAAACTGAAGAACTGTCTTCTAGTCTGGAGCATTATAGAAGCTTATCGGAAAGAAGCATGTGAATTTTGTTCATTTTCTGCACTTACTCCTCCACACTTTCAATTAAGATGCTTTTAGCTCAGGGTCATCTCCTGTAATATTGCAGAGAGCTGGTGCCCATGGAAAAAGGTGTCCTGAAACTGTATTATACTGAAGACAGTTTAAAGATTAATCCATTTCAACAGGAAACAAAAGATCTCTCCAGCAACAAAAGTAAAGATCCATTAAACAGCCTACAAACTAGCACCATCACAAAGAGGCTGAGGTAACCCAGGACAATATCTCTTCCAGCCTCAAAATGATTCACAAAATCAATTCAGTTCATTTTTTAATTAAAGGAAGAATTATATAAATAGCAGAACACCTTGGGGAAGTGTAGGCACATATTGCCACAGAAGGGTTTCCTCCAGTGTACAGACAATCGCCATCAGTTCTTTACTGTCCTAGTCTGTCTTTTGTGCAGTGAAGGCAAAGCCCAGAGCATAATAAACCCAAACATGAATTATCTGAACTCCCTTTTTTTCTTTTCAAACAGAAGGGGGAAATTACTTGCTGCTAAAGATGTTCAGGCTAGTCATTTTGCAAATGGTGCTATGAAGCTGATCAGGAGGGAATGTGTTGTAGCACAACTGCCCTATTTCAAAGCATTACTGTGTAATAACAAGCTGCAGCACGGCTGTGCTTCACTGAGAGGGAGAACCTGCTATATCCAGCATGCACCTCAGTACATGCACATTCCACAGAGAAGCACCCTTCTTTTCTGCTAGTGCTGGAAGGCAGCACATCAAACAGCTTAAGCCCTTCAGATCCTAATTTCAGGGCAGAGAGATAGCACTTGCTTCACTGGCTGCAGTTATTTGCTATTTCCAGTTATGACCCTTGTGATTAAGCCAAGCTCTGAGACCTCAAATCCTATTCTAAAACAGAGGTCAGCTTTTGTTCAACAATATCTTAGGAAAACACTTTCTGGCATCAGACCAAAGGAATGTTTAAGTGTTTGCTTTTCAGCAGCTATCTTAATCAAGAAATCTCTTTGCTTTTGTTTTGTTACAACAAGAAACATGTTATGCTAGGCTGCCACTTGTGAGAGCTATAGGTGGAGAATACTTCCCTTCCTCACTGCTGGAATCCATGTCCTTGAGTATTCATTTGTTTGCAACGGCAGAAAGTTGGTCCCGGATCCTTCCCAGACCTTCTAACATAGTGTCCAGGGTTTCTTTGCTCAGTTCCATAGTCAGTGCAGAAACAACAGCACTATTTCCACATAAGGCAACATCTTCCTGCATCTGAAAAGAGGAATGCAGCCATTAGCTGATGAAAAATTTATTCATGTGTTTTTTTGGCACCATTACGAAAATCAGTGTTTATTAGCTAGACTAAGAAAAATGGCTTAAATTTGGCATGCAGCTCCGTTCTGAAGGACCACAGCACATTTTCTAAGCTGTGTGCCTTACTAATGAAGCATGCACCCACTGACTGTGTGTAAGTAAGGATAGACTGCCATGAGTACAGGGAAATCTTTAAGAGACTTGTAGCAGGAAGTCACATCCCTATCAAAAACATCTCAGCAGATACTGCATAGGATACTTCACCCCATCCCTTACACAGAAACAAGGGTTTGTTTTTTTTCCCCCTCCTCTTCTGAAACCCATTCATCCCACTTTTTACTGGTTGGGGAGATCCAGAACTCTGTAGAATATAATAAGCAGCAAGTTCAGCTATAATCCCTAAATGATAGATATGGCCAGTGAAGGAAGTTATTAGTAATCAAAGTAATTTCCCAACTAATGCAGTCAGCTAAACATGCCGGTGATGGCTTAGAATTAAAGGGAGATGACTTTATAGTTTATCTTCATTTTTTCTGTAGAGAGCAACAGTGAGCAGGAACAAATACACTGCCTTCTTGCATCCTCCTGTAAAGTAGAACTCTCCCTTGCAAGAAAAGGAAGGCTTTCATCAAAGACATCATTCCCAGGGTCTGTGGTATTTTAAAGATCATCTCTGATTAACTGCCCATTAGGCAACAGGCAAACACCAGATGCCTGTCTGCACTGTTTTGCACTATCACTGGTAAGTCAAGTGTCAGACTTTGTTGTTTTGATCCTGTATCCTTTACAGCCGCTGACATTACCTTTATCTGAAGCAGGCAAGTAGGAACTGCCATTCTGCTGATGCTGTCTGAAGACGTCTTGATGTCCACCCTCCAGTCCATGTCGACCAGCCTAGGCAGGGAGACTGAGGGATTAAAAAACGGGTCTGTTAGGCCCAGCAGCACATGATGACATCAGACCCTAGAACCCCTGACTACCAGGATGTACACACTTCTCCACTTAGGGCCCTGGGAAGCGTACAACCTCAGTGCTCCTACATGGTTTCATATTATTTTTACTCTGCAACAAGCCAGTCTCTGAAGGCCTCCTCATGACACTGGAAGGACAAACAGGGTTCTCCAGCCACCACATGCAAAGATGCTACAGTGCAAGACAAATATAGCTGGGAGGAGAGCAGTAGCCATTCACATATCTGTTCTTTAAATCACTGCCTTGGTCCCTATGTAATATATATCAGATATTTCATGAATATAATACTAAAATAATCCATTTCCTAGAAGACAATCTCATCGCAACAAGGTTAAATATTCTTCTAATGAATACAAAGACATGAGTGTCTGAGCGAAGCTCCTGGGTGGTGCTCTAAAAGCCTTGCCTCTGGGTTGTGGAGAGCTAGCTTGTGTGTTACACTGGTGTGTTACGCTTGTTCTCATTTCTTCTACTGCATGACAGTGTCAAGGATACAGGAAAAAGCATCATGTGTCTTGGTAACACTAGAACATTGTTTAATGTAAGCAACTGCTTTATTTTCTGTATTAGCATTACCCAAGTTTATTCCCTCTACCTATTTTTACAGGCCATGAAAACTTAGAGGGACAGTGTACTTCCAGGTCTTGCCATACTGCTTAGCTGTTGGGCATTATCTCCTCTGCAGGCAAAGAAAAGGGTAAGGAAGATCCATGCAGACCTCAAGAGTAGTCCGTTATGTACCAGTTCTCATTTGTAAGCCTTCAAGTGCTACAGTTGTAAAGAATACCTCTCAGAGATAAAAAGTGTTGCAGCGGCATGGAACACCTGAGATATAACTCACTGCCTGTGATACTACTGTTAAGAGTCTGCATTCCTTAATTACATCACAGTTTAGAAAGGTGAGAAAAAGCAGTTATGAATATATGCAGTGTACTTCCTGATGCATGGAAGAAAAAGAACGCACAGAGTTGTCTAGATGTGCAAAGATAAGGTATTCCCCGATATATGTATCTCCTTATTGCTGAATATGGACATCGCTTTATGACTTGAATGGGGAGGTCAGAGTACTTCACTTTCAAACTCTTGCAAATAATTAATTGCTACACATTGCACTCTGCAAGGCAAGAACAGACTGAGCATTAAATGGAATTGCTTGAAGACTGGTAACAATTTTGCACAGATCTAAATACAAGCTTTTTGGCCTCTGCTAAGCTCTGTGATGCTGCAGTCATACAGCTTCATCTAAGGCAAATGGGTGTATCCCTGTGCTACATTAAGAAAACACACTGCAGTGCACTATTCCAAACAATGACCTCAGAAAACATTAATTGTATCGAGGAATGAATTACTACTTACTCTGACTCGCTTGTGCTTCATTCCTCCAAGCAGAGCTGTGAAAAAGTGAAGAGAAAACAGTATCAGCAGTGCTTGAAGGAGCAGGAGAGAGGAGATGAAAAGAAAAAAGGTAGGGAAGGCATTCAGAGTGCCCCATCCCTGACAGAAAGGTCGCCAGGGCTGCAGCACTACCCAGGGGAGAGAAACTGCTTATGCCAGATGGACAAGGAAAGGCTGTCACTGGTGACAGTAGGCAACCTGGTGACCAACTATTAGTTCTTTATAGTTCACTTACACCGTGTATCTTTCTCACAGGTTTTATCGAAGTGATGGGCTACCAGGCAGTGAGACATACGAGCATGCAGAATTGCTATCCTTTGCCAGCACCTCACTTATGCTCTACCACATAGAGTGCCTCTGCACGTAAGCCAAGGTGGTAAGTGGACGGGCATCTAGATACTACCCAAGCAGATTCTGTAGTGCTGAAACCTAGCCCTCAAAGTTTTATCGTTTTTCCACCACACAGGTGAGTTGTTAGGATAAAAGGGGGTTTGCCTTATGTGAATGAGTCCCATACCCATTCCAAAAGTCTTGGAAAAACCCTCCGTGCCCACCACAGCTGTGTTTTGTTTGCTGTTCTACTCAGATGACATATTTCATTGAATTCTGCTCATCCCAGCCTGTGTGATTATGTGCAAGGCACACACAGAATTAATCACACATGAAATTAATAGGGGGATGAGGCTTTGAGCAACCTGGTCTAATGGAAGGTGTCCCTGCCCATGGCAGGGGTTTGGAATTAGATGATCTTTAAGGTTCCTTCCAACCCAAACCATTCTGTGATTCTATGAACAGAAACAAGACTGCTATCTACGCACCAAAAGAGATAACATTGGCTTTGACTTTCCAGCCAAGAGCAAATGGCAGGTGGACAGCACTCACATGTTCTCCAAGATTATCTTAGTCAGAAGGTTTTTCAGATTTTGGTGGAAGTTTTCAGGAAAGAGTGCAAGGATGTCTTCTGCCTTTGTCAAGCCACGGTACACAACGTGTCTGGTGAGGTTGTGCAACGCAGATACCAGCTATAGGAAAGAAACAGGAGGAAGGGCTCTGATGGGTTGAAAAGCATTACGTGCAGCACAGGATGAGCCTCCAGTAGCCAGGAGAGATACAGCTTCTGCAGCCAGCCTGACCCCACCAGAGTCTTGGACATTCAAGTGGTGCCTGTCAGCCTCCACAGGTACGGAGCCGAGATTCAAGCTGCCCTCCGGCGCGCAGGCCTCTTCCCTTTGCCACCCTGTAAGGCCCCTCCGGGCAGTGCCTCCGAGAGAGGATCGCTTTTACCGAGCACGTTTCGTTCCCGCAGCGGTCCCGGGGAGTCCCATGGGGCCGCGCATGGTCCAGGGGGCCTGCGCCATCCCCGTGCTGGCGCCGCTGCGGGCCCCGCTTCCCCTCCCTCCCGCACAGTGAGGCCCAAGCGGGGAGCTCCCGTCTTCCCGCTCCTTCGTACGGGGCCTGGCGCTGTCCCGCCCGGTCCTACCTGCTCCGCTTCCTCGGCGTCGGAGGTGAGGCCGGGGCAGGCGCGCAGCGCCAGCGGGCCGAGGCCGGCGGGCGGGCTGGAGAAACACTCCTGGCACAGCTGCCGCACGGCGTCCTTCGACGGTGCCTGGCGGGAGCAAAGCGGGAGATGCTCAGCCACGGCCCGGGAGAGGCGGCAGCCGCCGGGCCGGGCGCGCCGTCCTCCGGCAGCCCGCTCACCTTCAGCAGGCTCTGCAGGGCGGCGAAATCCCCGTCCCGCAACGCCGCCATCTTGGCGCTGTCAGCTGAGGCGGGCGCCGAGCTCCCGGCGGTCCGCCGCCGCCATCTTGGCGCTCTCCGCTGAGGCGCCGCAGCCGAGGGCGGTGCGGGCGGGCGGGCTGGGCTCGGTAGTCCTGCCCCCGGGGAGGGCCTCGCGTTCTCGCAGGCGGCAACCGCGGCGCGCCGTCAAATCCTAGGAGAGCCTGTGACTGAGGAAGTGCCGTTGACGACCGGCTGAACCTGAGCCGGCTTGTGCCCGGGCAGCCAAGGAGGCCAACAGCATCCTGGCCTGTATCAGCGATAGTGTGGCCAGCAGGGCCAGGGCTGTGATCGTCCCCCTGTACCGGGCACTGGTGAGACTGCACCTCGAGTCCTGTGTTCGATTCTCGGCCTTTCACTACAAGACATTGAGGTGCTGGAGCGGGTTTAGACAAAGGCACCAAAGCTGGTGAAGGGCCTGTAGCACAAGTTTGATGAGGAACACCTGAGGGAACTGTGGTGTTTAGCTTGGAGAGAAGGGAAGGCTCAGGGGGGACTTTACCACTCTCTACATGACAGGAGGATGGAGAGAGGTGGGGATTGGTCTCTTCTAAGTAACAGGTGATAGAAGAAGAAACAGCCTCAAGCTGCACCAGGGGAGTTCTAGGTTGGGTATTAGGAACAATTTCTTCACCAAAAGTGTGGTCAGGCTTTGGAACAGGCTGCCCAAGGAAGTGGTGAAATCATCATCCCTGGAAGTGTTCAGAAACCTTGTAGATGAGGCCCTTAGTGACATAGCTTAAAGGAGGTCTTGGCAGTCCTGGGGTATTGGTTGGACTTAATGATCTTGAAGGCTTTTTCCAATCTAATTGATTCTATGACCTGAACAGGAGATATAGATTTCTAAGGACTTACTAGTCTTAAAAATACTGGTGAACTTACAGAAGCCAAAACAGCCTCCTCAACCAGGAAGATTGAGCTGGCTTGAGGTGTGCGAACACTTAAAGTAGAGCCAGCTGTATCAAAAGTATTTTGCTGGTTCCAAAGCACAGGAACCTGAGTGATTGATGGGAAAACTTACTAGTGCCTTTGTGCTAATGTAGCTGCTCTTAACAGAATCTCAAAAGTACAGAGACACAAAGGTCTGTTTCTAAATGGTAGCTGTTTCAGCTGCTTCTGATCTCTGAATAGACACAAGGGTCTCACCCCTGCTGACAGCACTGCAAGCCAGGAGGCATGTGGGCCTGTAGCTCAAAACATCCCAGATCCAACTGTCCTGAAGAGCTTGTGGGGAGCACATCTTGTCTGTATTTTCCAGCTATAACAGCTGGACTGAAGGAAAAAAGCACAGCATTGCTGAGGTTTATTTCCAGATAGTAGTGATTATTTTTAAGGTTGCTGGTGAGGCAATACCAGCAAAATACCCCAAGTATAAAATTATATGTTAGTTTTCATTATTTGTGTTATGGGTACAGCCAAGGTATTCACAGTTCATATGCAGAATGGAAAATAAATAAATATAATAGTAATAATAATAAATAGTCCGTAGCACCTAAACTGTTTGTCTACTTTGAAACTTCTTTATAAAAGATTACCAGTTAGAAGTTGGAAATTTTGTGTTCTCTTTTTCTTTCTCACTAGGTAAGGTAAGGAAAATGCACATGAAACTTGGAAGATGGTGTTGCAGATCCATTTCCAGAAATCCCTATGGCAGGTGGTCTCCTGCAGTATCCCAGAAGAGCTCATTTGTGATGACGTTTGCTGTGAAAACACTGGGGGGAAATGGCTGGTAATTCTGAAAGCAAGCAAAAAGGCGAACAAACAAGGAAGCTTCTCTCTTATATTTTTGAAAATTATGACAAAAAGTAAAGTAGCTGTTTGAAATATAGACACACAAGGAAAAAAACTATTTACTTTAGAAATGAGATCTGCATTGTTACCGACAGAGCAGAGATTTCTGCTAAGAGTATTTAAGTATAACATAGTACCAATTCTTCCCTTAATAGGGATGGAATCCTACTACCATGACATATTTCTACAGTCTTTTTCCTGTTGATAGCTGTCAAATGGAGGGATATCTTTCACAATGGAAAGCATTAATATTGTGGAATTATAAAAAGAATGGAAAGTCATAGCCATAGGGCCAAGAAATTATATCTAAATTAAAACTGATGTTATCATGCAGATAAAGAAGGAACTTGTTTTTAGAGAGCTTAAAAAAAAGTAACCATGACATTCTTATGTATTTCCACTGCACTGTGATTTAGATACACTACAGCATGAAAAACTGGAAATAAATCTGGCCTCCACTATCAGAGAACTGCAATTGCTCACTACAAGCAATTTTGCAATATGTTGTCTTTATTTGAAATAGCTACTATTAAGAATTCTAAAAGCGTGCAGGGCAACAAGAATAATTTTAAAATTTACTGTAAAATTTCTCTGCATTGTGAGGGAAAATACTTAATCTCAAAGCAGATTTTTTTTTTCTATTTTCGAAAAAAGAAATAATGATTTGACCTAGTCTTGCTTATGGATTAGAATTAGAGGGAGGGTAGAGAAAGGGAACATTACAGTGGGGGTTCCTACCGTGGCAGGGAATTTAGAACTGGATGATCTTAAAGGTCCCTTCCAACACAAACCATTCTATTATTCTATGATTTAAAACAAAACAAAGCAAAACAAAGCAAACAAACACCACCCACCCTTCCCCCCAGAAAAACCCCACAAAACAGGGATCCTTTCTTGTACATTTTTCCTTTACTTCATACATTCATGTCACAAGGTGAGAAGCTGATACAATGTCAAAAGCATCCTAATGCTCATAAGTAAAAGCAAATTCCTATTAGTAAAGTCGCTTATCCATTTTCAAATTAGAAGACACAGGACTTAGCTCCTAAATTAATGCAGTAGAGATGTGACATCAAGTATACGTTGGTTGAACTGGATGTAGACTATGTGGTGACCAAGAGGAGAGCTCTGTGCCCCAGCCAGCTTGCAGGTAAGCCCTGCAGAGTTTCAGGGCACAAGGCATGGTCACCTATCTTCCTGTCAGCACTTAGTGGCTCCACAGAAGAGTCAGCAGGAGGAAAGGCTCCTTATGCAGCACCCACTGCAGTGCAGACTGATGCCTTAGCTTCAGAACATAGAATCATAGAATCACAGAATGGTTTGGGTTGGAAGGGACCTTAATGCTCATCCAGTTCCAAGCCCCTGCCACAAGCAGGAACATCTTCCACTGGATCAGGTTGCTCAAAGCCCCATCCAGCCTGGCTTGGAGCACTGTCAGGGATGGGGCAGCCACAGCTTCTCTGGGAAACCTCTACCAGTGTCTCACCACCCTCACAGGAAAGAATTTTATATGATAATAGGTTAAAGATCAGTCACCATTAATTTAAATTGCAGCTCAGTAAGGAAAAGAATTCTTATTCCATTATCAATGAAGTACTGGTGTCATTCAGGCCCCTTTTGTTGCAGTTGCTGCTTTTTGTTGGTTTGAAATTGTAAGTATTAAAGGCTTATTTCTGCTTTACTAGCTAGGATTGTCTTTTCATTCTGTGTTAATATTGGAGAACATTATCATAGAATGGTTTAGGTTGGAAGAAGCCTTAAAGGTTATGTAGTTCCAGCTGGCTAGTTCAAAGAAGTCCAGGTTTAAGTGCTAAGAAATAGTAATGAAATCATAAAGCTTTGATTTATTTTGAGAATGCCTTGATCACACATGTAATTGCAACAGAAAGCAATCAAAAATCAGTTTATTTCTTTGATTGTTTTGGGTGGCTTAAAACTCAGAAAAGATGAGGTATGCCACATACACTCAGAGAAGCCTCTAGTAATGCTTCAAAACAGAAGAGCAGGATAGTAAAACCTAAGAAACTTAAATATAAATTATATCCCTCTTTTTTCCACTAAAGCTCTGTCTCATCACAATTTAAATTACCATGCTTAACTTACCAGGGCACCAAAAGGATAAATGTAAAGATAAATGTTTTTGAGTTTCCTTCCCTGTATTGTTAACACCACCATGGACTGTTAAAATTATAGGGGTCTTTAAGACATAATTGGTTTTTCATTATTTATCTGTTGTTGCCACTGTTCACTTCCTTGAGTGCAAGTAGCAAATCCCCAGAGGAGTGTTTCATACCTGTGTAAAGGTATATTAGAAGCTTTCCCTCTGGCCTCTTAGAAATCGTACCAATGTGGCTCTGTTTGTTTGTGCATCTCTAATTCCAGGACTTGAGCCATCCTCTCAAAGAAGCTTCCTGTTGGCGGCCTGTATTTTACTGTCATCTGCAGAGTTTTGTAGAAATCTGATATTAGTGACTGGACTGTGTGAGGCAGAAAATGCTGTGGACTGTTCATCTGCTCTGTTATGGAAATTTCTATCTCAAATTATTCAGATGTAAGAGGTGTCATTCAGTGTCATGAACATGTCATGGCCACCCAGTTGTGTTTACAGCCTCTGTGCCCGCACAGGTGTTTGCACACACAGAGGGAATGAGGGCTCTGATGAGGACTCCTCTGACTGTGTCAGTACTAACCAAGTGGGCCTGAGGTGGCCATCACCCTCACAGACATATAGTCATTTTCTAAAGGGGGAATATCTGAAGGGGGCCTATAGGGATGCTGGGGAGGGACTCTTCATGAGGGACTGTAGTGAGAGGACAAGGGGTAACGGGTTCAAACTTAAACAGGGGAAGTTTAGATTGGATATGAGGAAGAAATTCTTTCCTGTAAGGGTGGTGAGGCACTGGAATGGGTTGCCCAGGGAAGTTGTGAATGCTCCATCGCTGGCGATGTTGAAGGCCGGGTTGGACATGTCCTTGGATGGCATGGTTTAGTGGGAGGTGTCCCTGCCCATGGCAGGGGTGTTGGAACTAGATGATCTTAAGGTCCTTTCCAACCCTAACTATTCTATGATTCTATAATAACACAGTTTCTTTACTTGATATCTATCACAAACTAACAGAGCACTGTTTGCTGTAAGAGCTGCTTAATTTTATGCTTCCATTTCTGTTCATAGAATTATAGAGTCGCAGAATGGTTTGGGTTGGACCCACAAATTCTTAGGGCTGCTTTCAATCCATTCTCCACCCAGCCTGTATTTGTGCTTGGGATTGCTCTGACCTAGGTGCAGGACTTTGCACTTGGCCTGGTTGAACTCCATGAGGTTCACACGGTCCCACCTCTCCGGCCTGTCCAGGTCCCTCTGGATCCCATCCCTTCCCTCCAGCATGTTGACTGTACCACACAGCTTAGTGTTGTTGGCAAACTTGCTGAGGATGCGCTTAATCCCAGTGTTAGCTGTTTAATAATATTGGTCCCAATACCAACCTGTGAGGAATACCACTCATCGCTGATCTCCACCCAGACATCAAGCTGTTGACCACAACTCTCTGAGTACAACCATCCAGCCAACTCCTTATCCACCAAGTGGTCCATACATCAAATCCATGCCTCTCCAATTTAGAGAGAAGTGACAGTGTCAAATGCTTTGCGCAAGTCCAGATATATGATGCCAGTCACTCTTCCCTTATCCACCAGTGCTGTGGCCCCATCATAAAAGGCCACCAAATTTGTCATGCACAATTTTCTCTTAGTGAAACCATGTTGGCTGTCACCAGCCACCTTTCTGTTTTCTATGTGCCTTAGCATAGTTTTCAGGAGGACCTGCTCCATGATCTTGCCAGGCAAGTGTTTTAGCAACTTCATCTGACAGTTCCCTCAGAACCCACAGATGCATCTCATCAGGTCCTATAGACTTGTGCACCTTCAGGTTCCTTGGCTGATCTCTAACATGATCTTCTTCTACAGTGGATGGTTCTTCATTCTCCCAGTCCCTGCCTTTGCTTCTGTGTCTTGGGTGGTGTGGCTGGAGCACTTGCCAGTGAAGACTAGGGCAAAAAAGTCATTGAGTACCTCAGCCTTCTCCATGTCCAGGATGACCAGGTCTCCTGTTTTTCTCATTGGGGAGGTACAGTTTCTTTCATCTTACTTTGCTGTCATATGTACCTGAAGAAACCCTTCTGGTTACTTTCTATGTCCCTAGCCAAGGCCCTGCACTCCTGGGCCATATCCCTATAACCTCCCCAGGATGTGTATCCCTGACTCCACTGCCTATGCTTTTCAGTTTTGTGTTTGATATGATAGCCACAGTTTCTTCTTCCTGCACCTACCAGGCTCAGGAGAGCCATACCTTCACAAAGAAAGCCCAAAGCCAGATTTGGCCAGAACTTTAATATTTCATTTCACTTTAGTGTCTGACAGCCTTTGATGTCATGTTGCTGTTCTGTGGAAGTCAACATAAGTTTCCTCCTGATTATGAAATGCAACAGACTTGGGAGCAACTAGCTACACCAAGGTGGAAGCAAAGGTTTATTTTCAGAGCTCTGGGAACTCTGAGTCTGTAATGGCAAGGAGTATGGAATAATAAGCATGAGAGAGGTGCTGTTTGGAGCTGAAAATAGAACAAAAACATTTTCCGTGTGTCCTTTCACATTTTATGGCTATGTAGATTTATGGTCTTTTCCTCTCAGTAAACTGCAGAACAGATCTTGCAAAAACCCTACCCTGTTAGGACATGCTGTGTTTAATCCTGCACCCTAGATACATAGTTTGATGTTTTCTCTGAATCTTTTGCCATGCTGGGAAGAGCACCTAAGCATTGGTAGGCTTGTTGTTTTGTTTCCTACTGACTGGTACATCCGGCAAACAGTCTGATTTCATTCTTAGTAGCCACAATGATACCATTGTACAATGCCACAGATTCAGTGTCATCTGATGCGTGGTTCCTCACAGTACCAGAGGCTGAATTGAAGGGCTACTGAGGAGTGTCATAGCCTTAAAAAAAAATATGTGGCCGAACCTAGAATTTGTTTCATTTTGCTTTGTTCTGTTTTGATAGCTGTTGTTTAAACTAGGCTCCACAGTATTTCTTGATTAAAAATATCTTCTTCTGACGTGGTTAAAAAATTGCTTTAGTTGAAGGGTAAACCCAATGACGGCAGGTCTGTCATCAGCCTTAGGAAGGCACTCACTGTCTTACTGCTCCTGATGCCCTGTCACTGAAGTACTTGGTTGCTTTTCCACAGGCTGTGTATCCTCACTGCAACAGATTATATTGTCAGAAGAGTCACTATCTGGGGCTTGTCAATACATGGTGATGTAACATGCAACTTCATTATGCAGTGACACAAATACCATTGAGCCAAAGCACTACTTTCAAGGAAGGTTGCTTCCACCAGTAAAAATAATGTTTAAATAAACACAAACACTGATTTTGGTAGTAAGGCAGCTTCATGTCAGCAACAAATCTGAATCAGCATGTCTTGAAATGAAACGATGAATTCTCATATCACCTCCACTATGGAGACAGGCTTGAGAGAGCTGGGCTTGTTCAGCCTGGAGAAGTCTCCAAGGAGAACTTAGAGCAGCTTCCAGTGCCTAAAGGGGGTGATGAGAAAGCTGGAGAGGGGCTTTTGATGAGGGCCTGTAGTGACAGGACAAGGGGGAAGGGCTTTGAACTGACAGAGGGGAGACTGAGATGAGATCTTAGGAAAAAATTTTTCCCCCCATGTGAGGGTGGTGAGGCCCTGGCACAGGCTGCTCAGAGAAGCTGTGGCTGCCCCATCCCTTGCAGTGTTTAAGGCCAGGTTGGATGGGACTGTGAGCAACCTGGTCTAGTGGAAGGTGGCAGAGGGGTTGGAACTAGATGAGCTTTAAGGTCCCTTCCAACCCAAACCATTCTGTGATTCTATGATAAGTAAATGCTAACAGTGTTTGGAGAAAGTCTTAGTGCTTTAACTCAATACTGAAAAATATGCTGCACTTTCAACAGTTTACACTAGATTTTATTTTTTCTTTTGTTAAGCGGAAGCAAACAGGAAACATAACTCTTTCAGTATCACTACTGAGTCAGATTTGGTTCAACTAGGAAAGAAAATCTAATAAAAAACCCATTAATATCCCCTTTCCTTCCTGGAACAGGGAATGTAAAAATAGGAATAGACTACTTCCAAATCCTGTTTAAAGAGGAAAAAATGTCTCATGCCTTTGTGGGGAAAACAAACCAACCAAAAAAAGGAAAAGAAAAAGGCTGTACCTTGGTTTTGAAAAGGCAAGTGTAATGACCTAACCAGTTTCAGATATTAATATGCAGCATCTTAAAAAAGCACTTCCTGAAGTGACATTGAAAACACTGAAGCACACAGAGATTCTAACTGCCTTGATTTTCGAGACTGCTATCGTAACCTCCAAACCAGTGTCAATCAATTCAACCTGTGAACTATGAACCACTTAGTCCGTAAGATGTAAGAATACAGACAGCACAATACTTGCTGACTTCTGACTGTTGGAAGCTGGTGAGCAGTATCAGTACTCCAGTTAGCATCTCCAGTTACAATGGCTGTGATTATAAATGTAATTTATTTTTTATAAAATCACAGCTTTTTATTAACTAAACATCAGGTGCTTTATCCTCTGGATGTCTACTCCTAACTGGAGGGGTCTGGGATGGCGCAGGTTTTCCTTCTCTGTGTTGCCCTGGCAGTGAAGCAGCAGGATGTGTTGCTGCTAACCCTGTGCATGTCTTATGTTTGGCTTCTGGATTTAAGGTCCCACCACTTCAAGGTTTCCACTATTTTTTTGTTTTCATTTTTTATTCTGCCACCTTTTGAAATTAACAGAATCAAAGTAGTGACATTTTTGCCCATTAACCTGCTCGCGTGTTTGTTGTGGCCATTATCCTGAACAGCCGTGGTTGCCTCTGGGAACCTTAAGGTTATTAAGGAATACTTAAGGCCAGTATGTCCTACAGCCACAACACCACCTAGCAAACTCTGAAACTCTGAAAGACTTTAAATGAGTTTGCAGCAGAAAGGTGCTGGGACACTGGGAATGCAGGCTGGGTAAAGCCATCTCCATGTGAAACCCATGTGCCAGCAGCCCTTCACCACGTATCTCACATGGTAGCATGGGAACACCTCTGAGCAGATGTATCAGCCTAAAGCAAACTGTCTCATAGCAAAGTGGTCTAGCCAGGACTTCCAGCAAGTGCTGGGGAAGTCCAGAGCTGATGGCGAGAGGACCATGATGCTGCTCTGCTGCTGACCTGTGTCTTGCAGCCATCTGTGGTCTGTAACTAAGGGTCAAAGGAGGTGATCCCTGCTCTCATGAGATCTCACATGGAGTACTGTGTACAGTTCTGATGTCCTCAACATAAAAAGGACATGGAGCTGTTGAGGCAAGTCCAGAGGAGGGCCACGAGGATGATCAGGGGGCTGGAGCACCTCCCGTATGAAGACAGGCTGAGAAAGTTGGTGCTGTTCAGCCTGGAGAAGAGAAGGCTGCGTGGAGACCTCATAGCAGCCTTCCAGTATCTGAAGGGGGCTTATAGGGATTCTGGGGAGGGACTCTTCATGAGGGACTGTAGTGGTAGGACAAGGGGTATTGGGTTCAGACTTAAACAGAGGAAGTTTAGGTTAGATACAAGGATGTTCTTTACTGTGAAGGTGGTGAAGCAATGGAGCAGGTTGCCCAAAGAAGTTGTGAGTACTCCATCCCTGGCAGTGTTCAAGGCCAGGTTGGACAGAGCCTTGGGTGACATAGTTTAGTGTGAGATGTTCCTGCCCACGGCAGGAGGGTTGGAACTAAATGGTCTTAAGGTCCTTTCCAACCCTAACTATTCTATGATTCTATGATTCTAAGATTTATTGAGCTCCTAATTCACAAACACTAGTATTACATAAAATGATCTAGAGAGTCACCACTTACAAAAGGTTGAGAACTTATTTTCTTTTGGCCCAAGTTTAGGCTTGCATGTTGATCCTTAGTTAAAAACTTTCCATTACAACTCTCTTTTGGTCAACTTGAAGCCACAGGTTGAAAAATG
The DNA here is from genome assembly GCA_017639245.1 of Myiopsitta monachus. Taxonomy (NCBI): domain Eukaryota; kingdom Metazoa; phylum Chordata; class Aves; order Psittaciformes; family Psittacidae; genus Myiopsitta; species Myiopsitta monachus. The sequence goes on from CM029924.1 coordinate 17,583,611, forward strand.
AATGCCTTAATTTTCCACATGTTGAAAAGAACCTTCACGTTCAGAAGGCTCACTAATCCAAATGATTTGAGGTAAACCTCAAAGACTGTTCAGCTCAAACTCCAGGCATCTTGAAGTGGGAGCCTCAGGGTCGAAATCTCCTTCCGCTGGAGGCATAAGAATCACTGTGTTTGGACAACCATTTACATTTCTCAACATAAGGAGACAGGAGAGGAGTTCTGAATTTTTCAGGTCTGATTCATGACCAGCAACTTGACTAAAGAAGCAGTTGCAAACAGGTGTACCTCTCTCAAAATGCTGAGGCCAACCTTCCTCCCATCTAGAGCAGGAACGTTTCTTGCCGAATACGTTATTGGTTGCAGCCAGCAATCTCCACTCACCTTCTTCTGCAAATACAATCTACATGATTAACTGGAACTGAGTCAACACCCCCAGATTAGGGCACAGGATACAGAAGGATTTTATTACAAGTTGGGTTTCCTGAAGGGAAGTCCAGCTAAAGAGGAGGCTTGCATTCTCCCCAGTCTATTGTTCAGTCAGACTTGGACTGTGGCCTTTTCTGTTTATTTATTCAGACAGCCCATCTCCTTGCATACCAATCTGTATGTGTACAGTAAACACTGGAAGCTCATTCTAGTGGTAATAATGCATTGCAGCAAAAAGAATCCACATCTTGCCAAGTCAGCTGCTCATCTTGGTTCTTTCTGCCCTCTTTTCTGCTTCCAGGGCTGTGCAAAAAAGGTGAGTGCAGGCAGTCTGCATCCTGTGTATGCAGACTATCATTCCTCTGAGCACTGCTGCACCCCGCAACTTTCATCAGGTGAAAAAAATACCTTCATGTCAGCAAAATGCCTTTTTCAAAGGTAATAGAGGTGACAGAAGATTTCATTGCTTAAACTTGCATTTTTGTAACAGAGGAAGTTGGTTGTTGGGTTTTTTTTGTTGGTTAATTTTATGACCATTGTGTGTAGAGAAGGGATAATGGCTAATTAGAATTGACTTCACGGTTTAGTCTCTGGCTACGTTTTTGGCATCAGTATAGTTTAACTTGTATTTACCCTGATATTTATCTTTGCCTTCTTCCAGGAATGTGTGACATCCTTGTGCCATGGAGTTTTCCTCATCAAGACATCTGCCCTTCACAGACTTTGAAAAACACAGATGTGATAATAAATTCCTCCACATCTGTAATTGTAGAGGAGTGATTGAAGTGCAGGGAGCACCACTTGCCAACTTTAACTTAGCTAATACAGGTAAAAATAGTGGTGGTGATGTCTAAGAAAAGTCACCTTTCTATATGTTTTTCTTTTTCCTGTGGTCCATACAAGGCATCTGCTGTTGGAAGCAGAAAAGGGCTCAAGCCCTCCATATATTACATTGCATGGTAACCAAGTGCAAGCTGTCTGGGATCACTGCTAGCCTGCCTGAGCTGAGATTTATGCAATCAGACAGGTTCCCTATTTCCAGCTGGCTGTAACAATTGTACAATTAGACTAAGCAAGCAACTCGCAGTGGTAGAACTACTAATTTGTAAAGAGGTTGATCATTTCTGGTGAAAGTGATCATCAAGAAGATGCTCTGAGGGCTGGAGCCCCTCTCCTGTAGAGAAAGGCTGACAGATATGGGCTTGTTCAGCCTGGAGAAGAGAAGGCTCCAAGGAGAACTTGGAGCAGCTTCCAGTGCCTAAAGGGTCGGACAAGAAATTCGGAGAGGGTGTTTTGACAAGGGCCTGTAGTGACAGGACAAAGTGGATGGCTCTAGGCTGACAAAGGGCATTCAGATTAGGTATTAGGAAGAAGTTGTTCCGCATCTACCACTCCATCTCTACTCTCACCCTGTGAGGGTGGTGAGGCCCTGGCACAGTTTGCCCAGAGGAGCCGTGGCTGCCCCATCCCTGGCAATGTTCAAGGCCAGGTTGGATGAGGCTTGGAGCAACCTGGTCTAGTGGAAAGCATTCCTGCCTATGGCAGGGGATTGGAACTGGATGAGCTTTAAAGTCTCTTCCAACCCAAATCAGTCTTTGATTCTGTGATTGTATAAAAATGTATCTGCCAGACAACATGTAGCTGCACTTGCTTTTGCCTCTCACTTTCAGAATCCCCTGTCTATGCCTGAAGACCACTTCTTCCTCACTGAGCAGCCCTATGTACTAGGTGCAGCCTGATACAGTCTCTTCATAAGGCACGTTTCTCAGCTGCCGGTGAACACGACAGTCTCTTTGCATACATGTGCCTCATTTGGTAGACTTCCTGGCCCATGATGCAATGCAGTGCTAGCCCATGCATTGCTCTACTGAGGTCTCATTAATGCAATTTTTTTCCACAGTTCAGGACCGTGCGTTTCCTTAGCCATGACCCAGCAGATGAACTTCTTGTTGCAGAGGGAGGATGTGAGAGAGGATGCTTGCAGGGCATGGTGCGCCTGGATCCGGTGAGTGATAATCCAGGGTAAATTACAGTTTACTTGAAATGTTTTTGCTGTTATGATTTCAAATGTTTCATCAAGGTGTGAAAATAGTGGGGAAAGGAAGGAGGGAAACAGGGAAGGAAGGAAAAGAGGCAGGCTGGGCCTTCAAGAAATCTGCAGAGGGGCTTTTGACAGGGGATGCAGTGACAGGACAAGGGAAAATGGCTTTAAACTGTTAGAGGAGAGATTTAAATGAGTTCTTCGGAAGAAGTTCTTCCACCCTGTGAGGGTGGTGAGGCCCTGGCACAGGTTGCCCAGAGAAACTGTGGCTGCCCCATCCCTGACAGTGTTCAAGGCCAGATTGGATGGGGCTTTGAGCAACCTGATCTAGTGGAAGGTGTCCCTGCTTGTGGCAGGGGCTTGGGGCTGTATGAGCTTTAAGGTCCCTTCCAACCCAAGCAATTCAGTGATTCTATGATATGTTGAATTTTTTTGGTTGCAAAGCCTGTGTTGGCCCTGTGTCTGTTCTAGTGAGCTGGCACTACACCCACAGAGTCTCAGGTCTTTCATGAATGAAATTCCAGTCTTGTTTGGCAGAAGAGTAAGTTCCACATGAACAGTCTCTATGGAGAGATTTTGAAAATAAATCAAAAACCTGAGAGACTGAGAAAACTTGTAAGAACTGGAGATGCATGAGCCCAATTTGCCCGGGGCAGTTGGGATATGACTCTCTTCCACACAAATGCAGAGCTCTAGACACAGATTCCACAGCTAGTGTTCAAACACCACGTTAGCTCTCTGGAGGAGAGCATGTCTATACACACAGCCACTTGGCCACCATACAGTATTGCTCGTAAGCAAAATGAACATATTTTTATGGGGTTCTTTAGTTAACATACATTTATTCTGGCAATTACAAGCTGAATTCCACTAGTGCATAGACCTTACCGGCTTGCTGTGACTCTTCCTATGCAGAAGGTTGATATAGTTTTCAGTATCATTTATGCACCATTTTTAGCATCTTACATCCTTCCTTGTGCTTTATGTTGCCTTTGTGGTAGAAAGGCTGTATCTGATAACAATAGATAATTTGGGATCAGAGGCATCTGATAACGTGGAGGAATATTCTATGAAGCCGTCTTTCACTTTACGATCCACGTAACTACCACAAGCTGTGCTTATTCCAGGTATTTGCATCTTACTCTGTATATTCAAATGCAGTCCACCTTTCAAATGCCCCCATTTGTCCACCAAGCCTTCTGAGCCTCTCTAGTTTAATCCAACAGTATAACACCACTGTATACATCACTTCTATGCCAGAAATCACTGACATTCCTACGCCAGATAAAAGTATCTATTCAAGGTGTTTAACTGGTCAGGAAAGAGGGATATAGTTATGGAGTTATAACTCACTAATTCTTCCTGTCCCTTTCTCTGTGTAGATAAAGTCTGAATGGACAGTTTTTCTTCTTTCCCCTGTTATCCCCCGGCCTTCTTCTGCACAGCACAACCTCATTCTTGGACAGACAAAATAAGATTTCTTAGCCGCTAAAGGCATCTTTCAGTTTGGCTCAACCTCAGCAGTGATACATCTGGAAGAAATGACCTGACATTTACAGTGGAAGTCAAGAGCAGATAAGTAAAGAAGCACCGAGCTGTAAACCCATAAATTCAGACTATAGAATTATAGAATAGTTAGGGTTGGAAAGGACCTTAAGATCATCTAGTTCCAACCCCCCTGCCATGGGCAGGGACACCTCCCACTAAACCATGCCACCCAAGGCTATGTCCAACCTGGACCTGAACACCGCCAGCGATGAAGCATTCACAGCTTCCCTGGGCAACCCGTTCCAGGCACCCAACCCATTCCTATGGCACCTGCCTGCCTTCTGTCATTCCTCCCTTCCTCAAGGAAGGCAGGGTCACTTCTGGGAGATGAGGCCAAGTCGGCAGCAGCTGTGTCAAATAGTTTGGCACAGCATATGCCACCTGACAACAAATGAGAAGCCTGCTCTGAAGGCAAAAAGCATGTACACTTATCATCCCACTGACTGTGGGATGGCTGGGAGAGTTCAGGTCTTTCCCACACTCTTTCTGCATGTAATCAGACAGAGCCACTGTGATCGCTTCTGGGGTGACACATGATTTCTTCTTGGCCCCTTACTAAACTGCTTCTTGTGTCAGTCAGCTCAGGAGGTGAACATGTCCTTCTGCTGCATCCACACAGATTCATTGGCTTCATCTGGCTCTGAGAGCTACAACAAAGTGGGGATACTGATTGCACTTAGGTGTTTTAAGGAGAAAAGCCTATTTTTTCTCACTGAGGAAGCTCTACCTCCAGCTAGAGCTTTCATCATGTACAGATACTTTCACCATGTAGGAATGCTTCTGTCCCACAAAGCAAGGGAGGTGTAAGAAGTGAATATCTAAAGGGGGCCTACAAGAAATCTGGAGAGGGACTTTTTACAAGGGCATGCAGGGACAGGACGAGAGGGAATGGCTTTAACCTGACAGAGGGGAGACTGAGATGAGATCTTAGGCAGCAGTTCCTCCCTGTGAGGGTGGTGAGACTGGCACGGATTGCCCAGAGAAGCTGTGTCTGCCCCGTCCCCGGCCGTGTTCAAGGCCAGGTTGGACGGGGCTTGGAGCAACCTGGTCTAATGGAAAGAGTCTCTGCCTGTGGCAGGAGGGGCTGGAACTAGGTGAGCTTTAAGGTCAGTTCCAACCCAAACCAGTCTGTGATTCTATGAAATAGAAGACATACTAAAAATCAGTAGACAAATCACAGAAAGCTGGGGAAGAATAAAGGAAGGCACCTTAGAAATCTGTAATTAGAACAGTGTGATTTGTCATCCATTCACCAGTAAGAGCCATCTAATACCTTGTGATTCACTTGTTTTGCAGTAAGAAAGAGGTCTTGTACCACGTGCGTACTCTTCTGGGTTTGCAGCTTTGACAGACAATATAACCTAAAGCTGTTGCCAGCAAATAGCTGATACATGAAATACCAGACCTCTGCAGCTGGTAACTGAGCCATTTGTCACCTTGCCAAAATTACCTGCTACAGTGACCTCTTTACTGGCACAGCCTACAGATCCTAAATGACCTGAAGGTGAGCCCCAACAGTACTGCTCTGGGGCTTTCCTCACACTAAGGGCACACACTGGGATTTTCTCAGGCTTTTCAGCTGGTATGACTGTGTAATTCACACAAAAATTGGTCCAATTGCCTCTTTCTGTTGCCATCCACAGAACAGTCAGGTCAAGCTCCCTTGGGGAGCAAGAGAGGTGTCATTTTTGTAATCTGGTTCATCTTCCATCACAGAATGATGACTAGACCAGGTTGCTCAAAGCCCTTCCACACTTCCCAGCCTTCAACACTTCCAGGGATGGGGCAGCCACACCTTCTCTGAGTAACTGGTGCCAGTGCCTCACCATCCTCACAGGGAAGATTTCTTCCTGATATCTCATCTTTGAACTCCTGTCAGCTCAAAGTCATTCCCCTTTGTTCTGTCCCTACCTGCGCTTGTCAAAAACCCCTCTCCTGCTTTCTTGTTGGTCCTTTTAGGCAGTGGAAGCTGCTCTAAGGTCTCCCTGGAGCCTTCTCTTCTCCAGGCTGAACAAGCCTGGAGAAATAGTCAAAGACTATTTTTTGTTTAACGTTACAGAAGAAGTAACAAAGAAGAAGAGAAATAACCCAAAGAAAAAGCCCTCCATTACCAAGCTGAACGAGGATACAGTGATGAACCAATTAAAGAGGTAGAAGAAACCATGAGGAGACCATCAGGGAAAACAAAAAGTACAAAACACAGCTGTGTGTTTCAAAAATGATTGTGTCAGAGAAGATGGGAACTGCTTTGAGGGTTGGCTGAACTGTGATATTTGGAAAATGTGACATACCACGCTGATGCCTAAGGATGAAAACTAGATTGGAGGGGGTTTAGGGTGCATGAACAGGATTCCAAGTAATTAAATTTAAACGTTCAGTTTACTGACCATGGGGGTGAAAGACAAGATGGAGTGGACAGAGATGCTGGAAAATCAAAGTCAGGAGTGTGAAGGGAAGAACAGTCTGTTTTGCTTTCTGGTGTGCTTTTGACATTTATGTTACTGTTTCTAGCAGAGTCAACAGAAGGAAAAGTGGTTGCCACTGCCTTTGCCTAGCTGCGGTTTGTCGTGTGACCATGAAGTATCACACACAAGCGTGCTTCAGTTCTTTTCTTCATTTGGATCTTGTCTCCCCATGGGCTAGTTTGGCCTCTCCTCAAGGTTTGCCACTGACATGACATACAGTGTTCTACAGAGGAAAGTTCTTTAGAAACACAGAAATTAGAGATGGAAAATTCCTCTGGAAAATATCAGCTGTGCTTGGTAGGCCAAGGGATAAATGCTTGCGTTGGGCTAATTTAAAATACCACAAGAAGAAGTCTCCTAGAGCAACTGCTCCACCAGGCAGTGCATTTTACAGCCAAGCCATTGTAACATTCAGCTTTTTGCCTCCTTTCAGCCTAGTTTCTCCTTCCTCATAATAATAACAACGCACTCAGCTCTGCAAACCTAAAGTTTTTCTCCCACAGTGCCTACTTTTTGTAGCTGTGTGTCCTAAATGTCATGTGCAGCTGTATTTAGCTCTTCCAACTCATATGACAGCATCTCTAAATCAGTCCTCATCAATTCTACTTTAAAAAAAAACAAACAAAACAACAAACAGTATGTTTGCTGATGTATTTTTGATGCAAAGACATGCAGGACTGAATGCAGTGTTCCAGGGGGTTTACACTACGATACCACTAAGAGGCCTTTGTTACGGTTTCTGTTCCTGAACTCTACTATCCCATTGTTTTCTTGTTTCTGTTTTTCCCCCTGGTTCTGTCATCTGAAATTACAGGCATGTCTAATTTTCTCTCTTCTGCTATTGTAGGTCTCTTTCAGCATTACAGTTTCTGAGAATTCTTCTTTCTGAAAAATAGCTGGGATTTGAGTTATTTTCCAGCAGATGTAGTATAGCTGCATTTTTCCCTGTGGAATTGTGTTTGGTTCCCTGACCATAATTTGTGTCAGTGCTTTGACTTGTAAAATTAATAGAATAATGTACTCTCAATCCTGCTGCTTGGAGGTGCTTCCCTCCCTGCCCTTCCTCCCAAAGCCTGAAACCATAACAATGAATATTAAAATATAAGTAAAGAAAAAGTAATGTTTTTAAATTCTCTTCACAGGCCTTTTTTGAGCTTCACAGCATCACTGATAGTGGAATTTTCTCACTACAGCCCCAAGAGAAAGATGAACCATATTGTTAAATAGTTTGCACAATACCACTAAGACTGCCACACTTGTCCTCACTGTCTTAGCTGGGAGAGGAGGTTGCTGCTCCCAACTTGTCCCCAGCTGTCTTCCCCACACTCCTAGCTGGAATCTGCAAGGTGACTTCAAATGTAGCGACTAGCTAATCTTTTGCTGTCCCAATCTTCCGCATCAGTTGAAGTAAACTACTTCTTGCTTGATTGCGTGCCCTCTCTCTCTCATTGGTCAGCTGGAGCAAATAAATGTTTTCCCAGCAGATGGAAAAGGAAAGACAACTTTGGTGGAGAGGATAAGAATAAACGGAAGGACGTTGACCTCAACATGGTTGAGCTGCAAGCCTCAGCAATTTGGAAATTAGTGCTGGAATGAGGAATGCTCTTCAAAAGTTATTGCAGAATCACAGACTGGTTTGAGTTGGAAGGGACTTTAAAGCTCATCTAGTTCTGACACACACACACCCCCACACACACACAGGCAGGGACACCTTCCACTAGACCAGGTTGCTCCAAGCCCTGTCCAACCTCACCTTGAATGCTGACAGAGATGGGGCAGCCACAGCTTCTCTGGGCAACCTGTGCCAGTGCCTCACCACCCTCACAGTAAAGAATTTCTTCCTGAAGTCTAAGCTAAATCTTCCCTCTGTCAGTTCAAAGCCAGTCCCCCTTGTCCTGTCACTACATGCTCTTCTCTCTAACGCCCCACTCCAGATTTCTTGTCAGCCCCTTTAGGCACTGGAAGCTGCTCTAAGGTCTCTCTGGAGCCTTCTCTTCTCCAGGCTGAATAAGCCCGGCTCTCTCAGCCCGTCTCCATGGCAGAGGTGCTTCAGTCCTCAGAACGTCTCCGTGGATTCCTCTGGACTCGCTCCAACAGCTCTACATCCCTCTTGTGTTGGGGGCTCCAGACTCCTGCATTGCCCTCCTTATAGATCATACTGTGGGTCTTTTCCCAGAACTCATTTCTGGGAAGCACATGATGCTGAAGACCTGATGGATCACATAGCTAAAGCAAAGGCAATATGTTGTGGATTCATCCCATCGAGTGCATCATAAAGCAAACTAATAAAAGGTCACATCTGTTAGTCACAACTCTTGTGGTTTGGCTTCTGTTGAAGCCCAGGCTGTGTGAGAACAGGACGTGTGTATGCTCAGGGCTGTCTTGTTGTAGAGCGTGCTGCTGAGAGGATGTGTGGTGTTGAGGCAGACTGTCAAAAACAAAATTAAGGCTGTAGCTATTTTTCACATATCCGTTCATTATATAAACGTAGCAACATCGCTGATGTTGTCAACTTGCCTGTTTTTCAGTTCTCTGAGATGATGCTGCAGACTTGAGCAAGGCCACAGAAGAGTCCTCTTAACAAAGCGTACAGCAGTCCATTTGCACCATGTATTGGCTTCGGAGCTGACAGCAGATGTCTGTCAGTTATCACTTCTCTGTAAGGCAAGTAGCTTCCTTTGGAAACAATATTCTTCTCTTTTTGTTCTAATGAAAGCTAAATGGGAAAAGGGGGCTATTAAAGGGCATTTTTCAATCTAAACATAATTCTTTTCAGATCTCTTTCACTGCAACCTTATTCCACTCGGGTAAGTTTTAGGGGCAGGATTTACCTAACTTTGAAGGTAGGTGTGTTTTGCATAATCTCAGCTAAAGTTAGGTAAAATTAATCCCATCTTAGTATTTTTATCTCTCTCCTTGCTATTATTTCTATTTGTCTTTCTTGTCTGCTCTTGTATAATGTCTCCTCAGTACCTATGCTCCTGCATAAGGTAACTGGGAGCCCTCACTCCCAGTGACAAGGACTCTCCACAGAATCCTCACTTCTTGCTGTTGTGAAAATCAAAGGGAACGTCCCCCTTTCTCCCAGTGGCAGGGGTCTGTTCAGCTCTTTCCTCCCTGTTATTCCACAAGTGGGAGTGCAACCAATCATCAGGATAGTTACATTAAGTCTGTGTTGTAGCAGTGAGGTCCCTAGGTGGTAGTCCTGAAGCTGAAACCACATGGCTATGACGGCTTTCCCCTCTTAAACCCAGAGCTCCACAAGTCTGCATGTGCAAGTATGTGTCCCACACCTGAAATGCATTGTCAAGTTTTAATTCATAACCATGTGAGTTAAAATTTGGGGAAAGATGCCAACTTGTGTGCTGGTTTGTTGTTGTTGTTTTTCTGAGAATTTCTCTCAGATGGAGGGTGCCATCTGAGCAGGTATGTCAGGTCACCATTCTCATCACCTGCACATTCCTTTGCTTGCCCATGGAGGAGAGTTCAGCTAGGATCAGTCACATTCTTGCTTCTGCAGTCAATCTACACATAGTGGTGGAAACTTCCCAGCTATATCACGAGCCACAAGTTGAGACCACCACTGAAACTACACTTCAGCAACACTGTCCCTGAAACATTAGTGTTAGCTTGAAAAGTGTGTGCAGAAGGAATGAAAATATTCACTTTTGTTAGTAGATAAACCGATGCATTAATATTTTATGGCTCGATATGTATCAACTCTCATCATATACCACATCAGTCTGGGGCTGGAAATGTGCTTTTGTACGTGTTCATATGGAATCATAGAATCACAGAATGGTTTGGCTTGGAAGGTATATTACAGACCATAGAATTCCAACCCCTTCGTCATCTAGTCCCCCCCAAGCAGCATCAGCTTTTCTCATTTTAAGATGTAACTTTGTTGTAAAGTTAGAATTTGATTTCTCTTAATGAGCATTTTAGTGGGTTACCAAGCAGCAGCACTACCATTCATCAACTAATTCACAATTGCCTCTTAAGCAGCAAGAGAAAATGATACTATTAGACGCATTTGGTCTGTCTCCTTTAAAGACTTAAAAATCACAGTGCACTAAATGAGTACCTCCCAAAAGCTGGCATTAGTTTGAGTTACACATTCCAGGCGACTGCTCGCTGATTGCAACTAATTGCAGCTTTTTCATCTCCTTATGGACCCCAATTACACATTGGGGTTTTTTTCTTTCAGCAGTTTCCTGCCTGATACTGCTGTAGACTCTGACAGCCCAACAGAGCAAATTGCATGGGGCTGCGGCTGCCAGAGGAACCTTGAACTGTGAGATCAAAATAAAAGCAGCCCTATCTTTCCAACGGCACATCCACTTCCCCATGCTGCGCATTTTATTGGCCATAATAACACGTTTCTTTTTCTGTAGCTCAGTCAGAAGGCAAATTTTGTGCCCCAAGACAGGCCTGTGAGGAGCTGTTGGCAGGTCCAGCATTTTACAGCAGCTTCCAGTGCCTTTAGGCTGGTAAGAAATTTGGAGAGGGGCTGTTGACAAGGGCCTGTAGTGACAGGACAAGGAGGAGTGGCTTCGAACTGACAGAGGGGAGACTGAGATGAGATTTCAGGCAGAAGTTCTTCCCTGTGAGGGTGGTAAGGCACGGGCACAGGTTGCCCCGAGAAGCTGTGGCTGCCCCATCCCTGGCAGCGTTCAAGGCCAGGTTGGACAGGGCTTTGGACAACCTGATCTAGTAGAAGGTGTCCCTGCCCATTGCAGGGGGTTAGAACTGGGTGAGCTTTAAACCCAAACCATTCTGCGATTTTATGATTCTGTGACCTCTCGGCCGATTCGGCGAGACCCCTAGCATCGACTCTGCACCGGTGCTGTGGAGACGCCCCACGGGGCCCGGGCCGGCCGCCCTGCCCCGGGAAGGGCCTCGGAGCTCCTCTATCCTTTCCTTTCCTATTCCTTTTCCTTTCTTCCGCTAAAGGTCAGAAGAATTTAAACTTACTGACTCTACCGGGACGGGCTTCCCCCACCCCTCAGCACGGGGGGATGCAGCCCCCTGAGGCCGTCCCCGCTCCGCCTGGCCCGGCTCGGCTCGGCTCGGCCCGGCCCGGCCGCCTTTTGTCTGTGCTGGGAGGAGCCTGTAAGAGGCAGATTGTAAAAATAAAGGCTGGCCGGCTGCCAGGAAGTGTAAAATCCTGGCCGGCTGGTGGCAATTTCGCCAGATCGCGGCGAGAAGAGGCAGTAGGTCTGCTGGTCGGTCCGTCGGTCGGTAGTGGAGCGGCCCCTCCTCGCCCCTCACCCGGCGCGGTGAGGCGCGGCCGCCCGCCCGCCTGCCTCCCCTCCGAGGGGGCTGCACTGCGGCTGTTTGGCAGCGGTGCTGACACCAGGAGGGAGCCGTTGGCCATGCGAAGGGGGAGCTTACCCAGTGGCGTTCTGCGGCAAGGAGCGGACTCTGGCGGTCCCCCGACCCGGCCGTGCCTCTGGAGCAAAGCGCGGGCATAAAACTGGGTAAGTTCTCCTTTTAAAAATATAAAAAACAGACCCTCCGGCTCCTTAGAGCTGCCGAGTGAGTGATTTCCAAACAAAATGTCTTGATAGAACCCTTTTCCCCGCCCAGAAGGCACAATAGTTCTGGAACCGGCGGTGAAGGAAGAGAGGTTTTTCGTCTTCCCTCTTTCTCTAAATAAATAGATCTAGCACGTAGCTACTGCGAGAGGATTGAAAAGCTGTGAGCAGCAGGCCGCCTGTCTAATAAAGTGAAGGGTAGCCCCATCCCTTTCTCACTTCCCGCTGGCCTCTCCCCCGTGGTGATGCTACCCTTGTCTTCTTGACTCTCACTCAGAGCCTCTCTGCCCCGGGAATGTTCATAGTCCTTTTCCTTTTTGTGGCCATAACCTACTTTTCAGTTCCTTCAGCTGCCAAACCCATTCTCTGCCACCTTTTTCTCTGTGGGACATCAGCCTGTGTTTTTCACCCCTGTGTTTTCCAGTCATATGACAGTTTGTTCATGGAAGTGGGCTATCTCAACCAGAGGGATTTTTTTGTTTGTCAGCAGCAAGGGCTGAGCTTATTATAGGTGATGCTGCAATTTTGTGGTGTGAAGGGTTTCAGTTATGCAGAGCTCATTGCTACCTGGATCAGTTATCAAGAGCTGCTTAGATCGTGTGTATCATGGTGTATATGCATGCATGTTTAATGTATATACCCAAGATCTTATGTCACAGTGAGGCAACATGCACAAGACACAGAAGCTGGTGTGTAGTGTTTTCTAACCCAGATTGCCACAGTTGAGCTGTGCAGTAGTCCCTAATGGTATCATCAGCAGAGACAAGATACTGTGCTCTCCTGTTAAACTGTCTTCTCTGAAACTAGGAAACCACCTGCCTAGAGTTAGAATTCTGTGCTGTAAAGCCTTTGAAGAACTTTGTTAGCATTTAGCATTTGTTAGTGGGTGATGAGGCACTGGCGCATGTTTCCCAAAGAAGGTGTGGCTGCCCCATGGACAGGGCTTGGAGCAACCTGGTCTAGTGGAAGATGTCCCTGCCCATGGCAGGGGGCTGGAACTGGATGAGCTTTAAGGTCCCTTCTAACCTAAACCATTCTGTGATTCTATGATTCTAAATAAAAATTTCACAGTAATCTAAGACACCGTGCAATCTTGATATACAGTTCATAGTCAATGTATGGCATTCTTGAAAAGATTTTAGTGCCATGGGCTTCTATAATGTACCAGAGGGAGGAAAATTCTTGGGCTTGGGTCAAAAACCTGCTTTTGGTGAAGCCAGGAAGAATGTTTTCCAGAGGTGGTTTCTTCTGTGGTTGTCTATGATGGGTGTATCCTAAATCTCTGACTGAAGTAATTGTCAAGTCAGGTACAGTGCATTGCACTGAGTTCTGTGTGGATGGTACCTCTAAGGGGCAGTGCCAAGGGGAGACAGGGAAATTTAAGCCCATGTGGGAGTCTTTTTTGCTTTGTTAGTTTAATAGCAATATTTCCTTTTGTCAATTTTACATTAGAGTTAAGGTGACAGTTTCATATTTGTCTTCAGCCTTCAGGATAAAATTCTTTGTGATTATTTGTATGCAGTGTGTTTATGGACCATCTGATATCAGTTGAGACTGATAAGGCTTCTAATGTTCATCCTCGAAGTTCAGCTGAAACACAGGTGGTGTTTACCAACTCCTCAATCCCTTTTGTAAGAGTTTCAGTTCCTTAAATTTCCAGCAACCAAAGACACGGACTGGGTGAGATATTTATCCTTTTATCTGAGAAATAAGTACATGTAGCTTCCACTCTTATGGAAAGAGTGAAGGAGTTGGACTTGAATGTATCAGAAAGGACTTAGAAGTAGCAGGCAAATAAGTACTAGAATGTATTAATTCGTAATTCATTTCAGTGAGTTCAATTTTCATGTGACTTTTCTAGCTGCCTATAGTATTTGTGGGTTTGTTTTTCTCCATAGTGTATGGCCTTTGTACTCACTGTTTCTCCTGATGTGAATTAAAGCATAAATATACACTGAGTATATATGTGCTGAGTTCCAGGGCTTGTTCAGTAGAGCGTAATAACCGTACTGAACACACAAGATGGGCCTAAGTGCAGCTCAGAGGGTGGAAGATTGTGCTAAGGATTTTTAGCAAAACCCCAGTTATGCTGGAGCTGGCTGAGGGTAGGCTGTGGCTATCAGCAGGCCAGGTAGCTGCCATGCTCTGTAGTCCAATGGTTAAAAATGTGGGGGATACTCATGGTTTAAATAACAGCAACAGGAATGTGAAAACAAAAAAAAACAAACCCAAAAAGGAGTAAGTATGAGAGCAACAAAGCATAGAGAGATTGTCATTATGATGACAGCAGAGGTAGTTCCTAAAATAATTGCTAGTGTTTTATTTGATGAAGTGTATCCATCATCTGATTAACATTCCTAGACAATTAAACATGTTATTACATTTAGACTGATACAACTTTTTTGTTTCTGAAACTATGTTTTCCCCTCCCTCTATGCTTCTGCGTGGCACACTATCATAGAATGGTTTGGGTTGGAAGGGACCTTAAAGCTCATCCAGTTCCAATCCCCCTGCCATGGGCAGGGACACTTTCTACTAGACCAGATTGCTCCAAGCACTCTCCAGCCTGCCCTTGAACACTGTTGGGGATGGGGTAGCCGCAACTTCTATATTTAGATTCATATTGTTTTGGAAGGGATATGGATTAAGCACTAAAGTTTTCCAGAGACAGATTTCCAAAAGTGTGAAGGCATGAAATGATGAGGGTGTAGGAAGGCCCATAGCATGAGGTTGGGCCCCAGACTGCCTCCAAAATTATTGACGTTCTTTGCTTTCAATAACTTCTGACATACATGTAGGACCTTTGGTTATGGAATAAACCTAGATTTGTTCATGCCTTTCTAAAAAGGAGACCTTGTTCATTTTTCAGAAACTGAGCAATTAGCTACTATAAGAGGAACTGAAAGTGTTGTTTTTTTCTTAGAATATAAACAAAGTTAATGTATGTGCAAGTTGTAATGATTGTAAAGACTTGAAGTTACGGGTTGTAGGCTGCTTTTCTACTTCTCAGTATGGCTGCGTAGCAAATAAATGGGTGATTTTGGTCAGAAATAGTGTTTTCAGATCTTATCAGTTGAACTTGAATCAAGGATTTTGCCAATCACATGCTTTGGTAAGGATTTACAAGGAGAATCACATAACAAGAAGCTTGGATGGTTCTCTGCATATTTTTTGTGTCTGAGGTAAGGTGAGACCACTCCTCATGAGTCTGCAGGCCTAGTACAGAAGGGAGTTTTCTTAAGATTATGCTTCTTCCACATGTAAAATCATTAAAAAAAACCCAACTTGGTGTGTCTTGCAGTCGTTAGTTTGTGTATTTTATAGTAATGGCTTATCAGTGCACAATTGCACAAAACATATAAAGGAGAGAAAAATGGGCAAGTGTATATCTTTCTTCATGAGGGGGCTGTTCTTTTACCACTAGAAATGTTTAAATGGCAAAATATCACTTATATCCAGATAACACCTCATTCTCTGATGCTGTGTTTTAGGAGACCTGGGAAATGCTTGTGTCATATAATCACAGAATGGTTTGGGTTGGAAGGGACCTTAAAGCTCATCCAGTTCCAACTCCCTGCCATGAGCAGGAATACCTTCCACTAGACCGGATTGCTCCAAACCCCATCCAGCCTGGTCTTGAATGCTGCCAGGATGGGGCATCAACAGCTTCTGTGGGGATCCTGTGATCTCTCCACTCTTCCCTTCCTTGCTTTGAAGTTACTTTTCCACCCATCTGCTTTAAGGTTACTTTTTGACTGGTGTCTTTTTCATCTGAATTTGGTGTGAAGTAGTGTTGGTGCAAGTTTTCCTCTAAGGAGCAGACAGTTGCAGTTTTTGCTGCCCTGTCACTTCCATATGTGGCTGTTGCTCTGTGTCTTGCAGAAAAGGCATCACAGGAACTGAAAATGGTCTTCTTTTTTTTTGTTAAATCTTAGTTACCATGGACTTTTTTGTTTGTTTGGCTCAAGATTATCATAATTTGGAGCAATTGCTGCCAACTTTTTCTTTGGGTTATTCTTTCTTTAGGAGAGATCAGTTGATAGAGGTATTTTGCCTGATCTTGCTTTTCATCCAGAAAGTCATATGTAGTATGGTCTGCTGAGAGGGAAAGGTCATTTCATCACATCATTTTATAACGATTTCTGTTTGTTTTCATGGTTAAGAGGAAACAAAGGATAAAAAAATCTAGTTCGATGACTGTAATGTTTTTATAAATGCCTGTATCTGAGTGTGTTGGAAAAGGATTTGTCTCCATGCTTGATTCTTCTCTTTAAAGATTCAGATTAATCCTCGAAGTGTTTACTCAGATGTGATGAATTACAAGTGGATGAAATAACATTGTTGTCAGATTGACTCATCGTTCCCCAGTTGAGAACATTGACTTCTAGTTCTGAAGAGCTTGCTCTCTTGAAGACCTGGTTTTTACATGGATTACATATCTCCCTTGTTAGAGATCTAGAGGATTTAGAGTGTTGGGTTTTGAGATAATAATCAAGGATAAAAGAAAACAAAGACTAGGGATAGGACAGCTGAAAGGGAAAGATCAATCCCTATCTCTTTGTCTTACTTATGATAAGCATTTTCCCCCCAAAAAAGTAGGGTCATTAAGAGAAATGAGAAGAATAGAGAGTGTTTTAGGATATGTCAGCTATCAAGGGGTTTGAAACCCCTATAAAGTGTTGCCCTGGCAGCTGGAGCATATGACAGTGAGAGATTACCTTGGTGAGGTTGTATCTCTTATGCAGTTGATGCACTTCAATTTCCAGGTCTTTATGCTTTTTATAATCAATGGGAAGAGTGTTGCTTGGTGGCTGGAGCATGCTGCATGCTGTGTCTCCCTTCACTCTATAAAAAAGGGGAAAAATAATAATTGCTTCTCTGTAAAGCTTTTTCTAGTTCTGTGGTTGATGAATAATAGGACTGTGATTATTAGCAGTAGGTTTTATTTGCTCGTGTTCTAAAACCCTTTAATCTTAGGGAGAGGAAACTGTAGATGTGAGGGAATTTGGACTGAAGGCCTCTTAAGAGGACAATGTCAGCGAATATTAATGAAGAATATTAGGAAGAAATTCTTCCCTATGCAGCTGGTAAGATACTGTCACAGGCTGCCCAGAGAAGCTGGAAGTTTTCAAGGCCAAGTTGGATGGGGCTTGGAACAACCTAGTCTAGTGGGAGGTGTCACTGCCCCTGGCTGGGGGTTGGAACTAGGTGAGCTTTAAGGTCCCTTCTAACCCAAAGCACTCTGTGATTCTATAAAGTAACAATTGTATTGCATTTGTAACTATGAAAAATATATGCTGTTTTCCTGGTATAAAAATTGTTAAGCGAGAAATTTTACTGCCCTGCTAGAAGTGACCTGTCACTTACTCAGCTCCTTACCCTGTCATTTTTGGAACTATGAGATTACTAACATTGGCACAAGCACTGGTTTTGCAACAGAAGCATCTGTTATATGTACACTTTGCCTCCCAGACACCTTTTGGTATGTTGTAAGAAAAGCCTGCCCCTGACTCTCCAAGGTGCTGTGGCTCTTATCCTCTGATGATTTCTGATGTAGTTAAAATTGCCAATAGAGAAATTGATGGCAGATTGAAAATGTGTGGGCCATGTCTAATGAACTGTTACTTCAAAATGTACACAGAGGACTCTGCTGATCTGGTTGTATTAGTTTACATTTATTCTTCTTTTCTAAAAGTTATCATTATTTTTATTTTATTTTTTTTATTTAATTGGAACAGGACAGCCACAGAATCATCAGATTGCTGCCCTTTCAAACAGCAACAGTCAAGGCTAAGCTCATATCACGAAGGACTGTCAGGGCTTTGTCATCTCTAAAGACAGCCAGCGGCTGTCTGAAGACAGAAGAAAGTTGCACTTGTAGCCATGTTCCACTTCCGCAGATATCTGTGCAAACGATATTTAACTTGTGGGGGAATAACCACCATATTTAATTCTTGAGTAGGACCAAGAATGACAGTATTACATGTTTGGGGACCTTAAAAATGAGGTGTTTTAACTTCCTCAGCAGCGGGGCGCATATGGTCTGTGGCATAGCAAGAGCTTGTGAGAGCCTCATGGGGGTTTATCAGAATCAATGAGGCTGTGCAGAGGTGGGGTAGCAGAGTGAGCTCAGCATGAAACATGGCTGGACAGGTGGAAAGAAAGTTGTTCTCCTACATGTGATTTGGGGAGCAGTTGTATTAGAAGTGCTGTGCAGGTAGACAACATTTCTTTGGCTGATCATCTCTGTTTTCATGTCATGCTGAAGATATGATGGAAAAGAGATGATCTCACATCTCATGCGCAGTTCAGTTACAGAACTCTTTCCCACCCACCTTTCTCATTTCTGCCACATCTCCATTCTCCAGATCCAACTACACTGACTGCTTGTATTCGTCTGTAGTGGGAAGATTTCAAAAGAGCTTTGCCAAAGTTTTTTTTTTTATGGTTTTATCCAAGCTAACTTCTTCTATTTCTGTGATTTTCTTGGGGCTACATATTCATCTATATGGAGATGATTATCAGTGTGGAAAATACGGGCATTTTGTATTTGGCCTAGCAGTTACTTCTCACTCTGTAGAAAGCAAAGTCCTACTTACTCTCAAAATAATCTGGTTGTCAGATCTCTTTTGCAGAAGTGCCCTATTGTATCCTTTTAGTAATGGACTGATAATGAGTGGGTGTATGCCTTTGCACAACACTTCTCAAAAAAACCAGGCAATGTTCATCTTTTCTTCTGTTGTTCATCTTTTATTCCTTTCTGGTGAAATACTTTTCTCTTTCTCCAGTTTCTACTGTTTTTTACAGGCTGAATGGCAAACTGTATTTAAAGGTATTTGTAAAGTGCCTCTGGCAGAAGTGTTCAGGTACTTCTGTTCCTGCATCTCTGCCGATCGAAATGGAAAGAGAAACCATGCTTGTATTTCTGTCTGGCTGTGTTGGGTCATTGTTTAAGGGGCAAGATGGGAAATGGGACTGCTGTTGAAGAGCTGCTGAAGATTTGCCCAAATTTGCTGTTAAAAGGTTAGGATATTTCGCCCCTCCTTTTTCTGTCTTGCTCTTTTCCTTTCTCTTTGCTTTGCAGGACTGCTTCATCATCTTGCGATGTGTGTCACAGTCTGACCCCATGGGGGGTTGGTAGTTCAAGGCTGACTCTTTGTTTTGCTCCAGGTGAAGTCCTGGATTTTGAAGATTCATTGACGTCTCCGAGATTAACATTTGGATCTTCAAGAGAAGAGACTTTCTGACGGCCCTGTTCTGCTCCACCTGACCCTATGACTGGAGGGTTCACCGTGACTCCATCCTTTACTCTCCAGTTCCACAAGATGGGTTCGTTAAGAAGGCCCCGACCTCGCTTCATGAGCTCCCCAGTCCTCAGTGATCTACCACGGTTCCAGGCAGCCCGGCAGGCCTTGCAGCTCAGCTCCAACTCTGCCTGGAACAGGTGAGCAGCCCTATGATAAGAGCCATGCATGTCTTACCTTCATGCTTCAGACTGTTTACAGCTAAGCTTGCCTGTTCATAAGCACACATTAATTTTTTGGGATGCCCAAAGTTTGCTAGCATTGAAAGCCTCTGTGGAGGTGAAAAAAGTAGATCTAGTAGGGTTCAGCCTTCTTTGTGGCTAGAGTTGTTCAGAGGTACTGTCTTTAAGTAAAGCAGAAGTGCTCTTTGTTAACAGTTGTATCTTTTAAGTGCCATTTAGGAAAACGCATTCTAGCAGTGTAATAATGACCAGTTTCTTAATGTACAATAGGCATTTATCTGCATATTGTGAAGCTTTTATCACAGTCAAGTTCCTCTGACAACTGCTAAGCTTGTGGCTTCTACCAGCACTTCGTATTGCAGCCAAATCCTGTCTGCACTGTGTGTGATGCAGCAGTGGCAATGGGAAAAACAACATGTAGTGTGAGGAGTCAGATGTCCCAATCTGATCTAATGGTCTGCTGCAACCAAAAAGTGAGTGTTCCCAGCTTCCCTTCTGGCACCAGCTCTGTGCTCTGCTGACCCCTCTCTTGCTGACCTAGCTCAGCTTACTAGTGTCACACAAGAGGGTGAGAGAGTAGGCTTGTTCAGCCTGGAGACGAGCAGGTTCCGGGGAGACCTTGGAGCAGCTTCCAGTGCCTAAAGGGGCTGAAGAGAAAGCTGGAGAGGGGCTTTTGACAAGGATCTGTAGTGACAAGACAAGGGGGAAGGGCTTTGAACTGACAGAGGGGAGATATTAGGAAAAAATTCTTCACTGTGATGGTTGGAAGGGACCTTAAAGCTCATCTAGTTCCAGCCCCCTGCCTTGAACACTGCAAGGGATGGGGCAGCCACAACTTCTCTGGGCAGCCTGTGCCAGGCCCTCACCACCCTCACAGGGAAGAATTTTTTCCTCATGTCTGATCTAAATCTCCCCTTTGTCAGTTCAAAGCCATTCCTCATCCTGTGACTACAGGCCCTTGTAAAAAGTCCTTTAGATCCCCTGAACAGTCATGTTAAGGATTTATCTAGTATGAACATGTTCTTTGTGAACAGTGTCCCTGTAATGACTGTCCCTGGCCTGCTCTAGGCTCAAGTTGATGCTGGTTTTGCTCCATCTCCTGTGAGAAATGTAGGTGAATGAGAGTGATTTCCAGGGTAGAAAGAGTGGAAGTATTTAAGTGCAATTAACCTCTCCACCCTATTGCAAGCACTCAGCTTTTGGTGGCTAGCTCACATTGCACTCTTGTGTTAAATCATACCAGTGGCTGTTACTTATGGCTATTGTACTGTCTCATTTCTTTTTTGGCAGTGTTCAAACAGCAGTGATAAATGTGTTCAAAGGGGGAGGCTTGCAGAATAATGAACTTTACATTCTCAATGAAAATATCAGGTAGGTTACTGAAGTGCATGAGAAGGGATTTTTGTTGCTGCATTTGGTGTTTCTTGGGTTTATTCCCCTACAGAACTACAGTTACAGGATATTGGTGGGAGGAGCAGGGATCAAAGCAAACTTAAGCACAGTTAGGAGATTTCAGTCTTAATTCCATTTGCTATGGGGTGCAGTGAATGGCATAGGGCACTTAGATAATGTTTCTCTGACTTGTGTGGGTGCATAGCCTTGCCAAGGGCAGGATGTGTATTGACTTGGATTACAAGGATTTTGTCCCTCGCAATGGTTTTGGCTCTTCTGGCTGTTTTTACACATTTTTTATCAGGGGATTTGGGGTGTCTTCTCTAAACCTGAGTTTCTCAGAAATGTGGAGTCTTTAAAATGAAAGCGCAGCACAGCATTTCATATAAAAGCTTAAACTCCACATCATAATTGCAGACCAAGTCCTGAAAATACAAAGCCTCAAGATATAAAGAAGTTAAGGCCTAACAAACATTTTCCAACACTGATGCTAGTGATGATTAAAAATATTTTATATTTTTTTAGCATGTTTCATTATTATCTGTGGTTTCGTTCTGATTATTTGGAAAGTTTGGTTAGCATAGATAGGTCTGTAAAGTAGATAAAGAACAATTTACTCTTGGTTCCAAGTGCTGATAAGAGGAGTATTGACAGAGCGCGTGGATGTAGTTCCTCCTCCCTTTCTCTTTTCCACTACATCCATATTCATTCATCATGAATGCTGCCATATAGGTCTCTGCTTCTCCTTTTCTGTCTGCCCCCCTTCCACCTTCCAATTCCTATGGCAGTTTTCCTGAGTGCCAAGATTCAAGTAGCAATTTGGGCTAAGCACATACTCGCCAGCAATCTAAACTGCCCCCTTCCCTACTTTCAAAATCAATGCAGCTTGCAGAGCATGAGACTTTCCTACTTGGTCTGGTCCCAAAGGTGAAAGTTAAATATAATTCCTTCTGAGAGCTGAGTGAGGGCAATGTTTGTCTCATGCTTTAGTACTATTTTAGTGTGATCAGGTCAGAAGTCCTCAAGTTAGGTTTAAGTACTTGGAGCAGTGTTAATTCTCCACAAAGATGCTCTGAGGGCTGGAGCACTTCTACTCTGGAGACAGGCTGAGAGAGCTGGGCTTGTTCAGCCTGAGGAAGAGAAGGTTCTGGGGAGACCTTAGAGCAGCTTCCAGTGCCTAAAGGGGCAAACGAGAAGTCCAGGGAGGGGATTTTGACAAAAAGCTGTAGGGACAGGACAAGGGGAAATGGATTTGAACTGACAGGAGATTTAGATGAGATACTAGGAAGAAGTTCTTCCCTGTGAGGGTGGTGAGGCCCTGGCACAGGTTCCCCAGAGAAGCTGTGGCTGCCTTATCCCTGGCAGTGTTCAAGGCTAGGTTGGACGGGGCTTGGAGCAACCTGGTCTAGTGGAAGGTGTCTCTGCCTGTGACAGGGTGGTTGAAACTGGATGAGCTTTAGTGTTCCTTCCAACCCAAACTGTTCTGTGATTCTATGATTCCTTCCCACCCTTGCAGGGAGCAGTATGTCAGGCAGAAGAGGCATGTTGCCTGGGCTTGGCCCTGGGACTGGACCATGCTTTCTTCATATTGATTACCAAAGTGTTGGGAGCTGTGTGAAGAGCAGGAGGTGCTTTGTGAACTGTGTGCACTTTGTAAACCGTGCTGCTTGTGGAAGGGGAAATGCCCTTTTCCATGGACGGGCACTCCCAGGCAGCCCTTGAGAACATTCACCTTGAAATACATGATTGATGTTTCTGCAGGTGCTCTGAGCATTGGTTACATCTCCAAATGTCATTCTTTAAATAGGACACTTGAACATTCAAGTAGCTCAATAATGTTTATCTAAGGAGCAAACAGCATGCAACTGCATGTATGTGTGTATGCACACCTGCACCCAGTGACTCTGAGTGTTGAGGTCAAGCTGGTGCATTTTCCTTGTTTGCAGTTCTCCATTCCTCTCTTGGGGGAAGTTAGTAATGCTAGGTGCTTCAGCAGCCTCGCAGATTCTGCACAGCACTTAGTTATTTGACAGCGGGAAATGCAGGGGAGTTTTAAAGTAGGACAGTAATGACCGGACAAGGAGACAAGCACAAGGTGACCTTTTGCTCTGGATTGCTGCCACTAAATATTTTTCTGGCTGTGATTTAATGTCTTTTCACTGGATACTTTATTGCTGCCCTGAAAGTCAGTTGTCACAGCAAGATCTGTTCAATAGTGCCATCAGGAGATGGGATTTCGGGAAGCAGCAGGTGACCTTGCCATGATTAGGAAGAGTCCCTTCCCTTGGGTTCTGTCTGAGGTGCAAGCCTCTGGTTGTTGGTCTACCTGTGGAAGGTGAAGTTCTGCAGTGGGCTTGTCAATCAGCTGATGGAGAGCCCATGAATTCTTCCAAAGCCAGTAGAAGACCTTCGGGCAAACAGGACCCCAAAGACTTCTCTGGTTTATCTGTTTCACAGAAATAGAAATGTGCTTTGAGGTGGGTGGGGGGAATATAACCACTCTGAGAAAGAGTCAAGGCCTGTTGGCATGCAAATAAGTGAATAAGTAGTGTTACAAAGTGGTTCGTGGGGAAGGTTGCTATCAAAATTGACTTTCAGCAAAAGATTAGGAAAAAGTGATGGAATTTGTTGGTAAGAGCCCAGGCTGAGAACTTGATGGTTCCTGGTTCAAAGGCTGGTTTTGAGCATTCTTGATTATACTTCATGTTGGTAAAAAGCAAAAGTCTTTGAACAGGAAAAAAAATGCAGTGTATTGCAGTGGAAAGTGCTAGGCATCTTTTAAATTTTAGGCATAATTTCCTGCTACAGAATTTAAGCTGATAGTCACTGAAAGCTGGAACTACAAATGCACTGAGCTCTGTAAGTTGTTGGGTTTTGGTTTTGGTTTGGGGTGGTTTTATGTTGGGTTTTGGGTTTTTTTTGGATTTTTTTTTTGGTTTTTTTTATGCTTCTGCTGTAAAACAACTTTGATTTTTATATCAGGGTTTTGAAATACAACTGTGTGTTAGAATTTAAAACTTTTATCACAGCCTAATTTTAAATCCAACAGTTTTTATCAGAAATACTCATTTGGAGTGGCTTCTGCTGACATGTATTTACAACACCCCTGGTTGTATTTCTACAATTTTTTTCTTGAAAAATAGGCTATCTTTTTATTTTTCACATGTGGTAGTCATGAGGAAGCTGCAGTTTCTCTTGCGCGATTACTTCGTTGCTCCTCTCCCTCCTTCCAAGAGAGACAGACTATCTCTAGGGAAATGAAAGGCATCTTTATTTAAACAAAAGCAAAAAAAAATGTGAATTTAAAACTAAATAATTTTGAATTGTCTCCCCAATTTTGTGTATTCAGGGGATAAATGTAGGGGTTTTTTCTTGTTCTGTATGTATGGCTTATAAATACAGGCCTTCAGGGAAACTGCTTCCTTCGCTTCCTTCCTCCATAATTCCATCATTTGAAAATAGCCTTTGTGGGCATTTGTAGAGTATATAACTAAACGTGAAAAAAAAATTGAACCGTGGCCAAAATAACACGTTTCCATATACTCATGTATCTTTGGTAAAACCGATAGTAACATGTGGATATGCCTGTAAGAAATGACCAGGGATGGCTGTTACTTCATGGATGCATTCCTTCTGTCTACAGACGGCTGCTGAAGAGTGAACTTGGATCCTTCATCACAGATTACTTTCAGGTATTACACAATTTGCTTGCTTGCTTTGGAGGTTTGCTTCTTTCAGCTTTTTAGCCTATAAAAAAGTCAGGACTCCTTCTGACATGCACATAGCCTACAAGGTCCATTTTGGTTTCCTACAGAAGATGATGGAGGTACTGGACATTCTGAATGTGGGCCATGTAGCCTTGGGAGTAATCATATTTATGGGTGTATGTGCTAACTTAAGAATAATCTTCCTCTGTGCTTCAGAAAGGCTGCAAGTAGCCTGCCAAGGTCAAGAAGGAATTTGCTTGAACTTTTAGAAGAAGATGGGCTACCTTTCACAGCTTTTTTTCCATTGTATTTCTCTAGTACAGAGAATTCAGGAGTAGGTTTTCTGCAACAGGGGCTGGCAAAAGGGAAAAGATAATGGATGTCTGTTGGGGAGGGTTAGGGGCAGGGCGAAGAAGGAAGTCCCTATCAGCAGGAAATCAGCCTGGGTACTATTTGCCTTTTAGTCCCACAAATATAAGTGCAGCCTGCAAACAAGTATAAGATGAAGGATGAAGGAAAGTCCTGAGCAGTCACAAATGTGAATAAACATTATTGCCTTCAGCTGACACCGTCCAGATAGAGGTTCAAATGAAATCACATGAAAGTGTGTTGGATGATTTTTGAGAGAGCACTCATGGCTTTTGGTGTTTGAAGTTATTCAGTGTAGTGTTGATTAAAAAAAAAAAGGAGGAGGCTTCTGAAAACAGGAGCATTTTCTTCCCTGAAAGAGAATTTCAGTACTTCTTGAAGGGAAAGTACTCCTGCATACTGTGCTAACAGTTTCGGGGGAAAAGACTAATGTTGTTTCTCATCAGTATTAGATTACATGACTTAAAAAATCCCCCTCACTGCTATCAAGTGAGAAAGAAACTCCTACCCCAGGGGAGTTATGTTTCACTTCTCTAGACCCTATCTGCACAAGTCCTTTTCTGCAGAGGCTGCTGCTGCTGAGTGGTGGGATGTTGCCTAGACTATGTGTGGGGTCTGGTAGAAAAGCTGTTGAGCCCAAAGTGTCTGGCTTAAGTGGAAATCTGCTACTGCTCCTGCTAATTGAAAAACAGGCAAAGAAAAGTTTGCAACTAAATACATGTGGTGAATTGAAATCCGAAAGGTCTTGATCAGGTACCCAGTGTTAGGCATGGTGTACAATGCTGGAATAAGCAGCAAATGTCCAGAGGGAACTTCATGCACCATAAGCCTAAGTGGAGCATGGAGCTGAGCACAGTCCCAAGGGATGTGAGGTGCTGATGTATGGCTGTTATCTGGTTTTGAAAATTCAGTGTACTGAAAGAGGCCTGGGTGGGTTCCAGCATCAAGTAAGATACAGCTGCACCGTGTTGCTGCACAAGAGGAGCCAGTGACTGCTGGGGACCAGATGGCTTGCAGCACTGGGGCTCGGATGTGCTGTCCTCTTCTTTCAGGCTGTAAACCTCCAGGCTGTCAGTGTCACACTGGGGCTAGTGACATTACTGAGACTCCTTAGGTTTCTTAGAAGTAGAGCTGACAACTGAAGAGGCTCACTGCTGGAGGTGGGATATTTGTGTGGCATCCCTCTCTGAGAGCATGCACTGCAAGGACTCACCTTGGAGTTTGTTCTTCTGTTGCTCTTCACCTGAAGCTGCTGTTCTCCCACTGAAGCTGCTGGGACTAAAGTTTGATTTCTAGGATTTTCTTTATTTTTTTTTTTCTCAATGGTAAAAGTAGTAACTTGGTTTCCATTCAACTTAGCCTGAAGTAAAACTCTTGGTGGTGGCAAGCCATGAAACAAACTGTGAAATAAAGGCTATTGCAGGAAATGAACTTTTTGTCTGTGCTGTAAACTAAGATACAGACTCAGTTCTCATTCCAGACTGACAGCACATGGCATAGAATCAAATAGCATATGATCATAGAAATATAGAATCACAGACTGGTTTGGGTTGGAAGAGACCTCAAAGCTCATCTACTTCCTAACCCCCTGCCACAAGCAGGGACAACTTCCACTAGACCTGGTGGCTGCAAGCTCCAACCTGGCCTTGAACACTGTCAGGCATGGGGCAGCCACAGCTTCTCTGGGTAACTTGTGCCAGGGCCTCCCCACCCTCACAGGGAAGAATATTTGATGAATGTTACCACTCCCTCCTAAATATCTTTACTCAGAAACCCTCTGGCTGTGGAGTGGGGAAAGACTGTCCATGTGCTGAAGAAGGGCTGACAACATTACTTCATTTGTCCGTGGGTTCAGTTTCACTGCTGATACTGGCTGATTTACAGCAATACAGCCACCAAAATGAGCAGTTGAATCAGGCTGCTGATGCAGCTGAAAAATAACCTTGGGGGGGAAAAAAAGTTTTTAGCTACTTCCTTTGACATGCACTCATCGCTTCTGACATGGGGAGGTGATGGGAGCAGGTCATTGGGATGGGAAGTGGAGTGGAAATGAATCTTCTGGCAGCGACTTCCTCCTCCATCTGTTAAAGTCCCCTGAAAAGCTCTCTTGAGAACCAGGTTTACTGTTCTCTTGGATAGAAATGGACCCTGAAGGACTTGCTCTCTTGTGTAACCAGGCAGTTTGAAATATCCTAGCAGCAGTTAAAGCAACCACCTGGATTATGTCATATTTAGATGGGATAAATTGACTTAAATGTTTTCCATTTCTTATGCCACAGCCCTTGTAACAGGAGCGACTTGGATAATTTTTAAAATCACATTTTCCATTGTTTTAAGAGTTCTGGCTCTTACATTATGTATATTTTGCAAACACATAATTTTTGTAACCACTGAATACTTGAGGCTAAAATGGAGCAGAGCTTTTATCTACCTTTGTGATCAACTTGATAACTTACCAGTCTTTTTCACCGACATGCGTGCAAGTTACCAAGTTCTAGCTCCTGAAGTTGCTAAAGGAAAGTTTAGGAAGCAGATGGGGGTTAGGCAGCCTTGCTCTGCTACCAAACCGTTATCATACCAGAGTTACTGGGTCTGGTTTGTATTTGAAAGAGAAATGTAATTCCTGTAAAGGTTTTTTTTTTTTTTGGCGGGAACTCAGGTGTATCATTCTGAAGGAGAATTGTGTTTATGAATCTGCTGCTTTAGCAACTCCTATATAGAAGCAATCTCCTTGGATCAGAGTCTAAGTGTAATTGCCAGATAGCTGGAACTCATAATATTGGCTGTGGATCTGCCTTAAAACAATGCTTCACTCTGCAGGTTTTCCAGTATTGATTTTGCCCATGAACTGATTCTGCTGATAAAAAGGGGCACTTTGTAACCACCCCTCTGTTCAGTAACCCAGCAGGGCACTATCTGCTCTCATTGCTGGGTTAGTTCTCTGGTGGTCAGCTGAGCTGCAACAGAAAGGAATCCTATGGCTGCGGAAGGTCGGAGGCTGGGATTTGGAGGAATAGGATGTATTTGTGACTGGGACTTCTCTGAGGCATCTCTAAAATCATTCAGATAACCTACCCTCATTTTAATGCTGTCTGACCATGTGGTTGTGGACAAATTTTTGAAATATAACACTAGTAAGTACTGGTAAATCACAGAATCACAGAATGGTTTGGGTTGGAAAGGACCTTAAAGCTCATCTAATTCCAGCCCCCTGCCACGGGCAGGGACACCTTCCACTAGACCAGGTTGCTCCAAGCCCTGTCCAACCTGGCCTTGAACACTGACAGGAATGGGGCAGCCGAGCCTTCTCTGATCATCCTGTGCCAGTCCCTCACCACCCTCACAGGGAAGTGCTTCCTAGTGTCTAATCTCAATCTCCCCTCTGTCAGTTTAAATCCATTCCCCCTTCTCATGTCCCTACAGCCTTTTGCCAAAAGCCCTTCCCTGGATTTCTTGTTGTCCTCTTTAGGCATTGGAAGCTGCTCTAAGGTCTCCCTGGAGCCTGTCTCCATAGGAGAAAATTGATGTCTTAAAAAAAACCCAAACTCATGCATTATCTTCCTGATTCTGCAAACAGCCTAAAAAAGAAATCCCACCTTTGGAAAGGATGAACTGTTTCTCTTCACTCCCTGGGGGCTTGTTAATCTTGAAACTCATGGGGGAAAATGGAAATGTTAGCTATTTCACAACTAACCACTTTAGCAGAACTGCTTGGTTTATGTTTATTAACTCCAAACTGTCTTCTTCCAAGGCAGAGAGACCCAGTCCCTTCCCAGGCACTGTAACGTGTCCTTTGGGACAGATGTAGAAAGTCATACAGCTGGAGTTGGTGCCACTCCAGCCTGACATCCACTGCCTATGCTGGCAGAGCTGGTCGGTGAGGGATGGCAAGTGGGCTGTTATTTCCTCATACAACCCAGTGAGAGCTTTGATGTCTTAAAACCAGAAGTGAATCTATTGTATAATTTCCCACCTGCTGCAGTGGCAAGCCGTGGGAGTTGACGAGTCCTGACTCAGAATCAGGCCTGGCTTTCTGTTTGTATGCACAACCGCAGGGTGTGAGCACCAGTATTGCTGGGGTGTCTAGCAAAGTCAGAATACCAAGATGTTGTTGTGGCAACATAAATCTTGTGCTTAAGTCCCTACTGCATGTCTTTCTGGGACTCCAACCCATCCAGCATCTCTCAGGATGCTCACTCGCCTTTGAAAGGCTACAGTCCTGCATCCAGCTCTGGGGCCTCCAGCTCAAGAGGGACGTGGAACTGTTGGAGTAAGTCCAGAGGAGCCCACGGAGATGCTCCAAAGGCTGGGGCAGCTCTGCTCTGGAAACAGGCTGAGAGAGCTGGGCTTGTTCAGCCTGGAGAAGAGAAGGATCTGGGGAGATTTCAGAGCAGCTTCCAGTGCCTAAAGGGGCTGACAGGAAATCTGGAGAGGGCCTTTGACAAGGGCTTGTAGTGATAGGACAACGGGGGATGGCTTTGAACTGACAGAGGGGAGATTGAGATATCAGGAAGAACTTCTTCCCTGCGAGGTTGGTGAGGCTCTGGCACAGGTTGTCCAGAGAAGCTGTGGCTGTCCCATCCCTGACAGTGTTCAAGGCCAGGTTGGATGAGGCTTGGAGCAACCTGGTCCAGTGGAAGGTATCCCTGCTGCGGCAGGAGGTTGGAACTGGGTGAACTTTAAGGTCCCTTCCAACCCAAACCACTCTGTGATTCTATGATTCTGTGATTTGTAAAGCCATACGAACATAGCTATTTTCAATGCTATGTTGTCTCTCTGTCCTGGTTAGTCAAAGAGAAAATCCTGGTACATGTGACATTTCTTTACTTGGTTCCAGGTTTCTACTTCTACATCTTTCACAGCAAGGCAAGGAAATAGTTTTGTGGGTTATTGGAGTGATGGTTATTGCTGTATAAAGGTATCACTAGCTCTCTGGCAAAGTGCTGTCCCATGCCTGCTGTTAGTGGTTGCAGCAGTTTGGCTGCTGCACAAGGAGAGAGCCTTCACACTTGTGGAATTTGCAGAGCTCAGATGTATGTCCTCAATACTCTTTCTGATCAAGCTGCTCTTTATCATCTTATTTTTTCTCCTTGCTGTCTGGGAACCCCTGTTCATGCACATCTGCTGATTACTTCTGCTTCATCTGGCACTTTCTAGGACCAAGCTTTCATGAGGCAGCTCCAGAGACTCCGTAGCAACTGCCCAGCTTCATTATCACAGATAGGGTCCACCCAGCAGCTCAGCCCGTGTTTCTATAAGCCAAGTGAGAACCTAGTCCTGGGTGACAGTGGCAGCAGGGACACCCTGTGTGCATCGGCTCTGTAGATGCCTGTGATTCACTCAAAATTGTTTCTTGTCGCTATGGCTCAAGGCATCCCTGGAAGTGTTCAAAAACTGTGTAGATGAGGCCCTTAGTGGCATAGTTTAATGGTGGTCTTGGCAGTCCTGGGGTAATGGACTTGATGATCTTTTCCTTCCTAGTTGATTCTATGATTTTATGATTTGGCACATTGTGGTCCAGATGATAGCAGTTCTGCGTACTCGGTCTGCCTGGTGTGCTCTTCTTACCCTGCCTTCCTCACTCTTTTCACTTTCTTTTTTAGCTGTCTCTAGAAGAGTAATTTTTGGGTGTTATTTCATATTTATGTTGCGGTTTGTTCTCAATGCAGGATTGAAATGATCTCTCTGCTTCTGTCACTATTTCCCCTCTTTCTGGAGTTAAAGGATAGTGGGGATGCTTCAGGTATGAGATACTGCAGCTCATACAGGTTTGCATTTGTTAAAGCACTGCCAAGATGTAGGTTTCTGTGCAACTGGTAATAACTTCGTAGAAAATAATTTGCCGGTTAAGGTTTGGTAATGCTTTTTTCCTAAAATTAACATTGCATTATCCAAGAAACAGTGGCTGTGTGCTTATAGAGTCTGTAAAAGCGTGGTTTAACACTAGAACAAAAAGTTGGCTAGAAGAGAGGGTTGCGTTTCAGAAAACCCATAATGTGTGGAAGAAAACCTGATTTTTTTTCATCCAGCAAAATGGGGCCAATTATTTTGAGTTTGCTCTGGGTCAGTTTACTCCTGTGCCAAGCTTATGTTTCTGTTTGTTTAACTGCTATTAATTTGTGCATTTTAATGTGGCTTTTTGATGTCATACTGGCCATGTTCAGCTTGGAGATGTGAAAGGAAAACAGAACATGTCTGTAATTACATGGGTGTTCATTTAAGCATTTTCCCCAAGAGTAGTGGCTTATTGAGAAATAGTTATATTTTTGGATTAGGGGAAGCATTCCTTTTTGCCTTACTACACTGCTGAGACTTCAGCAAAGTCAAGTGGGTAGCATTTTGGATGCCCACACAGGAAAGGTCTCCTTTTTGGGGATGATCAGCTTATGAAGGGTAGGGAGAAGGTGCCCACCACTGCTGGATTGAGAAAGAAACCCCAGCTGCTGTGCCTAGGGCAGACTCCACCTCCAGTCACTGTGCTGGAGGAGGTGGAATGGCTCCTCTGGGTATGGATGGAGAAACTTGCCTCAGTTTATCTACAGGGGAGGAAAGGGGGGAATGTCTGTGTGAGGAAAAAGAAGGAATTACATGGAAAGTGTCTACATTTTATGTGGCTGCCTTCAGGTTTTGGAACACGTTCCTCTTTGTTGAGGAAAAAATTGAATGTTCCGGAGATTTGAATCCTGCCTTCCAAAACTCAGGGCATTTGACAATTTGCTTTTTAAAGGCTTTCTCTTAGCTGCACTTCTTGGTGGTATACCTGAAATAGCTATTATGATTTTCTGCACTGAGGAAAGAAGGGGGTTTTAAACCTGTGTGAGATTTCAGAAGCCCACTTCAGTGTGCTACCAAACACCTCTCTGTGAATTTCTCAACTGCGTGTGCATGGTGGGGTTTCACATAAATGCATCATTCAAGCTCACTTGGTGAGCATCTTTATCTGGTCTTGCTTGCAATAAGCAAGATAAATAAGGTTTCTTTTTCTTCTTAGCTCTCTACCTCTGCGTTGCCTCTGGCAACCAGGGATAAAGCAGTGAAATGAGACATGTAATCTAGGCAAGGTCTGCTGTGGTTGCATTTATTAGATTTTCTTGATTTGTCAGCAAACCCTGGAGGGCTCTTTAATGATAATTTACCTGACCTGGGGGGTGATGTTGGGATTGAATCCATTTCTAAGCCTATGATTTCAGCAGAAAAGACAGATAAGTAAAATTTCCAGATAATTTTAAGATGGGAAGAAGGGAAATTAAGTGTGGTCTGTTTAATTTTTTATTTTTTTTTAAAAAGTTTCTCTCTTCCACAGGGAAGGGGGGACCCTGAGAGGATAATTGAAACATCTGTAGTAACTCTGTGGAGCTAAGTTGGTTTTTTTTCCCTTGGAAACCTTAAGAATGAGATGTAGCAATCCGTTTAGCACATAAAATTACTGATAATACATTGATAAGAGCATTATAAAGTCTTTGCTACAGGGTAATGATTAACATAGCTGTTTTTAGTAGATAGAACTGTGCTGCCCATAAAGGTGTACAAATGTGTATTTTGTTTGCTGACATAGCTGAAAAATAAAATAAAACTCTCTGAAAGTAGAAAGCATCAATGATACTAACTTACAGGCCATATAGGTAGAAAATTGGATCCACAGTGCTCATGAAACACATGGAAATTGATACTTAATGTTCTAGTACAGATAAAGGAGAAATTTGTATTTTTTGAGAGAAACACAAGAAAAATGCACTCTCATATATGTATGTGTATATATTTTTTAATGATATAGTAGTTTAAAATGACATGGTATTAAAACCCAGCTGTAAATTTCCTTTGCAATATATTAGAGGTAATTACCTTGAGCTATGAGATGAAAAGTAAGAATTAAAGCACTTTAGTCCTTCCAAATGCTTTCAGTTTATTAATAATCACTCCAAACATTATCTTATTGTTCAGGCAGAAAAATATTTCCAGTGTTTTTTTCCATTCATAATTATTTTCGCACTCCAGACATTTTCCTCCGTCCTTTTCAAATGTTTGTGGGGCTTTTTGGGTTTGGGTTTGTTTTGTTACTTTTATTTTTTTTTCCCCTGGGGAGTCTTTTTGTTGTTGTCCACAGCCTGACGTGTGTAATTTTATTTCTGGTGACCAAATCTGAAATTCAAATGGAAATCCTAACAGCTGAATATTTCCCTCCAAATCCTATATTTCTGCTAGATTCATCTTCCATTAGCTGATAATGTTTGGAAATGTTTCAGTATTTCTTCATCATCATGTGAGCATATTTATACAACTTGCTCGTCACTGCTGTTATTGTCCAGATGAAGTGTCTCCCAGGCATGTTCCCTTAGCAGCTTATCCATCCTCTGGCAGTCCCATTCCTCTCACACTTCTCTGGGAGCTCTGCCTTTCTCTTCCTCTCAACCCAGGCTTCTGCAGGAAGGGGATGGAGAGATCTTTGTGTGGAATTCCAGAGTCCTAAATTTGTAGAAAGTAGACTTCTTCCCCCCCCCCCCCCCCACCAAGTAAATGTATGTCTTTTTGGCTAAAACTGAGCAGGCCATTGTAAGCAGGGTGAGGTACCACCATGGAGGAGGTGTGAACCTCCAAGCTCTTGGTGTTGCATGTCCTGCTGAAGGACCCTCCACTCCTGCTAACTTGGGTGGGCATCAGCATCATTAAATGAGTCAGCAAAGACCAAAGCTGTCTGCAGTATTGCCAGAGATCTGCTTTTTACCTGTTGGCATCAACAGGTTTTCAGCTGCAGTTAGTGAGTCATTGGTACACTGTTTGTGAGTGGGTTCAGAAGGTTGTATGCAAAAGTGCTTTGGGTTCCTGTCTCCATATGGTCACCTGTGTGTAGAATGGTAATTCTAGTGAGGTCTCTGACCACGGAACTGTTCAAGTCAGCTGGGGCTCCTGCACTGAAACTCTTAGGACTGGATAATACTACTGAAACTGGTTTACAGCTTGACTGTACCACATAGTTAGGATTCCTTTTACACTACGCTAGAGCTACTAAAGGTCAAAGTTTTGTGACTTGGGTGGGTGGTTCAAATAGTAGTTTAATCCCATGTGTTGTTCCTAAAATGCTCCAGTTTTGTTGTGTAACTAATATAAAAGGAACCTAAAATCTACATTATTTTTGGAATAAGACCTTACTAAATATTTTTAGGTTTGGATTCTGAAAAAAACCAACAAAGCCACCTGCTATCAGGGCCAATATACCTTAATTACAAGCATGACCATTAATTGTTTTTCCCTTGTATGCATTATACAATATTTAACAGTTATTGCTACTAACAGAACATACCACTGGTCAGTTGGATGTCCATTCCTCCTTATCTCATGACTGAACTGCTGAGCTCTGGATATAGATTAGGGGGTTTTGGGGTTTGGTTTGGTTTGGTTTTTTATGTGGGGGATTCTTTTTGTGTGTTTTTTGGGGGGTTGTTTCTTTTTTGGGGGGGAGGGGTGTTTTTTGGTTGGTTTTTTTTTTGGTTGGCTGGTTTTGCTTTTTTTTTTTTTTAAGCAGCATCTTGAAAGTACTCACATCTGGCTCATTTAAGGCAAACAAGCCACTGTAACAAAACATGGGTTGATGTTTTAATGTGGATGAAATAGCCATGAGATGGGACAACAGCCACAGGAAGGTCACCGTTTCCTTCCTGTTAGATAACATTGCACTTTTTTTTCACACTATGAAGAAGACAATGTCCATATGGTCTTGAGATGAAACTTTTCATGGTTGTTCTCCCTGCTATCCACAGCATGTGAAGCAGCTGGTGATTTTGCGTGGCTTGTTCTTCCTTCCAGGCTCTTTTTGCTGAAATATTGACGAAGATGCCAATGGAAAGATACCTCTCTGGTATTGAAGTGGCAACCAGGCCCAAAGGGTCTCAGAGCTCACCTTGCATGAGATGAGATTCCAAAGCAAAAGAAGTTGCTTGGATTTATTAATTTCGGCATTTTCCTACCTGACAAATTTTTGAAGATAAGCTCTCCATTAAGACAATGCATCCAGAGATGTTTCCTTACTGATAGGATGTATGTTGGTCTCTCCAGTCCCTCAGCCTCAACCTAATTGCAAAAGACTTCTAGATCCTGTTTAGATACTGTTTCAGGAAGGGCCCTTCCTTTTCTACACGTTTCAGTGATGTCTGATGCTAACAAGTAGGACTTTCTAGTGGCAAGTTTTTCTTTTGTTCTGGAAAGTGAAATACAAGTATAAGCAGAGGATGTCACAGAGCCGTGTTTCCTTCTTATTATTCCCTTCATTTTGTGCTACCCTAATACTGGATCCTTTTCAGAGGGACAGAGGGCTTTATTCTCTATCAGTATGATTTCTGTGGTATGACTGGACCTTTTAGGATGCAGTAATAGCGTGTCACATGGTGATAGCAGCTCCTTTCTCAGGGATTCTTAAAGCTTTTCAGAAAAACTGATACACCTAGTGCTTTGGGAGAACAAAAGGTAGGTGTTGGTGTTGCACCATTCTTATGTTTGGGGGAATGGGGACAGAAAGCTTATCAGATATTTAGGTGTCCTCAACTGCAAACAGGCATATATGGTAGAGTTTGGCTCTTTGATCACCTCAAACATATGGCTGAGGTATAACTTATGTAGCTGCACTCTTATGGTAAAAACCATTTCATTTTCTTGAGTCTCTCCCTGTGACCTAGGACAGATCCTTCCTTTCTTCCCACTTCTGACAAGTGGTTCAACTGTCTGCTGTGTCTGTTCTGTTCTCATGCCTGGCTGAACATGAGGGGTCAATAAGTTTGCAGCACTTGCAGTGAGACCAGGTCTGGTGGCAGAACTGGCAGAAAGTACTATGGTATAAAAAACATTGCAATAAAAATATTACTACAAGACATGCACCTGCTTGAGCAAGTCCAGAGGAGGCCATAGAGATGCTCAGAGGGCTGGAGCACCTGTGCTCTGGTGACAGGCTGAGAGAGCTGGGCTTGGTCAGCTTTGTCTGGAGAAAAGAAGGCTCCAGGAAGACCTTAGAGCAGCTTCCAGTACCTAAAGGGGCCAACAAGAAATCTGAAAGAGGGGCTTTTTACCAGGGGCTGTAGCGACAGGACAAGAGTTAAGGGCTTTAAACTGAGAGAGAGGAGATTGAGATGAGATACTGGGAAGAAATTCTTCCCCGTGAGGGTGGTGAGGCATGGGCAGAGGTTGCCCAGGGAAGCTGTGGCTGCCCCATCGCTGGCAGTGTTCAAGGCTAGGTTGGACGGGGCTTGGAGCAGCCTGGTCTAGTGGAAGGTGCCCCTGCCTGTGGCAGGGCGTTAAAAATAGATGGTCTTTCCAACCCAGACTATTCTGTGATTTTATGATTCTATGATATGACTCATCTTTATCCCTTTTTATCCTCTAGATAACTGCATGCAAAGGGGTTAACACCTAAAAAAGAAAAAAATTCATGTTTACTTTAAATCTCAGAAAAAGCAAATGAATATCTCTCTTCTCTCTTGGCAGAACCAGCTCCTTGTGAAAGGCTTGCTGTTCGTAGAGGAGAAGGTTAAGCTGTGTGAAGGCAAGTATAGTAAGAGTCCTGTTTTGGAAGAGACTTGTGCTTTGGTTTTTGGTCAGGTGAGATGATTTGCATGTCTGAAAAGCATACAGCCCTTTCTGGTACTGTCTTGGGGTGTCACGCAACCTGTCAGGAGCAGGTTGCACTGCAGCCCTTGTGAGTCTTAAGGGGTGGTGTGCTGTTTAAATAGCCATGTAGCTGCAATGCCTCCATCGGCTACCTCTCTGTTATGAGAGAAGGAACGACAGCTTCTGTGGCAGTTGAACCTGCTCAAAGCAGTTCTGGACTGTACATGGGTCCTTCTGC
The DNA here is from genome assembly GCA_017639245.1 of Myiopsitta monachus. Lineage (NCBI taxonomy): Eukaryota > Metazoa > Chordata > Aves > Psittaciformes > Psittacidae > Myiopsitta > Myiopsitta monachus. The sequence continues at coordinate 17,620,411 of CM029924.1, forward strand.
CTTTTATTTCTCAATATGATTTTCAGCTTGATGGAAGTATAATTTTGGTTGATGTCTCGTGCTTTTGAGAGCTGATCTGACCAGTTTTGTGTAAATTTGTAGAAAAAAACAGTCGGGGAATTAAATCCTTCTGGAAAGGAGTTGATCACACATGGAATTCTGTTCAAACCACTGGGCTACAAATGCTTGCAGAGCCTCTGGATGAGCCTAGCATGGTGTGGTGACTCCGTGTTGGATGCGTGTGGGGTTAGTCACATTTATTAACAGTTTGTTCAAGCACAGTAAGCTGTCTTGGGTACATGTCTTTATTCAAAACTAGGCTGCTGGTTGATTTGACCCATTTTCACAGCCTGTAGGGAAGATCCCTTGCTAATTACCAGCCTTCTGTATCTGGGTCATTAAATGCCAATAGGCACTTACAGTCTTATCATCTTGTGTCACTATTGGTGCCAGATTGCTCTGCACCCGTTCTTCACCAGCTAACTGCTCCACTCAGCCAGCAGGCTGTAGGACTCGAATCCTGAAGGAGCTGTGCAGGCACTGCTGTTTGGTGCCTCCTTCTTCAGCCCTGGCCCTGTAATGGAGGTAAAAAGGCAGACTCATGCATTTTACCTTAAGGAGATGACTCGTAGACACCTTTCTTTCATAGTGTGTAGGCTTGGTGCATCTCTTGTGGTCACAGCAACAAGAACTTCATGTACATGCTTTCTCGGTTAGCTCTGTTTTCCTGGAAAATTCCTACTGTCCCAGAAATAGGAGACAGAATAATGTTCCTGCTGCAGGGCATACCAGTGTTTTACTGTGTCTGTTTTTCAAATCACAGCATTGCTTTAACATGATTTTTCTTTATACAGCCTGTCAGAATCTCTTTCAATGCCTGTAGGATTTATGATTTCTTGAAGAAACAAACCATTTCCCCTTCTCCTCCAGAGGGAGAAGTGATCTATGACATTTCTTTCTGGCTCCACACACCAAAGTGTTGCAGCTGTGGGGAGGAGGCAGAGGAAGGAATGAAACATTCAATTAGTTTGTTTCCTGTTGACTTTTTGTTGGCAGTTTCTGGGTGGGTGTTATGGGGGTGTTGGGTAGGTACTCATTTGCCTGCAGTTGCCTTTTTAAGGCTGGCATCATACCTGACACCGTGAAGCTTTCCTCTGAGCCCTCCTGTGGTGGTCATTGGGCTTCCTGCTCAGAAGGAAACTTCTGCAGGATATGGTCCTGCTGGCTTTCTGCTCCCTGGCCTTGTCCTAAGCAGTACAACCCATGGACAAGCACAGTGCAAGCCCAAGTAGAAGCCTCCAGATGGGGAAAGCACTTTAGTACACAGTGATAAGGCTCCTTTGAGCTGCAATTGTGCTTTATTCCAGTTCTCATGTAGGGCCTTTAGTCATGTTAAGGCTGAGCCTTCAAAGATGTCTTGAGCAGCTGCCTTCCATTACTGTTCCTTGAGTCTTGACTGCTGTGAGTTTCAGCTGAGGCTCTATAGAAGCTATCCTGGAAAATCCTTTTGTCAGAATCTTGTATTGTTAAACCTGTGCCTGTATTTGCGCCTGACATTTTTGGGGAATATATCCAAAACTTGAAAAACATGTCAAGGCTTTGGCCTTTTTGGGGATGCAAAAAAAGTCTCCTAAGAAACTTGAAAGTTTTGGGCCCAAATGCTGAAGAACACAGATCTGCAAGTCAAGCCTATGCACACAATTTAAGTCTATCCAAACCATTATGTTCAGTAAAGAATTTTTTGTTAATAATAGGCTTTTGACCACAGTTGCATTCCTGTTATGGGAATCGGGAGTTGCATAACTTAGTCTGCCTTCATTTTAAATACCCACTTATATTTGGGGATATTTGTTCTTGTTGGAGTCATAGGAGGGGTGACCACAAGTGGATTTAATTCTGGAACTTTCCCAAGTGCCGTATTTGAGAGAAGCGCAGTGGCTTTGTAGCTCATCAAGCTCCTGACTACGGTGTATGTGCTTGGGAGCAGGGTCTCAGGTCTGGTAAATTGTCTCCCTGACTCAGTTGCTGCTGAACAGTTGATGTTGGACACTACAGTTGTGCCTGACAAATTTGGTGGCCTTGGTGCTATGGCATTGGTGGAAAAGGGGAGAGGAGCGGATGTCATCTACCCAGACTTGTGCAAGGCATTTGACAGTATCATAGAATCATAGAATAGTTAGGGTTGGAAAGGACCTTAAGATCATCTAGTTCCAACCCCCCTGCCATGGGCAGGGACACCTCACACTAAACCATGTCACGCAAGGTTCTGTCAAACCCAGCCTTGAACACTGCCAGCAATGGAGCATTCACAACTTCCCTGGGCAACCCATTCCAGTGCCTCACCACCCTTACAGGAAAGAATTTCTTTCTCATATCCATTCTAAACTTCCCTTGTTGAAGTTTGAACCCATTACCACTTGTCCTATCACTACAGTTCCTCATGAAGAGTCCCTCCCCAGCATCCCTATAGGCCTCCTTCAGATACTGGAAGGCTGCTATGAGGTCTCCACGCAGCCTTCTCTTCTCCAGGCTGAACAGCCCCAACTTTCTCATCCTATCTTCATACGGGAGGTGCTCCAGTCCCGTGATCATCCTTGTGGCCCTCCTCTGCACTTGTTCCAACACTTCCATGTCCTTTTTATGTTGAGGACATGTCATGGGTTCAGCAGCAGCAGTCATTTTTTCTCCTTCTTGGTAGCTGGTGCAGCGCTGTGTTTTTGATTTTGGGCCTGGGAACAGTGCTGATAACACCAGTGTTTTCAGTTACTGCTTGGTAGTGTTTTGTCTGGCCAAGGACTTTCTGAGTCTCATGCTCTGCCAGGGAGGAGGAGAGCCGGGAGGAAGCAGAGACAGGACACCTGACCCAAACTGACCAACGAGGTTGTTCCATACCACAGCACGTCATGCCCAGGATGTGGAAACGGAGAGCAGAGGCCCGGAAGGGTGTGGTGGTGCAGTGGGGGCTTTGCTGTTGGGGGTGCACTGGCTGGGTTGGGCTTGGTGAGCAGTTGTATTCTCTTTCCTTGTATTTCTCTTGAATTATTATTGTTGGTAGCAGTAGTGATTTGTGTTATACTTTAGTTACTAAACTGTTCTTATCTCAACCTGTGCAAGTTGCATTTTTTTTCTGATTCTCCTCCTCATCCGCCCGGGACAGGGGGAAGAAAAAGAGGGGAGTGAGTGAGTGAGAAAACTTTGTGAGTTATTAGCCTGGGTGAGGCTTAAGCCACAACAGGACACCAGAACTGCACACAGTACTCCAAGTGAGGTCTCACAAGAGCAGAGTAGAGGGGCAGGATCACCTCCAGCCAGTTCTTTATCCACCGAGTGGTCCACCTCTCAAATTGATGTCTCTCCAACTTAGAGACAAGGATGTCATGTGGGACCGTGTCAAACGCTTTGCACAAGTCCAGGTAGATGACATCCGCTGCTCTACCCCTGTCCATCAGTTCTGTAGCCCCATCAGAGAAGGCCACCAGGTTGGTCAGGCAGGATTTCCCCTTAGTGAAGCCATGCTGGCTGTCACCAACCACCTTGCTGTTTTTTATGTGCCTCATCATGCCTTCCAGGAGAATCTGCTCCAAGATTTTGCCAGGCACAGAGGTGAGGCTGACTGGTCTGTAGTTCCCCGGCTCATCCATTTTCCCCTTCTTGAAAATGGGGGTTATATTTCCCTTTTCCCAGTTGTCGGGAACTTCACCTGACTGCCACGAGTTTTCAAATACGATGGACAGTGGCTTAGCACCTTCATTTGCCAGCTCCTTCAGGACCCGAGGATGGATTTCATCAGGTCCCATGGACTTGTATCCTGCACAACATCTTTGTTTCTAAACTGGAGAGGCATGGTTTTGACAGATGGACCACTTGGTGGGTACGGAATTGGCTGGATGGTCACCCTTGAAGAGTTGCTGTCATTGGCTTGATGTCCAAATGAAGACCATTGTTGAGTGGTGTTCCTCAGGGTTGGTGTTGGGGCTGGCACTGTTCAACATCTTTGTCAGCAACAGGGACAGTGGGATTGAGTGCACCTGCAGCAAGTTTGCTGATGACACCAACCTGTGTGATGTGGTTGACAGTGCTGGAGGGAAGGGATGGTATACAGGAGGGATCCTTGACAGGATGGAGTTCAAGAAGGCCAAGTGCAAGGTTCTGCAGCTGGGTTGGGGCAGTCCCAAGCACAACTGCAGGTTGGGTGAGACTGGATTGAGAGCAACCCTGAGAAGAAGGACTTGGGGGTGTTGGGTGATGAGAAGCTCCCCATGACCCAGCAGTGTGTGCTTGCAGCCCAGAAACCACCCATTGCCTGGGCTGCATCACCAGCAGAGTAAGCAGCAGGTCAAGAGAGGCGACTCTGCTCTGCTCTGGTGAGACCCCCCCAAGCAGTGCTGCATCCAGCTCTGGGGCTGTCAAAACAAGAGGGACGAGGAGCTGTTGGAGAGTCCAGAGGGGGCCATGGAGATGCTTTGAGGACTGGAGCAGCTCTGCTCTGGAGACAAGCTGAGAGAGCTGGGCTTGTTTAGCCTGGAGAAGGCTCTGGGGTGATCTTGGAGCAGCTTCCAGTGTCTAAAGGGGCTGAGAAGAAATCTGGAGAGGTGCTTTTGACAAAGGTCTGTAGTGACAGGACAAGGGGGAATGGCTTTTACCTGACAGAGGGGAGATTGAGTTGAGATATTAGGAAGAAGTTGTTCCCTGTGAGGGTGGTGAGGCCCTGGCACAGATTGCCCTGAGAAGCTGTGGCTGTCCTATCCCTGGCAGTATTCAAGGCCAGGTTGGACAGGGCTTGGAGCAACCTGGTCCTAGCAGAAGGTGTGCCTGCCCGTGACAGCGGGGTTGGAACTAGATGAGCTTTAAGGTCCCTTCCAACCCAAACCATTCTCTTATTCTATGATTTACCTGCTGGTTGTCAGATTCAGCTGGTAACACATGGCTGTGCTCCCATGCTAGTTGAGTATGCTAACTGTGAGCTGTGAGATTTGCAATCCTTTGCTGTGGAGTCAAGGCCTCCGATTAAAGAGTGGTTTCACTTGTTGCTGGAATTCGTCTCATGTTTCTCACAGAGCTGTCTTCTTTGCAGTAGGGGACAAAGCAATGTATGGTCAGTCTTGTATCTCTGTCTGTTAAGGTGAAGCTCAGCTGAGTGATGTCCAGTTTTGGATGGAAACTGTGAAGGGTGGGTTTGTATCTCTCATTTGGGGGGTTAGAGAGTAGAGGGAAAATTCAACTTGATTTTGGTGTTCCTGTCTCTAAAGCTCTTGGTCCAAATCTGTTTTTGTAGGCGAGGATCGCATTGATGTCCTGTCTGAAATCTGGGATCACTATTTTACAGAGACTCTTCCTACACTCCAGGCAATATTCTACCCAGTCCAGGTAACTTTAGTTATAACTCAGTCTTCAGTTAGTTGAGGCAATGTAGTAACAATATCTGCTATCAGCACATAGAAACTTCTGTTCCAGCAGCACTTTTTGGCCACTGGCTAAACAGGTCTGAAAACCTTTAAACTATATCTGGAAGGAAGTAGAGTAGCATTAACTGTGTAAGAAGAACTGCTAAAATCTACTGGGCAAGCACAGTTTGGGCTGAACTTACTCCCATTTGTCTGCCGTCTCTCTGTGCTTATCTAAGCTTGAATGCTGAAACTATTGAATGATACGTTGTCTAGGCTGAAGCTCTGTGCCATTCATATTTCTATTTCTTCTGCTTTTAAATTGCTGGGACTGTTGGTGCAAATGATAATACTAACAACTTGTCTTCAGAGGGACAAGTCTGAAGACTAGATAAGGAACAAATGTGTCTAACTCACCCTAACTACTTTTGGAGGGCTTATGTTCAAGTTGTGCCTTTGGAAAATCCTCTGTTGGGATTTTTTTAAGCTTTAATAAGGGGACAAGTAAATCTATGGGTAGAGGATGAATGAACACCTTCATGTAAAACCTGTTTACTGAGCATTTTGAAAGCTGAGTATCCCATCTGAAGTGTTGAGCTGTATCATTTTTAAATTTAGCTTTAGTCAGGGTTTCCATACAAGCAGTGCAATTACCTCCCCAGCCTGTTTTGATCTTCTTTTCCATGAGAGGAAAACAAAATGTACCTCATGAGGAGACTGATGTTCTTGGAAATGCTAGCCTCCTCCTCTTGACTTCTGACTCTATTGCAAGACGCTGCTTTCCAGAGCACTTTAAAATTATTTTCCCTTCTATTGTTTGAATGGCAGCAGGTAAAGCTCAAAGGTTGTCCTTTTGCTCTAATCCTGTTAAAGCTGGCATTTCCTAAAAGAGAAAGGACTTCTGCAAAAACAGATACTAATCTTTCTGCTGTGTTTATTTTTATTCTTTCCTTGCTGCAGATGCTTAAAGGTAGGTGTTTTGCAGGTAAAACTGCACAATTGTAATTTCTTCCCTTGTCTGTCATACCCACTGATGCTCATAATTCTGCCACTTACCAGAAAAATTTATTCCACTCTTATCAAGTATCTCTAATGAGAAACTGAACAAAAGTTACTGTACAGTGGGTGCAGGTTTTGGTAGTAACTAGGTGGTGAAAGATTTACTATGGGATGTTGAAGTTCTTTGAAAGCATAGCTTTCTTTACTGTATATGTCATGTTACAATATCTGAGTCACTCAGAATTATTTCACAGAAGCTGTGAAGTTAGGGAAGTATTGCTGTTTAACAGATGAGGAACTGAAATGTGACAGACAGCATACTTAAAGCTCTGTAGCCTGCATAAATGTACGGATTTAAACCACCTAAATACATCCAAGAATACAGCCAGATTGGACTTGGCTTTGAGCAACCTGGTCTAGTGGAGGGTGTCACTGCCCTTGGCAGGGGGTTGGAACTATATGAGCTTTATAAGTTCCTTCCAACCCAAACCATTCTGTGATGCTACGATAAGAATTTGACTCTGGGTGAGCTCTCCTAGGCTGCAACAGAGAGAGTTGCTGGTGCAGCAAGGAATAAGAAATTGCTCTTATCCCAGGCCAGTGCCCTAATAACAAGATTGGACTCTTCCTATGAAAAGGGTACTGTATATTCCTATTTATACATCATGTCACCACATGTGAAGAAAGCTCATCTAGTAAATCTTTTTCACCAAGCCGCAGTTCTTTATGTGCTAATCTGGAAGATGGGGAAGTCAGTTTGTGGTTGGTTCCCTGTTCTTTGCTGCAAATGTCAATGTGATTATTTTGGTTGTGCCCTTCTGTGGTTTCAGAGACTGCCCATTCAGAATGAAAGTCAGCTGAACGTGTGAGCGTATGATACTGAAGGTAGTAACTAGAAGTAACTTCCTATTTCAGCCAAGTTTCAACCCGAGGCTCATAGCTGTTACAGAAACATGACCTTTAAGCCAGCCAAGTTGGTTAAATTGCTGTACAGAGGGGAACTATGTAAACAGGTCACTGGCTTTCATATAGTTGCAGCTGTTGATGTAACTACTTGATGTGGAAAAAGAATAGCAAATTTTGTTTTGTTTGGCATGATGAGATGTTTGCATTTTGAAATGGGGGATGAAGTTAATGGGACTAAACTGCATGATATAAATAAAGAGTTTGCAGCTGCTGAGATGTAGTTAAGAGATATGTACCAGTCTTTTCTACACCTCTGTGTTTCTAAATACAGCGATGGTTTAAAACAGCAAAGTGCAGAGCTGCCCTCCAGACTATTGTATTTAATTTGTATTTACATATTAATGCTGTTAATTATGCCATTAAACTCATTATGAGTTAATTATTAACTGCTTTTAATTCCTTCCAGCTAAATATTTGCCATGTTGAGTGTGTTATGGAGACCATAAAACGATTCCCAAACAGACCATGGGGCAGAGATTAATGTGCTGGGAAGAACAAGAGAAATTCTTAAGGCTAAAAATTGCTGGGCAGGGCTTGAAGGAAAATTTCTGCCATTAACCTGCAGTGGGGCAGGAGAAAGCCATGTGGATGTTAAGCATAGTAGAGGGAAAGGCAGTAACACCAGAATGCCTAACGGAGTCCAAATGTGTTTAAGTATGCTGAGAAATATTACATCATCTTCATCTGTTAAGCCTGCTCACTTGTGTTGTTGATGTAGAAGAGTAACAGGGAGGATACAGAGCGCCCTGTTGCTCCTTAAAATGATCAAAGCTGTTGCTCTTTAAAATGATATTTGGTACAAGCAGTCTTGCTAGCTTTGCTGTAGCCTAAATCCTAAAATCTGTAATGAACTGACTTGTGGATTTTTGTCATATCAGCAAGGTCTGAAGTGTAGACCTTGACCAAAAAGAGAATCCAGCACAGACCAGATGTAGGCTTACTTAAGGAATACTCTGTACCAACCTCTTTCTGTACCAGACCTTCTCTGGTTTCTCAGCTCAGAAGCAGGAGCTGCATCCATCTGGCCTTTGGATGTTGTGAACAAATTGGGTGACAGCTGGGTTTCATGAATATGTAGTCTTTTGGTGAAATATAGACCCATTTTGGCTTCACTCCAAACTTAGTGGCATCTCAGGTGAGGTGTTACTTATTTCGGAATTTGTGTAGGACAGAGACTGAGAGGGAAGTGACCAAAACGTACTATGAATCCTCAGCCTTACCAGCTGGGGGTGCTTTGCCGCAGCAGCAAGGGCAGGATAGACTCTCTCTGTGTGCGTACATATGTTGATGTGATGCTTACACATCCCTTCACCAATTCTTGGACTTTGTCTTCTGTGTTTTTTAGGGTCAGGAGTTGACGATCCGTCAGATTGCTCTTCTTGGCTTCAGAGACTTGGTCTTGCTAAAAGTAAAGTTGGAAGAAATTCTTCCTCTGGTCCAGACAAAGCTTCCAGCTTCCATTGTCCAGATGCTGTTAGTTCTGCAGGTGGGGAACCTCTGTTCTTCATCTGACTCCCCTTGGTTATCTCAATCTCATTGAACTGGAAAGGAGAGTGAGGAGGGAAGATGGTGTGATGAAGGGGAAGCAATGTGTACTAATTTGGGAGTTCTAAGTGTAGAAATGAGAGCTGAATTTGAATGTCCAGAGTTTCCCTGGGAACAGGTAAGGAAGTAGCCATGCAAAGGCTGGGTTCTGCTCTTTGGCATTTGTCTTTTAATTGGTACCTCTCCTCTCCAGCTAGGAACAGTCATAGGATTTTATTTTTTTTCCCCACATATATTTTCATCTCCCAGCTTTTCTGAAGACCTCTTTATGCCCTGCTTCTCCTCGTTTCTCAGCTTTGCCATGTCAGGGTGAGACTCCGTCACAGTGAACTGTGGAATTTGGATAAGCTGTGACTGCTGACTGCCTGACACCAGCGCCTTGGCTGGCTGGGATGCTAAACAGGACCTCCCATGAGAGGGGGAATACCTTTTGGCAGCAGGCAAGATGTTATACATCTTCCAAAGGCCTCTCCCAGACCTTCTGGGAGGACTAACTTTTTCATGCAGACCTCAAGAGAATATTTTCCAAGCATGCCAAACACAGTCGACTATACCAGCTAGTTTATCTTTTTATATAACCCAGCCTGACAGTCCTGAAAAATACCATGTTAACCAGGTGGCTGTTTGGGTTTCTTCCAGTTTTATTTCTTCTCCAGTGTACCTTAGAAAGAGTGGCAGGGAGTAAAACGTCCTCAAGTGCAATCAAAATTGCAAAGCGGCTAAGCTGGTATTTCTGTGTGAGTTCTTGATGTTCCCAGTGACCCAGACTTCAATAGCAGAATATACTAAAATGTCAACTTAATTTCCCTGAAATATTTTAATAAAAGAATCTTGAGGGCAAACGGTGTTAGAAAGGAAAGCTTACTGAGGCTTAGCAGGAAGTTAAGCCTGTGTACAGTTTCTGAAATTGCTGTTAAATTGGTTAGTGTTATCTACCATCTTCACAGCTGTAAGCTGAACTACAGAGGGTGCATTTCTTGCAGTCCTGCCCTGGCAAGGAGCAGTGCTTTGCTGAAGATATGTTAAGGCTTTTCTATGAAGATCTGTTTCCTGGTAGAACTAGCAAATCCTTGGTGTGAGTGTACCTTGTACCTACCTATCCCTTGGTCAGAAAAAAAGACACTTAGGTACATGATGTCTGTAGGGTTATAGCTATGACTTGAACATGGAGGTTGACCAGAATGGCACCTAAAAGCTCCATTTGGACTTATCAACTGTGCTTCTCCAAGTGGTCTACTGATATGGTTGAATTATTCCAGTGCAGACATATTTGACAGATGCCAGGCTTTGCTCAAAAACCTTACTCAGAAGTAGGTAAGAATAATGTTGCTTTTAATGGTTGAATTTCAGAGTGTCCATGAGCCTGCTGGACCCAGTGAGGGCTACCTACAGCTGGAAGAACTCGTCAAGCAAGTAGTATCACCGTACTTGGGTTTGTGTGAGGATTATGGCTTCTCTGGTAGCACCTGCTTGCTTGGTAAGTCATGTGCATCATACAGAAGCTCTTGTTGGGGTGTGAGGCAGTGCTAGAAAGTTGACAGTGCATGGCTTCATGAGAAACAGAAATCAAAGGCTAAAACATCTTGGCTCGCTTGGTGGACCAGTAACAGATCTCATGAAATTCAACAGGGCTGAGTGGGAGGCCTTCCTGCCTGTAGCATGGGGTTGGAACTAGATGAGCTTTAAGGTTCCTTCCAACCCAAGCCATTCAAACTCAAACTGTTTAAAAAAAAAAAAAAAAGAGAAAAAAATTTACAAATTGTATTTAAACTGTGGATAAATGGGTCTAAGTGAGACAACTGGCACTTTACTTCAGGAAATGGATACTTATTGTGGAAAACTCCACACATGGTCCAGGAGCTCTGCTTACACACGTGGCCAGCCAGAAGGGATTAGCTAGCTAGAAAATAGGTGTCGTGGTACTGATTTGATAGTTGAGAAGATTTAAATAGAACCAAGAAAGAAAGCTCTAGTCTTCCTCTATTTTTATAAGCTTTAGCCTTTGTGTAGATGCAGGTTGTAGCAAGCTGGAGACACACAACCTGTCTTTTAATACACCTTAGCAGCACAGGGGAAAAGATGGTCTTGCACTCAAAGGACTCTATCATGACTCAGATGATCTGTGCCTCTAACAAACTTACGGCATCACTTCAGGCTAACTGTGGCTCTTTTTTTTTGTTCTTGTGGTTGTTAAGCAATTAAATATCTTCTGTGCAAGTGAGCATGGTTATACAGTTCAGCATTTATTTTTAGACCTATTCAGGAGCTTAAATCTAGGCTAGAAAGTTGAGTTTTGACTAACTTGATTGCTTTGCTGTTTATGGACACCTACATGCTGCTGGGATAGTTTGGAAGGTAGCCTTCTGACCTGTACTGAAGTTTCCACCCATCCTGGATTTCCACCAGCTGAACAAGTCATTAGTGACAAAAGCAAATTTTCACATGGATTGGCCTTGTAAAGTTTATGTGCCTTAATATAGTTGTATTTATTTCTGTTTTAGCTGTCATTTATTTGTGTGTATTTCCAAGGTGGCCTTTTGCCCCCGCTCCACCCTGTGCTGAGCAAGTAGTTCTCTGTTTGCATGACACAACACTGATAGCAGAGCAGCACTTCTCTGCAAATATTCTTGGTATTTCAAAGTGCTGCTGTGGTGGTTGGTCCTTTTCATTGAGTCCCACTTCTAATCAAACCTCATTCTCTTCCTCTGTCCCTCCTTCTGTCACCTTTTTGCTTTCTCAGAACCAGTTTCTTCTCTCACTGGGCAGCCTCTAATGATGATGAAACCCGGTAGGTTCCCTCTAGTAGCTTTTTAGAAATGGATTGTTGAGCTTTGAATGCGGTTGACTCTCAAGAGATGCTGTGGAGGCCAAACAGCTGTCTGGACTGGAGAGCCCTTAAGACAAATGAGTGTTGGGAACTACAATGTTTGATCACAGCTGTGGATGCACATAAGGCTTTAAGGATCTTAAACTTGATTTAAAGTGAGAGAGGAATGCAGCAGGCTTGGGTATGAAAGAGGACAAGAATAGCTCACAGAGGGGGTTCATAGAGGGAATAGGACAGAAGATAAAACAACCACCCTGTGTTTTAAGCCTAATGTGTTAAACCTAACATCACTACTGATTTGAGTTTGCTGGCAAAAAATCCTAAAATATTTCTCCCAGTTTATATTCCTGGCCATAATGCACCAAAACAGGAATAACATTTCTAGTCGAACTATGAATGACAGCTCCCTTAAGAGACTCTCTGTTGTGGCCAAGAAAGTAAATGGGAAAAAATAAAGCAATAAGTGAATATTCAGAGTTCATCCTAATTTTTACCTGCTTCTCATGAAGGATTTTAATTTTGTTGCACAGAAGTAATCTCTGGATATTTTTTCCTTAACAGAGTCAGGTCCAACACTACAGATTGCTGTGGCTTGAGATGCAGGTGACGCCTAAAGAGTATATTTATTGTAACCAGCCAATAAGTGTTTGCCCATATTCTTAAGCATTAAATGAACCATTTAGAATGAATGTATTATTAGCAGCAGTCAGGTGAAGTGCTGTCATAACTTGGCTGCTGCCAGTGGTGGAGTTCTGGCTGCTCACCTATTCCTCTCTGCAGCAACATATAGTTTCTCTTCCTCATGCAAGCTTCCAAAACTCTTTTATAACCTTCAGTTACAAGTGTGTTGCTTTTGTATTTTGTTACTCTGTCTCTTAGGCTCTGCAGTCTTGGTGGGCTTTGAGCAACCTGGTCTAGCAGAAGGTGTCCCTGCCTGTGACAGGGGGTTGGAACTAGATGAACTTTAAGGTGCCTTCCAACCCAAACCATTGTATGATTCTATGGCTTTATGAAATGAGAGCCTTCACTTCAAGGAATTTGGTGAGAAACAGGAAAACAGGTAGGGAACAGGTTTATCAGCTGCTTTGCGAACAGACCACATGAGGTGTTTAATGCCACATAGCATGCTGCATGGCCATAGAAGGCAGCAGGTGAAAAGTAATGCTGTCTGATTCAACCTGAATTACAGCGAGCCAAGGGACATACTTAGACCTGTGCTTTTCTTAAAGCTGTCTGTCAGAATTGAAATGATACAGGGATGGGAACTGCATCTTAGGTTTGAGTTTTAAACCTGTGCTCCAAAAGTCCCGCCTTTCTCTTCCATGCCTTTGCCTTCTAGATGTTGTGGGCTGTTGCTGTGTGCTGTTAGGTCTTGCAGTGACCAGCCCCCAGACCCAATGTTTTAAAGTGGATGAAAGGTTCTTTTTCTTGCAGAATCTTTTAAAAATACAGTGGGATAATGCTAGCAGAGTCACCCTTCCCTAGGGAGCTGGAGAGACAGTGGAGTGCAATCTTCAGGAATATCATTTTGACACCAGCTATTGGCATCTCCTGTGAGAAATTTTCTAGAGAAGGTGATAGCAACTTACATCCTCACAGAATGTTTCTTGGACTTGTGCTGCTTTAGGAAACCTACGTATGAGAGTTCCTAGTTGGTCCTTGCCTCACTGAGTAAAAGAGGAGACCATCAGGATGTTAAAGGAAGTCCCTTTGCTGCACTTAGTAGTTGTTGAATTACTTCTCTTATGGGCAGCAGCACTGTTGCTGTACCACAGGATGGGAGGTGGCTCCTTCCTAAACCCCTGACAGTAATCATAGAATCACAGGTTTGGGTTGGAAAGGCTCTTAAGCTTATCTAGATCCAGCCCCCTGCCATGGGCAGGGACACCTTCCACTAGACCAGGTTGCTCAAAGCCCCATCCAACCTGACCTTGAACACTGCCAGGGATGGGGCAGCCACAGCTTCTCTGGGAAACCTGTGCCAGGGCCTCACCAATAATAGCAGGAGATAATTTATAACTAACTTAATAGTTCGTAACTAATGAGCACCCAGTGGTAATGAGGTGAGACATTCTATGGCTCCATACCAGCCCTCTCTGTTGCCGAAGGCCAGCATTAACAGGAGATAGGTAGTTCCTAACTACCACGTAACCCGGTAGTAATGAGGTGGGAAGGCCAGCCTAGCATCTGGGGCAACGCTTTGTCTGTGCCCTATTGACCCTTCCTGCTTCTTTTTTCTCTTCCAGAGAGACGGTACTCCAGATCCCGTCCCAAGACTGGTGCACCGAATTATTCATCTCACTTGGTGACGAGCCGACAGCCTGGAGAGATGGCCCTGACCCCGCTGACAGAGCAGGAGGGTGAGGCTTACCTGGAGAAATGTGGTAGCATCCGCCGCCACACTGTTGCCAATGCTCACTCGGATATTCAGCTCCTGGCAATGGCCTCCATGATGCATACAGGAATTGTGATTGAGGAATCGGACAGTACTGATAAATGCCTCCTCCTGCAGCCCAGTTTTAGCCACAGGCAGTGCTCCAGCGAGCCCAGTATTCCTGATGGGCCAGAGGGAGTCATGGCAGTAGACAGGCAGGACCCTGCTGAGCTGAACTGCACATCAGCCAGCTAGAAGTCTTGCTGAGGAGAACTGTATGTATATTCAGTGTGTTGTGTCATCCCTGATGGAGGAAAAAAAAGAAAAAAAAATCAAACTTTGCTCATGTGATTGAAATGGCCTCGAGGGATCTTCTGTTTCTTTAGAAGTACTCCCTGGATTTGCTAGTACTCTCTAGATTTGTTTTCCTTGCCTGTCTGGGATCGTTGTTGATGACGGTACCAGGCTGTTCCCAAATGAGCGCTGTCTACACTTCCTTCTGTACGCTTTCTCCCTCTACTAGTTCAAAACCTCAGGCTTCCTTCTGTTTCTTTGTTATGACACAAAATTAGCCTCTTTCTGCTTTTCTCCATCTCTTCCAGCTTTGTACTCCTTGTTTGCTCTTTGTTCCTGCAGCAGAGTGCTCTGTGCTAAATGTCCTCTTTGCTCCTGGCACCAGGGATGGCTGAGGATGGCGTTTTTCTCTTTTAAAGTTGAACTCAGGGATGAAACTATTTGCATCCTGCAGAAAGGTCTGCTCAGTTGGCTTGTGAGAGAAGGAGATCCTTCACTTTGCCTCCCATGGGCATGGATGAAAAATCCAAATCGAACTCGTTTTTGCCCCAGACCCAACGAGAACTCACGGAGTGCCAGCTGAGCTGAGTCCTTCATATCTATTGTATTTGGTTTCCGTGATATCTTTGGGGGTGCTGGTGTCAATTGGGTGTAAAGGATGTGTGAGTGTATAATTTGTGGGAATATAGTCCTGAGCATTGTGGAATTTGGCACCAATTTACTCTCAAAATGTTGTTGGAGGGCTACAATGAAAGGAGAAATCCACATGGGTTCCTTTGGGAAGGAGACGCTGGGCAGAGCCTGCACTTGTGTGGGAGGCATAAAGGTGCTTCCTCAGCACTGGCCCATTGTGATTCCAGATGATTTCATCCTCGGGCTGCTCTGGTACTTTTTAGCACTTGTAAAACCACAAATAACTGACAGGTAGTAGAAAGAAGTCCTGTTCTGGTAGTGTATTCACGAAGTGCTCCTGACCTCCAGTGGTATCTGACTCAGCACAGTGTTGCCTTTAAGATAAAGTGAAGGTTCATTGCAGTCTTGCTTTTCATTTTGAAGATTATGTGTGATTCCAGTTTGCAGGTGTCTGGGTCAGGCCCTGCAGTGTGCACTGTCTGCTCTGTAGCATCACTTGGTACTCAAATGCTGCTTCTATGGGAACAGAACCCATCTGTTTGAGCAATCCCCTGGGTTGCTCTGCCAATGTCTTGCTAAGCAGATTTGCAAGTGTAATTACAAGCTTAGAGGAGAACCGAAATGCTGCCTTAAATGTCAAATCCCATTAAAATAGGGATAACACCACTGCCACTTGAATCTAGTCTTTGTGGTACTGGCTGTAAATAGATGTCTTGACAAGGAAACAGAAGTTTAGGATGAATCTTCAGGATGTTTGGTTTTGGTGGGTTTTTTGCATGCTATGCCATTAACTGCAGAATTTGCCCTGCTTCTGTTAGGCATTAAACATCTCCTGCTCCACTGGCTGCATCAAAAATACAGCTCCAACCTGTCAGGATTTGGCCTTAGTAGCAAACAGAAAGCAGATTATTATTTGGTAGCAAAGCATCAGAAATACCAGTGACGAGCACAAGTCATACTTCCGTTGTAAACAAGGGTATTGCCTTGTCTCCTGTGGTTTGCAAATCTTGAAAGAGATACTTGAGAGGGCCTGATTTTTTTCTTGCAGCCACTTAAGGCACTGTAACTATTGGCCTTTGTGGAAATGCCCAGTGTTTTGATCACCATCTGTGCTTATCTGTTGAAGAAGAGAGATTTAGTTGTGCTGGCTGCTTCCTCCTCAGAGTGTGCACAGTCCAGTGGTGGTCAGGAAGATGTGGTTTTAAGCAGTCTTCCCTTCAGATGGATTCTAGGATAAATTGCCCTCCTATTCATAAATTGGAGTGACCAGGCCAAATTATTTCATGGAATCTACCCTAGGGTGGCCATGGATTCTGGTGGAGCTTCAGAATCTCTGTGGTAACAGCCAAGCCTAGTAGACCGTGCCAGCCTTGCAGCATTTCAGTTCACTCTTATGAATGCTTTTCTTTTTTCCATTTCTGCGCTAACCCATTTGCTTTCTGTAGCTACCCAAACCATTTGGATCAGTGAGCAGCACCTCTTTTATGGTGCAATTAGAATGCTTTATTTATTTCCTGACATATTCTTGGATCATCTCTAGGGCTAATAGAAATCCAGTCCTGGTTTTAACTTGAATTTCTTTTGGTTTACATGTATGTATCATTTTAATTATTTTGATTTTGTGTCTGTGACTTTGCAAAGATTTGCACCAAGCCACTCTGAATTGTGTGCTTCCTCAATCATTTTGGTTTTTAAGGAGAATTAAAGCTAATGGCTTTACTTTGTAAACTGAAGAAAAGTTGTTCTGTAAACTGGTCATAAGCACCACTTTTACAGCCATGTTAGATGCAGAAGCATCTGCATGGCTGTACTATTTACAGGGAAACTGGGTGAAACTGGGAGTGGTTGGACAGCTGGGGACAGACCTGGGAGGGCTTCTTCTCCCACCATGTCGCAGAACCATGGCAGAGGCACTGGGCAGGTCTTTTGTACCCTCATCCATTCAAGAAAACCTCTTGGAAGAGCTATCAGAATGTGAAGAAGGTATTTCTTTCACCACCTCCTCAAGTCTTGTTTTTTACTTTCTAACTAACTAACTAACTAACTGGATAATTACCTAGATTGAGTGACTCCCCATCACACTGAATCTTTCTTCTCTTTTTACTCTGTCTCCCCTTCTTAAGATGATTTATTCTCTGTATCCATACATTTCTGTCATAAAATTACTGAGGGGGCTTCATCAGAGATATTCATAGTCATACAATTGTAGAATCACAGACTTGTTTGGGTAATAAACCGTTAAAGCTCATCTAATTCCACTCCCCTGCCACAGGCAGGGACACCTTCCACTAGAGCATGTTGCTCCAAGCTCCATCCAACCTGGCCTTGAATACTGCCAGGGATGGGGCAGCCACAGCTTCTCTGGGCAACCTGTGCCAGGGCCTCAGCACCCTCATAGGGAAGAACTTCTTCCTAATACCAAATCTCAATCTCCCCTCTGTCAGGTTAAAGCCATTCCCCCTTGTCCTGTCACTACAGGCCCTTGTCAAGAGCCCCTCTCCAGATTTCTTGTTGGATACTCTAAGTATTGGAAGGCTGCTCTAAGGTCTCCCTGTTTGTATTTTTGTGTCTGTCGTGGTTTAAGTCCAGTCAGCCACATAGTTCGCTCACTCACTCGTCTCTCTCTCTTCCCCCTGCTCCCCAGTCCCAGGGGTGTGGGGAGGAGAATAGAAAGAATGTAACTCCCACAGGTTGAGATAAGAACAGTCCAGTAACTGAGGTATAACACAAACTGCTACTGCTACCAACAATAATAATAATGATAAGGGAAATACAAAGGAAGAGAATACAACTGCTCACCACCCGACGACTGAGCCATGAACTCACTCTTCCGGGTTCCTGCCTTTAGTTTTTACATCCTGGGCATGACATGGTGTGGTATGGAATAGCTCTTTGGTCAGTTTGGGTCAGGCGTCCTGTCTCTGCTTCCTCCTGGCTTTCCCTCCTCCCTGACAGAGCATGAGGCTCAGAAAGTCCTTGGTCAGACTAAACATTACTGAGCGGCAGCGAAAAACATCGGTGTTATCAGTGTTGTTCCCAGGCCGAAAGTCAAAAACAGCACTGCACCAGCTACTAAGAAGGAGAAAAATGACTGCTACTGCTGAACCCAGGACAGTATCTAACATACTACCTTTATTAATTTATTATCTCTGAGACTATTACAGCTGTACTGGGAATATACGAGTCAGAAATAGGTGCAGGATAAAATGACTCCTTTGCATTCCCACACTGGCTTCCATTGCTGTCTGATCATCTCTATCCCACAGTTTCATTATTTCCACATGGTTGTCGGTGGTCTGACCTTGCCTTTCCTAACAGCACTGACTTGCTTTTCAAAATCATTGTTTTCTACTCTTGTTAGGTCTAAACCCCTTCCATTTCCAGGGGATACAAAGTCTAGGTGCCATAGCCAAAGCAAAACAAAACAAAGTAGATCAGCGAGTTGAATTTTAAATGCCGACTCACTTTTTTAATTTCAACTATTAGGATGAGGACAGGCACATGCCTATGTGAAGGACTTTGGCATGAAGGTACATAACTGTTAGCCCAAAGAACTCTTTTGAGGAGATGAATCTCATTGAAGGGACTTGCTAAGGTCAGTCTAAACTCCACACTGTGTGAAGTTTATGACACCTGGGTGTGACACTTAAACTAGCATGACTTTTATGTGTTACTTTTCCCTGGCAGTACCTTGGTTCCTGAACCCTCAGTTAGCGAAGTCCAAGCTCACATCTGGCTGAAACTATCACTTTATTAAAGATAGCAACTGAGGCAGAATTAAATCTCAGAGAGAAACAAGTCCATGCATGCATAACTGAATACCCAGATGGAAATAAAAATGCAAGCTCAAGCACGCTTTTGTTGGATTTGACAAGCCAAACTTGTGGACTTCCCAGGGCACCTTTGCCTGACATCCTATTGCTGAAGAGGAAAGGGAAAACCCACAGGTTACCAATACTGGCATGGAGCAGAAGAGTCTGGACTCTGCAGAAAACCATCTTCTGTATGATGAGGTAAGTTAAGGTTTGTCTTGTTGCTTTTCCAGGTTTGGTCTGTAGGTGTAAGAAACGTTCATGTTGCCTCAGAGATCAGACAAAGCATGATCCAGAAGAAGGCAATTTATCGAGAGAGGCTAGAACTGCAGCTTATAAGGAAATTATTTTTCTGCTTCACAGTCTCCTCACAGAGCTTCAGGAATTTTCCAATTCTAAAATTGGCTGGATGGGGCCTTGAGCAGCCTGGTCTAGTGGAAGGTGTCCCTGCCTGTGGCATGCGGGGGTGGAACTAGATGAGCTTTAAGGTCCCTTCCAAAACAAACCATTCTGTGAATTCCAGCTGAGAGGAAAAAATATCCAACTACACCCAGCCTTCCAGAGCTGTGAAACTGGAGTGCTTGTTTCAGTGGAACAAGTGGGTTTAAGGAACATGATTACCAACCATGTTTCTTAGAACAGAATACACTATGAAGCAGGGCCCCAGGTTTTGAGCAGAAACAGCATCATGAAGAGAATCTATCTCAGTCTTTACCTGCTCCTCCTGCATCATAAAATAACAAGGTAAATACATTTTTACAATGGCACATTTTTGTGGTGGTGTTTGGGTTTTGTTGTTTTTTTTTTTCTTAAATAGAGAAAATTGCAGTCTCGTAGGGGATGAGAAAGAGGTGATACTAGTTCTTCTTGGCATAAAATACAAGTAAGGGTAGACTGAAGCTATGACTACTACAGAATCTCTTTCTGCTACCTTGCAGGCAAGAGGAAACAAAAAAAGAATAGGAGAAATAAGAATAATGCTGTCTGTGGGTTGAATTTTTTATTGTTGTCTGCGAACTGGACAAAACTGTAGATGTAGCACAAACTTGTCACACATCGTGACCTTAGCATCTTGTGCTGACATCAAGCAGGTTAAGTTTAATTGGGGGAAAAAAACCCAAACCAGACATGATATCTGCACATCATGGAATTTTGTATTTCAGCTCAATAAAGCACTCAGATCCTGTAAGGGGAGTGGTAGCACTGAAGTCCACTTAGCCCATTTTGGTCTTTCACGATGGAGCAGACAAAGGCTCAGTGGTGGGAAAATGAGGAGGGTGAGACAGTAGCGACAGTGAACTGTATTACCTTTGGCCATTTTTCCTGCTAGCATAATGGCTTTAATATGACAGAGGGAAGCTTTAGGTATTAAGAAGTTCTTCCCTGTGAGAGTGGTGAGGCACTGGCACAGGTTGCCCAGAGAAGCTGTGGCTGCCCCATCCCCAGCAGAGTTCAAGGCCAGGTTGGACAGGGCTTGGAGGAACCTGATCTAGTGGAAGGTGTCCCTGCCCATGGCAGGGGTGTGGAACTGGATGAGCTTTAAGGTGCCTTCAACCCAAACCAGTCTGTTATTCTATGGTATCTGAGCATGCTTTCCCATCCATTACACATGAAAGCTATTAAGACCAAGTAAGTTGTAATTAACTTGACATTAACTCCACTTGCCTTAAAGGTTATGTCTAATAAATGCCACATTTCCCAGAAGAATTTGAATGTCTTGAACAAAATATACATTTGATGGGGCATGGAGTCTGAAATCAAGATTTCCCTTCCTGCAGATGCTGTTAAAAAACAGCTCCAGCCCCTCTCTGTGGTTGAGATAAATTAGCAGATTGCCACGAAGCAACCGCTCATTACTCTGACAGAGGAACTCCCTTTGGTTTCTGATGCGAGTATCTCACAACAAACCTTCAATCCAGAGTTGTTGTGATAAGCATAAGAAGCAAGCAGGATGTGGCCAAGGGTGATTGTGTTCAGCATTCAAAGATGATCATCCTGTACTGCATGTTAAATTACAGGGTGATCATGAGAACACTGAGTTTATTATCAATTGCACTAGCTCTGTCTTCTAGCAATGAAGAAAATTACCGCTACCCTTCATAAATTACACAAGATTTTATCTTGAAATATATCTTTTGCCTGCATGGTGCTATATGGTACATCCCTCATTAAGACCACCAACAAGACAGAAAAGCTACCCCAGAGGTCCTGTGTCAGTTCATCTTTTTGAACAGCCCTCCAGAGGAATAAAGACGCAGCATGCAGTGCACAGTTTAATTAGTTTATTTTTTAAAGTCCTGTCAGAAATACAGCTGTGCAATTAATTGCAAAATATATATTAAACAATCTATTGATATTTCCAAAGAAAAAGGAGTACTTTCATTCTGTTCAAATGCAAACTAATACAAACCTTTAACACTGACCCCAGAATCATGTTTTGCATCCATCATCAATGTATTTGATGTGAAAGCATCTCTAAGTAAGAACAGAAAGGCCACCTTCATTTTGTTTCATGGGCAAGTTTAACCCCATAGCAAACATGACCAGGCGTATCATGCGACTAGTTCAAGTCTATACATCTCACATTATCTGAGCTCCCACATATACATTACATACCAACATCTTTAGAAAAAGAGTTCTCCCTGCCCTGCAGGGGAAGACATTCAGAGGCAAAAAGGAAAACACATCTGCAATATATTATAATGGGAGAATTTGTGCCATAGCAGCTTTGCAAAGACATGTATTAAGTATGGCTGGCTTAAACCACATTCGAGACAACTGAAATGTGGGAGATAAAAAAAGCTAAGCCACTCTCTAAACCACCTTGAGATCCAGTAATGCTGCAAGGCATCAAGAGTTACAGACCTAAAGAACCCCGTTCCTGAAGAAATTATGCAGGTAAGTGGTTAAATCCTCTAATTACTTCCTACTTGTTTTAGAAACAGCTCTCAACCCTGCATACCTTTCTACTTCCATTTAAGTAGTTCTAGCAATTGCACGTCAATCCATCATGATAAAATGATTTCTCAAAAGGTGAGATCTGGAGGAACGTGAAGAGAGGCTGCTTCAGTGAAAATGCATTTTCACATGGAAACTGAATCTCTTTGTGCTAACCTTAGAAAAGTTCAAATACAAGATAATAGTCACAAAGAATATACATTGAGATGGCAACGATGTAGACTCCTGAATTCTTCCATTAGCTGAAGTTCTTATTTGTAAGAGAAAGTTCTGGAACTGACATTAAAATGAAGAGTAGCTTGGAAGGGGGGGAAAGAAAGAGGAAAACAGAATAAACATATGAATAAACATTAGCATTTATAATTTTTCATGAAAGTAAGATGTAAGTGATACTTAGCAAATTAGCTCTGGAGCCTCTGATGTAAAATTCTGGCATTACAGTAATTTGGAATCACTCGGAGTTCTGCCTGGTAATACTAAAATACAAAACCAGTAGAATAGCAGCAGTGACTAAAACTGTGGCCCATGCAGTATTACATATGCATTAGCATTCTATTCGCTATTGGTTTGTGTTACTGTACAGCATTAACCCAAATCATTTAAACTCCTGAACCCAACACCAAACTGAGGCTCCTCTGAAGGCAGAAGTATGTCAGATCTAGCAGATAAGTTGATAACACAAAGCTTCAAAAGGAAAGAAAGTATTAATGCACTTGGTGGGCCTTGGGTATAAATTATTAGAACACAGATTAAGGACATTTGTTGTTAGGATCAGTAGGGTTGAGAAAGTAACTGTGGCAGGAAGAAGCTCTCAAATTACAAGTCTCCTGCTCCCCCACCCCTCAAAAAAATGAAGAGAGGAGAATGGTAGTCTTTGAGCATCTTGAAAGAACATGGATAGCTAATATAGCTTGAAAATGACCACAGTACTAGTGTACAGTGTCTCGTGGTTACAGTGGGCCTGGGCACTGTCATGCGCATTAAAAGCTCTTGGTTAAGAACGTTTTAACTACTAGGAGTTGTCTAACTGAAGGCACTCTGAAACAATCCTGCTAATAGGATGAAGCCGTTCAGTATAAAAACTACTTAAGAGGTTTAAAAAGGCAGTTTTAAAGCCTGGATCTCTTTCTGTTTTGAGTAATGTATGCTCACCTATCCTCTAAACACACAGAATACACTCAGTCAGTCAATGACTGACTGAATTTACCATCAGTTAGGAAGTTCATGTTTCACTAGTAACAATACTCCATTTAACAGAATTCCTCTTCAACTAATAGGCTCTATCTGCAAAATCAACTTCAGTCATCTGAATATGATGACGGAAGTGGTAGGTTGGGTCCTGGAATTTTTCATCCTCCCAAATCCACACACTGTAGTAGTCCTTCATAAGCTTTGTATGTTTTTCCCCACTGATGATACCCATGGCATTGATTTGATAAGGCCAAATAACTGGAATACTCTTCAGGATCTTTTAAATTGCAGTGTCTCAAGTCTTTAGGTTGCTTCACTAGGTTAGAGAAATAATACACATATGCTTATGTATCGCTTGGTTCTTTCTTCAGTATCAGGCTCTACACTTAAGTTACGGGATGGACAAAACCTTTTTCTTTACTCCTTTTAAAGACAAGAGGCAGACTTCATCAGCACCATGGTTAAGTTGACGTTTTTAGCACCAGTGAATATGAACTACTCAACTTTGGTCAAAACTAACATTTTTTTTTGGCATACATGCAATCAATAACAGAAAGCAGGAACATACACAAATGTTAGTAAGCACCTGAATTCTTGCCATAGTGAATCTAGTGTTTGGTAACTATGGATTTTCTTCCTAAGAGCAAATGGGATTGCAATTTCTCCTCACAGTATCAAATTAACAGGTTTTTCTTCTCTCTCCAAAGTGTTAAGGGTGGCCTGGCTCCTGTTGTCTAATGGTACAGGAAATACCCATAGCAGACGGATGTTGATATGGCCCCCGAGAATTCACAGGAGACAACAGAACTAAGTCATCCACAACACCAAGATTAAGATCACTCACACAGCTGCAGATCACAAGTTCACCTTTGGTACACATTCAGGTTTCAACAACAGTAAACCCAATTCTGCATCACCCTATGCAATTGGTACGTACCTTCACTCATGGATCCAACTCACAACCTGAAAAATATCCAGCACCAGGAGATCCCACCAACACAAAGGTATCTCATTCAAATCCTACACCTTTACCTCTCTGGTGATGGTGACTGACATTCTGGGCCCAGAGCACGCACACACAAAAAGATTTATCAAAATAAAGAATTGGGGGCACTTTCAGAACACATTAAAATATCTCCTCAGTAAACTCAGAGTTATTCAGCCTTCTCCACAACACTACCATGTCTTTCGGAAATACTAGAGTCAATTCTACATCAACATGCAACTTCCTGAAGAGAACTGCACAGAAGGGAAGGGTCAAAGCATACCTCAACCCTAGGCATTCTGAGCAAAGCCTTAACCTGACTTCAGATTTCATGAGAAGCATAGCCAATGCAAACTTGTAGGTAAGTCAATACAGAGAACTGTCTCAACAGCCCCAAGCACTGTGAAAAACAAAACTAACAAAAAACCCCTCATGTGCATGAGTTTAGCTATTTCCCTGATACCCTATCTATTCCAAGGCACTGAGGTGAAGAGTTACAGGTCTTTTCTGATGAAGTTTCACCTCAGATGTACAGATATGTCAAGAGGACTTTCCTGTTAAGGCAGTCGAGTTTTGATTGACAACACTTCATTTAGTTAGCTTGCTACAGAAGTAGCTTATTACTTTAATAGAGAACAATACCAAATAACTGAATACATGACCTCATACAGAAAAAAAGTATATCAGCAACAACAAGATTCTATTCAGGTGAAGATCAACTATGTTGGCAATTATGATCCTTTACAAACATATATGGACGATGAAGCATAATCTGTGGTGGAAGAACATGACAAGTGGCTCCACTCCTCTGGTTAAGACTTTCAAGTTACATAGCTCCATCAGCACTGCGAGCTTGAAATCCTTCTCTGCGGAGACTGTTTAAATCTAGACGTGTTAGAACTTCACAGCGCACCAGAAGCGTATCATCCTTTACAAAGGTTCTTTGTTTCAAGGTTTGCAGGTGCATGAAAGTCACATAACCAAACCCTTTAGGATTGCGGTGAATTGTTGGTCTCTGGAAGGCTAGTAACTCTGGCTTGGCCTCCATTACTTCTTCATGATTCTGCCTGTCAGGGCCTTCTGATTGATCCAAAATAGAAAGTCGTATAGTGCCTTGGAAGGGCCAAGGCAGATGGCTGTCATATTCTCCTTGCATAGTGTGGACGAACAGAGAAATAAAATTAGCACACCGCTGAGCATTTGGTAACTGGATATGCAGGCGCAAACACAGCTTGTAGCCAGGCTTTCCAGTATAGAAGCCAGGACTGTGCATCACAACAGGTCTCTCTTCTTCCTGGGCTTTCTGAAGTCCACTGAAGTTCTCAATCTTCCAGATATAAATACCATTACATTGCTGTGCTTCCATTTCAGTAATCTTTCCCTCCAAATTTCGGATAGTACGTTTCAGTTCTGCCATGTGAGTGTTCTGAGTCTCCATTTTAGCAATGAGTTCTCTGATCTGGTGATCTTGTCTTACCAAACGACCTTCCAACTGCTGAATAGTTTCTTTGAAGTTTTCAACTTCTGGATTACAATCATATGTGGCATGTGACGCATGTGAGAAGAGGGCAGGCTCAAAGGGTAAGCCATTGATGAAGGGTACAGGATTTGCTGCAGTAACACTGATGTTTTGAAAACTCTGAGCCATCATCCTCATGTGAACCTGAGTGAACTCCTGCATGTGTCGTGCCAGTTCATTCCTTTGCATCTAGAATTTAAGATATGTGGAATTAGGAATACATCAAATGTTATCAGCAATCCCATCTTAAACGTGGCTGGGAAGAAAACCAAACTAGTGCCTTCTGTTATGTGTGAAAACCTGGAATATGAATCAAGGACAGGTGATGTGACAAAGTAGCACTTCACCAATGGAGGGTTCCAAATTTAAGATTACTGTTACGGCAAATGAGAAAGACAATTCAAATGCCAGTGGGCACGTACTGTTCAACTCAAAATAGTGACATGGTAAAAAATAGTGTTAGTGATACACATGCATTTCCTGTTTTTTTCTGTCTTATAAATCAGCAATGTATTCCCTTCACTGATTTGCTAAAACACTCCCCCATACCAAACACAAAGGTGCATGAAAACTGATGTAGAAACACTGAAGGGAAGAGATCCATTTTTACAAAGAGGTATTAAGCAACTAGAAATAAGATTATCCAGCTTAAGTAATTTTCAGATCTACTCAAATTTAAATCACTGTCAGGGTTTCTTCACCGAGCCCTAAGAGCCATCGCTCTATTCGATCAGAACTTTGGAAGGAATGCTAGAAGCTACTCTATTGCCATGCAAGCTGAGCAAACACTGACAGATGAATAAAAGCAAGTTATCAAGCAAATCACTCATAGAGTTTTTTTAAATTTGAAGAGGACTTTTAAAAGGCAATGGATGACCATGTAGTGGTTTACAATCAAGATGCCTCAAAGCAACAACGACAAAACCCCAACCACCCGAACCCCCCCCCCCCCCAAATCACTGAGGATTTGGGCTGATGAATGAGACCATAGGGAAACACATTAAGAAAAACCCCAAACAACAAACACGTGCAGAAGGTCTGCAGTTCCTTGTTCTGACAAAAGGCTTACCTTTTCTGGACACCCAAAAGCACTGTAAAAACAAGGCACTGGGGCAGTAGGGCAATCATTGTCATAATGGTTAGGCATCTAAAACAAATCAGATTTGAAATTCATTTTTCAATCGAGAGTTTTATTCTTTTATACCATCCTAAAAGAATACGACTCCATGGACTTTGAATACGCAGCGGAAGTCAGATCAGTTTACACCAACATAATTTCTCAAAGAAACATGGAACTTTTGAACCGAAGTGGTAACATGATAAAAATTCTACCTCCTTGTATGTACATTGACAATTCTTTACCTTTGTTCTCACAGAAGGCATCGGAAAGCATTCAGGTTTTCTTGCTAGAACAAACGCCCTTCGTTTCTAGCCTATCCTCGAAGCTAGATCACAGTCCATTTAATAGATCCACACAGTCACGGAGGAACAGAATGGCTTGGGTTGGAAGGGACATTAAAGACTCCAGTTCCACCCCCCTGCCACTGTCAGGGACACTTTCCACTAGACCAGGTTGCTCCAAGCCCCCTCCAACCTGACCTTGAACACTGCCAGGGATGGGGCATTTCCTTCCTTTCTGAAGCACTACTTGCCTATACTTCTATCTGTCTTGATTATCCTCTTCCTCAAAAAGCTCAACATACTTCATTTTTTTTGTATGGTCTGTGTTTTCCAGACCCAATTATCTCACTGGTCAGGATCCTCCCTATCCATCCCCACCTCAAAAACTGGACAGCTCCAGCTGAGGCCTTACAAGCCCTAAGCAGAGCAAAGGATAATACGGTTCGTTATTCTACCTTACAACACATTTTTGCCTTTGTCATTACTGAACTCAATCCTGGTTTTTAGAATATTTTTCCAATTTGACAAGTTCATTCTTAATTTTAACAGGGATGGGCTGTAAATTAAAACACATTTATCTTCCTGGTGATGGGGTTATTCAATAGAAGAAACAGTAGTGACTATTACAATAGCAACAGAGCAGCAGAATTCCAGCCAGCATGTACAGTTTGCTAGTGAATTATTTATAATTAATTTCCAACAACAGCTAATTACAAACACTCTCCTTGCCTGCCCAAATGAAAGCCTTGGTTTCTAATTTCAGCCATAAGCACTGGCAGCCTGGCATTCTTTAGCCTCCACTCAAGATCAAGATCACACAGCATGGCCCCAGTCAAGAAGCAATATAGCTAAATGTGCTTTGCAGCCAAAAAACCCAGAGGCTTACCAGACTGCAGCTGAAAACTGAAGCAACATTTGAAAGAGCATTACACCTGCACTGGATGAAACATTTTCAGGCAGAGACAGGTAAAGATTTATTGGCTAGTAGACAAACCATTTCTTTAAATTACATCTCACATTAAACAAGTAATGTACATGCAAAACATCCGCCACAGATTAAACAGAGCAAGGTAGTCTCTTACCTGCTCTCTGATGAGCACTGTGTTGCAATATTCACAAAATACATTGGCAAGCGGGCATGTTTGGTCATGAAGCTTAGTTAACCAACAGAAGAAAGAGAAGAAAGAAAGAATCAATGACGTTACACAGTTTAAAAAGATGGCCAGTTACTTCTGATGCCGTTATCTTTACTTACATTCCAATTTTGCACTTAGCTGTATGCAACTGTGATAAAACACAACCATATAAAGAACTAGAAGCTCAAAAAGGAAAGGACAATCCTCAGTATCGCCCAAATAAAGAAATGCAGAGCCAGGAGAAGAATTCAGAAATTATCTTGGTCTTTTATGTGAGTAGATATCCCCCAAAAATGCACCTCCTGACACATCCTTTCTGCCAGGCGTAAGAACTGTAAATGCAAATACTGCTTCGTGTGTCACTTTGGCAGTAGGTATTGGCCTCACTGATGGGAAGGCCAAAATTCAACAGTTCTTACTCAAGTCTGTTCGCCTGCAGGGCTCCAAATAAGTTTGTATTTAAGCACAATCCTCTCTCCAGCTTTTGGCTATTCTACACTAATGACCTGAGTTTGTAGCATCTCACCTGTGCAGCACTAAGCGCTCTTCTATACCACATATTTCTTTAAAAAATTCCTTTTTTTTTTTTTTTAAACTGATATTCTGTTACAAGCAAACCCATATGAATGAGGGTTGAAAAGCCGAGGCTTATGCCAAGTACCTCTTTATCTTCATAGGCCATAGATGTGGCACAGTTTGGGCAACAGACTTGACGCCTTGGACACTCCTGTGTTATGTGCTCTTTCAGGTGGTTCTTCTGGAAGGCTCCTTGGCACTGTGGGCATTCCACAGTGGAAAACTCACACTGCAACTGATGGTCCTGAACAAGGACAAAAGAGGGATTTGATATTATAAACAGGTACAATGGTCTCATCTGTTCTCAAGATAAAGTACAGCACAAGAGGAATGAACTGTAATCCTTCCTTCAGGCAAGTAAATCCTTATAAATTTATGCTGACTTTACCCATGTTATTGTCCTGCTACCAAGATCAGGACTTCATGTATTTAGAGCCTTAACAATGCTCTTGGGTAAAAATTCAGCTCTACGTTTGGCCTTTTCACTTTGCATTTTATTTTCCAAAAGAAAATATTTCAACTACTGTATCTAGCTGCTTTGAAACAATATTAAACTGACTTTAGGGAATCTGTGTGAAGCACAGATACAGATCAAAACAAACATGACTGATCCAAAAGAGAAAGCTGCACCAGTGCAATTTTTATGCACTCCAATGTTCACTTGCGAATGACCTGATTACAGTTACAAGCTGTTGAATAAACAGTGCACTGAATCGGCATAAGCATGACCATCTATGTTATTCCGAATTTTGACTTGCCCATGAAAACCAGGTTGCATGTTTTCCAAGCCAATTCTCACCTCTAAATGCCTCAGCTCCATCTTCATATTGCAGCCCTTGTTAGGACACTTCACCGTTAATGACAGGATTTCCCGTTTAGCAAAGTTGTCAGGAAAAAGTTGATTTTCAAGCAGAATTTCATTGTCTACCGGACATTTGTGACCTGCATCTCTGTAATGCCAAAAAGAAAGGAGAAAGATACTCCAAGTTCCCTTTGCCCTCAGTTTAAAGTATTTTTACATTAGCAAGACATTAGTGGCCAAATTATACCACATTAAGGAAGTCTTTGAAAAAAATGGCATTTATGTGACATTTAGCAGAGAGTATGCATTGTACATCAGAGAATTGTCAACACACAAGTTCCACTAGAGGTGGCATGACTGGGCTGGCAGCAGTTTCTAACTCAATAGCTTTTATCTGGACAAATGCCAGACGGATACTCTGGAAATAAACTTGAGGAGGATGTAAAGAAACTGAGAACTTATGATCCCATTTCTGCAAGTAATAACATAGCTCAAACAATGAAGAATATTTCACATACTATTTCAAAGCAATCCTTTAAAGATCCTTGGGCCTTCTCGCTTTCCCTTCTCACTTTATAAACAGCCAAGATGCTGACAGCCGAGCAAAAGCACAAACGTCTTTTGTTGCTCCAGATTCATTTCATCTATTAGGCATTACTTTTCACATAGCTCATTTCACTGTTTTTCTTGGACAACCATTTGATCATCTTTTAATTTGCATATTTATACAGCAAAGAAAGATGGAAAAGACTTATGACTCAAAAATTACCATGACAAGTATTAAGTACTGGAAAACTCCTTATAGCAGCTTTCCAAGAACCTAAAGGGGCCAACAAGAAATCGGGAGAGGGACTTTTTACAAGGGCCTGTAGTGACAGGACAAGGGGGAATGGCTTTAAGTTGACAGAGGAGAGACTGAGATGAGATATTAGGAAGTTCTTCCCTGTGAGGGTGGTGAGGTGCTGGCACAGGTTGCCCAGAGAAGCTGTGGCTGCCCCATTCTTGGCAGTTCTCAAGGCCTGGTTGGACAGGGCTTGGAGCAGCCTGGTCTAGTGGAAGGAGTCATTTGTGGCAGGGGGTTGGAACTGGATGAGCTTTCAGGTCCCTTCCAAACCAAACCAGTCTGCGATTCCATGAAAATGACACTGGATTTGGAACTGGGTGTTGCATCTGAAGCCATTTTAACAGCAAACAGACTGGAAGTTGTTGCTAACTGGCACAAGTTTGGGGTCCGATGGTGGAACAGGAGTGCACGCAACATGCACAAGAGAACAGCCTGTTCCACTTTGTCAGGTTGTCTACCTGCATTAAACACAAGAATCATTAGAAATGGAGTAAAAAAGGGATTCACCTCTACCAAATCTTCCTTTAAAAAATATCCAGTACCAGCTCATTTCTGAAAGCAGCAGGTCAAAGTATCTATTCATGAGTAATACAGTTGAAGAGGCATGGAGATCAAAGCTTCTGAGCTGAAGAGCTAATGGAAACAGCCATAAAATGGAAAAATACATGGGCCAGAAGAATGTCACAGAGCAGTTGTGGTGGAAAGATCAAAGGCCAGAGCCTTGACATTGCTCAGAAGCAGGAGGGGAAGTAGAACCTAGTGGGCCGTGGAGACCAGGAGGGAATTAGTGTTCATTGTTGGAAAAGGAAATAATTGCTCAGCAACTCCATCAGCAACATTGCTAGAGGAAGTGGGGGTAAAGCTGAGACTTCAGAAAGAGACAATGAACTTCCTTTCCTAGGTTGTGCTCACCACAAGTCCGACAGTCATACTCCTAAATAAGTGAAAAACTGAAAATACCTAGTGTGCAGTTTTGTTTCCTAGCTCCCAGGGTTAGGATCAGAATGCTGGTCACAGCCCAGGAACATTCCCTCACCTCACAGACAACCTACAGTAATCAGTTCTCACAGGTGTACTTCAAATCCTTGTTTAGTGAAGCTCTGCAGGCCTGTTGAGAAGACAGCAGCCTTATTTCAATGCAGAAAAGCTAATCATGTGTAAAAAGAGCCAACAACAGATTAATTTGGAATACTGAATGCCGGATCCCCAGTTTAAATGATTAGCAGACAAAGGGTAAAATAAGAATGAATGGCAGATTTCCAGTGATTATAGTAAGGAAAAAGCAATAACACTGTAATATATTAATCACAGAACCACAGAATGGTTTGGGTTGGAAGGGACTTTAAAGCTCATCTAGTTCCAACCCTGTCACTGTGCCAAGAGCCTCACTACCCTCACAGGGAAGAATTTCTTCCTAATATCCAATCTCAGTCTCCTCTCTGTCAGGTGGAAGCCATTCCCCCTTGTCCTGTCACTACAGACTTCAAACACCCTTTACAAGTATAGGGACTGTGTTTAAAAGGCTGCTTAGATTCATCTACAAAGATGTTGCTACACATCTTCTATCACACAACTGAGTTTAGGCACCAATTTATGTTCCGCTGGAGGCTTTTCTATGCTGTAATTACACACTCGGGTGTGCCCTGCGAAACAGTACCTGTGAAACAATAATCATCTGCTACAAAGCACAATGAATATTCCTATAATTTCCCTTGAAATTAAAATACAGGAATGAAAAGTAAAGCCATAGAATTTTGCTTGAAGAAAAAGCCTACTCTGATTTTATCAGCTGAGAATTTGAGCCCAGAAACTGAACACAGCTGGCACGCACTGCTAGCTCTCAAAGCTTTCCTTGCTGCCCCTTATCAGCTCATAATTCTGCTTTACCAATAAACAGAGGTTCTGATATTTGGTGAGGTCTTCTACAAGCCCTAAATCAGCATTGACCTAAGATGCAAGAAAAGAAAGACTGGAGTGAAACTTAATTAGTTACTGCATCTGAACTTGGTTCTTCCAAGATTTCTCATCGAGTGCCTTCTGGAAAGTAACATTTGTAAGCTACACTTTGTAGCTTCTTAGGTAGGTAAGCTTCTTTACTACCATGACTCATAGCCCTTCAAAGCACTTCAGACAGAGTTATTTAAAAAGATGCCAAGACTTTCTGGGAGGGAAACTTCTTTGTGTGCTCAAACCCATCTGTTCTAATCCGGTCCCTCAAACTGTAAGATCTGAGACTTTGAAAGCGTTAGAAGAAAAAGAAATCTTTCGAGTTGTAACCACAACTCCTTCAACACGGACAACTACAGCTGTTTGTGTAAGTCACAGGGAGCAATTCATCAAAAACTGCCTGCCCATCCTTTGTAATTTAATATCCTCAATCTCTGGGCTCATTGAGCTGGAGAGTGTGTAAACAAGGAATAAACGAAGCAAATTTTTACCCTGATCAAATAAAGGCTGTGACAATCAATACATACATTAAAAAAAAAAAGTCACTTTCCATTTTCATTTTAGCTCTGCAGAAGCTTCCCAACGACATCAATCATTATAGTACTGTAGACATTACAAACTCCAGTATGAGCAAAAGCTTCTCGTCACTGAAACTGCTTGAAACTGTTTGCGGACCTGGAACTTTGAGCAGAGCGACTGCTCTGTTAATTGAAAAAGGAAGAGAAATCAGTTTCCATGCCTGGGGTTGAAAGAAGGAAGTTTCTCTACCTGCTGTGAAACGCTGTGTTCTGAGCACGGGTTCGCTGCAGTTCCTCACTCAGTCCTGTGGTAAATTCTAACCAATGACTGTAACTGTGCCTCTCAGCAGCAGAATAATAAATGGTAGAGTACCTAAAGCTCTTGCAACCTACAAACTCATGATATTTTGGCCATACATGGTATTTATCAGAAAGTATCCTTAGTGAATTATAAATCCCCAGAGTTCTATTAGCACTCACTCGTAATTCACCTCAAGCAGCTCTACTCAGTTTACACTGTCCTTAAGCTATTCTGCTTTGGTAAGTGAATTCCTTCTTAAAAGCAACTTCCATGAATTTTCCTTTACCTTATGGATTTGACAATACAGCCTTTGCAAAAACGGTGACCGCAGGGTGTCTGCACTGCTTCACGAAGAGCCATCAAACAGATTGGACATTCATATTTGCTTTCCAAGGGAGGATCAAACTCCACATCATAGCCTTGTGTTTCCTCTGTGAAAGAACTCTGAGGATTTCCAGTCCCACTGCTGACACTGTCTTCTTTTGCTCCAGCGCTGCAGGCACTGGCCATGGCTGCACAGCAGCCGCTCTCCACGTCTCGGGCTCCACTACTGTTATCGCTGTAGAGTAAGCTCATAGTAGCAAGTCAAGTGCTACACAGAAACACCCTGCAAGATGACAAAAGGATGTGTTAATTTAGAATACTCCAAGACTTTCCTTTCCAGTCAAATCTAACTAGAAATATCTGGTTCTACTAAAACCGCTGGTGTTGTTTTGTCCCAGTTTCTGTTACCTATCGTTTTTACTTACCTTGTGATACATAGGAAAAAGCACTGCATCCTGTCAGCCTAATTCCAACAAAACCACACCTTTCAGGAACGCTCATCTGACCCCCTAATTTCTGTAAAAAGAGGAATACTCTTTGCTATGCTTACTGAAAATGCCTCTTTACCCCTTCAGTATTATTTACTTCTAAAACATTCAAATAGAATTTGCATTAAAAAAGCTATACAAAACCAAGTTCTATTGGACGACGATAGCTTAATTCCATATTTACCTTTGCAGTGAATAAATGTTATTCGACATTTTCTGTACACAGTGATCCACAGGACAGGTTTCAAATCACTTTATGTGCATGCCCACAAGTCCAGGTGCCCAAACCAAACAGATGTTGCGATGCAAATGAAACTGAAATATACAGCACTGCTGACAACCTTCAAGAACCGCCAACATGACTTTAAATTGTGCAAGAAGCTACAAATGAGGTAAGATTAATACTCCCACAGCAAAAAAGCTACCTACAAACCAGCAGTACTCCGAGTTCATGCTCCTTTTTGATGATGAGAGAGCTTCAAACAAAGGTCTGAACAACAAATATGAATTTTTAAAGTCCAAGAAATTTTCATTAAACTTCATTTTTTAACGGGTACAACCATTTTCTTAGAATCCTCCTGTGGCTAGTTTTCTACATAAATGACATTCCTTTGAAACACAGAGGTTATCACAAGGTGCAAGGCAGTATGATTAGGCTGAGGGCTACAGGAACAGGCACGTGAAACAAGCCTACTAAGCCCATGATAGTTTGATCTTCTTTTGCACAGCAGTATAGGCAAAGGTCTCTTAAAATAATATGAAATAACAGATACTGCCAGGGATGGGGCAGCCACAGCTTCTCTGGGCAACCTCTGCCAGGGCCTCAACACCCTCACAGGGAAGAGCTTCCCAATATCTCATCTCAGTCTCCTCTCTGTCAGGTTCAAAGCCATTCCCCCTTGTCCTGACACTACAGGCTCTTGTCAAAAGCCCCTCTCCAGATTCCTTGTCAGTCCCCTTAGGCACTGGAAGCTGCTCTAAGGTCTCCTCAGAGCCTTCTCTATGCTGAACAAGCCCAGCTCTCCCAGCCTGTCTCCATAGCAGAGCTGCTCCAGAGCTTGGAGCATCTCCGGACTTCCTCCAACAACTTCACGTCCCTCTTGCGCCGGGGGCTCCAGAGCTGGATGCAGGACTGCAGGGGAGTCTAACGAGAGCTCCCTCAACGGCTTAGAATGGAAGCAGAAGAATCAATGCTTAGAAAGATGCTCTGTGACAGAGACATTTTTTCTTAGGCTGCTATCAGTAGGTCTCTTCTCTGGAGAAAAATAAATCAAACCAAACCTACTAGCTCCCATTGTTAAACTAGCATAACTTTGATTTACCAGCTGCTGCAGAGGATGATTAGCCCCCTCGTGAAATCAGTATTTTCCCAAAAATCACAGTAGCTAACTTAGGCCAGGGGAGGGGGAATGCTGGCATGCAGGATATCGGAATCCACCAGCCAGCCTAGGACAGAAAGATTCACATTATTCTAAGCTACAAGGGTATATTTAGTGAGACTAAGAAAGGGAAGAGGAACATGTATCCCTTTAGCAGTGTCATAAAGGAAGTCAGGAAGTTGCAAAGAGGAAAATACAATAGCTTTAGCCAAGTTCAGCTGTCACATTAATTGCAAAGAAGTGCGCAACTCTTCCCTTGGGCTAATCCTAGGAAAAAAACAGACTCTTTGAAATACTGTTCTTACAAGGAAGTACCCAGGATCTGACTCAGTAAAATCTCGACAATTGAAGACTTGGAAGATTTAAGTGCTGTGCAAGTGGTGTTCTCTTTGCCTATTTAAATTGTTTCTACAGACATAGCAGGTATGTACAAGAAGTTCACAGAAACAGAAGTCCTATAGCAGAACCATTTGAATGAACGGCTCATTGCAACCAGTCACCACCACAGTCTCACACAAAAATCCCCTTATTCTGTGATAACTCCACTCCCAACATGCAGCTTTTTGTCTGCATATGACCAAGGGGTTCACCAAAAAAAAGTGCTACTATCACTGTCTCTTCTCTTGAAATAGGGCAATTCAGGCACAAAGAGGCAACTTAAACAAGACACAGATCTCTTAAATTTTGTTCATGTTTTACTAAGAGGGTTCCTCCCCCTCTTATCCATTTCATCTTATCTGTGATGAAAATCCTCCTTCCTCCACACGTTTAGGTGTGAGGCAAGGAACAGTTTTCCAAATCAATATCCACACTGCTATTACTCAGACCATTAACCAAGGCCTGATTAATAGTTTAAAGTTATTCTCTACAAGTTGTAACTATGTTAGTAGGAATTGCTTCGGTTTCTTGTGGCACTTATTTTATCCTCCAGGAGTAGAAACATAGATCCAATCTTGAACAGAGCGGTGCTAGAGCAAGCCCAATTTTATTTGGAATGTTGATGACAGGCCTTTCCCTTGATGAAGGTGGAACAGATGGTTCCTGAGCCTGCTGAAACAGTTTTGCATGTTCCTCCCTTGGGGAATTCAAAAAGCTTTCAGGCTAGAAGAGAATGGATTTTAAACCCCAACTAGTATATATCCCCAAATTCATATCGAATTGCTACCCTTCTTTTTCAGTTACCAAAGAGATGACCAGTGAAGTAAAAACCTAACAAACACTCTCCCCAAACCACATTGTTTCTTCTTCTTATTGATAATAGCTGATATTGCTCCTCCGTGCTGAACAAAATTGAGTCAAATACAACAATATGCAAATACTAATTCATAACAACTTGCCTGCACCACAGCCTTCAGAATTTATCCTGGTAGCCTGCTCTAAGGCTTTTTTTTGTTTGGACAAGATTTAGTCTTCAGAGGAACAACTGAAATGAAACTGGATCATTATTACATGGTAATTCTTGGTTCTGCTAGTGTGGAGTTTCTCAGGCAGAAGAACCTTTGAAACTATGTTTAGTAACGTACCTGAAATGCCCGCTTCTAGAGCTAGGAAGTCCTACCAGACTTGCCAAGTAGATGGATAATGGGTTTTAGCTTGTCCACACAAGGTACCCAAAGTCCTTGGGCCAGGGAAGGCTGATACTGCTCTCCAAGGCAACAGCTGTGTTGTGTGACAACAGAAAGGACGGTGCTTTCCATGCCAAATGGTAATGTGCAGAATTTATCGGTCAGTATTTGTGCTGCAGAAATGTGGACTGCCCTAAGGATCAAGCTGTCGTGCCCCAGCAAAACCAGTTAAGTCTACAGGGAGTCCCCATGCCACTCTTCCAACTCTAACATCAAACCATAATGCAGCCTTTCTTCAGTAAGCACCCTGTGCCGTGTTGCTATTTACACAGTTACCTTACAAAGTGATTAGGTTAATCTGAAATAGCACCGTCAGACCAGAAGAGCAAACTCCTGCAAGAATAAACATACCTTATGATTCACAAAACCAAGCTCAAAACAGAATGAAAGCCCCTGTATTTTAAAATCAACATATGCAACAATATTCAGTACTCCTATTTGCGAAGTCCCATAATGTAATGGAGCTTAAGCGGGACGTCTACAGATTCTCACGCTCCAAAGACCAACAGGATTAATTTACAAACTTTCTAAATCAAAGGCAAAAAATACTGGTACCAGACAATACCTTCAGATTGCCTGGAAAATTACGCTATAATTAGAGTAACAGGGAGCAAATAAAAGTAATTTATCCATTGTAACCTATTTACACTGAAATATGAAACAATACCTTTGAGCACTTAGCAAAGATAAAGGAACACAGTACAGAGAGTGCACGAAATAGAAAATTTTAGTATTAATCAGGAAGTACTGGGTACAATTAATTTCCACATGCCTTTTCCTAGGAAATTAACTCTGAGTAGTCATATAAGTAAGGAAATCGATCTAGAAGACTATTCCAAATCCCTTTTCTTACTTGAAGCTCACAAACATAACTAATCACACAGCCATTGGGAGAAATCCTTTCAGTGCCTTCATGGACTGGAAGACCCTTCTTCTGCTTTGCCAAGGACAGTTTTGTACATAGAGGTTTCTGGGTCATGAGACTGACAGACCAGTGGAGTGACTTTGGATCATTTGTTTATGAAGCAATACCTGCTACACTTATTCCCAAGCACATTAATCAATGGTCTACTGACAAGTGATAAGTGCTGCGTTTGCACTGTGAGGTTCGTAACTACTATCACTGCGGCCTCATCCAGGCAGAACATACAAAATGATGCAAGCTCCTTTTAATTAATACCTATAAAATACTTTCATTTCAAAGCTATCACATAGACAGGCAAGCCAAAGCAATAGGATATTCAGGCAGGACTTATAACTGCAAAAACCAAATTCTGGTTTCTTGTAGAAGTCTGCAATCATTTTGCTGAGACAGCAACTGGTTTTGGTTTTCCTAACGGCAGTAACCTTTTGGACTTCCAAGTCTCCTGGATAACCACTATGCTTATCATTTAAACATGCGAATCTAATGACTTAAAATAGTAACATTTGAGGCAAAAGCAATCAAATAACAACACTGAAAGCTCATTAGACACAAGCAACAGCTCCTGTCACTGGAGCAGAGCAGCCTTGGCGGGTGCTTCTGAAGCCTTACAGGTAACTTCCAGGATCACCTGACCAAGAACCCTGTGGCTGCCCCATCCCTGTCAGTGTCCAAGTCCAGGTTGGACAGGGTTTGATGAAACCTGGTCCAGTGGAAGGTGTCCCTACCCATGGCAGGGGGTTGGAAATGGATGAGTTTTAAAGTGCCTTCAAACCCAAACTATTGTGCAACTCATTCTATGATACTGTTTCTAAACTTGATAGCTCTATATTTTTGTAAAGAGTGACAGTACCTTGTGGCAATTTTATTAACATGAGTAATAAGTTATTACTTCAACAGTGCCTTCCATCAATTTAATCTGTTTTGGATAGACTACACTGAGTCTTTTCATTCTTAAATAGAAATCTCTGCCATATGTGGGAGGAAAATGTTTTAATTATATCCCTTATACCCAGTAGTTAGCTGAAAGTAATGTTCTTCTCCATGTTTGCCTCTGACAGCTTGCTCATGCTGCAGAGCCACCCATCAGCTATGTGGACTGTGCTGTGCCTTAGATACCACTGAAAGAATTGATGAAGTACTGATTATGAGGAGGAGGTAAGAAAAGGCAACACGGGGAGGCAAAGTTACTGGCTGCACTAACAGCTTAACTAACATCTTCAGTGCATTTTACACTGTGTGCTCAGTGTTAACACTTGCAAGAAATCTTCTTTGTCTTTTCACAGAATGGTCACAGAATGGTTTGAGCTAAAGGCACCTTAAAGCTCATCTAATTCCACTCCCCTGCCACAGGCAGGGACACCTTCCACTAGACCAGGTTGCTTCAAGCCCCATCCAACCTGGCCTTGAACACTGCCAGGGATGGGGCAGCCACAGCTTCTCTGGGCAATCCTCTGTCAGTGCCTCAGCACCCTCACAGGGAAGAACTTCCTGATATCTAAATCTCCCCTCTATCAGCTTAAAGCCATTCCCCCTTGTCCTGTCACAACAGGCCCTTCTCAAAAGCCCCCCTCCAGATTTCTTGTCAGCCCATTTAGGAACGGCAAGATTGTTAACATGGAAGATTACTAACAGGAAAATCATAGAATGTTAGAATAGTTAGGGCTGGAAAGGACCTTAAGATCATCTAGTTCCAACCCCCCTGCCATGGGCAGGGACACCTCCCACTAAACCATGCCACACAAGGCTCTGTCCAACCCAGCCTTGAGCACCGCCAGCGATGGAGCATTCACAACTTCCCTGGGAAACCCATTCCAGTGCCTCACCACCCTCACAGGAAAGAACTTCTTCCTCATATCCAATCGAAACGTCCCCTGTTTAAGTTTGAACCCATTACCCCTTGTCCTATCACTACAGTCCCTCATGAAGAGTCCCTCCCCAGCATCCCTATAGGCCCCCTTCAGGTACTGGAAGGCTGCTATGAGGTCTCCACGCAGCCTTCTCTTCTCCAGGCTCAACAGCACCAACTTTCTCAGCCTATCTTCACACGGGAGGTGCTCCAGTCCCCTGATCATCTTCGTGGCCCTCCTCTGCACTTGTTCCAACAGTTCCATATCCTTCTTATGTTGAGGACGCCAGAACTGCACACAATACTCCAAGTGAGCTCTCAGGAGAGCAGAGGGGCAGGATCACCTCCCTCGACCTGCTGGTCACACTCCTTTTGATGCAGCCCAGGATACGGTTGGCTTTCTGGGCTGCGAGCGCACATTTCCGGTTCATGTTCATTTTGTCATCGACCAACACCCCCGAGTCCTTATTACATATTTAAAACGTTTCCGGATTATTTTAAAATCTCCATTCCCCGCTTGGAACAGCAGAGCCCACTTTCCGGGTGGCGGGGGGCTGCACAAGGACTACCAACTCGGAGGCTGCCCAGCGCTCATGCTCCCATAGCTGTCCGGCAGCACAGTTAAGAGGCAAAGATAAACCCACTCCGGCCGGTCCCCACCCCGCGGCAAACCAGCCTAACCCCGAGCCCGGCCCGGCGCCCGCGCAGCTCAGGCCTCTGCTCTATCACCGTCCTCCCTGCCGCCACCCACCGCAACGGCAAGCCCGCGGCCCCACCGAGGCGTGTGCCGAGCAGCCGGGCCCCGCTCTGCGGCAGGCAGGCAGGCAGGCAGGAAGGCAGGCAGGAAGGCAGGCAGGCAGCCCCGCTTCCCCACAGCGGCCCCGGCCCCGGCCCCCGCCGCACTCACCGCCGAGCACGGCCCTGCCCGCCACTCCCCGCCGGGCGCCACTTCCGCCTTCTCCGCAGAGAGGCGCGGTACGCACTGAGCAAGAGGGGCACACCGACTCACCACAGCCGCTACAGCGCCCCCTGCCGCCGCGGAAGGAGATAAGCAGTAGGGTTAGGGGCGGGGCCTGCGGAGCCGTGCCGCGGAGCGGGATCGGGACGGTTCTTGTCCGCTGCGCGGTCCCCCACCCCCGGGGGCCAGCGGGCAGGAGACGCCCCTGCTTCCACCCACGGGCCTGGCCTCGCCTCGGTTCTCCTCTCCATGCCACCTGCCCTCACCTGTCCCTGCCGCCGGTGCCGGCACCCGGCCCCACGCCGCTCCGGGGCGCTGCGCACGCGCTGGCCGCGGAAGGCGCTTCGGAGGGACCAACGCCGGCGCGCAAACTCCGGGCTGCGGCCGCGGGAAAGCAGCGCCCGCGGGAAAGCAGCGCCCGCGGGAAAGCAGCGCCCGCGGGAAAGCAGCGCCCGCGGGAAAGCAGCGCCCGCGGGAAAGCAGCGCCCGCGGGAAAGCAGCGCCCGCGGGAAAGCAGCGCCCGCGGGAAAGCAGCGCCCGCGGGAAAGCAGCGCCCGCGGGAAAGCAGCGCCCGCGGGAAAGCAGCGCCCGCGGGAAAGCAGCGCCCGCGGGAAAGCAGCGCCCGCGGGAAAGCAGCGCCCGCGGGAAAGCAGCGCCCGCGGGAAAGCAGCGCCCGCGGGAAAGCAGCGCCCGCGGGAAAGCAGCGCCCGCGGGAAAGCAGCGCCCGCGGGAAAGCAGCGCCCGCGGGAAAGCAGCGCCCGCGGGAAAGCAGCGCCCGCGAGCACCCGGCGAGCGCGCAGCGGCGGCATTCCGCACCGGAAGGTACCGGCTCGCAGCCGCCACAGGACCGCGCTGTCCCTACCGGCTGAGCATAAAAAGCGCCACCACGCATGCGTGGAGCTCGAGCTGCAGTACCGAAGTTTGGCCACGTTACGGCAGGAGCGAGAGGCGCCCGGCTCCACGCCGCGCCGCCCTCACCTGCAGTACCGAGCTTAGGACACATGATGGCAGCAATGAGCAGAGCCGAGCGCCGCACGTGAAAGCCGCTCTCGGAAACTTTCAACACCTCAGACCCGTATTCAGAGACTTTGGTTTTCCTTTAGCCTTTCCCCTCCTCCAAATTCCTAAGCTTTTTGGGGCTGTGAAACCCTTTTCGGGGGTGGGACTCCCCTCATGACCGTTGTCATTCTCATCTTTCCTGCTTTTGTGCAGCATATGCAGTCTACATGACGCTTGGGGTGTCCCAAATGACATCTTGATCCCCCAGACTCCCTCATTCTTATTCACCTCCCCAGAAAGGGGGCACAAACAAACTGGTAACTTGCTACTTTAATAATGCCATTTACATATGCACAAGCCCTTCTGCCTCCCCACAGATGGGCTCCACTAGAAAAAGAAAGGGGGAGTAGCCCCATCTCTTGCTGAGGATCTGCTCTGTGATGTTCCCCCTCCATTCCCACCCTGGAGCACTACTACCACCCATTAGCTCTTCTACCCAGAACTGAATCCCTCCAGGCTGCTCCCGGTGCTTGGACATCTCTGCATGCCTGTGTGTGACATCTATACTGTCCTAGTGCACCACCTTCCCCTACTAGCACCGTAGTGCTGCATCCTCCTCCAGTCCCAGTGCGAGCCTCCCTAGGTGCTGTCCTGGTGCATGCCTGGGCTTACCCACCATGTGCCACGTTGTCTGGGATGCTCTCAGTTGCAGGGATGCCCTGCATGTGCAGGACCTGCAGCCCCAAACGCAGACTCTTCACCTTGTCTGCTGTTTCAGCCACAGTCTTGATCCCTGCTGCCAATGCATGTCCCGGACTGACCCTAACACAACAACCCTGAGTAGCACAGCCCGATCCAGCACATGGCTTCTGTGATCAGCAGAGTCCTTCACTCCCAAGCTCAGGTGCAGATGATACTACCAACCCTCAACACCCACAGCTGAAGCCCTTACCACCACCATTAACCTCTGAGACTGGGGCTACCCAAAGTTGGTGTAGTAGAGGCATGACCTGGTTTCTGAGATCAGTTTGCTGGAAGCTAAAGGGAGAGGCCTGGGATGCACAAAAGGGAAAAAACTATATTTAAGAGAAAAGAGAGTAAATGCAGAGAACATTGTGACAAAATGCTATATAAAGACACAGCCCTGGGTATGCAGAAAGGCACACAGAGGTCTAAGGGCAACCCAGAAAT
The DNA here is from genome assembly GCA_017639245.1 of Myiopsitta monachus. Classification (NCBI taxonomy): domain Eukaryota; kingdom Metazoa; phylum Chordata; class Aves; order Psittaciformes; family Psittacidae; genus Myiopsitta; species Myiopsitta monachus. The sequence goes on from CM029924.1 coordinate 17,663,158, forward strand.
TTGGACTGAGGGATCCTGAGGGCAAACAGACGGTTCTGGGGCACTGCAAAATACAGAGAAGTGTTGTGGCACATAACAAAAAGGCCATAATGCATTCCATGGGCATCAATATGGCCAATTAAAGTGGCTTTCAAGGACTCCCTATTCCTGTCAAAACCCCTACCTTCCAGAATGCACAAAGGGACCTTGTGAGAGAATGATCCAAAATCAGACTCCACTGTCCGTTTTCTCAAAGACTGGTATGAGAAGCTGTGCTGGGTTCAGCAGTAGCAGTCATTTTTCTCCTTCTTGGTAGCTGGTGCAGTGCTGTTTTTCTGACTTTCATCCTGGGAACAGCGCTGATAACACCGATGGTTTTAGTTGCTGCTCAGTGATGTTTACTCTGACTGAGGACTTTCAGGGCCTCATGCTCTGCCAGGGAGGAGGGGAAACCGGGAGGAAACAGAGACAGGACACCTGACCCAAACTAGCCAAAGAGGTATTCTATGCCGCAGCACATCATGCCCAGTATATAAACTGGGGGCAGCTACCCAAAAGGGTTAGATCACTGCTCAGGTCTGGCTGGGTATCGGTCAGTGGGTGGTGAGCGGTTGTATTCTCTTCCCTTGTTACTTCCCTTATCATTATTATTATTGGTGGTAGCAGCAGTGGTTTGTGTTATACCTCAGTTACTGGACTGTTCTTATCTCGGCTCGTGGGAGTTACATTCTTTCGATTCTCCTCTCCATCCCTCCAGGAGCCGGGGGGAGGAAGAAATAGGGGGAATGAGAGAGCGGCTGCATGGTTCTGGGTTGCTGGCTGGGCTTAAACCATGACAGTTGTTGGCACCCAAAGTGGGACAGAAAGGGTTGAGATAACGACAAATCTGACCGGAGTGTGTCTAATCGTATTTGTGATAAGCATTCATTGTTTCGGATTAATAGTCACTCGTCACAATGCTGATTTATTGGCTCTCAAAGTTGTTGCTCCTGATCTCACAGTTTTAGCATGTTGTACCTTACTTACAGCTGGTATTTTCTGTCTTAGTGTTTATTGGCTGGGGGCCTTGGGCTAAGGTTCTTGTTTCATTGTACTTTATGGTAATGACTTGCAATATAGAAGAATCATTGATCATGAAACTGGTCTGGCTTGCATTCCCAGTGTGGTCACCACCTCTATACTTTGGGAGGTATATAATAGAAGTGCCTAGCAATTACACATCTTTTTTCCCCTCCTTGGCTTGTCAACCCTTGAAGGAGACATTCCCTTACATGCCCAGCCCCCCCCCCCCCCCCCCAACCGTTTACAGCATAATTTGAGAGTTCTGAAGGTTTTGAATGGTCTTTAGGTACCCTTGAGATCTGCCTGCTGATTGTGATGGGGATCACCATGTTGGCACACATAGAGAGTGTGTTTTACCCCTGACCATTTCGTCTGGTCCCAAGAGTTAAGCAGAGTCGGGTTTGGGCCCTGTCTAGGGTTAGATGATGATATAGGAGGACCAAGAGATTTTCCCTGAGGCTGGATAGTCATGAGTGGCAGGGTGTGTAGGATAGTATGGGCAAGTGTAGGCCAGTGGGCCCCTCCAGTGCTTTGGAACTTCACCAATGAACAAATGCAAAATCCAGAAAAATTAGTAAAACATTTAAAGGAGGTGTGTTGCCCTCCTGGTCACACCAGAGATGGACAAATCATGGCAACATGCTGGTGCTTGGCCTATGTTTACAGAGCCCTGTTCAACACTATCCAGCATCTTCAAAAGGAACAAAATGTCCCTGGATCTGACGATAAAGCAATTGCAAAAGAGAAACAGTCCCTCAGCCTTTGCAAGCATCTCTTGGCAGCTGTGAAAGAAAGGTTTCCATACAAGGACAATGTTATGAGTCGTTCGGTCAAGTGGACAAGTTTAGAGAAAGGCGTCCAGTCATTGAGGGAATCAGCCACTGTAGAGACGATCTCTCTGATCTATCCAGCTCCTTACGTGTACCAACACACATCTCAGCTATTAACAAAAGGTGTCTTACTGCTGAAGAGAGAAGATAAAGAAGGTATACGCCATGGGCCACCCTATGGTTTTACCTGCAGGATCACAGAGAAGACATGAAGAATTGAGATGGAAAACCTACCTCAGCTCTGGAGGAATGGGTGCGTGAATTGAAGAGGAGAACAAAGGTCAAGGATGATCATCCCATGACAGCAGTAGCTTCAGTCTCTGGCAAGTAGGTTCCCAGATGGAGTGGAAGAGCTGATTTTACTCCAGTTCCTGTGATAAAGAATAATCCCTTTCTGCAAGACTTAAGTGTCCAGTGTTGTGATGACTACTAGAGGGGCCCTGCCTCCAGCCAGGTGGAGGTAGGGGACAATCGGATTTACTGGACTGTGTGGATCAGATGGCCTGGCACATCAGTCCCACAGAAGTATAAGGCTCTAGTAGACACCAGTGCACAGTGTACTCTGATGCCATCAAGCTGTCAAGGGGTGGAATCCATTTCTATTTCTGGAGTGACAGGAGGATCCCAAGAGTTGACTGTACTGGAGGCTGAAATCAGCCTGACTGGGAGGAAATGGCAAAAGCACTCTATTGTGACTGGTCCAGAAGCTCCATGCATCCTCAGCATGGACTACCTCAGGAGAGGGTACTTCAAAGACCCAAAAAGGTACCGATGGGCTTTCGGTATTGCTGCTTTGGAAACAGAGGAAGTGGAGCAGCTGCCCACCTTGCCTGGTCTCTCAGAGGATCCTTCTGTTGTGGGGTTGCTGAAGGTCGAAGAACAACAAGTGCCAATCGCGACCACAACAGTGCACCCATGGCAATATCGCACCAACCAAGACTCCCTGATTCCCATCCATAAGCTGATCCGTAGATTGGAGAGTCAAGGAGTGATCAGTAGGACCCACTCACCCTTTAATAGCCCCATATGGCCAGTGCGAAAGTCTAATGGAGAATGGAGACTAACAGTAGACTATCGTGGTCTGAACGAAGTTACCCCATCTTTGAGTGCTGCCATACCGGACATGCTAGAGCTTCAGTATGAACTCGAGTCAAAGGCAGCCAAGTGGTATGCCACGATTGATATTGCCAATGCCTTTTTCTCAATTCCTCTGGCAGCAGAGTGCAGGCCACAGTTCGCTTTTACTTGGAGGGGCATCCAGTACACTTGGAACTGACTGCCCCAGGAGTGGAAACACAGCCCTACCATCTGCCATGGACTGATGCAGACTGCACTGGAACAGGGGCAAGCTCCAGAACACCTGCAATACATTGATGACATCATTGTGTGGGGTGATACAGCAGAAGAAGTCTTTGAGAAAGGGAGGAAAATAACCCAAATCCTGCTGACAGCCGGTTTTGCCATAAAACGGAGTAAGGTCAAGGGACCTGCGCAGGAGATTCAATTTTTGGGAATAAAATGGCAAGATGTACTTCGCCAGATCCCCACAGATGTGATCAACAAGATAACAGCAATGTCGCCACCAACTAATGAGAAAGAAACACAAGCTTTCTTGGGTGCTGTGGGCCTCTGGAGGATGCACATCCCAAATTACAGTTTCTCCCCATGCTGGGGAGAATGACGCTACCTGGAGCTCCTGGCAGAAAGCTCCAGGGGAGACTCGAGGTCGACCCCTCGGCTTTTGGAGTTGGGGATACAGAGGATCTGAGGCCAGATATAGCCCAACTGAAAAAGAGATACTGGCAGCCTATGAAGGGGTTCGAGCTGCTTCAGAAGTGATTGACACTGAAGCACAGCTCCTCCTGGCACCCCAGTTGCCTGTGCTGGGCTGGATGTTCAAAGGCAGGGTCTGCTCTACACACCATGCAACCAATGCTACATGGAGTAAGTAGGCTGCACTAATTACACAACGAGCTCGAATAGGAAATCCCAGTCATCCAGGAATTCTAGAAGTCATCATGGACTGGCCAGAGGGCAAAGATTTTGGAAGGTCACCAGAGGAGGAAGAAGTGATGCAGAAGCTGGTGGTGAAGGTACGCCATGTAGATGCTCATGTACCCAACAGTTGGGCCACTGAGGAACCAGAACAACCAGCAAGTGGATCAAGCTGCTAAGATTGAAGTGGCTCAGATGGACTTAGATTGGCAACATAAGGGTGAATTATTTTTGGCCCAGTGGGCCCATGGCACTTCAGGCCATCGGGCAAAAATGCAACATACAGATGGGCTTGTGATCGAGGGGTGGACTTAACAATGGACACTATCGCCCAGGTTATTCGTGACTGTGAAACGTGCTACAATTAAGCAGGCTAAACGGTTAAAGCCTCCTTAGTATGGAGGACGATGGCTGAAGTACAACTATGGGGAGGCCTGGCAGATTGATTGTATCACACTCCCACCAACCCACCAAGGCAAGTGCCATGCACTTACCGTGGTGGAAGTAACCACCGGATGGCTGAAAACATACGCTGTGCCCCACGCCACTGCCCGGAACACTATCCTGGGCCTTGAGAAATGGATTTTGTGGTGACATGGCACCCCAGAGAGAACTGAGACAGACAATGGGACTCATTTCTGGAACAGCCTTATAGGCACTTGGGCCAAAGAGCATGGCATTGAGTGGGTATATCACATCCCTACATTGCACCAGCCTCTGGGAAAATGGACCAGTACAATGGGCTGTTAAAAACTACACTAGAGATCAATGGGTGGTGGGACTTTCAAACATTGGGATACACATTTACCAAAGGCCACCTGGTTGGTCAACACCAGAGGATCTGCCAACAGGTCTAGTCCAGCCCAGTCAGAACTTCTACATACTGTAGGAGGGGGACAGACGTTCCATGTGGTGCACTATAAAGAATTTGCTGGGGAAGACAGTCTTAGGTTATTCCTGCTTCAGGTAAAGACAAACCCACTCATGGGATTGCTTTTTGCTCAGGGACCCAGATATACGTGGTTGGTAATGTGGGAAGATGGGGAAGTCCGATGTGTACCTCAAGGAGGTTTGATTTTAGGGGAAAACAGCCAATGAACTCAATTATATGCTATTGCCTGCTATGTAGCACTTTTACAGCCCACCAACTAGATACCTTCAGGTCACCAGTGACTGCCCCTGACTTTCCTCCGACCATCAACCCAACAAAGACTGAACTTTGACAAAACAAGACGTGCTCAGCAGTGACTAGAAGAATTTGCGGTCTCACCAGCAGGCAACGATCCAACGCTGCACACCATCGATCCTGATCTGAAAGGCTCCTACAAGAAATGGAACCTGACATCATGGACTGGATGAATTCAGCAGCTTTATAGGGACTGGTCCATAGACACAGAAACGATATCTCTCCCTTTGTCTGTGTGTAGATGTATATATATGTATGAAATAAAAGCAACGGTGTATTGAGAAATGTGGGATCTGAGCATGATGTGAATGACATGGAATAAGTGGTGGAAACTGTCCTGGGTTCAGCAGTAGCAGTCATTTTTCTCCTTCTTAGTAGCTGGTGCAGTGCTGTGGTTTTGACTTTCAGCCTGGGCACAAAGCTCATAAAAATGATGATTTTAGTTGTTCCTCAGTAATGGTTACTCAGATCAAGGACTTTCTGAGTCTTGTGCTCTGCCAGGGAGGAGGGGAAGCTGGGAGGGAGCAAAGACAGGACACCTGAACCAGACTACCCAAAGGGGTATTTCAAACCATGGTACATCAAGCCCAGCATATAAACTGTGGGGACATACCTGGAAGGTCAAGATCCCTGCTCGGGTTGGGCAGGGTATTGGTAGGCAGGTGGCCAGCAGTTGTATTCCCTTCCCCTATTATTTCCCTTATCATTATTAATATAGGTGGCAGCAGAAGTGGTTTGTGTTATACCATAGTTACTAGACTGTTCTTATCGCAACACCTGGGATTTACATTCTTTCGATTCTCCTCTACATAGCTACAGAAAACTGGAGGGGCGGGGGGGGGGGGGGAAGGGACAGGTGGGGAGGCAAAAGTTAAGAGAGTGAGAAAGTACCTGCTGCCTTCTCAGTTGCCAGCAGGCTTAAAACACAACAGAAGCTGAGATGGAATTCCACCTCTCTCTTGTCTGAGAGATGGATGGGAGGAGTTGAGATGAGACTCCAATATCCATTGCCTGGGAGAAGGGTGTGAGGAGCTGAGATGGGACTCCACCCTCCATTGCCTGAGGGATGAGTGGGACAGAGCTGAGCTAAGACTCTGGCATCCATGATCTGGAGGAATGGGGTGAGGAATTCCTGCCCATTGTCCCAGGAATTGCTGCAGACAGGTGCAGTTGAAGAGCTGGCTGCAAGAGCGGGGAAGCTGGTCCACCAGGACCATGGAAGACGTGCCGTGAAGAACTGAGGCACTCCCCCCAACTCGTTATGAAAGGAGGAGAAGGATATCACAAAAAGGTGAAATAGTAAAACCAATCACACCCGGGATCCAAACCTTGGCTCACGCTGCTGTCCAAACCTGGAAAGGACGGGAGTTGGACCCTTTCTCCCGGCTTGCGGGTGGCCCGTGGCTGAGGCAAATTTCATTTTGTTTGTTATGTGGCTTTGCTATGCGCTTAGTTTTACCTTGCCTTATTCCTTGTCTCGTTCAGTTAATGCGGAGCGTTGTGACAAACCTGCAGTTTGTAACTACTGCTTCTCCCGAGGGAACTAAGCAAGTCGGGTTAACACGTCCAGAAAGTACTTGACCTCGCTTGCGTCTTCATTTGACTCTTGGGATCCGGAGCGAAACAGGGTCCAGCGTTGGGCTTTTCTCCAACTGGACGCTGACACCTTGACAGAAAGAACCTCTGCTCAGCCACGTGTATCGCTCAAGTCCAGAGTCAGTCGTTGTGATCTTCGATCCGGGCTGTGACCCGCTTTTGTAAATGCACTGAGGAGATGACCAGTATTGAAGAAATGAAGAGGATGGATATTATCCTCTTGCTAGCAGGGGCTGTGGGCAAGAGCTGGAAAGAGTTGCAGGGGGAGTACTGTCAGCAGGCTCTGGTTTTGGGTTGAGTGGAAATAGAGTGGCTGTGGTAGGCAGGACTGCTTTCCCGTGAGATTGAATGGATTTAGAGTCTGCGCGGTTGCGTGCTGCAAGGAGCCTCTCCGAACCATCTGCAACGGAGTTTGAAAGAAAGATCCATTTCTGAATGGTAATTTCCCCCCGATTTCTGCTCTGCTCTCTTGACATGCTGACAGCCAATGCACGGGAACACTTGGCTGGAAAACTTGACTGTGTCCCTGCAGCACGGCTCAGGCAGGTTGCAAGTGTCTATAGGAGGGCCTATGAGCAGAGCAGGTCGGCTTCTGCCAGGGTTCTGGGGGTGTTCTAAGGCCTCAGGGGCTGGGACCCGTCTCCTCTGGGACCCCCACCTCACCGCCTCCTGCCAAGGGCCCAGGGGACATGTCTCAGCTCAGCGTGTGGCCTTCACTCCCTGCCTGAGCTGCGTTGCAGCTGCGCCTTTCCCTGTCTCCTGAATGGCTCTGGGACCTGCACCGCAGAGAGCTGCTCTGCTGGTTGGGCGCCTCTGATCTTGGGCAGCACTTGTCAAGTAGAGTTGTAGACATGACGTAGCTTAGCCTACACCAATTCTCTTCTAGTCTACTCTGGTGTAGTCCCTTTCCTTCCATTCTGTTCTGTTCCGTTCAGTTCCATTCCATTCCGTTCCATTCCGTGCAATTCCATTCCATTCCATTCCATTCCCTATGGTTAGCATGAGCTGAATAGCAGGGAGACGGATTTCTCTGCAATGTCCGGGGTTTTCAGCTCCCAAAGCCCTTTGAAGGACACAAATCACAAAGCTTTCGTGTGGAAAGAAGATTTTATTTTATTCTTCCATTTGATTCTGGTTTGGTTTCTTATATTTTATGTTCTTTTAACCTCCTTACATCCTAGACTCATAGACTAGTGATGGTTGGAGAGGACCTCAGGAACACCTAGTTCCAACTACGCTGCCATTTTCAGGGACGCCTCACACGTGAAACTTGTTGCCCAAGGCTCGGTGCAGCCTGGTCTTATGCCTTGCCAGGAGATATCACCCAAGGGTCTGTACAACGTGGTGTTATACGTCGCCATAGGATGATATCCACGGGTCTGTACAACGTTGTTGGGGTTGTACATCGCCATGGGAAGGAGCACGCAGAGCTTCTTTAGGCAACTCGTCCCAGCGCCTCAGCACCCTGAGAGCAGCCTGACACTTCTGCCTTAGATCCACCCTGACCGTTTGATGGTATTAGTCATGAGCATCGTCAGCGAGCACAGACAAATGCTCAAGCAGAGGTAGAAGCAGAAGAAGGTGTGCGGTAGCACGGGCTATTTCCCAAAGCATGACACCTCTCGATGATAAGCACACAACTGACTTCCAAGACTCGTTTGTTTGCTGCGCTTCCTGGCCAGGGATGCACGCCAAGGGCTCTTGTGCCCGCGCGGCGCTGGTGTTGCACGCAGGGAGAGCTGGAGAGTGGCAGGTGGTGATGGGGCAGCAAGGCTGGAGGCCTTCCAAGCACAGGCTGCCGTGCAGAAGCAAGGAGCCCCGGGGAGATGGAGCTAAGGGAAGAGCAGAGCTCGCTCCCACTGCGAGCTTGCACTGGGCAACGGAGCCAGAGAGAGGCAGGAGACGAGAGTGGCGTGGAGGTGCGAGAGCAGCGGGCAAGAAGCGAGGCCAAAGGGGAAGCCTGACAAGGGGATGCGCTGAATGCTCCCCAGGACAAAGAGCAACTCGCGGGCCATAGCCTGGGAGGCCAGAAAGCTTCCTCCCCCCGCCTGCGGGGCACGAGGGCCGCCTGCGTGGAGCACGAGCCTCAGGCTTTGGGCCACATCAGCCCAAAGGAGCCCCATGGAGGGGCTGTGCTCGGCTGCGGAGGAAGGCAAAAAACCCCCGGGGACAGCGGCAGGTCCTCCGTGGGGAAAAAAAGCCTTCCCCCCCCAGCCGCGGGACACGAGGGGCCACCTTTGTGGGGCATGAGCAGCAGGCAGTAACCCAGCAGAATGGACCAGAGGAGCCCTGACAAGTGGTCCGGCTGGATGCTCAGAGGAAGGCAAAAAACCCGCGGGGACCAGTGCCAATGTGGCCCGGGGGAAAATTCCTTCCTGACCCCAGTGCTGGCGATCGGCTATCCCTGAGCACGTGAGCAAGACCTGCTCCTGGTCCACAGGCTGGTCACGCCTGCCAGGACATGCCCAAGCCCCATTCTCCCTCAACCTGGAGCCACCTCACGGGCTTCTGAGGGAAGCACTGCCATCCCTGGAAACACCTCTGCAGCCTATTGCTTATGGCTGCTGCTCTCCTGGCTCCGCGGGGGATGAGGGTGGTGAGCTCTCCAGTGCTCCTCAAGAAGACATTCCTATGCTCTGGCCATGGCTCTCCAGCTGAAAAGGCTTGCTATCCCTCCCAGGAGCTGAGAAGCTGCTCCCGCCAGCGGCTGGCCTTGCAGCCCAGGATCTCCAGCAGACTCCGCCAGCAGCTGCCCTTCCTGCCTGAGCCCCCTCTAGCGAGCTCCAGAAGCTCAAGGGCTTCCTCTGGGATGTCTTAGGGCTGCCCCGTGCCACCTCTGCCAGGGGACACAGGACGCTGCTCCCTTTTATCCTGTCCTGGGGCATTGTGACGGCTGCGTTGCTAGGCGCTGGCACGGAATGCAACGGAATGCAACGGAATGGAATGGAATCGAGTGGAATGGAATGGAATCGAGTGGAATGGAATGGAATCGAGTGGAGTGGACTGAAATCGAATAGTAATTGAATGGAACAGATCAGAAACGGAATACCCCAATGGATATTCATCATATGCATTATGGGATTCAGGGAGAAGGGAAGAGCACGGTAGGATCAAACCTCAGACGTCTGGCTACCCCTGAAGCGATTCTTCTAAAGAGCTCTCTGTCTTTTTCCAAGCCTCTTTGTGAGGGATGGATCCAAAATCCGGCTCCACTGTCTCCAAGATTGGTATGAGAAGCTGAGATGGAATTCCACCTCTCTCTTGTCTGAGAGATGGATGGGAGGAGTTGAGATGAGACTCCTATATCCATGGCCTGGGAGAAGGGTGTGAGGAGCTGAGATGGGACTCCACCCTCCATTGCCTGAGGGATGAGTGGGACAGAGCTGAGCTAAGACTCTGGCATCCATGATCTGGAGGAATGGGGTGAGGAATTCCTGCCCATTATCCCAGGAATTGCTGCAGACAGGTGCAGTTGAAGAGCTGGCTGCAAGAGCGGGGAAGCTGGTCCACCAGGACCATGGAAGACGTGCCGTGAAGAACTGAGGTACTCCCCCCAACTCGTTATGAAAGGAGGAGAAGGATATCACAAAAAGGTGAAATAGTAAAACCAATCACACCCGGGATCCAAACCTTGGCTCACGCTGCTGTCCAAACCTGGAAAGGACGGGAGTTGGACCCTTTCTCCCGGCTTGCGGGTGGCCCGTGGCTGAGGCAAATTTCATTTTGTTTGTTATGTGGCTTTGCTATGCGCTTAGTTTTACCTTGCCTTATTCCTTGTCTCGTTCAGTTAATGCGGAGCGTTGTGACAAACCTGCAGTTTGTAACTACTGCTTCTCCCGAGGGAACTAAGCAAGTCGGGTTAACACGTCCAGAAAGTACTTGACCTCGCTTGCGTCTTCATTTGACTCTTGGGATCCGGAGCGAAACAGGGTCCAGCGTTGGGCTTTTCTCCAACTGGACGCTGACACCTTGACAGAAAGAACCTCTGCTCAGCCACGTGTATCGCTCAAGTCCAGAGTCAGTCGTTGTGATCTTCGATCCGGGCTGTGACCCGCTTTTGTAAATGCACTGAGGAGATGACCAGTATTGAAGAAATGAAGAGGATGGATATTATCCTCTTGCTAGCAGGGGCTGTGGGCAAGAGCTGGAAAGAGTTGCAGGGGGAGTACTGTCAGCAGGCTCTGGTTTTGGGTTGAGTGGAAATAGAGTGGCTGTGGTAGGCAGGACTGCTTTCCCGTGAGATTGAATGGATTTAGAGTCTGCGCGGTTGCGTGCTGCAAGGAGCCTCTCCGAACCATCTGCAACGGAGTTTGAAAGAAAGATCCATTTCTGAATGGTAATTTCCCCCCGATTTCTGCTCTGCTCTCTTGACATGCTGACAGCCAATGCACGGGAACACTTGGCTGGAAAACTTGACTGTGTCCCTGCAGCACGGCTCAGGCAGGTTGCAAGTGTCTATAGGAGGGCCTATGAGCAGAGCAGGTCGGCTTCTGCCAGGGTTCTGGGGGTGTTCTAAGGCCTCAGGGGCTGGGACCCGTCTCCTCTGGGACCCCCACCTCACCACCTCCTGCCAAGGGCCCAGGGGACATGTCTCAGCTCAGCGTGTGGCCTTCACTCCCTGCCTGAGCTGCGTTGCAGCTGCGCCTTTCCCTGTCTCCTGAATGGCTCTGGGACCTGCACCGCAGAGAGCTGCTCTGCTGGTTGGGCGCCTCTGATCTTGGGCAGCACTTGTCAAGTAGAGTTGTAGACATGACGTAGCTTAGCCTACACCAATTCTCTTCTAGTCTACTCTGGTGTAGTCCCTTTCCTTCCATTCCATTCTGTTCCATTCCGTTCCATTCCATTCCATTCCATTCCATTCCATTCCATTCCATTCCATTCCCTATGGTTAGCATGAGCTGAATAGCAGGGAGACGGATTTCTCTGCAATGTCCGGGGTTTTCAGCTCCCAAAGGCCTTTGAAGGACACAAATCACAAAGCTTTCGTGTGGAAAGAAGATTTTATTTTATTCTTCCATTTGATTCTGGTTTGGTTTCTTATATTTTATGTTCTTTTAACCTCCTTACATCCTAGACTCATAGACTAGTGATGGTTGGAGAGGACCTCAGGAACACCTAGTTCCAACTACGCTGCCATTTTCAGGGACGCCTCACACGTGAAACTTGTTGCCCAAGGCTCGGTGCAGCCTGGTCTTATGCCTTGCCAGGAGATATCACCCAAGGGTCTGTACAACGTGGTGTTATACGTCGCCATAGGATGATATCCACGGGTCTGTACAACGTTGTTGGGGTTGTACATCGCCATGGGAAGGAGCACGCAGAGCTTCTTTAGGCAACTCGTCCCAGCGCCTCAGCACCCTGAGAGCAGCCTGACACTTCTGCCTTAGATCCACCCTGACCGTTTGATGGTATTAGTCATGAGCATCGTCAGCGAGCACAGACAAATGCTCAAGCAGAGGTAGAAGCAGAAGAAGGTGTGCGGTAGCACGGGCTATTTCCCAAAGCATGACACCTCTCGATGATAAGCACACAACTGACTTCCAAGACTCGTTTGTTTGCTGCGCTTCCTGGCCAGGGATGCACGCCAAGGGCTCTTGTGCCCGCGCGGCGCTGGTGTTGCACGCAGGGAGAGCTGGAGAGTGGCAGGTGGTGATGGGGCAGCAAGGCTGGAGGCCTTCCAAGCACAGGCTGCCGTGCAGAAGCAAGGAGCCCCGGGGAGATGGAGCTAAGGGAAGAGCAGAGCTCGCTCCCACTGCGAGCTTGCACTGGGCAACGGAGCCAGAGAGAGGCAGGAGACGAGAGTGGCGTGGAGGTGCGAGAGCAGCGGGCAAGAAGCGAGGCCAAAGGGGAAGCCTGACAAGGGGATGCGCTGAATGCTCCCCAGGACAAAGAGCAACTCGCGGGCCATAGCCTGGGAGGCCAGAAAGCTTCCTCCCCCCGCCTGCGGGGCACGAGGGCCGCCTGCGTGGAGCACGAGCCTCAGGCTTTGGGCCACATCAGCCCAAAGGAGCCCCATGGAGGGGCTGTGCTCGGCTGCGGAGGAAGGCAAAAAACCCCCGGGGACAGCGGCAGGTCCTCCGTGGGGAAAAAAAGCCTTCCCCCCCCAGCCGCGGGACACGAGGGGCCACCTTTGTGGGGCATGAGCAGCAGGCAGTAACCCAGCAGAATGGACCAGAGGAGCCCTGACAAGTGGTCCGGCTGGATGCTCAGAGGAAGGCAAAAAACCCGCGGGGACCAGTGCCAATGTGGCCCGGGGGAAAATTCCTTCCTGACCCCAGTGCTGGCGATCGGCTATCCCTGAGCACGTGAGCAAGACCTGCTCCTGGTCCACAGGCTGGTCACGCCTGCCAGGACATGCCCAAGCCCCATTCTCCCTCAACCTGGAGCCACCTCACGGGCTTCTGAGGGAAGCACTGCCATCCCTGGAAACACCTCTGCAGCCTATTGCTTATGGCTGCTGCTCTCCTGGCTCCGCGGGGGATGAGGGTGGTGAGCTCTCCAGTGCTCCTCAAGAAGACATTCCTATGCTCTGGCCATGGCTCTCCAGCTGAAAAGGCTTGCTATCCCTCCCAGGAGCTGAGAAGCTGCTCCCGCCAGCGGCTGGCCTTGCAGCCCAGGATCTCCAGCAGACTCCGCCAGCAGCTGCCCTTCCTGCCTGAGCCCCCTCTAGCGAGCTCCAGAAGCTCAAGGGCTTCCTCTGGGATGTCTTAGGGCTGCCCCGTGCCACCTCTGCCAGGGGACACAGGACGCTGCTCCCTTTTATCCTGTCCTGGGGCATTGTGACGGCTGCGTTGCTAGGCGCTGGCACGGAATGCAACGGAATGCAACGGAATGGAATGGAATCGAGTGGAATGGAATGGAATCGAGTGGAGTGGACTGAATCGAATAGTAATTGAATGGAACAGATCAGAAACGGAATACCCCAATGGATATTCATCATATGCATTATGGGATTCAGGGAGAAGGGAAGAGCACGGTAGGATCAAACCTCAGACGTCTGGCTACCCCTGAAGCGATTCTTCTAAAGAGCTCTCTGTCTTTTTCCAAGCCTCTTTGTGAGGGATGGATCCAAAATCCGGCTCCACTGTCTCCAAGATTGGTATGAGAAGCTGAGATGGAATTCCACCTCTCTCTTGTCTGAGAGATGGATGGGAGGAGTTGAGATGAGACTCCTATATCCATGGCCTGGGAGAAGGGTGTGAGGAGCTGAGATGGGACTCCACCCTCCATTGCCTGAGGGATGAGTGGGACAGAGCTGAGCTAAGACTCTGGCATCCATGATCTGGAGGAATGGGGTGAGGAATTCCTGCCCATTATCCCAGGAATTGCTGCAGACAGGTGCAGTTGAAGAGCTGGCTGCAAGAGCGGGGAAGCTGGTCCACCAGGACCATGGAAGACGTGCCGTGAAGAACTGAGGTACTCCCCCCAACTCGTTATGAAAGGAGGAGAAGGATATCACAAAAAGGTGAAATAGTAAAACCAATCACACCCGGGATCCAAACCTTGGCTCACGCTGCTGTCCAAACCTGGAAAGGACGGGAGTTGGACCCTTTCTCCCGGCTTGCGGGTGGCCCGTGGCTGAGGCAAATTTCATTTTGTTTGTTATGTGGCTTTGCTATGCGCTTAGTTTTACCTTGCCTTATTCCTTGTCTCGTTCAGTTAATGCGGAGCGTTGTGACAAACCTGCAGTTTGTAACTACTGCTTCTCCCGAGGGAACTAAGCAAGTCGGGTTAACACGTCCAGAAAGTACTTGACCTCGCTTGCGTCTTCATTTGACTCTTGGGATCCGGAGCGAAACAGGGTCCAGCGTTGGGCTTTTCTCCAACTGGACGCTGACACCTTGACAGAAAGAACCTCTGCTCAGCCACGTGTATCGCTCAAGTCCAGAGTCAGTCGTTGTGATCTTCGATCCGGGCTGTGACCCGCTTTTGTAAATGCACTGAGGAGATGACCAGTATTGAAGAAATGAAGAGGATGGATATTATCCTCTTGCTAGCAGGGGCTGTGGGCAAGAGCTGGAAAGAGTTGCAGGGGGAGTACTGTCAGCAGGCTCTGGTTTTGGGTTGAGTGGAAATAGAGTGGCTGTGGTAGGCAGGACTGCTTTCCCGTGAGATTGAATGGATTTAGAGTCTGCGCGGTTGCGTGCTGCAAGGAGCCTCTCCGAACCATCTGCAACGGAGTTTGAAAGAAAGATCCATTTCTGAATGGTAATTTCCCCCCGATTTCTGCTCTGCTCTCTTGACATGCTGACAGCCAATGCACGGGAACACTTGGCTGGAAAACTTGACTGTGTCCCTGCAGCACGGCTCAGGCAGGTTGCAAGTGTCTATAGGAGGGCCTATGAGCAGAGCAGGTCGGCTTCTGCCAGGGTTCTGGGGGTGTTCTAAGGCCTCAGGGGCTGGGACCCGTCTCCTCTGGGACCCCCACCTCACCACCTCCTGCCAAGGGCCCAGGGGACATGTCTCAGCTCAGCGTGTGGCCTTCACTCCCTGCCTGAGCTGCGTTGCAGCTGCGCCTTTCCCTGTCTCCTGAATGGCTCTGGGACCTGCACCGCAGAGAGCTGCTCTGCTGGTTGGGCGCCTCTGATCTTGGGCAGCACTTGTCAAGTAGAGTTGTAGACATGACGTAGCTTAACCTACACCAATTCTCTTCTAGTCTACTCTGGTGTAGTCCCTTTCCTTCCATTCCATTCTGTTCCATTCCGTTCCATTCCATTCCATTCCATTCCATTCCATTCCATTCCATTCCCTATGGTTAGCATGAGCTGAATAGCAGGGAGACGGATTTCTCTGCAATGTCCGGGGTTTTCAGCTCCCAAAGGCCTTTGAAGGACACAAATCACAAAGCTTTCGTGTGGAAAGAAGATTTTATTTTATTCTTCCATTTGATTCTGGTTTGGTTTCTTATATTTTATGTTCTTTTAACCTCCTTACATCCTAGACTCATAGACTAGTGATGGTTGGAGAGGACCTCAGGAACACCTAGTTCCAACTACGCTGCCATTTTCAGGGACGCCTCACACGTGAAACTTGTTGCCCAAGGCTCGGTGCAGCCTGGTCTTATGCCTTGCCAGGAGATATCACCCAAGGGTCTGTACAACGTGGTGTTATACGTCGCCATAGGATGATATCCACGGGTCTGTACAACGTTGTTGGGGTTGTACATCGCCATGGGAAGGAGCACGCAGAGCTTCTTTAGGCAACTCGTCCCAGCGCCTCAGCACCCTGAGAGCAGCCTGACACTTCTGCCTTAGATCCACCCTGACCGTTTGATGGTATTAGTCATGAGCATCGTCAGCGAGCACAGACAAATGCTCAAGCAGAGGTAGAAGCAGAAGAAGGTGTGCGGTAGCACGGGCTATTTCCCAAAGCATGACACCTCTCGATGATAAGCACACAACTGACTTCCAAGACTCGTTTGTTTGCTGCGCTTCCTGGCCAGGGATGCACGCCAAGGGCTCTTGTGCCCGCGCGGCGCTGGTGTTGCACGCAGGGAGAGCTGGAGAGTGGCAGGTGGTGATGGGGCAGCAAGGCTGGAGGCCTTCCAAGCACAGGCTGCCGTGCAGAAGCAAGGAGCCCCGGGGAGATGGAGCTAAGGGAAGAGCAGAGCTCGCTCCCACTGCGAGCTTGCACTGGGCAACGGAGCCAGAGAGAGGCAGGAGACGAGAGTGGCGTGGAGGTGCGAGAGCAGCGGGCAAGAAGCGAGGCCAAAGGGGAAGCCTGACAAGGGGATGCGCTGAATGCTCCCCAGGACAAAGAGCAACTCGCGGGCCATAGCCTGGGAGGCCAGAAAGCTTCCTCCCCCCGCCTGCGGGGCACGAGGGCCGCCTGCGTGGAGCACGAGCCTCAGGCTTTGGGCCACATCAGCCCAAAGGAGCCCCATGGAGGGGCTGTGCTCGGCTGCGGAGGAAGGCAAAAAACCCCCGGGGACAGCGGCAGGTCCTCCGTGGGGAAAAAAAGCCTTCCCCCCCCAGCCGCGGGACACGAGGGGCCACCTTTGTGGGGCATGAGCAGCAGGCAGTAACCCAGCAGAATGGACCAGAGGAGCCCTGACAAGTGGTCCGGCTGGATGCTCAGAGGAAGGCAAAAAACCCGCGGGGACCAGTGCCAATGTGGCCCGGGGGAAAATTCCTTCCTGACCCCAGTGCTGGCGATCGGCTATCCCTGAGCACGTGAGCAAGACCTGCTCCTGGTCCACAGGCTGGTCACGCCTGCCAGGACATGCCCAAGCCCCATTCTCCCTCAACCTGGAGCCACCTCACGGGCTTCTGAGGGAAGCACTGCCATCCCTGGAAACACCTCTGCAGCCTATTGCTTATGGCTGCTGCTCTCCTGGCTCCGCGGGGGATGAGGGTGGTGAGCTCTCCAGTGCTCCTCAAGAAGACATTCCTATGCTCTGGCCATGGCTCTCCAGCTGAAAAGGCTTGCTATCCCTCCCAGGAGCTGAGAAGCTGCTCCCGCCAGCGGCTGGCCTTGCAGCCCAGGATCTCCAGCAGACTCCGCCAGCAGCTGCCCTTCCTGCCTGAGCCCCCTCTAGCGAGCTCCAGAAGCTCAAGGGCTTCCTCTGGGATGTCTTAGGGCTGCCCCGTGCCACCTCTGCCAGGGGACACAGGACGCTGCTCCCTTTTATCCTGTCCTGGGGCATTGTGACGGCTGCGTTGCTAGGCGCTGGCACGGAATGCAACGGAATGCAACGGAATGGAATGGAATCGAGTGGAATGGAATGGAATCGAGTGGAGTGGACTGAAATCGAATAGTAATTGAATGGAACAGATCAGAAACGGAATACCCCAATGGATATTCATCATATGCATTATGGGATTCAGGGAGAAGGGAAGAGCACGGTAGGATCAAACCTCAGACGTCTGGCTACCCCTGAAGCGATTCTTCTAAAGAGCTCTCTGTCTTTTTCCAAGCCTCTTTGTGAGGGATGGATCCAAAATCCGGCTCCACTGTCTCCAAGATTGGTATGAGAAGCTGAGATGGAATTCCACCTCTCTCTTGTCTGAGAGATGGATGGGAGGAGTTGAGATGAGACTCCTATATCCATGGCCTGGGAGAAGGGTGTGAGGAGCTGAGATGGGACTCCACCCTCCATTGCCTGAGGGATGAGTGGGACAGAGCTGAGCTAAGACTCTGGCATCCATGATCTGGAGGAATGGGGTGAGGAATTCCTGCCCATTATCCCAGGAATTGCTGCAGACAGGTGCAGTTGAAGAGCTGGCTGCAAGAGCGGGGAAGCTGGTCCACCAGGACCATGGAAGACGTGCCGTGAAGAACTGAGGTACTCCCCCCAACTCGTTATGAAAGGAGGAGAAGGATATCACAAAAAGGTGAAATAGTAAAACCAATCACACCCGGGATCCAAACCTTGGCTCACGCTGCTGTCCAAACCTGGAAAGGACGGGAGTTGGACCCTTTCTCCCGGCTTGCGGGTGGCCCGTGGCTGAGGCAAATTTCATTTTGTTTGTTATGTGGCTTTGCTATGCGCTTAGTTTTACCTTGCCTTATTCCTTGTCTCGTTCAGTTAATGCGGAGCGTTGTGACAAACCTGCAGTTTGTAACTACTGCTTCTCCCGAGGGAACTAAGCAAGTCGGGTTAACACGTCCAGAAAGTACTTGACCTCGCTTGCGTCTTCATTTGACTCTTGGGATCCGGAGCGAAACAGGGTCCAGCGTTGGGCTTTTCTCCAACTGGACGCTGACACCTTGACAGAAAGAACCTCTGCTCAGCCACGTGTATCGCTCAAGTCCAGAGTCAGTCGTTGTGATCTTCGATCCGGGCTGTGACCCGCTTTTGTAAATGCACTGAGGAGATGACCAGTATTGAAGAAATGAAGAGGATGGATATTATCCTCTTGCTAGCAGGGGCTGTGGGCAAGAGCTGGAAAGAGTTGCAGGGGGAGTACTGTCAGCAGGCTCTGGTTTTGGGTTGAGTGGAAATAGAGTGGCTGTGGTAGGCAGGACTGCTTTCCCGTGAGATTGAATGGATTTAGAGTCTGCGCGGTTGCGTGCTGCAAGGAGCCTCTCCGAACCATCTGCAACGGAGTTTGAAAGAAAGATCCATTTCTGAATGGTAATTTCCCCCCGATTTCTGCTCTGCTCTCTTGACATGCTGACAGCCAATGCACGGGAACACTTGGCTGGAAAACTTGACTGTGTCCCTGCAGCACGGCTCAGGCAGGTTGCAAGTGTCTATAGGAGGGCCTATGAGCAGAGCAGGTCGGCTTCTGCCAGGGTTCTGGGGGTGTTCTAAGGCCTCAGGGGCTGGGACCCGTCTCCTCTGGGACCCCCACCTCACCACCTCCTGCCAAGGGCCCAGGGGACATGTCTCAGCTCAGCGTGTGGCCTTCACTCCCTGCCTGAGCTGCGTTGCAGCTGCGCCTTTCCCTGTCTCCTGAATGGCTCTGGGACCTGCACCGCAGAGAGCTGCTCTGCTGGTTGGGCGCCTCTGATCTTGGGCAGCACTTGTCAAGTAGAGTTGTAGACATGACGTAGCTTAGCCTACACCAATTCTCTTCTAGTCTACTCTGGTGTAGTCCCTTTCCTTCCATTCCATTCTGTTCCATTCCGTTCCATTCCATTCCATTCCATTCCATTCCATTCCATTCCCTATGGTTAGCATGAGCTGAATAGCAGGGAGACGGATTTCTCTGCAATGTCCGGGGTTTTCAGCTCCCAAAGCCCTTTGAAGGACACAAATCACAAAGCTTTCGTGTGGAAAGAAGATTTTATTTTATTCTTCCATTTGATTCTGGTTTGGTTTCTTATATTTTATGTTCTTTTAACCTCCTTACATCCTAGACTCATAGACTAGTGATGGTTGGAGAGGACCTCAGGAACACCTAGTTCCAACTACGCTGCCATTTTCAGGGACGCCTCACACGTGAAACTTGTTGCCCAAGGCTCGGTGCAGCCTGGTCTTATGCCTTGCCAGGAGATATCACCCAAGGGTCTGTACAACGTGGTGTTATACGTCGCCATAGGATGATATCCACGGGTCTGTACAACGTTGTTGGGGTTGTACATCGCCATGGGAAGGAGCACGCAGAGCTTCTTTAGGCAACTCGTCCCAGCGCCTCAGCACCCTGAGAGCAGCCTGACACTTCTGCCTTAGATCCACCCTGACCGTTTGATGGTATTAGTCATGAGCATCGTCAGCGAGCACAGACAAATGCTCAAGCAGAGGTAGAAGCAGAAGAAGGTGTGCGGTAGCACGGGCTATTTCCCAAAGCATGACACCTCTCGATGATAAGCACACAACTGACTTCCAAGACTCGTTTGTTTGCTGCGCTTCCTGGCCAGGGATGCACGCCAAGGGCTCTTGTGCCCGCGCGGCGCTGGTGTTGCACGCAGGGAGAGCTGGAGAGTGGCAGGTGGTGATGGGGCAGCAAGGCTGGAGGCCTTCCAAGCACAGGCTGCCGTGCAGAAGCAAGGAGCCCCGGGGAGATGGAGCTAAGGGAAGAGCAGAGCTCGCTCCCACTGCGAGCTTGCACTGGGCAACGGAGCCAGAGAGAGGCAGGAGACGAGAGTGGCGTGGAGGTGCGAGAGCAGCGGGCAAGAAGCGAGGCCAAAGGGGAAGCCTGACAAGGGGATGCGCTGAATGCTCCCCAGGACAAAGAGCAACTCGCGGGCCATAGCCTGGGAGGCCAGAAAGCTTCCTCCCCCCGCCTGCGGGGCACGAGGGCCGCCTGCGTGGAGCACGAGCCTCAGGCTTTGGGCCACATCAGCCCAAAGGAGCCCCATGGAGGGGCTGTGCTCGGCTGCGGAGGAAGGCAAAAAACCCCCGGGGACAGCGGCAGGTCCTCCGTGGGGAAAAAAAGCCTTCCCCCCCCAGCCGCGGGACACGAGGGGCCACCTTTGTGGGGCATGAGCAGCAGGCAGTAACCCAGCAGAATGGACCAGAGGAGCCCTGACAAGTGGTCCGGCTGGATGCTCAGAGGAAGGCAAAAAACCCGCGGGGACCAGTGCCAATGTGGCCCGGGGGAAAATTCCTTCCTGACCCCAGTGCTGGCGATCGGCTATCCCTGAGCACGTGAGCAAGACCTGCTCCTGGTCCACAGGCTGGTCACGCCTGCCAGGACATGCCCAAGCCCCATTCTCCCTCAACCTGGAGCCACCTCACGGGCTTCTGAGGGAAGCACTGCCATCCCTGGAAACACCTCTGCAGCCTATTGCTTATGGCTGCTGCTCTCCTGGCTCCGCGGGGGATGAGGGTGGTGAGCTCTCCAGTGCTCCTCAAGAAGACATTCCTATGCTCTGGCCATGGCTCTCCAGCTGAAAAGGCTTGCTATCCCTCCCAGGAGCTGAGAAGCTGCTCCCGCCAGCGGCTGGCCTTGCAGCCCAGGATCTCCAGCAGACTCCGCCAGCAGCTGCCCTTCCTGCCTGAGCCCCCTCTAGCGAGCTCCAGAAGCTCAAGGGCTTCCTCTGGGATGTCTTAGGGCTGCCCCGTGCCACCTCTGCCAGGGGACACAGGACGCTGCTCCCTTTTATCCTGTCCTGGGGCATTGTGACGGCTGCGTTGCTAGGCGCTGGCACGGAATGCAACGGAATGCAACGGAATGGAATGGAATCGAGTGGAATGGAATGGAATCGAGTGGAGTGGACTGAAATCGAATAGTAATTGAATGGAACAGATCAGAAACGGAATACCCCAATGGATATTCATCATATGCATTATGGGATTCAGGGAGAAGGGAAGAGCACGGTAGGATCAAACCTCAGACGTCTGGCTACCCCTGAAGCGATTCTTCTAAAGAGCTCTCTGTCTTTTTCCAAGCCTCTTTGTGAGGGATGGATCCAAAATCCGGCTCCACTGTCTCCAAGATTGGTATGAGAAGCTGAGATGGAATTCCACCTCTCTCTTGTCTGAGAGATGGATGGGAGGAGTTGAGATGAGACTCCTATATCCATGGCCTGGGAGAAGGGTGTGAGGAGCTGAGATGGGACTCCACCCTCCATTGCCTGAGGGATGAGTGGGACAGAGCTGAGCTAAGACTCTGGCATCCATGATCTGGAGGAATGGGGTGAGGAATTCCTGCCCATTATCCCAGGAATTGCTGCAGACAGGTGCAGTTGAAGAGCTGGCTGCAAGAGCGGGGAAGCTGGTCCACCAGGACCATGGAAGACGTGCCGTGAAGAACTGAGGTACTCCCCCCAACTCGTTATGAAAGGAGGAGAAGGATATCACAAAAAGGTGAAATAGTAAAACCAATCACACCCGGGATCCAAACCTTGGCTCACGCTGCTGTCCAAACCTGGAAAGGACGGGAGTTGGACCCTTTCTCCCGGCTTGCGGGTGGCCCGTGGCTGAGGCAAATTTCATTTTGTTTGTTATGTGGCTTTGCTATGCGCTTAGTTTTACCTTGCCTTATTCCTTGTCTCGTTCAGTTAATGCGGAGCGTTGTGACAAACCTGCAGTTTGTAACTACTGCTTCTCCCGAGGGAACTAAGCAAGTCGGGTTAACACGTCCAGAAAGTACTTGACCTCGCTTGCGTCTTCATTTGACTCTTGGGATCCGGAGCGAAACAGGGTCCAGCGTTGGGCTTTTCTCCAACTGGACGCTGACACCTTGACAGAAAGAACCTCTGCTCAGCCACGTGTATCGCTCAAGTCCAGAGTCAGTCGTTGTGATCTTCGATCCGGGCTGTGACCCGCTTTTGTAAATGCACTGAGGAGATGACCAGTATTGAAGAAATGAAGAGGATGGATATTATCCTCTTGCTAGCAGGGGCTGTGGGCAAGAGCTGGAAAGAGTTGCAGGGGGAGTACTGTCAGCAGGCTCTGGTTTTGGGTTGAGTGGAAATAGAGTGGCTGTGGTAGGCAGGACTGCTTTCCCGTGAGATTGAATGGATTTAGAGTCTGCGCGGTTGCGTGCTGCAAGGAGCCTCTCCGAACCATCTGCAACGGAGTTTGAAAGAAAGATCCATTTCTGAATGGTAATTTCCCCCCGATTTCTGCTCTGCTCTCTTGACATGCTGACAGCCAATGCACGGGAACACTTGGCTGGAAAACTTGACTGTGTCCCTGCAGCACGGCTCAGGCAGGTTGCAAGTGTCTATAGGAGGGCCTATGAGCAGAGCAGGTCGGCTTCTGCCAGGGTTCTGGGGGTGTTCTAAGGCCTCAGGGGCTGGGACCCGTCTCCTCTGGGACCCCCACCTCACCACCTCCTGCCAAGGGCCCAGGGGACATGTCTCAGCTCAGCGTGTGGCCTTCACTCCCTGCCTGAGCTGCGTTGCAGCTGCGCCTTTCCCTGTCTCCTGAATGGCTCTGGGACCTGCACCGCAGAGAGCTGCTCTGCTGGTTGGGCGCCTCTGATCTTGGGCAGCACTTGTCAAGTAGAGTTGTAGACATGACGCAGCTTAACCTACACCAATTCTGTTCTAGTCTACTCTGGTGTAGTCCCTTTCCTTCCATTCCATTCTGTTCCATTCCGTTCCATTCCATTCCATTCCGTTCCATTCCATTCCATTCCATTCCCTATGGTTAGCATGAGCTGAATAGCAGGGAGACGGATTTCTCTGCAATGTCCGGGGTTTTCAGCTCCCAAAGGCCTTTGAAGGACACAAATCACAAAGCTTTCGTGTGGAAAGAAGATTTTATTTTATTCTTCCATTTGATTCTGGTTTGGTTTCTTATATTTTATGTTCTTTTAACCTCCTTACATCCTAGACTCATAGACTAGTGATGGTTGGAGAGGACCTCAGGAACACCTAGTTCCAACTACGCTGCCATTTTCAGGGACGCCTCACACGTGAAACTTGTTGCCCAAGGCTCGGTGCAGCCTGGTCTTATGCCTTGCCAGGAGATATCACCCAAGGGTCTGTACAACGTGGTGTTATACGTCGCCATAGGATGATATCCACGGGTCTGTACAACGTTGTTGGGGTTGTACATCGCCATGGGAAGGAGCACGCAGAGCTTCTTTAGGCAACTCGTCCCAGCGCCTCAGCACCCTGAGAGCAGCCTGACACTTCTGCCTTAGATCCACCCTGACCGTTTGATGGTATTAGTCATGAGCATCGTCAGCGAGCACAGACAAATGCTCAAGCAGAGGTAGAAGCAGAAGAAGGTGTGCGGTAGCACGGGCTATTTCCCAAAGCATGACACCTCTCGATGATAAGCACACAACTGACTTCCAAGACTCGTTTGTTTGCTGCGCTTCCTGGCCAGGGATGCACGCCAAGGGCTCTTGTGCCCGCGCGGCGCTGGTGTTGCACGCAGGGAGAGCTGGAGAGTGGCAGGTGGTGATGGGGCAGCAAGGCTGGAGGCCTTCCAAGCACAGGCTGCCGTGCAGAAGCAAGGAGCCCCGGGGAGATGGAGCTAAGGGAAGAGCAGAGCTCGCTCCCACTGCGAGCTTGCACTGGGCAACGGAGCCAGAGAGAGGCAGGAGACGAGAGTGGCGTGGAGGTGCGAGAGCAGCGGGCAAGAAGCGAGGCCAAAGGGGAAGCCTGACAAGGGGATGCGCTGAATGCTCCCCAGGACAAAGAGCAACTCGCGGGCCATAGCCTGGGAGGCCAGAAAGCTTCCTCCCCCCGCCTGCGGGGCACGAGGGCCGCCTGCGTGGAGCACGAGCCTCAGGCTTTGGGCCACATCAGCCCAAAGGAGCCCCATGGAGGGGCTGTGCTCGGCTGCGGAGGAAGGCAAAAAACCCCCGGGGACAGCGGCAGGTCCTCCGTGGGGAAAAAAAGCCTTCCCCCCCCAGCCGCGGGACACGAGGGGCCACCTTTGTGGGGCATGAGCAGCAGGCAGTAACCCAGCAGAATGGACCAGAGGAGCCCTGACAAGTGGTCCGGCTGGATGCTCAGAGGAAGGCAAAAAACCCGCGGGGACCAGTGCCAATGTGGCCCGGGGGAAAATTCCTTCCTGACCCCAGTGCTGGCGATCGGCTATCCCTGAGCACGTGAGCAAGACCTGCTCCTGGTCCACAGGCTGGTCACGCCTGCCAGGACATGCCCAAGCCCCATTCTCCCTCAACCTGGAGCCACCTCACGGGCTTCTGAGGGAAGCACTGCCATCCCTGGAAACACCTCTGCAGCCTATTGCTTATGGCTGCTGCTCTCCTGGCTCCGCGGGGGATGAGGGTGGTGAGCTCTCCAGTGCTCCTCAAGAAGACATTCCTATGCTCTGGCCATGGCTCTCCAGCTGAAAAGGCTTGCTATCCCTCCCAGGAGCTGAGAAGCTGCTCCCGCCAGCGGCTGGCCTTGCAGCCCAGGATCTCCAGCAGACTCCGCCAGCAGCTGCCCTTCCTGCCTGAGCCCCCTCTAGCGAGCTCCAGAAGCTCAAGGGCTTCCTCTGGGATGTCTTAGGGCTGCCCCGTGCCACCTCTGCCAGGGGACACAGGACGCTGCTCCCTTTTATCCTGTCCTGGGGCATTGTGACGGCTGCGTTGCTAGGCGCTGGCACGGAAGAAGAAGAAGAAGGTGTGCGGTAGCATGGGCTATTTCCCAAAGCATGACACCTCTCGATTAGTAACCGTAAGCATTTCTCAGCCCTGGCATTTACTATATCACCCTCTGGGAAGGAGGCATGTACCTTCTGGTGGGGTAATGGCTGTGTATTGTCTACAGATTCTTTGGTTTTCTCATCTGATTTGCAAAAAGCCGCTTTGGAATGTGTTCTTTGGTATTCTTGTTCACTCATCCAGTTGAGCTGGGTTTCCATATCTCTGACTATAGTGAAGCTCGAAGCCTCAGTCTGAAGCAGGACATTCTTCTCAACCAAATGGCTGTAAATGTTTTTGTGGTGAATAATACCTGTTCAGTTCCCTATGGATTTGGTTTTATTTCCTTGTGCTCATTTCCAGAAATGCCTGAGCTCTTTTTCTTGTAGAAACATGCTGACGTACAAGAACCTTCAAAGAACATCAGAGAGTACATGAACCTTATTTTTCAGATTAAGAATACTTTGTTTTTATTTCTTTCTTAAATTTTTCTTTCTTTTTTTTCATTTTGAATTAAGCTGGTAAAATTCATCTTTAGAAATCTTTCTCCTTTTATCAAATTTGGTATTACCTTTAATTCATTTTGAAGCTTGTATTTCTAAGGCAACATGTTTCTGCAAGAGCCCTGCCTGAACTTTTGAGAACCGCTTTTTCACATGTCTGTACTGTATAATAGTGTTGGCTTTCTTTGTTGTTTAATTGTGTGGCGCATGGTATATTCCAAGAATGCCTTTTCTAAAGAGGAGACTCAATGTGTATTTGCATCAAAAGCCTTTATTTGTTAATTACAAAAATTGCACGTGCTTTTTCAGTAAAAGATCTCTAAGCATTCTAAAGGTGACTAATACCATTTCGTATTCCTTTGTAATTTTACAGATGAGGAACAGGAGGCCAGATAGCTGAATCTGGAATTGACCCATACTGGCACTGTTCCAACACACTTCACTTTCAGCCTGAGGATATCTTTTCTTTGACTGTGCTTGCTATGGCTTCTGCAACACAGAAAGAATGCTGTAGTCATAAAAGCTGCTTAGAGTGATTATTTTGTTTGTTAAAAGCAGAGTAGCACTGTTGCAACTCATCAGCCTATGCACTCTTAGCTGGAGCTACTTTTCGAAATCATTCCCTGATGTTTGGCTGTTCTGTTGAATTTACTTTTGAACTGAGCTCTTTCAGTGTAAAGAACAAAATGGGCTTTCTGTACAAACAGCTGTGGATTGCCTTTCAAGCACCATTTTTTTGTTCTTGTTGTTGCTAAACAAAGATGCAGCTGCCATTGAAATCCAAAAACCTGCATTTCACGAGTAAAGGCCTAGGGTTTGTTTGTGGGGTTGGTTGTTCGTTTGTTTGTTTTGGTGCTTTGCTTGTTTGGGTTTTTTTTTAGTTTTCTTTTTGAAACAAAAGTGGGTTTGTATTTGCCCAGAGTTCATCTGTCACTTAAAAATCCAGGAATGACCAGCTGCATGCCCTCACATGCACTACTATGCTCATCAGAGCCACCTTTTCTGTATAGGTTTTTTGCTGGAGTCATGAGGAGGATTCTGCTATGGGTAGTGGAAACGCTTTGAAGTACTGAGAAAATGCCTCACAAGTAGATGCTGAATGAGTGATATGTTAAACATTTAAAAATAGTGTCTGATGCAGAAGGTATCATCTAGGAACATTCCTTCTGGCACACAGGCAGCGATACGCTGGGGAAAAAAAGGTGGCAAATTGAAGCTGTCAGAAGTGTATATAGTTAACTGCAGTTAATGTATTAGCAGGATCAAAATTGGACTGCACAGCTATATGGATATCTAAAGTGTGGAAATGTCATGGAAATATTCTAGATGTTCAATGGTAATGAGTAGCCTTGATATAATGGGCAAGATCCATGTGTTAGAAATAAACCTTATTTCTGAGGACATATGCCTCTATGCTTTGTAATAAAATAAACCTCTCCTTTAAATTATCTTTATAGATAATTTCCCTGGAAGCATGTTATTTTATAGTGTTTACAAGGCTTCCTACAGTGAGCTTCAGGGTAGTGAAAGTTGTTAAGCAATTTGTATTGGACAGGAAGGACTTCTGATTTGATTTCCGTGGTGCTGAAGTGGAATATGCAGTTCTGGCAGGAAAAGAATGTGGCAGAGATGGATTGGTTTTTTGTGGTTTGGTTTGTTTGGGGTGGTTTTTTTTTTGTTTGCTTGTTTGGTTTTGGTTTTGTTCTTTTTTAAGTAGCTTTAGTCGTTAAGACTGATTTGGCAGTGTGTGTATGTATGTGGTGTTGGATCATCACGTAATTCATATTAATGGAGTCCTTACATATTACTTATTGGATTTTAGTTTGAGATCACTGGGTATTAAAGCCTAAATGTATGCAAAATAGATGAAAGTTGTGATAAATGGGAATAATGTAATTTTAATACACTTTAATGATCACCTTGGCATGGGGCTGATAGCTTTTAAGTGTACTTGAAAAGTTGCTAAGGATTCTAAACTTTTTGCTTTGTGTGCACCTTATAAATGATCTGGGATCCATCACCCCAAGCAAAGAGTTGTTTTTCTTTAGGATTGTAATGTATAGTGGAATGGCTACCCTGACGCTTTGGAAAATGCAATACTGGCATTTCGTAAGTATTTACAGCATCCAAAACATCATAAACACATTGTATGCGAGAGGTACCTCCACTAGGAAAGTTGTAGACAACATAGAGTGTGTTGCATGCCATGAAAGCTGCTTCAGCATCCTTGCTATTGCATGATGTGTCCCAAGTGTGCTCTACTGCCATGGTTATGTGGTTGATTTTACTGATTACAATGTTTCCTTCAGTCTCTGGCTCTGCATGTATTGCCCAGAGCCCTTGCTCATCAATGGCAAGATCTATTTTTGTAGGTGGAGAAAGCTGGTAAGCAGGAATTCTTCCAGCCCCTGGCAATAGCATTTGGTCAGTTATGTTTCTTTTCTGGATATCGAATTTAATTATTTCATTTAAGGAGCCATATCTGTGATAGAACAGGAAACCCTGATATATGATGTGGCCAGTTCCTTGCCAGGGAAATGGCAAGGTGATTTTGTGAACTTTTAGCATATGATTGCTTTCCATGAATGTCATGATATTTGCAAATTCCAAAATAACGTTATTTACAGAACCATTTAATAAATAGATCTTTGCATGTTTTTTGCCAGGATCTTTCATCCAAGAGCCATGCTTATCTCCAGTCTTCTTAAATATCTTTAGGGACTTAATACCTGCAAGCATGTGGTCACAACCTGCAAAGAAACACCCAAATACAAAAAAAATAAATAATTAGAATATCCTTTCTTTCAATTACTTAGTTGCCTTTTAATCCTACTATAATACATATGTTAATATAACAGTAAAGGTGTCAGCAGCATGGCTATGACAAGTAGTGTTAAAGCTAATTTTACATAATACATTCAACATCTCCTCCTAAGGAAACTGCATATCTTCACTACAATAGTGTGTTCTTTTCTACTCTATTAGACCAGTGTTATCCAAAAAAGGTTCTATTTGTATACCTGAAAAGTGAGAAAGAGCACAGTTAATGATTCTATGATTATTCCTGTCAGATCTTACAGGGCTTTAATTTTTACTTCAGAGAAGTTACTTCTGCTTTAAATCAACACAGTAAAGTAATCAAACTTATTTCCTATTGAAGGCATACTAATTAAAATCCATTTTCCTGCTATGCCATGTGTATAGGGTTTTTGTTTCAGGAATTCTCTTATTGTCTGTTAGCTTCTTTCATATTTTTTTAATAAGTCAAATAAAAATAGATCATTATAAGAGAAAGTCAAAACATTTGGTAATGTTACCATGCCCCATCCCAACACCTGCAAAACAAAGGAGCTAGAACAAAAATGTATATCACAATTAATTCTAAATGCCTATACATTAAGGTGGGCTTTAAATGAAGTGTGTTATCAATTCTTATGCTACAAGCATGGCCTGTAGATTTACATAATTGTTTAGCTTGCTGTAGGCACAAAATTGGCACCATCAGAGAGCAAGTCATAGTTTTGGTTTCATTACATTTTGTATGCACTTTCGACAGATGCTTGAGACCAAAAAACACCACATTTTTCAAAAACTTGGCCATCCAGATGCCAAGATCTTTATCCAGTATCATCCTTTCCAGGAAAAATTCTACTGCAAAGCATATTAACAAACTCATTTACCGAAGGCACTCATAAATTACAAGAGACGCTATTTGATGTTTAAAGAATTGCCTTTAGTGAAGTGCATCCATTTTAGTAAACAGAACATAGCCCTAAGGCAGAAAGTTGAAATAAGATGAAATAAGGAAAGCAAAACCAGCCTCGCTGTTTGGCCTGATATGAACCTATTGAAGTCAGTGGCAGGATTCCAGTTGTCTGTAGAGAGCAACCTTTATGTCACTTGTGTGTACTGATACCCTGTAACCAAGGCGTTTAGATATGCTGCTACAGCATGGATATTTTTTCTTGAGAGTTCTCACTCTAAATGCACCTTCCTGGGGCAAACTTTCCCAAAGCTAATATTTATTGATTAGATAGATTCTACAAACTTAAAAACCCTGTTGCATCCAAATCCTGAGCCAGCCTTAGTACTATCTTCCTCTGCAGGAGAGATAACATGATTGTCAAATGAAATGAAATGAACCTATGAATAATATCTCTCTTTTTGAGAGAAGATTTTTCACACTCTGGCTTTCCTAACAGCTTGGAGGAAGACTGAGAAACAGAGGCATTTACAGAGGGGAAAAAAATTTACTAGTTTTTTTCCACATTCTTCACAATAATATCTTCAAAGCTCACTGTTTCTTATCATACCCCAAAATGCACAGATCATTTCCCATTTCCTACTTCCCAACAAAGCAGGATGAGGTATCAACTACTGCACGCAAAAACAGTGATTCTACTTGATTGTTATTTTCAAGTCTGTGTGAACTGGAACCAAAACCAAAATTGGACTTAAAACACATTTTTTTTGCTAGAGTTTTGGAACAGCTCAGCAAAAATAATTGCAACTTCTGGCTAATATTTGGTGACATAGAAGGAGAGCTGCTATTTGCTAGTTCTCTATCTAAGTGCTCTTTATCTAAGCGCTGTAAAATCAGCACAGGGACTAGTTTTACCATCGGCATTAATGGGACAAGCATCTGACTAGTATTGATGAAAGTAAAGTTGCTATGAAATGTTGCAATAAAATTACCAATTTCCAACAAGGGAAATGGAAATTAATTTCTTTCGCTCTGAAACTTGGAAAGATATATTTCTCAAAGTGTCCTTACCACAGTCAATTTAAGAATCCTACTTATTTTCTGCCTCAAAAAAATGCCTAATATTCAAAAACCTATGTATGGAAAATGTTGATATTCAGAGCATTCAACTGGGGTGTAATATTAATTCTTAGAAACAGAACAGGTGATTGCTTCTGTTACCATCTGCCTTATTAATCTTTATTCATCAAAGTTCTGAAAAGTAGACTGTTCTTACTTGCATTAAGCATGAGCTTAAGTTTCTTTTTTGTTTCTGCTTCTTCAAATAGCTGCTGTTTCACCAAGTCTTCATGTACTTCTATACATGTATTAGAATCTGTGACAGATCCAAAATAGTCAATGTCCCTCTGTGCTCGTTCAATTCTTGTTAGCAAATTCTCCACTTCACTTTTAACCTCAGCCTTATAACTGTTCAGTCGTGCCAGGCGTGACAGTACCATCTTTGAAAAGTCTTGGAATTCTTCCACGTAATCCAATATGTCTTGGTTGCATTTTTCCAGCCTCTTCTTGAGTTAGAGCAAAGGAAGAAAATACATTGATAGGCATGTATATTCTGATATATGATTACAATCTCATTCATGATTACTTTAGAGACTGCACTATTCTTTCCTTTCCGGTCCCCCTGCCCCCCTATCTATTTCAAACTGATGGTCTGTCACTGTTTATCTGCATGAAACGGACATATAGCATTAGCATTCACAGCTCTGGACAAAAAACCCACATGTGTTTTCTTGATGTGGTTACTGACCACCAAATACTTTGTTTTGCTGCCTGAAGTGGCAAAAGTGCTCTGGTGGAAACAGCCAGAGACACTTCAGCATGCATGATCTCTGACTACTTGCTTTCCAGAAACTTTTCAGAACTCCTCCTGTACTCCACTGGGGAAGTGGTCACAAAAGTTTTTCTGATGGAAATCTAAAACGTGAACATTTCACATAAATACACCTCTTCTGACCAAAAAGGTATCTTGAGTTGCTGGTTTTCACTCATTTAGAATGGAAACCCAACATCCTATGTTTGAGAAGATTGCTGGTTTTTTGTAATTTTTTTTGCTGTATTTTAAAACAAAACAGACCCAACAACAGATCTTTCTTTATACCTAGATTCAAATTATCAGTGTTTTAGAGGTGAGGAAAGTGATTTCTCAGTTGTAAAGCAGCTGCTTTTGTGAAGGTCATAGGTGGCCTGAAAACAGAAACCCAACTGCCACTTTGGGAAGGTGAGGACATTGAACTGATACATAAACCCACACACAGAATCACAGTAGACCTAACTGCTAGATTGGTTGTTTTGATTTGGTCTTTTAAGCAGGGGTTTCATGTGTTTTATCTAAGGTGGTGTTTGAATAGGGGATGTCTGAGTTTGCTAAATGAGTTTGCAGTATGTGGGTGTTCCAAGTATACTTGGCAGTGGTAGCTTGTTTTGCAAAGTGCTCATTGTGTCATGTCCTCCCACCCCACCCCTCCAACCCCCCTGCCTATTTACATGTGACCGTAAGTTTCCAGGATATTGTACTTTCTACAGTTTTAAGTATTTTCAGGTGTTCTCCTCAATATCTGCCTGGCACCAAATGCCAAAAGTAGAATTGCATCACTTTTAATGGGTGCTAAATGCAAGGAAATTACCATGTGAAGTTTTTCCTACAGTGGCTAAGAAAATTTAAATCTTAGTCTATACAGTGGGAACAGAATATCAGGCTAATCCTTCTGCTTTTTCTGTGTTGTAATAAGACCAGTGAGAGCTTTGTACAAAACGAAAATGCAAGATAAGGCAGGTTAAAGCTTCTCTAAGAGTCTGCAATACAAGTCAGGAGTCAAGGACATGATAATGATTTAAAATTTACTATGTATGATCACAGCATCCCAAAAGTGAAAAGGTGTTTTGAAGTTCTGGTAGTTTTCTGCGGCAGGAAAAGAAGGTGGTACTGGTGCTTTTGTACAATTAACGAAAAGCAAATATCTATTTCAGCCTCACAGCTCTAAGGGGATTATTTCAGCTCCTAGTTAAAGTGCAAATGCACTGCTGGTTTACACAAATGTGTCTTAAACTTTCTTCCAGGTAGGCTCATCTGTACAAAGGAAAAATACCTGATATCTATCCTCATTGCCTTTATTAATACTTGAGCAATTCTACTGGTAACAATATAGTTACACTGTTCCCTATGATGGACTGTGACAGTACTATAAATATTTACATATATAGCTAAATTCACTGATGTAAAAAAACCCAAGTGATAACAGAATAAGAATATAACATTATGAAATCATATCCTGTATTAAATAATAATGTGGTAATTAGGAATCATTATAGTTAATGGTTTAGCTACAATTCTACTTATTTGAAAAAGCTGGAAATTTATCTCCCTTATATTGGTTATCATGCAAACTGTTGTGGTTCATATGCAAAGAAGAAACTTCATATATATTCAAAGCTCTTTGTAGTTAGGCAGTATTGTGGAATTATACAACTAGCACATACCTCTAAAGACTGGAAACGTCGGTCAATGTAGTTCATCAATGCTGCATCTTGCATCATATATTGTGCCACTCCCATGATGCTTGTGAGGAAAGGAACTAATAAAAATCGAAGTTGCAAGACTACCATTGTTTCATAAAATTTCGAAGCAAAATAGTAGTGAATTAAGAGTGTGTGTGTGGATGGCAATCCCAAACACTACTGTCAGTCCAGGATTAAATGCAATTTAAGAGCTGTCTCATGCCATGATGTGAAAAAGTAATACTAAAAATTACTACAAAGTTAAAAACACCATGGCTGCAAGTATTAAAAAGACTTAAAATGGCAGTTTCAGTTTGTCATTAAAAAAATAAACTGTGGAAGATGAACTGAATGTGTTTATTTCTAGAAGCCATATGACTGTTTTCCAGTCTGTGATCCTCTGATCGATCCCAGATGTTCAGTACTGAGTCACATAAAGCCTCTAGGCCAAATTTTATTAAATACAAATAAAACCAATTTGTTTTCCTTTCTTTTTCCTCCCATCACAACACAGTTTTGTGTCAGTTTAATGTAGTCCTTGATAGGTGTCTTATTTTGCAACAATAATTCTACTCAGGATGATTTAAAAATTGACTACAATTAACTTTCGTGGGTCTATTGCATTTGATGAAATATTTATTTCTTCTTTTTCACCATTTTCATGAGTGAAAGCCTTCTCTGGAAGTATATGTGACTATGCTAACATTGTATTTGCTAAGAAACCATGTGTTAGGATGTTAGAAAGCTCTTTGTATCTGAAGCCAAACAGGATGTCTTTGTCTTTCTCAGAATTCTCCACCTCTTCACTGTCTTTAAGTTCCATTTTTTTCTCTGCATCTCTTTTCCCTCATAGGTACATAGCCTTTTCTTTTCCTTTCTGACTACCTTTTATGTGAGCATGTGTTTCGTGCCAGAATTCACGAAAATTTGACACAGCAAGAAGATTTTTACTTCCATTTGCTTGATTGTTGCAAGGTACGCATGCTTTACAGGCAAATTTTACAGAAATGCATAGATAAGTATTTTTCTTTAATATTGCTTTATCTTAAAAGGCATAAAAAAATTGCCAGTTTCTATTTAAAGGTGAAATGAGTGATGCACAAAGAGTTCTATACCAAGTGATGCACTTGGTTCTGTACTCCAGTGTCATTTCACTTTACTCCAGAACTTGTGTCTGGGAGGAAAAAAAGCTTACCTGCTTGGATTCTTAAAGCATTATGCACCGAGAACAGACATCCTAGGAAGTGTGGTCTTTCTTGATTGTGTCCTATGGCATGCCTTGACAAAGTGTGCTGCCTTCCACAAAATGATCAGCTACAATACTAGGGCACAACACAGAAAACCAATTTCTTTTCTAAGTTCCTAGGTGAACCTGGAATCTGTCTGAGTTGTTCTCTGAGTTTGGTATGTCTATCACAATAATCAAAGGTAATGATCAGGAGATGAAGACTATGGAATTCAATAGGTTGATTTCTTCATTTAGTGGAGGGAGGATTCATATATCTTTGTAAAATAAAATCTATCACAGTTTGCCTGCAGTTTGGAACATGCCTGACTTAAGTTGTGATTGCAAGTCCTATCTTAAGGTAATGTAAAGCAACAACTCAACTTTATGACTTTTAATATTCTTTTTCACAGCAGTTTGTAATCTAGGTTGCTATCTAATATAAGGAAGCAGTCTCTTGGAGTATGGTGAGGCATTAGTCCTAGAAGAACTCCTTACTGAAAGTTTTTCCTTAGGAGAGATATTACATTTCTTTTTTAATAATTGCAGACAGTTCTTCGGACTTTAGTAGATGAACAATGCCATTTGTCAGCTTCACAGCAACTTTATTTCTATTTGGATCAAGACCACCTAACCAAATAAAATGCCCTAAGCAAAATATGACAAACTTTCAAGAAAACATACTTAAAATTCAAGATTCAAATATATAATTTCTTTCTTTCATATTAAAACAGGGAAAAATTATCTACAAAGCAAAATATCTTGAACTGCTAAACATACTTTATAAGGTTAAGCATGTTACATAAGAAACTGGATTTTGTAATATTGCTCCATCATTGCTTAGAATTGCCAGCAGTTGAAAGACCAGAATCTTTGAAGGATTTCTCTTAATGAGACGTTCTCATGCTTATTAAACCATAAACTCTAGGAAAATGGCAATGATGATCTATGTCAGATGCTGTATTCTGGGAGAGAACGTTATATCATCTGGTTAAGAATGGAGCTTTGTTGGCTTTGTTTTTGTTGTTGGGGTTTTTTTTTTTTCATTTGTTATATATTTTCCAGGTCTATTCTGCCTAGATATATTTATATACATTTTTTTCCAGCTAAATAGTAGCTGTGTATGCAATAAATATATATACATTTATGATAATAATTTAAAGCAGGATTGCTTGGCATGCCTGGGAAGAAATTCATCTCAGTGCGCAGGATGTTACACACCAACAGAGCAGAAAGATTATTCTTATCTCAAGGAACACTTTCTCTTATGAAATATTCCTGGAATAGGTTTCTTATTACTAGCTCGACTTGACAGGCAAACTTCTAAGAGGAAACAAGTATGTCAATATAAGTGTATATGCCTTTTCACTGTTTTTGTCCCCGCTCTGGGTAAGACGGTATTCTTTTCTTGTCATTGGTGCTTCTTTGCTGCACTTATTTGACATTTTTGCCATTTGGTGTCTCTGTTTTGTCAGCTGTTTGAGGTTTCCAAATGAAAACCAAACATTTTCAGTTCCTCTTCTGTGTTTGTGGTTTTAATTTCAGATGCTGGATGGGGAAAAAATGTCATTTCTTTAAGATATTATTTCATTCTTACACTACTACATACGATGTTGGTGTTTTTGTTTTAAAAGTCAGTTTCTTTCTAACATTTCAGTTGGTAAAACTACAGCAGTACCACAAGAAGTCAGACTTTTTGCAGCAATATGCAGCACTCTATGGTACTTGCATGTCGTGTTACAGTCAAGGGCGATGTAGTGAACTCTGAGTTTACTTCTCTGCAGAATCTAATTTCTGCATCACATTCATGATGGCGGAATTTTATCTATCATGAGATAGGACCTCAGCCATGGAGACCTTGAGATTACTGCTCAAGGCACTTCCTTGCCTTGTTGGAGATGAGTCTTTCTGATTTGTTGCGGATCTCCAGCTCTTCCACATCACTGTTGTAGCTTCCTGGTCCAGGTCTTCCTCAGTTCTTTGACTTACCTCCAGTCCCACTGAAGCTTCCTGTAGGCATGCCTTAGTTCCTCACAGGAACCACGAGAAACAATTGCTATCCCACCAGAGCCATAACACATAAACCTCATTGTGTCATTGTTGGGTCTATCCGTGTCTGTGATGCTAAGAGACTCACAGCGTGCACTGTAAGCACAGCCTCCTGTTTTACTTTCTGAGCTTTGGAAACATCCCTGACTCCCAAGCTCCCTCAGTTTTCTTCCTTGGCTTTTACTTGCTCTCTTAATGTTATTCCTAATGCTGTTCCTAATGCTCTCCTAATGCTGTGGGAAAATGCTATTTTCCCACCTGAAAAACGTGGGAAGACCCCACTCCTGTGTCTTAAATCTAAGTAATAAACACATACATGTAGATACAGATACAGGTACATAGATATAGATATAGATATAAATATAAATATAGACATACATATACACATACATCAGGTTTTACTCCTGAAGACAAGACAGGCTTAAAACAGGGTTGGTTATGTTATTCATCTTTGGTTTGCCTCTACGAGTAAAACAATATTAGATAGATTAAAAGAAAGCATCAGACACAGACTGATTTACAGCTTTCTACATTACTGACCTTGTATAAATGTGCAACAGAATAAGTGCTACTCAGCCTGATGCATCAGTG
Organism: Myiopsitta monachus; assembly: GCA_017639245.1. NCBI lineage: Eukaryota > Metazoa > Chordata > Aves > Psittaciformes > Psittacidae > Myiopsitta > Myiopsitta monachus. Next base: position 17,699,875 of record CM029924.1, read on the forward strand.
ATACATGAGTGCATAAATGCCTCGTGGTTTTGCGTCTCATGATCATTAATCAAATGTGTCACAGGCAAAACAAGAGAAAAACGTATAGCTATCTGAAATAATGGGATTTTGTTTGTAATTGCAATTTTGCTTAGTTTACAGTTGCCTAATTAATGAGGTTTTTGTGCTGATAAAAAATAATGATGCTTTATATTAATAATATATAGTGTATTGCCTTCTGTATTTTCTAGTTTTGTTCAGATTTGGGTCTACAGACTCACATTCCTCGTTAGTACTTGCCACTATACCGTTGATGTAAGTTGTCTAATGCTGGGATTTGTGAGGTTAGAAAATATTTTTGTCATTGATTCCAATTAATAAATTCCTGTTCACCCAGTGTTTCCAATTCTGCCTCATTTTTTGTAAACTACTTTCAGTTTTATATCTTGGAGGGTGATTCTGTAAAAAAGACAAACATATGAAATCCAGTTGGTGTCCTTTAGTGGTGTTCAGCCGCGAGAGTAGTGTTAGTAGTGATGCCAATAAGGAATGTAGAATGCTGTGATAAAAAGACTGCTGAATTTTGGGATCCAGACAAAGGCCTCCACTAGGCGGCTCTCAAGTCTTTAGAATTGAAAGGCAAACATCACCTGAAACACGATTTCCAAACTCTGAATGGGATAAACCATACATAAGGAAGCACGATTCAGATGGTCCAAAATGATAGAGAGAAACACAATTATTGATTAAATCTTTTCTTAAATATTTTTCTATGTAAAATCACTTTCTACCCCATGCATACGAGTGAAGCAAGAGCTTGGTGCCTGCAACTGCAGAGACAGGCATTAGTGTATATGAAGCCAGCAAAATGAGTCAAGACAAGGAGAAAAGCCCTTTGTGCCAGCCACTGGAGCAAGTGAGGACCAGCCTTAGGAGTTAGAGGCACCACAGATCTTGGGAGCATCTTGACTGAAGCCCCAACCAAAGCCTTGGCCAAATCCTGCCAAATCTTCCCCTGAGACAGGCTCCAGGGAAAATACAGAGCCCTTGTCCGGTCCACACAGTAGTGTCGGTGGTTTGGGGCAGGAAGCAGGTCCTGAGCCCAGGGAGTACGTGACCATAGTTGGTCACGTATGTGACCATAGCTGGTCCCTGGTCCAACTGGCCTAGTGTGTGAAGAAGGCCTGAGACTGGCCTAGTGAGTGAAGGAGCTCTCCTCAGAGCAGAATTCCTGGAGCTGGTAGAGGGGAGAAACCTCCCTATGGAGGGGAGTGATGGTGCACATTGGGTCGCTGGACATCAGCTGTGAGACCAGCAGGGTAGTGGCGAGTCCATGTGACATCCCGAACCTGTAGCTGATGTTGGTGGAGCTTTAGTTGAGTTTGAGCAATAAATTTTGCTTAGCCTCAGTTTATTGGTTCAGCAACATTTAAATTAGCATAGTTGGCAGGTTGTCCATAGAAGAATTGTTAGGGAGGCATGGATGTATCCTTTCACCCCACATGCACAATGGGCAAAAGAGAAGTGGTTTGACTCTCCTAGAGAGAATCATAGAGTGCTATGGATATGATGGAGATGGTAAAGAAAGCATGTGCACCATATTGGGCGTGTGCCTCGTACAGGCACAGGACTATTATGCAACAAATGACTCTGAGAAGCAGTTCCAGATGGACTGTTTGAAATAGGAACTGAAAGGAGAAAGAGAGCGAACATGTTTACTGGAACAAAGAATTGAAATTATGCGGGCATGAGAAAAAAAAAGAACAAACCCCAGTATTGTCCAACTTTGGAAGTTGATTGTGGGTGCAGACCTGGAGGATTGGGATGGGGATATCTGTGGAGATTGTGATGAGAGTAGTTCTGAAGAAGTGAAAGAGCAGGAGAAGGCATATGTGCAAAACATTGAAATAATCCACAGGATTTGATCTGGGCACAGGTCACAGAATTGCCACAGTAAAAACCAACCATGTGTAATTATTTCGAATAGTTTGTTTGTTGCAAAACTCAGAATTGGATGTTCTGCTGATCCATTTCCCCTACATTGAAGCTCAGATCTGTATAACCCTGAAACTAAACAAACTTTGAATTGGACAATTCAATATAAACTCTTTCTTTCCCCTTTTTCTCTTGTTTTGTAGTGTGAAATCTGCTCATAAATATTCTCTTTAAAATTTGGTTTGCTTGCATGTTCATGTTCATTAAACGCATTTGCAAACGTACAGTAATCAGATGATATTGTTTTAAACTCAGAGTATTTACATGAAATGGTGATGACAACTGCCCAGCTCAGGTCAGTTGACAATGCCAGTTGTGGTTTTGTGGTTATATTTAGCTTTGAAACAGGTATTTTAGGTGTGATGCATGACTTCTGTTGCCTAAATATCACATTAAATCTTACCAGGGTAAAAATGTGAAAAAATATTTTTAAAATTCTTGATGCCTATAATGAGACATTGTTTTTTTTGGTTGGGTTGTTGTTTGTTTTGTTTTGGGCAGGGAGAGGGAGAGCAATTCTAGAGACTGATATGCAATATTTCATTGTATTTCAGTGTTGTTTCATTTATTGTTGCACTGAAGAGCTGGATTCATAACCTGTCTATCTACATGCTGCAAAGGAGAGAGAAGGGATCTGTGCATACCTGGGAAAGCTGTTAAAACTTATTAAGTAGCTTTGCTTTTGAGATGACTAAATGTCACTAAGTGGTGGAAAGAAATGTTTTTCCTGATGATGAATAATGCATACTTTGGTAGTTCATTGACAGATATAAAGAGAGTTTGTAACAGGGTGCTGTGCTCTGAGACTAAAGCAGTGAATTCAGGACTCTTCAGTTGTATTTTTTAAAACTGAAACTCTGACCCTACATTACATTTCCAAGTGATCACTGACATGTTCAGAGATTATGGTGATAGCTACTGTACTGGAAACTTGAACTGAATAGGGTGGAGTTGAGCTAGCAAGTGTCTAATTAAATCTACCCAAAACCTAAAAGATAGGAAAATGTCTATGAACTGGGCGAACTGGAACAGAAAAGGCCCTGAAGGAGCCATGCAGAACTTGATGAGTGTGACTGAAATTTGTTGTGTTGGTTTTTTCGCATTACCAAAAAAGGAAAAAAGGGGAGACTCCGAACTCAGGAGTCATGCTTAAAAATAAGAGATATTTTTAATAGACATCTTTAAAAGCTGAGATTATGATTAAAGAAGAAACTATTTGTGATTATCTTTCTTGCTATTTATATCTGCTTGCCATCAGCTGAATCCTGGTCTCAAGGGAAACCTCATTAAGAGGCTGTTCTCAAATTTCTACGTGGGAGTATCTGAGATTACTACTTTTGGAAAAGTTGGTTAAATTTTTACACTGCTCAAACATACCTCTCTGAATGAATTCAAAATTAAGAATTGCATCCATGAATCGAGCCAAAGGGACTCTGACTTTAAACGGAGATACAGAGGTATAGGTTTCTGTCTCACTCTAATCCTGCATGAAAAATACATTTCATCAATTTTTGTTATCTCTGTTAACCTATTTATGATCTCTCTGAGTCTAAGCAAAATAAATTGTTAGCAATTGTGGTGCAAAGCAGGGGGATCTGAGCTACTGCATAAGTACATAGCAGGAGAACTTTATTTATTTTTATTTCTTTTTTAGGCACATTAGTATGAGCATTAGCTCAGAGAAATCTCCTGACAAACAAGCTCCAGGTCAGGAGATGGCGTATTGGTTGGATATGCAGAGCAGTCAGCTGTGCAACTTTGGAAACTGACATTATTCAAAGCCCTGTCATATCAAGACACCTTCATATTTCCATCTAATGCAGGCTTCATATTATGTTTCATCCAATCTCTAAAATTGAATAAAAAAATCACACATTCACAAAAGTCTACAGATTAGAAATACCATCTTCCAAACCAACAGAGAGTGAACGCTAATCATGACACATATGTAAGAAATGGATTTTTTGGCCTTTATTGTCTTTCTACGGTTAGAGCTATCACATTTGAAAATAGGTATATCAGATGAGGTGGTCCTAGGGCCAGTTCAGTTTATGATGAATAATAAAGCTCATGCACTATGCTGATTGAAAAGGTCATAAACATGTTTAGCTGTCATGAATAATAGATACTCATTTCTTCCATTTTTCTTTAGAAGTCAGACTGTTGTTTAGCAGTACTGTTATACTGAATCCATTCCTCAAGCTTTGTCATATCATCAAAATTAATTATTTCCATCCAGGAAAAAGGTCACATATATTTGTGCACATATATTTTTGCAGTGTTGTTACCAAGTGGATTTGATCTATTCCCTTTGACCTGTCAGGGCTCAGTGCTCACTGAAATTGTGTGGCTTGAAATGTGAGCTTCTGCTGAAGACAATTCAGTCTTGTCATATAAATATGTAACTCACAGTCTTCTCTTAGGGAGAAACAGAACACGTGTCTGAAAATGGAAGCCAAAAAGGACTGAATCCATTCAGTAAGACAGAATATACGGTAAAATTTTCCATCTCTCTAGCCCTCAGTTGACCAATCAGAAACTGTTTCTATTAACTGACTAAAACATAAATTCAGTGCCACCATCGTGGCCTTTTATTGAGTCATAGGGGAAAAAAAAAAAAAAGCTGTTTTGCCCTGCAAGCTCTCCAGCCTGGCTCTGTTTGTTTCTCTGAGTAGATAGGGCATGACTAACTCGCCCATATGTTCAAACATAAAATTCCTGCTGTGGCTCTCTGCAACAGAGGACAAGCAGCATCTGTACACAAGGGATATCTTTTCTGCACTTGAATCAGTATAGTCCTCCAATGGGACATATTTATTCCTAACACTTGGGAGCTAGCGTAGTGCTGCATCTTTTAGGCCTGCTGGCGTAACAGCAAGATATTCCCTTTTCTGCATATGATATTCAAGTATTGCCTCCAAATGCTCTACCAAAACTCACTGTATGCTCTGTGCACTTCTGCCTCTCACAGAAAGATTGTGCAGTCTCTGTAGAATTGTCATTGTACTGGGCCCATGAACGCAGTGGGGTGAGTTTTGAGAATAGAGTGGGATAAGCAGTCAGTGCAGTCATTAGAATCATAGAATCATAGAATAGTTAGGGTTGGAAAGGACCTTAAGGTCATCTAGTTTTAACACCCCTGCCATGGGCAGGAACGCCTCATGTTAAACTGTGTCACCCAAGGCTCTGTCCAACCCGGCCTTGAACACCGCCAGAGATGGAGCATTCATAACTTCCCTGGGCAACCCATTCCAGGGCCTCAACACCCTCACAGGAAAGAACTTCCTCCTTATATCCAATCTAAACTTCCCCTGTTTAAGTTTGAAGCCATGACTCCTTGTCCTCTCACTACAGTCCCTCATGAAGAGTCCCTCCCCACCATCCCTATAGGCCCCCTTCAGATACTGGAAGGCTGCTATGAGGTCTCCACGCAGCCTTCTCTTCTCCAGGCTCAACAGCCCCAACCTTCTCAGCCTATCTTCATATGGGAGGTGCTCCAGTCCCCTGATCATCCTCGTGGCCCTCCTCTGGACTTGTTCCAACAGTTCCATGTCCTTTTTATGTTGAGGACACCAGAACTGCACACAATACTCCAAGTGAGGTCATTCTTACATGCTGTGCTGTCATGGCAGAGTTAGGCAGAGAATTTGTGTGCCATCCTATGGGCTGAGTTAGTGTTAATACATGAATGGGTGTTATGTCTATTCTTTTAGATCCTTTGACAAAATTATTTGTGTATGTCTACCTGAAAGGTGATATAAAAAGATGCTACTGCCTGACATGGTATAATTATAAGTGACAAATTAGACTCGGCCACTAGTTTCTTTTTTGTTTCTTTTCTTCATACCTTTCTATCTATAACTATTATACAGACAGGAGACAGCTTGGACCAACTAGAAAGTGAGGTTAATATAGGAATTGTTGATTTACAAACCTGTTGAAAGCCAAGGAGCTCCTCTTTCTAGTGCTAAGCACTTCTAAAACCATCTCTATTTGGCAATTTTGGCTCAAGTATCAGGTGGGTGAATGTGATATAACACATATAGAGAAATACATAGGATAAGCTTTAGCTCCTTCTAAACCTTTACTGAAAAAATATGTTTATGAACAGCCTTACAAAGAAAGAAAACATTAGAGAATTAGAGATGAATCAAAAAAATTAATGCAGGAAGACATGGCAGCGTAGGTAATGTATTTATATCCTTACCATATTACAGGCCCAAAGCTGCAAACACTGCTTTTTGTAGACAAACAGATGCTGCTACTGGAAAATGTCTCAGCTTGACATCAATGGCCAGATGGTCAAACCTGTGCCCTCTGTATATTGTAATGCATGCAGATAATTCTGCTAAGTGTAGAAAAACATGAATATGATTCAGTGATTGTCAGGAGTTAGACAGAATTGCAGCAAATTCTTGCATGCACAGCCAAGGGACATAAACTGCTGATGATTGTTTATGCTGCATGTGTGACCTAGTTGAGAGATCTAAGCTTCGGCCCAGCAATGGTCCTGACTTTCAGCAGCTCTTTCAGTTCAGGATGGGCAGGTACTTGTCTCAGGAGGGAGGTGACAGATACTGGAACACGAGTATCATGGTCTTGTAGTTGCTACTGGTAATAGATGTCATTATTTCTCTTTTGTTCTGCTCCAGTGCACAGTTAAAGAGGCTGAAACCATCCACAAATTAAACTAACCTGTTTGAATTTGAAATGGAAACAGAAACAATTTATGATAGCATGTAGGGGTAGGAACAAAACCGCCTGCCTCTTAAAACCTGTTCCTTGCATAGAAACTTGGATTTCTGTTGAGTTCATCAGGCTGGCACTTGTCCTGGCAAACTGTTGTGAAGTCAACAGTGTGTTTAGCATACTTTCCAAGGTGGTCTGTGTGTTAAGGTACAAACGTGGACACAAATCCAGGCTAAGTAAGAGTGTGGATATTAAATGGGAATATGCATACCTGTAAATTGTCTTGAGCTGGTATGGCAGCTGTTATGGGATGATATGACACAGAAAGAGAGCTCCTGGATAAAACTAGTTAACTATTAAGTGCTAACTACATATCCAACTATATGCTTTGTAACGCAGAGGGTGGCTTCAGCTGAATGGTCTGGTAAAAGTAAATTCTCAATAATTTATTTCTTCTTGAAGTTGCCATTGACTGAAACTAGTTGAAACCAATTTTCCTTTCTCCCTCTGAACTTTACCTGGTTGCTTGGCATTATTAAGCAGTTGTTATGCTTTTCATAGTTACTGCATTTCAGTCATAAACATGATGGGTGAAATGCACTTCGGATGAAAGATGCCACAGAGCACTGAGTGCTATTATGGGACCTGTTTCCAAAGTAGTTATTGGGAATGCAATTGTACACTTCAAATTCTTTTTTACCTACGTAATTACCTAGTGCTTCTGTCTACAACTAGGCTAATAAACTTCAAAACACATGCAAAGATTTTATAATGCTGGGGGTACAAACAGAACATTTGCCTTTATTCTTGCTGCTCAAAAGCTTCACAATCTGTGCTATCCCAATTACCTGTTTTCAATGAACATCATCCCATGAGAAATTCCACATCCCCTACAATCTAACTGAATGTAGGTGAAATGGAAAACGCACATGGAAAAAATCAGTTTGCTCAGGAGGACTTTTGCACAGACTAATTCTTAAAGAAGAATTTTAATTTACTCTGAAACATCTAGGGTGATTCCTTCAGGTAGCAATTGCCAATTTATGCTCAATGAGAAACAGTTTCCACAGCTACTTGATTAGTAAAAGATACTTCTTTTTGCTACAGCAGTATCCTTGTGTCATGGCTTAAACCCAGACAGCAACCCAGAACCATGCAGACACTCACTCACTCCCCCTCTTCCTTCCCCCACTCCTGGAGGGATGGGGAGGAGAATCGAAAGAATGTAAATCTCATGGGTTGAGATAAGAACAGTCCAGGAACGAAGGTATAACACAAACCACTGCTGCTGCCACCAATAATAATAACGATAAGGGAAATAACGAGGGAAGAGAATACAACTGCTCACTGCCCGCCAAGCAATACCCAGCCTGACCTGAGCAGTGATCTAGCCCTTCCAGGTAACTGTCCCCAGCCTATACAGGGGGCATGACATGCTGTGGATTGGAATACCCCTGTGGCTAGTTTGGGTCAGGTGTCCTGTCTCTGCTTCCTCCCGGCTTTCCCTCCTCCCTGGTGGAGCATGAGACTCAGAAAGTCCTTGGTCAGAGTAAGCATTACTTAGCAACAACTAAAAAACATCGGTGTTAATCAGCGCTGTTCCCAGGCTGAAATTCAAAAACACAGCACTGTACCAGCTACTAAGAAGGAGAAAAATGACTGCTACTGCTGAACCCAGGACACCTTGATACTGTAGAATACCTGTAAATTACTTTTACCTTTTTTCTCTAGATTGTGACATAGGGGTGACATTGGTTGACTAGTTATTCAGAAAATATTATTCTATATCATAAATGTATGTATGTAAGTGATCGATCTCTGGTTTGAACAGTTCACATGTGGAAAAAGGTCACAAAGTGGTTTAATACAGAGCAGTGTGCAGATAGTTTATGCCAGATTTAGGTCCTCAGGGTAAACAATCCTCACATGGAATTATATTTTTAAGTAAGGAACTGTCTAAAGCTAGAAAATATTGCTAAGATGGTAAAGCATTCCCCAGAAGTCTATAGAAATGTCCACTAAATTCCATTTTATTTTCATGGATTCTGTCCTATCAGTGTTTTTTTTTGGTCTAGTCCCAGTTCACGTGGGCAGGCGAGTGGGATGGTGAGCAGAATGTTGAGCACTCATTGTAGGACCAGGGTTCAGTCTGGGAGCTCTGCTCTGGCTGCCCCGGCAGTGGCCAGCGTAGGCACCCAGGACAGAACCAATGAGAGGGGAGGCTGCAGTGCAGGGTCAGGGTGTAGAGAGTGTCTGCACTGCTCTCCTGAGAGGAGGGTGCACAATGGGCAGGGCTGCACTCGGTACTCCATGGTGGAGGTCCTCCTGCAGCAGGGGCTGAGCTGCGGGACGCTGTTACTGGGCTGGAAGGTGTCAGGGAAACTGAGTGGAAGCAGCACTGCTGCTCCAGGACCAGACTGTGCAGGGGCCTCAAGCATCTACAGTCGCTCATGCAGGAAAGGAGGCCGCTAACCCAGGAAGCTGGGAAACAGGAACAGAAAAAACAACAAAAAAAGGAGGAAGAGGACAATTAAAAGCAAGGGGCTTCCTCCTAAATCTGTTGTCCCCACCCAGAAGCACTTTGCTGTCCTGCAGGGGGCCGATGAGGAAGCACACTCCCACCAGGAACAACCAGCTGATGCACTGGTAAAGAAGATCAGTACTGGTGCTGCCAGGAAGAAGCAGCGGGTCGTAGTGGTGGGGGACTCTTCTCTGAAAGGAACAGAGGCACCCATCTGTCAGCCTGAGCCAGTCCCAAGGGAGGTGTGTTGCCTACCAGGGGCTCGGATCAGGGATGTTGAAGAGAAGCTGCCTGCTCTAGTCAGTCCCACTGACTATTGCCCACTTCGAGTGATCCATGTGGGTGCTACTGATATAGATAGCAGGAGCCCAGAGAACACGAAGAAGGACTACAGAGCTCTGGGAGAGGTGGTGCCATATCTGCTCTGGAGCTCAGATTGTCTTTTCATCAATTCTCCAGGGTACAGGGGAGGACCTTAAAAAGACTAGGAGGATTGGCCAGGTTAATAAATGGTTAGAAGGGTGGTGCTGTAGTCAGGGGGTTGGGTACCTTGAACATGGGACTCAGTTTAGTAGGCCAGGTCTACTGGGGGCTGGTGGAGCTGGTCTGACAAAGAAAGGAAAGAGTGGATTTTGGAGGAGGCTTGCCAGAGTGGTTTAAACTATATGTGTTGGGGGAGGGGGACATCATTCCATTCCATAGACTCAGTCAGTTGCCAGCACCTATAGTAAACATTCAGAGCAATGTAGGGATATTCCACCTGCTCCAGCCAATGAGCCAGCTGCAATTGGAGCTCGGCTCAGATGCCTCTATACAAACGCCCATAGCATGGGGAACAAACAAGAGAAATTAGAGATGTGTGCACGTCTACAGGGGTATGACATAACAGGCATCACAGAAACATGGTGGGATGGCTGCTATGACTGGTGTGTTGGAATGGAAGGTTACAGGCTCTTTAGGAAAGACAGGCCCGGTAGGTGGGGAGGGGGAGTTGCTATTTATGTTAGGGATAGGCTGAAGAGTATGGAACTCTGTCTGGGAACAGGTGAGCAGTCGACAGAGTTTGTGGGTCAGGGTTAAAGGGAGAACAGCAATGGGAGACATTATTGTGGGGAGCTGTTACAGACTGCCTGACCAAGAGGACTCTGTGGATGAAGCGCTCTATAGACAGATAGGAACAGCCTCACGCTCGCAGGCCCTCATTCTCATGGGGGACTTCAACCACCCTGATATCTGCTGGAGGGATGGTACTGCCTGGCACAAGTAATCCAGGAGGTTCCTGCATTGCGTGGAAGACAACTTCCTTCTGCAAGTAATAGAGGAGCTGACAAGGAGAGGTGCCATGCTTGACCTCGTCCTCACCAACAGGGAAGGGCTGGATGGAAATGTGATGCTCCAGGGCAGCCTTGATTGCAGCAATCATGAGATGATTGAATTTGAGATCCTCAGGACAGTGAGAAGAGCGTGCAGCAAGCTCACTGCCCTGGACTGCAAGAGAGCAGACTTTGGCCTCTTCAGGAAATGGCTCAGTAAGGTTCCATGGGATATACCCTAGAGGGCAGGGGGGCCCAAGACTGTTGGTTGATATTCAAGGATCACCTGCTGCAAGCTCAGGAGTGTTGTGTCCCAACGAGAAGGAAGTGCAGCAGGAGGGCCAGGAGACCTCCTTGGACGGATAAGGAGCTGCTGAGGAAAATTCAAAGGAAAAAGAGGCTTATAAAAGGTGGAAACAAGGACAGGCAGCCTGGGAAGAATACAGGGATGTTGTCTGGGAAGCTAGAGACCAGGTTAGGAAAGCTAAGGCCCACTTAGAATTAAACTTGGCTAGGGATGTGAAAGGATAACAGGAAGGGATTCTATAGGTGCATTGCAAATAAAAGGCAGGCTAGGGACAACGTGGGCCCCCTCCAGAAGCTATTGGGAGAACTGGCTACGCTGTATTTGGAGAAGGCTGAGGTTCTGAATGACTTCTTTGCCTCAGTCTTCACCGGCAAATGCTGTGACCACACCACCCAAGTCTTGGAAGGCAGATGCAGGGACTGTGAGAATGAAGACCCTGGGCTCACTGTAGGAGAGAAACTGGTTCGAGACAATCTTAGGAACCTGAGCATATACAAGACCGTGGGACCTGATGAAATCCATCCACGGGTCCTGAAGGAGCTGCAAATGAAGTTGCTAAGCCACTGTCCATCATATTTGAAACATCATGGCAGTCAGGTGAAGTTCCCAACAACTGGTGAAAGGGAAATAAAACCCCCATTTTCAAGAAGGGGAAAATGGATGAGCCGGGGAACTACAGAGCAGTCAGCATCACCTCTGTGCTTGGCAAAATCTTGGAGCAGATTCTCCTGGAAGGCATGCTGAGGCACATGAAGAACAACAAGGTGGCTGGTGACAGCCAGCATGGCTTCACTAAGGGGAAATCCTGCCTGACCAATCTGGTGGCCTTCTCTGATGGGGCTACGGAACTGATGGACAGGGGTAGAGCAGCAGATGTCATCTGCCTGGACTTGTGCAAAGTGTTTGACACTGTCCCACATGACATCCTTGTCTCTGAGTTGGAGAGACATCAATTTGATAGGTGGACCACTCGGAGGATAAAGAACTGACTGGATGGCTGCACACAGAGAATAGTGCTCAATGGCTCAATGTCCAGCTGGAGACCAGTGATGAGTGGTGTCCCTCAGGGATGGGTATTGGGACCGGTCTTATTGAACATCTTTGTCAGTGACATGGACAGTGGGATTGAGTGCGCCCTCAGCAAGTTTGCCAATGACACCAAGCTGTGTGGTTCGGTTGATATGTTGGAGGGAAGGAACGCCATCCAGAGGGACCTTGACACGCTTGTGAGATGGGCTGATGCCAGCCTGATGAAGTTTAACCATGCCAAGTGCAAGGTCCTCCACCTGGGTCAGAGCAATCCCAGGCACAGCTCCAGGTTGGGCAGAGAAGAGATTCAGAGCAGCCCTGAGGAGAAGGACTTGGGGGTGTTGGTCAATGAGAAAATGAACATGGGCCGGCAGTGTGAGCTCACAGCCCAGAAAGCCAACTGTATCCTGGGCTGCATCAAAAGGAGCGTGACCAGCAGGTCGAGGGAGGTGATCCTGCCCCTCTACTCTGCTCTCATGAGACCTCACTTGGAGTACTGTGTGCAGTTCTGGTGTCCTCAACATAAGAAGGACATGGAACTGTTGGAACAAGTGCAGAGGAGGGTCACGAAGATGATCAGGGGACTGGAGCACCTCCCGTATGAAGATAGGATGAGAAAGTTGGGGCTGTTGAGCCTGGAGAAGAGAAGGCTGCGTGGAGACCTCAGAGCAGCCTTCCAGTATCTGAAGGGGGCCTATGGGGATGGTGGGGAGGGACTCTTCATGAGGGACTGTAGTGATAGGACAAGGGGTAACGGGTTCAAACTTAAACAGGGGAAGTTTAGATTGGATGTTAGGAAGAAATTCTTTCCTGTAAGGGTGGTGAGGCACTGGAATGGGTTGCCCAAGGAAGTCGTGAATGCTCCATCGCTGGCGGTGTTCAAGGCCAGGTTGGACATAGCCTTGGGTGGCATGGTTTAGTGGGAGGTGTCCCTGCCCATGGCAGGGGGGTTGGAACTAGATGATCTTAAGGTCCTGTCCAACCGTAACTATTCTATGGTTCTATGATTCTATTAAGTTGCAATTTATTCCTCTTTAACATCATTCCTTCTTACACCATTGAAATAATTGGTAATTATCCCTGGATCTCTTGCTTTTGTCAGATTTATTTTCTTTTTGGCTTTAGTTTGACCTTCTTAGGTGGTGCAGTTTAGTCAGGATGGCCTTGATGCCTGTAGTGCTCCCTTCCTGCAGCTTTTTCCAGTCCTTTATTATCTTGAGAACCAAGTTGAGGAACTTGTGTAAATTTGGTTAGTTTTCCATCATTCACTTACTTTTGTATTCATATAACTTGTTCATAAGAATGATACATCTAGAAAAGATACAGGAAAGAGTGTTGATGGCTATGAACTATACCATTATGCCAGTGTATTAACATTGCAAAAGTATCTTTTTTTTTTATCCAAAAGCAGCAAGTTTTCTTCTGCTGAATAGTGTCAACAGAATGATTTTCTAATTGAATTTTAAAAGCATCTTTCTCAAAAGTATGCTTACCTATTTTTGGAGGGTCCTGATGCTTCACATGCTCTGATTTCCTTTTTCTTCCCCTTCATAGCTGCTTGCAATGTTAACTATATACTCATAAATAAAAAAAACAGCTCTCTTGCCTGAAGGAAGTTTATTGTGTGTTTGTAAAAGATTAGTTCAGGGGGTTGAATTCCACTGGACCACATACACTTGCAAGAGCATTCATAAATTTTGCAATTGCAAGCATGGTTAAATCTTTTATTTATAAGTTAATGTTCTCTTTATATTGTCAGAAAATAGTGAGCAGAATGTACTTCTGGTGCACCTGTCTTAATTTCAGGAATGTCTGCCAGTTCACAATTTTCAAACAAATAGTTTGCTCTAATCTCAAACGCCAGTCTTCAGTGTGAACTCTTGGGTGCTAAATTTAAAAAACAGAAGCCCTGTCTTTCCATAAATAGAAGGCGAACATGTTTTGATAAATTAATGTTGGAAGAACCTTAATTGTATGCAAAAGACTGTGGAGAAAACATAAATTGTGGAGGTCTATTTAATTACAGCTGGCAAACAGAGGGAGCTGGACAGATTGTGGCTTTTAATTCTCATCACTGCCTATGGGGGTTTAAGAATCTCAGTTCTCCTGAAACTGATTATAATGCATCTGATGCAGCTCTGCCATCTCAGGGATTTCTGAAAGATGCGAATTTTGCAGTGAAATTGGAACAAAAGAGACTAAATTTGGACATAGGTCTGTGTGCTGTGACTTTTTAACTCCATCTACTTGGCCTGTGTATGCATATGTATATGCAAGTTAAGTAAGTTAGAAGGTGGCTTTCTGTGTTTGACACCTTGCTTTTTTTTTCCAGCTGCATCACATGATCTGATAAAAAGCATTATATCTCCCAATAAATCTTGCTTGACCTATATCCTTAGGCTATGGTAGCTACAACAATGTTAGCTAATTTGCCCGGTTTTGCACAAATATGACAGCAGGGTTGTGGAAAAGTGTAAAATAAGATCGGCAGAATTTGATACATTAGCTGATCAACTGCATGTTTTTATTTAGATTATTTTTAGTTTGGCTTCTGTAAAGAGTTGGCAGCGATGACAGAGCAGGAATAGCTGGGGAAGCTGCACAGCAGAAGTGAAGTGATGAGTAGGACGGCTACTTGTCTATTTCCTAGCAAATGAACGTGAAATTTTGCACTTTAATTTTACATTCTGCACATGAAACAGTTGAGTTCTAAAAAGCTGTCTCTTCACAGTGTTCTGCATTGAGTAGTTTTCAAATTATTAATTAATAGAACAGAAAATGTTTCTGGAATGCTTAATCTGAATAATAAATACACAGACTAATTTACTACTCATCCTTTGCTGTTCAGTGAAGGCTGTATTACATGATGTTTTGACAACAAGAATTACCAGCAGGAAATTCAAAAGTCATTAAATAACTCCATTTTTATATTACATATAATTCATTGGTTTGCTAATAGTCTTTATATAGTGAAATAACATAGAAATCCACCCAGGGATCAGGCATATTGTCTCTGAACACAAAGAGAGAATGAAATTTAATTGCTTGCTTTCAATATAACAATATTTATAGTACTAAGTAATTACTGGCTGAAGTAAAGGATTCCAAAGTTTGTCCAAGAATTTTATATAGCATGAATTTAAACATAGATAACATTACAGTATGGAATCAGTAATACAATAACCAAACAGTCGATGGGCTTTGACAAGGGTGTTTTTGAGAAGCATTGAAACACAATAATTTTTTGCAATCTTTTCAACCCCTTTTTTATTTGTTTATGATTGGGGAAGGAGGTTAAATGATGTGGGAACACAGCTCGGAAACAACTGAACAACAGGAAAAAAATATTGTGGGGTTTTTTGTTCATTTGTTTGTTTGTTTTCTTCCTCAGGGCTGAATGCCTAATCGCTTTTCTTTATCATGGATTTGTTTTGGTGTTGCTGCACAGTTAATTACCACAGCAATCTTTATGTCATTCACCAGCATGACCTATCTTTTCTAATTGTGGAACTGGACCTTGTTCTGGGCCCTAGGCATGGGCTCCACCATGATATTCTGAGTCTGAGTGCTTGTTTGTGAACTGCTAGTACGTGTTATATTTGGCCTCATCTGCTACTTTACCTCCTTTGGGACAGAGCTGTGGAGCCAAATTGGACTGTCCTATGGGCACTTTTGGCAGACAGTTGGATCAAAGTATTTCCACATATGAATTTAGATTACTATATGAATGTTGTTCTGCTGCTGAGCCAGGAAGAATAATCACTTTCTTCATTTTTTCTTTTAAAGTTTTGCCACAAATCTCCAATCTATTTTTGCTTTTCTTTCATTATCCAGGGAATGCTGTAGGCAATTTGGAGTAGAATATGCACCACAGGATAGACATTGATGATCTTCTGCCTCTCAGATGTCCTTCAAACTACTTTGAACAAAAATAAACACTGGAATTTTCTGTCCTGAGTGCTTCAGACATGATTGGTTACCAACTACCTCAAATGGGTATTTTGTCATATAGTTTCTTCAGGTCAGGAGGATAAAAAATGGATGCTGTCAGTTGAAAGCACTATAAAACAGCTTAACAGCCATATCCTTAGCAGTATCCTTTACTCTTCATTTTGCCTTGATTCCAAAATTTGCTTTATAATTTGTTGACAACTCCTTCAGATTTGCAATCTTGGAAGAAGAAGATGCCTTCCTGTACCCAGAATAGCTCCCACAAATCTGTCTGAAAAAGTATTTTAGAAATGCATCACCACAAATCATTAAATATTTGGGGGAGGTGGGGAGGGCATGCGTAACCACTGACTAAGTGAGCAATACTTCTTTTCAGAGTCTGGCCTGGAAAACTTGAGTATATTGATGCTGTTAGATGATCTTTGGTTTCTATTCTTTTCCCTGTGATATATGCAAATGCAAAACATTCCTTCAGAAGGTGAATACATAATAACGTGGTTAAAAGTGGTTAATATCAGAACATGCAATTTTCTCAGACTTTCTCATGGTATTTAATAGCCACAATATACTGCACATAAGTGCATCATGTGTCTGTGTTTATAACCAGAGATCTTTAAATATTTTATGAACATAAATTGTGAACAAAATGCAATAGCTGAGAAAGTTGGGGCTGTTGAGCCTGGAGAAGAGAAGGCTGCGTGGAGACCTCAGAGCAGCCTTCCAGTATCTGAAGGGGGCCTATGGGGATGGTGGGGAGGGACTCTTCATGAGGGACTGTAGTGATAGGACAAGGGGTAACGGGTTCAAACTTAAACAGGGGAAGTTTAGATTGGATGTTAGGAAGAAATTCTTTCCTGTAAGGGTGTTGAGGCACTGGAATGGGTTGCCCAGGGAAACTGTGAATGCTCCATCTCTGGCAGTGTTCAAGGCCAGGTTGGACAGAGCCTTGGGTGGCATGGTTTAGTGTGAGGCGTCCCTGCCTGTGGCAGGGAGGTTGGAACTAGATGATCTTAAGGTCCTTTCCAACCCTAACTATTCCATGATTCTATGACGTCAGCTAGTTTTTCAACTTGAAAGTTGGTGCCCAAGACTTGACTCTGAAATCCAATTTTAAAAATGAGAATGTAAAAACCGAATTCCTAATTTAAAGCATTTTGTGAAAGATGTGGAGTTCAAATAATAATATAAAATTTTATAACGGTATATTCTTGGATTTCTAATTGTATACTTCCTTGGCAGAAAGGCAGAGCACTTAAGTGACCTTCTTGGAGTGCTTCAAAATTACATGAATTAGAGCTGCAGTTCATGACAGAAACTGCTTTCGAGAGACTGAAAGTGTTCTGGAAGCTGTATTGAGCAAGTCTTTCTCATTGTAAGCTGTACATTTTTAGGACACTTGCAAGGCACAGTCTCAGCACTGTTCTCTGCGGTCTTATGGAATATTGCAGATTAATTTTCTGTGTGATTTTTATCTTAAGCTGATAACTTACCTTGGGCATATACTGAATAGAAATGGCTCTTTCTTATTTGACCCTATAAAAAGGGAAGACTCACAGGTGTACCTGCTTGGTCAGACGTGTGCATGCAGTAACAGATGGTTGCTTCAAAATGGTCTCTGTGAGCATGCAGGGTCATCCAAATCCTCCTTTTCCAAAGTGCTAGGGCCTTGTATAATGGTGCAGACGCTTTTCTACTCTCTTATTCTGACCACTCAGTATTTTTTCTCTATACAAAGATAATAGAGCTGGCATGGCTTTCTGGAGAAAAAGAGATCAGGATGGGAGAGGAAATCTTTGAGAGAAGGCTAAAATTAGTGAAGTTTGAAGAATATGCTTTCTTTGTTGGCTTCATACTTGAAGAATATGGTTTCTTTGTTTAAATGAGTATTTAGTACAGGCACTAAAGAGGCAGTCTGTATAAAATGGAGTATATGAATATTTTGTCCAGTGCAAGCTGGGAGTTGCACTAATTTACATATGAAACCATGAAAGGGTTGCATCATGCACAGAAAGACATTTGATTGAAAATCACCGAAAATGGATACTATGTGCTACAACAAAAGATGCAGGAGCAGCGTGGCTGCATGTACATTATCTACACCAATCCTAGTGCCTTTATGCTGTGTATACTCTGTTAGAGGAGTGAGTGATTACTTTTGTGTATGACCAGATGTGTTATTTGAAGGTCATTAATCAAATTTCCCAAGGCAAAAGAAACATTAAGAGATTAATTGAGATATAACACAAGTTTTTTAAGAAGGTTCTGACTACACTCATTTATCAAGCCAAGTTGGAAAAATTTGTTCAGGAGCTCTGAAACACTTCCTGGTATATTTCAGAGAAAGGAGCTGTGAGTACTGTAGAGGAGATATGAACTATTCAAGACACCCATTTTGCACTCATATCAACGACTGATATGATGGGTTGTGTGTTACAAAGTCATGGTAAAATTAACATTTTCTTTTATACTAACAAAGGCCTTTGTAATAAGCTGCAGTTGAATGAAACAAGGAAATGTCTTTTTCTCTACTGAAATAGAAGAATCATTATTTGAATTTTGAAGGTGAAGGCAGGCTGCTGTTTTAATTATTCATTTGGGGGAAGTAAGGAAAGAATATACAAGTAAGAAGAGCTTTATCAATGATTATGCTCATATTTTTAATGTTTACTGAAACAGCATCCAGGACCCATAGGTTGAAGGCACTTTCTTGGGGACACCATACCCTTTCTGATGAATGAAATGCCTCCTGTGTCACTAGCAGATTTTAAAACTGCAGAAGATTCTGAAAAGGTAAAAATGGACAATAGTAGAGCAGTATCTAAAAAAATTACTGTCTTGAAGGACTAGTTTTTCTTGGATTCCTCTGCTGCACGGCAATAAGAAGAGAGGCTTTGTATGAAGAGAATCTGTTTCCACCTTTCCATGTTATAAGGATGTTAATTTCAAGAGAAGGGAGGCATGTAGCCACTGCTGCATCTTCTTGGCAATCTTGCAAGGGGAAAAAGTGTTCATTGCTGCTAGATAGCCTGTGGGAACTTACCCTTATGTATTGAAAGTGGCTCATGACAATAGTTACTTGAAAATTTCAGCCTCAATGATTCAGGAGGACACTTCATACTGTCTCATGATGGGCACAGGCAGGCTTTTTGAAGGCCTTCAGGGTGATACGAGCATGATAGCAACCTTCATCTGGTGCTGAAGGCAACAAGGACAGTTCTGTTTGTTAGTTATTTTCTATTTGAAAGCTTTCCAAACCACGTCTAATTAGAACTCCGGTTCCTCAGTATGTTGTCTGAAGAGCCTGGACAAATAAGTTTATGAGAAGCATCCTATAGTCAGTCCTGCAGGAAATAAAGTAATTTGAAATAGAAGATCAGATTTTTTTCATGACTGTATTTAATAGAAGTAACTATTAGATATGGTTATAGTTATTTATAGCCCATCTTTTTATCTTTTTGTTTTTTCCTGAGGTCTTTTAGGAAAAAACGTAAATACTGACTTTTCTTCAGAAAAGAACACAAAGTGCAAAAAAACCCACCAAAACCCAAACATACATATGAACACAAACATCTGTGATGAAAAAGGTAATATAGGTTATTGAAAAACTTTTTAAAATTTGCACTGATTTTAGGGTGGCATAATGACATTTCTAGGGCTTATCTGTGTAGCATATGATTAAAAGATTAAGAAAAATATTAAATTAAATTTGCAATTTTTTTTATGAATCACTTAGTGCCAACCAGATTGTATAACCTACATTGCCATCTGATCAAAATGTGAAATTATTAACTTTTTCAAGTTTAGGGTTGTGAATATTCTAAGTTTTTCTTAAGGGTGTTTCTTCCACACTGGATCTTTTAGGTACTTCTAGATGTGGACTTCTAGAGACTAGAATAACCTGAAAGCAGCAGTGTGTCAC
Organism: Myiopsitta monachus; assembly: GCA_017639245.1. Classification (NCBI taxonomy): domain Eukaryota; kingdom Metazoa; phylum Chordata; class Aves; order Psittaciformes; family Psittacidae; genus Myiopsitta; species Myiopsitta monachus. Next base: position 17,719,578 of record CM029924.1, read on the forward strand.
TTGGGTCCCAGTGGCAATATAACAATTGGAAGACATTTTTTCTCTTTTAAAAAACATTATTCTTCTCAGGAGGGATACCTGGATAGGATTACGCTAAAAGGAGATTTTAGAGTAGTTTAGTGAGCTAGCTTAATTGTTAACAGTAAACTCCCCTGGAAAAAAAAAAGTCAATCCTATCTGTCCGATTAATTTCTGTGCAGGTGAATTTACTTCGAAGTTAAAAAACAAACAAAAAGATTGTTTTGTGTCCATTCATGTTGTTTTGTTTACATAGAGCAATACATGAAATTCCTGAGATCCTATTTTGATCTCAGACACTAATGGGCAGACAAGGGAGCTAGTTCAACAGTTACTGAGCACTTGTGTATACAGTGCACCCATATTAAGGCTTAGTACCAATATTCTCTCTTGAAAGTTCACTGGAACAGTGATATCACTGTATCTTTTCTAGAAAGTCCATATCTAAGGACCACTCTGGCAGTACAAAAGGGGTTATAAAATAGGTGTGAATTTTTGTACCTAACTGCAGTGCAACAGCAAAGTGCAGAGAAATTATAAAAAAAGGAAAATTATAAGAAGAGAAGAAAATATGCTGAATGAAGTACCAAGATGAAATTAGAGGTACAAATATTTGGCAACAAGTTCACGTTCTATCTATGTAAAGCTAGTGTAACCAGGAAAACATAAAATAGTAATGTTTCTTGATGATATTCCATCACTATTTTTTTCTCCAGGTTACTGTACTCTAGTATGATTTTTTTTTCCATATCTTCTTTCCAGAATCCTTTTAAAAGCTGAGTAAACTATGCCTCATGGGTGCTCTGTTACTATTATGGAATAGCTTGCTAAAGTGGAGTGATGTCCAAAATGAAACAGATAGTCTGGGTTGTTTCTTTGGTGGGTTGTTTCGGGGTATTTTTCACAGTAGTATGTAAATCCTATCATAAATAAAAATGATTTGAAGTCAGTTTTGTATGTGTCTAATACTTTGGACGCTAATATTCATGAATGACCTCAAACTGTTACCTGGCTATAGCAGGATTGTTAGAGATTGTTAGGATACAATTAAAAAACTCCAAACATTTTTTTTAATGCAGAAGGAACTAATTCTAGCCTTACGCTCTTTAATATTTAATGGTTTCAGTGTTTCTAGTCTCAAGCAAGTTTTTCTCACATAAATCATACAAGTGCATTGACAAATTCTGTATAAAACTGGACAATTTTGCACCCTTTCTTGTTATTAAATAATGTTGGGGTTTTTTATCTTCTAGGTCTATAGTATCACAAACTTTGAAACATGCTACTGAGGAAAGATTTTAGCATACCACCCAATATATGCAGGTCTGAAATGGGAGAAGACTCAATTAGGATATTGTTGGCAAGGTAATTTTTGTCATAGTCTGCCACAGCTGTCTGTACAGTTTACACCAATTAGTATTTAGAAGTTGATTTTTTAGAGGTCTTGCATGTTGATACCCTGTTAATAAGTGAAATCCTCAATGAAATTTGTTGTATGGAAGTAAAATGTTATTTCACAGTAAGGTATTTATTTTTTCATTTTTAATTAATCGGTATGTTACTGGAATACATTATTTCTACTCTGAATTGGGATATCTTTCAGGCTAAATGGGCAACATTTTCATATGCCTAAATAGTTTTATTTTTACCCTTCAAAATGTATACATTATTATTTTATAAAATTAGCAACCCTTTAAGTTTAATTGAAGCAAAGCTTCAATATATACAGTTACTTCTTTGAATTCCATGGGGTCAAGATATTATTGTGGATAATTATCTTCCTGAAGAACTGGCGAGACTGAAGAGGAGGAGTTAAAAAAAGGGAAAACCATACCTGGACTCACCAGTGTTTGCAGCAAAACTTCATTCACTTGATTGGGACCAAAGTTTCACAAAAAGTTCTAGTAACATTATTAACAACTGAATGTTATGCCTTTTTGTACTGTTTCTATGCTGAAACTACTATACCGCCTTGATCCTGTGAGCTTCTGCTATCTCTTATCTTTGATTCCCTAATGATTTATGGAACACACTTTAATTTGTCTTCATCAGTGACTGTAGTGATAAGACAAGAGGTGATGGGTTCAAACTTTTGGATAAGGGAAGTTCAGGTTGGATATATAAGGAAAATGTTCTTTACTGTGAGGGTGGTGAGGCACTGGAACAGGTTGCTCAAAGAAGCAGTAAATGTTCCATTCCTGGCAGTGTTCAAGGCCAGGTCGGACAGAGTCTAGGAAGACATGGTCTAGTGTGAGGCATCCTAGCCCATGGCAGGGGGTTGGAACTAAATGATTGTAAGGTCTTTTCCAACCCTAACTATTCTATGATTCTATGATTACATGATTCTATGATTTAATTCATGTACAGTCAAGTTGAATTTATGGTGCTGTAAGACTAGTAAGCTTGTCCCACATATTCTTGCAATATGACATATTTATGTAATGTACATCACTAATACAAGAACATTCATAAACCAAACACAAATTCTGAAAGAAGAAGACATTCCTATCAAAAAAAACATACTGACTGAATTCATAAAATCGGGTCACATTTTAAAATATACTGTTCATTCTACTTTTGAATAGCGGTGGACTTAGACACATCTGTAAGTGTTTTTTTAGCCAAGACCCAACAGTGTTAATTAAATTGTGTAGTTAATAGCCATTCTAATGTTATGACTAAATTGTGGGTCTAGGTGTTTGCATGATTACTTCTTAAGAAAAGCCTAGGTGGTAGAATGCGTCAAGGAACATATCTATCTATCTTGTGGCTGTATGGAGCAAGATTGTTCAGGTGCTCATCTACGAAAGTATATGATCAATTTACTAACTTAGAAATAGCTGCATTGTTACTTTTGTGGATATGTGAAGGAAAGTAAGACTTCAGAAATACCTAAAGAAATGTATAGTAGGATAGCAAATTAACTCTGGTGATGAAATTATTCAGAATAAAAGCTTTTTGTGAATTTTATATTTGAAGATTGAGACAACCAAGCAAAAATTACTGCTATTTATTAATCCCTGTTCAGAAAACCTCTTCCAGTAGTCTCCAGATATTTTTGTGTCTTCTTTCAGCAGCCTTACTTCGGTATAAATGGAAATGAAATTTAGTTATGTGAAGCTGCTTTGCTTTCATTTTCTATGATGGCACAATTTTCACAATTTATTACTTGTTTCTTGTTAATTTACATCCTTCTCAGCCTTGCTGCAGTTGAAGTAATTTAGTGCAGTTTCTGAGGCAGAAATTGGTGCTAACGGGGTCTATTGTGCATGCAGACAAGCATGCTAGTTCAGAGTGCAGGAGACTGAGAAATGAACAGCCCAAAGCCCACATTTTCTCTGAAGAGTCTTTCTTTCAGGCACAATCATATCAGTCAAATCACTATCAGAGTGTCGATGTATCTAGCAAGCCAGCTAGCAGAGCTTAATGTCTTCCTTTGTCAATAGGTGTGAGCTTTTTCCCCTATGTAGTGTCTGCATGCTTGCCAGTAGGAAGAAATATGCTACAAGAGACATGAATCAGTATAAAAATCAAGGAATTAGATTTTGATTTTATTACCTTAGTTTAGACACTGTCTTTCTTACGATTTTGGTTTATCATTTTAATTTGACCTTTCATCACATTTCACAAATCTCTCTATGCATCATAGTCAGATACCACAGCAGGAAACACACCAGGGCTTTGTCTGTGAAAAGGAAGTGCGCTGTTATGGGAAATCTCCTAGTCTTTGATAACTAGTCTTGATAAGGTTGTAGATTATTTTAGATTAAATGAGGTTTCACTTGGATTAATTTCTTCAGACATTTAGCCCTTTATCATGATGACTTCTGGTTGATTTTTTTCTTTCTTTCAGCCTTTGCGTGGCTCAGAATGAAGGAGCTGAGATTCCATCAGCCCTTTCAGTTTCGCAAGCAGAAGTCCCTTCTGCTCCCTGCTGCTCTGCTTAAGCAGGACCCCGTGCCTCTGCCTTGGAAGGGAACACTTTAGTGCTGACAAAAAACTTCCTGAGACGAGTAAACTTTGAAGTCACTCTTGATATTTTGTCACTGGAGAAAAAGGAAGCAGTGACAACCTATGATTTGTTACAAAACAAGAAATAACCTCTGAATAATTGTTCTGATTAGATAGAGGCTTGTTGTTATGGTAATATTATTGTCCCAGTTGATGCAGAAAACTGAACAGGGTCATAAAACAGCAATTACGAAATGTGTCAAAATGAAAGAATTGGGTAAGAAATAGTCTTTCAGGATGTGATTGTTGGCAGCTTTCCCAGGAAACTTCTAACCCAGAGATGCCTGATTCATCTAATTCCCTGATGCAGTCCACGTAGCACAACAACAATTGGCTGCTTCCTGAATGAGCATCTTGACATCAAGACCATTCACAAATCCTGAAGGCACCATACAGGCCCTTAGGGCTCTGATTATGATACTGAAATCTTTATAAATGTTCAGAAGTTTGTGAATAATGTGATCATACTGTGTATATGCAGTGTGTAGTATATGCAGAAAGATGGTTGCGGAAGGGAAGATTTTGAAGTTGGTGCTTTTGAAAAGCTCAGCAAAACAGTGAAAAGCAAGAGTGGCTTTTAAAAAGAGATGCACGATTAGAGCTGCTGTTAGTATGGAAAAATCCTTTGTGGTGCAAGATGAACTTTGTTAGATTTTTTTTTTTAAACCTCATTTAATGAGCAAAGAGAAAACTTAAATACAAAAAACCAGCAAGATTTAACTGAGGAAAGTAAAATTTAACTGCAAGATGAATAATATCAGTAGGTTGCTTGGGTATTTATGAAGGCAAAATTGAGAAACTGTTGTATATTATAGGTCGCAGGTAGATCACTAGCTGTCATGCTGAAGTGCTATACATTAGGTATCTCAGTTTCCGTGCTGATACTGTGCAGAAACCTTCCTTCACATCGAAAGAAAAAATAATCCAAAGACTGGAATTCTGGACAAGGACTTGAGAATGCTGCCACTGACCTTTTGTGGGAATTCGAACAATTCTAGGAGACTTCTAATCAGCTGCATATACAGAACTAATATTTTAACACTTTGCATTGTCTTTCAGTCATGGTTATTTTGATGTTTTTAGCTGACTACTGTCTCTTCATTTTGTTCAAAAGTACTGTAATAAAACTGTTAGGGCTAGCATGTGAGGAAGTGGAGTAAAAGAACTGTTGTGTTGTCATTCTCCCTTGTCTGAGCCTCCATCCTGAGATAGAATACTTAAAATGGAATTATTACGCCACTTGAGCCCAAGACTAGCTAGACCAGCTGGTTCCCGTGCAACTGCTATTTCATGTCAGCAAATATATTCAGATCCTACAATGCTTAAATATGGATAGAATACCTGGTCATGATACAGGTATTTTTCCACAAAGAACTAATTTCCCAATTCAAGAACATTCAGGGTATATCTATTCTAGTAAATTGAATAGGGCCAGGGAACATTGGCATGTATTGGAGCTTCATTGTCCGTATAGTCACACCCTTAAAAAGGTGTCCTGCTTTATTTTGGCCTGAGGCTACTTCCACTTTCACAAACGAGATAGGCATGATTCAGGTGCAAGCATTGGTCAGGAAGCCTTCCTGCTATGCAGGTTCACTGAAGCCTGTTTTGGTGGGGAAGAAAGCTTAATAATGTGGGCATGAGCCATTATGTGCCAGCTGGCCTGGGGGTCAACCAACAGGTTTGTGCATATTAATTAACTAGCCAAGCCAAGACCTACTTCTAGAAAACAGAGGTTTGTGTGTTACATTTTGTTTTTGTCAAATTAATTGCAATGGAATTCAGTTTCGAATTTTTATTTCAAAATGAAAAGTCAAGGCCCCCTGTTTAAAAATGCCAAAATGTAATGTTTCAACATTAATATACAACAGCTATTTCTTCTTTGCTGAAATGACTCAAAAACGCATTTATGTGCAAACAAAAACTCTTCTTCTTCGAAATGGTTTGAGAAAAGTTTTTCCAGTTTTAGTTCTTAATGTTCTTTCTAAATGTTCTGCTACAGCAGTTGGACAGGATTCATGTGTCCAGCCCCTGGCTGGAGGGCTCTATTTAGAGATGCGTGGCAATATATATGCATGAAAAATTGACCTAGACAAGCAGAGATATGCAGGCAATAAGCACCATATCTGCCAGTACCAAACTATATAATGTTTCTTCTGTTGGTTTAAATGGCAGCTAGTCAGGTAGTTAGATGTGTGTATGATATTTTTTCAATATTCTGAATGTGTAAGAATGTTCTAACCCCTTATTTTTTTTTTCTTTTTATAACTTTGACATTACTATTTAGTGTAATAATAGATGTGAGGAAAATTCTGGGTTTTCAAATAAAACAGATAAAATATTCCTTGCAATTAAAAGAATATGTTTTGCAATAAGATTTTTGAAAAATAATTTACGTTTTTTTTTCTCTTTCTAATTAAACTATCTGTGAAAAAATACTTTAATTTGAGAAGGGCAAACACTTTAGTTAGTGGATTTACATGAGGAGTTTTATTACATTTATTTTTGAAATTTTCCAACTTTTACAAACCAATGACAGCTTCTCTATTTCACCAGATATTATGATGACTAAAGTGTTAAAACTGAATTGCTGAAATATTCTGTGCTAATATATATGTGTTCTTGAAATATCCACGTGCTTTTTACCTCTCTCTTTTCCTGTTAACAAAAGTTACATATTATCCAGAGCTCCTAGTGAAGAAATTTGGGATTATAGGTGCTAATTATGATCTCTGTAAGTTGAGTTACTTATGCATTTCCATATAGCTACAGTGTATGAGTGCCTATAACTAGACGCATGAGGAAGAAACAATACTTTCTTTTTGCAATTTGCGGTATGAAGCGATTAAAAAAATGAAATTTTTCTATGATTTTCTGTAACACTGATCCTTAGTAAAATGACAACTTCAGAAAGCTATTGCTGGTCCTATGAAATAATGGACACATTGCACGGAACCAGCAGAATCTGTACTAACGAAAAAAAATGAAGAAAATGACAGAAATAGAGATTGCATCTAGTTAACCCAGTATCTGGGAGGTGGATAATGAAAATAATGCTTAGGACACAGGGATAGCCATTGGAACTGTATTTTCTGGTAATTGATGATGATAACTCATGACTTAAAATACAGTATTAGCATGTATATATATACACAACCATGTGCAGATGTCCAGGTTCTGAAGTGTGTCCCTGCTTTTGTGAAATCAGAATAAAAAGTCTGTCTTTGCTTAAAAAATTGCTTCTTTCTGTCAAGCATGAGGTGACAGAAAGATGCAGATGGGTAAGGTAAGGCGAAAATCTACTACTTTCTATATTTATAATGTGGAACAGCAAATCCTTTTGCTCTTAGAGTTTTAGGATTTTTAGTGAGCCAGATCCTAGAATGTGGCAGAACCTCCATCTCCAGGAAGTGGGGCAGAGTCCTAAATATAGCTCAATCTGGAAAGTATTTGGATGACACTGGGGTAGGGAATGTTTTATGAGGTTTCCATATATAAATAAAAGATGAATGCAATTAGCGCTCACCACAGGATATTTCCTTCTATGTGACCCAAATTTATTTTTTTTATGGTTTTCAGCAGGAGATGTGTCATCAAATGCCTTTTGAATATCAAACAGTTTAAATGAGTTGCCATAATCAACTCCATAACCTTTTATAACCATCTTTGTTGAGGAAGCTTTTCCCTTTGAAATCCATATTGGCTATTCTCTTTCAGGTTATCACTTCAAATATGCTTTGCAACTCTCTTCTAATTAGTGAGTCCATCTTTTTTGTATGCTCCAGACAAACAGTGCTATTTTGATTTCTCCAGGTCAGGATTGCATGCACTTTGAAAACACTGAGGCCGCATCTTTGTATTGGTGCAATCTTTATTTGTGCTCGTGACTTTTTCATGGTAACAGCCACAACCTCTGAATTCACCCTGGTCTGAATCTTGATCCTCAGAATAACTTAGAACTTGAGGCTTTCATGAAGCTCCTGGGAGTTAGATCTGCTCTATATTTCTGGTGGTCACACTTATCTTCTTCAAAACTCTAGAGATCAGCAGAGTTTTGAACATTATTAAACTCCTTATGTAAATGAATATATTGCTCCTGTTAATCATAAAATTAGTGTCATCAATATTTGCTTAGAATTTAGTCCACATTCAAGCCCAATGACTTCTCACTGAAGTAGCAATTTGAATGAACACCAAGAGATAATGAGGGTATTTTGGGGAGATGTTCTCAAGACTGCCTACTATGCAGTCAATTAGTTTTAATAAAATTGTCCACTATCACCCTTCTAGAAGTTTCAAATGTGCCATTAATGGTATAATGCCTGGAGTAGACACTGCACCAGAAAGGACACTGGCTTGTAAAGACCCTGTCTCCTGATTCAATTGCAAGGCTAGTATCTTTGTTTATTCAGAATTTATCTTTTCCCTACTCGAAACAATAAATATATTTTTCTGGTATTGCCACTTCAGAAACCTGAAGTTATTATAAGGAAGAAATATGGAGGCAAGAGAAATTCATACTAGGAAAAAAAAAGAAGAACAACAGGTTTTATATTACCAAATAATATACTGAAGACAGAAATAGCAAGTGAAAGCTCTAGCTGTCACAGAAAAAAAATATAGCAAAATATGAATGCTCAAGATATGAAAATTTTCAGTTAATTTTTCCACTTGCAATGGGGTTCTGTGGCAAGATTTTGGTAGCAGGGGGGCTACAGAAGTGGCTTCTGTGAGAAGCTGCTAGAAACTTCCCCTATGGTCTGTAGAGCAAATGCCAGCTGGCTCCAAGACAGACCCGCCACTGGCCAAGGCTGAGCCCATAAGCAACAGTGATTGTGCCTCTGTGAGAGCATATTTAAGACAAAGTTTGTGTGCAGGAACAGACAGAGAGAAGAGTAAGAAGATGAAAGAGAAACAACTCAGCAGGCACCAAGGTCTGTGAAGGAGGAGGATGTGCTCCAGGCATTGGAGTGGACGTTCCCCTGCAGCCCCTGCAGCTGAACAACGTACTCCTGCACCAACCATAATATGCAGTCAGAACAGATGGCAAGAAAAAAAAAGGAAAAATGTGTGATGAAAAAGATACGTATTTCCCCTCAGTTTTCCACTGTATTCTTAAAATATTTGCTGTAGCATCAAAATTAAGGACTGAGATACTTGATTAAATTACAGCATGTCAGCTGACCAATTGTGAGATAATGTACATGCTTTTAGCCCATCGCACTGAAGGAAATTTAAAGAGATCTATTTTACCTCCCAGTGCTTTACTGCAGTTAACTGAGAATTTGTCATAAATCAATCTTGCGTTCAAGCTCTAACCCAGCTTGGTATCCTTAGTTAGTCATGAAGTGATGTATGTGGTACTCTATACATGGCACAGTATTATAGCCCTTGCTTTTGAGGAGCTTCTGGGACAAAACAGTCAAAAGCCCAGTGAGGTAAATAGGCAGGAGACCTAAAGTCATGACAAAAGAATGGCTCCAAATGGTTTGATAAGCACTGGTCAAAAGAGACCAAAGATTGGCGCTGCTGTTCTAGATATTACAGTAAAAGAAAGTTTGAATGGGAGTTTTGATGGAAAATGATAGGATTTTTTTTTTTTTGCAGAAATTAAAAAATACACAGGTACACTGCTGTTAGAGAAAGAACAGCAGCCAATATTACACCAATAATATTTTATATGATACAACCTAAGCTGTTGTGTGCATGTCATTGTATTCTTTAGCCCAATTATGTACAGGAAGAGTAGCTGGGTGCTGCTGTCCCTGTGTGGGGTTTGTTGGAATGCAATTATTCAGTTTTACAGAGGGAAAACACAGTTTTACAGTGTTCTTTCTCTAAGAAGCAATCTTCATAGAAACATTACTTAGTAAGGTTATGAAGTGCAATGTAAATCTGCCATACTTTTTCAGATTTCCACTAACTGTGGTGCTATAGCGGTAGTTAATTCCTGGAAATAATATTGTCCATTTAATAATCTCAGTAGTTATAATCTTCAAAAATCCCTCAGGCTATCTGAAAAACAAGTAGAAAATAATTCCTTCGGTAGTGTTGAACAAAAGGGACTTGATCAGAGGTAATTGAAAACCTTTCTATAAAGTAGAATCATCATCAAGTGCAGAAAAAGCATCTGTCACAAAGGAAAAAATTTATAAGTGCTGAAGTTTTCGGTACGTATCACTCATTGTGTCTTACCAGTACTGCAGTCCCTTATAGACTGGTGAGTAAATAATGAAATTTTATCTAATTTGGTTTTTGATTAGCATAAATTCCATTGTATATCTCAGTCATCATAAAAAAGTATTTCTATGTATCCACCATGTCTTCACTGTTCAAGAGAAGGCAAGAGAGTTTTAAGTTGACACTATTTAACCCAAATGAAAATTCCCAAGTATTTCAAAAGAGTGGAAACCAGATCAGGACATGACTTGTGCTATATGTGGCATCAGAAGAGAAACAGGTTATTCAGATCATTACTTGCTGAGACAAACTAGGGGAGTGCATACTGCAGAAATTAGCAGTAAATGAAATGCGTAGATTGCAGTTTTTTTGGAGGTGTCCCTCCATAGTACTAGTTTGACCTGGAAGCACTTGAATTTTGACAGTGAATTTTATTTTTTTGATAGAATAGCACAGTAATTTTATATTGATTTTAAGAAAATAAAGCTCAATTTTCCATTGAGACAGGAATTCTCAGTTGAGTGAGATTTTAGCTCAGCTTTGGCGTGTCAAGTGTTAACAGTCCCACAATCAGTTGTGGTTGCATTTGTGGAATGCCATGTTATTAATTGCATATGATTTATCCAATTTGCCTGTAACATCTAGAGTTATGGTCCTGTCCTAAAGAAGCTTGCAATTCTATTTTGTTTCATCAGAACATATTGACAACTTTGAGAAAAATTTGTTCTGGGGGAAGGAAAACTTTTTTTTTTTGACAAATACTTTGTGGACATACTTTCAAGCATTTATACTTCATACTATTATGGCTGAAGATGGAATTTTATGGAGGGGATTCCCACTGTCTTCTTTTATCAGTGGAAAGCATTAAGTATTCGTAAGCCTGTGGCTTTTTAAAACAAGCTGCGGATTCAAAGCTAATTTCTGAACCTGCTCTAGGTTCAGATTCCCCATTAACTCTGATACACAGATTGCTTTTTCATTTGACTCTGCTTGAATTAACTGTACAGCACTGGTGAGTGCTACTTTCAGCCTTGTTAGAGATCTCCATAACTGGTTTTGCCTATTGTAGCCCTCATAAAACAACTCAACAGGCCAACCAAAACCTACTTTCAAAGTCCTTTCCCAAACCTACATTTCTTCTCAGGTATTTATGAAATAATTAAGCCCAGTTACATATAGAACTGCTGAGGGAGAAAAATTTTAATTTGCCAGGCTTATATGAGAAATATATGTGTATAATGTGTATAAATAATGATGACAATTCAGTGTTAAGATACTGTGTGCTGGTTTTGGCTGGGGTAGAGTTAATTTTCCTTATAGTTGCAAATATGGGACTGTGTTTTTGATTTGTGCTGGGAACAGTGCTGAGTAACTCAGGGATGTTTTAATTACTGCTGAGCAGTGTTTACACAGAGCCAAGGCCTTTTTGCCTCTCACTCCACCACTGAGCAGGATGGGGGTGCACAAGGAGATGAGAGGGGGTACAGCCAGGACAGTTGACCGCAACTGACCCAAGGGTATATCCCAAACCATATGGTGTCATGCCCAGCATACAAAGCTGGGGAAGAAGAAGGAAAGGGGGTGCTGAGAGTGATGGTGTTTGTCTTCCCAAGCAACAGTTACACATGATGGAGCCCTGCTTTCCTGGAGATGGCTGAACATCTGCCAGCCCATGGCAACTGGTGAATGAATTCCTTGATTTGCTTGCGTGCACGGCTTTTGCATTACCTATTAGACTGCCTTTATCTCAACCCGCGGGTTTTCTCACATCTACCCTTCTGATTCTTTCCCCTGTCTCACTCAGCGGGAACGAGTGGCTGGGTGATGCTTAATTGCCAGCTGGGGTCAAATCACAACATACTGTCACGTCAAAGCAACTTAAAATAGTTTTAGATTAAAAAATACCTAGATTCCACTTCAATTTTGAGCTGAGTGAATGTAGTAATGTCTGGTTTACAGTGACAGAATTTGTGTCATCTTCCCAGTCATTAGATATTGAATTCCAGCTAGTAGGATTTTGATGCTTTTTCAGGACAGAACCAGTAACCTCTTTAGTGCCATTTAATAAGAAGAGACCCAAGCAGACTATAAGATACAGTGCCATGAACTGTTTTACAGTTTTCAGTGCTTCCTCTAAAAATACATAAAGAATTTCACAACTCTGGGCATCTCTGTTCTTATATACTTCCAGCATCCCACTAAGATTTCCAGTGCAAGTTAAAATCATGAATCTGAATGGTGTAGCTGAAATGGCATTTGATATGTTTATTTTTAAGTGCAGTCATTTGGTTCACTTCTGCAAGTTTTTGCAAGTTTTCTTCTGCAAGTCTGCAAGTTTCCTTCCTTAATTTAATTCCTCTCCCACATAAACCACACAATGTCTTTAGAGAATAATTTTTCTGTCAGCTTTTAAGAGAACTACTACGGAACAACATTAAACTTGTAGTTCTCTTTTTGTTTTAATAAATTGCAAGAAATGAAAGTATAATTCCTTCCTGCTTCAGCTTTTTTCTTTTTCATCCAATTGATACCAATTGCAAATTTATATTATCTTTTTTTATGTCACTTAAGACTGAATTCATGTTAGTGCAATGTTGTAGTCAACTGATTTGGTATTGTTTTAAAAAGCTCAGCAAAGACTGAGCTTGTCTGATTTCCCTTCTTTTTTTAAAAAAATGAGGTTTTTCTTTTAATTTTGCCTTCTGATTTGATCTCCCTGTACCTTTATCTTTGGAAAGGTTCATTGCTAACATTGTGAGGTTCAGCAGTGCCAGTGCATGCATGGGTGCCATTATCAGAAGTTCTGATGAATGCATGCCGTTTGACTATATCTAGATTGACATGACTCAGGATAGTGTGCTTCACTGGGGCTGGGTTACAGGGAAGGAGAAAATGGCACTGTGGTTCCTGAGGTGCACGATCACAAAATAGCTGTCAAATGTTCTTTTTATTGTGTCTGAAAAGTCACTGATTCACTTTGTGATTGATAGACCTTGGAGTAATAATATTGGTGAGTTAAACTATGTTAAGAATTCCTTTAGTGGGAAGCATGAAATTATTTACCATGGAGGTATGATCTAACACATCCGGTAGGTGCAGAGAAGCTTTCTAACAATCTGCAAGAAGCTTTTTTCTATCAGTTACCAATACAGAATTTCTACCACCTGATGCATACTACTTAATTTGATCTGGAAGATTAAACTGTTTTAAATATTAAAACATAATAACTTAACTGCTATCATATATATAGCATATAGCTTGAGATATGTTATCAAAGCACTGTCTTATTTCATCTGGCATAAATTTGTCATTGACTCTGCTTTCTTGTACTATTTGTAGTATCAGATGCAGTTAATATACCTTCCGTTACCACTAGATTTCTCCACAACATTTGTTCACTTTTGTGATAAAAAACATGAACTGCAGAAGACCACAAAGAATTAGAAATAAAATTAATTAAAATTAATGTAAATTGAAAAGTTAGAAAGCTTCTTAAACATTTTCATCCAGGAAGCAGAAATGTCTTCAGTTCTGTTCACCAATGAGTATGAAATATGGTCAATAAATCCCTGTTCTAGCTGTTCACAACACCGTCATAAGGGACTGGGAGGGGTTGAGTGTCAAATGCACATTATAAAACAAGACAGGAGAGGTTATGTAAGTCAAGCAACTGATATGCTGTTGGCTGTAAAAATGTTGGCACAGAAACTCCCAAGAATTCCAGAGTCAGAGGGGCTATGGCAACAGAGTCTGAACAAACATTTGAGCTGGAACTTCACAGATTTAGGGGGGCTAGTAAATAGGTTGAAGGCCAAGGAGTTATCATACCAGCTGCATAAGAATTGCAGATGAGCAGCTTAATCTCTCAAATTTTTGATGACTACGTCAGACCCTAGAGTACACACATATCCACATGCATTCTTTCTGTGCATTGTTTTCCAGCATGCAAAATATTTTCATATTTTTACTCACGTTGCCCAATGAGAAAAGGTGTTCTAAAAGAAAATAAAAACCCCCAAAGCAACCACACAGGTTTATACTCAAGAGTTTAATTCAACTCAATTTAACGAGTTTATGCCAAAGATTGAAGTAATTGGGAAGAATGCATTAAAGCTCAAACTTGCAATAAACAGAAAAAATTAAATTCTTGGAGGCTGCATCTTGCTTTTACTGAGAGCAGCAAAGGAAAAAAAAAAAACCCAAATGAAAAGGTTCTGTGAAAAAACAATGAGCGCGTGTCTGTGTGCATTAGTCTCTACTTGTGTGCATCCTTTGAGACAACCTGTCTCCTGGCACGAAAACATAGCTGCATTTGTGGCAGTGAGGTGAGAAAATATTTTCTATTTAAAAGTTTATCAGCAGAAAGTAATAGAACAGTATATAATAAGGTGATATTTAGAACCTATTAGTGACTATTTACTTTCTGTACTGTCTGAGGTTTGTTTGCTGAAAATCTATCAGAAATGTGTAGTTCACACTAATTTTCTTCTTTAGTGGTCACAACTATTTTCCCCATTCTTTATATTACACATCATTGAGGGTGAGTAATTCACTTGTAAATATGTCCTTAGTAATGAGTTTTGTTGAAAATCGAGGTATCACAGATTAGAGAAAACTAAAGAACATGGAGATTAAGAGCAAAAACTGAGAAACAGGCTTCTTACCATGGGCTCTTAGCCTCAAAACCACTTTTCCAGCTGACTTACTCAACATTCACCTGCATATCTAATGGTGGGGCTTTGTGATGCTCCATGTGTCCCTCTGTTTTAACATTATCACACAAGAAAAAGGCCGGTGTTGGCAAATTTTCTGTCAATCACTGTAAACTTCACAGTGGCTAGGCAGGAGCCGGTGCAAAACATGATCAGTGAGGAGGCTGGCATTGCTCACAAACTCTTATGGCCATGTGGGGTCTTCTGGGAAAATAAATGTAACAGCAGGTGTGCTGTTGCAAACACTTAAAAACTGATAAAGCTAGTTGCATGGGTGACCCAAAGGAAGAGAATAGTGGTGTTGTCTCTGTATGTGTTTGGCTGTGTTGCAGGTAATGGGGTAATTAGATTATGGTACTGCTCAGGTAAGCTGAGTTCTAGATGTCCTAGAAGAAACTGGTAGCAGATGCCTATTAGAAACACTGCTCCTAAAATCAATGTGGAAAGATGTTACTAGGGGAATATAAGTCTCTTCCTTGAAAAGGCTGTGGGAGAAAAAAGCTTAGGGACAGCTATGCTTCTGCAGTGTCTATCTGGGCAGACCTAAGGGAAAGTGAATTTTGAATTGAGTGCAGGAAACACAAAGGCGGGGGGGGGGGGGGTCAGCATAGATATGCAGGTGCAGAAAAGCTAACAAATAGTGGCTGTTAGAAGACTTCTTGAGATCAGATGGAAGGTGACAGCCTTGATTAAGGAGACATGACAGAAGGTCTCTTGGGAGTTTGAGCCTGTACACCTTCAGAGAATATCGAGATTCTTGTTCAACACACGCCTGAGGGGCCTGAGGCAGCTGTTGCTGTGATTGTAGACTGCTCCTAGAGTTGGTCTAAAACGTGCTGGAGCTGAAGGAATAGCCAAAACGAGCCTGTTATATGACATGTGACATGTGGCAGTTTGTGGATCTCGCTAAAGTAGCACTGTTTGATAACTGAAATAATACAGTGGGTTCCAACAGTGTTTACAGTGAGGTTATAAAGCCAACATAGCAGATTTCCCCGCCTTGCCTGGAATACTTCTCATGGTAAATGGGAATTTATATTGATGAGATTTCAGACATAAGTGCTCAAATGATTTTGATTTCAAATTTAAAGAATGCTTTCTGTAATTGCTGGAATTCTTATGACCTCTGACGTTGGAAGCCATAAAGGTGCTGGATTATTCAGTTGTGATTGAACCTGTTGAAGTCAGTGGTAACATTTTTAGGCTTGGTGATTTGTTGCCCCTATCTAAATATGCTATAAAAATGTGTTATAAAAGTGAAAGTTATATTAGAATTCCAAAAACTGTGCAAGTAGTAGTTCTCTGAATGTTTCATTTGCATTTGTTGCTGTCTTGTCTCTGTCTATACACAATACGCTGCAGATTCCTCTAAAAATAAGTTCCTTTTATGCCAGAAAGATCTTGGAGGGAAAAAAAAATCACATAACATGGCTGAGAGTTAGTTGTACACAAAGCTCTTTCAGAAGCTTTGCAGTTTGGAAATCATTATCTGGGACTGGAACTTCAAAAGCAATTTGCAGCATTTAAAAATAAATCTAGTAAACAGCAATGAATGTCAGAGGTACCATGCAAAGCCTGGGAAGGGATGCTTGCACAGAAGCTGTGCGCCAGGAATGTTCATCTTCCTGTCTATCCAGGTTAGCTTCCTTTTCTTATCAGAGGCTTTTGCATCACAAATAAATATCCACACAGAAATTTTAAACATAGGCGATGAATCTTGTGAGATGTTAAATATTTTTGTGCCAGCTGAGCAAAACACTTTGTAACATATGTGCTTAGCTTCAGGTGGCTGTACGAAGTTCTGCTTGCAATTATTTTATGTATTGGATCAGGACCACAAGTCAGCACCTTGCAGGATTGAACTTTGTGTTTGTCTAGAGCAATTCTTGAGCAACTCAAGCAACAAAAACATTGACGACAGCCTGCAGAAAGTTATTTCAAAATACCTCAAAACCAATAACCATTCACATCTGTGTATGTATCCTGTCTTCTAAACTTTTCTGTTATCATTAAGGGAAAAGTGATTAGAAAAAGAAAATGAGTTCCATGCTCTAATGTACGCTGCACCCTTGGTGTGCTGAAGATTTCAATGCTGCAGGTCTGAATTACTGTTGGAAAATCACTTTTAAGTAGGCAGTGAGGTACTTGCAGTCTTTTAAGTTTCTGGACCTTCAAGCTCTTTCCTTCTGTGAAAGTACTTCCTTAGCAAGTGACAATCACAAAGTCTTGTGGAGTGCTCAGAAACTACTGTGATAAAGGTTACTTATGTACACCCTCTGACATGTCTTGAAACAAAACTCTATGTAATATGGGGATGATTTAGATACATACCAAAAATTTTCATCTTCATACAATGCATACTGAAGTAGCTAAGTTTTGACTGACTTAATACTACTGGCTGCTCTGAAGTTTTTTCTAGTCATTTATGTTTTATTCGCTTAAAGGCTCTTAACAACGAGGGCTTCAAGCTCATTCATACGTGCCTCTTCTTTTTGTTTTTGAACTTACAGAGCAAAATTTACCTTTCAAAATCTGGTTAAGAGGAAACATGGAGTCAAAAAAAATGATAAATTAGTTAAATGGAAAGCTTGTTATAAAGATAAGGCGATGTGTACCTGACCAAAAATGTAGTATAAATAATTAATTCTATGTTTGTTGCATAAATAATAAATGCATATCAGAAAGACCAAGACTGAGGGTTCTGTAAGTGCTATGCTGTGTGTGTATCCCACAGTACCAACCCATATCAACATTTTATTTTTATAGTAAACAAATGCAGAGTCAACTTTACAACAGCTGCTGAATATGCTTGAGATAAAATCTATAGTTACTTATTTTCTTCAGTTTTTCACTCATGCAAAGCCGTGACTCGGCACTTTCCATGTCTGAGGATATCCACAGGGCTGATGGTATTCAGAGCTGAAAAAAAGCTAAGATTCCTTGAAGTCTTTCTTGTATGTGATTGTAACTGTTTTTTCATTCTAAAGAGATGGTTCTTTAATTAAGAAATTTTAAATTCTAGGGGTACATTTTGGGTCTCTAAGTCTTCAACATTGTGAATTGCTCAATAGTATTTTTAAGTCATTATAAGTATCTCCTGTTTTTTAAAAGAAATGTTCATAGAGGAATAATTGAATATACATTCCTTATTTGTAAGTCACGCTACAGTAGATGTTACGATAGTCCTTTAAAATTCCTATCAGTGACCTATACTTTGCTTTATTGCTCTGCTCCTTCATGTATCAGTTCTCTAAGCTTTCAAGATTCAGAGGGTAGAATTATGCACTAACAGTGCTCAAGGGGCCTCTGCTAGTCTTTGATTATGATCTTTTCTGGGTCAGATTAATAATTCATACAGTTTTTCTCTATGAAACAGGATATGTTGCCTGTCATCTCCTGTCACCTTTTTAAGGTTTCTTTCAAGCCTCTAATAGGACTGAAGTCAGATTAAGTTCATTTGAGGATTAAATTTCAGAAAAAGGATAATTACTGGGTTGTATAAACAGGTACCAGGTAGAGAGCTTTCTTAACCTGGATGTTTTTATTCTGTCTTCACCTATTAGACCATGGAGCAGCTTCTCCTGGAAATTATGGAAGATCCGTTACATGAGGCACTTAAAATAAAATTGATAACTCCTGATGGGGAAAAATATCAGTGTGGGAAATAATTTTGCTTTTTGAAAGAGCCGTAGACACAAATAAGATGCAAATAAGTTTTGTAATATTTTTGAGGGAAGTGAGTCCTTTCTCATGAATCCTTTACCTGTTTCCTTTAGGCCATTTCATTACTTTTAACATCTTGTCCGTGTTCTTTGGGATACAAAAGGTATTTGATGAGTGTGTTACATGCTTTAGATGTGAAAAATCATCTTAATTTAAGAAAAAATTCATTACCTCAATTTTTAGCTGAGTGAGGAAGCCCATTTTCAGGAGACAGACAGGTATTTCATAAATCTGGTTTTGAACTGGATAATTCATAACAGAAGGCAGTGTCTAGGGATTTTCTTTGACTTCTTGTTATCCCATGGGGTTTTTTGGTGGGGTTTGGTTTTTTATTTTGTTTTGGATTTTTATTTTGTTTTGGGTTGTTGTTTTTCTGGTTGGTTGGATTATTTGCGGGTGGGGAGGTTGTGCGGTTCTTTATTTCCCTCAGTTGCACTCAGTTTGCCTGTAGTATTTGGGACACAGTGTTGTTTGCTATCCTTTTGCCTGTTGCCTGCTTTCAGAAATAAAAAAGGGGCAAAGTATAGCTTGCCAGTGTCATGAGACTTCTTATTCTTTGAAATGAAGTTGAAGGAGAGCTCTGGAAAGGCATGAGGAGAACTGCGTAGATATCCATGGCTTAAGGCCTTCCTACAGAGCTGAGGAACAGATTAAGAGAAAGGGTTATTGTCGTGGTTTAAACCCAGCCGTAACTCAAAACCACACAGCCACTCTCTCCGTCCGCCCATTTCCACCCCCCAGCTCCTGGAGCAATGGGGAGGAGAATCAAAAGAATGTAACTCCCACAGGCTAACATAGCAACAGTCCAGTAACTAAAGTATAACACAAACCACTGCTGCTACCACCAATAATAATAATGATAGGGGAAATAACAAAGGGAGAGAATACAGCCGCTCACCACCCGCAGACCGACACCCAGCCTGACCCGAGCAGTGATCTAACCCTTCCTGGTAACGGCCCCCAGTTTATATAGTGGGCATGATGTGCTGTGGTATGGAATACCTCTTTGGTCAGTTTGGGTCAGGTGTCTGTCTCTGCTTCCTC
This sequence comes from Myiopsitta monachus, assembly GCA_017639245.1. Classification (NCBI taxonomy): domain Eukaryota; kingdom Metazoa; phylum Chordata; class Aves; order Psittaciformes; family Psittacidae; genus Myiopsitta; species Myiopsitta monachus. Next base: position 17,739,266 of record CM029924.1, read on the forward strand.
CCAGCTTCCCCTCCTCCCTGGCAGAGCATGAGACTCAGAAAGTCCTTGGTTAGAGTAAACATTACTGTGCAGCAGCTAAAAGCATCAGTGTTATCAGCATTGTTCCCAGGCTGAAAATAAAAAGCACAGCACTGCACCAGCTACTAAGAAGGAGAGCAATGACTGCTACTGCTGAACCCAGGACAGTTGTCCAGCCCAAGATATTGCAATGCTGGTTGAAACCCTCATTGTAAGATAGACTTTCTTTATGGCTGTGGGAAAGTTGTCTGACTTATCTGTCCACTCATAAAAAGGCCTAATGTGAGGAGAAATCTACTAATCTGACATGCTCTGTGCTATAAAAATGGGGTTATCTATGTTCTTGTTCTCCTAGAATCGTGCTGTAAGAAAGGAGAAGTCACCTTCTTCAAACACAGTCACATATAGTTCTAGAGAATATGGTAATTTAGCTTAATTTAAAATCTCAATACCCAACTCTAAAATGATCTGTAACACTTTAAATTGAATCCAATAACTGAAGTATGATTAATATTGCAGTTCCAAGGTAAGGTCTTGATGATCTGTTTTTTGAAGGACAAATGAATGTATAGAAGAGTACTAAAGTTAGTATTTTTTGCACAGATAATTGATGATAACTGCTTTTTCTTTCACATTCCATTATCAGCCTCAGAAAGATTAATTTCTAAAACATCAGCAGGTATTACAATGTAAAATGGGCCAGTATAGGAGACCCATATTATTCCTGTCTTTTTAAATGGTATGGATATGATTAAATTGCAGGAGAGAGACTAGAACTTTTTATTATAGCAGTGTAAAAAGGTTGATGGGGCTAAATTGCTCTTTGAGGCACACATTTTGGTTGTGTGGCACAATCACACTGATAGAATAGCAGTATATAACTTGCAAAGAAATTATTGAGGACAAAGAAATCTGTGCAGAGATTTAAAGGTCTAATCACATTTTTAAGTACTTAAATGACTGTCATGAAATTTGCCTGCTAGCTTTGTGACATCTGAGGATTTCTTTAAGGCGGGAGAATCCTGTTGCTCTCAGGTTTAAAAGCTTTCTGGAGGTGTCTAACTTAGATACGATTGTCTGACACAGCAAAACTTTTAATGTACTGTGGTTGCTTGCCATCTGTCTGAATTACATACAAAAGGAAGGTTCATGTTTGTAACAGTAAAGGAGGCTGTAGACCAAATCTCTAAGGGTTCATCAGAGTGCATATTTCTATCTGCCTGAGAACTGTAAAAGCTATAGTTTTATGGCTACAACCCACTGTGTCTTTATTACTTCTAATACTTGTTTATAAGTACAGTTGCCATCAGTGTAGTATAGTTTCATGGCTACAACCCACTGTGTCTTTATTACTTCTAATACTTGTGTATAAGTACAGTTGCCATCAGTGTAAAATCAACATACTGGAAAAGCACAAAGCCCTCTCTCTACTGCTCTTGGTACCCTATGGTACAAATAATTTTACAGCATTTTGTGTTCTATAGCATAGATTATAATATTATTTAGCATACTGCAAAGTAATTACAACTGTGACTTTTACTGCAGTGACTAGAGCTTCTGAATAGATTATTTACAATACTTTATATAAAAATGCAAACAGGGACAAAATAAAGTCAAGCCTTTTATTGCATCAGAAGAAAGTGTCTATATATCATTGAAATCAAATATCTTGACATCACATTAAAGAAACGAGGTAGATTAGGCTGCAATTTTCTCAAATATATTTTATTTAAAGCAAAATATTTCAATAGAATACATAAAAATATGCAATCGAACTGCAATTCTTGTATGTAAAGCAGTATTAGCAAAAAGATCTGAGCTAAATAATCGACCTTAGTTGTCATGGCTGAGGACTCTGTTCACTGTTTAGAATATTTAATTGACTTTCAGAAGTGTTCTAATGCTTACCAGTACAATAACATTACATATTTCAGGAAGAAAAAGCAACAACACAGGATTTCTATCCTGTGGTGATTTTGTCTGACTTTTCACTTCTACATTTGACATGTTTCAAGAGGATTTTACAAATTTCTGCTTTTCACAGTCAAACCCATGAGGTTCAAACAGTAAATATGCCCCTTTTGTTACTGTAATGTAGTTTCCCAGGAAGAGGCTGCTGGGAATGGTTACAGTTGTTTCACAGCAGGCCTAGCAATTTTTTGAGCCTACAGTCACTATCGTTCCCAGTACTTTCTATAAATTTATTCATTACGCAGCTCTTTAGTTTTCACAGAAGTCATTCATTTGTGCATAGCAAACCACTAGGGTCTCTGGCAAGCACTGATGAGTTCTTTCAAAGGTGTGTGTTATATGATGGTGTATGTTTTCTTCTGAAAATTCACTGGAATGGAATTGGAATCTGGGATCAACTAAATCTGTTACAAATACATCGTGATATGAAGAGAGTAAGCATGTGAAGAAGCATTCAGAAGAGGTTACTCAAACCCTTCTCAACTGGCAGTCTGTTATGACAAACCTAAAGAGAAGAAGCGTGAATACCAGTAAGCTATTTTCCAGATGATAGCTCAGAAGTACGACCGTCATTCAAGGAGAAAGATTAAAGCTTTCAGGGCAGGATTTTCTCATTGATGTGATGTTTTCACAAAGCATGCAAATTCCCACGTTTCTTCCAGGGAGTGTTGTTAATGTATCATCAGGAAACTTGACTTCAGCAGAAATAGGAAGGAATTTCTTTTTCAGGGGGCTGCTCTTTGAAGAAGTAATCTACAGACCTCCCCATCTACATATTATAGAGCAATTTCTTGAGCAAGCATTTCACCTTTTAGACTAATTGTCACTAAGCCTAGTGAGCAGCTTTGCATGTTTTAAGATAAGGACTGTTGGTAAATGAGCAGGCTATATAATATTTTTTATGTTTTTAGCTATTACTTACATTGTCATCTCATTAATGATATTATTTCAAAGATTCAGTTTCGTGCGTTTTCTGTTTGTACTTATCTGATGGCCACCATTAGCCAAATTCGGATAGTGGCATAGGTGGTACCCTAGTTCAGGTTTCTGTTTTTAAACTTTTGTTGGTGGCAATTAAACAATTGGTATCCTTTGTGAGAGAACACAATTTTGTTTCTAATTCTGAAGAATGTCACGTAAGACAATGGCCTCTAATGTTCTAAAATATTTTTTTAGGTTTCATTGGACTCCTTGAGTCACAATGATTCATCTTATGTGCTTGTTTCAATAAATGCGCCAGGTTTTGTTTCTTGTCTACATTATTTTTTCCATCAAATTTTTACTTGCATGTTTTGTAGCACATATGTGGACAATTTCTTGGGTTTAAGTGTATTTTGAGGCCTTAACTTTAATTTGTTCTATTAGCATTGCCTGCTAATAGGACAGAATTTTTAAAAGAATATTGAACCATAATATTCAAAAGAAACAAGCTGATGACAATGCTGCCATAAGACAGATACTTATAGTAGCATATGCTGCCAGCTTGTAGTCCTGGCATGTTAGAATCATAGTAGACCTGCTTTGTCATGTTCAGGGTCATTTTCTATGACAAGATAATATCCTATAGATCTTTCTGTGAAAAAAACAAAAAAAAAAGAAGTCTTTTTACAGATGTTTGATAGGCATCTACAGAAGTCAGTCTTTCGTCTGTGCTTAGCTGCTATTAATTAGACATACTATGCTGGAAGTAGCACAGTGTTGCAAGACTTTCATTCATCTCAGCACATTTTTAATGATCCCTAGAGTACATGATCAGAACTTCTACTTCAGTTTCAGAAATAAGGGAATTACATCTGACAGTTCCTAAGCAGTCAGCTTAGAGGAAATTTATAGTAGCTCTTTTATGCTGTAGTTTTCTTCAGTAAGGGCACATCTCTAACAGTTTTTTGTTTCAGACCTTTTATAGACTCATGAAAGTCCTCTGGCACTGTTTTGAATTTTGTTCACAACCTTATTAGTACTTTTATTTTAGGCTGAGATTCTGCAATGAAATTTTGCAGTGAAGGAATAAACTTTGCATCTGTAGTATTGCAGAACAATAAGAGGCCTGATGGATGGCAGAATTTGTTACACGTAGACCTGTGCCATATGATGTCTTGCTCAGTAAATATATATTTCTTAAGATTAGTAGTTATTAATCAGTTTGTAGAAGAGGAAAAACCTGAATTCCTGCCTCCCAAGTAGTGTTTATTCTTTGATAAAATAGTTAGCTGCACATACATACCTTTATATATAAAGAGGGTTTTTGTACATCCTGTGATTCGACATTACTCTTGAAATTTTCCTACCAAAAGAGTATGCTAAGAGAATCATATAATCATAGAAAAATCAAGGGGTACTGTGCAACATCGCAAGGAATAAATTTGGTAGGTAGCACACAGTCACGGATAACAGACAACTAGTATTTCTTCGGTACTGTTTCTTACTGGATTGCAAGAACTGGGCTGTACTTAAAAATTACTGCTAGAATTTACAATTTGTGCTGTTTGTTTCCTTTTTTTTTTATTTCACTTCAATCAAAATAGCATTTTGTGGAAACAATTTTGTTTAATGCTTGCTTTATCTATTCTCTTTGCACATTATTTTCCGTTTGGACTCACAAATTGTCTTATCAAAGTTTCACAGATGTAAATTTGGGATCAGCGTTTTTAATAAAGTAAGACACATAAAAATAAGTTGTGAATGCCATAAATACATTTTTAATTTATCTGACACTCTTCATCACTGCTGGTATCATTGATGAATAAGTGTAATGACTTATTAGATACAGCTTAAAAAGGACTTGAAATTACCTTTTAATTCACAGTCTAAGACCATCAGATTCACAGTTTTCTGTTTTATGAAACCATGTTCAAATCATATGGAATTGTAAATGTGTAAAGGAATTTTAATTATGCTCTTTAAAAATTGCATTAATTGGTGAAGTAGAACTAATGGATTGTCATATTCCAGAATTTAAGTGTTCTGTGGTTTAAGTATAACAAATAACCTGTCTCAGAAACTCAGGTCATAATGCATATATGAAAATGTATTAGACAGCTACAGAATCTCAATAAATTGAATGCAAATTTAACTTAATTTAATAGGCTTTCATATATTACAGGAGTGTGCTACATGGTTGAATGGTTGTAGGTGTAGGAGAGAAAAGGACCAGTATAAAAAAGACACAATATTTCCAGGTGCAACCTCATGAAATCTCTTTATAGAATGATTGTGGTTTCAGGAAGTCTTCCGTTTTTCAAATGTCCTACAATTGAACTCTGTTGCAGAGAAAAAACATCTAATGAGTTTTATAGACTAAGGAAGAAGACAGCTCTCCTGTCCAACTGCTAAGAAATGAAAAAATGTATTTTGTAATGTTTGATATAATTTATCTTGAAACACGTCAGTTTAGAAAAGATGACGCTTTCATTACAGAGGATATCCAAATTGCTGTTCACAGTATTAAAGTCACAGTTCTGTTCCAGCATTATGCATTTAAAATCTTTTGTGTATACTAGTTTCAAGAAATAATTTTCCCTTATTTATGGTGAATGTACCGGTTTATAATTTTGGTGTCTAGGTACTTGGCTTTTACTGCTAATATTTGTTTTGATCAGATCTGTCTTTCAAAGAGTAAAATATTTGGTAGGTTCATACTATGTATTTTACTAGAAGAAATTAAGGAAGCTGTGTCTAAGGCAAGCATGGGTCAGTCAACAAATCCAGCACTTCTGCAGAGCAGTCATGCCTTTTAGAGGCTTGGCCCATCTTCCCTTAATGTGCACTACATCACTGGGGGCTTAGACAGATAACAGGGCTAAAAACTCCTTCACAGTGGGACTGACTGTTAGTTACTACTGATGATAAACCAAATGCAATGTCATCTCTGACATTCTGCATTTATGTAATGTATATAGGCAAAAAGCTAGTAGCAATCCAGATATAATGTAGTATATTTTCAGGTTTTACTGACTTCTTCACAAAGCTCTATTTTTCTGGATTCCTGAGCTGTTCATTCCATTTGCTAAATTACAGAAATTTTCTTCAGCTTCTGCTAATAAGTACAATACTATTTCAATTGCAGGGTTGGGAGTGGCTGTCATTGCTAACCTGAATGATGTAATTCAGTGCAACTATAAGAAGTTATCTGGGTTACCAGGAATGGGTTAGTCAAGCACCACAAAGTAAAGGCAGACTCTTTGGTCCTTAAGTCAGACACACTCTAATGTGTGTGGTTAATTGTTTGTTATTTCAAAATTATTTTTACTGTCAAAAAATTATGTAGTTCCATTACTAATGATTGTCTGAGATTACATTTGCACTTCAAATGTAATTATTTTAGAATTAATATTGTTTTCCTGCACAGAATCTTAACCCATTTTGTAACATGACATTATTCCAGTGCACAAATAGAAAGTTTATCCAAAGTTCTCTTAAACAGAATTACTTCTGGAGACCTGTCCCATACATGTTCAGATCAGAGCATCAATCTCCAATATGACCTACCAGCTTGTTTTAAGGAAAAGGGAGAAATTGAGGTGGAGTTGTCATTACATTGAAAACCTACCAAGAAATATCTATTTCTTTTATTTGTATTAAATAGTGTGCGGAGATGTATTAAAGCTAATTGGCTTCCTTTGGGAAATAGGTTCAGACAATTAAAGGAAGGCTTAAATTATTAAAAATACAAAGATTTTCAGTATATCTGACAGTCAGGAACAGCTCATTTCATCTGAAGTGTTAAAAGCACGTAACATCTTTTAGCCTGAGTGATTAATCACTTCAGGTTTCTGTTTGGAAGCAAATATTTTTCCAAAAGACATTGCTAATAATAATATGTCATTAGATCCACACCTCAATACAGAGACATTTAGGTTAAAATATTTTTAGAATTACTTCCATTCACCCCTTAATGGAAGAAAGATGCATAGATCCTTGAAGGCTGCAAAATTCAGCTTTGGTCTGTGTAATCATGAAGAGAGAACTGTGGTGGTCCTTTCTTACTTTTCACTACCAAGGACATCTGTGGAGGAATATGAATTTGCCATGATCTCAATGCAGATAAGAGCATCTGCTACTTGACGCTGGAGGTTTAGCAAGTGCTGAGTTCATAGGAATCATGCGGAAGGCTGAAATCAGCATGCAGAGAGCCCCTCTATGGTAACAATGGAGGCAGAGTTGCCATATTAAAAAATGTCCTTTAAAAGTCATGTGAGATTCACCTAAAATACTAATGCTTGTTCTGCACCTGCTTGCTCTCATGTAACGTGAAGTTGTCTAAGATAATGACTGTATTTAAATGAATAACATTGTTCAATCATTTTCTGTGAAAATAAGACAATCTCTGCTAAAGAAGGTTATTTACAAGGTGCTCTAAGTGAACATAGGGTTTAATAAAATAAAAAAGCAGGAAGTTTAAGTCTAGTTGTGTTTCTGCAAAGGAATATTACAGCTGTTTTATATTTGTCTGCTTTGACTTCTGTTAATATATACTACCCATATCTTTTGTGTTCAGGATAAGCCGCTTTCACAATTCCTATTAATGTTTTGCCAATTGTACATTTCTCTTGTACCTAACATTTTTTACAGATAGTTTCATTGATCAGACTTTCTAAATTAATTGTGGTTTTTTTTTTCCCAAGGTTGTCATCTAAATCAGCTAAAGGTCTTCTCAATCAGAAAATGGACTATAGGTAGGAATACATTTGAATGCAATTCTTTATGGCACTTTATTACAAGAATGCGATGTTACTTTTTACATGCTGATATTACATAGGTGCAAAGGGAATCTAAATAATGCATGAATGTATAAAGCATGTTATGAAGAACGGAACTCAAATGATGATTAAACAGTGCAGATGTTAGGTCCTCAACAGTAGCTTTTGCTCTACAAAGCCACTCCTATTGAGCCTTACTAATGTTATGCAGACCGAAGGTCCTGTGCTTACACAATCCCCTTTTTCTAAAGCAGTAAATTATAAGCGGCATAGTCTTTGGCAGAGCTTGGCAGTGGAAATGTGACCAGGGATTACTTGCCATTGCCAGCCCATAACCAAAACATCCTTGATGAGGCCAGTTGTATCCTCTAAAGCTTCCGAAACTAGAAACTGTCTCTCTCTGACTCAGTTTTAAATGACGAGATGCCTGAGAGGTTGGTCCTTCGATCTCCATGAACAATGTCCTAGTGAGCTTAGGACATTGGCTCAGTTTGTGATTAAAGCTCAGGTAACTCTCTCCAGCAGTCATAGAACTAGTGTTATTATCCTATAGCATTTTCATTCTACTATTAACCTACAGCACCTTCATGCGTGAAGGTCCTGCAGGGTGACCTTTTGTGCACCCTCAGAAATATTCTCAGCTTCTGTGCTGAATTAATCCTCTCCAGTTTTGAGAACTATAGCCCTTTTACACACTTTACAGTTGCCAGAGTAGGGGACATGAACTTAGCAGATGTTGCATAAGCAAGATAATGGATAGGAGAATTACATTTGAATGTTTGCTAGGTGAGCAACATGTTCACATTTAGATTTGAGGGTGTCAGAAGATCTGAGAAAAGCACATCCCTAACTTTCAAGGTTAGTCTGACAATGCGGTTTGGTAGGGAGTACTAGGTTAGCTTACTTTCTATTATTTGCTTCCTGATGTACATACATGTGCTCCTGTTCTTACAGAACACATGTGCATGCAGGTGACAGTGCCAGAAATCTCGACTAGATTTATTTATATTGCATGTCTTACAGTCACAGAGTCATTGAGGTTGGAAAGCACCTCTAGAAATCATCTAGTCCAATTTCCATTTAAAAACCCTGAAAGTTACTAAGTTTCATAAATGTAAAAGTTGCAAACATTTCCAAAGAATAAAGTCTTCAGCACGTGGAATTTACACTTTTATAGAGCTCAAGTTTTGCTGTTGCCCTTTGTTGCATCCTGTTGAGTAAGTATCCCAAGTCACAGACTGAAAACCAGCAAGCAGCAAATTTTCAGGTAATATTTGAGCCAGTATGGAGCAATTTTTTTTTTCATTATTATTTCTTTTTTTTTTTGCAAGGAGCAGCCTATGTGAAAGAAAAATTAATTAGCATAGTTGCAAAATCAGAGGTTTGAAGAGAAAAAAGATTTCTGTGCTGACTAGTTACATTTTTAACCTAGTGTTAAGAAGTCAAAAATGAAGGATTCTTTTCTATAAACTCAATTCAACACATCAGAATGAAAGTTGTTCCTCCATAATAATTACTTTTGAACACACAGTAATATATGTCATCTAAAAAAATACAGAGAGCACGAATAATTATTTCAGCAGATCACTACATGGCTGGAACTCCAAAAGGTTCAAATTAAAGTCTTTGAAAGCCATCCTGTAGGCTAATTGTGTTTCCTGAAGCCCCAAGGCAACTCATGATGTCTCCATGGCAACTGCTCTTTACTTTTTTATTTAGAAAAATGTTTATGTTTCATGCTTCACATATTATCACATAAAATCTAATACTGGAGAATTTTCATAGTCAGCAACTTTTCCTTTTGCAGTATTTCCCTTAGTGCAGATACTACAGTTGTGATTCCTTATCTTAACTAGATATTTATCAAGTGATCATTCCATTTTATTTTTGCACTGCAAAATACTTATCTGATAAAAAAATGATGCCATATATTCTGACATTATTGTAGTAGCAATTCAGCAGATCCTAACTACCCTTCATTTTTGTACAATTTTCATGTTAATTTAGCATCAATACCAAATTTGAGCATGACAAACCAGACTCTTCCTATTTTTCCAGTCCGTATCATATGATTGGTACCTGGCTATTACACTGACTATAAACTGGCATAGAATTAGGACTAATATGCTGAAATTGAAAAGGGAACCCAAGTTCCTGAGAGTGAATAGGAACGTGCAAAATCTCCCTCTGATGTTCAGGCTGGCATGTTCAGGAGAAAAACCCCTAGAATATATTTGCCTTCCAAACAAACTTGCTAAATGGCTGCAGACATCTTGTTTCGTTTCAGCAACTCAGCTCCTGCATCTACAGGTGGTATTAACAATTTGCTTTTGCAAAACTCTACAACATCTGCACTTTTGAAAAGAGATGAATTAGAATTCAAAGCTTTTCACTCTTAATGAATATTAACCAACTAGCTTTCTGGAAATGGTTTGCCATTGTCAGTTCTTGCCCATTAGTGTTTATTTATGCTAACGATAGCAAGACTTCATGGCCATTTTGGTCACCTGCACAGCTTTTGTAACTGTCATTCAAGAGAGCTATTCAACAATTTGAATTCTAGCTTCCAGCTCATTTTCATCAACACAGTATTTTGATAAGGGTACCTAATTTTATTTGTTCATATTTGACAAAGACGTGGCTGGAGAGTTTCTGGGCAGCCTTTACTACCTGTACTTTTACTGCACAGCTAAAATTTGTGCCAACATAGATCATATCATCTGAGCTTAAAGAGACTGGGAAGCATCATATCTTCTCTGTGTGGTCTTCTGGAGGGGTCTGTGAACTGAACGAAGAGGGATAACTGAGAGCGACTGCTGATCTTGTAATTGTTCTGGTGCTCATAGCTGGACTCAACTGAATTCAATAAGCAGTTTGGGGTCGCAGTGGTAGTGAGGCTTGTGTGCATTTCTGGGCAAAAATCTGTCAAGAATATTTTAGGCATGATTGAGGCTGTTGTATGAATGAGGATGAGCAAGACATCTCTTTGACCTTTTGGGCTCCTCTCAACACGTATTTCTACAGTTTTATGCCACTTTTCAATAAGGTATTTTATTTTATTTTAATTATTTTATTTTATTTCTAAAATTTTTCTTTTAATATTTACTGAGGGGTTTTTCTTCCTTCAAAAATTTGCATTTAAAATTTGCGTGAGTAAAACTTCATTTAATGACAGGCTTAAATGTAAACACTTACTTAGATGCAAATTGAAATATGTCCTCTTAGTGTCCCATTCTGCCTTTTTCACCCTCCCCCTGAGAAATATGAGACCAGCATGGTGATAACTAATCCCGCTGCTATTGTTTTGGTAGTGTTTAGATGCATCAGCGAGCAATATTTTTAAGAACATTTCCTATTATTTAAATTAATTTTTAATAAATCAGGGAACTCAAAACTTCTGTGTGACCTTGACTAAAAATAAAGTACTTCACATACCTAATATAGAGGAAGCAGTTTCCAGCAGCCTAGAGAGTATAAATTGTTGGCCTAGACTAATCATCATGTGATAATCACATCTATAAAGAATTTGTAATTTGTTTTTATGGAAAATATACAAGCAACATCCTTTCCCCAACTGTGTAATTGTAATAATTCATTTATCAGTAGCTTGATAATAACAAACTGCCTGTCTGTATTTTAGCTTGCACTACCAAGAAATTTCAATCTCCTGTGTTAGCCGTAGAGAAGTATAGGGGAAAGCAGAATTTGACATGTATACTGTATGCCTGAATGTCAGTTACTTACAATACTTTCATTTAAGCAGCTGAACAAATTGCCTGTGGTTTTTATTTGCACATATAGTCCAGTTACAAATGTGTTCTACTCCATGAAACTGAACACAAACTGGTTGTTAAACAGTTAACAGGAGAGAAATATATTGGCTTAAAACATGTATATTTCATTCTTATTAGATTTGCTTTTCTAATGGCAGTAATAAACAAGAAGATCCTATAAAGTGAAAACATGCTATTCATAATGGCATTGCTTTTCCTAAAACCTAGTCACAACAGCCTTGGTGGTGCTTACTTAACGTTTACATTTAATATCACCAAAGAGGTGAGATCTAATGTTCTAGGAATATTACTGATATATATTAAACAATAGTACCTGCTTGAGACTCTCGGATGATCTATTTAATCTAATCGTTATTTGTTCATATTCCTTATTTATTACAAATCACCTTTCTTGTATTTGACAGCTTTTCTATTTTGGCAATCTTTCTTTATGTCAGGAGTATATAGACCTAAGGCTTCAGCTTTTTTTTTTCAGGGGGGAAAAATAAAAGCATGATCTGCTGTAGGTGGTTTTGGGCCTCCTAAAGAAGCCCAAAGAGAACAGCAGAATTGCACACTATTTGTCAGATGGGTTACTGTAGAAATCATAATAGTAACTATACGCCTTCTAAAGACTCATCTTTGTAATCAGAAACCCTGGTAGAAAAAATCTAGCTGCTTTCTGGTGTGTTCTCAGGTCTCCTATGGCACAAGATGACAATAGAGAATTTGCCTTTAGAATTAATGATAATATCCATTTTCAATATTTTTAGCAATCCTAATGGATTCTACACATTTTGAAATGATGGGGTTTGTCCCTTATATTATACAGCATATTTCCAAAAAGAAAGAAAAAATGAAACTCTAAAAAAACAGAAATGAAAAAGAAAAGCATTCAAGAATGCATAGTCCTTTCCTAATAGCAATTTTAACTCCTTTCGTGAAAGTCGAGCCTCAGAAACAAAAGCATTGACTTCAGTAAGAATTTTGAGCATGGCTCTTACACTGTGTTGAGCCCTCTAGGCTTTATTTGAAATTAATAGAAGTTGAATAGTTGGTGGAAATCTCTCTTTCTTAAGTAATATTTTTATCAGGTAAAGTGTTTAAATGAAGAATTTAGATACATATCAAAACACAAATATGCAGAGCACGAGAAGCGATGATCATTGACCAATAATCTAAATATAAAATGATGGAATTGTGGTTACATATACTTCATAAATTTAAATGATCCTAAATAAGAATATAACCTCCTTTTTCCTAAGCAAAAACTTATATGGAATAGAAACAAAGAAACAAACAGTTAATTAGCACTTATTTGGTAACATTCGTGGTCTGGGGTTCTTTGCATAACTTACCTACAGCCCAAGGTGCCCCTCCCTAATTATAAACAGTCTCAAAGTCAGTTAAAAAAACCCCAAATCACAAAAGCATGGTCAGTAATGTCTAACATAGGTTCATGTTCTTTTATTTTTTTTTACAGAGCTTGAATACAAGCAAAAATCTGAAAACTTTGGGCCAGAAATTGTTTGAGGGATTGTGAAAAAAAGAAACAGAAGAAAATGCAGAAAATGGAGAACAAAGGCGTGCAATTTTTCTTCATCAGTTTGTTAGTTTTCCATTCTTTTTGTCTGTGTACTAATACGCTGAGATAATTTGTATGTATATTTGCCATTAATTGACTAATAACCTTAAAATAGAGACTTCTTAATATTAGATATAAGAAGTTCATGGAAGAAATGCAGTTATGTGATAATAATCAGGATGTTAGCTTGAAAACAGAAACCCTGCTGGACTTTCAGTTTTATTGCCACTACCTCATACAATTCATGGGTGCAGAAATATCACGTAACATAGGGATTGCATCCAAAGATAGGGAAGGAGAAGTAGGAATAGATTAACTTATAAGAAAAAAAATCTAGTTTCCATAAAAAGACCTTAATTAAAACAAAAGGGTAGGGAAGAGGAAACAAAGGAAATACATGGAAAAAACCTGCTTTTTCTGGCTCTGTTTTTGGCAATTTCTGTGGGTGACAATCACTGTGGAAAAAGTGCTTCTCTCAAACACCTTTTTTTTCAATATTGAGTATGGTATAGTGTGTGTGTCAGTATCAATACACATAGATACATGTCTAACACTGAATTATTTTTATCATGGCTTCATTTAGTACATACATTAATTCCCATTTAAACTTTATCTGATCTTGTCTTTTAAAGCTAAATATCTTTAGAAAGGTAATAGAAAATAAGCTGCAATTTTTTCATGAGTTATAAACACCATTTGCCAAATTAAATCTACCTGGGGTTGGTTATTCTGTACAATGAGGGTCATAAAAGCAGATGTCCAGTCTCCTCTTGGGTAAAGAAATAAATATATTCCCTCTGATATGTCCAAAGATATAATGAAGTAAGAGAAGATCCAGTCAATCCCATATTCCTTTGATGGTATCACATCCTTCTGACATAGGCCTGGGTTTAAGGATACACATGATTTGCACTTTTCATGTCTTCTGAAATTACATTCTTTGGTATTATAGATATATTGATTGCAACTGACAATATTAAGAAAACATATTCTGTCTGCTTACACATGCTTTCACATGCATGTACATTTACTGTGTGTAACGCAGTTAAATGAAGTAAATAATCTACTTGACTGTATCCAAGAAAGATGGAAAGCACAACATTATTATGGTTTCTTAGCATCAGAAACCATGGAAGCTAAGAATATTTTCCATCAGAAACAGACATGAGAGATTTTGATGCAGGTTCATCTTTTGTCATGGTTTAACCCCAGACAGCAATTAAGCATCACCCAGCCACTCACTCATTCCCCCTGAGTGGGACAGGGGAAAGAATCAGAAGGGTAGATGTGAGAAAACTCGCCGGTTGAGGTAAAGGCAGTCTAATAGGTAATGCAAAAGCCGTGCATGCAAGCAAGTCAAGGAATTCATTCACCAGTTGCCATGGGCAGGCAGGTGTTCAGCCATCTCCAGGAAAGCAGGGCTCCATCATGTGTAACTGTTGCTTGGGAAGACGAACACCATCACTCCCAGCATCCCCCTTCCTTCTTCTTCCCCAGCTTTGTATGCTGGGCATGACACCATATGGTTTGGGATATACCCCGGGGTCAGTTGCGGTCAACTGTCCTGGCTGTACCCCCTCTCAGCTCCTTGTGCACCCCCATCCTGCTCACTCGTGGGGTGTGGTGAGAGGCAGAAAAGACCTAGGCTCTGTGTAAGCACTGCTCAGGAGGAACTGAAATATCCCTCAGTTATCAGCACTGTTCCCAGAACAAATTCAAAACACAGCCCCATATTACATACTATGAAGAGAATCCCAGCCAAAACCAGAACATATTTAGAACCAATACAGGCTGCAGATGTGATAAACTAAAGGAGAATTTTGTAAGCTCCATTTTTAGTTTTTTAGGTAGAGTGGTTTGATTTCACATCCTGAAATAACAGATTAAATACTTTGCTCCATTTTCATTTCTATTTATATTTATATGACTGTGCTTTTTTGTTTCATTTGTTTTAGAGCCTTTGGAGATCTTTCTGACAACCCATTAAAGTTGTCATAACTTTTTATACATCACTGCTTTTGATTCTAGCCCTGTCTCATTTTTTTTCCATCATATTCTCCTGTCCTCTCCATCTCTCTTGCTGCTTTTTTTTATGTTTTTGTTGCTTTTACTCTAGCTGTTTTGCTTTCTGATTCATTATTCAAAGTATTTTTTATTTGTTTCTCCATATGATGAAGAATCACAGGCAGGATTTACATGATATTTGCATTCTACAAATACAGACATTTATTCCAAATTGTGGGCAGATGCCCTTGAGTAATGTGGTTCAAGAGTATCTGTTGACTCCCTGAAGTTTCAGCAGAACATTTTAAATGTTGTTTAAAGTTAAAAAGACTGTCTGTAATGTAGAAAAGATAAGCAAAACGTCCATTCTGAACTTGCTGTGAGGAGAAAGCACAGCGGAACAAAATAAAAGTCCCTAAAATGCAAAGCCTTGTTAAAAGACAAAAGGCTTAAAGCTGGGGGTGTATTTATTATGGCATGTGTTGCAGAAGCTCAGCGCTTAGATATTTTTACTCATGATCTCTTGAATAACTGTGAAATGTATCAAATAAATACTGCATATATGTAGTATAGACAAACAGATATGCAGACGTGAAATGTCTTGAGCAACTGGACCTGTTTAAAATGATACCCCTGAATTTGTTGCACTTATACGGAGAAGATTTTCAGAAGTGGTGAGTAATCTTGAGTGCTTACTTTCTCGTGTTGGAAAAGGACTTGTGCTAAGCCTCTGCTGCATATTAGTGTCATCCCTATGTTCCCAGCTGGGCATCAAAAATGGAAGCGTACATAATTAGTAAAAACTGTTTATTTTGCTTTAAAGGAATTCTGATAGAGAACATTCTCATCCTTCTCACATAGGGGCTTCTGATGCAGAAAGGTCAAAAAGATAAGGGGTTTGTTTCATAATAAGAGAAGAAGACTAGTAAAAGGAATCATTAGCGGTGTTAATTACTGCTCTTTCACTTCAGTAATGTCCATGCACTGGCTTGGCAGGATATGGGCAGAAAGTTTCCATTTAATAATAAGTTATCAATGGGATAAATGGACAAGAAGGTTCTGCAATATAGTCTTCGCATGTCTCCAGTGTAGTTAATCTGAAAATGCAAGTGAGTTAATTGTAGAATGACTGCTAAATAGCAGAGCTGTTTCCATTAGATTGCATGGTAAGTCACATTTGCTAACTTGGGAATGATAACTTTCCCTTGGGAAAGTTATTAACTTGTTGAACACTGTCATTCCAGTCTCTGATGAGCTGAGGCAACAGAATATAGATGTTCAAGAGTTAAAAATGTGAGGTGGCAAGAATTGCCTGTGGTTTATAATGGATCTGACAGAGACTATTAATACTTTCCTTTGCCACCATGCAGTCATTCTACTTCTATTCTGACATCCATGAATGCAATATAGTCCTCCAAAAAGGATGGCTTGCACACTAATAAGTTAATAATAAGTTAATAATATCCTTAGACAAGGATTTAGGGTTTTTAATACTGAACAAAAAGAAGCACTGCAGTCTTTTGTTAATGTCTTAGCTCTGTCTACCTTATGTGTTGAGGTCCTTGTATTTTATATGAACACTAAATGAAAACTAAATGAAGAGAAATGCACCATCTTAACTTGTTGACTTAGTATTTTATAAACTGAGGCATGTATTATTAAACTAGATATTCTTTTTCTTCCCTGTAGTCAATGGGAATATTCCCGGTAGTGTTAGTAATTGCAAGAATAGGCCAGAAAGCTGGTTTTACTTGAATTAAGGATGGCAGCGATAGATTATTTTTTCATGAAGTTGAGCCTATTTAGATTATTTGTGCCTTTTTTTTTTTTAATAAGAGAGTAACATGTAGTTGTTTTTTGCATGAAAAGTGCAGTAAAACTTGACTAGAATATTCTAATTAGTCACTAAGGGACTGTACTAATGACTTCATCTGTTAGATTATATGCAAAATGAAGGACTGTGTCATGCAAGTTCAGTCCTCTGGAACGGAATGTCAATCTCTTAACAGAGACTGTTCACTGCAATTAGGAAGCAACAGTTGTTTGAGACAGAAACTCTGTGTTAGTCTAGACTAAAGGCCTTCTAGAAGAGATGATAGAAGGCTTCCTTTCAGAAATTAGATGGAGTTAGTAGTCCTTTGTGGTTTTCCAGTTTCTTAGCAGATGGCCTAATATGGTTGGGTTAATTTACCCTCTGATTTCTGAATGCTCAGATTTTTTTCAGATACCTTCTCAAAAACTAAGTGAAAGCTGAGATACTCATTCAGCATCTTCATACTAGCTTGATTTTAAGTAAAAATGCTGGATATGTAACACCAATGAAGAAAATGTAATGGTTTCTGTCAGTAATGATCATAATGTTTTAAAGGCATAAAGCAGGCATTTGATGGAATTCAGGTGTTTAAACCCAAAGCTGCAGTTTTGAATATTTTGCTCAATTAAGATATTTATGTGAGGTTTGCGAAAGCATTACATCTGTGAAATACTGTTTTTAAGTGATGTGCCAAACTTATATGTGGAGAATCAGTTACTGAAGAAGCCCTGGATATCCAGTTATCTTTAATATGAAGGACACAATAGACAAAATTCAGAAAGCCTTGGACCAGAACATGGGTTTGACTCTTCCCATTAACAAAAACCTTGAACATGTTCTCTTTTTTTTCCCTTTTTTTCCCTTTTTTTTTTCTTTTACTTAGTAAGCCACTTCATTTCAGTCCATTTCTTCCCTGCTAACTTCAGAAAAACAGACAGTATCACCACACTCTTCTCACATAACCTGTTAATACATTACAGTCTAACTTATTACCATATTATTTAGGTGCTTTGTATTCTTTTAGGAGCTGGCAGCTTGTAGCATTGCAACCCCCAGATAATGAAGAACTTGAAGATCCTATATATTTTTTTTTTTCATTTCTCTGCTATCTATTCCAATTACAAGAGTATGGCTATTGCTTCAGACCAGAAGTTCACATTTCCTTCATAGGATCTGGCTATAGCTAGTTAATACCTACTGTTATTACAAAACCTAGTTTATACCTGGCTGGTTTGACTCATCTCCAATTAGCATCCCATTGTGAAGTGTGCATCATCCTAACTCCAAAGAGTCTGTTTTCATGAAATGTTGAAAGTAATAATTCATTCCAACATGCTTCATAATTGTCAAGTGTTGTGTTTGTCATTTGATGTCAAAGAATGGCATAATGCTGAAAAGAGGCAAATAGCTGTGAGATGATATATCAAAAGACCTGAAGCAAAAGAAATTGTTGTTACTTCAGGAAAATTACAAGCTATGCTACCTTTTACAATTTCATTTTAACTGTAACTTACCTTGAATGTTTTCCCATTAATTACTGAAGTCATAGAATCACAGAACCACAGAATTGCAGAATAGTTAAAGTTGGAAAGGACCTTAAGATCATCTAGTTCCAACCCCCTGCCATTGGCAGGGACATCTCACACTAAACTATGTCACCCAAGACTCCGTCCAACCTGGCCTTGAACACTGCCAGGGATGGGGCATTCACAGCATCAGGCAACTTATTCCAGTGCCTCACCAACCTCACAGTAAAGAACTTCTTTATATCCAACCTAATTTCCCCTGTTTAAGTTTAAACCCATTTCCCCTTGCCTGCCACTACAGTCCCTGATGAAGAGTCCCTCTCTAGCACCCTTGTAGTTCCCCTTCTGATACTGGAATGCTGCTATAAGGTCTCCACGGACATTGTTCAATCCTTGCAAGCTTCTTTGGGAAATAATATTGAATAACAAAAATTCTCAAACAATTTCTTTTTGCTTTGTAAGTTTACAAGTATTTTTATGATTTCTACTATTTTTGTACTTTGACATTGCCAGTAATTTGGATGATCACACTTGTAAACAATTCAGAAGTTTATAATTTCTTAGGTGTTCATTATGTTTTTGTAAATGTTCCCTTTTTAAATGTTTTTTGAAATTTCATGGTGGCTTACTTACAATTGGGAACACTATAATAGTGGGTTATTAAAAATCTCCAATCGCTGTGAGTTAGTTTCAGAAGTAATTTAGATTAATAAAGCAAAAATAATATTTTTTAATTATAGAATAAACTGTCTCTGAACTACTGTTGCCATTGCCATCTACACAGCTTGATATATTTCACAGGTGAAAATATGTATTCCCAATTTACAGAGAGGGAAATTGAGGCATGTGTTATGACTTACACTTGCAGAAACCAACATCATAAATGAAGGAATAAAACTTGTGTTCTTGTTCTGTTACTGGCACCCTGTCCAGTTCATCATCCTGGCAGAATTCAAACCATCTAATAGGATTCCAGTTGAAGTTGTGGACAGCAGCTTATGCGTTTGAGCCAGCACTGGGTCTCACCTCAGTATAAATAGCCAAGAGCATTTATGGATAGGCTTGGATCTGGAGCTAAACTCAGAGACATTAATCTAACATCCAGTTTTACTGATAGGAAATACTAGAAACAGCCTCGCAGCTATGCCTCTTGGAAAGGATCTGTCATTGATCTTCATTTCCATAGTTATGTCTAAGACTTAAAGCTTCAAACACATTTTTATGAATTTGTATGAATATTCACATTTGTATGAATGATCCATGCAAAATTCATCCTATAAAGGTGTTATTCTGGGGGACCTTTTCTGGTGCAGTAGGAAGGAACAAGGGCAGCATTACTTCTTGCTGAGAAGATATAGGAAAATGGCTATCCTTTGAAATACATCTTGCTAGAGAAGACATGATTAATGGGACAGATTTTGAATAAATTCTATGTCTGTAGGAGAACTATTCTTCTAATGAAAATATGCATACCCAGGGAGAATATTCCAAGTATGTGCAGCCAGAGGAGTTACAGAGAGACAGAGGAAGGAGGAAATTACTTGTAAAAGGATGAATGACATAAGATTACTTGGAGATGAGAAACAGACATACACAGTATTTTTCTTAGTATATCCTAGACACGTTCTGTGTTTTCCATTTTGTCGGCTTAAGGGAAATGCATTTAACTTTTATTTCCAGAACAGAAATAATAGCACAGAAGAGGAATGCTCAGAGTATGTAGCATGAAAAAAAGTGTCATTGACTGAAGACATAATTCTCATATCAGATTGAATTCATTTGTCTAAACTGATGCTGGAATTCATTCAACCAGTTCAGCAATCCCCAAATCTTTGCTTTACAGAAATTCTTGTTTGCTACATTCAGAATGTAGCAAAAGACTTTTTTTGGAGACATTGTTAATGGCATGACAATGGGTGATAGAAGAAGATGACTTTCATTGTCTTCAGTGTCCTCTACATAATCAGTAGTGATGGCCATCACTCATGACACCAAGAAGTTGAAAACAGATTTATGACTGATCTAATTAAAAAAGATAACATTAAAGAGAATTTGTTTATAGAATTACTGTTATGGGTTCGGCTTCCACCCCCCCACCCCCCCCCCGCAGAGTCTCATGTTACGCTTGGAAAGAGGGAAAAGCTGGGGGAGGTGGGGACAGGGTGTCTGACCCAGGCTGACCAATGAGGTTATTCCATACCACAGCACATCATGCCCAGGAGGTAGAATATGGGGGGGGGGGGGGGGGGGAACCGGGAAGTGTGGGGTTTGGGGCAGGCTCTTCGCTGGCTCTGCCCGTGCGGTCTCTCGGCTCGGTTGGGCAGCGAAACGGTTGTATCCTCTCCCTTTGTATTTACTTTGTCATTAGTATTGGTGGTGGTGGTGGCAGTAGTGATTTGTATTGTATCTTAGTTACTGGACTGCTCTTATCTCAACCCATGGGAGTTACATTTTTTTCTCCCCATTTCCCCCCATCGGAGTGCGGGGGGGGGGTTGAGCGGGAAAGGAGGGAGAAGTGAAATTTACGTCTTAAACCACAACAGTTTTGGGCGCCCAACGTGGGGCACTTAAGGGTTGAGATAAAGACAAAATAGCCACTTGTCACAATGCTGATTTACTGGCTCTCAAAGTTGTTGCTCTGGTTCTCACAGGTTCAGTGTATGATACTTTACTTACAGCCGGTTCTTCTTATCTTAACGTTTTTGAGATCTGGGTTTTGGGTTAAGGTTCTTGTTACATTATACTGTATTGCACGGATTGTTAATACAATAGACTCAGTGATCATGAAACTGACCCGGTTTGTGTTTCCAGTGTGGCCACCAACTCTATACTTTGGGAGGTATATAATGGAAGTTCTTAGCAATTACGCCTCTCTTTTCACCTCCTCGGGTGGTCAGCCTGTGAAGGAGACATTCTTTTGTGCTCTCAGCGCCCCCACCAGGCCGTTTACAACACTGTTTGAGAATTCTGAAGGTTTTGAATGGCCTTTAGATACCCTTGAGATCTGCCTGCTGGCGGTGACGGGAATTATCATGTTGGAACACATACTGAATATGTTGTACTCACAACCATTTAGTCTGGTCCGGAGAGTTAAGCAGAGTGGGGTGTGGGCCATGTCTGCGGTTAGACTACAATCCAGGATGGCCGAGAGATTTTCCCCAAGGCTGGACAGTCATGAGTGGCAGGGTGTGTGGGATAGTATGGGCAAGTATGTAGGCCAGTGGGCCCCTCCATTGCTTTGGAACTTCACCAATGAACAAATGCAAAACCCAGAAAAATTAGTAAGACATTTAAAGGAGGTGTGATCATTCTGGTCACACCAGAGATGGACAAATCATGGCAATGTGCGGGGGCTTGGCTTATGCTTACAGAGCCTTGTTTAACACTGTCCAGCATCTTCAAAAGGAAAAAATCGTCTCTGGATCTGAGGGCGGAGTAATGGACAGCGCAGCTAATCCAGCTCCAAGTACAGCAGCTACATCACCACCAGCGACAGGTACAGCCACGACTCAAACCCCAGTGACAAGTACGGCAGCTACCCAAACCACAGTAATAATCACTGCAGCTAAACCAGAGGACCAACTCATACCAATATCGGTTGCCCCTGTACGCAAGAGGAAAAACAAAGAAGAGGCAGGAGAGATGAAACAAGACAAAGAAACATCACCACCTGGGACAGCATCTGACCAGGAGTTATTACCACATGATGAAGAAGAAGAAGAGAAGGAAGAGGTGACTTCTCGATCTCGGACCTCAACCGAGCTACGGAATATGCGAAAAGACTTCACCCGTCAGCCAGGGGAGCACATCATCACCTGGCTGCTCCGATGCTGGGACAATGGGGCCGACGGTCATGAACTAGAAGGTAGTGAAGCCAAACAGCTGGGATCACTTGCCAGGGAAGGGGAAATTGACAAAGCAATTGCAAGAGAGAAGAAGTCCCGCCGCCTTTGGAAGCGGCTCTTGGTACATACAAGGATGATGCTATGAGTTGTTGGGCCAAGTGGACTACTCTAGAGAAAGGCATCCAGTCTCTGAGAGAATCAGCCATCGTAGAGATGATCTATATCACCAAGCCGAATGTTGGGAATATACCCATAGATCCAGATGAAGTCGAATGTACACGACCCATGTGGCGGAAATTTACACGAAATGCACCCCAATCATATGCCCATTCACTGGCAACAATAACCTGGAGTGACATAAGACCACCAACAGTGGATGAAATGATTCATAAACTCCGAGAGCTTGAAGATAATCTCACCCCTTCCATCATCTCAGCTGCGGAAAAGCTGTCCCAGAACCTCCAACAATTGAGAGACGATCTATCCAGCTCCTCACGTGTACCAACACACGTCTCAGCTATTAACAGAAGGCGTCCCACTGTTCGAGAGAGAAGATATAGAAGTTATACACCACGGGCCACCCAATGGTTTTACCTGCAGGATCATGGAGAAGATATGATGAAGTGGGATGGAAAGCCTACTTCAGTTTTGGAGGAGCGGGTGCGAGAACTGAAAAGGAGAGCAAAGGTCAAGTCTGATCACCCCATGAAGGCTGCGGCTTCAGTCTCTGGTGAGCAGGTTCCCAGATGGAGTGGAAGAGCTGATTTTACCTCAGCTCCTGTGATAAAGAAGAATAATCCACCTCTACAAGACGTGAGTGACCAATGTGATGACTACTAGAGGGGCCCCGCCTCCGGCCAGGTGGAGGTAGGGGACAATCGGATTTACTGGACTGTGTGGATCAGATGGCCTGGCACATCAGTCCCACAGAAGTATAAGGCTCTAGTAGATACCGGTGCACAGTATACCCTGATGCCATCAAGCTTTCAAGGGGTGGAACCTATTTCTATTTCTGGAGTGACAGGAGGATCCCAAGAGTTGACTATACTGGAGGCTGAAATCAGCCTGACTGGGAAGGAATGGCAGAAACACCCCATTGTGACTGGTCCAGAGGCTCCATGTATCCTCGGCATAGATTACCTCAGAAGAGGGTACTTCAAAGACCCAAAAAGGTACCGATGAGCTTTCGGTATTGCTGCTTTGGAAACAGAGGAAGTGGAGCAGCTGCCCACCTTGCCTGGTCTCTCAGAGGATCCTTCTGCTGTGGGGTTGCTGAAGGTCGAAGAACAACAAGTGCCAGTCGCGACCACAACAGTGCACCGGCGGCAATATCGCACCAACCAAGACTCCCTGATTCCCATCCATAAGCTGATCCGTAGATTGGAGAGTCAAGGAGTGATCAGTAGGACCCACTCACCCTTTAATAGCCCCATATGGCCAGTGCGAAAGTCTAACGGAGAGTGGAGACTAACAGTAGACTATCGTGGCCTGAACGAAGTTACCCCATCTTTGAGTGCTGCCATACCGGACATGCTAGAGCTTCAGTATGAACTGGAGTCAAAGGCAGCCAAGTGGTATGCCACGACTGGTATTGCCAATGCCTTTTTCTCAATTCCTCTGGCAGCAGAGTGCAGGCCACAGTTCACTTTTACTTGGAGGGGTGTCCAGTACACTTGGAACTGACTGCCCCAGGGGTGGAAACACAGCCCTAACATCTGCCATGGACTGATCCAGACTGCACTGGAACAGGAGCAAGCTCCAGAACACCTGCAATACATTGATGACGTCATTGTGTGGGGTGATACAGCAGAAGAAGTCTTTGAGAAAGGGAGGAAAATAATCCAAATCCTGCTGAAAGCCGGTTTTGCCATAAAACGGGGTAAGGTCAAGGGACCTGCACAGGAGATTCAATTTTTGGGAATAAGATGGTAAGATGGACTTCGCCAGATCCCCACAGATGTGATCAACAAGATAACAGCAATGTCTCCACCAACTAATAAGAAAGAAACACAAGCTTTCTTGGGTGCTGTGGGGTTCTGGAGGATGCACATCTCGAATTACAGTTTGATTGTAAGCCCTCTCTATCATGTGACCCAGAAGAACAATGATTTCAGACAGGGCCCTGAGCAACAACAAGCCTTTGAGCAAATTAAATGTGAGATAGTTCATGCAGTAGCCCTCGGACCAGTTCGGACTGGGCCAGATGTTAAAAATGTACTGTACGCCGCAGCTGGGGAGAACGGTCCTACCTGGAGCCTCTGGCAGAAAGCTCCAGGGGAGACTCGAGGTCGACCCCTCGGCTTTTGGAGTTGGGGATACAGAGGATCTGAGGCCAGATATAGCCCAACTGAAAAAGAGATACTGGCAGCCTATGAAGGGGTTCGAGCTGCTTCAGAAGTGATTGACACTGAAGCACAGCTCCTCCTGGCACCCCGGTTGCCTGTGCTGGGCTGGATGTTCAAAGGTAGGGTCTCCTCTACACGTCATGCAACTGATGCTACATGGAGTAAGTGGGCCGCATTAATTACACAACGAGCTCGAATAGGAAATCCCAGTCGTCCGGGAATTCTAGAAGTCATCATGGACTGGCCAGAGGGTAAAGATTCTGGAAGGTCACCAGAGGAGGAAGGAGTGATGCGTGCTGAAGAGGCCCCACCATATAATGAACTGTCAGAAAGTGAAAAGCAATATGCCTTATTTACTGATGGGTCTTGTTGCATTGTGGGAAAGCACCGTAGATGGAAGGCAGCATTATGGAGTCCTCAACAACAAGTTGCAGAAACTGCTGAAGGGGTAGGTGAATCGAGTCAGTTTGCTGAGGTGAAAGCCATCCAGCTGGCCTTGGACATTGCTGAACGAGAAAAGTGGCCAGTACTTTATCTCTATACTGACTCATGGATGGTGGCGAATGCCCTGTGGGGGTGGTTGCAGCAATGGAAGCAGAGCAACTGGCAACGCAGAGGTAAACCCATCTGGGCTGCTGCACTGTGGCAAGATATCGCTGCCCGAGTGCAAAACCTGGTGGTCAAAGTACGCCACGTAGATGCTCATGTACCCAACAGTCGGGCTGCTGAGGAACACCAGAACAACCAACAAGTGGATCAAGCTGCTAAGATTGAAGTGGCTCAGATGGACTTAGATTGGCAACATAAGGGTGAATTATTTGTGGCCCGGTGGGCCCACGACACTTCAGGCCATCAGGGCAGAGGTGCAACATACAGATGGGCTCGTGATTGAGGGGTGGACTTAACAATGGACACTATTGCCCAGGTTATTCACGACTGTGAAACATGTGCTGCAATTAAGCAGGCTAAATGGTTAAAGCCTTTTTGGTATGGAGGATGATGGCTGAAGTACAAATATGGGGAGGCTTGGCAGATTGATTATATTACACTCCCACCAACCCGCCAAGGGAAGCGTCATGTGCTTACCATGGTGGAAGCAACCACCGGAGGGTTGGAAACATACGCTGTGCCCCACGCCACTGCCCAGAACACTATCCTGGGCCTTGAGAAACAGATTTTGTGGTGACACGGCACACCAGAGAGAATTGAGTCAGACAATGGGACTCATTTCCAGCACAGCCTTATAGGCACTTGGGTCAAAGAGCATGGCATTGAATGGGTATATCACATCCCCTACCATGCACCAGCCTCTGGGAAAATTGAACGGTACAATGGGCTGTTAAAAACTACACTGAGATCAATGGGTGGTGGGACTTTCAAACGTTGGGATACACATTTACCAAAGGCCACCTGGTTGGTCAACACCAGAGGATCTGCCAACAGGGCTGGTCCAGCCCAGTCAGAACTTCTACATACTGTGGAGGGGGACAACGTTCCCGTGGTGCACATAAAGAATTTGCTGGGGAAGACAGTCTGGGTTATTCCTGCTTCAGGTAAAGGCAAACCCACTCGTGGGATTGCTTTTGCTCAGGGACCCTGATATACTTGGTGGGTAATGCGGGAAGATGGGGAAGTCCGATGTGTACCTCAAGGAGATCTGATTTTAGGAGAAAACAGCCAATGAACTCAATTGCATGCTGTTGCTTGTTATGTAATGTGTTTTTTTATAGCCCATCAACTAGATGTCTTCAAGTCATCCGCGACTGACCCTCA
The DNA here is from genome assembly GCA_017639245.1 of Myiopsitta monachus. NCBI lineage: Eukaryota > Metazoa > Chordata > Aves > Psittaciformes > Psittacidae > Myiopsitta > Myiopsitta monachus. Next base: position 17,765,618 of record CM029924.1, read on the forward strand.
GACCATCATCCCAACAAAGAACAAACTTTGATGAAACCAGACGAGTTCTGCAGTAAAGGAACGATCAGCATCAGCAGGCAACGATCCAACACTGCACACAGCCTCCCCTGCTCTGAAAGACTGTTATAAAAGGTGGAGCCCAATATCACGGACTGGATGGACTCAGCAGCTTTATAGGGACTGGTCCATGCACTAAGGGATTATATCTCTCCATCTGTGTGTGTGTGTGGATATATATATATATATCTGGGATGGTATATTGAAAATGTGGGATCTGAGCATGATGTGAATGGTACGGAATAAGGGGTGGATTGTTATGGGTTTGTCTTCCCCCCCCCCCCCCCCGCAGAGTCTCATGTTACGCTGGGAAAGAGAGGGAAAAGCTGGGGGAGGTGGGGACAGGGTGCCTGACCCAGGCTGACCAATGAGGTTATTCCATACTACAGCACGTCATGCCCAGGAGGTAGAATACGGGGGGGGGGGGGGGGGAGGAACAGGGAAGTGTGGGGTTTGGGGCGGGCTCTCGCTGGCTCTGCCCGCGCGGTCTCTCGGCTCGGTCGGTCAGCGAAACGGTTGTATCCTCTCCCTTTGTATTTACTTTGTCATTATTACTGGTGGTGGTGGTGGCAGTAGTGATTTGTATTGTATCTTAGTTACTGGACTGCTCTTACCTCAACCCGTGGGAGTTACATTTTCTTCGGTTCTTCTCCCCATTTCCCCCCATCAGAGTTGGGGGGGGGGGGGGAGAGCGGGTAAGGAGGGAGAAGTGAAATTTACGTCTTAAACCACGACAATTACCTAGCAAATAAAGATTGTGATTAATAGGTAAAGGTAGACCAGTGGAAATACTGCAAAGCCCTGAGGTCTCTGCATTGGTGGTACTTAGTGGAAATGGGGCATTACTTTGTGTCTCTGTTGTTGTGCCTAGTGTATTCCAGAATGCTAGTCCACTTCAGTGATGCCACGTATATATATCCATATATATATTTATGCACGCTGTGGGAGCACTCAAATGCTTCAGATTTGAAAGATCAGATATGTTACAGCTATTATTACTTTTATCATTACTAGCCAATCCTAGAAGAATTCAGCTTTGGAGTCTTCACAATGGTTTTCTGTTCAGTGATTTTTGAGTGTACAGGAAATAATGAAGTAAATGGAACTATTACAAGCTGAAACTTTCTCTTTGCAGATCTAGAGGAAAATAAAAGAAAAACAAACCAGGCATGCATAATGCAAGGGATGGATATACTTTTTTTAAAAGAACCTCACCCATAACTCCAGCCACTCATTCAGCTTTTGGGTGAGTGTCTATAACTTGGACTAAAAGAACTAGGCATTCCAGATCTGTGGCTCATGAGTATTAGAGGCCACTGACGATGCAGGTTAATATGTGCATGTTCTTGTCCCCTGAAAAATAATCCAGAGTTAGGTGGCTCTTGGCCATACTGTAATAGTTAAAAGTACAGTCCAAGTTCCTCCTCCATGTGTATGTTAAGTAGCCAGTGTATCTTCCTATTTGTGTTATCCAATTCTCGTTCTCTCACTCACTTTCCTGATGTTTGGTGATTGCTTCTTCAGCTAGCATGCTGGAAATAATGGCATTTTTGTAATGCCTAACATGGTAAGCCTCGCAGAATTATCAGAACGTAACTACTGAATAATAATAATGATTATGTGAAGTTTGAAATAGTCTTAAAGCCCTTTGATCTCTTACTAAAAAAGACACAGCTGTAAATGTATTTTTCAAGTTTCACTGCAGATTGTTGGAGAACATTTGATGTAAGCAGTAAAATGGATCAGAATAACATTTCTTCAAACACAGGTGTGTAGTCCCTGGCTTCCATTGAAGTACTTTGACAGACAACAGAAATTTAGTGACTTCAACAATGCTATCTTTTAGCATTAACCTCTCTTAGCTTGTTCAACATGGGTTAGGTAAGTGAAAACCCAAACCAGCTGGTCAGCTGACTTCTCAGGCTCTTTTTCATGCTACGGAAAAGTAAACAGAGTAGCTAGGTTTATCTTAAATGAATTAATAAAAATGTCTACATGGCTCATAGAATCACAGAATCCGCAGCTTCTCTGGCAACCTGTGCCAGTGCCTCACCACCCTCACAGTAAAGAATTTCTTCCTAATGACTAATCTAAATCTCCCCTCTGTCAGTTTAAAGCCATTCACCCCTGTCCTATTCCCACATGCCCTTGTAAAAAGTCCTTCTCCAGATTTCAGATTTCCTTTATGTATTGGAAGACTGCTCTAAGGTCTCTCTGGAGCATTCTTATCTCCAGGTTGAGCAAGCCCAGCTCTCTCAGCCTGTCTCCAGAGAAGAGGTGCTCCAGCCCTTGGAGCATATTCATGGCACCCTGTAGACTCCCTCCAACACGTCCATGTCCCTCTTGTGTTGAGAGCCCTACAGCTGGATGAAGGAGCGCAGGGGGGTCTCACCAGAGCAGAGTAGAGCATAAGAATCCCCTCCCTTGACATGCTGGTCATTCTGCTGGTGATGCAGCCCACGACACGGGTGGGTTCTGGGCTGCAAGCACACATGGCTGGGTTATGGTGAGCTTCTCGCCACCCAACCCCCCCCCAGACCTTCTCCTCAAGGCTGCTTTAAATCCATTCTCCACCCATCTTGTAGTTGTGCTTGGGAATGCCCTATCCCAGGTGCAGGACCTTGCACTTCTGTTGAAATTATTTCACAGATTTCTTACCACAATATAACTGCAGCAAAATTAAAATCAGTAGAATGAGACTAAGGAAAGTTGGATAATAGTTCCCTGTCTAGGTAACTCCTTTTGACCATCAATAAACTGATGAAGAATATGTTGCATTGGAGAAAAAGAAGTCTTTGTGTCAGAGATCTGTATTTAAGGCTGTTGTGGTTTAAGTCTCTAAAACTCACGAAAGTCGCTCACTCACTCACTGCCCCTCTTTCTTCCCCAGTCCCGGGGGGATGGGGAGGAGAATCAAAAGAATTCAACTTGCACAGGTTGAGATAAGAACAGTTTAGTAACTAAGGTATAACACAAATCACTGCTGCTACCACCAGTAATAATAATGACAGGAGAAGTACAAAGAAAGAGAATACAAATGCTCACCAAGCCCGACCCAGCCAGCGCACCCCCAACAGCGAACCCCCCAAAACCTGACCATGCTGTGCACCCCCAGTCCACCACCACACCCTTCCGGGTTTCTGCCCTCCATGTTCACATCCTGGGCATGATGTGCTGTGGTATGGAATACCTCTTTGGTCAGTTTGGGTCAGGCGTCCTGTCTCTGCTTCCTCCCGGCTCCCCCTCCTCCCTGGCAGAGCATGAGGCTCAGAAAGTCCTTGGCCAGACCAAAACACTGTCAAGCAGTAACTGAAAACACTGGTGTTATCAGCGCTGTTCCCAGGCCCAAAATCAAAAACACAGCGCTGCACCAGCTACCAAGAAGGAGAAAAATGACTGCTGCTGCTGAACCCATGACAAAGGCATTGCATCAGAAGGGAAAAAACTGGGAAAAGAAAGCTCTCACACAGCTTTTCCAGCAGCTTCAAGGCACTGAGAGCAGAGTGAAGGCTGCAAAGGCACATAAGAGAAGAATAAATGCCTCTCTCCACCTGCTCTAGTCTGGGGGTTCTTTCTACTAATTCCCCAAAAGGGAGCACTGAGTTCTCTGCTGACTCCCTGCAGAGCATTCCAGGCATTATACTGCTTTTGAGTTGTCACATTTGGCATAGAAATGGTGTCAGTAGGAGGAAAGAGAACAAGAAGAAACCAGGAATATTTTTCAGTCTCTTCAAATATATACCAGTCCTTTGAGTTTGTTTGACACACAGCCCCGGACTGCAGTGTGTTTCTGCTACTGTTCTACTGTCCTGTTCGTTTGGTAAGCACATCTGAAGTTTAATGTATATCAGATGTGCGTGGCTATTTGCAGGAAAAGAAAGATTTACTGTAGTCAAGGTAGAAACTGGATGTCTGGGCAAAATTCTGAAGTAAAAATGCTATGCCATCAGACTGAAGTGGTGATGGTAGATGCAGATGGGATTTGTGTGGTACTCTACAAAACTCAGCATTGCACATAGGTTTGACTTGAATTGGCTTTTATTCCGCTTACCTGCAGTGGATAAACATTATTTGATTTTACCTCTCAGTTAGCAACTTGGCAATCATACATCCTTTCATTGAGGAAAGACATAAAAACTCTGCTTGCAGCCCTGATCTCCACAGAAGTATACTTTTCTTAAGACATGCAATAAATGTGGTAATTTTCTATTGGAAACAAATTTTTGTAGCTTCAGGAATTTGGGAATCTGTGGAATTCTATTTATGAGCAGGATTAGATCATAATGATTTAATCAATGGTTGAGCATGAGGACAAACTACGCATAAAAGATCTTTCCGATAATTACATCTTTTCATGGTGTAACAGGTTTTTGTAATTTAGACCTTAGACAGTAATTACAACCTAGGTGCTATTTTAGGCACAGTCTGCATCACATCCATGGTACTTAGTTTGAAATTCAAAACAAACAAAATCACTGTTGGAGCACTTAAGGCAGAAAGATGAATTAAAGTCACTTAAGGTAATGTGGCATCATGCATGGATACATGAATTGCTATAGAAGCACTGTATAATTCTAATAATCTCTATCTGGGTTCACTGCCATGGAGCATGACTGTGGTTTTGGGGGGATTATTTTTTTTAAAGTTCCATGTTGAATCTTTTGGGTCCAAAAGCTCAGGTTTCATTTGAAGACTCTGTTGCATAAAAATCACTGTGTGTTGGTATTTGGGGGCTTGGAAGAGTCGGTAAACTCATGATAAATTTGAGGCTTGCTAACGCATTGTGAAATCTATTCCTGTAATAGTGTGTTACACATGAGATGAAAGTAAATGTCCGACACTATATTTATATTCCTACAGGAAACTTATTTAGGAGAGAAGGGCAGTGTTGGCTGTAAGCTGGTTTGATGTTTCTCATATACAGGAGCTATAGTTTTGTCTAAGGCAAAATAGATATAGCCTGCCTGACTTGGGATTTCCCTGGTTCTATTTTCCTGGCTGACTATGCACCTGGGTATTTCTCTGATATACATACGGAATGTTGTCTTTGTATGGCATATGAGCATGCATATTGCACACATGCTGCTTCCATGCATGTTTTCAAGAATTGATTCAGAACGATTTACCCAAAAGGATGTATGATGGGATCTTGACAGAACAGAAAATGAGCTAATTCTTTTACTTCTGTGAGTCGCTAGCAATCATTAGTACTAAATGCATGATGTTCTCCGTTCTTCACATATCGAAGATCTGACTTGCCTTACCCTCCAAAATGTGCTTTTACTCAAGAATCCCAATCAAATAATGATTTAGATATTTCATGGGGTATTTTTTTTGTTTTTTTTTTTTTTTTTTTCTCATGTAATTACCCTTTTTGAAACAGTTCATAAGGAGGCACAGCATGCGGCAAAGGGTAAAGGAAATTAATATAGAGCAGTAAACCCAAATCTCTTAAGGCCAGTAGCATTAGAAGATTTGGTTTAAAAGAAACTTCCAGAAGGTATTTATTAATTAACTGTTATTATTTCGGCAGTTGGATAGTAGAAGTATGATGTCAGTTCACCTGAATACTATGGTAACACCCTTTATAAACACAGTTCTCTTGCCTGTCCATTTGCTCTCTGTGTTCCTGAAAATTACTTTGGACAAGCGTCAGAATGATCCGACATTTCAGACTATGTCATGGCCTGAAATATTTTATGAATGTACTTTTTCAAACTTCATATTATCAACAAATGTTTGATGTCCTTAGGAGCAGATATGAGTAGCTATCGGTTTTATGATTTGGTACCACCTTCTATTTTGCAGCATTCATCGGAAGTGTTTCAGGCATGGCTATTACTATTATTAACTAATTAAATTGCAATCTGGCAATATATTCTACCATGTTATGACATTCTGTAGCCGCCCTTATGTCCCTATGCTTTTGATCTGTTATGTGAAGACAAAATACAATCTTTCTAATGAAAATGTTATTTCTGAGAGGTAATAGCAGGCAACACATGAGTGAAGGCTGGAACAGCTCATTACCAGCCTTGTCTGTTGGACCTGGTCTTACTGGGAAAATTGCAGGAGAAATCAATGTGTTGAGGGAAAGTTTTCTCATATATGAAGAATGAAAATGGCTGAAGTAATGTGTCTAGTAAAAATCACTGAGGGAAAGGTGATGAGGGAAGAGAAGGCAGCTATCAGAAGTAGAAAAAAAAGCAAAATAAAACCAGTGGACAATTAAAATGGAAATCTGTTAGGCATACATATAGATGCAACTTAGATGTTAGTTCTACTTGCAATAGAATTTCAAAGGCAAAGCATCTTACATCTTGTTTGAAAAGCTCCAGAACTTTTGAAGGTTTAGCTGAAATGTGCTGTTCTGCCTTAGCAAGGTGATAGCAGAAACGGGAGAGGGAGAGAATGCCACCCCACGTCTCAGATTGGAGGAAACAAAAAAGGGGTTCAGCAGAGCTGCACCTAAGGATGCTCCTGATGAAAAGAAGGAATTTCTTTTTTTTGAGTAAGCTTGTTTGACAGTGTTTGGAACAATTAATTTTGATTTAATGTGGATCTAAACTAAGAGTAGGAGGAAACAACTTTCTGTTCTTTCTTACCGAGAGGAGATTCAGCTCCGGCATCATACTGAGAGTTCCTCCTTCTGTTTCAATCCACTTTAACTTTTCAAGTAGTTCAAGTAGTATAGAAAGGGAAGAAGTCTTTAAACATTTACAAACAACTGGATAAAGAGGCAAGAAATGCATTAATTTGGGAAAATATGACAGGAAACCTTAGCTCCTGTTAACAATAGCAAGAAAGCCATCCAAAGTAGTAAAATGTTTGTTCCCAGTTACTGTTGTGGGTACTGTACACACAGTACCACTGTGTGGTACTGAACTGGGTATAATCACCCTCCCAGGTGTACGGTAGGTTTCTGCTACCTTTGATGCATAGTACCACTTAAGGCAGTCTTTTACCATTCATGATGGCCTAAACTTATTTTATTAATAAACCAAAAATGTACCAGATTTTTGCTGAGTAAGACGTATTAACATCTCTCACACTTCCAAATGATTCTTTAATATTAAAGCTGCTCTCTTCAGAGTCTTTGAACCAGACTGTGGAGGCTCATCTCACATTACGGAAATTTACACTTTTCCTACTTGAGCTTGCATTGGAACATAAATTCAGTAAGAGTTACTTGCAAGTTATTAAGTGTTTTCAGGCCATGACCTTTTGGATGGTGTGGTTAATTAATTTGGAAATGATATAACCAGTAAATTATTTGGTGTTTAAATGGCAATATTCGAATACCGATCAGGGTGATAAAAATGGTGACTTGAAATACTTTGTCCTTGTCACCACTAAGGGGCAATTTTGGCTCTCAATTATGAGTGTTGAAATTTCCTATTTGCACAACCCATGCAGGGGAAGAATTCAACCCCAACCAATTCACTATTTCAAGAAAGCGAGGTGGTGTTTTATTTTGCTTAGAATTTATACAAGGCTTTTAAAAACTTTCACGTTGCTTACATAGAGAGCACTCTGTCAGGACGTACCATAACAAATTTTAGTGACAATATTCTCAGACGTGAATGCAATTAGTTTGTGGTAAAAAACACTATGTGATTTCCTTCCCTGGAAAGGTTACTTTTGGAGTCACAAAGTTTGCCAAGCTGACTATGTCTTTGGATGTGGAGGTTCAGCCTGTTCTGCATCTCTGCTCCTTTCTGAGTAACTGATTCCTTACTTTGTCTTCGGCTCTTCAGGGACATCGCTGTGCACTCGCACACCTGTCACTTCAGGAGCTTTTTAGACTGTTGCATACCCTCACCAGGCATTCCCCCTGTGGAAAGTCACAGTCAGCTGCTAGTAAAGCTTATTATTAACAAGGTGTCTCCCTTAATTTTCATCTCACTGGATATTGGCTGTGCAGGATCACTAGCCTTCTCAGGTTTAATGTTATGTGAGATACATTATTTGATATTGATTAGGCTTTTTCAGTGAGGATTCTCAACCTTTGGCTTTTCACTTTCAGTTCAATATCAGGGTGTTGCAATCAGTTGTTCAGCTGTCCCAGTTTTACTGGAGTTTTGTTTCAAGCCTGTAGGCTACATATAAAGACTTACAGGATGATTATGCAGGAAAAATGTCTTGAAAGGAGACGTGTGGACCTCTTTTGACAGAGGAAAGGGTATAGCTTGCTTTTTAACAAAGAAATAGAAACATGCAAAACTATTTTTAAAATACATTAAAACCAGTTTTGAAGTTCATACATCCCCTCTGCTGTAGTACTGTTATAGCTACTCTTCCAGTAGCTTATGAGACAAAGAGGGATAATTAGCACTACATTCCTTGCCAGGGATGAAATGCTTATACATGTATCCTTTGTTAATCTTCCACCTCTCTAGTTATCCTAGCACACCAGCTGTCTGGAGCACCATGTACAGGTATCTGTATGTAATGCAGAAAAATAGGAATCTATGTAGGACCTAAAGGTGCTACCATTATTAAGGATAACAACTTCAAAACTACTGGCCTGTTCTCGTTTCTTTTCCATGTGTCAGCAATATCAAATAGTTCCAAGAAATGAACAGAACTATATTCAATTATTAGATGCATGACATTATTTTGTGCCACATTTTGTATGTCAGCTGCCCTTTATTAATGTGCTAGGCTGTATCTTCCAAATGACAAGACTGAGTACATCCCTAAAGAGGCAATCTTAATCAGATGTCACGCACATTTAGAACCCTTGCTGACAGACACGTAATTTCAGTTGGTGTGGAAAAAAAGACAAGAAAAAAGGACAAGAGTATCACGTTTCTAGGTGTGGTCTGTGTGGTTAGACCAGATACATCTGTGCTCTCTTTTCCATTTGTTTCTGGGCTCTTCCAAGGGACCACTGGAATTTCCCTGAGATACATGTCAGGTGTTGACAGGAGGATTGCTAATTTTGCTAGCCTGCCATGCTAAATACTAATTTTGGCAATTTAACACACTGTCACTTGGTAGAAGCACTTTCATAGCATCTTGATTTTCTTAAGTATATATGAGATTCATGTTTGGTATCTTTAAAAATCATTCTGTAATGATGATTGTGGCTTTGGGATGAAACAAGACGAGATTTCAGTACCCAACCCCCCAATTATGTTTAAGTGCTGTCAAGTAACTGTCATGTTAACAGTTTTGTCTCTCTGGTCTCATTTATTTTATCAAAACACAACATCTATGGAGAAAATATGAGTAAAAACATTTCCAAAGTGTTTGCTGGCTTTCTGACTAATGACTTGAACTTTAATATTTTAAATACAAAATAGTAATAAATTACAATTGCACAATTTCTTACAGAGTTTTTATTTAGATCAAAACTTATTTGTTCAGACTAGATTTATATAAATAAATCACGGTACATTTTTACTTGTGTTTAGAAGATTGCAATACATATTATAAAATTAAGAAATTTTTTGTCCCTCAAACCATCACTGCAAAAGGAATCATGCATTATTTCTACTAAATGAACAAAATGCCCACCTAATTGAGAGAGCCTTGATACAGGTATGGCTCTGCTCTCCAAAATTAGACATGAAACATAGAGATAGCAGTTCTATTTATTGGACAAGAAATCATAAAGTATAGTACAATGTACATGTGTTATTAAAAACAGAAGTATACCAAAACAACACACCTCTCTTCACGCACCTTTGCAATGGGTATTAAAAATGACAGCTGGCCAGCATGCAACTGAGTAAAACATTCCAGTTTTACAATGCCTACATTGAGCAAAAAGAGGAACTAAAAAACCCAGACAAAACAAACAAACACCCCAGATGCTTCCAAGTCCTCATGTCAGCTTCCCCTCTTTGCCATGTGTGCTGTGTTCAGTCATCAGTTGAGGTATGTTCTGATGATACCTTTCCTGAACAGTGTCCATCACTGCCATCCGGCCTAGTGCACTTCACAGACCTTCAAGATGAAGGTCCTTTCTGAGAACTTCAGGACCCTGGATAACTTGCAGCTGCAGTCCCTTGAGCAACCCACTGTATTATGAATTAACTCTAAAAGCAGCTCTTGAAACTACTCCGCCTTGAATGTGCAGTGCCCTTACAAGATAATTCATACCTTGCACAGCTCAGTTCACATACTGGAAGGCTACCATTTCAGAACAGAATTAGGGCTGCAAGCAAGGCCTTGCACCAATTACAGCAAGATGATGCTGTTACGAAGTCTGTGCTGCTGCCATTTTTCCCAGCACAGAGGGCTTCTATTAAATTCTACAGGACTGTGGATTACTTTCTCTACATGCTTTTTCCCTTCTAGATATGAAAGTAATCGCTTTTCCACTGGATACTGAGATGTAATCATTTGACAATGCACTGTTCTAAAGTGAAGAAAGCATTTAATTTGATTACATTTCAGTTCAACTCACCTAGTCCATGATTTTTTCACTTTTCTGTTCAAACAAAACGAATTAACAGCGATTTCAGATATTGCTAACTTTGTCAAACATTCTTCAGCTGCATTTCTGCTCCTCTTTCTCCCTTCCTGTTTACTGTTTGTTACATTTAAAGCAATAAGAGAGTTTGCAGCTTTTTTTTTTTTTTTAATGGCAAATAGGTCCCTTCAGTGCTCCAGTGCTGCCGAGTGACAAACATGTAAATATCTCTCTTGTGCCTCTGACTTTCAGCACTCATGTTAATATAGCTACATATCATGTTTGGTGTTTAAAAACATGTGAGTGAAACCAAAACAAACAAAAAGAAAAGAACCAAAACAGCCAACGCCCCCCTCCCCAACATCCATCCCCTCCAGCCAAGAGGGGTGGACCTCTATTTTCATTCCTTTGCATTGCCTTTTACTGTTGTCTCACTTTGGATTGAACCAGCAGTTCCTCTATTGGTAGTTAAAGTTGACCTCTATATAACAAGGTTCTTACATGTACTGCTTTGGTGCCTTATGGATCCACTGGTATATAAAGCTGGTCTGTATTGATTGGTAGGAACAGTTTGAGCACTGGGATTTTTCTGCTACATATTTGCTTTCTATTCTGGTAGTCCTTGCTTCCCCATGTTGAGACGCATATGTGTTTGTCCACTGCCAGGATTATTTACAGAGAAAAATTAAACAAAAGAGAATAGAAATGCTTTTAATATCTTGTGATTTCAGCAGAAACAGATAAAGAAATATTTGAGCACTCAACTGCAGAAGGGTTGTGCTGTATTTTGGCATGGGAGTATCACACAATTGCCTAGTATAGTCTGCACCAGTGTCACTATTTTTCATAAAGAAAAAATTCATTTCATCTGACATGGTGGTTTCTTATGGAAAACTAAAAGTAACAGTTTAACAGCATGTTGTTAATGAGTGAAGTGGGCTTAAAATCTTTGAGATGCATTTCTAAGGGATTTTCTTTTCTATGTTAGAATTATGATACACGGCAAACAGCATAATTATGTATCTACAGGAAATAAGAAAACAAATGAAGGCTGCAGCTTAGAAATTATTCTTGTGAGACTTCTACTAATTTACCTCTGAAATTCATAGATCAGAAAAGAAAGACTGAAGAGTATTGGGACTATAGTTTTCTCTGGCTTTCCAGGTGATTTTGTAGCAGCATATCCTCTGTTCTTTCAAATGTGCTGCAGTCCAAAGACAGCAGCAGTCTACTGTCCCACCAGAACCATATCATGAAAATATTTTGGGTCTAGGGAATAGCCTTGGTTAAGTGAAGTATAAAGGTGAAAAGTACCCAAATATAGAAATATAGAAAATAGCTATTGTTTCGTATATGAACTGCAACGGAAAGGCAGATGTTTTTAAAAAGCATGTGGTGACAATTTGCAAGTCATGAGTCAGCAAGAATTAGGAGAATTTAATAAAAAATTCTATTTTCTTCCTCATCCCTAAGCCTTTGTGGTTTGCTGGATGCTACTGTAAATGCTCACTGAACAGATCAGGAAGATACTCATTGATAGGTTATAAAACTAATTTTTCAGAATTTGGATCAAAATTTCAAACATTCTACTCAATCTGTGCATGCATATTTTTGTTAGGAAAATTTGTGAATCCAAAATGCTTGGTGACCATTCAACTCATACAGGACATGAAGCAATGGCTGTACACATCAACTTACCCAAACTCTAGAGAGATCGGGGCTCCCTACCTACAAAGTACGTACCAGGCAACTACGCTGAGATTGTATAAAATACTCACACTTTGAGTTTGCATTTTTTACATAAAATTTGCCATGTAGAAACTTCAATCAAATTCTCTCTACAAAAATTTGAAGGGAGGACTCCATGCACAGCTAAGTAAGTGGCAAAAATTTATCCCACGGGCTCTTGTTCCAGGACACAGATTTCATCATGTGAAAGAGTTCAGTGCTTGGATTATTTTTTTAATGGTCAGAATTTGTCAGCATTTACAATATACCATCATGTAAAATATCTCTGTTAATTGTACTACAAATAATAGAGAAAGTCTTCACAGGCACTAGATATTTGGAACAGAATGTTAAAATGACAGTGTGCGTGTGCACATATACGCACATGTGTGTGCTTGTTGCTGTAACAGAGCATAGCGGCCTGCGATATGTTTCCAACTTTTTGCAGAGTCATGGACACAATTAAGAAACATTGACTGGAAAATCACCTACAAGGGTTGAGGACTAACAGCTTCCTTGCTACACAGATGGTTACCTCCTTTCTAAAAGAACATACTGTCATTACAAATACCATATGTATCTTTTTCTCACCCAAGAGAACTTTCTTCAGTTTTTCAGATTTGAAGGATTTCTGCAAAGAATCATATTAATTTATAGCTTTCCTATAAGGTGAAAGGAGGCACCAACTGAGACTGAGAGCACAACTTGTCATAAAAAAATAACTATCAGTAATTCTTGAAAAAATATTTAGAAAGCTATCCATTCACAATACTGCACTCTTTTTTTTTTGCAAATCCAAGAACCATTATTTATTTCTGCTTCCCATATTTGTTGGTTTTCATTGCTATCATGCTGCTTGTAAAACCTGGGTTATTCTAAAGAAGAGAAATTACGACTTGAATTTGGGTAATGCTTGCGACCATACAAATAATCTATCAGTAGCAATATTGTCAGCTGGAGAATTAATGCTATAAATGGATAACATTATGCTACTTGAAACCAATAGCTCTTCACACAGTAGAAGACTGAGGGTCCTATTCAGCAAATATTCAGGGTCCTATGGCTGTGGCCACAGAGGTTCCAGAAGCTCTCGCTGAGTCTAATCCTGATTCAGGAACCAAAATGATATGCTGTGTATATATTTCTCTGCACAGCCTGGATGCGCTGGACACCCTCCCCCACTTGATTCCTGGGAAGGAAAAAAATATGTCTCTGTTTAGCTCAGTGACATGAAAAGTAATCCACAGTAATGCAATCTAAAGAAGTTAGCCAGGCATGTATGAAAAGAACAGGATGCCTGTAAGAAGGGAAGAGCTGTCAAAACCTAATTGTGGGCTCTGGCTGCAATAAAATTTATCAAAGAGGGAAGACAGGTTGGATGTAAGGATGTAGATAACTTCTGCTAAGAGACACTTCTCGTATTCTGGGAAATGGAAACCATTGCACTACTCCTCATGTGTATGTCAAGCCATTCCTATCAATGCTTGGCTACAACTGAGAACTTGGTGATGAGTTTTGTAAACCCAGCTCCCAAATGCCCAGGTAGGCTTTTCAAATGTGGCACTTCAGCTCATAGCTAGCTTGTCATTGAGGGCACAATCATATAGGCAGATCTCCCCCACTTTGCTCGATCTGCTTTCACAGAACATTTAATTGCTGTCAGCACCCTTGTACTGAAAAGGCATGGTGCACTCCCACTGCAACAGAGCCTGTGAGCACTCACAGTTCTCACAGGTGAATCTGTGTTGCTGTGATCCCAGGCACCACTAAATGTAATTGCTTATGGACACAGGGCAAAACTGTGATTCTTTTTGCTATTTTTTAGCATCTTCCTATTGCCCAACAACTATTTATACAGCTACCTAGGGTTAGTCCTTGCAGACAAGTAGGTGAAGTCCTCAGTTTTGTTCTAGTAGCATGGCTGCACTCTGATGCGTAAAGTATACTCAGAGAGGCTGCAGACTCTCTGCCTCTGTATTTTAGGTGCTTATGGTGTCGTTTGTGGCTTGATATGAATACTATGGTCTTTCCTGTCTTCCTGCATTGGGGGTAACATTGTAGCTAAAACATAGTGGTTTCTTTTGACTGGGATTATTGCCTGACTTTAGCCAGTGATAACAACAATACAAGTAAGTGATGGCAACTCTTAGGAAGCAATTTAGTTACATCTTTGACGAAATTTTGTGTATCATGAGTCAGGATTAGTATTCCCTGTATTGGGGAGAGGATTAGACAGAGGGATTAAAAGGACATCTTTACCCCACTGGACTCTGTGGAATAGCCCCTGAGGATATGGCTAAGAAAGAGTTCAACAGGAATGCCAAATTTCTGCTGAATAGGTTAAAAGGGTGAGGAAGCCTCTTCGGCAGCCATCCAAGCGCAGAAGACCTGCATAACATTTCTGCTGAATAGGGCCCTAAAGACAAAAAACAAAACAAAACAAAACAAAAAAAACATAGGAACCTTAAAACGCTTTTCTGATTGTGTCGCTTCTTATCAGCACCTCAGATCTTCAGAGACACTTAAACATTTTTTTTCAGTGCAGTTAGGCATCCCTCGAGATGTGCTAGTGGCATGGATGATATATTGTTACGAGAGAAGAAGTCATATTAGGTTGTTCTATATAAAAAAATAGGTCTTGGTTGTTCTGTAAACAAGGTCCATTTCTTTATATCAATTAGCAGTGAAAGCTACTCAAGATCTTATTTAAAAAGCAAAACCAAACCCTTAATCCAGTGTATAATGCTCACTTTCCCATGTATATACGTTAAATACATTTATTACTGTCTCCCTAAAATTGAAAGGAGCAGACTTAACTTGCATGTTATGTCTGACTTTTAATATCAGTGTTTCCGAGCCCTTTTCTATGTTTAAGTGCATGCATGTGGATCTTGGTTTTGTTCACAAAATTTTATCCAATTTCTAATGCCATATGGAAGAATATTTACAATTATAGTAATGGGGAAGCAAGAAATAAAAATCTTACCTCTGCAAGGGGATGCCAGTGAGCAATGGGTTTCCGAGGATATGACAGCATTTCGTTCCAGTGGTCACGGCCTAGACTTTCTGCGTCGTTGCCTACTTGACACACTCCAATGACCTCATTGTGACCTACACTGTGAAAATGTTCCATAATATTTTTTTCTTAAAATTTTACCTTTAGAACCATATCATTCACTTATTTCATTAAAAACATAATCACAGATTTTTAGAATTAATTGTTGCCTGAAAAATATAAGGAACTATAAAATACATAGGTTTGCTCTTTGCATTTCCCACTAATCAGAGCAATTTAGTATTTTCCCCATTACAGCATACACTGCGTGTCTGTGTGCATTTGTTTCTTAATTTTGCCTGAAGATATAAAAAGTTAGTTGCCTGTGTTCTGTAATTAGTTGCAAATACAAATAAGCTATAAACCACCATTTTAGAAATGGAGAAATGTGCCTAAGGGGTGCAAAACCAGAACATCAGGGTGTCTGATGATGATGTCTGATGACTGTCTGATATATTATTTCAGGTAGACATATATGCAGCTTAGTTATGTCAGTTATGGATGCAAATCTGTATTTTAAAATTTAGGAAGGAAATTCTGCCTGGTGTTACAAGAAATTTTAGTCTTCTGCCAGACTCAATATTAATTTCCTGTTTATTGGGAAAAAAAATATAGCTTTGTTTCTGGATGCAAAACTACTACTCAAGATTTCGTAAGTCAATAGATGATGTTATTTTACAGCTACAGGTATCTCACCGGTCATAATCCATAACAGCTATCGACAAGTTAATTTGGTCAATGTTTTCTGGAGGGACGTCAAAGACTATGGCTTCATTGTAAACGGGATTAAGGGTATTCCTCTTGGTGGAAGTTTTTCTTTTCTTTAGTCGCCTTCCTTCACACATTAAAGAAACCTTCACGTAGGGATCTGTGTGAATCATAAGAACAAAGTTGGTTTTCTTTTGTTGTTTTTAAGCAAACATAAATGGAAAGTCAAGGGAGAAGCCTTCTTGCATGCCCATACCTGCTTGCAGAATTAATCACCTGAACCTGACCAGAATTTGAGCTTCTTTATTACCATTGAATGCCTGGGAGGCAGTAGAGCTTTGAAAGCTTTACCTGATTGAGTGGTTATAATGAAAAATTTAGGTCCAAGAAGCTCTTTGTTGTGTACCAACTTCTCAAAGGGTATTAAAATGCCCACTGAACTGTGTTATACATGACTGTTTTATACAACAGCCTGTGTATCAGCCTATTTATAACAGCCTAATTACTTGCGCAGATTTGTAGGACGGACAGAAGATGACAATATTTTTCACAGTGGGATTTACTGATGTACGGTTAAAATAATTAAGAGTGTAACAATTACTGGCTTCTATTTCTCAAGAGAATTATAAGTAAGTTTAAACCCCAGAGTGCAGCAAAGAAAGCTATTTCTTTGTCGCTCCTTTTTGGGGGCTCTACAACTCCCTGCTAGTAGTTAAAAGTCATCTATGAACTCATATTTCAGTTAGTTTCTTGGTTTCATCATCAAGTTTTGAAAGGGTTGCTGAAAGGAATCTGGGATGATCCCGTTTTGTCCACATGCCAACAACAGCAGCATGGGCTACGCGACTCTAGGAGTCTGTCAGAGAGTCAGTCTGCCTGTGTGCCATAGCCATAACAAATAGTCTGCTGTACAATTTCCCAGTTTTATGAACAGTTTGGCTAACTTGTGCTATTCTGAATCACAATGACTTTAGAAGTAATAATCATGAAGTGTTTTTATAAGCATGCTATTTTAAACTGTTGGTCACAATGGAGCAAACTGAAATATATTACTTTTTCTCTGAAATTCCTGTACTCCAGTAACTCAAGAGCTTGCAGTGTAGAGCCCTCTTCTCAAAAATCAGTCTGATTCATAGTGCTGATTCTGTGTCTCAGGAGGGAATCAGGACAGAAATCCATATTGAACATTAAATTCATTCCTACCTGATGCTCCCGTGATATCCATTGCTTTTAAATTTCTTGCCTTTATTATTGTAATAGTTAGTCTACCAGCTGTTGGAAGGTAGCAGAGTGAAAACATCAGGTCACCAAGATCCACGTTATCCTGTTTCAAGGAAAGAAAGATAATGTGAAGCAATAATAGCAACTTTCCTACTCATGACAAGAGCTAAAGATAAAAATATACCTTTGGGGATCTACAATTATGCAAGCAAAAGCTGAATTCTCATTCTGAAATATATCTGAAAAACCAGACATCCATCTGCATAGAAGGTTGCAGCATTTGTTGATAGACAGCCAAAGTTCCCAAGTGTAAATACGATTACAATTTCTAGCACTCAGTCCTTAGATATGAAACACATTTAAGTGATGGGGTACACCTTGAGACACTAGAAAGCCTTTGTTCTATTTTATGTTTGCAGTGATTTGTATGTTTCATTGACAAGCGACACCAGATCTCTATGCCTCTCCTTCTGATCTGCAGAAGGATACCCATAGAGAGGTTCACAGGAAAAAACACTGGTTGTGCAGGTCGGAGTCTTATGCAACTCTCAAGCTTGCATAAGCTGAGGTGGGGTAGGTGTGAAGTCACTGTGGTAATGCGACAGTCTCCACCAGAAGTAGAGTGCTGTGCCACGCATAGACAAGCTCCCTTTTGTAACCGTATTCACCCCTTTCACTGACAGAATGGTTTGCAACCCTTTTCTGTGTCAGTGGCATTGGGGTTTCAGAAAGGTAGTAGAAAATGAGAAAACCACGTTTTCTCATGCAAAAGCACCTGTTGTTTGGTTGGTTTTTTTTGTGGTGGTGGTGGGTTTTTTTTAAATAAAATCAAGCTCTTTTATAAAAATATAGTGAATAAAGGATTGCATTAAACGATTTTTGGGATTTGATTTGCATTTTGTTTTGACAGGGCAGTGAAGTGGCACTTTCACAGACCTACCTCCAGTAACCTCAATGTTTCATTCTTGTCTAAAAAAGTTACTTTGTCCAGCAAATTCAAAGCTACATTCCAGGCTTTATAGGCAAGGGAAATACAGCTGTTGTGGAATATGCGTATCTTGCCTACTTAGCTTTGTGCAATAGCTTCACTTCCTTTCCCAGGTTGGCTCCTTCTGCGTCAATCACCAAAAAATGAAGGGTGTCTAATGAAAATACCTTGAAATGCGCCTAATTGGTTAGTGCTTGTCTCTAAGCGAGGTGGTGTACAGACCAATGCCCACACCCTATACAGTCACTTTACAAAGCTTCATGAGTTAGCAGAAGAGACAGGCAAGACAGAAAGAATCCCTGCCACAGAGCTGTAGAAAAATGTTATGTTGGAAGGGTTTTCTAGGGATCACTTGGCCCAGCCCCTTGCTCAAGAGAAGCTTTTTCACTTTAGTTCTCAGCTCATTCAAGGAGAAAAAAAACCCACCCAAACAATAAAAGCATACACACTAGTACAGAAATAGGCACTTTCCTTATGCTATTATTGAAGAAAAATGTTGACAAAGAAAGAAAAAGCTGATACAGGCCCTTTATCAGTAATAACTAGCTTTTAACCCTGACTTGACCTCATCAGCTATCATCTTTTTCATTCTGAAGATCAGTGCTTCATGGTAGCCGTAAAGCTAATAAAGGTTGTGACAATATCAAGAAAGCTGGTATGACTCACCCTGTTTATTGTCTCTGGATGTCTCGTAGCTGGAAGCAGTCCTGCTGCAACAAACTGTGTCACTGACTCGCTTGGGCTATGAAAGGATCAAAGTGCTGTTTGAGAAGGTGATGCTCTAAGCAGTCCTACAGGCTAAAGTGATGTCAGCACATCCAGGAGAAAGTTCTCTTAGCTAACACCTGCAGTTAACATTACAGGAGGAATAACTGACCTCTGAAATTTTCCCAGCAGTCAGCTGGAGCTTTGTTCCTATAACGTGGGGAACAGGAAGCAGAGATTTCACTTATCCTTTCCATCGTGAGGAAGAACAACTTCCAGCATTTAAGTGTACATCCCCAACTCTGAGGGGCTGAGGTCTGTAGCTGTGGAATGCATGGAACTCTCATGCAGGAACTCTGAGTGGAGCAGAATTTCATAAGACATTTGAAGAAATCATTGAGTGAAGCCACCTTTTTGCAATTTGGGGAATTTGTCACTGGCAAATTTTGATTGAGAGGTTATTTTTAATGAATTGGCCACAAACTTTCAGGAGAAGATAGCTTTGTTGACTCAGGTTTTCCCTGAACATAAAGAAGCTCTCAGGCAACTGTTGTTTTAACTCTGTGCCTGATATACTTAGATACTGTCAACCATGGCAAAGTCATTCTCTAAACAACTCCAGTGCTCCACGTGGTGACAAGATAATTCAGTATGTGAGTACTTGTCATGGTTTCAGCAGTAGCAGTCATTTTTCTCCTTATTAGTAGCTGGTGCAGTGCTGTGATTTTGACTTTTGGCCTGGGAACTGCGCTGATAACATGGATGGTTTTAGTTGCTGCTCAGTAACGTTTACTCTGACCAAGGACTTTCTGAGCCTCATGCCCTGCCAGGGAGGAGGGGAAGCCGGGAGGAAGCAGAGACAGGACACCTGACCCAAACTAACCAAAGAGGTATTCCATGCAACAGCACGTCATGCCCAGGATGTAAAAACTGAGGGCAGGGACCCAGAAGGTGGGGGTGCACTGCTTGGTCAGGCTGGGTGGTGAGCGATTGTATTCTTTCCTTGTATTTGCCTTGTCATTATTATTATTGGCGGTAGCAGCAGTGATTTGTGCTATACCTTAGTTACTAAACTCTTCTTATCTCAACCTGTGGGAGTTGCATTCTTTCAATTCTCCTCCCCGTCCCCCGGGACTGGGGGAAGAAAGAGGGGCAGTGAGGGAACGAACTGCGTGAGGGGCTTAAACCATGACAGTACTGTAAATGCTTTGCGGTTGCTACCAAATACAGGAGTTTCCATGCCAGACTTGATCATCCTGAATAAACATTTTTAAACCTTTCTTTAATTCTTATCAAGGTGTTCATAGGTAAATGGATAACTATGCAATTGTTTTAGATACAAATTCCAGGAACAAAAATGTTAACCCTCTGCATAAGTGAACTGGTTAGGAAAGAAGAGATTATATGTGTGGAATGCAGTGTTAGGAATTATGCCATAATAATACACAAGCTTTGCCTTATGCTTGAAAAATAATCATCACCTACACTGTGATGCATTTTTTTTTTTTAGCAAATGCTGCAATGACAACAATACTTCGTTGATGCTTTTTTAAAAATTGCACTGGGCATTGTACAGGAAAAATATTGTTAAACTGGAAACGGAGCCTGTAATTTCTTCAGTCTTCTCCAGTTCTAGAAGTTGGATGTGTCATAGCACTAGGTCACAGATGATTGTGAGATTCAGTCTGTTCATAAGCCCATGCTAGGAGTAATCTAACCACGGAAGTCTGAGAATGAAACTGAAGGAAAGCTTGCAGGCAGCAGCAGGAAAGAAATACACTTTTTGGCATGCAAATCCTTCTCTGAGTCTGAAAAAGAAGCCCTGTCTTCGCACAATTTCATTTTGATTTGTAGGGAATTAACTACTACTCCATAATACTGGTTACTTGCAAATGTTTTCTTAATTTGGGAAAGATATATCTTCTTCTAATTTGGGAAAGATAGCTTTTCCCAGTGCTCTGACTACTCCCCCCTGCTTATCCCTATTTTCTGTAATGAAAGGGCAACTTTTTTAACTGTTTCTAACATTGTAAACTTTGCTTTTGGGGCTTCAAGGTTCAACTTACGGGGGGAATATTCTTCAAAGAGAAGCAAAAACTGTGACTGCACCACAGAATTTGCTTGGGAGTGTTCATCTGTCTGGGTAACTACAATGGAACAGGCAACATGCTCTGGCTGGATATTAGTGGTGTTGCAGGTAGGAATGACTGTTCCACCCAGTAAACACAGGTCCTTTATAATAAATTCAGTTTCTCAACACACCTGAGGTCTGTGCAACAGAGCACAGAGAAGATTATTGCATATCTTCACTGGTTTAAAATCACTGAGCCACATGGCTTAAGCCATGGATTGTCACTGGAGGTGTACTGTATTACCAAGAAATAGCCTTTAGGTATGGAATTAAAAAGCATAGAATGTAGGATCTTCTGCAAGGATTATGCTTCTGTTTGAATTGAGTACTTATATGTTACTGTGTATGCTTGACAAAATGTGGTGACGTAAATATGACATTGCCAGAGACACATCTTAAAATTCCCGCTTAGGAAAAGATTTCATAATATTGTAGGTTATCAAGTCATGCATTTTGTACATTCCAAATTTGTGTCTATTTAGTGTGGCAGTAAGACTGCACTGTGCATGTCACAGAGCAACCAGGTCAGCCCTAATATAATCAGACCCAAAGGCTGGTTAATAGTATTAATAACTTGAATAAAATATTCAGGTGATAATGAAATTATAACAATGATCTTTTCAATATGAGTATGGCACATATGATTTTTCTTCTGTTCAGCAGGTAGCATATTGTAAGAACTGAATAAGTGTACCTAAGGTCCAGGCTCCTCTCCCATTGTCCTCAAAAATTGTGTACATTGAGAGGAAGAAAGCACTGCCTCCATTAACCTGCTCATTCCTGTATTCTAAAAATGTAGAACAAGATTGGTGTCTGCTTTTCCAGCGCCTCAGTCTTCAGCTTCATGCTTGGGGTGATGGCTGAGTGCTTCAGTGCTGTTGGGTGTGTCCGACAGTGAGCTGCACAGCCTATTTCTGATAATCTCACTTAGATTTGTCCCTGAGCTCTTGTTCTGTTTAATACAGCCCTTTATTCAACAAGGCAAGAGCATCAAGTTTCTTCCTTAAAAATTTTCCTGGTGTTACCTGGGGAGAGTTAAATATATTCAGTACTGGGTAAGAAGTCAGTTGGAGAGTTCAATTTACCAGAGAGGTAAATCACAAGGTTAGCCTGAAAACCGCATCTTCACAAAAGGAACGAATCCTGTGCTGCAACCTCAAGACAGATAAGACCTTTTCACTGCCATTAGGAGCATGGAGATAAGACTCCCCTATCCCATTATGCTTCTTTCTTGTTCTATTTCTGGTGGAAATATTGAATGTACCATAAAAATCATATTACTTGAGTAATTTTCAGTGGCTTCTGCCTAAAGGTTTATTGTTCCTGCTTTTCCCAGAAAGCATTTCTTGTCATCTAACTCAGCACACTGAACATGGAGATGTATAATCTTAAAGAGGACTATGACAATGGGCCCTTAAATGGCTTCACACTGATTCCTTGGAGGCTGCACTAAGAAGCTCAGGCTTGATCAAACCCTCTCAGTGAAATCCATGAGTCACTGAGCTATTTTTGACAAATGGGTATGATATTTGGGATAATATTTCTCCTCTCCCTTCTCATAAACGTATTTGGGTGCAGACAATGGGTATGTAAAATCATGCAAAACAGGCAGCAAGGGATGGAAGAAAACAAAACAAATTATAGGTTCCAACTTCTGCTTTTGCCTCTTCTCTAGGAGAAGGTACACTGTCCACCAGTTAGGCAATCCCAGTTTTCTGAAACTTGTGGTTTTTATTTCTGGAGCAGACAAGCTGTGATGGGCATGCTATCATGTAGTGCCTGTGCCATTCTAATTAAAGCATATGTCTCAAATATACCAGGTTCTTCAGCTCCCCAGCTATAAAAAGGCAGACACTACTTATTTACTTTTCTGGTATGCTGCAAAAATAACACTAATTATGGATTGTGCTCTGATGCGTTTTTATGCATCTCATCATCACACCATTAATGGGAGCATTCACAGGCAGTGGTGCCCTTGCTCACTTATTCGAAAAAGGCTTTTAAGGCACTAGTGATTTTAGAGACTAAGTTCTTACTGCTATGTCAGAGCTGTACAGCTCAGGCAATGGTAACTTTGCATATGACCTCCTTTTGCAGTTATACATATCTCTGCGAAGGTCACTGGAAAAGGAAGATTTCAGAGGTTTCATAAAATGACATGTTATCATTTGAGCTTTTAAAGCACAGAAAGGATTGATTACCAGTATTTAATTAAATTCTCTCATTTTTTTCCCTCCTAGCTGAAGAATATGAGTTTTATTTTAAGCAAAAAATAAATCTTCCTAGTTACTTCATAATCTTTCTTGGAATTAATGGAATTATACTTCTGTAATGCAAGACAAATTTTAGTGAACATCATTCTAATATTTGATAATGGGGGGGGTTAATTTTGCAAGGATTTATGTTAGAAGAGCTTCACTCTGCTGAAGATATTTTAAGTATAAGTGCCGAGTCTAAATGAATTAAAAACATTTTAAGGAGTGCTATCTGGTTTGGGGGATATAGATTTACTAAGTTGTTCATCTGTGTTGAGAAGTAGAGATTCAGATCTAAGTGAGCTGAAATATTCAGTTAAGGTACATGTCCAGGACACAAATAATATACAAATACTATACTAAACAAATTTGAGACTCTAATCTGTTTGGGAATTATA